>OX359268.1:34546234-37006234 GCA_947179155.2 Hedera helix | reverse complement strand
GTGCCGCAATAAAATTTTGGGGATGTATGCTGTTATAATAGTATTACTCTCTCGTTTTTTTTATTATTTATCTTTTTAAAAGTGGATATATATATTAAAAAAATAATTAATATTATATTTTTTAATTAAAAATAATTTTAAATCTCAATATTATTCTTATACCGAAATAAAAGAGTATTACTTATTAAATAAAAAATAAAAAATAATTAAAATTATATTTAATACCTGAAATAATATTATAAACTAAGCAATTAAAATTTTTAAATAATAAATATTAAGAATTAAAAATATTTATCTAAAACGATATTTAAAAATAAACAGATAGAGGAGTATTTTATGATACATTTCAATCTCACAGCCTATGAGAATGTGTGTAGCTCTCCTACTTGTTTTGATTATGACTTTATTAAGAAATTATGATCTTATACATTAAAATGGGATTTAGTTTGTCAAAAAAAATAATAATATAATATAATAATTTATGTAATATAATAAAGTAATAATATGATAATAATAATAAATTATTACGACATATTTATTTAATTAATTCTTAATATTTATATAGTAGTTTAAAATTATATTTAGTTTACTAAATTATATAATTATATATAATAAATAAAATAAATTATAAATCAAAATATTAAATTAATTATAATCATTTTTATTTTATCTTTTATGACTTATTGATCTACAAACGTAATGGCACAATATATTAATTAAAAGATGTAATGAAAATTTAAAAAATTAATATAATAACATAACACATGATACACAAAATATATAAATTAACATATCACATTAATATAATACTCTATTATATTATACTAATTTTGACCCGGCCTAAAGGAAAAAGTCTTACCGCTCACCTTTAGTCTGATTTATTTATGAGTTAAGATACATATTCACATAGAATTTTTTTAATTGTTTTTATGACTAAATTTTAGTTTTAAATTAATAATTGATTGAAAATCTATGAGTTAATTGTATATTGAACCTTGAAATGTATACCCGTTTATATATCATACTTTTATATTTAAATATTTCTCATATCGTTACCCAAAATATCGTTAAGTAAATATTACAGATTTTTTTCATAATTTTATTGATAAAAAAATGGTCACATGTCATAATTTCATTAGTCGTGAGTCCTAAAATAGTCAATAATATTTACTTAAAAATACTTTAAGTAGTGAAATAACTGATAAGAACGTTTAAACATGAAAATATAAAGTATAAAATGGTATATACTTCAGAATTTGATATACAATTAACTCATAATCTATAATTTAAACTAAATTTTTTTTATGCTATTAAGAAAATTACATCCCTAACAAAAACTAATAAAGACAACGATGGTGATTAGGAAAAGTTAAAAAGGGCAATGACGGCAACTATGAAAAGTTATCATGGGAGATGCGAAAATTACTTGTTATGGTCAACTAAATTTATATTTAAAAATCCATACTAATATGACGCAAGAGAAATGTTTGGGTAGTTAGAATTTCTCCCTTTGAATAGGACATATAGAGAGAGAGAGAGAGAGAGAGAGATTTTTGAAATGTTTTATAATTATTGTCAAAAATCTAATTAAAACATTGATTGCTCCCTTATAATGACGGAGGGAGTAACAAATAAGAGTATTGCAGTTGGACACTTATTTAGACCGAATGTGATAATTTAATGATAAAACATCTCTTTTTATTGTAAAAAGTGTAAACATCTCTTTTTATGTGATAATTTAGACACTTATTTTGGCTAAAAGTCAGTAATATCAAGGGAAATTGGTGGTTCTTTGGCCTTGGAGGTTGTTGATTACACTAATTAAATTCATTTTTTATATATGTCATGAACACAGAACAAGTATTTTATAATAAAAAAATAATAATTAAAAAGACAGTCTCGCCCTTTGTCCTCTCTCATGTTTATAATAAAAAAAAAATACTTACCTATATTTTTAATATTTAGTCAATTCCGAATTATAAAATTAATATTGACTTTCTAAAAATCAATCTAAGATATTTTTAAATTTAAAATTGACATAATTTATTTAATTTTTAAAAATAATAAATCTTATAGGTAATATTATTTTTTAGATAATTTATGATATTTATAATTATATTGACTTTAAATTTAATAAATTTATGTCAATTTTGAATTTCAAATTGACTTTTAAAAAATTAGTATTAATATTTTAATTTGGAACGGAAGGAGTTTTTATTTTATTTTTTTATTTTATAATCACAGACGGGGTACAATTAGAAATGGATGAAGCTAACATTATTATTATTATTATTATTATTATTATTATTATTATTATTATTATTATTTCTTTTTTATGGTGTAACCTCTGATATGAGATCACATTTTATATGTCAGAGTAATATATAACGTAAATAAAAAGAAGACATTGAAATTGTAAGACAACTATACAGGTCCATTTAAATTACTTAGCATAAGACAATCATGAGTTGGTGGAATATAATCTAAGCCCAATTACTGCGTGAATAAATAAATAATGAATTAGATGATTGCATATTTGCATTCTTATCCAATTGATTGACCCTCTTCATGGTTTCAATGCTCATAGCAGAATAATGCACGACTAACCAATGAAAGTTTAAATAATAAGGAAGCTGAAAGTCTTCTAGTAGGCATGCACAGCAGATCGGTCTGTCCTGACTCGGCCTGGGCCTGTCAGGCCTTGGTCGTTGATCAAGTCGGGCCGGACCTTTGACTTTTGGTCTGCAGACTGGGTCAGGGCGGGTTTGGCGCTAAAAAATGGGGCATGTTGAGGCCTGCAGGCTAGGTCAGGCCTTGGGCCAAGCCAGGCCAGGCCAGGCCTTGGGTCTGGTCAGGCCAGGCCATGCCCGGCCAGTCAGATTCGATCCATTCAAACAATTTTTTTAGTAATTTTAAATATTATTAAAACACCAATTAAAATTTTAAACTTAATTGATGTATTAATTAAAAGTAATGTATTACAAGTTACAGCTTTTAAATTACAATAATGAAAATTATATTATTTTTTTATTATTATTATTTTGCAAATGACTTTCTAGTTGTTACGCTAAGTATCTATTAAAATAAAGATGCAATAAAAGATCTGTAAGAAGTGTAGGTTGCTAGCTATGTAAGAAAAATCCTTATATATTACACTAGTTAATGTGTTTTCATGGATTTCTTTATTTGTATATAAATAAACATGAATGAATGAACGTATTAAAATACGTCAATTTTATTTTGTTTATTGAATGAGTTGTTACAAATATGAAGTTTTCGTCTACAGTGGGAGAATTGAAGTAGCGAATAAAGAAAATCTGCAGACTGAACCAAGCTTTTGGTGAACCAGGCTAGGCCAGACCCAAGGTCAGGCCGAACTTATTGTCAGGCGGGGCTAGGCCGGATCTGAGCTAAAAAAATGTGGTCTGTTCGTGGCCTTCGGGGTAGGCCGAACCAGGCCGGGCCTTGGTCAAGCCGGGTTTTAACTAGGCCGGGCCCAGGCCGGATCAAGGCCGATCCACAGGCCATTTGTGCACCCCTACCTTCTAGTAATAACTTTTTTGTTTTAACTTTTATTTTCTAGGCTATAATCAAATAAGATTTCCTTTCATAAAGATTAATCTAATTCTTTTAATAGAGTACAAGTTTGTTCAGTCATTAGTGTTTAATATTTTTGAAGTAACAACGTTTAGGGATTCAAGCACACTATATTAATTTTGGTGTGTTTATTTAAATTCTAAACATTATATTTTGAATTAAATAATTTAAATTTAAAATAAATTATTAAACGAATAAAATTCTTAAATACGTTTAATGCTTTTAAAATTCTTAAATACCGTAAAAATTGATAGACGAATAAGCACTATAACTACATTTCCTTTCCATTTTACTTTTGAACACAAAATTGTCTTGTGCATAATTAAATACTAGTAACCGGGCAGGTGTGACGAAAAATAAAAATCTATTGATTTATTTTTATATTATTAAAAAATTAATTAAATTACAAATAATTTTATAACTTGCAAAATAACGGACAGAAAGAGCTATGATAAGAGTCAATGAAAAAGAAAACATAGTAAGATATTCTCACATAATCAAACAAATAGAATATAAAATGAATTACTACAAGGAGAGTAAAGAGATGTCACATTGAGATTAAATAATTCCTAAATTTCAAAAATCTTGTCAAAGTGAAAAATCACAATTTAACATTATGTAATATATATAGTTTTCATTTATATAATTGTTAAAAATTAAAATAAATCAATGGCTTGTGTTGGCTTTTGTTTTCCACCGGATGTTACCGATATGAAGCCATAAGTTTTACTAATATAGGTAGAGAAACACTGGAAGACTTCAATACAAAAATAAAAAAATCGGCTATTTGAGGATGAAATTCATTTTGTGTAGCGAAAGAAGAATAATTTTGTTTCAAAATTTCCCCTAAATGTATTAAATATTTAATTAAGAAATACTAACATGATAATAATATTATAATTTTTTAAAAAAAAACATTATGTTATTTTTTAACATCATTAAATTAAATTAATAAAACGCAACTTTTGAAAGGGAGAGTATTGTGTTATAAATAATTAAGAAAAAGGAACCAGGACGGTTTTCTTATACCATATTTATGAGTTTTGAACGAAAAATAATATAAATTTTAAATTTGATGAGAAAAGAAAATAATTTTTTATAAATATTATATTATATAATTACTAAGTTTATAAAGGATTAAAAAATTCTTAATTTTTATATTAAAATACTATTTTACCTTTATATTAATTTTATTATATTTATAATGTAAACATACAATAGAGATTATAAATAATTTATTTATATTATTATTTTTTTGGTCCAAATTCACAGAAAGAATTCACAACAAAAATGTGCAAGTTTTCCGTCTAATTCTTAATTTTTCCGTTCATTAAAAAATTAAACAATAAAACAATTGGATAAAAAACTTCGTTTATTTTTTTTTTCTTTTTGTCCATTGTAAAACTCATTAACACGATGTTAGTTCTCCTTTCAATTTTTCAGACATTCTCCTAGATCCTTAATTATTAAAATGTATCCCAATATTTGTATATTTCGACTTTATATGTCAATTTAAAAAAAAATAATACATCTTATAATTTTATATATCAATTTTTTTTTACGAATTACTCAAATACTTAATAATAATTTAAAATTTATTTAATATAATAAATTACTTTTATAATTTTATCTAATTATATATATATAATATAAGGATTTTTTTAGAATGTACTCTTATGACACATGCTAAACGCAGAATTCAATGCATAATATTATTTATTTATGTATTTGTACTGAATTCAATGCATAAAATAATAATATACTAGTAGACTCATGTATTGAATTCAATACAAATATATAAAAAAATAATATTTAATAAATTTTATCTCTTATTTTTCATACTTAATGTGTGCTCTTAATGGACCCATAATATAAACGTCGGAACTCTTTATTATTTTGTAGTAAGGTAGGTTTAAAAAAAAAACGAACAAGCTTCCTCTGTCCTCTTCCTGCAACACCTTAAGGTCTTATTTTTGCAACTCCATCTTCATATCAAGCTTTTTTCTCTTTCACTCAGTGTTACTGTTCTGTACTATATATATGCAAAAATAAATACCTCTTTGATTTGTTTGTAAGAATTTAGTTGAGAAAGTGTTTGGTTTTGGAAATTTTTTCATCTGATTTAATAGTACTAAAATTTTGCTGGTTAAACTAGAAGTGGCTGCATTTTTAAATTACACACATGTTTAGGTGCAGTTGTACTGATCTAATGTAGAACAATAAGGGTTTCTACACATAAAATTAAATGATCAACATTTTAGGGCGCATATGGTTGTCCACATTGCAATTTATCTAATTTCAAAATTAAGTTCTTGAGTTCACAGGATCAATTACATCTGCATTTTTCCAGTAACAAAATTAGAGTTACTTTCAGGGATATTGTGCCGTATACTTTCTAAAAATAAATAGGATTGGAGGTGGTGTGAAGCATAATGATATTAGGTACTTACTGTATTCTGGTAATGTAAAAATTGTAAGTTTGTTTCTGATTATGATGCGTGTTGGTGTTTTCCTGTTTTTGTAAACTAGCAACAAAACTTCCTAGTAACTATTGGAAAAGATGAGGAAATATCCTCGCAGCTATCGGCTGTTTGCCTGAAGGTTTTTGACCTCGATAAGCTGCAGCAGCCTGAGGGTCCAAGCACAACAAGTCCGGACTGTATTCAGTTATTGCGGATATTCACTAATCAGTTTCCTGAAGCCAAGCTATTTGTTTTCTAGTTTCCTTTTAATTGTTTTCTTAGAGCATCTATCGTACAACTTGTTGTTTACGGGAATAATCTTGAGACACTGAAAATTTGATGCCATGCAGATAACATCATTATTGGTTCTAGAAGAAACTCCACCAATATTGCTTATTGCTATTGGATTAGACAATGGTTGCATTTATTGCATTCAAGGGGACATTGCACGTGAGCGTATCAAACGCTTCACCATTCAGGTGGAGAATAATTCAGATAAAAGCCAGTTGTCAATAACTGGTCTTGGATTCCAAGTCGATGGTCAATCCCTTCAACTATTTGCAACTACTGCAATTTCAGTGAGCTTGTTTAGCTTGCAAACTCAACCAGCTAGTCACCAAACCTTAGATCAGATTGGGTGCAATATTAATAGTGTTGCTATGAGTGATCGCTTGGTAAGATATACTTCTTTAATCCTAGTTGAAATTTATTATTTATTTACATTACTGACCTAACATTCTCATGCTATCCCGTAATCAGGAGCTGATTATGGGTCGACCAGAGGCTGTATATTTTTATGAGGTTGATGGTCGGGGTCCTTGTTGGGTCTTTGAGGGAGAGAAAAAGTTCCTTGCATGGTTCCGTGGATACCTTTTATGTGTTATTGAAGATCAAAGAACTGGCAAGAATACTTTCAATGTATATGACCTGAAGAACCGCTTAATTGCACACAGTATAGCGGTTAAAGAAGTTTCTTACATGCTTTGTGAATGGGGTAACATAATACTTATAATGACTGACAAATCAGTTTTATGTACTGGGGAGAAGGATATGGAAAGCAAGTTAGACATGCTCTTCAAAAAGAATCTATATACTGTAGCTATTAATCTTGTTCAAAGTCAACAAGCTGATGCTGCTGCAACTGCTGATGTGCTAAGGAAGTATGGGGATCATTTATACAGTAAACAAGACTATGATGAAGCTATATCTCAGTATATTCACACCATTGGTCACCTTGAACCTTCATATGTGATACAGAAGTTTCTAGATGCACAAAGAATCTACAACCTTACTGTTAAATTACACCTTTTAATTATATGAGTTTTGATCAATTTTGGGTTTAATTTAGACTCATTAGTTGATTGAATTTAAATTAAATTAAAAGTGTTTTTGATAGTCTACAATAAGAAAATTAAGAGAGAACAAATATAATTCAAGTAGGAATTATATATTATATTTTAATCATATTCAAAGTGAGGTATATGAAAAGGTGCATTATTGTTTGCAAAACTACTTTCTTTTAGTACCACATCGATAAGAAGTAAAACTATTTAATGCTTTATAAGCATGAGTGAAATAGTTTAATTTACTTGTAGTACTAAAGGAAAGGCTTGGATCGGGTCACAATGACGTGGTGCAAAGCACCACCCGCCCGCGCCCGCGTCCCGGGGCCCGGGCCGGGTGCGGTCGCAAAGTCGCATTGGTGCATTGGCGCTTTAGGCGCACGTACGCATCGTCGCTAGGAGCCTCGCCCGAGCCACGAGCCTATCTTTTTAGATATGGCTCAAGTCATTGTACCTGACTATGAATTAACTGCAAACAAATGCAGCAACTGAAACTCATTAGTGATCAATTCAGTAACTGTTACAGAATTAATTCTGTAACATAAACTGAATTGATATTGCTTTTCAGTTGTAGAAGTTCAGAGGTTCTCTCTTCCTTCTTCTTTATATTCTATATATGTTTCAACCTTTACACTGAAGCAACTCACTAAGTTTCAATTGTAAATTGCTATTGCATTGAAAAAATAGGCTTGACATATATCCTGGAGGTATATTGTCAGCAGCCTTTAGCAAACCTTAGTGGTAAGGGGCAATAAACACCTTAAGGACAGGGACAACCCGTGTCAAACTTTTTCTGTTCCAATTCTCGATTGTGTTTATTTTTTTTTTCACTTACCAATTACTTGGAAAACTTACATGAGAAGGGTCTTGCTTCTAAAGACCATACCACTCTTTTATTGAACTGTTACACCAAATTAAAAGATGTGGATAAGCTGAATGTTTTCATTAAGAGTGAGGATGGAGAGCTTAAATTTGACGTGGAAACTGCAATAAGGGTCTGTCGAGCTGCCAATTATCATGAGCATGCAATGTACGTTGCTAAGAAGGCTGGGAGGCATGAATGGTACTTAAAGATCTTACTCGAAGACCTGGGTAGTTATGAAGAAGCATTGCAATATATTTCTGGTCTTGAACCAAGTCAAGCTGGGGTGACAGTATAGGAGTATGGCAAAATACTCGTAGCGTACAAGCCAGTTGGAACAATTGAAATACTCATGAGGCTTTGCACAGAGGAAGGAGAATCGTCTAAGAGAGGGGCTTCAAATGGTATGTATGTATCCATTCTACCATCTCCTGTTGATTTTCTCAACATTTTCGCCCATCATCCGCATTCACTAATGGATTTTCTTGAAAAATACACCAACAAAGTGAAGGATTCACCTGCTCAAGTAGAAATACATAACACGCTATTGGAGCTATACTTGTCTAATGACTTGAACTTTCCATCACTCTCACAAGCCAATGTTGGTGAAAATGGTAATATCAGAGCTGAATGGTCATCAGGGGAAGATGTGGCTAATGAGAAATCAATTGGAGAGGGGAATGATATGAACAAGGAAAACGATTGTCAGGAAAGATTTCAAAAAGGGCTCCACTTGCTTAAGAGTGCATGGTCATCTGATCAGGAACATCCAACATATGATGTTGATCTTAATATAATTCTTTGTGAAATGAGCTCTTTTAAAGAAGGACTCTTATATCTTTATGAGAAGATGAAACTTTATAAGGAGGTGATTGCTTGCTACATGCAAGCACATGACCATGAGGGTTTAATTGCTTGCTGCAAGAGACTGGGAGATTCAGGTAAGGGAGGCGACCCTTCTCTTTGGGCAGATTTGTTGAAGTACTTTGGTGAACTTGGAGAAGAGTGTTCCAAAGAAGTTAAGGAAGTTTTGACTTACATCAAGAGAGATGATATTTTGCCTCCAATTATAGTTCTTCAGACTTTATCCAGAAATCCATGCCTCACTTTATCTGTCATTAAAGATTATATAGCTCAAAGGCTGGAACATGAATCAAAGCTGATTGATGAGGACCACCGAGCAACTGAGAAGTATAAGTTTGATTTTTCAATTTATTAACATTTCTCTCTTAATTTTATCTACTGAATTCCTAAAGTAATCAATAAAATTACCTTCACTGAAATATGGGGATTGTTCATCTGCAAGCGGCCTCAGGTAGGGTTTGGTTGCAACATAAGTTTGTGATTATGTGTGTGTGTGTGTGTGTGTATGTGTGTGTGTATATATCATGGTAGCAATCTGTGAATTCACCTGTGGTGTTGTGGTTAGGAGGGAGGGGGTGGGGTGCGTAGTTCATCAATGCTGGACTCTTCTTGCGGTTTTCTTTTTGTGGAAAAAAGTAAGCATTATTCCCTTCGTCCAAAATTGAGAGTCCATTTTTCTTTTTGCATGTTCCGAAAAGAGAACTAAAAGGTGACATCGTTCAATCCGAAGTTAGCTTTTTTGGAGTTTGGTATCTATTACTGTTTGCACGGTTCAATTTTTTGGGTATAGACATTTTACCCAACATGTGTTATCAGTGAATTTATTAGTTCAGATTCCTTGGCATGAAGTAAGTGCAGATATTGTAGATCCAGGCTGCATGAAAATGACATATTTGGAAATTACTGCTTTTGATCTGTAGATCATCAATTAGCTGATTAATATTTGAATAGTTAGAGAACTGTAATTAAGACCGGTGATGTTATATGGCATCATTTTGGCATTTTAGGGATTTTAATTTTCTCGAGCATATAGGCATCTTTCTTCAGTAGTTGCTTGTGTAGTTTTCCTCACCCTAATAGTCAGAGTATGTTTTTGCTGTAAATGGTTGAAGAATTTTGGTGTGATGTCGCAAGCACCCAAAAATAAAATCTTACTTTTGAAAAATATTAATGTAGTAGTGTAAGTAAGAGTCGATCCCACAGAGAATGATTAATTTAATTTTATGTTTTTGTAAACTAAAATTGGGGGGTTTTTAATTGAATAAATAATTTAAATAAAATTAACTAAAATAAATATGCAAGAAATAAATAAGAAGAAAAAACCTTGGTTTAAGTTAACATCCACCATCAAGAATTTACAACTGATCACTGATGCAAGAATAAATCAATTCATATTTTAAATATTCAACGTGGAATAATTACTCTCATTCGAATAATTTTTCTATCTCTCCTTAATTTTAGTTAAGCAGAAACAAGCGATCTAAATAACACTTACTACTAAATAATCTCAGACAAGCGCTAAAGATTTAACCTAGTAGCAGCATAAAGAAATAGAGAGATCGTTGAACTAAACAACACAATCCAAGCGTCTGCATTTAATTTAGATGAATATTTTTCCTAAGATAAAATAATCTTTTGATAAGCAAAATAATTATTAATCTTAGTTGCTTCGCAAATTAAAGTGACCAAACAATTACGGATTTGATAATTAATTTAGCAGTAGATTTCAACGAATAATAAACTAGTATGCATCCTAGCAATTAAACGAATTAATCATAAAATTAAACACAGAAAAATATCTAATACTCAAAATATAAATTGAACAATTGAAATAAATTAGATCTCACAGTGTATAAATCTTGATGGCTTCAATCACTTAACCCAAGAAAAATAAATTAACTACTCATAATAATAAAGAATACTAAATAAAATAAGAGAGAATTTTTATTCTAAGAAAAGTTGTATCTTACAATGTGTCTCAAGCCCTCTATTTATAGGCTCCATAATCCTCCTAAACCTAGTTGGAAGTACACTCTCCAAACCCTAATAAGATTTAAAATACAAATAAAAATAAAATAAAACTAAAATAATTATTTTTCTAACCCTAATTGGAATTAAAATCCAATTTGGAATCAAAAAATAGCAAAAATTCCGAAATAATCCAGTTTTCCAGCAATTCCGCGTAGCCAAACAGCCCCTTACGCGCTCGGTTGACCGGTCAACGCGCTTCCGCGTCAGGTGACGTCAGCGCCCACGCCCGCGCATTGCGCGGGTTTTATTTTTTTCTTTTACTGTGTTGCCAAACGATGTCGTTCCATATCGCCGCATAATTTCCTCGCGCGCAATGCGCGCATCCCAGTTTCCGGAATTTACGAAATTGCCCCTCCGTGTTCCAGCTGCTTTAATTACTATTTTGCCATCCAACGCTGGTTATTTACCAAAATGCCATCAAAGCTTTTCTGAATTTACAAAAATGCCCCCAGAGGTTATTTTTCCTACAAAATCAAATATAAAATAAATAAAAATAATATAAAAAATACTAAAAATCCTAAAAACACATAATAATAAATAAAACACCTAAAACACTAAAAACACATAAATAAAAAGAAATATAAAATTACTATAAAATTAACTAAATTAACACAAATTAACTAAAATCCTATAAAACCTATTAAAATCAAAATAAGCTAAGTAATTAAACATTTAAGCACACAATAAATATAAAAACTAAGTATTAGGGCATAAAAATATCGTATAATTTAACCCTATCAAATACCCTCACACTTAGCTTTTTTCTCGTCCTTGGGCAAAACAAAAATAAAAACTATAAAATAATAACCAAACAACTTACTTGAGCAACAGAACAATATAAATTTCAACATTAGCCTCAAAGATTTTTAAAATAATAACTCAAAGAAAATTTCAAAATCATGCAAAATCTAGAACTTTAACATATTTATTAATCTTACTTTAATCAAGACCTTTCGTGTGTGTGTGAATTCAAATGTATTAAACTAATCAAAACTCAGATAAGTCTAGGTTATTAATTACCTTATAAAAGACATACAACAAAACTCAATATATTTATTTTTTCACATCACCTTTAGCTCATACAGACAAATATAAAGCAGAAGATCAAAAGGTTTTTAATCAATGAAACACACTAGGATTATTAATATCACTTTTTTTTCAAATATTTTTCCACAATTTTTTTCTTTTTAATGGGTGCATTTTATGCTCCATCCCATTTTCTTCTTTATTTTTTTTTCACGGTGAGCGCATTTTATGCTCCATCTCACCAGCGAGTGCGTTTTACGCTCCATCTCGCTTTTTCATGTGTTTATGAGTGAGTGCGTTTTACGCTCCATCTCAACCCACCACATAATTTTTTCAATAATAATCCTATAAAAATTACCTAAATCATCTCTTCCAAATTATATTTTGTCTTATATTTCACTTTAAATAATGATCAAATAAGATATAGAGTTCAAAAATATCTTTCATAAGCATTTAACCATTTAAACTTTCTCTTAATTAAAACTAGCTCAAACAAATGGATATAAGTGCATGAAATTTAAAGGATCTCAAACAAAGTAATAATCAATAAAAAAAAAAAATCAAACTAAGCAAAAATTTATCATTTTTTTAAGAGTTATTAAATAAAAACCAAATTTTTATCATTGGCTAAAAATTTAAAATTCAATTAACTCATTGCTCAAGTGACACATCCTAAAAATAAAAAAAACTACCCCATTTTCGTAGGAAACACGGTTACACTTAGCATGTGCAACAAGCCTTTAAACCCCAAGGTTATCCCAAGTGGACGAGTTTTGTCTCGTGAGGGTTTGCAGTGAATTTACCCACAAAATTCAAAATTCAAAATTTTAAAATTCCCTGAAATTAAATTTTTTTATTTAAAAAAAATAAAAACAAATAAATAAAATAAAAGTAAATTTCAAAATTCCCTAAAAATAAAATAAATATCCTAAATCCCTTCCCCCACACTTAAAATTTACATTGTCCCTAATGTAAAGTAAAATGCAAAGAAAAAGACACAAATAAATATAAAAAGAAAAAGGAAAAGAAATGCAAATCTGATTTCTTTGGGTTGCCTCCCAAGCAGCGCCTTCATTTATTGTCATTGGCTCGACAGCAGGCCAAAGTACTACGTTACTCCAACTTCTTGAATTTTGAGTACCCCATCCATCACGTCATTTTTCATTGGTAGATTCAGTCTCTCGTGCACGTGACATGAACGTTTTACTCCCTCGTCAATGAATAGGTACTTAAGATGATCGGTGAGAGTCTTTATAGTTGGAATGGGCTCCTGCAAAACAAAAGATAGTAAATTTTCGTGAGTAACAGGTAATGGAATGGAAAGAATTGCATTATTATCAATAATCATTGGCAAAGAATTGAATGGAGCTTCATCCTCCTTCAAATCTTGTGTCAGCTCAATCGTTTCTTCTTCCTTTAACTCCAAATTGTTGGTAATTGTCATATCTAACTTTTTCTTGTTTATTTCTTCAACAACTTCCTCCACCTTAGGCATGTCATCTTCAAACATAACATCATTATCTACATTAATATTGTCCACTTCGTTGATGTTGTTTGCTTCTTCTTGCTTCGGTGATGGAGGGACCGTCTTTTCGGGATCTTCACTTCTTAACACTTGTGCATTTGTATTCTCCATTGGATTATTCATCGTTTGAGAAGGTACTTGCTCAGAACTTTGCTCCTCGGATTGATCGATTGTGATTTGTCCTAATGGGGTACCCAAACGCTGAATAATTGCATTAGTTTCTTGAATACGTGCTTGCATGTCTTGTTGATATTGCAAAGTATCCTGTTGAAATTGCAAAGTGTTAGCTTCAATTAATTTAACCATATCCTCTAAAGACATATCAGAAGTATTTGTTTGACTCTGTTGTTGTTAGAGATATGGCTGTATGTAGTGTTCATAGGTTGAAAAATTCTAATTTGCGGGCGGATTCATTTGTAGATTCTCATAGCCAAAATTAGGATGATCCCTCCATCCTGAAGTATACGCGTTTGAATAGGGATCATATCTCCATTGGGGTTGACCAGGGAAACCACTTGCTATATTGACTTGCTCATAGGACTCCTCTCGAAGAATGGAGCACATATTAGTTGGATGTCCTACCACCGTACAAATCCTACAAGCTTCCATTGGTTGTGCATTATCTGCAACCATTTGATAAACAAGAGAAGTTAATGTATCAATTTGTCGCTCAAGAGAAGAAATAGTTACCTCATTGGCATAATCATGCCTCACTTCCATCCTTAACCTGCACCACTAAATGAAATTATGAAAATCTAAAAAAATAAAAATAAAAAATTACTAAATTAAATACATATTTACAAAAGCACAAAATTAAATTAAAATCATTCCCCGGTAACGGCGCCAAAATTTGGTGTGATGTCGCAAGCACCCAAAAATAAAATCTTACTTTTGAAAAATATTAATGTAGTAGTGTAAGCAAGAGTCGATCCCACAGAGAATGATTAATTTAATTTTATGTTTTTGTAAACTAAAATTGGGGGGTTTTTAATTGAATAAATAATTTAAATAAAATTAACTAAAATAAATATGCAAGAAATAAATAAGAAGAAAAAACTTTGGTTTAAGTTAACATCCACCATCAAGAATTTACAACTGATCACTGATACAAGAATAAATCAATTCATATTTTAAATATTCAACGTGAAATAATTACTCCCATTCGAATAATTTTCCTATCTCTCCTTAATTTTAGTTAAGCAGAAACAAACGATCTAAATAACCATTACTACTAAATAATCTCAGACAAGCGCTAAAGATTTAACCTAGTAGCAGCATAAAGAAATAGAGAGATCGTTGAACTAAACAACACAATCCAAGCGTCTGTATTTAATTTAGATGAATATTCTTCCTAAGATAAAATAATCTTTTGATAAGCAAAATAATTATTAATCTTAGTTGCTTCGCAAATTAAAGTGACCAAACAATTACGGATTTGATAATTAATTTAGCAGTAGATTTCAACGAATAATAAACTAGTATGCATCCTAGCAATTATACGAATTAATCATAAAATTAAACACAGAAAAATATCCAATACTCAAAATATAAATTGAACAATTGAAATAAATTAGATCTCACAGTGTATAAATCTTGATGGCTTCAATCACTTAACCCAAGAAAAATAAAGTAACTACTCATAATAATAAAGAATACTAAATAAAATAAGAGAGAATTTTTATTCTAAGAAAAGTTGTATCTTACAATGTGTCTCAAGCCCTCTATTTATAGGCTCCATAATCCTCCTAAACCTAGTTGGAAGTACACTCTCCAAACCCTAATAGGATTTAAAATACAAATAAAAATAAAATAAAACTAAAATAATTATTTTCCTAACCCTAATTGGAATTAAAATCCAATTTGGAATCAAAAAATAGCAAAAATTCCGAAATAATCCGGTTTTCCAGCAATTCCGCGCAGCCAAACAGCCCCTTACGCGCTCGGTTGACCGGTCAACGCGCTTCCGCGTCAGGTGACGTCAGCGCCCACGCCCGCGCATTGCGCGGGTTTTATTTTTTTCTTTTACTGTGTTTCCAAACGACGTCGTTCCATATCGCCGCATAATTTCCTCGCGCGCAATGCGCGCATCCCAGTTTCCGGAATTTACGAAATTGCCCCTCCGTGTTCCAACTGCTTTAATTACTATTTTGCCATCCAACGCTGGTTATTTACCAAAATGCCATCAAAGCTTTTCTGAATTTACAAAAATGCCCCCAGAGGTTATTTTTCCTACAAAATCAAATATAAAATAAATAAAAATAATATAAAAAATACTAAAAATCCTAAAAACACATAATAATAAATAAAACACCTAAAACACTAAAAACACATAAATATAAAGAAATATAAAATTACTATAAAATTACCTAAATTAACACAAATTAACTAAAATCCTATAAAACCTATTAAAATCAAAATAAGCTAAGTAATTAAACATTTAAGCACACAATAAATATAAAAACTAAGTATTATGGCATAAAAATATCGTATAATTTAACCCTATCAAACTTTAATAGCTGCTAATGGCTTTGACAAAAAATCTCAGTCTTACACTCAAACTCCTGATTTTTCATTTAAATGACAATCTCTTCTTGATGAGGATATAAGTGTATAACTGAGGTTACTGAAGTTCTAGAAGATCCTTTAGAAGAAATATATCAAATAAGTGTTCATTGTAATTACTGATTTTCCTTTAATTCTGCAGGAAGAAACATTGGCAATGAGAAAGGAAATCCATGATCTTAGGACTAATGCCAGAATCTTTCAGCTTAGCAAGTGTACTGCTTGCACTTTCACCCTTGATCTCCCTGCCGTCCACTTTATGTGTATGCACTCGTTCCATCAGCGTTGCCTTGGGGATAATGAAAAAGAGTGTCCAGAATGTGCTCCAGAGTACAAATCTGTCCTGGAAATGAAGAGAAGCTTGGAGCAGAACTCTAAAAATCAAGAGCAGTTCTTCCAACAAGTTAAGAGTTCAAAGGATGGGTTTTCTGTGATTTCTGAGTATTTCGGGAAGGGTATTATTGGCAAAACCACCATTGGTCCTGCCGGTGCTCTTTGATCAAGAAGTACTTCTTCCAGCAGTGGTTTCTGATTATCTTAATTATTTTGTTCTGATCAGATGAAGAGTTCTCTCTTTGTGCATTATCTGCAAAATCCTTGCAGAATTTTGTTAGGGAATTGGAAAATCTGGGTTACATTTAAAGGCTATGGGATTTTCTGAGTTTGATAGAAGCTTGCCAAAATATTGACCTACTAGCATGGGTTTGACAGTCCCAGTTAATCCAAAAAAAAAACGAATGGGTAATATTACTTCCAGAGAATGGTGTTTGAGTGTTTTATGTTTCGTCAGTGCCCGTTGTGGTTTTGAGAGAGACGTTTTTCCTTGTGTGTAAGTTCACTAGGTAGGGTCTATATTTTTCATATTATTGCGTTAATATAAACAATTATGGTGTATGTTCCCTACAAGGAAGTTCACAATATCAGCCTGTATATTATGCTTTAGTGTGTGTATTTGTGTGACTGTGGCTTTACTACTTATTGTCCAACTCACTTGTCTTATTTTTATACTTCAAGCGTTTTCTGATATGTTTGGCAAGGCAGAAAAAACATTGGTACTTCAAAGTCTTTAGGTCATTTATGGATTTGTCCGTCTTATAGTTCCTTTTCGCACATAACCAACAGTAACTTGATGATTGATTCTTACCACAGGTATGGAATTACTGCATAGTACCTATTTTGTTCACTTTATAATATCACATAGTACCTATTTTGTTCACTTTATATTATCTCTAGCAAATAGAATTTTGAAGTTACGAAATACTTGTTCTTCTCTGCAACTCTTTTTGTTAGAGTGTTAAGCTTGTCCCCAAACAAGAAACATGTTAGTCATCATCAGGTGGTAAGACTTTGTTGTCATCAACTAGGAAGTTTCATAACACCATTGCAGGAATACCTTGCCAAATACTCAAATGTTTTATTAATTCCAGTTCCGCAAAGCTTGACCCAACCTTTAAACTTTTAAAATTCATTGTGTAGGATATAAAATTGTTGAAAGATCTGAAATCTCATTCTTACGGAATTTCTAGTGTGTGGGACATTAGGAGCAGGGCTACACTGCATAGCATATGTTGATGTAATCCGAATAGGCTTTTAGATCAGAAACTCTTATATTAGGTGATAATAAGAGTTTGTCTGATCCATACTTTTTGTTTTATCTTGATATTCTCTGTAGTTTTTGGTCAGAATAGGAGTAGGAAACATACTTGTGCAAGGTTTATAGGTCAAAGAATTAGGTACATTGATTCCTTATTCTAAATATAGCATCTCAAGCAACCATGCATATCTGTGGTAAATTTTAGCTCAAGTAAAGAGCTATATGTATGCAACATTTAACTATCATCTGTTGAAGCTCTGTTGTTGGTTATAATGTGTTTCCATCTTAGGTTACCTCAACATTTCCACTAATGCATTCCACAGGTTTTTCAATATTGTATCCAAACAATATTATTATATTTGCTAGTTCTACTCTATACAGGTTTTGAAATGGTAATTGGATCTAGTACTCATAATTACTGTTCGTTTATGAATACCATAGTTTTTGTGGATCAAGACCTGATGGACTAAACTCAATAAATAGGCCACTTTACTTAATGATTGTATTCTACTTTTTAGTTTCGTGTTTATGTGAATGGCTGCCCTTTCTTTAGACTTGAGTGAAGCTGAACAAGAATATACGGACCTAGCAGAGAGAGAAACCAACTGGATCTATTGATCATACCTGAAGCAAGTTTGGGTGGCATCCTTCTCGGCAGAAAGAATGGATAGCAGATGAAAGGTGGAGAAATTTTGTTGGATGGCTCATCCAGAGGTCAGATATCCTATCCAGGTTATACCTACTTCGTTCTAGCTATCTAACATCTGTCTACATGTGACTTGAGAATCTATTTCACAAAAAGCACAAAAGTTCTAGTTGTTTGTCCGTTGGTGGTTGGAATCTAATAATAAGCAGATCCTAATAACTAATGCTTTTGTACGGGAACTTGCCTTGCATTTGTAGAATATGTGGGAAAAATGGGATTTTGTTCTTCTGGTTGAACGAATTTGTAAACAAGCTAACATGCTGCCGCCTGTGGCCAACTTTTCGTAAATTGTCCTTCCGGTTGAACGAATTTGAGAAGTAATAACAGTTGATGTTGGAATCTCATTGATTATTTGATTTTTCGCTACATTTGTTAAGAAGATAATTATTCTACGAATTTTTTAAGCATATATAACACGTGAGGTATTGTGCATACAGTTTACAATATAATTTATGTGGTCATGATATTGGCAGGCAGGCACACGAACCACACGCAACTTTATGGTACCTATTATTTCAGAAACATTAGTATGTATGCAGTCAATCGGCTCAATCTATAGTGGAGTAATAAATTGAGAAAATATATGGGTGGGAAGTAATAAATTGAGAAAGGGAAATGATTTATATTTTAACTAATTTTATGCACATCTTCATATCTCATGTATGTACTACCTAAGTTGGTATTTAATATTGATAATCCCTTTGTCCTCAAAAGAATTGTCAACGTATTTTTTCTCACACAAATTAAAAAAAGTAAAATTGAGAAAAGAGAGTATAAAAAATTTTAAATTTATCTTGGGTCTTATAAAATTAAATAAATTAATGAGTATATATATATATATAAGGGAATGATCCATAGTAAGCGTTTGTTATGGATATTATTTCAACAAATGTATCTTGAAATGTTAAAATAATGATTTTAATGGATGAGATGGATTTCACCCGTTATTTAAGATAACGGGTGGAAAAAAAAAAAATCCTCAGTCTACCCGTTATCTTGGGAAGGAAAAAAAATAAAATTTCCTCATAGACTCGTTAACTTGCGGGTGGAGTGATTTTTTCTTATTTTTTTAAAACTAACTTTAACAATGAAGAAAAAAAAAATTCCTCCAACCCGTTAACTCAGTTAGCGGGTGGAGTGAATTTTTATTTTTTATTTTAAACTAACTTTAACAAAAAAAAAACACAAAATTTCTTCTAACCCGTTAAATTAGTTAGCGGGTGGAGTGAATTTTTTTTCTTAATTTTTAAAACTAACTTTAACAACAAAAAAAATAAAAAATTTCCTCCACCCGACATTTTAGTTAGCGGGTAGAGTGAATTTTTTTTTAAAATTTTTGAAACTAACTTTAACAACAAAAAAAATAAAAAATAAAAAATTTCCTCCACCCGACATTTTAGTTAGCGGGTGGAGGAATTTTTTTTTGTTTTTTTAAACCAACTTTAACAGCGAAAAAAAAAATTAAAAAAATTAAAAAAATCCTCCAATCCGTTAACTTAGTGAGCGGGTGGAGTGAATTTTTTTAAATTTTTTTTAAAGTAACTTTAACAACGGGAAAAAAAAAATTTAATCCACTCACTAACTATGATGTCGGGTGCATGTGTTATGTACGCACCACCCGCTAACTATGATGTCAAGTGCATGTGTTGTGTACGCATGCATGTAGATTAGCAGTTGAAATATTTTTTTTATCTCCCACCCGACATTTTAGTTAGCGGGTGGAAGAATTTTAATTTTTTTTTTTGTCCCGTTTAGAATGCATGCATGCACTTTTTAAAAAAAAAAAAATTTATCGCACCCGACATCTTAGTTAGCGGATGAGAGAATTTTAAATTTTTTTTCTCCTATCCTACCTGTTAATTTAGATAGCGGGTAGATTAATTTTTTTTTTCATTGTTAAAGTTAGTTTAAAAAAAAATAAAATTTCACTCCACCCGCTAAATAGGTTAACGGATTGAAAAAAAAAAAATTGGTTTTTTTTATTTATTGTTAAAGTTAGTTTTAAAAGTAAATAAATCACTTCACCCGCTAACTAAGATGTCGGGTGGGGGATTTTTTAATTTTTTGTTGTTAAAGTTAGTTTAAAATAAATAAATTCACTCCACCTGCAAACTAAGTTAACGGGTTGGAGGAAATTATTTTTTTTTCTTCGTTGTTAAAGTTAGTTTTAAAAAACATTAAAAAAAATCACTCCACCCGCTAAATAAGTTAACGAGTCTATGAGGAATTTTTTTTTTCTTCTCAGCTGTCATCTAAGACAACGGGTTGACTGAGATTTTATTTTTTTATTTTTCTACCCGTTATCTTAGATAGCGGGTGGGATCCATCTCATCCATTAAAATTATTATTTCAACTGTTCAAGATGCATTTGCTAGAATTGTAAGACCCCGAATTTTATGAAATACAAAATTTAATTTTTCTTCATATAGATATTTTTTTTAAACAGTAAGTGGTTAAATCGATAAAGTTAAAAGTTAAGGATGTTATGTGCAAATTTTATTTTGTCGGACAATATTCGCTTTGTCGGGGAATATTCGTTTGGTCGGGGAATATTCGTTTGGTCCGACGGCGCCGAAATAACAAATTATTGGTGGACCCCACAACGGAATATTTGTCGGATATAGAAAACGACAGAAATAACCTTTTTTAAATAAAAATAGTCAACGGAACTGTTAAAATACCGGTGATAAAAGAATAGTAGCATACGGTAGTTATTGGTATTTTCTGTAGCACTCGGTACTCTACAGTAACACACGGTATTGCATAGTGTCTCATATTTTTGGTCTGATAATTGACACCGTAACTGTTACGCATCATTTCATCGATAATTGTCACTGCATAATATTTTATATTATCAATTCAATAATTGTTGTTACACAGTATTTTGCATTATTGATTTAATAATTGTCATTACACTGTATTTTATATCATTGAGTCAATAATTGTTGTTGCACTGTTTTTAAAATTATTGAACCTAATAATTGTCACAGTAACATATGCACAGTAATTCACATTATTGAATCAATAATTGTCATTACACAGTAACGTATGCTTTATTTTACATTATTGTTATCTCTATTATGATGTTATTTAAACAGTTGTATTTCATTAATTTATTGACTTGATATCTAAGAGCTAACTATACTGTATTTATAACAATTAGTCATAATAATTGAATTGATAAAGTTATTTGTTTATAATATAAAGTTAGGTGATTATTAGGTGATATGAAATGAATGGTGTAGATTAAAGTGTGAATTATTGTTGAATAATTGAATTGATTTGTTTATAATATAAAGTTAGGTGATTATTAGGTGATATGAAATGAATGGTGTAGATTAAAGTGTGAATTATTGTTGAATAATTAAATTGATTTGTTTATAATATAAAGTTAGGTGATTATTAGGTGATATGAAATGAATGGTGTAGATTAAAGATAATATAATATTTGAAATGGATGGTGTAGATTAAAAGATGATCTTTAAATGAATGGTTTAGATTAAATGAATGATAAGATTTTTGGCTATAAATAGAAGCCTTAACTTAAGGATTTTTCATAAACTTCCTTACTTGTTCTTTCTTTCTCTCTCTAAATACTTCTTGTGAAAGTTCTCTCTAAGTGTGCTTAAGTCATCTTGAGTATTTGTGAAGATCTATAAGTATACGTGTACTGTTCAAGTTAATCAACCTCATTTAAATCAATATCCAGTCACGTGTTACGGTAAGGGATACCATCTTTTTCATCTTCCATTATTCAAACATACTATGGTAAGGGATTATCATTATTTGATTCTCGATAATAATATTGTTTCTTCCCTATTCATAAGACGTGCCTTTTATTTCCATGTATTAAATTGTGGGAATAACCTTACGGAGCGGATTGCCGCCTGTTGGTGAATAACCTTTCGTATTCATTCATTATTAATCTCTGAGAATAACCTTACGGAGCGGATTGCCGCCTGTTTGGTGAATAACTCTTTGTACTCAAATTCTATTAAATTGTGGGAATAACCTCACGGAGCGGATTGCCGCCTGTTTGGTGAATAACTCTTTGTACTCAAATTCTATTAAATTGTGGGAATAACCTTACGGAGCGGATTGCCGCCTGTTGGTGAATAACCCTTTGTATTAATTTCCTTCACCTTTTGTTAATCAAACCTGCTACGGTAAGGGATATTATTTTCTTTCATACTCCTAAATCGAAATTTATTATGGAACTATTGCTTCTATAATTCCTGAAAATATTATATGTTCCATAATAGTTGAACTTCATTATTTCAACTGAACCTTCCTATTTACGTGAACCTTTCTATTGAATTGTAACCGTTATTCTGAACTGTGGATCTTGAATATCATTTTTAAATTTCACTCCACATCATGTTGACAATTTGGACATTATTTGAATCTGTACAAAGTAAACTTCCGATACTTATTGTTATCCTATTTCTTCTGTTCATCATTTATATCATTCTAATCATCCAAAAATCAAGCTGTTGTGAATATCTGTGGCCGGGGGCACAGATGTGATATATTTGTTGAACAGATGATAGGTTAAAGGCGATATAATAGGTTAAAGGCGATACATCTGTTCGGTGTCTTTTATGGCACGTGGTGAATGTTCTCTTTGGCCCGTAGTGCAAAGATGAACTGTTGTTTGGTATGATTATGACCAAAGGCTGAATCTGGTATAATCATGACCGTTGGTGCTATATTGAATATCTTTGGCCCGTAGTACAAAGATGAACTGTTGATGTGCATGATTATGATCAGGAACTGTGAATTTGTATTATCTTGACTAATGATATTTCAGATGATAAAAGTTGATGATGCTTTTCCTAAAAAGAGAACCGAGTGGACATTATAGTCTGCATTATTCTTCTAATAGATTACTCATTCCGCTGCTATTATTGATCTGAACGTTGTTTAAGAATTTAACTGCAGTTTTTGATATAAACCTTGTAGTCTATTGTATTCTATCAAGAACTCAACTGTTGAAGACTAATGATAATTTATTCGTCATTATCTTAGTCATGATATTTCTTACTGGGCTATTTGAGCTCACCCTTTCTTTTGTTCCATTGTTTTTCAACAGGAGATGAAAACATAACAGGGTCTAGCCGGGGAATGGAGTGAGGGTCCGAGGAATAGTTATCATAGTCTTCACGTTTTGTAAAATAGTGTGGCAATAATAGTGAAGACTTAGTTGTGTATTATTATACACTGTATTGTTGTACGTTGTGCTTTGTTGTAGTCTTTTGACGACTCAAGTTTGGGCTGTGTGGGCCCAGATTTGGGGGCGTCACAGTTGGCATCAGAGCTTAGGGATATGGTCTTTAATGGAGATCTGGGGTAGAACTAGGAGGGGAGAGACGAATAGAATCAATCACTAGTGTGTCCTACCTAAATTAGATTTATTTTTTATCTAATGAATCGATTTGAATGTAGGAACATGAAGAGATGAGTCAGTTTATTTGAACTAACATTTATTTTGTGACCACAGTTAATTATGGCATCTGGAAATCAGGAGGTTAACTATGAAATTACCGAAACAAATGTAGCTGCAAAACAAGAGGCGACGAATAATTTTCTTACAAACTCAGAGTTGAATCATTTGCCTAAGGCTAAAATTATGCGTGTTCTATCCAGTAAGGATGAAGGTGAAAGCTCTGCTACAGTCGTTCCAGATCCATTCTTAGAAGCAATTAAAGGAAGTAACGAACTTGCGGAAATTATTGCCTTTAATTTACTCACTAATTGGGAGAGTGATATCACATGGTTATGCTCTATAACAAAGGATCAGAATATATGGACTTTTCATATTAGTCTTTGGGATTTATGGTGTTCCAGCTATGATTTTCAAGATTATTTAAAAATGATGTTTCTATACTTTTGGGCGTTACAATTTAGAGGAATTCAGGTTAAGTTAGTCACTATCGTGAAAACTGCAGTCTATCGAAAATACTATTTTAATGGAAATCATTGGTACCTTACTACTGATGAAGTTGATGAACCCGAGAAACAGTTTGCTAGAAAATTATTCAGTGGTATTCCCATGGTTGAAATACGTGAAGATCCGAATGAAGTATTCGGGATTCGATTTGACGATAACAGTCAAGAAACCGAATGAGGTGATAACCGGTAAGCTATTCATAAATTCTCGTGAAGTCTATGCCATATTAGATACTGACTCTATCCACTCTTTTATCTCACCTATATGTACTCAACGTTTAAATTTGACTATTGAAAACTTAAATCTTGTTTTATCAGTTGAAACCTCATTGGGAGAAATACCTATTACATTTACTATCTATAAATCTTGCCTAGTTCAAATCAACAACCTCACATTACCTGTTGACCTTATTTCTTTGGAGATGCGTGAATTTGATGTGATTTTAGGAATTGATTGGTTGACTACCCATCATGCTAAAATTGATTGTTTTCATAAGATTATTAGTTTTCATATTCCTAATCAACCTGTCATGCAAATTCAAGCAACTTAACCATTGAAATCTATAACTGTTATTTCTAGCCATAAAGCCATTCGTTTATTGAAAAACGGATGTCAAGCCTTTTTAGCTCATGTCACTGATTTGAACAAAAACACGTCAAACTTGAATGATATTCCCATTGTTAATGAGTTTCCTGACGTTTTTTCTGAGGAACTTTCTGGCTTACCCCAAACCGTGAAATTGAATTCTGTATCGATCTTGAACCCGGCACTAAGCCCATTTTTAAAGTCCCATACCAAATGGCTCCCATAGAACACCAAGAGTTGAAAGTTTAATTACTAGATATCGGTATCATTCATTCTAGTACAAAACTTATATCGAGCGAGGAATGCGAGAAGAGTTTTCAAGAACTCAAGAGGAGACTTGTTTCAGCTCCTGTTCTGACCATACCATCAGGATCAGGAGAATTTGTTATCTACAGCGATGCTTCTGGCAAAGGTCTAGGCTGTATCCTTATGCAACATGGAAAGGTTATAGCCTATGCCTCTCGACAACTCAAAGATTATGAGAAAAATTATCCTACTCATGATCTAGAGTTGGCAGCAGTCGTTTTCGCGTTGAAGATCTGGAGACACTACTTGTACGGAGAAAAAGTGGATATCTATACGGATCATAAAAGTCTCAAGTATTTCTTCACCCAGAAGGAACTCAACATGCGACAACGACGTTGGCTTGAGCTGTTAAAGGATTATGACCACACAATCCAGTATCACCCGGGAAAGGCGAACGTTGTAGCTGACGCTTTGAGCAGAAAATCTTATGCAAGTACAAGTGCACTGCTGACAACACAAAAGTGTATTTTGTACGACTTGCAAAAGATGGAGATAGAGCTAAAGACACCAGGGACCCACTCGAAGATTGCTCACGTGCGAGTAGAACCAACTTTAATCGATAAAATTAAAGCTGCTCAAGCTACCGATCCGGAACTGATAAACATGATAAAGAAAGTACAAGAAGGTGCCATTCCCGAAGCAAGAATCGACGAGAAAGGAATACTTCGAGTCAACTCTCGACTCTGTGTTCCTAACGATCCTGAATTAAAGCATAAAATCATGATGGAGGCACACAACACGCCGTTTGCAATCCACCCAGGAGGTACCAAGATGTATCGAGATCTTCGACATACATTTTGGTGGAACAATATGAAAAGAGAGATTGCGGAGTTTATCTCAAGGTGCCTAACTTGTCAACGTGTCAAGGCAGAGCATCAAGTTCCTAAAGGTCCATTACAATCACTTGAAGTTCCCGAATGGAAGTGGGAACACATCAATATGGACTTCGTGACGGGTCTTCCAAAAGTTTCTCAAGGCTTAGATGCAATTTGGGTGATCATAGATAGATTGACCAAATCTGCTCATTTATTGCCTATACGAGAAACTTTTCACTTGAACGTCTTACCGGTATGTACATAAATGAGATCGTGAGATTGCATGGCATGCCAGTTTCCATAGTTTCTGATCGAGATCCTAGATTCACTTCACGCTTTTGGATCAGTCTACAAAAAGCTATGGGCACTGAACTACGTTTTAGTTCTGCATACCATCCTCAAACGGACGGACAATCGGAAAGGACGATCCAGACCCTCGAAGATCTTTTGAGACTTTGTGTATTAGACTTCAAAGAAAGTTGGGATAAGTACTTGCCATTGGTGGAATTTTCTTACAACAACAGTTACCAAGCAAGCATAGGCATGGCTCCATTCGAGGCATTGTATGGAAGGAAGTGTCGCTCTCCAATATGTTGGAATGAGGTAGGAGAAGCAAAATTGTTGGGACCCGAATTGGTACGCTTGACGACCGAAAAGATCCAAATGATCCGACAACGAATACAGACCGCACAAGAACGACAAAAGAGTTATGCTGATCTTCATCGGAGAGACGAAAGTTTCAACGTCGGAGATCATGTATTCTTACGTGTTTCTCCATGGAAAGGGGTTACGAGATTCGGAAAAAGAGGAAAGCTCAACCCTCGATTTATTGGCCCATTTGAAATCCTCGATCGAATATGAACCGTAGCCTACAGACTAGCCCTACCACCAAGTATGTCTCGCATCCATAACGTTTTTCACATATCTATGTTACGTAAATATGTGAAGGACCCAAACCACGTCATTGAGTTAGAACCAGACGTTATAGCAGAGGATTTAACATACGAGGAGGTACCTGTTAAGATCCTGGATAAGAAGGAGCAGATCCTACGCTCAAAGGTTATACCTCAAGTTAAGGTTTTATGGAGGAACCAAG
The DNA here is from genome assembly GCA_947179155.2 of Hedera helix. Taxonomy (NCBI): domain Eukaryota; kingdom Viridiplantae; phylum Streptophyta; class Magnoliopsida; order Apiales; family Araliaceae; genus Hedera; species Hedera helix. Next base: position 36,978,910 of record OX359268.1, on the reverse strand, counting down.
ATACTGAGGAAATGACCTGGGAGCTAGAATCTGAGATGAAATCTAAGTATCCTTATCTCTTCGATATGTCAGGTACGTCAATTTCGGGGACGAAATTTCATAAGGAGGGGAGGTTGTAAGACCCCGAATTTTATGAAATACAAAATTTAATTTTTCTTCATATAGATATTTTTTTTAAACAGTAAGTGGTTAAATCGATAAAGTTAAAAGTTAAGGATGTTATGTGCAAATTTTATTTTGTCGGACAATATTCGCTTTGTCGGGGAATATTCGTTTGGTCGGGGAATATTCGTTTGGTCCGACGGCGCCGAAATAACAAATTATTGGTGGACCCCACAACGGAATATTTGTCGGATATAGAAAACGACAGAAATAACCTTTTTTAAATAAAAATAGTCAACGGAACTGTTAAAATACCGGTGATAAAAGAATAGTAGCATACGGTAGTTATTGGTATTTTCTGTAGCACTCGGTACTCTACAGTAACACACGGTATTGCATAGTGTCTCATATTTTTGGTCTGATAATTGACACCGTAACTGTTACGCATCATTTCATCGATAATTGTCACTGCATAATATTTTATATTATCAATTCAATAATTGTTGTTACACAGTATTTTGCATTATTGATTTAATAATTGTCATTACACTGTATTTTATATCATTGAGTCAATAATTGTTGTTGCACTGTTTTTAAAATTATTGAACCTAATAATTGTCACAGTAACATATGCACAGTAATTCACATTATTGAATCAATAATTGTCATTACACAGTAACGTATGCTTTATTTTACATTATTGTTATCTCTATTATGATGTTATTTAAACAGTTGTATTTCATTAATTTATTGACTTGATATCTAAGAGCTAACTATACTGTATTTATAACAATTAGTCATAATAATTGAATTGATAAAGTTATTTGTTTATAATATAAAGTTAGGTGATTATTAGGTGATATGAAATGAATGGTGTAGATTAAAGTGTGAATTATTGTTGAATAATTGAATTGATTTGTTTATAATATAAAGTTAGGTGATTATTAGGTGATATGAAATGAATGGTGTAGATTAAAGTGTGAATTATTGTTGAATAATTAAATTGATTTGTTTATAATATAAAGTTAGGTGATTATTAGGTGATATGAAATGAATGGTGTAGATTAAAGATAATATAATATTTGAAATGGATGGTGTAGATTAAAAGATGATCTTTAAATGAATGGTTTAGATTAAATGAATGATAAGATTTTTGGCTATAAATAGAAGCCTTAACTTAAGGATTTTTCATAAACTTCCTTACTTGTTCTTTCTTTCTCTCTCTAAATACTTCTTGTGAAAGTTCTCTCTAAGTGTGCTTAAGTCATCTTGAGTATTTGTGAAGATCTATAAGTATACGTGTACTGTTCAAGTTAATCAACCTCATTTAAATCAATATCCAGTCACGTGTTACGGTAAGGGATACCATCTTTTTCATCTTCCATTATTCAAACATACTATGGTAAGGGATTATCATTATTTGATTCTCGATAATAATATTGTTTCTTCCTTATTCATAAGACGTGCCTTTTATTTCCATGTATTAAATTGTGGGAATAACCTTACGGAGCGGATTGCCGCCTGTTGGTGAATAACCTTTCGTATTCATTCATTATTAATCTCTGAGAATAACCTTACGGAGCGGATTGCCGCCTGTTTGGTGAATAACTCTTTGTACTCAAATTCTATTAAATTGTGGGAATAACCTCACGGAGCGGATTGCCGCCTGTTTGGTGAATAACTCTTTGTACTCAAATTCTATTAAATTGTGGGAATAACCTTACGGAGCGGATTGCCGCCTGTTGGTGAATAACCCTTTGTATTAATTTCCTTCACCTTTTGTTAATCAAACCTGCTACGGTAAGGGATATTATTTTCTTTCATACTCCTAAATTGAAATTTATTATGGAACTATTGCTTCTATAATTCCTGAAAATATTATATGTTCCATAATAGTTGAACTTCATTATTTCAACTGAACCTTCCTATTTACGTGAACCTTTCTATTGAATTGTAACCGTTATTCTGAACTGTGGATCTTGAATATCATTTTTAAATTTCACTCCACATCATGTTGACAATTTGGACATTATTTGAATCTGTACAAAGTAAACTTCCGATACTTATTGTTATCCTATTTCTTCTGTTCATCATTTATATCATTCTAATCATCCAAAAATCAAGCTGTTGTGAATATCTGTGGCCGGGGGCACAGATGTGATATATTTGTTGAACAGATGATAGGTTAAAGGCGATATAATAGGTTAAAGGCGATACATCTGTTCGGTGTCTTTTATGGCACGTGGTGAATGTTCTCTTTGGCCCGTAGTGCAAAGATGAACTGTTGTTTGGTATGATTATGACCAAAGGCTGAATCTGGTATAATCATGACCGTTGGTGCTATATTGAATATCTTTGGCCCGTAGTACAAAGATGAACTGTTGATGTGCATGATTATGATCAGGAACTGTGAATTTGTATTATCTTGACTAATGATATTTCAGATGATAAAAGTTGATGATGTTTTTCCTAAAAAGAGAACCGAGTGGACATTATAGTCTGCATTATTCTTCTAATAGATTACTCATTCCGCTGCTATTATTGATCTGAACGTTGTTTAAGAATTTAACTGCAGTTTTTGATATAAACCTTGTAGTCTATTGTATTCTATCAAGAACTCAACTGTTGAAGACTAATGATAATTTATTCGTCATTATCTTAGTCATGATATTTCTTACTGGGCTATTTGAGCTCACCCTTTCTTTTGTTCCATTGTTTTTCAACAGGAGATGAAAACATAACAGGGTCTAGCCGGGGAATGGAGTGAGGGTCCGAGGAATAGTTATCATAGTGTGGCAATAATAGTGAAGACTTAGTTGTGTATTATTATACACTGTATTGTTGTACGTTGTGCTTTGTTGTAGTCTTTTGACGACTCAAGTTTGGGCTGTGTGGGCCCAGATTTGGGGGCGTCACAAGAATAGTGTCCATAATAAACGCTTGTTATGGATCATTTTTCATATATATATATATATATATATATATATATATATATATATATATATATATATATCACTGAATGACATATTTATCACTTATTTTATACACCTGGGCCATTTTTTTTAGAACAAAAAAAATTATATCTTTACCTATTTTTTTGATGATTTATATGTCAATTAAGTTTGATTGCATATTAATATATCTTAATAGTTTACTTTTTAATACATCTTAACAGCTCACATATTTGTAATAAGAGGTTTTTTGAATAATTAAGATACAATTATGAGTTTAAACTATTCAGATGACCTCTTAATATAAAAATATAGATGTTAAAATATATTAAGAGATGAACTGTTAAGATATATTAAGATACAATCAAACATCACCTAATTTTTACCCTAATCTCAGCCACACACAAAACATTCTGTTCCTATCAAATCAAATTTTTTTGTAACGCTGAAACAGTCACTTCAAGTACTTGCCTTGCATATTAAAAATCATTACAAAGCTTTAATGTATAATAATAGGGTAATTTTATTCATGCCATCTGTTTCTACATAATCTATTTAAACAAATAATGGAATTGTCTCAATAGATCTACCAGTATAGTGTTTACACCATGAAAAGTAAACTAATCCATTTATTTATTTTTCATTTTCTCCTTTTGCCTGATGAATTCCTTGTTATATTAATATTACTTTTATTTTATAAAAATAGTCTTATTTGTTATAAATTATTTGTTTCATAATAAGAGCACTTTGTTATCCATAATAGGATATAAAATGAGCCTGACAATATTTTCAAGGCTGTTAATATAATTTTATTAAACTAATAATTTGTTTCCATAAACAAGACTCTTTTTATAAAATATTTGTTGGCCAATTGGCAACCAAAATGAAGCATGAAACACACGCATAGAGATGGTGATGATGTTTTCCATATCCGTTATCGTGACGGAGGGCCCCTGCCCACTAGAGACTAAACAAATGAGTATATGCTAAGTGTAGGTACATACTCAAATTGTATATTTAAATATAAGATAATAATAATAAATATATATATATATATTTATTATTTTATACTTGAGCGTGTTTTTAAATGTACATTTTTAAGTGTATGCATAAATATATTCATGACTGAAACTCCTTAGAGCTCGCCAAAATGAATTATAACTATATTTGAATTATTTTAATGTTTGACAATCTTTTGAAAGAGATTCAAATAATTAGAAAAATATAACAGATAAACACTATTTTATTCATCCCATAATTTTTTTTTCAAATTCTGAAAAATATATTTCCAATGTCATAGGTAAACACTATTTAACGTCTCGTCTCCGGAAAACAATTTTGTCAAAAATTTTATAAAAAATAATTTATACTTAGATAAATTTTATTATGAAGTTAGATTACTAGTAACGTAAAACTCTAATAAGTGATAAAATATAATAAATTATTATTAATTTTTTTTATCTTATATATTTATATATTTTAATAGTTATTATTAAATAAATTTATTGTTACATATGACCAAATTCAAACTATATTTACTATCCCTTATCTTACAAAAAGACGTGTACTTTAGGAAAAGTGTAAAAACAAGTATTTTTATTAAAAAGATTGAGGACACGGGAAGTGAGTAACCTTTTGTACGAGATATTTTTTTATAATAATAATATTTTAAAAAATATTAAAAATATTTTTTTATACATAATATAAATATAAATATATTAAATTATATAAAATAACGTCGTTTTGAAAATTACTTTCCTTTTTTGTCAAAAAAATTTAAACAAATTTATATACATAATATCTAAATAAAAAATTTAATATTATATTTATTTTAATTTTTTTTTTTTTTAATATCATAAGATTTATTACGATAGCCTCTCCTAACCGCCAAAAGGCTAAAACATAACATCTAATAAATAATTTAGCAGCCGAAAGAAATAAAAGAAAGCAAATAAAAATAAATGGGTCAATCTCACCCTTCAAATTAGCAACGACAAAGAGAAAAAGGGTGGGCAAAAGTGTGAAGGAATATGCTGTAGTAGTCGGTACAAGCAGAACCCCACTCTCACCTCCTATTTTCTCTCTCCTCTTAGACACCTAATCTCTCCCTTTCGACAAATGTGGGACAATCGAACCTTTCTATCACGGTAAACTTAATTTCCATATGTATATTCATAGATAGATTATATATGCTTCTAATTTGTCTTTTTTCCCCCTATTTTCTTTAACGACAGTTCTGTTTGTATCGGTTATTTTATAATTTGGGCTCACTGTAAACATATTTTCAGTTTTTAGGTGTTTTTGGAGTGGGAGATGAACAGAGAACGCCCACCTGAGCCACTTGATTTCTTCATTTGGACCATCGAGGTATCAGTATCTCGATCCATTTTACTTTTTTGCTACTAGATCCATTTTATTTAATACTATGTTTCTCAATTTTTGTAATTCAAAATTGGATTACGTTTGCACTGTTCGGTTAATGAGAAGATGCAGAATAAGGGGAATTGAATTCCTGGCTCATTATCCTCCATAAATTTAGTTATTCTATTTGCAGGTGAATTTCAATAGCTTATATGTTATTTGTAATTAGAAACGTGTCATAGTTGTTTATCTCTAAGTAATTTGGGATGATAAGGTTGCTTACTATCTGATAACCAAAAGCCATATTTATTTATTTATTATTTTTTTTTGTGGAGGTGGTTCAGTTTTGGGGGAAATTGTAATTAGATGAATTTGTACAAAAAAATTATTATTATTTTAGAGTTCAACTAGCCAGTGGAATACTTACTTTGGGTTTGGGAATTGGATTTTCGGTTCCTCTGAATAGTTGATGCTCAAATTATCTTGGTAAAGTTTAGCTGACAAGTACACTTGATCTGTGTGAATATGAATATTATTATCTCAAATTTTTGCGATTTTGTTGAATCACAATGGTTTCATGGCTGTGTTGAATTTTTTTAAAAAATAAATAAATAAGTCATCACGGCTGTTTTCAATTCCACAACTGTAACCAATCATTTTAAGGTCACGTAGGATGATCATTTCATTTTGTTCTCCACTAGTTTGCAAAAGAGGAAGCTGGGGATATTTTATCTTAGGCAACCTAGTGTATATGATATGAGAAAAAGAAGAAGAAGAAGAATAAGTTGCCCCCTCTCTATCTATTCAAGTTCAGTCCCAATTTATCTTATTCAAGAACAGTTTTGTTGGTTCTGCCTTTTTGGTTATTAAGCCCAAAACTTTCTTCTCTGAAGTGCAATGTAGAAGATAAAATATCAGTCACTGCTAGCTTTATGCCTTAGTTGATTGTTAAATTTAGTGATGAAAATAAATAGAGATATGTGCTTATACAATCCCTCTTTTAACTTGCAAGCTATATACCATTTAGTTTTTTGGGGACTGGACGATTGACTCAAGTAATTCGTTCCCATTTCCCATCCCTATGGATCAACCAAATCTTGAAATTTGTGAAATAATTTTTTTTGAAGATATCATTTTGTGGGTTATCTCTGTGAGAGTTGGGAGAGAACGAAAGGGTGAAACAAAGATAGAGCTAGGACAAGGGAGTCGAGGGAAGAAAATAAGAGAAAAAACAAAAGGATGAGAATTGAGAGGGAGGGGGGAGACATATAGATCGATTAGATTCATCTACACATTTTATGCCAGTAGTTTCACATGTTGACACATGCAGCCACAGGCCCACAGTACAATTAACATGCCGTATCAGTTTATAGAAATACTCTGTATGGATCTTTAGTGAGAGTAGGGCTCTCATTTCAAAACAAATAGTAAAGATGCATATTGAGAACAATTGCTGTCCGCTTTCATTTTTGTGTATAAACCTACTTCTTTTAGACTTTTAGTCTATTTGTTAGAGCTGATGTCTTGATGAACAAGTGAACTTACTCAAAAAGATGCCATTACTTAATTGTAGAAGGGTGAGGAAGAATTGATGAGTATGTGAACTGCTCACCTTAAGATTCTAACTCATCGTGTCAGGAAAAAATGGGCAAGCTCACTGTTTTGCATAGTTTGCTTGTTTCACATCAGTTATTTGAAAAAATTCCATTTTGTTGGCGCGAATTTCACTTGTAGAATAAGAGTAGTAAATTTTGTTCAAGCAACTAATCTGAACCAAAAAAGCTACGCAAAACTGTAACTTGCCCATTTGTTCCTTCTAGTGGTTGAGAATCTTAAGGTGAGGTCAATTTTCAAACCCAAGCAAAAATAAAATGTGTTTACATTAAAACTTTGCGGATAATCTGATTTATTAGTTGAACCAAAAAAGCTACGCAAAACTGTAACTTGCCCATTTGTTCCTTCTAGTGGTTGAGAATCTTAAGGTGAGGTCAATTTTCAAACCCAAGCAAAAATAAAATGTGTTTACATTAAAACTTTGCGGATAATCTGATTTATGTCATAATGAAGACTTAGGGTATAGCTGACCTCTTAGCGAGGAAATTGTAACATATGACAGTAGTCTAATATCTTGCTCTTGTTTTGTTTTGCCAGGATGTAGGCTTGTGGTTGGAAGAGATAAATCTTGGTAGCTATCGTCAAATATTTAAGGAAAATGGTGTCAATGGAGAATATTTGGAAGGCATGTCCATGTTTACTACTGAGCAAATACTTAGGTTTATAAGACGGTGCCACATGAAATGGGGGGACTTCATAACTCTCTGCAAAGAACTCAGACGAATTAAAGGTTGACTTCTCCCCCTCTCACTCTTTCTCTCTGAGCATACATTAACTTCCCCCATTCATTTGGGGATAAGTCAGTCAGTTGCTAAATGTTTTGATGATTTGGAAACTGATATAAACTGCATCTTCCTTATGATAAGTTGTTGCCACGTGGAACACCAGCGTTACTCATTTGTGTATTTTTTTTGAGTAATGATAAGCTGTTGCTTTTTTGTTCTCCACGTGGAACACCAGCATTACTCATTTGTGCAGCAGGCAAGAATTGATGTTGCATTTTACGTAATTGCTGTATTTTTTTTTTGCCTTTCTGGCAATTGTACGTTTTGCACAACCAAGGACTGTAAAACTCTCTGAGCTTGAACGAAGTTGGTTCAGTTTTTATCCTAAAATTTCCTTCACCAGAAATTTTGTAGGTTTACTTGTCTAGTTGTTGCATTTTTGTATTAAATGGTCCACTTCTCTATCATGTTTACCTACTGAGTTTCTTTCTCATCTTATTTCACTCAAGGATCTAGGAATCCCATATGCTTAATTGAAAGTAAACAACTCCCACCCAATGACACCTTGGTCACAGTTTCCACTTAATTAAAGTATCATAATTGGGAAATGAATGTGTAGTAGTGTATAGTAACAACTCATTACCCCCATCATCTTTATGTCCTGCTGTTTGTTTAATCTCATTTTCTTTTATTTGAATTATCATTTGTACTGACCGTAAATATTTCATTAGTGGCTTGCTTGAAGGGGGAGCAGAAAGTCCGCTGCCCTTGGTGGGCTCCATCTTGCCTTTCAATAATCTTCATTAAGGCGGCAAAGCGCAATAGGCAATCAAGAGTAGTTTCCTTGAAGCTGGAACCTTGATATGAAATCTAGCTATATGTAATTACCTTTCCTTTTTTTTTTTTTTTTTGTCAATAGAAGAAAAACAAAGTAGGAAACATTCCCCTTTTATTCTTTTTCTTTTGTCTTTGTGTGCGTGTCTAAAGTATGTCAAGGCCTCTGTGTTGGTTCTTCATTGGAGAACTTTCTTTCATTTGCAAAGCCCTCTTACATGGAGTAATGCTAGGTCCTAAATAGTGTCTCAAATGATGTCTGTTTATTACATTGGTTGGTTATATTGGTTGTGGTTAGCCATGTGATAAAGTAATAATAATATTTAAGTATCATTTGGGACACCATTTAGGATCCTAAAAGCAGTGTTCTTTTATATGTATCTGTGTCTCTATTTTATTGAACTTATAATGCAGTTGTTAGTCCAGATATTTGTGGAAAAAGAATATAATAGAATGATTACGGGGAAGGCTTTAATACCAGAAGTATTTCCATCTTTTGGCCTTACATCTTGAATTTTATTTCTCGTCACAGCACACCCTGACCAATTTTATTTTTTTTGATAACCAAATTTGGCCTTAACCGTTAATAAATTGGAAGGAGGTTGATGTAGGATGCCATTTGTTGAAGAAGTAAGGATATTTTAATCTTTTTGATATATTATTTGGGGCAAACCAACAATAATATTAGTAAATGTTAATGGTTTCTCATCCTCTTGGCCACTTACATTTGATGAAATTTCAAGGGCATGCACGCCTAGGAAAATACGATTGCAGTGCTGTATAGTTACAATTGCACCAAGCCAATATATTATCTTCTAAGAAGCATAAACCACAACAGGTGCAACTACTGTCCTTGTAATGTCACCGGCACATGGTAAAAATCATAAATATAACTTCTTTTTGTAAGGGTATAATTTTTTTTTATGTTTTATTTTTTATTTTTCAATGGAGGTGGCATGTTATAAGAAGTTTACAAGATGTTATTATTTGCCTCCTCAGGGGTCCGTCCACTTGCATAATTATAATTTAAGTAACCTGTGGTGCTTGGTTTATCAAATGTGAATGGTCTAGAATTGCAATACAAAATACCATTTCCTTATCTTGTTTCTCAACCATGTAACTTACAAACAAACCCATTCACAATCTTCAGTCTCTTTCCACAGTTTTTATTCATTCTCATCATCTTAATATGTGATGGTCTTTTCTCTCTGCACAAAACACTGAATTAAAGAATGGCAGGTACAACCTGCTCATATAATGGTATCCGAATTCCTTCACTTAATCTGCAAAACCAACACAAAATATACCACAGCATCACCACAACAATATCAGTAAGAAGGCGAGCATCCATTTCTCAAAAAGGTCAAAAGGGAGTGGTAAAATGTGGTAGAGACATAGCAGATTTTATCGGAGGAGATCTTGTAAAGTTTGATCTAGGACAATGGTTATCGGACGTGGAAGAGCATAAAGCCCTGGCCATCTACACACCCCATGAGGGAGGTTATGAAGGCCGGTACCTAAACCGGCTCAGGTACCAGGGCTACCATTTCTTGGACCTCACGGCTCGTGGGCTAGGTGACCCTGAAACTACACTCACCAAAGTTCACCCTGTTTGCCCTGTGAGTTTCATCGTCTCACCTTAATTCCCTTTTTTAGTTTTAGCTACTTTTCAAGAATTTACATGTAATGCAGTAGTTTTCAATATATGGGCATTTCAATGTTGCAGGCTCATGTTGGGAAGCAGCCAATAGCTAGGTGGTATTTCCCACCAGAAGTTGATTATAGGCTCTCTTTACTTCCTCCGAATGCCAAAGGACTTGTTGTTTGGATAATAGAAGCCAAGGTACGTAATAATTTCTCAGAATATATATATATATATATATATATATATATATATATATATATATATAGTTTTGTTATACGTAATGATCTATACAATAATTCTTTATAAAATTATAGGGCAATTAAAATATGGACTTACCATTTTATAAAAGGATCATAGTATGAATCATTACATGAATCATTACGTATAGCAAAATTCATATATCCTGGATACCCAGATTTCTATGAAGTTGTCTCAAACGTATCATATACATTAGTCTACAAGAATTTATCAGTACTTTTTTAATAGTAAAGAGTCACATCTCGTTGGTCGCTCGATGATAAAACTCGAAATGCAACTCTCTTGCTATTGACAATGCAACAAATTCCTATAGACTTGCGTAAATCCAAATCACAGATACCATTATCCTAGCACGTACGTACTACAGCTTTGGTATGTTATTCGAACTGTGGCTTAGGCATTCATTATTTCTCTCTAAACAGGTATTGTCAAAGGCAGAACTGCAGTTTCTTGCATTGCTCCCAACACTCCGGCCAAGAGTCAGGGTTATTGCAGAATGCGGAAACTGGTACACTTTCTCTTTTATCCTCCTTAGTTTTATTCCACTAATCCAACCCTACAGGAACCACATGGCCTACTTGGGCCTTGTTTATTTTGGTGCTTTTGCAGTAAGTTTGGGACTTAAAAGTCTAAAAGCTCCAAAAGCCCCAAAACAAACATGCACAAATGCATTAAATTAAGCTCTGTTTTCCAATACAACATCTATGCCTTGCAGGAGAAAGGTTTTGTGGAGGCCACTCCAAGAGATTGCAGATTTACCGGCATGTTAATGAAGGAGCACGATCTCACTGCTCAACAACCAAGACAGCATAGCCAGATGCCAGAAAATATTATCATCACTTGTACAATTGTTTCTAGCCAAACTCATGCTGCTGTATCACACAGAGATGTTCAAACTTAGAAACAGGGTAGATAAAACTGGCCTATCCCAACTTGAGCCATACTTTTTACCTAGTAAAATTGAAACTCCTTTTACTTCTCAGAAAGAGCTCCATTTCCAAATTATTGATGAATTTTTGTTTCATGCATGTTTACATAAATTTAAAACTTTATGGTAAGTTTACTATTTTAGTAGTGGTGGTACAAAAATAACTCTCTGTAAAATGAAAAAAAGAGAGAGTAACAGATAGGAAATCCATTTTGCGGGACAGAAAGAGGGAGTAATATTAGTATTATACTAGTAAACACATTTTTTAGAAGTAAAAGCAGCACTGCAATAAGGGATGATAAACCATTCTGGCTGAATCATCAACAGCCTGAACCATGGCAACTTTTTCATGTAAATACAGCAGCCTCAACAAATCAGGGCACTACCAGTCCAAATAAATCTCACTTCTAGACTGGGGGAGTAGTAGAAAAAACTTAATTCTATTTATTATATGATCTATTATATTACAAAAATATATTTAAAAATAAACTTTTTTTTAAATTTATCTTGAGTTCATATGCATGAAAACATACAGAAGTTCAACAAAACTCAACTTTGTGTCAATTCCAGAAAAATAAAAATTGAAATATAACAATGTCATAAAGAGGCAAGTTCTTTTAATTTTTGCATGAAAATGAAGGCCCTGTTATTAATTATTTGTGCTAATTAAATTCTTTATGTAAATTTAGAGATTGTTCGGGATCTTCTTATAAGTTAACTAGGAGTTTTTACTATTTGACATGTTCGGAATGATTTATTTGTGGACTTATAAGTTAAATTATTAGTCAAAAAAATAAGTAACTTTTTTGAACTTAATAAAAATGACTTATAAGTCATTTTTAATAAGTTGGTCAAACATTATGAAATGACACTTTTGCTCTCTTTTATTTTTCTAATATTTTTTTTATTAATGTATTTTTTAGTAATCTTTATATTTTACTGAACTTATAAGTCATTATTAGCCGAACACTTTTACTTATAAATCTACTTAAATTTTAACTAATAAATCTACTTAAATTTTAACTTTAAATCTTTTTAAAATAAGTCATTTTCAAACTGGCTCCCAGTTTGTTGCAAGGAAAACTAGAAAAATAAATTGTATTTACTTGCTTGAAGGGCTTTGTTTGATAGTTAGACTAATATAGTAGAGTAAAAGACATTTACCCTCCTCTAAAAATGTGGCCCTATTATTTGAAATATTTGTTATTTATTTTGATTTTATCTACCCCCAATCAATTTTACAGGAAATTTAAGAATTTCTTTTGGACCTTTTGGAAATTTTATTGAAAACTCAAGGTTCAAATTGAAATCATTGAAACTTATAAGATTAAATGTGGCGTTTTGTGGAAACTTGAAGCATTGTAATGTCTTTTACCCCAACATAAACAATTCTATGAAAGACTATATACTACACCTTCTCTCGCCGGCTTCCATTCTCTCTCTCTCTCCCTCCTCTGCATATGTACCAAAATGAAAGCCCATTACAGCAAATTCAAAATCTCCCACTCTTAATAGCTTTTTTTTTGTTGCGTAATTCATTGCCAAATCCCTATTTATCAAGCGCCATTCTTACTTATCTAAAACCCTAAACCCGCTTTAGTATACTTCATAAGCGTAACAATGTTCTCTCCTGGGACTAAGAGGTCAAATTTCAGCGCTAGAAAAGAGCGTACTAGTAGTAATCTGAGTAGAGCAGCACTGGTGCCGGCTGATTCACCAATTACACCGGTTGCTGAGAACCGGAGATCGCTTCCCGGTGATTCAATCCCTAACCGCCCTAGCACCGGCACTCCAGCTCCATGGACCTCCCGCTTATCTGTCCTCGCCCGGTATGTAAAGTTCGCCTGTAAACTTCATATTTATGTACATATGTACTAATTATGTATGTAGAATATTCGTAAAAGGTTGTTATCCAAATTCAAATTGCAGTTAAACTCGGACTTTGAAATTTCAATACGTTTTTACAATTTTTTTGGGATTTGTATTGGGGGGGAGTTCGTTGAGAAGAATTTGCAGTATAATGTGGACTATTGGGGGAAGTTGAAGTATCAGTGTCTGATTCTACTGTTTTTATTTTACTTTTCAATGTCTGAATACAAATTATTGTTGCTATATGGTAGTGTCTGGGATTCCGGTGTTTTTTTACAATACCATCTGCCTGTGTTGTGGTAAACTTTCAGTTGAAGTTGTATAATCCTCTACTTGATTAATATCTATTAAATCATATTTGTTAGTTAAGGAACCATATGAATAGTTTCACACAACTTTCTTGAGAGAGTCAAAATTAAAAAGGATTGTTGCTTTGAGAAGCACGATTGTTCTTTAGTAAACAGTAGTTAAGATGTTCAGAATGTATTTCGTGACTAAACTGAATTGTAAAATCTAAAAAAAGCGCAAACACATAAACATACATGGTGAGCATCCTGCCATTTGTAATTATTCAAAGTGAATTGTGATTTTGTCAGAACTTGAATTATGAAAATGACATAAATAGCTTTCAATGTACATTGCATTATGATTTCATGATTGTTGAGAATGAAGGGACTCTCTCTCTCTCTCTCACACACACACACATACACACAGAGAGAGAGAGAGAGAGAGAGAGAGAGAGAGAGAGAGAGAGAGAGAGAGAGAATATAAGAATTGATTCAAGTTTCAGTTTCTTTTTTTGGTAGGTAAGTTTCAGTTATATTATTGGAAAAAGAAAATAAGAAGGCTGAGTGATGTGTGCTCTCTTATTTAATTTTACCTAATGGGTAAACATCTCTGATATCTTTTATGTCTCATTTACTCAGAATTTCTCCTTTGAAGAAAACTGAGAAAGGAGATGAGGATCCAAAGCAGCCTATATATGTTGGAGAGTTTCCACAAGTAGTTCGTGACGTGCAAGCTGACTTAATGCGCAAGCTTGTTCCTGGTTCTTAGACTTGCCCCACTTTCTTAAAAGCCTGTAATTATTTAAATGAGATAACATCTTCATTTTCTCTGGCAGGTGATGTGTGTATCTCTGGAGGAATGGACAAGGTGACCTCCCTGGCATGGATTATCTGTGGAAGTAAACTTTTTATATGGGGTTACTTGTCACCTGCAACTTCAAGAAAATGTGTTGTTCTAGATCTTCCTTCTAGTATAGCAGAATTTGGAGATACAAGCAGAAATTCATGTCAGCTTAATAATTGGTTACTCTGCGTTATCAATTGGGATAGCAAAAGTAAGCACACAAGTAAAATTGTTAAACAGTACAACTCTGTTGGCATTATTTTGTGTAATCAGAAAACCCGTGCTCTAATATATTGGCCAGACATCTATTTGGAAGGCATGAACAATCCTGTCACAAGTACTGATGAATTAGAATCGACCTTTTCGCCTTGTGATGAGAAAATCATTCCAAACAAACAGCAGCAACGTAAAAGTCTTGTAAGCAGTTCAGCTGGATCAAATTCTCTTAACTCTTTGATTGCTTCTGCTGTTCCCGACAACCCTAATGTCTGTATGGCTCTTGCATGTAGTTCCAATGGCCAACTTTGGCAATTCATCTGTAGGCCCACTGGTATTGAGCGTAAAATAATTCGACAGGATGTGTTAGGTATATCCTCTCGAGGGAGTGATGGTAACCAATTCAATAGAAGCAAGGGATATCCAAGGTCATTAACTTGGCAAAATCAATCTGTGGAGGAACCTAAAAGGCAGTTCCTTCTATTGACAGATCATGAGCTACAGTGTTTTTCTGTTAAACTTTATGCTGATTTTGAAGTGTTGAAGATCTGGTCTCATGAAATAATTGGCCCTGATGGTGATCTGGGTATTCAGAAGGGTCTGGCTGGTCAGAAGCGAATCTGGCCCCTAGACCTGCAACTTGACGATTATGGAAAGGTAATTACTGTTCTTATTGCCACTTTTTGCAAGGACAGGGTCAGCAGTTCAAATTACACAGAATACTCTCTTCTGACCATGCAATATAAATCTGGGCCAGAAATCTTGTCTGAATTCCTTGAGCAAACACATGAGAGGGTCTTGGAGAAAAAAGCTCCACTTCAAGTAATAATACCGAAAGCAAGAGTGGAGGACGAGGACTTCTTATTTTCTATGAGATTGAAGGTTGGAGGCAAGCCGTCTGGCTCTGCAATAATACTTTCCGGAGATGGAACTGCAACAGTCTCACATTACTGGAGAGACTCTACCCGACTTTATCAATTTGATTTACCTTATGATGCTGGAAAAGTTCTTGATGCTTCAATTTTCCATTCAGATGATGGAGAAGAGGGAGCTTGGGCTGTGCTCACTGAGAAAGCTGGAGTGTGGGCAATTCCAGAGAAGGCGGTTTTACTTGGTGGAGTTGAACCACCAGAGCGAAGCTTGTCACGCAAAGGTAGCTCTAATGAAGGATCTACACAGGAGGAGAGGAGAAACTTCCCTTTTGCAGGTAACATTGTTCCTAGAAGGGCAAGTTCAGAAGCATGGGATGCCGGAGATAGACAAAAGGCTGTGTTCACTGGAATTGCACGTCGAACTGCTCAAGATGAAGAATCAGAAGCTTTACTGAATAATCTTTTCAATGATTTTCTTTTATCTGGGCAGATTACTAGTGCACTTGATAAGCTAAAAATTTCTAGGGCATTTGAAAGGGACGGAGAAATGAATGTATTCACTAGGATAAGCAAATCGATTGTGGACACCTTGGCTAAACATTGGACAACAACCAGAGGTGCTGAGATTGTGGCTTTGTCTGTTGTTTCCAATCAACTCATCGATAAGCAGCAGAAGCATCAAAAGTTTCTACAATTTCTCGCGCTGTCCAAATGCCATGAGGAACTGTGTTCTAGACAGAGTATGATCGATCCCTGACTTTCTTATTTTTCTGTTCTTTGTTCTTCCATTTCTTTTTCCCACACATTGAGCACTTGTGAAACTCATTTAAAGTTATTGAAGCTGTTTTTTTATATTTTGCTGTATATTAAATCAATTATGCTTAAGGAAATCCCTAATGATCTGGCATCAGTACCTATTGGATGTTTTGCGCTTTTATTTTCGCACTTAGGGCTGGGTCTGGATTGAGTTCAATAGTATCCATTGTAACATTTTGTTTTTCTCTCTACAAAGAAGCCCACTATCACCAGCACCCTCCGAAAGATAAATGCAGCTTCTAGCCACCATATACCAACTCATTGTGTCATACTGGGTTTCTAAAATTAAAAGAAAGTGTATATGTATTTTTCTCTGTGTTTCTGCATCAATTTGCATGTTGTACATATATGGAGTGGAAGAAATATTAATCTGGTATGTGTTATGTGATACATACTTATACATATGTACAACCTGGCTGGAGACGATTGGATTTATTTTCACATGCATATCTGTTTCAATCCAAGTGTGTGGGTGTGTGTACATTCAACTTCCAGTTGCCTACTTTCGAGGAACATTAACTCATAGATGAGATGTTAAAGGGATACACGTCATAGTTGAGATTTGAATCCAGCACTAAGTTGAGTAATGAAAGTATAGTTTACCCTGAACACAAATGTAGTAAGTTTGGATGTGATGATTCTGGTGTTGATAACTTGATATTAAGGTGGAAAAAGACATGCTTGTCATTCCTGTTAGTTTGGTCAAATTAAGATATGACAGCAGCATGATATGACATTATGAGCCTATTTCTGTCTGTGTATGCTCTAATAACATTTCCATTAGTATTAAAAGCATTCAGCTTCTCATCCTGTCTGTTATGCATACTGGTTTTCTGGTTATCATAGCTTGTTAATGGGTTTATGAAAACTAAGATACTGTCGTTCTATTCCCAGGACAATCTTTACAAATTATAATGGAACATGGTGAAAAACTTGCTGGCATGATTCAACTGAAGGAGTTGCACAGCATGATTAGCCAACACCGTTCAAGTGGACTTGGTTCTACTTACTCTGCTTCAGAAACTGAAATTTCTGGTCCTCTTTGGGATCTTATTCAGTTAGTTGGTGAGAGAGCACGTAGGAATACTGTCCTTCTGATGGATAGGGATAATGCTGAAGTTTTCTATAGTAAGGTTTCAGAACTTGAAGAAGTATTTAATTGCTTAGATAGACATCTGGAGTATATTATTACTGTGGAGATGCCATTTGTTATTCAGTTTCAACGAGCTTGTGAGATGTCAAACGCATGTGTGACTTTACTTCGCACAGCCTTGCACTACAGAAACGAGCATCACATGTGGTACCCGTCGCCTGAGGGCTTAACACCATGGTATTGTCAAACTGTTGTACGGAATGGGCTTTGGAGCATTGCATCTTTCATGCTTCAGCTCTCAAATGAAACAAATCGCCTTGATAGGCCTAAAAAATTGGAATTTTATTCCCACTTAGAAGTATTGTCTGAAGTGTTACTTGAGGCATATTCTGGTGCAATCACAGCAAAAATTGAGCGAGAAGAAGAACACAAAAGTCTACTAGATGAGTATTGGAATAGGAGAGATGGACTTCTGGACTCACTTTATCAACAAGTGAAATCTTTTGTCGAACCCAAATACCAGGTTAATTTGTGCTTTCAAATTTTTTACTCGAATGATTCTTTTGATTGATACATTTTATCCATATAGCGATTAGCGAGTGAGGATGTAAAATTGATATGGTTTTAAATTTTAGTTATCAATGTTTGACCAATGCACGTGGAATACTTTGGGCCATTTTTAAGATACTAATTAGCAATCGTGACTATGATAAAGGTCTGTTAATAGTATAGATGCTGGGGAGCTTTCTGGTTTTTGGTTGGTGAGTGAGTTAGTGAAGGATCAACGTTGTGGACTTCGGGCAATATATCCCAAATAACCATTTGGACAATCTGTTTCAGCTTTGGCTAGACACCCCTCTGCGAATAACTCCCTTAACTATAAAGTTTCTTTGGTATTAGGTTTTGTTTCTCAGTCAATTATAGCTGTCTTCTTTTCATTTAACTTTCTCTCTTCCTCTCTAAAAAATGTCCCTTCAGTGTTAAGGTACTTCAATAACTGTTAGGCCTGATATGGATGTACATGTGGAAGCATCTTTTGTTGAGGCGTTTATTTCCCAATGATAATTAGATGTAGATTTCGCAACAAAGGTAACTAGCTGGGTCATACATTTTTTACTGCTAGATAGATAGAGTGCATATTGTATATTATGTCACCTTATGCCATTTCTAAAGAGAGTATAGAAATGAAGGGATTTTCTCCTAGAGAGAGAACTTTGTATACAAAGTACATATTTGGATTCAGATTAGGCACGGTGTTTCCAGTAGGGTTCTACTTTGGTTATTGTAGTGTTGTAAGCGGCAACCTGGTGCATTGCAAGTTTCACTTGCCAAGCTTGTTAACCAGGATCCATGCGTGTGGCCACTTGCCCCTAGCAACAACATTTTGTGTTGTCCTGTGTAGTGTTCATTTGGTATATGCTTAATGTGGCATTATTTAATAGCCTGCGAGATTTGTGTTGTCTTCGAATATTTCCTGAGCGTTGGTAAATAATAATATTGGCCGCTGTCATGTTGTTTATAACTTTTAGTTCTGTTATAAAGAAGTCAGTTGGGTAACTTCATCATGAATTTGATCCAGCACCAAAGCTTTTTCCTTTGAGTAGAATTGGAATTTACATCACTTACCAGTTATATGCAATATCCAAGATCACCGACTTGTAGCTTAGTGTTACCTTTATAGTACTTGCATTTGCCTTGAAGTTAACCATCAAGGCATCGGCAGGCCTGTTTTATAGTGGCCTAGAAAGCGCCAGACAAGTGTAATGATGTGGGAGCTTGTGGTGACAATTCCAAGTCCTTAAATTAAACTTAGGCTATTATACCTTGAAATTTTTAAAGAAAATTTTAAAGTAATTGTAATTTCATATCCTTACGGGAATTCTATGCTAGATGACTAACAAGCAAATTTTGGATTCATGATGATAAAGGTGCTTTGAAGTTTAGCACATATAATCAGACAGCAAACTGTGACTAGCACCGTTTGACCTCAGGGACTGAGGACTTGGGATATATACGATCCTTTTGTGAAGAAGGATAGACAGGATTTAAGTTCTTTATTTGAGAGGTGTATTACCAATGTGATGTGTTTTTAGTACATTGTTTTGCGGAGTTTACTTTTTTGACTCTTAAATATCTAAAATGAAATTACAATTGAGCTTTAGGTGACCCATATTTTCTCTGTTTTTGCTTTTCATCTGTCGTTGTCTTTAATCTTTTGTTACTACTTTTCCATGAATTAATGTCATCCTATGGTCCATTTTGAAATAAAATTACAAACATTGTGTACTTGTTATCATTAATGAATGAGAATTTAAGAAGAGCATCCTTATTAAGAATCCTGTAAATCGGTAGTGTAATGACTAATGCTTAACTTGCATATTGAAAGTTGACAGCTACATTTAGTTCTTTAAGCATCCATTTCTGTATTTTAGGATTCAAGTGAAGGAGATAAAGAGCAGAGTGAAGAGATATTCAGAAAGCTTACTTCTAGTTTATTATCAATTGCCAACCGCCATGAAGGTTATCAAACGCTGTGGACTATATGCTGTGACCTCAATGATTCAGAACTCCTTAGAAGTCTTATGGTACTTTTTAAACATTGTTGCTACATCTCACTTCTTCATTTTCCTTGTCTTTTTTTAACATCTAATTTTTCCTTGATAAACTCTTGTTCTATTGCGCAGCATGAGAGTATGGGACCAAAAGGAGGATATAGCGACTTTGTTTTTAAACAACTGTATAATAGCAAACAGTTTTCCAAGCTTCTTAAACTTGGGGAAGAATTTCCGGAAGAGTTACTTTCTTTCTTAAAGCTGCACCAAGATCTCCTCTGGCTTCATGAAGTGTTCCTTCATCAATTTTCATCTGCTTCCAAAACTCTTCATTTACTGGCTCTTTCTCAAGGTGATAGGTTGATTTCAGAAACTGAGGGGCCTGAATCTTATGACCCGGGTGTTGAACCTACACTTGCAGAGAGAAGACGTCTTCTGAATCTCTCAAAGATAGCTGCTGTGGCAGGTTTTTACTTTCTCTTCAACTTTCCTTTTGATGTACGTCTCTAGCACTTTTTCTTTCATGCATCTCTTTCCTCACTTATCTTTATCAAGGTCCTCTTTTCCGGCTTGACCATATATTTATTCTGTTCTGACTTGGAAATATAGAAGGATTCTACAACATTAATATCATATCTGTTTTTACTGAAGTGTAAATTTTAGCAACCATAGGGACATTTGTCTCACTTTCATATGTAATCTTGAAATTTCTGCAAGAGATTATTTCCTAGAGCTGAATTAAAATCTTAGAGATCATACTCTGCCATATTTTGATGTTTATCAACCAAAGCAAGTAGTCCTCTCTGTACTTTTTTGTGACAACGCTCGTGTGGTGATTTCTTATTTTTATAGAAGTACCATCAGCAATCAGTGTCTGGCTATAATATTGATCCATGAACATGGACTCCTTTCACTTTCTAACAACAACAATGGGGAATTTTCCAGGTTATAAATGCATAAAAGCAAGTGAAGATTTCTGTTGTTGTAAATTTTAAGTATTTAGAAAGCATTTTATGGATGCTCTTTTGAGATGCAATTGCACATTCTACATTTGATGACTTTGGGTATTTGTTTTAAAACTAATGAATGTAAATTTTTTTGCAATGTGTCATTGTTAGTCAATTTCTTTCATCAAGTTTTTCCACATGTTTCTGTCAAAGCTGTCTAAGTTTTTATATAAATATGATTTCCCTGCTCTGGAACTTCATTCTACCTTTCCAACTGAGAATATTTGCAAGACTTGTTAATTGTTATGCTCTTGCAATAAATTGTCAACTTTTTAGCGGCTTGTGATTCTCTTATGAGTTCAAATAGATGTTGGATGCTTACTTGGTGGCAGTGAAGGACACTGATATAAGTTATGGTTATCAAGTAGATTCATATTATCACTCAAGTTTTGGCTTTCAAATAGCTCCAATAAAATGTTTTTCATGCCTCATATGGCTGACATGACTCATGAGAGGCTTGTTTTGAGATTTTCTTACGAAATATAGGTGACAAACTTGAGCACAAACTAAAGCTCGTTTATTCATTGAGCTTGCTCAGTAAGTATGAATCCATCAGTCCTGCAATAATTGTCAAAAATGAAGTTTTTAACCAAGTCATTTTTTTAAATCAAAATATTAGCGTTTGACACAAATTTCAGCAGGCCTAAATATGGATTACTACCCCGAACGATTTATCTTTCTCCACTTAGGGATCATCTTGTCAATCTTTGCAATCAAGGTAAAGGTACACAAAAAGCCCGGAGCCCAGCCTGAAAAGAATAAAATCTAATTTGTACTTACAATTAAGATACTGCAACATGGACATAACTATTTGTACTTGCATTTGGTCTCACAATTAAGTTTAGTTTTTTCATAATAATATTGCTTTTCAAAATAATGAAATCTAATTTTGGTCCCAAAAATAAAACAACTGCGGCGATTATTGCAGTCTAAGGGAATAAGTTGTGCTTGCTCCAGATCAGTTTGTTAAATAAATGAGCCAAACTTAAGCTTGAGGCTCAAATTATTTCCTGAATGGCTTGACGCCTTGACCTAGTTTTACCCAACTTGGCTTGTCTTGTAACAATTTGGGTCAAAATATTGAGTCCGAATCAAATCATAACATAATAACTCCCAATGTGTTATATTAATAATATCTTTTTGGATCGTCTTAATCCACCACAGGCTCACCCAAAGGGTCATAACCGAAGGTATTAATGATAACAACTTAAGTTCTTTATATACGCATCTAAGTATTTCACATGTTACGATGTTGGACTGGGTTGTTATAAACTTCCGAACTTAAATGTCTGATGTTCTCGTCAGGTCGAACACAGTCATACAACCCAGATCTTTACCTCTCTGGCTATTGTGAGATAATACGAGCAGCCCATTAGGCTCGCCTTTGTGTTTCCACCTCCAACAACTCGATTAGATGACCCAACTCGAGCTTTCTAGAGTCGGCTCTTATTACCACATGTAACAACCAAAGTCAAATCCCTAGTCCGAAAAGGCCCAATGCGCTGTCTCAATAATATCCTTTTGGGTCATCAAAAGGTTATGATTGAAACTATTAATGATAGTAGCTTGAGTCTTTTATATACACATCTAAGTATCCCGCATGTTATGATGTGGGATTGGGGTGTTACATGTCTACTCCATGATATCTCCCTAGATAGTTTCGACGCTCTTTCTGATTTCTCTTACTGAATATATTATGCCTTTTGCTCTGTTGATTATATTACTCAAGCTTGTGGTGAATATTTTTCATTTCAATACTCTGATGTTGCTTCTCCACTGAAAGCAGCTAATAAATACTTGATATTGCTCAGGAAAGATTGCTGATTATGACACAACGTTGAAGCGTATCGAAGCTGATCTGAAGCTTCTAAAGTTGCAGGTGTGTTGCATTTAAGAACAAAAACTGTGTCCCGATATTACTTTAGAGTTTCTCCTCTAGCCTTTGGTTTCATACATTTTTGCTGCTACATCTGAAAATCATGATTGATCTCTAAGCCTGTACAAACTTCGTTGTCGTGATAGAGTAAAATTGATTGTATTCCTCATCGATTTGTTTTCCAAATTGTTTTGATACTCTGCTTGTTTTTAGTTTTCCTGGTATTTCTGTTAAGTATTTGAAAGAATACATGAATCATCATTTAGTAACCTAATTATTCAACTATATTTTATCTACAATTTGGCATTTCTCTTCTTTTTTCTTTGTCACAGTAGTTTTGTAAACCATATATATTCTCCCCAATAAGTATTTTTGTAAACCATCTTTACGTCTTTACTTGTATATTACTATTGCAGGAAGAAATATTGAAACTCCTTCCTGATGATGATGAAGAAAAGCAAACGATTGGACAACGGCTTCTCCCTCCGCATGAGCTTATTGAATTGTGCCTTACAAATCAGAATCGAGATCTCTCCTTGTGTGCTTTTGATGTGTTTGCATGGACTAATTCATACTTCCTCAAGTGCAACGCAAGCCTCTTGGAGGAGTGCTGGAGGAATGCTGCCAATCAGGACGATTGGGAAAATATTTATCAAACTTCTATGGCCGAGGGCTGGGGTGATGAGGAAACATTAGGGGTTCTTCGAGATACTGTTCTTTTCCAGGCCTCAAGTAGGTGCTATGGACCAAAAACTGCGACTTTTGAAGGAGGTTTTGACGAAGCGCTGCCTCTGAGGCTAGAGAATGCTAATCTTCCATCGCTGAAGGAAACAGGCTCTTCCGTTGAAGCGATCCTGATGCAACACAAGAATTTTCCTGATGCAGGCAAGTTGATGCTGACTGCAATCATGTTGGGAAGTGTCCAGGATGATTCCATAATGGAAGAGCGTCCTTCCCCAATGGAAGGATAGTGATGATCGATGGTACTGCAATTTTGTTTAAATTAATATTCCTACTCATTTCGATATTACAGCTGTAGTGATTTACGCAATCAATGGTCTTTTTGCACCCCATTATCAATGCAAAATCTCTGCTCCTCTCTTGCACAGTAGGGTGCTTTTTAAGTTAATAAGCAAGGGCGTGGAATCGATTTTCCCCATCCCAAAACAAAACAAAAGAGAAGAAAAGAAAATGTTGTAATGATCCTCCCACAGCCTTTGCTTAGCAAATGGGTGGTGTTACCATTCGGAAAAAGGATTCGGGGTGTAATGAGTGCAAAAATAATAAATAAATAAGTTGCTTGGGTGTTTATAATTATACAATAATACCACCCCACAAGTTTTCTTTCCCCAAGTTGGTCGTTTAGTGGTTTAATAATGTAGATGCCCGAGTATGTCTGAATTGTAAGTTTGCCAAATGTATTTCTTCTTTTTATTTTTCAATTAATTGGCTGATGAAACTAGGGAAGTTTTTTAAAATGCAGAAAAGCTCTCTAATTAGTGTTTCAATTAGAATTAACAACTACGAATTTAAGCAAAAGTTCATTCGACAAATGGAAATTTAACTTTTTTGATCAATTTGCAAAATCAAAAAATTCAGAACTAATATGAAATTTTTAGGTTTTAGTAAAAGCATTTGCAATTGCTATTACAAAATTATCATATTTGTTGTTTTAAAAACTTATATATATTCATATCATTTACGAATTTTTAGAAGTTTACAAATCGACTACAAAAGGTTAAAATATATATTCAATTTTGGAATGATCAATAGTTGTGCCGTACAGTCACCTAAGCATTATACCCACAGCCGCAGACACAAGATTTTCACTAGAGCCACATGGCAGAACAATTGCCTCACATGTTGTTATGTTAGCATATATAGTAGACTATTTCACTGTATATATTAAAATAACTTAAAATGACAGCATATGAGTAGTCTTGGAGTACCACGTAATCATAGAATAATTTTTTCAATCAATCACTCCAAATTGAGAGAATCCGAAATGATCTCCAAATCCAACCGATGAACCAATGATATGTTGCTCATGTGTAGATTTCCTAACCCACAAATTCCATATAAAATCACTCTTTCAACTCTTCATTTGCAATAAGCTTCCCACAATGAAAGCTATTATTTAAAAAAGAAAAAGAAAAAAAGATAGTCTTCAGCAAAAGGAATGACAACTTGGACACTATTACATGTACAAAAACTAAACACTATATTCATTTTAATTATTAAAAAGTAGAGTCTGACACGAATTTTCGTGCTAGGCCTAATTTTTTAATCGTTGAGATGCATTTTGTGTTTTATTTTATCATTAATTTTTGTTAACCTATAGTAACTCATTTCATTAGACTAATATTTGCTGCAATCATTTCGTTGAATGTATTAATTTCTTACAACTTCAGTTATTAACAGAATTTCAAATGCCAAGATTTTAACATTGTTCCAATTCAAAATTAGATGAATATCAGCAAGAATTTGAAACTAGACAATTTCCACAAAGTGTTTCAAACAAAAACTTGGCTGCCCAATCTGACTCTATCTTGACGTCAATGCATTGTAATTGAATATGATAAATTGGGCTTCAAATTGGTTTTTGACAGGTACGGACCAGACCACCGAAAGTACTTCCCAGTGATTACAGGTGGGACACTAATGGACTATCAGCTGATCCAGAGACATTTGATGTAAACTCAAGGTGATTCATTCTAGATGGGCCCTGCTTGGTGCACTAGGCTGTGTATTCCCTGAAATCCTTGCAAAAAATAGTGTCAAATTTGGCGAGTCAATTTGGTCCAAGGGTTGATCTCAATTTTTTTCCGCAAGTGGCCTTGACTATCTTAGCAACCCAAACCTTGTTCATGCTCGGAGCATCCTCGCTATCTGGGTCTCCCAAGTTGTGCTCATGGGCTTCGTTGAAGGGTACCGGATTGGTGGAGGCCCACTTGGAGGAGTTGACAAGATTTATCCAGCAGGATCTTTTGACCCACTTGGATTGGCTGATGCTCCGGACGCATATGCAGAATTGAAGGTTAAGGAGTTCAAGAATGTAAGATCGGCAATAATGACTTCAATGTTGGATTCTTTGTCCAGACCATTGTCACCGGAAATGGCCCAATTGAGAACCTCTACGACCATGTTGCTGATCCAGTTGCTAATAATGCATGGGCTTATGCTACCCGGAAAATGAAACTATGAAGTCCTGTACCTCTTGTAAAATACACTTTTGGTTACATTAAGTTCTGCACTCGTGCCCTAGATCATTACTGACGTAATATAGCAACCAGAAATTGCTTGTTTGGTGAATATGTTATCACTTGGATTCTCATCTACTTTGGTGGATAATTTGAACAATATAAACTTGCATCGCAACAACACAATAACAATTGACGCATTACTTAGATAAAACACTTATTCTAGTCTCTAAGCTGCTAAGGTCGGAGATAGAAAAGAAAATTTCATAAACGATCAACAACAATATATTACGAATTCAAATATGATGTCTCATTCTTTGTCTCGCCTTATGTCATGTAATGTTTATTTAGTTATAAAATTAACTGTAGATAATAACACTGACGAGACAGTAGATGAGACAACAGTTGGGACAAAAGATATGCACTTAACATATTAGTATAAATTTCTCCGTGCTTAGTTCGAGATTTCAGAATGGTCCTATAGACTGGAAATCCAACAAGTATCTTGCAATTGCTTAGGTGGAAAGTATTTGTGGCATACAATCAATTAATGCTATGTTTGAATCGTAGAAATCAAGGTGAAAATAGAATGACGTTTTTATAGAATGAACAAATTGTGTTCGGTTGTTCAAATTGAATGAACCATTTTCATTCCTGCTAATTTTTTAAATTTTATTCTTATATGAAATTACTCATTCCAATCACATTCCACTCATCATTCTAATCTCTTCTCTATTCCATTCTTACACCAATTTTATTCTTCTAATTTAAACGTAGCATAAATGTGTCTTTTAGAGCCACATGACAGAAAAAACCACCTCTCCCTCAAAAATGAGAATCTGATGAATAAAAATACATGAACAAACCACTAGCCAATAAGATGGTGCTGAGGTGTAGAATATCCTAATCCACATATCTTGTTAATTCCATATATAGTTCACTTCCATCAGTTTCTTTAAACCATCCACAGCACCACCACAGGGAGAAACATTAGGAGCAAAGTAGCCTTCACAGTAAGCATGGCAACCTCCACAATCCAACAGTCCACTTTCGCAGGCCAGACAGCTTTGATTTGAAGTCGCAGAATCAGCTCATTAGGAAGATTGGCAGCTTTGGAGGTGGCCGTATCACCATGAGGCGTACTGTCAAAGTGTTCCTGAAAGCATATGGTAAATTTTACACATTTGTATGAAATAGTATCAATTAAATAAATTCTTCTTCTTTTTTTTTTTTTAGCTAAGAGCAAAATCTAGATTATATAGTCAACTAATTAAACTGATTATACCTTTCAACAATTTTTTGGTGATTAATTCGGGCACAGGGATTCCTACACCCAAAAATAAAAGACGCGATACTGTATCATATCTTACTGATTATGAAATAGAGAACCACAACTATTCTATTTTATAGTTTACCGTTACATGTTAAAATTTCATTCTATGACCGAATGTAATAGCTTTGATTATATCAATATAAATTTATTGTTATATATAGCAACACTTTTAACTTTAATGAGTACCGGGTGGCACACGTGCTACGTTTGTAAATTACGTAAGGTAAAATATAAATTTTACAGTATAAAATTTGAAAGACTAAATAAAAGATAAAAAAAAAAGTAATATAAAAAAGACAAAATAGTAATATAATTAAAATTATAGAAAAAAAAAAAAGATAGCGACACAATTACACCAAATCTCCCATAAAGGCTTTATAATATATATAGATGAGCTCGTTTACACATTGTGACATGCCATGGGCACAATCTAGTGTATTCATTTCTCCCACTACATCTATTAACCAAAAAAATGTGACACCTTTTCATTTATTCAGTAATTGGATATGCGAATTAAATTAACTTGATTTTTAAAAGCAAACTCGATTTGCTATTTTTTCATGGAACTTTCTTGCTTTTCTTATACCTTGTTAGAACTTGGAAGTCTTCTCTTTTACAGATGATAATAGCCCCTTTCTCAATTTTTTCTTATTAGGTGATAAGAACAAGGATAAAGAAAAGGAGATTAAGCAGGAATTTTGCCAAACTAGCGATTGGATAAAGAAATGGTTAGGTGACAAAGTAGCTAGTGTTCAAATCTCTAACCGTCTAAGTACATCCCCTTGTGTTCTTGTATCTGGAAAATTTGGTTGGTCTGCCAACATGGAGGGGTGAAATGGCGACTTTTGCTTATACAGATTTTGTTTTTTCTAGAATTTTTCTTTTTTGACATCCTCATCTGAAGCTTGGATTTGTTGCAGGCTGATGAAGGCACAGATTGTTGGTGATTCAGCCAGCCTTGAGTTTATGAGAGGCAGGAGGGTCTTTGAGGTCAATCATAAGAACTTTGGACGTATGATGATTCCTTGGATACTTCATACAGTTCCTTTTAAAATTTGATAACTGTGTCTTCAACTTTTTTGTATTGGTGAATGATCCAGGCCGCATGCAGAAGTAATCCAAATGATGAGGAGGCCTTGAGGGCTATTGATCTTTTGTATGACACAGCATTAGTTTCTAGTGGCTTCACCCTAAGCAATCCAATTTTAACTCTATTCAATCATGTTATGTTTCACATTTAGTGTGCCTAGACAAGTACTCTACCATACATTGTTATTCAGGACAAAGCATCTCAGCTGTGTTGTGATTGTAACGCTGTAAGCTAAATTAATTTTGGGACTGGTTCTAGATGGTCTATGCAGCAAATAAATGGTATGGGGACTACTATTTCTACTAGTTTAATTTGGCATGGTCCACCCCCCTGACATGGCTTTTCATGTGAGAGGAAACATTGATCAGGAACTAGCCTACTTTCTTGTGGTAGGCTGCTCCCCAATTTAATGAGCCCCCAGAAAAAAAGTATTAATGTGAATGATCTGTTATGATGTGATTGTGATAGATGCTTATTGTGTTGTGTTCTTGATATTCTTCCAATTCATGCAGCCTGAGAGTCCAGCTCAACTTGGTGGGAAGATCTATGAGATGATGACCATGGCTCTTTCAGACAAGTGGGCAACACCTTACTCTGAATTTATTCAGCAGCCAACACTCCTAGTCCCGGAACAGCCGAAGCTGAGATAGTTGAACCAGCTGAAGCTGGTTCTCAGAAATGAGGATTTCATGTTTCAGCTCAGTAGAATACGGCTCATTTTCTGTATACATAAGTAGGTTCAGAAGAGGGAATGATTAGTTCAGTTTAGAAGCAATCTTTATTTTGGGGGTTGTATTTAGAGAAAATGAACTGGTGAAGGGGAAACTTCTCTTCTACTTCTTACTGACTGATACATCCACCTTATGGGATTGCCAAAGTGATAAATTTGATATATTTCTGTTTGTATTTTGCGAGTATGATCACGTTTTGCCAACCGTTGAACTAATTATATTGTTTTAAGCTACTTATTTTTTAGGGAATTTCTATTTCTGCCGCGATTGATATTTTCACAAGATCCTCCTAACATAAATAGTAAATGGATTCTAACACTCACTCGAGATGGTTATTGTGGAAATATTAATTTTTACAAATAGAAATTAGCACTTTAATATCTTTTTCAGGAAAAAAAAAATTTGCAGTTTATGTTTTGTACTTGCACTCACTTATTGGTGGTATTTTCACTAAATCTTCTTGGTGATTCTTTTCAAGCTCTTGTGAATGATTATTATAGAAGGATGAACAGGATTATAAACAAAATTGCTCTCAATATATAATCTAAAAATCCTGGAAGACTAGCCAGCCCAGCCCGTACTGGGACAAGAGTTGTTATTTTGTCAATGCATGTCACAGTCGAATGACTCGAATGTGTGAACCTGTTGAGCATCATTTATTTTATTTTATTTTTATTTTGACGTCCAAAAAAATTGGAGCCCGACAAACAAAACAAAATATCATATGATTTCAATCTTGATACTAATATAATCTTCTTATAGCATTAATTACTACGAGAGATCACGCAAGTCTGGATCAGCTGGTAGATTATAATCCCTGCATTATTTCAGTTTTTTAATTATTATTATTTTTTAAAATCTCTAAGCATGCACCGGGCACGACATCGTGACAGCAGCTGCTTTGCCCTTTCAGGTACCACATGTCATAAACAAATATTTATTATCAAGTTAAACCTTGTCCGTCACGGCCATACATGACGCTATTTTGGGTCTATTTGTCTAGGTTATATATGTGTGAAAAAATTCACAATGATAGTTGGTTGGTAATCAACTGTTTGTCAAATAATATGACGAACTTGTTAAGCTATGAATTATGATTATACATATAGAACACCCATTCGTATTGAGCTAGATGCATACCTTCTAGATATACAAATAAATTTTGAATACTGCTAATGATTGAATTAGGTTGTTACATTATTATATTTGTATTTAATAGTGTGTCATGCATTTTATATATTTTTGCTCTTGAACATGAGACGACTTTAGATGTTGGTATGGTTGTAGACTTGTAGTGAGATTTTTTTAAAAAATAAATAAATAAATATTAATAATGTGTATTTGTTCTATATTCGTTTTATATTTATCTTTAATTATTAATGATGTATATTTATTTTATTTTTACCTTTAAAGATAATAAAATTACGTTAATAAATTTGAAGATATTGTGTATTTTATATATAATTATAAAAACTAACTTTTTTTATAAAATAAAAATAATTTATAAATTAAGACTTTTTTTGTGAACGAAGAAATCTTCAGGTGTTCACGGCAGAGAATCCAAGGTTGTACTCCGTTGTCTCTGATGTAGCAGCTTCGGGCGTTAGCATGTTGTCGTTTTAAAGATTAAATTACAAGTATTAAGCAGTACTTAATTGTTGCTTGCAACTTACAATTTTCTTTCACGTCTATTGTGTGGGCCCACTCCATGCATATTGATATTATACACTTGTGTGTGGGCCCATTCCATGCATATTGATGTTATACACTACGTTCTTCTTCCACCCGCTCGCTGTTCTGTATGTCTAGTTGTCGACAAAGGAAAAGAAATTACCTTAATATTAAACAAACAATTTTACTATCTCAATTTTGCTCCATGTGATTTGGAAGCTTGTATTTTATCGGATATATTATCTTCTTTTTTTCTTTTTCTTCATCGTATAACATTTGAATTATAGCTAACAGAAACATAGTTGATCGCGAAAATTGAGAATTTCCACTCGAGTATATAAATGTATACTCCTTCCTTCCGTTCTAAAATTATAGCTACGTTTATTAAATGACGATTTTTTAATAAATATTTGTTAAAACAAATATAATAATACAAGAGTGTGTCGGTATCTAAAATATTAGTAATGACTTGTTAAAAATTTTATTTTATTTTATGATTTATAATTAAATATATATTTTTAATTTTAAAATTGACTAAAAACTAAAAATATATTTCTAAAAAGAGGAAAATATACATACATAGAATGAATAAGAATAGATTTTTATTGGTTACCTTGACTTTTTAAGTTGTTTATCCATTGCAAGTTTGGTCGAATGCTTTTGAGCCTACTCAATGGGCTTTGCCTTGTAAAAGTCTATACTGCCCTTGTAGCATGACATGTGACACTATACCATTGGCAACTGTTTTCATGTATCATCATCACCTTTTATTATCACTTTATTTTATTTATTATTTTTTAAAAAAACTTAAACTATTATAATATAATAAATTTAAGGATATATTTTAATCTTAAAAACTTAAAAAACAAGTCTAAAAAAGAGGTCATGAGAAAATTTTTAAGAAAATAAGAAAAATTTATATTTTACTCTTTTAAAATGCCTGTAAAATTCTGACATTTTATATATTAAAGAGTAAACTCTAGCGTATTATTTTATAAAGTGAAATGAGAACTATGAGTTAATGCGTCACTTTTGAATTTTAATCCTTTGCACTTTTGGTTAAAATGGTTATTAAGTTGGGTATTATTGACATTAACAAAGAAGAATTGGGTACTCCAATAGTACAATAAAAGTAGCTGCTTCTAATTAATAGACTGACGAACGGACGGACGGACGGACAGCCTATTTTCTTCTTTCCAAAACACGTGCCCTAATTCCCTTCTTCTGATGGTCACACAATCCCAAAGGATTAACTCTGCCAGCTTTGAAACATCAAGAAATGCAAATTAAAATTGGGAAGGAGTCGCATTGGTTGGCGGACATTGAATTAGTCAAACTTGACTATATTTTTAAGATTTAGAAAGAATTATTCTTCAAGATTAGTTGGTCACTTCACGTGCATATATATATATATATATATATATATATATATATATATATTGCCTTTCGGAGAGGACAATTGATGAAAATTGGTCGACTTCTTTCGAACATAAAGCTTTTGTTTGTTTAATTTTAATTTTTGGTAATTTGTTTTTTTTAAGGACACTAAATGAATGGAAATGAAATTTTCAAATTTCTACACATTCCTTTCATTTTCAATGCAAAGGTATGCCGGTTAAACACTATATAACTGCGTACTATAGCATTTCTACTGAATAGAAAAAAAAAGGGTTATAAATATCAATTTCCTAAACAAATAGGTAGTTAATCGATGCTAACCCAATGTCTCAAACTTTTTTTAGAATCAAATTGTATTAGAATAGGTACTCAGAAAAAGTCCCAAATGCTGGGCTACATATTATATAGGTTACCCTAACAGGTTTTGTTCTTCGTCAACCCATTATTCCTTAAGCATCCATAATAGACTTCTATATCGAATAAGTTAGGGTTACTATTTTGCTAATTAAGGTATCATGTTATCGTATTCAATATTTTTTAATGATATTTATCTTTTTCAATGGAATCTCTTTTTACAATTTCAATTTCAACTAAGGTATCACGTTTTTTTTATACATTAAAATCGTGATTGTAATAAGTAAGGAATGAGAAAAAATGTTGAGAGATATACACACACACACACACACACACACACACACACATATTAATAGGTATTATATTTATTTTGTATTATATTATATTAATAGCTATATATTATATATATTAGTATGTATTATATTTATATTATATTATAATATATAATAGAATAGAATAATATATGATATTATATATTAAATATATTATTATAAGTTATAATATTATATATATTTAATATATAATATAATATATATCATATTATACTTTTTACAATGTATTATATTTGTGTTATATTATCTTATAGTTATATACATAAAAATATATAGAATATCTAATATAACATACAATATTATATGTATTGGTATACATTATACAAATATTTTATATTATATTATATTTTAATAACATTATAATATTATATATAAATATATAATATTATTACATTATATATTAATATATTATACATTAATATAGTATTATACTTATTTTGAATTATTATTATTATATATGTGTGTGTGTCGTTAGTTAGTTAGTTAGTAAGGAATATTTTGGTCATTATATCTTATTTTATTTTTATATAACTTTTAAGTAACGTATCAAATGCATAAATAAAGTGTTTGATTTTGATTATATTATAATCTGATTTCTATTTTAATCATCATTTTATTCCGTCCAAAACGATTTCTTCTAACCAAATGACTAGTTAATATATCGTTTTTTTTTTGCCAATTTCCTAATATAAAAAACATATAATCTAAATTAGACTTGAGAAAATTGGCCCAGTCCCGCCTGCCAAAAACGGGTCTTGGGCCATCGAAATTTAGTCCAGTGAAAGTTGGGTAATTTTGGCCAGGCCAGCGGGCAATTTTTATTTTCTATTTTTTTTATTATTATTATTACTTGATATTTTTGACAAAAAAAATTGTTAACTTAAAAAACAAATCAAGTAGAAAATTATGAAGAAAATAAGAATAAATTCTAACATGTGATCTTAAATAATAATATAAAAAAAATATTATAAATATAATATATTATTGCCTTTAGTCTTTCTTTTACTCTCTTATCTTTAATATTGATATTATATATATTTATCAATTAATTAATCACAAGATTTGTTACATTTTAATAGATATGACTACAAAATATCTATAAAATTATTGATTGTTTTATTTTATGATGTAGAATTTATGTGTCATAATTATAAATAATTAGAGTTAGTATTTATTTCATATTATATATTATAGTTGTACATATATTAAAATAATAATAATAATAAAATGGCCTAACCCAACCACAAACTTTATTTTTCCACTCGACAAAAAATTGAGCCATTTTAGCCCAACTCGGTCTATTTGCCACCTCTAAATTCTAAACGGATAATAAGCAATTAAGCATCAAGGTTTATCATATCTCTACAAACTTTATATGTATATTGATCCTTTTGTTCTAAAATATTGTATCAAATTTAACGTTTCAAATTTAATATGAAATATTTCAAAATTCAAATGACAAAAGTGATATCGTTCATTTAATTCTTTTAAAAATACTAAATATCATAATTAGTTGTACAAATTAAATAATTTATAATTTTATAACCATACTCTTTAAAATTAAATTAACTCATATTAATTTTGAATTTAAAAATATCGTAAATTTATTTTAAAAAGTCAATATTAAACATATTTTATAAAAGTATTATTTATTACTAATTAATTAAGGATGCCAGAAGGCCTCATCTGATACCTACATCAGTAGCAATTAAAAAGTCACTTTTCAAAAAATATTATCCTATATAGACAAATGCAGACATTCTTGGATTTTCTTTTCAAAAAGTTTTTCCTCCTTTAATTAATTAAATAATTGGAAGAAGAAAAAAAAGGAATAAAGCCAAGAATGGTAGTGATAGGGTGCTAAAAATCCCATACGAGATAAATCAATGTGGATAATAATGTGCCTTAAACTTAAAGTAAAAAGCGATGGCCACCACAATTTCTTATTAGTTTATTCCG
Organism: Hedera helix; assembly: GCA_947179155.2. Lineage (NCBI taxonomy): Eukaryota > Viridiplantae > Streptophyta > Magnoliopsida > Apiales > Araliaceae > Hedera > Hedera helix. Next base: position 36,943,992 of record OX359268.1, on the reverse strand, counting down.
AGAGTGGAACTACTTGAAGTGCTTCATGACATATCTTCTCCACTTTAAAATTTACAAAAATGGTAGTAATCAAATAATAAAAAAAAATTACCATAATTAATTGCTATAATCCATTACAGTGGAGAGAGAATCTTTGTTTCTTTACCACCATTGGAGTTATATAAAGGACTCTCAAATCTCATTACCAAAAGTTAAAGCTTTCCCCATTTGTTTTATAGTTTTACTCATTTTCCTTCTGCATTATACACCTTTTTTGTAAAGAATTGTGAGATTTTGTAAACATTTTAAAAGACTTGTGTTTGTGAGCCTTTTTGTATTTCATTTGTTCTAAATTATAAGATTGATATTAATTTTAAAAAAATAATTTAAGATATTTTTAAATTTAAAATTAGCATAATTTATTAAAATTTTAAAAATAATAAATCCTATAAGTAGTCATACTTTTTAAATATTTTATGATATTCATAATTGTAATAACACAAACTAAATAAATTTATATTAAGTTTGAGTTTCAAAATATTTGAAATTGAGTTTTTAAAAATTAATGTTTTTCTTATAATTTAAAAAAGAGAGAGTACATTTTATTTTTTATTTTTTTGGCAAACCTTGATAGCAATACCAGGGGAAATTCATTCATTCAAAGATACGAATTGCATCATATATGATAAAATTTATGGGATACTTACTTTATCCAAAATAAGATCCAAATTATAAAATTTTAAGATTAAAGCATAAATAAAATAACCACAATTAATCAGTAAATTCGTAGACATGTTATTAATTATATCCTGTATCTAATTAATATATCTATAATCATTCGTCCATCACCATATATATATATATAATTATGAGAAATAATATTTTTATAGAATTTTTTGATATTTTTTCATATAAACTGTCGCTATAGACCTATAGATTTATAGCGATATTTTTCATGTAAAAAATATCAAAAAATCTTATAAAAAATATCAATTTTCTTAATTCTCTGCATAGAGAGAATCTAAGCTCCCAAAAGGAGAAGGAAAAAACTCCCCACAAGAGTAGAGAAAAAACAAAAAATCTAACAACAAACTAAGAGAAATCAAAATTTCACAAAATAAAAAAATAAACTCCACGAAAGGAGAAAATATAAACCAAATAAGCGACTAATGATTACAAAAAGATCTAAGGGAGAGTTTCTCCAAAAGAGTAAAGAAACCCTCCCCAAATCTAATTTTAAAGTTTTGGAGGCTAGAATTTCTTTTAGAGGAAGAAAAAAAAAGAGAAAATAATTTATTTAAAAAAGAAACAATATATGATCTGCCGGAAAGAGCGTTGATATCTATAAATGGTTATTTTTCTAAGAAAATAGTCTTCTGCATTAATCACTTGATTTTTAATAAAGAGATATTTATTTTTAGACCTAAAATGACATTTATTTTTTGACATAAAGTGCATTTAATTTCCCATATCATCTAGCGAAATTGATCGGGAAGTTTGTTATTTCATAATAAAATAGGAGCATGATAATTAACAAATTTTTTCTAACACAAATAATATCTCTTTGTTTTAAAATTAGAAATATAATTCCAAAATAATGACTTTGAAGATAATTGTATATTTTCAAGTGTATTAAATATATCATTTAAGAATTTAGTAACGTTAGTGTGATGTTAAAGCTAATACTCCTGCATAGGTATTATTAATAAAATAATGCACATTTAAATCAAAAGAATGAAATAAAATTAATTGATTGATTTTATTAAATATCTCTCACATGAAATGAGAATTAAAAGATTAAAATGTTTTTTTATTTTATTAAAATAATTTATCTGTCAAAATAATCATTATAATAAATTATTTTTTATTTCATTTTCTTTTTTATTTTATTTTCTCAGTATCATAATAAGGTTGAATTGTAAAGTTAAAAAATAAAAATCAACTTTTTTGTTTTTGAAAGAAATTGAGTAATAACAGTTCATACACCACAATCATACGAGAAGAAGATTGTGAATTTAGTTATTATTTTTTGTGGTGTGAAAAAAAAATTCCAAAAGAATTGACGTACCGTCATTCTAGGGAATTGGGATATCGGGACCGAGAGTGGTGATCAGTGCAAAAAATAAATAAATTTGATTATTAAAATTTTTATAATATTTATTTTAATTTAAATATTTAGAGAATTTAATAATTTGAGTATAATTTAGATACATTTAAATAATTAATAAATAATTCTAATTATTTATATATATTTAAATTATACTTAAATTATTAAATTTTATAAATATTTAAATTAAAATAAATATTATAAAAATATTAAAAATTAAATAAATAAATAATAATAATTTTGGCCGATGGTCCCTATAGTTTTTGATTGACATAATATATGTCTACAATGTACCGGGGTGTGGGATTTCAAAGGAGAGCAGTGTCCTCTAGACTCTAGTCTAGACCTACTCCTCTAAAGACATAACTCTACAACCACCACCAGCAACAAAAAGACAGAAAACTCCACGTGGGACCAATTCTGAATCTCAATATCTTCCCCATCTCTGTAGCCTTATTTGTTTGGTATTGCGCAAATTTACCAATTCCTCAATTGAACCGCCAGTAAAAAGAAGGGAGTTTTTCGTAAACTCCAACCTACGACACAAACGTAGGCACAGCTACGGTTACTTCTACTGTGTCGTTTATAGTGGGTGACTGTCTCTCTTTTCTCTCTCCCCTCTCGTGCGCCGTACGATCAATTGGTTAACTCCTCCTAAGTCCTAACCTAAGAGAGGAGGAGTGTCAGGTGGGTCCCACCGTGACGATGTTGACGTGTCACCCACCGGTGCCTTCCCCGCCTATTTTTTTTTTTTTTTTAATATTACTATTATTCTGCGTAGTGTAGTGTCTAACTAAAATAAATGATGTGTCAGATACAGCTGTCTTGGGCCCGCCAAATTCTGTCACGTCTTCCAATGACTTTTAGGCGGCTACCATAAGCCTCTTTGGCACAGAACAAAACAAAGAAAGTGATGGAGTGAATATAACAACTGATAATTTCTTACCGGCATATTATTTGCTTAAACGTTAAACTATTAACAAAATGCATCAAATTTGATTTATATATATATATGTATTATGTTAAAAAAATTATAAGTATATAAATTATTGAATGGATAGATCATTGATTCAACTAATAATTAAACCGTTGTTAAACCGGTGAAATCATAAATATATAAAAAAATATATTATGAATAATTAATAAAATTTTAAAACATCTGATTTTTTGTAAGTTAAAATATAATAAAACTATGTTACAATAAAATTAAAAATATTTAGTATTAAAAATAAAAATATTTGTATACCAAAAAAATATTAAAAAATACTTAAAAACCGGTTGAACCGCCGGTTCAATCGGTGGTCAACTAGTTTAATCCAAGTTTTGACAAAAATGATTCAATTGGGCCAAGCCAAATTGATAAATCGAATCAAAGTATCAATCGATTCCAATTTAATCCAATTCAACCGTGGAGTCCGATTTTCACAACCATGATAATAACTCAATACCCAACTATGAAAAGATCGATTGCTGCCAATCAACAACCGGAAAAAGGTTAAACAAAAGAAAAAATAAATTAAAATAGAGAAAATAACATCTCACAAGAAATGAGAATAAAACTACTCCACGAAAAGAAAGAATCAATACTCAATTAAAAAATAAAGTCGCACATAAAGAGAAAAAAAATTCCACATAGAAGGAGAATACAATATCATCAGAAAAGAAAAGGAGCATATGAAAAAAAATCTAGGTAGAATCTCTTAAAAAAATTTAAAAACGCTCCATAAATCTAAAATCGAGGCTACGGTCATTTAATAAAGTAAAAAGAAAGAAAGAATTTAATGCATTATATAATAATTTATTCATAGATCTTATATAGGTAAAATAAATTGATTCAATTATGTGTATTTGGTGTAACTTTCTCGGATAAGTTATAATTAAGCTATGAATTACAACAAGTTCATAAAGTGATTATGGGGTCATATGTAATCATTTGTTATATTCTTAAATAATTTGATTGTCAAAATCTTTTAGTTATATGCTATTCCACCTTTGAAAGCATACAAAATTACACCCTTACTTCAAATAGGAAAATAAAAAAAAATTAACTGTCAGTTACGTGAATAAATATTACGAGTAATTTTTTTAAGAAAAATATGTAATAAATAAGACACTCTTATAATTTTATTTGATCTCATATATTGATACGTTAAATTTATTGTAATACATAATAAAACTCTATCAGATTACAATAATTATTTTTTTTTTAAAAAAGCTGAAAATCATATACACACAAAAGCGCTCATTGCTTTGTTTTTTAAGATAGTTTCATATAAATATTTATCTCTTAAATAAATGTAAAATTTACTGACTATTTATATAAAAAATTATATAAAAATATTATTTTTTTTTATGTAAAAATATCAATTACCCTAAAAAAGAAGAAAAGCGATAGTATCTTGACTGCATTTGGTATAAAACAGGTTCTCATCATTCGCCCTATTAATTCTTATCCAGGTAGTGGATGTGTTATTGCCTATGTAAAGACCCAACCAAAGGTAAAGATTGAATATTTATAAATATCTCAAAAAAGAAATTCTCATACTTTATATAGTGCAAATATACATACCAGTACGTTTCATTTATTTTAAGCCTTTTGAAAATTAATATATAATACCTAAACCCTAAGAAAATGTGCTTTTTATTAGCGTTAAAAGTTTAACAGTAAATAGATATATTTTATAATTTTCTTATTGCGTGCAAATGACTTTGCGGGATGTTTGGTAAAGAAAGGAATTTAAGGCAATCATTTAATAATGCTCACTCACCATGCTTCAAGTTAATTTATAATTATGCCATGGGAATAGAACTTTAGTATTTTTTATATTATAACTTGCTAAGTTAGTGGAATTTATGATAGGTTCGAATCTTATACAAATTATACATGGAAGTGGTAGGCCTTGAGAAATGATATATCTGCTCGACACGACTCCATGTTGCATTATTACTACTTTTTGCTCGAAATTATATTAAAATTGTAGTTAAAGGTTAGATATCCGAACAAATTCATATATTTTTAGCAATAATTATAGGATATTACTGCATATACAATTTTGAGATATAAATTAAAACGTAAACTCCCATCTAACAATTAAAAAATAGAAACGGATATGAATTTTTGTATTAGACTTCACTTTCTAATAATTTAGATGAAGAGTTTGTATTTTAATTTGTGTCTCAAAATTGTATACTTAAATTTATTTGTAATTATATAAATTTGGTATTAATAACATAATTAACAAATTATTTTATTAATTTTATGGATCACCACAACAAATCTTCCTTGGGAGGATGATATACGTAGTGGGGGGGTCTAAGTCTAGCAAGATCTTGTAATTATTGAACCGAAGGGGTTGTAGCCCTATGTGGCCCATGAAATGGGACACTTTCTTTGCATGTACTCCCTAGTCCTAGCCAATGTTAGTAACAAATAAAAAGTAGAAAAAGGATACCTAGAAGTAATAAAAGCTTCAATTGATCACAAGAATATTAAATTGGTCACAAAGTTGCGTGGCCACATAATTCAAAAGTCTTCTCAGGGAGTTTGATAAAAAATAAATAAAATAATTTTAAATATTTAAATAAATTGAATGAAATAAAATTTTAAATATTAAATTAAAAAAATTATTTAATAATTAACATATCTAAAATATTTAAATAATAATTTTTTATTATTTTATCTCTTTAAAAAAATTTAAAAATTATTATAAATTTATTTAATATTACTTAATATAATAATTAATGTATTTTTTTTATTTTATTTAGCTGCGACTTAATTATTCAGTCAAAAAAATTAAACTTAATCATTTAGTCTAAAAATTTAACTGATTTAACCATTTAACTTAAAATAAATATTTTAAATAATTAATTAATTCAATCATTCAAAATTATTAAGTGATAAACAAACAGCCTTAGCTTTAGGTGAACAACAAACACCAACCGGGAACCATAATTTATAAATTTGTTACAACTTATTATTCACCGCACGCATTATAGGATTTTGTAATTAGTAGAGTATTAAAAAAAAATTATTTTAAACAAATAAAATATTTTTTGTTTAAAATAATTTAGTTGATTTACGTAGTATTAATATTTGTGGCACGTATTAGGAACATAAGAAAAATAAATAAATAAAATTTATAAAATATACATTGTGTGCAATTAAATTAAACAAATAAATTTTAAATAAAAAATATAAAATATGAGTGAGAAAATATAGGAAAGATTGTAGGTATAAAATGTGAAAAAGAGAAAAGAAAATTAAAACATATATATCATTTTTCATATTATAATTGAAGAAAAATGATTATTTAGTAGATATTACAAGTGTTTGAAGGAGAATATATTATTTTTTTAGTGGACATTATAACAAGTTTTATAGATAGAATTTATATATGGTGTGAAATCCTTTGGGCCTGCAGTGTTTATCCGGTATATATTTCAAGGATAGTGGCGACAAATATTTTTGACAATAAATAAATAAAATAATGAGGTAAATATCATTTGCAAATACCTGTAGGAATAAAGTCCAAATGTTGGAGCTAAATGAACTCACGATGTATGACCTACTTAGGACTGATTCAATGAATTTTTTCATTAGTTACAAACTAAATCAATCATTTGCATTGATTAATTGGTCTATTAAGGTTTGTATGACAAAATCAACCAACGAAAATACTATTTTAACTTGTCCAAATGGTTAATATATATTTATTAGATAATAATATAAAAAATTAATATTTTTACAAGTAAAATTTAATATTTTTATAAATATTCTCTTACTTGAGTGTAGAGTCTATTTGCCATTTATGTGAAAGAGATGTCGTAAAATTATTATTTTTACTTGTAAAAATATTAATATTCATAATATTTGGTCAATTATATCAACTTCTTCCACCTTTGCATTAGCATGGCTCTCATAATAAATAATTATATATTGCTTTAGAAATTAAAATCTCCTCATGGTTGACAATGTCTTTCATAACACACATATAATTGAATAAATTGGGTTTTAATCTTCTATTAATCCTAAATCATTAAGATTCTAGAATATAATTATTAGTCATTATTTTTTAATAAAGTTACAAATAGTCAAATCTATTACACATGCTAGGACAATTTATATTCGTAATAATATTGTAGTTGTGGGTTGTATCTTTATCAAAATAATAAAATCTCTCAATTTCATAAAAACAGCATCATTTACAATATCTTCATATTTATTGTCCTTAATTTTTGTGAATTTTATAAACAAGACTAATTTTATAGAATCAATATTATCTAATCAAAATTTGATATCTATAATTTTATAAATGATATTATTTTTATGCTGAATAACATAATGTACATGTATGTTTAAAATGAGAAATTATTTAATAATTTTAGACGACGTTATGTAGTGTTTCAAATTACTAACATATTATTATTTTAATATATATAATAATTTTTTATTTAAAACACCCTTAAATGTCTCATCAATGAACGGAACATCTTAAAATTGTGCTTAGCCTACCATACCTACGAGGAAAAGGGGAGAGGTGGAAAAGAGAAGCCTAGCTAGAACAAAAAATAAAATGATGGTCAAACTAATCATAACTTTGATTTTTAGTCATTAATTTAATTATGCTTTATTTGGTCTCGTTACTAAGCTCTTCTAATATTTAAATTATTTAACACAAAGGTAAGGTTTATAGCCGACATACATTCGTCATGGATGCCCACATCATGAATTAGTACTAGTAATTTTTTTTTTCTTCTTTTAAAACATAAAAGTCCAATAATAAAGTGTTGGTTAACAAGTTCAACCGCACGGCGCATGTTATCAAAAGACCCATTTCCCGATTAATCGACGATCTTTTCTTGTATTCTTGAAAGCATAGATGCCCCCTCCTGTTTTTTGTTACTGGATCTGTCTGAACTGAACACACTGGGTTCCTTCCCAACTCCACTTTTTCAACTATGTCTTTCTCTCTCTGATTTTTTTTTATTTGTGTGTATAGGACTGTATATATTGTCTAAATATCCGTATTAACAAATGCCCCCAACCCCAAATCTTTTACACGCTGGATGGTTCGGTCTCTTTCAACTCTCAAAACCAAAACAAATGAAGAAAAGTGAAAAACAGAGTTTTGATGAGCTGATTAAATAATATGAAATTATGAATATTACAGTGCTATATTTTGGGGATTTTTTGATCCTTGTTTGCTTTTTATTAACCCACCCCACTAGATGATGAGATAATGATGTACACCCCCTCAACAACATATGCTAAACAAAAAATATGAAGAGAGAGAAAGAGGAGGGGGTTAAAGAGGAAAAGAAAAGGACCTCTTTTTGTCCCGCATTCTGATCATTGATTCCAGTTGGGTTTGCAGTGAAACCAACTGGGTTTCATCCAAATTTTCTTCATCATTAGTTTTCTTTGAAAATTTTTTGATCTTGATGCTTCTTTTGGCAATACAGCGCTCCCTGTTTGTGTGTGAGAGAGAATTTGCTGTTGGGATAGAGAAGCCATATATTTTTTTTCCCGTGTCGTAAATGATTCCATTACTGCTTACCAAAATAGTCACTGGGTTTCAAGCAGCTTGTTTTTTGGCTTGATTGCCTTTATTCCTTTGTGTTCTCCTCAAGAGGTATGTTTTGATGAGTCTTTACCGCTTGGAAGAGTAAAGAGGAGGAAAATATTGAGAACAACAGATAAAAGATCAAAGAGAAAAGGGAACACCATATGTACATACATGCCAGGGAGTGTAATTGGAGCTCTATTTACTGAGGAATCTACTGGGGTTTTTGTAATTGCACTTTTCTGGTTCAGTTTTCCTAGATAATTTCTCCCAGGTTCTGCTTTTTAGTTTTCAAGGCTATTTTTTTGGGAGCTGCACTAGTTTAAGAATCAGGGGTTTAAGCAAATTTTGAAAAATTCATGGAATTCCAGTTGTGACCAAGTCTTTACAGGTGATTTGTCTAAAAAGGTCTGATTTTTATGAGTTTCTTTACTCTTTCTGGAACTTTCCTTAAGCTTTCAAGGCTCATTTTGAAGATATGTAAGTGGGTTTTGGTAAAGATGTCTTTGAATTGCAAGGTGCCGCCCGGCACAAATAGCAAGTTGTCTGCCAATTTCAAGGTCAAGAAGGCAAACGAACCTTTGCATGGATCTAATTGTGGCTGGATATGGAGGGCACTACTTTCCTTTATGTTCCTTCTTGTTCTTGTTGGGCTCATTTGGTTCATATACTGTTCGAATGATGGTGTTTTTAGGAAGAACGGGGACACTACAGATTTGTGTGAAGTCAAACCTGGAATCTTGCTTGAACATTTCAATGTCAGCAAAGAACAACTTGATGTGTTTGCTTCGACTTTCTTTGAATCAGATCAGGTACTGTTTTTGTAACTTTACACTTTTAAATCTATCTATTTTTACTTATCAGGCTGAGATTATTATTGCTTAGCAACAATTTCTGTTAGTTGCCAATTGGATTAACTTGCAGAATGGTACAGATTAGTCTTTACTAACATAACATCTTATCTTTGGTGTTATTATATCTTCAATTGGTAGGTTTAAACATCTTTATGACGTTTTGTGTATGTTGATTTGGAATTCATCAAAGAATGCTTATAGTGAGAACTTAGTGTTCACAAATGATGAAGTGAAGCTGCAAGTGGGTATAATTCAGTTAAGATGTTGTAAATACTATTGCGTGTTTCGAAGCCTCACACATGCTTAAGAAAAAAGTGGGGAAAAAAAGAGAGGATTAGGCGAATCTTTTTTCCCATCATTTTTTCATGTTGAAATTCTATGCAAGAGCCCTAATTTTGATTTGCATCCCCTCCCTCTCCTCCATCCCTCCCATGGCATCCACTCAATCTCCCCTCCTTCTCCTCCTCCTCCCCCCCTCCAAAAAAAAAAAAAAAAAAGAAAGAAAAAGAAAAGTCCTGGAGCTTGCATGATTTAGTGCACAACATAAACTTAAGACAATAAGATTTCGCAATAATTATATTATTCTTTAACTTTATCTGCCACCTTCCACTCGGATACAAAAGAAAAGGCCATCTTGTGAATTCTTTAGTCCTCTCAATTGTTGCTTGAACTTGGAATAATTGTACATTTTCCATGATTTATTTGTTATCAAACTCTTTTATCCAATTAGATTGTTTGATATTTTGCAACTGAAAGGGCGTAAAGTAACTGAAGTTCCAGAGCATTTTTTTTATTCTGATAGAGTGTTTATATCTTAATTTTTTACTTTTGAAAAGAACTTTCTGATGGTGATAGTGTGATGGCAACTGAAAAAATTATGACTGTTGTTAAAGATTATAATTATATACACAAGGTTTTTTTCTTAGCTTGTTAATCTATGTCTTGCAGATCATGTCTTTGAAATGTACCAAACAATCAGAACTTGAAATGCTTCCCTGTTGTAGTAGTATCAATTGTGCTCTTGTTGTGCCAACTCTAGATAACCAAGGTTTTGAGGAACAGCATGGTTGGGATGTGAAGAATGCAGAATTGCAAGACCAATGTCCTGTCCAAGACGAGAACACTGACCCACCATTGGAGGAGAAAAAGTCTGTATCAGTGGTTTTGCAGTCCACAACTTCATCAACTCAATCAAATTGTCAGATTTCTGAAGCGGTTGAGACATTTTAAAACCATTTCCTTTTCCTTTTCCCTTAAATCATAAGAGTTTGTATTACTGAGTTTTGCATTTTAGTATAGAAAATCATTAAATTAAGTGTTTCGTTCTATATGTTCTGGAGTGCCTGCTGAGTGAAATATGATGATAACCACATCTTTTTGATAACTTTGTCAAATCATTTGAGTCGGAAAGGGGTAGAGCCCTTTCCTTTTTTTTTTCTTTCCATAATCTATAACTTCTCATTTTCTTATCAAGAAAAGAAGCTCCTCTCTTTCTTCAGTTTCCCCACTTTATTTTGCCTATTTAAAACCTTGGCACTGGGGGTGTTGAGGGAGGAGAGTTGGAGCTTCATATTTGAGTTTGCCATTCTAGTATTAGTAGACAGTCTTGAAAATTAAAGGGTAACATGCTTTCATGGACGTGTGTTATTGAAATATGATAATTATAGGTATCAAGTAGAAGGGAATGAATCTAACTGCAAAAACAAGAGAATATCTTCTTTACTTTAGGGGACACTTTTTTATGGATCCATATTCCCATTGGATCACTTATTGTTTATACTTGTGTAATAATGTTCTAATACTCGAAATACCAAAACTTGTACATAGATTCAGATGAGATGATTTCACGGCTTTGGGACCCCTTTCCAGATTGCCAATTGTGTTTGCTAATCTATTCTGCAGTTCTTGAATAAGTAAATTGATTATGTTATGGTTTTGGCTTTGGCTTTGATCAGAATATGGGAACAAGGGAACCTGCGAATTTTGCAAGCAAGCATTGTGAGAGTATGTCCTTTTGTTTGGTGAAAGTATTCTGGTGGGTCCTTGTTGGAGTGGCAGTGAGCTGTCAAATTCGTAGTTTTAGTTATAAATTGTGGTGGAGTCAAAAGGAGACGCCAGTTCAGCAGCAGCCACTGCCTCAGCACCAGCTGTTCCAGCATAAGCAACAACAGCAAGCCCAAATTTCTTCTAAAAGCGCTGGGAAGTGGAGGAAGAAGCTCCTAATGATGTTTGTCTTAGCAGGGGTGACTGGATCCATTTGGTTATTTCAGCACATGAATGCAGATATCATTTTCAGGAGGAAAGAAACACTAGCAAATATGTGTGATGAACGAGCCCGAATGCTGCAGGATCAATTCAATGTGAGCATGAACCATGTTCACGCCTTGGCTATTCTTCTCTCCACGTTTCACCACGGAAAAGATCCTTCTGCTATTGATCAGGTAATGTTCTCATATCTCTAAAACTTATTCACTTAAATTCAGTTGCAAAACACCATGCTTAAAAGAATTCAACTTTATTCTTATAATATTTACCAGGATGATGTTTGACCTTGACAATCTATTCTTTTATATCCAGAAAACATTTGGAGAATACACTGAGAGAACTGCTTTTGAGAGGCCTCTTACTAGTGGTGTTGCCTATGCTTTGAGAGTTCTTGACTCTGAGAGAGAGCAATTTGAGAAGCAGCATGGATGGAAGATTAAGAAAATGGAAGACGAGGACCAAACGTTAGCTCAAGACTGTATTCCAGAGAATTTGGATCCTTCACCTGTTCAAGATGAATATGCACCAGTTATATTCTCTCAAGAAACTGTCTCACATATTGTGTCTATTGATATGATGTCTGGCAAGGTATGCTGCATTTGCCTCGTTCCCTTACTTATTGAACAACTTCCATATGTTAAACACTTTAACCAATGAGTTTAAATTTTCCTCATATACCTTACGTAAATCATTAAGGTTTCCACATGGAGTAATAGAATGAACTTTCGCTTTTCATGATAATGTAGTCATAAACATGTAAAAGCCAACTGCAGCTATGGCCTCGAGGTCTAAAGATCACACTCATGGAGCCAGACTTGAGATATTGCAATACTGAAAATTCTCAGTTTGTGAACAAGAAGGGATCGTGGTGGGGATATAGAATAGCTAATTATTTGTTTGGATTGAAATTTTGTATTTAGTGATGGGTGAACTAAGTTTTTCCTTGCGTACTTGTTATCACTTCTATAATTTCCATTTCAGTAAACAAATAAAGTATATTAGAAACAATGCCTGTAACAGGGCTAAAGCCCATATACATGGTTTTTTTTACATCAAACAACCATCTATAAACATGAACATATTATTTCATAAAAGAGAAAAGCCACTGTGCAAGCCTGTAAAGGACTCCCCTGACCAGAGAAACAACAAAATAACACTTATCCACAAAGAATAAAAACCAGCAAAATAACAGCAAAATCTTGGCTTTAACTATCTACACCCCATCCTTTATTGTTTCTGCTTGTGAAAGAGGATATATTTTTTCCATTTGGTTGCTCTAGTACTATCTCATCAATATACTCATTTTTATACAGGAAGACCGTGAGAACATCTTGCGTGCAAGGGCATCTGGAAAGGGTGTCCTGACATCTCCTTTTAAACTATTGAAATCCAATCACCTGGGTGTTGTACTTACTTTTGCTGTCTATAACAGTCACCTTCCTCCAGATGCTACCGCAGAGCACCGTATTAATGCCACTGTTGGGTAGGTTTATCCCTTTGCAGTACCTTGGTTTCTCTAACTAGACCTAAGAATGAAGTAATTCTTGATTTTCTTTATTGAGATTTGCTGTATATTACTGAAGATATAATTTTTCACTCTTTTATACTTTTGCCTCTAATAATAGGTATCTTGGTGCATCCTATGATGTCCCATCACTAGTGGAAAAGCTCCTGCATCAGCTTGCTAGCAAACAAACCATTGTTGTGAATGTTTATGATACAACTAATAAAGCTGCACCAATTAATATGTATGGTACCAATGTGACCGACACGGGACTCCTGCACATTAGCACACTTGATTTTGGGGATCCCACTAGGAAGCATGAGATGCATTGCAGGTCTGGTTTAGCTTTTAGTGAAAGCAGTAGGGACCACACATACTATTTTTCTATTATAATTTTTTTTTTCTTTCGGTTTTGTTTACAGGTTCAAGCAGAGCCCCCCTCCACCTTGGACTGCAATAACAGCATCAGTTGGAGTTCTTGTAATTACTTTGCTTCTTGGTCATATATTTCATGCAGCCATAACCCGAATTGCTAAAGTAGAGCATGGCTATCAAAAGATGATGGAACTTAAACATCGTGCTGAAGCTGCAGATAAAGCAAAATCTCAGGTGCATAAGTTTTTGATGTTATGTCATATATAGTAAATAGCTAACTGTGTCATCTTTACGGCTTCCTTCATTGTATAAGACCTGTTAGTGTAATTTTTTTTTGTACATTTTTCCTGGAGTTTTTCACTTGTGATATTCTTCCTCTTTCCCTTTCTCTCTGTTTTCTTCTTTCCCTTGGTGTATGTTTTCGCGAGATTCTCTAACCAAATTGTTGGTTCTGTATTGTAGTTTCTTGCAACGGTTTCCCATGAAATCAGGACTCCAATGAATGGGGTTTTAGGTGATTGAAAATCCTTTTAGTTCAGATTTATGTTATGCACATTTTTAAAGAACAATCGATTTACCAGATCTTCCGTTTGACTTCAGGCATGCTGCAGATGCTTATGGACACAAATCTAGATGCAAACCAACTAGATTATGCACAGACTGCTCATGCTAGTGGAAGAGATCTAATTTCACTGATTAATGAGGTTCTGGATCAGGCTAAAATTGAATCTGGCAGGCTCGAGCTCGAGTCTGTACCTTTTGATCTGCGTGCTGTTCTTGATAATGTTTTATCACTTTTCTCAAGCAAATCTCATGAGAAAGGGATTGAGGTAGGAAGTGGGATGCCAATTTCACATTATCTAACTGTCAACATTTACTCTTTTTTTTTAAGACCTTCCCAGGTCTGTTTTCATTGCTTTTGCTAATACCTATGTCTAAACCAAAATTTGCCTTTTTGTGGGAAAAGTTGGCCGTTTATGTTTCTGATCAAGTTCCTGAAGTTGTCATTGGAGACCCTGGACGGTTGAGGCAAATAATCACAAATCTAGTTGGAAATTCAATCAAGGTTGGTTGAGATTCTATATTGAATTTCTAGCCTTCTGCAAATGAACGTGCTTGATTTTTTTATTTTTTAAAGTCAGATTGGTTCGTATTGCTGAAAAACTTTATAACAATGCCTTCCCTTCTCTACTGGTATAGGAAAAGTAGCATTTTCTGTTCTCTTTTCAGTATAATAGCGGGTAGTGCAGTGAAGGTTTTGTGAAACTACCATTGTGAACTTTCCTCTTACCGACTAGTATTGCAATCTTATTAATTTCACTGAATTAACACAATATATTCTTATTTTGTTGACCAACAATTAACGACTAAACCCAAGTTGTGAGTTCATTTTTTCCCCATAGTATTAACTTTTCCTATATGGACCTCTGAAATTCACACAACTATAATGCTGCTTAGAACTTGGTCTTGCATTGAGGAATGCAATCTGTTGGGCCAACATGTGGTACTGTGACCATAGGCTAATTTAGATTTTAGTTATTACTGTTGAGTTAATGATGACTATAGTTCCAAATATTTTGTGGGAAACACTATGTATTCTATTTACAATGAGTACTTAAAGTGTGACGTCATCATCCTTTTATGGAAAATTTTGTTGCATAATTTGTATTTTTGACGTCCCTCCATCCCCTTGTTAGAGTTCCCATGTCAATTAATTATTTTAATTTTTTTTTATTGTAAATATAGTGTTAAGTTACCTATTGCTCTAAAAGCCTACGTTGTTAGAGTGATGGCCACTCCATATCTTGCCTTAACACTCCCCTCCATGTGCAACGCCCACTCGTGCTGCAGGCGGAGAGACAAATAGAGGTGCATCATAATGCGCAAGAGAAACAAACAATGTATATCATACTTTAACATATTATCATATAGTTTAGATTTCCTAAAGGGTGTGGCTTTCCTTCACTTTAACATAATAAAAGGGTATGATCAAAATTTCTTACATTAACTTTGATTTTAGTTGTAGAATAATATATACCATCTGCTAGTCTTTAGCAAGATATTCTATTAATAGTGGCATGCGACACGAAAAGGATAATCCATGATTCTGTTTACAATTATTATTCAAAATCATGCATCTCTCTTTTTTGAATGTAATGTTGTTGGTAGCATTTTAATTTTCTATCTTTACTTTTTGAAATTGCAGTTCACACGAGACAAAGGACATGTATTTGTCTCTGTGCATCTAGCAGGTGAAGTTTGGCGGCCACTTGATGAGCAGGATGAAGTGCTGAGACGAAGCTTGACCCTAGTTCAAGACAGTTTGAATTATTCTTATAATACATTGAGTGGATTTCCTGTGGTTGACAGAAGGAAAAGCTGGGCGGATTTTAAAAAATTATGTGACACAGAATCGACCGAGGAGAGGGAAATGATCAAAGTTTTAGTTACAGTTGAAGATACAGGTGTGGGGATCCCTCTAGAGGCACAAGGCCGCATTTTTATGCCTTTTATGCAGGCTGACAGTTCGACATCACGAACATATGGTGGAACTGGGATAGGCTTGAGCATTAGCAAGCGCTTGGTGGACCTTATGGGTGGAGAAATTGATTTTGAAAGTGAGCCTGGAACCGGCAGTACCTTTTCGTTTACTGTATCTTTTACAAAAGGAGAAATAAATTCTCTTGATACAAAGTCTCAGCAGTACCATCCAATTGTTTCAGAATTTAGGGGATTGAGAGCACTGGTCATTGATGGGAAAAGCGTTCGAGCAGAGGTCACTAGATATCATCTTCAGAGATTGGGGATATTAGTGGAAAAAACATCCAGTCTGGATTCTGCGTATTCTTATCTATCTTCTTACACCAAGACAAGGTAGATTCTTTACCGAGCAGAATTTGAAACCCTTTTTCAGCTATAATTTTGATTGAACTTATCAGAAAAAATAACAATAAATCGTTGTCATGATTGAAGAATAAAAGAAAACCTTAGAAGGTTCTAACCTTAACTTGTATAGATGATCTTTGGTTCAGAGAAAAGTAATTCTAAGTATATGATAATTTACTGTTATCACCATTTAACAAAATCTAAACCATACATAAACATTTACATCTTGTTCCAGATTTTGAAATAACTAACATGAACTCGAATCAAATATTCAGTGATGTAATATGTCTGGCGTGATAAAGTAAAGAAAACAATAGAGCAATAGTATTTCCTCTCTCAAGAATGATTTAAAGAATTTGAGAGCATTCATTTCATGAAATAGTAGAGTAGACACCAATTTTTTTATGAGGTATATATGATTTCCCCCCCCTCTTTCTGTAAGGAAATAAATATGAGATTTATATATTAGATTCACTAAATAAAATTTTGGTGTATTTTGCACATAATACTCTCATTTTTATTTCCTTACAACATGATGGGTGGGGTTGAATTAAATCTGTTCTCATCTAAACTTTATAATATCTTTTGCGATTATTATCCTTGCTTGAATATGTTTTTTTCTTCCTAAAAGACGCTCAAGTGTCAAAGAAATGGAATTACATGCTTATCCAGATTTAGTGGCAACAAAGGGTAACTGATACTTTAAATATATAAGTTTGAATGATTGACTCTTTGGTATGTCATACTTTTTGTTCTTGATTGTACATATTATAATAAGTCATTGTTCTGCAGTGCATCGGCTCAATTAGCCATGATTCTTGCTGACCAAGATGTGTTGGATGAGAAGACTGATATTACGTACCACCAAATGCTCAAAGAACTGAGACCAAATGGCAGTATAAATAATAATCCTGAAACTTGTCCAAAATTTTTTCTGTTGGCAACCTCCAGATGCTCTGGAATGTGCAATGAGCTCAAGTCAGCTGGTTTAGTGGATACTGTTCTAACAAAGCCTCTTCGGCTAAGTGTGTTAATTCTCTGCTTCCAAGAAACTCTTAGAAGCGGAAAGAAGGGACCTACAACAAGTGAAAAACTGTCGAATCTTGGGAATCTACTTAAAAACAGGCATATATTGGTGGTGGATGATAATGGTGTTAACAGAAGGGTTGCAGAAGGTGCTCTAAAGAAGTATGGAGCAATTGTTACCTGTGTGGAGAGTGGGAGAGCTGCTTTGACGATGCTTAAGCCACCCCACAACTTTGATGCTTGCTTCATGGATCTCCAGATGCCAGAATTGGACGGGTAATCAACTTGACTGCCATGTTGACATCTAATTTTTTTGATTTATTGATGCCCAAGAAGCGTAAAGCCTATAGGAAAAAAATGTAACCTATGGATGCTTTGGAAGCTTGAATAAATTAAGTTTTTAATTAATTCCATTTTCAATCTCCTTGCATAAGTTATATGCAAGCTTGAAACTTGGGCTGTTCAAATATTTACTTGTTACCCGAAACAAAATATCATCACTAGCTTCTGTTTTAACAGTGTCTTCATTATATTGACCGACACAATGTACAGTTCTAAACCCGTATACATAATTAGGTCTCCGATGTTTGGTTTCTGCATGTAGCATCTGTGCTTGAACTATTTGGTTTGGGGACTAAATCTTAATGGTTTCACTAAAAGTGTGCTTATGTGAAGATCCTGAACAAGACAGTCTAGGTTTATCTAATATAAAGGAAAAAGAAAGAACAATGATAGATGGTTAATGCTCTTACAATCTCATTATTTAGCATCTCTTGCTACTTATGTTACTTTTGATGAATCTTTTGAAGTTCTATAGATAGTTTTGACATTCTTTTTGTCTTAACTGTACAGGTTTGAAGCAACACGGCAAATCCGCAGTATGGAGAGCACGGTGAATGAAATGATTGATTCTGGTGAAGCATCGATTGGGGCGTTTGCAAATGTGTCTCATTGGCATACGCCAATATTGGCAATGACAGCTGATGTGATTCAAGCAACGAATGAAGAGTGCATGAAAAGCGGGATGGATGGTTATGTCTCGAAGCCATTCGAAGAAGAACAACTATATTCAGCTGCGGCACGCTTCTTCGAGTCTGATTGATAGAGTTGAACTGGGACTGACTTGGCAAGACTGCCTGATAAAGGTCTAGCATGGTAATTAACCTGAGGAATAATCGGACTAAAGCCTGAGGTGATTAGGTTGTCTGATTACTGACGCTCATCATTGATACACATTGGCATGATAGACTCGTCAAACACATTCTTCTCCTTTACAAGGTAACTTTTCAACATCACTTGTTACTGTTGTTTCAGATGTGGACTTGTTTATAGGCACTTGATTACTGATTAGTGCATCATTCATGATTTCATTAATATCATTTTTCGAAGAAAAAAAAGTGGAAAGAAACTGGTTGTCTTCTGAACTCCGGCACTTCTCATTTCTAATTCATCTTCTAAATTTTAAATTTAGGCTCATCACGTCTTTTTAGGTTACTTTAGTCAAGAGATTTGATCAATATTCAATGCTGGGTTCTGCTGCTTTTCAAAGTCTAGAGTTCAATCTCTTTTGTATATACGTTTTCAATGTACAGTAAATTAAGTTAATTTTTGTATAGTACTTTCAAATAAATTGTCTCACCATAATTTCAATATTCTTCTAGTCTGTTAGGAGAAAGAGGTGGTTTTATGTGAATCTGAGTGTTCGACGGGGGCACTTCAGCTGTTACAAGGAAACCATGTAAATAACCTACTAAGAGTAACTTTTTGTTCTACTCCATAGCAAACTTGTTTTACTGGACATAGCAGTGTACTTGTTCAACTAGACATGTTTGTATCCATCCGTGTGTGAGAAAACTTGCTACATTGGTAGCATAAAGCATCCAGATACTTTATAGTTTCTACGTCCTAAATTTAGATGTCCCACACTTTTAAGAAGATAATCTATCAGTGTAAAAGTAATGAAGAATTCAAAATTTACCCTTCATTAAACAATTTCCTCTTTTTTAAAAACGGGATTAATTGCTAATGTTAGAATTAGTTAAAAAGTTTTGTGATGGCCAGAAAAGAAAAGAGCGCAACTAAATTGAGACAGGGATGTTGTGACACAGGATTTTCCATCTATTGTTGGTCTGTGGAACCCGAATGAGAAGCAAAAATATTCTGATAAAGCATTCCTGTAATGTCATCATGACTTTCGAAGTCATGTAGGGTAGCAATACCAAAACAAATATGACAAGCAGTGGTGTCTTGAGCTAAGCCTTGGCTATAACAGCTGGTTGCGGTATTGGTTGAGGTACCGACGGAGCTCTGGCTGGTTCTTCCGGCAATTCCACTGGAGTTGGCCAGTTGGGTGATTGAGCTCTGGGATTACTGGCAGTGGTGGGGCAGCATCTGGTAACCATTCTACAGTTTGGACCCTCTCCAGAATAAGAGGTTGATGTTGCACCATGGGAATACCTGCTCCTGGGGACCAAAGCCCCCCTCGCAGGCAGATCCCACAATGAAACACCTTGGGAAGAGCATCTCCGCAGCCAGCTATAACAAGAAAATAAAGAAAGTGAGAGATAATATGGGTTATGGAGAGGGTATGTGGGCAACAATGCAAATGTTTCAGGACCGCTACTTTCGACACATTTCTTATAGCTTCCAAGTTAAAAAGATTTTTTGAATGCTTGGTTAGCAAAGGAATATTTAAATATCTAATACACTTTATGCATGACTTGGTTTAAGAAAATTTTGTCCATTAATGGATACTTACTTGATGTTAGTTTTTTCAGGTGTGATGGGCATAAATATGATGAATGGTCCGTAATGCAACCACACTTTGAGATGAACTTCTGAGGGTACTTGACTGTTGACCATTCTACATCATATGATCACTTGTCATGGATGAGAAAATAGGAGCACAGGAGATAATTTGTATATAACCTGCTCTAATTGGTTTTTATCTTACAACTTTTGTTTTAACTTTCCTTTCATACCCCAATCATCATTCTTCCTTGGCGCTTGATCAGCTATAAACTGTTATAATATTTTAATACCCACATATAGAATCTTTTGAGATGAATAATGTAATCTCGTCTTTCTCAAGATTTTGGTAGGAAAAGTACAGTGCCCGCAAATAATGCCCAAATCTTGGGAGGGCTGTGATTCATTTAATATCCAGGTATGGGTTATTTTGATGTCGTACAGTTTTGTGTTCGATTCTAGTTGTGTCAGGTTGATTGAACAGACGTTGGGTTATAGTTAGCAAGTAAAAGAAATGGAATTCTTCAAAGAAATGTACACCGGGCCTGATGCTGCGAAAGAATTTTGTAGTCATATTAGTCTGTCGTTAGCCTGGCAGTGCAGTGGATTGTGAGTTGTACAAGTTTTGCTCGTAATTTTGATGAACAAGATGGTGTTTGTTGAAGGTGTATGATGGCTTGTTTGTAAATTGAATTTGTAACAAAAGTTTTGATGCAGTTATTGTAGACTGAATCTACTATATAGTTCATAAATTTCTTTTATTATACATAGATTTATTTTTCTTTCATTTGTTTATAATTTAGTTGAATATCAACCTTGATTGTATTATTAATTTCCTCCAATAAGTCAAATAAAATAAAAAATAAATACACTTGAAACATATAATATTAAAGTTGATGATTGTATTATATAAATGAGGATGACATAAAATTTTCATTTTGCAACACAATGACGTTGATTGCATGAGATGTTCATATAACCACCTACATTTTAGAACGACAGCGTGTGAAGCTAGAATAATTTTTGGCCACAGATGAAGGGCTAGTGATAATGCGGTAAATCAAAACACACACTTATACATGATAGGTTTATTTTCGGCCTAAACACACACATGTTATATTAAGTATTACCAAATTCATAATCCAGTCTCCCAATGTGCTGATTACGTTTTCCGGTCAATTTTTTGTCAAAAAATAATTTTGGGATCGACATCAAATGTAATTAGGTAGTTTATGTAATAATTTGTAAGCAAAATTACTTTGAGAGTCGAATAACAGAATTGTATTTAATCCTTTATTTCCTGATGGAGTAGCAAATGACATGCTTGACAGAACAAAATTTGTCAGAGATTCCTCTTTTCAAAATCTAAGTCAGTATGTTATGAAGTTTAGGGAAATGGTCGGAACAGTGATCAATCTTAATATGCCTCAGGCGCTTGACTTTTTTACTACGGGTTTAGATGGAACGTCCCGAAAACTCATGGAAGATATCATGTTCAATCCCTCGAAGGATTTGTCGGAGGCTTATGATTGATCATAAAATTTTACTGTCATTGATGATGCAATGGGGAGTCCCAGGCAGCAGACAAGGTGGAGTGATCGGTCAAGGGATCGGGACAATTGAATAGGTTCGTGAAAGATTAGGGCCAAATGGAAATACGTCAAAAATAAACAAACCTCCTCCTTGGCTAAGGTAAGATAACAAGGTTTAAACTCCGCTAAGCACTAATAAGGCTAAGATTTTGAAAGAAATTAAAGATAAACACTTCTTTGAAGTGGTGCCAATAAAAGGTTATCATTCTAGGGGAAATAAGAAATTGTTCTGTCTTTACCATAGAACTACTAGACATTCAACTGAAACTTGTTAGATGTTAAAAGATTTGATAGAAAAGAATGTCCAAAATGGCGAGTTAGTACAATATGTAGCAGGTCGTAAGGCCCCAACTGTAACTCAGAATGCAATCATACGCCAAAGGAGGAATGACAGGTAGTAGAAGTTATATCAGGGGGATCGATTGGGAAGTTGTTTGGTAGAAAGAGAGGGGCACCACTGACATAGTTCTAGCAATATCTAAACAAGCTGTAAAGGTGGAAATGTCGTATAATATCATGGTGATCTTCTTTTCCAATGAGGATTATCCTCCCAATTCAATTGAGCTTCAAGAAGAAGCTCTGGTTATTACAGCATAGGTTGGTCCGGTTGATATAAAACAGATTATGATTGATAATGGTTCTTCGGTGGGTGTGTTGTATAGTTATGCTTATCAACGAATGGATTTGGAGGGATAAAAGAGGGAGCTAAGGCAGGAGATGGGTTCAATAACGATTTGGTGCAAGTGATCAGGATTGTGGAATTACCATTGGTCTTTGGTACAACTCTTTGACAAGTGCAGATAAAGGTGAAATTCTTTGTTGTTCAAGTGGATTCTGCATATAATATCATACTAGGTCAAATCATGCTAGCTGCTTTACATGTCGTAACTTCAATTCCGCATTTTAAGATGAAGTTTGCATGAGGAAGGAGACGATAAAATTGGTAAAGTTTTTGAATGATCAAATGATTTGAATATAAAGGAATTAAAATTTAATTTAGGTACCAAAATCCTCATAATGAGCATGACTCCCAAGGTGCGGTGCATTAAAAGGAAAGGAGGGCAGTATTAAACTGTGTGTAGAAGCGTCTGTCGAGATATTTAAAAGTGCTAATTAGATGACTTATTTGTGTTAAAGTTTTGTTGTTATTATTCTCTTATTATAAAAGTTTTATAATAACGGGGGGGGGGGGGGGGGGGGGTAATGTTGGGGCAGGATTGATTTGGCCATGTTGAGAAATTTAACTGAGTATAGTCCGGTAGATTTTGGTGCATATTTTGGCTAATAATTTATTGGGCTTGTCTTGGTTAGTTTGGGGTGGCCCATTATAGTATATATTAACGATTTGATATTCTAAAAAGGTCAAAGTCTAAATTAACTTATGATTGTTGATCCTATTTGGTTTTCAATTTTTATGAAGTAAGGAGTTTATTCAGTTAGAGGTGGTTCAGTTGTATGAAAATTTTGATAAATAACTTTTATTCTTAATTAGTCTCGGGTGAGCTGTGACAAGGGTGTGAGCAACTATAAATAGAATCATACATTGAGGTTAAGGTACACACATAATTATTCTTTGAGCAATTTAATCTCTCATTTGTTAACGTTTTTTATTTGTACTGATTCTCAGATTAGAGCTATCCCCCGACAGCCTCAAGCCGTCAAGTTTCTGATGTGATTGTTGATTGTTTCCCGTGCAGGTTAGCTGGTCTTCGGGTGATTTCACAGGCGGACAATTTTTTGGCATTAACAGCCGGAAATACATCACTGAAGTCATTTTTTCCCTTCAAATAACTAGTTTGAAGGCAGATTTGACAGAACCTAACTTTTTTAATTTAGTAACGTTAGATTATTTTTCAAGTGTGGCTCCCAGAACACATAATCAACAAGAATTTCTTGCATCCTCCGTTTATTACGATGGTGATTAATTTGATGTTATCTAAGCCTGTCTCAATGCTTATTTGCCAAAGTTCTTTCTTTCTGAAAGCCTGCGTTCTTTAATTTTCTCTTCTGATTCTACATTCACAAATGGACTTGAATATTGAGAATTACAAGAAGAAAAAAAGTGCAAGCAAGAAGAAAATCAGCCAGGAAATGGGATGGAAAATTTACCCCGTGAAATAGCCCTTGACATACTTTCAAGGCTGCCCATCACATCTCTGCTGCAGTTCAGATTTGTATGCAGAGCCTGGCAAAAGTTGTCACTAGATCAAAATCTTGATAATTTGCACCTTTCTCAGGCAGCGATGCATAATCCATTCCTCATATTTCACTGTGACTATCCCATCCGAAAACAACTTTATTTTGCAGAATTATCTGATGTTAATGACAAACAGAAGTTGAGAAAAATTCATACACCTTTCTGTGCATCCATGCCAGAGCTTAATGTTGTGGGATCATGTAATGGCTTATTATGTTTATCCGATTCATTACATAATGATGTAGTTTTTATATATAACCCTTTTACTAGAGACTACAAAGAGCTGCCAAAATCAAGAACTTATCAAGAGCAAGAAGTTATGATTGGATTTGGTTTTCATCCAGTGATCAATGAATATAAGGTGGTTAAGATAATCTACTATTGGAATGGTTATATAGGAAGGTTTAATTCACAATCAGAGGTTTAGTTATTAAGTCTGAGCAGAAATAAATGGAAGAGTATCAGAAAAGTACCTTGTCAGCGTGAAAGACAGTCACCAGAAGCTGTTTTCTTGAATGGAAGACTTCATTGGGACGAGTCGGGTTAGAACTCAACCAGGTAGGTATAATAATGCTCACATTGCCTTTGATCTTGCAGATGAACAATTCCATGAAGTTCTAAAACCTGATTTTGGGGACGAGATAGGCCTAACTATCATTTAGCTGTTCTGGGAGGGTGTCTTTCTGCACTAGTTTATTATAATAAAGAAGAAGAGTTAGAGATTTGGATTATGAAAGATTATAATGTGAAAGAATCTTGGATCAGTGAGTACAGAACTGGAACTTTTTTCCCATGTTACTACATCAAGATTTTCAGCGACCATATCAGATTTGGAAGAGTAATTTTCGTTGAAGAAAAGTTCGAGTTCTCTGTGTTCTAAAGAATGGTGAGATTTTACCGGAGTACAGATATGGAATATTGGCTTCATACGATCCAGAAAGTGGAGAATTTAGGGAGAGAATGTTTCCTGGGATGCCAAGTATGTTTCAAGAAGTTGTACATTTGGACAGCTTGAATTGGATTGATATCACAACTGATCTGTAATAAACAAGATTAATGAAGTTTATTATGATGAGTACTGCTGTGAATACTAGATTCTGGCGTACTCGTGGGATCAGAATACCTGGTCATTCAAAATCAGAAATTCTGGTATTCAGTTTCGGCAGCAATACATGGAGAAGTATCGGAAAAGTACCTTGTCAGATTGAAAGGCGATCATCACAAGCTCTTTTTATGAACGGAAGGCTTCATTGGCTGACTCGAAGTATGTACAGGAATGTTCGAGGCTTACTAATCATTTGCTTTGATCTTGCAGACGAACAGTTTCACGAGGTTCCGAGGCCTGATTTTAGTGTTCAAAATGGCCATAACTATCATTTAGCTCTTCTGAGAGGGTGTCTTTGTGCAGTAGTTTGTAGTCATTTGAGAATTGGAGATTTGGGTTATGAAAGAGTATAATGTGGAAGAGTCTTGGATTAAAGAGTTCAGAATGGGAGCTTATTTGCCAGAGTTGTTGCATCAGAAATTGCAGCGACCATTTCGGACTCGGGGGAACACTTTTAATAGGTTAGCAGTTTGAGTGCTATGCATTTTAAAGAATGGTGAGATCTTGGTAGAGTATAAAGTTGGAAGGTTGGCTTTGTATGATCCAGTGAGTGGGAGATATAAAGTTTTAACGTTCAAGGGGATGCCAAATATGTTTCAACAGTTGCACATATCGGAAGCTTGAATTGGATTGAATCTTCTAATTGATATGTAAGATACATGGCTAAATTTATTGGGTTATAATTATTTGATGTATTATTATGTTCTACATTTTCTTTGTAGAAGTCAATTCACTGTCTGCAGTCTGCCCGATATAGGCTGCTCATGCTTCATTATTCATGCTTGGTCAATGTGTTTTTTGTAGCCAGAGCCTTTAGGAGTTCTCAATGCCTAATGTATTCGAGCTATGCTTCAACTTTCAAGTAATACACAATAACCATGGTGAAGGTTAAAGAAACAAAAGATAAATCTACATGATTGATAGAGGATCTTGACATTCCGTAATCCGCGACAAATTCTGTTACAAGCTTTTTTACCGTGACCAACAATCCAAATTCATAGACAAATAATCCACGCTAAGTTCTACTGTATCCCAGCAGATAAGTTTTATTGAGTTTAGAAATTAGAGAATACACATTCTTTGTCTTGGGGAGTGGAATTCCTAAAACAGCAAGCTTGCCCAAGCAGCAATAAAAGCAAGGCCACCGAATGGGGCTAAGGTAGAATACTTTCTGTCTTCAAGATATGCCACAGCATAACACCTGCAAGCAACAAGAGGTTGTTTTCAATTTTTACCTTCAATCAGTTTAAATTCAATCTAAAAGTTTTATTGAATAGTTTCATTGAAGCAGAAAAACAACCAATGATCTCAAAATATATAACATACCCTCTAAGTTATTTTTAACAAATATAATACCAAAGCGGAGCAACTCGTCTACACAATCTACACAAGAGAAAAGCAATAAACATCTATCCTTCCAACGAAAACAAATTTCGATAATCCATAAAGGAAACAAAAACAATCAAACAATGGATTCCAGATACCTCATTGAGCACCAGAAAATAATAAGCCACAGAAAAGATATGATCACAACCTAACTAAAGGACACTCTATCTCCATAAAATTCAACACCCTCTCAAAATACACTTACCCATGCAATTACGAGCCGAGTCCCACCATTTTTGCCCAAATATGCCAACCCAAGGACCTCTAAAAGTGACTACAAAAAGTCAGAAACTGATTGTCCAAGTTATAGAATTGCAATCATCTAAACATATGTTTTTCAATTGGATTTGATTTCCTTTATTGAAACAACTGTCACAAACTATGTCATTGAAAATTTCGGAATGAAATATCAATGGAGAGCCTCTTCATGATTAACTGTGGTCTTTTTTTAAAGAACTGGATAAACAATGTCTTTCCTTCTACCTATACTTCAACAAATAAAAGTAATAGCAATTAATTACCTTTGTCTGGGTTGATCAATTATGAAATTTGAACCTACTACCACTATAGGGGATCTTTCAACTTTAAATTATAAATAAAAATAGGTGTTGAAGATACTTCGAAATAAATATATACTAAAATCTAGAAAAGATATATACTAAACTTAGAACCCAGTCAATGGTTATCATGGTATAATAACGAATTGCATTTTGGTAGTACGAGCATTCAAAAATATGATAGACTTTTGTTTTGAGACATCAAATATGGAGATTCAAAACTTTTTTCTCCTATTTAATTTACATCTACTGCAAAAGC
The DNA here is from genome assembly GCA_947179155.2 of Hedera helix. Classification (NCBI taxonomy): domain Eukaryota; kingdom Viridiplantae; phylum Streptophyta; class Magnoliopsida; order Apiales; family Araliaceae; genus Hedera; species Hedera helix. The sequence goes on along the minus strand of OX359268.1, from coordinate 36,916,589 downwards.
ATGATTACAACATTGTTTTATGATCTATAAATGAGGAACATCCTCTTATATAGCTCGTGCGCTATACAACCAATGACTAAGATCAAATCTAATGGTAGGATAGGATCCACAATCTAGAATTATTCTATAAAATAACTAGGATATTTACAAACTATAGAAATTAAATGAGCAAATCTAAAACACTATTAGAAACCTTAATATGTAAGAAAAGATTATAGGAAATGTAACCTAATGTAGTCAAAAGCGAATTGTGCGTGTCAAGTAAGCGATGAATTAGTGTAATTTCGTTGAAAATACATTTCTTGTGATACTACGCTAGAAACAACTCAGCCAATTATAAAAATATCTCAACTATTTTTAGCCATATTTCTTTAGAAAATCATTTCTAGCATACCACGTCCCGGATTAATGTATTTTGTACCAGCCAAGCGATTCAAAGAAACCTATCCGTAACATACTTTGTATCGAGAAAAGTAACATTTTCCGTTCCTGATTTTATCCTACATGTACCGCATCGAACCACGATCTACGTAACATTGCCACAATAAGTACTCAAAGCAGATATGCACTTGCCATCGTTACTGAGCCATGGATAAATTATATGACTGGCAATTCAACAGATTGTCACAACCCAAAGAAACACAAATTTTTGAAGTAAATCTCCGTTCCAAAATATGAGATCAACTTACTAAAATGTTTAAATTAAGTAGATTGCATATCCATGAGCCACTACTTACATTTTTATACTTCTAAAAGACATTTATTCACCTCATTATGTGAAATTGTGAATTACGCAAAAAAATTCTATCTTTCAATTTAGCAGCCAGCCAGCTACAAACATCAATAGGTCTACATGATCACATAAATTACCATTTTCATGAAAAAAGAAAAGAAATTAGTACTTACGTTCCAGAGAAAGCAAGAATTCCAGTAGTTAAAAGGCCTCCAAACTACAACCAAAAACAAAAAAGACAGAAATTACCCAAGCACAACACCGGGTCAAATAAAAAGATGAAAGAGGGAAATGGGCACTCACAATGTTAGGGCGGGAGGTGATAGGGGCAGCAACCAGGGCAGCAGTGTGAACCAAATGGTAGAGAGATGCCGTGTGCCAAACCTGCCCATTTATTAGTATATATGAATTAATGGACTAGTTGTAGCAACAAATTAAATTGACTGACTATTGACTAAATCAAAGTTTCTGCCTTTTCAATATCTTCCTTATTATTTTGGTATGGAGTGCATAAATTATATATGAAGAATAGAGTGAAATGGAATTCTAAGGGGAGAAAGATTACATCTTTGTAAGAGGGGTTCTTGGGTTTGAAGCCATGGGCACCATATGTGCCCAATCCAAGAGCTGCCATTCCTGTTTTCAAGAATTTCCATAAAAGGAGCTATATTTGATTATGCATAGACATTTATTTATAGAAATTAGAGAGAAATAGAGAGAGATGGGGAAGGGGATGATACCAGAGAGTGCAGCAACTTTGTGCCAGAGACGAGGATCCATTTCTTCTTCGCCTAGTCTCGCACTACTTTTTGACTATTTAAAACTTTCAATACCAGTATCGACCGTGTCGTGAGTCGTGACATATAATGATCAATCGGGTCAAGTCCCAATTTTTTCCCCTTATTATTAATTATTTTATTTTATTTTTTTGGGGACAACCTGGGCAGAGAAACTAGATTCTAGAAAATTTACCATTGATAATGCAGTCCTTATTTACTGTTAGTTGTGAAGCTTTGTTGATTTTGTTGGGATAAATTTGAACTTCGTTATCAATGACGGTAAGGAGAGACATCTGACTACTATACTAACTCCTTCAATAATGAGATATTTTCAGTGATAAAAACAATGTAGAAAATATTTTAACAAGGTTTTCCAATTATTTTAAAGTCAATTTATAAAATTTTAAATTGATATAAATTCGGGAACTGTCCTAAAGCTCAAAAGGTTATTTAATTTAGACAAAAAATTCATAAGATATAAAGAGTACAAAAATATGAGAACATATAAAATTTCATTTAATATAAGCTCGACAGCATTAATACCATGACTGGTCCATGCTGGGGTAAATAAATACAGTATATATTTTCATCGTTCAAATTTGTTTATTTCTCATTACTATAAAGTCGTTGACATGTATTATCTAATGCTCTTAGTATATGTAAGTTGAATGTTTTCTAAAACACACTTGTGATTTTTTTCTTATCTCTGTAAGTTATCAAACTTAAATACACAGTAGTAACTCTCTCTTTTTTCTTGCGTTACTGATTACAAAAAAAATATTTTCAAAGCTTAAATGCGTTCGCATTAAATTTCAATTTTACGAAATTTTTAGGGTGTGGACATTTTGTAGAAAGGAGGGTAGTAGTAAAATAGACCCAGCATGATTCTTGTTGCAAGGAAGGCGTCGTTTAAGCGATATCGCCACTTTATCAACTCATGTTCTCCCATATCTCTGCTACATGCATGATGATTTTAGACTTGTTCTTATCTGCTACATGCATGATGATTTTGGACTTGGTCTTATGCATGTTACTATTACATTTGCATTACTTTACTAATAGCTAAGCTAAGTAGCTGTTGCAATATTGTATCTCTTACAATTCCTAGAAGCAACTATTTCGGCCAACAACAGCAACTAGTGAAGTTAAAATACAGTTGCTGGTTATTCACCAGCATGATCACGCTTTTAGATTTTATGAGGTTTTGCTTTCAGAACATGAATACAATTACTAATTTGCAATATATAATAAACCCATCATCGTCATCCACCGCCCTGCACATCAAGAAAAGCAGCATTGGGTTCTATACCTGCACCAACTACTCGGTAGGCCCAAAGTTAATATAGGTTTCTTTTGTTTTGTAAACAAGTCAATACACGTGAAATGGTACAAGTTTTTCAACAAAGGTTGAGCCCTCTAAAACAATCTGGAATTGACGCCGTGGATCAGCTTATGATCCTTCCACAACTTACTCTTCAGAATTGTCTCTTCCATACATATTCAAATCTGTACATATCAAATCTCAAGACTGTCAGAATAATAATATCGTAGGACCAACCTTCAAAGCTTACATTCTTGGTTGACTAGGCGCTTTTTCTCCATTCACTTCGGTTAAATATTGAAAAAGCTCAGGATTCTCTGATTCAAAAGTCCGATACGAATCAAACTGTTCTTCCATTACAGGCTGAAGCTCAGCACAATTTTCCATCTCACGAGGCCTTTCCGCCTGTACTTCATTTACAACTTCAAGAAGCTCGGAAGGAGTTGCAACAGATCTCTCTCCTTGAAAAGGAAACTTTTTGTTAACCTGTATTTCTGCTGCAGGATGAAGAGGCTCCATAGGACCTGGCGCACAACTTTCCATATAATGAGGATTTTCCACCTTCACTTCATTGAAATCCTGAAGAACCTCAAGAGGAGTCTTTTCCATCTGCACTTCATCGAAATCTTGAAGAACCTCAAGAGGAGTCTTGTCCACCTGCATGTCGTTGAAATATTGAAAAACCTCAAAAGGAGTCTCATCCAGCTGCAATTCATTGAAATCTTGAAGAACCTCAATAGGAGTCTTGTGCACCTGCACTTCATTGAAATCTTGAAGAACCTCAATAGGAGTCTTGTGCACCTGCACTTCGTTGAAATCTTGAAGAACCTCAACGGGAGTCTTGTCCAGCTGCACTTCGTTGAAATCTTGAAGGACCTCAACAGGAGTCTTGTCCAGCTGCACTTCGTTGAAATCTTGAAGAACCTCAATGGGAGTCTTGTGCAGCTGCGCTTCATTGAAATCTTGAAGAACCTCAATAGGAGTCTCGCCAACCTGCACTTGATTGAAATCTTGAGCAACCTCAATAGGAGTCTTTTCCACCTGTAATTCATTTGAATCTTGAAGAAACTCAGCAGGAGTTGAAGCAGGGTTCTCCAATTGAGAAGTTTGCTTTTCCTCAACCTGAATTTCCATTACAGACTGAAAAAGCTTGCCAGGAGTTGCTGATTTTTTTTCCTTCTGAAGAGGCTTTTCCACCTGTACTTCTGTTACCGTCTGAAGAAGCTCGTCTGGAGTTGCAGCAGGGTCTAAATCCCAGCACCCATCTGGCAAGTTTGTGGCTTTTCCTTTTAGTACACAAGACGGCACCTGGTGTGAAAACCGTAGCATCTCTCTCCTAGGAATCCATCTGATAGCGTCCTTATTTGTGTTCCTCCGATATACTGTCTTGAACCCATCTAGTTTGATCAGAGGCGTGATACAGACTCCAAGCTCCTCAGAGTAGTCATCAAGCACTTCCACCATCTCATACTGGTGCCTTACTTTGTCCGGGGTTGTTCTGTTCCAGTCTGATGACCAATTCCGATATACAGCCCATATATCTCCACTTTTTGGATAGATACTAACGCATCCCCCTCTGCCAGCCTTTTCCCGACTCAGAAGATGAGAGAAAATATTAACTTGTTCGAGAATGTCTGTATTGAATGCTCTGAAATTTCCACAAGATTTGGTAAACCCCGAATCCAGCCAATTCACCAATCCAAACTCATTGTCAGTTTTTGAGCTCAAGTAACTAATATGAACCTTAAATGGTTTCACTGAGATGACCTGGCGGATCAGACAGTACAAACGAGGCATGCCATCTTCTTCGTCATACAATGCCCATATCTGCTTTGGCTTGAAGCATTCTTCTGACCTATCCTTGTCAAAATCATGGAAGTCTGAGTCAGGGACTGTTATGGGCATTGATACAACTTTCTTGAGCTCTGATTGATGATCAAGACCAGTCAAACCTGTTGCTTTACAAGCCACCTCACTGACTATACCAACTTCAGTAAGTGACTTTTCATTCTTTACATCCACAGCAACAGCGGCTGAAGCCAACCTCATTTCTTCTAGTTTTCTTCGTATTACGGTTCTCGCCTTGTCAATTAACAACTTTCTTGCGTCAAATGCAGGGGCAACTGAGCAACGTTTGGTCAAAGTCTCCCCCGGAGTGGAAATCTTAGAATTATATTTGATATCTCCATTTCCGTTGCTTAATTTCACTTCTGAATCTGTTTTAAAAGCTATTTCTTCACTTCCATTTCGAGTTGCGGCATGCACATCAACCTTCACTTTCTTAGCAGGTCTACCGAGCTTGATGGCTCTGGGTTCACTGTACCCAATATGCCCATTAGAGCCCATATCAACCGCAGCATTTCTCATATGATGCTTTACATTGACTTTTGTTCTACTGACATTTCCATTCGCCTGATGAACAACATTGACAGAATTAGCAGTTAAACCATTATGATCAACAACTCCAGCAGAAGGTACAGGAAATGAACTCCACTGAAACGGCATATTAGAAACACATTCAGATCCATGCCCAGAATGAAGTCCTGGGACCCCATTTCCAGTAAAACATACAGAAGTGGTGGGGATATATGATACCCCATTATATCCATGACTTCCATACCCATTATCGTGCGCATATGGCCAAGGACTATAGGGGAAAGAACCAGTAATAGGGGCTGCTCCTGTTTCGACGGCTATGAATACACCACGGCAGTTCTTACAGGACAGTCTTTTATTCACGTACTTCCGGAGATATTCATACTGTACATGACAAGAAGTACATACAGTCCAAAAGGTATCGAGTCTATTATGAGAAGACAAAGACTTGGAACAATTGTCAAAACCTGTAACCCCGGCACCATGAGCAGAAGACAAGTTTGTCTGGACAACCCCACTTGACAACTGCTTATTTCTCCTGAGATCATAAGACCTTCTTTTAGCATTATCAGATAGCAGTGTAAATGCTTCAGAGACAAGTCTGAATGCCCCGTCAGCTCCAACAGTTTTGTTCTTATCTGGATGGAGCAACACAGCCATCTTTTTGTACTGTTTCTTCAATGTTGACCTGTCAGCAGATGGTTCTAGTCCAAGGATCGAGTAGAAATCAATTTCTCCACCAAACTTTCTCTCAGCGGCATAGTAAATTTCAAATGTAGCAGCCATTTGAGATATACCCTCCAGTTCAGGACATAGTGTTTGAGCCTCTACAGCATAATTTCTTGCACCTGCAAAGTCTTTCACTGCAAATAGCTTCTCAGCATTGTGTTTAGCTCTAAGAGCATCCTGAATGTTTGATTCCATCTCAATGTTCCAAATTCAACCCAGATTTTCAGTGGAAAGCTACTAAACTATAGCCAGCAAAAAGTTCTCTCCAGTTGAATTCCAATTGTGAACAACCATGTTTACAAACCAGCTAATATGCAACAGAAATACAAAGATCGTAGTTAGGATTAAAGATGTAAATAGTTTTATGCTTAAAATTATTTTCAAGCATTGAAATTTATATAACTTTAAATTTACCATGCCAAGTAACTATCACCGAGCTTACACCAATGAGAAACAAAATTGAAAAGAAAGAAAAAATACTTGCAGGGAAGTTATTCCCAGTATCAACTTTAAATTTTAACTTATTTAAGATTGAAAACCTAATCAGGCAATTCTCAGAAACCGCTAACCAATTCACCCAATCAATATTATATCCAAAATATGCACCGATCTCAACTTTTAAGTTAGAGTTAATACTAATATATACTCATGTACATCATTTGCCAAACCCATCAAACAATCAAACTAAATTCAATCCACTTCACCACCTAAAATAAGAAAGCTAACTTTTTTTGAACTCATTCAAAAACATTATAACCTAGATTAAATTTTGGAAGTCAAAAATCAAATTCAGGTTCCTAAATTAAAAGGAATTTCCATTAACTCCAAAATTCGAACAAAATTCACCTGACCACACTAAGATCTCAGCTAGAAGTAACTTAACAGGATCTAAACAGCAGTGAAAACCCTAAAACACAAGTAATCCAGTACATTTCTTAATAAATTGAGCAGTAGATGAGCTGAAACTTACAAAGAACTAACCCAGAATGGAGATCAACAAACCCAGATCACCAATAGCTTTATCGATCGTCAATTTTGCTTCAGATCTTAGTCGAATCAAGAAGACCAGTTCTGCAGAATAAATTGGAAATAAAATAAAATACGCCACAAATAAACACCGAGCTTATTTATGGACCAAAATGGAGGCTATAAAAATAATAATAAATTAGGGTTTATATGGAAATCAGTGAATTTAAGTATGTGGGGGTCAGATTCCGCCAAGTAACGACGGCAAAGAAGTGAAGATTCCGTCAAATCGGCGACCAGAAATAGTTAAAATATGATAATGCCATGATTATCAAAGTGAAAGTAAGCGCAGTTAATAATAGTATTGAATACGGAGGGAACCAACCAACCAACCAACGGTGCGCGGCTGTGCGTTATGCGCATACCTTCCTTTTTCCTACTACCTCAATGGATGTGTTTGGTAATAATAGAGAAAAGTGGACCTTCTAAATTCATTTCAAGTTGATGAAAAATTATTTAATTAATTATTGCGTTTGGTGGCACGAAAGAAAATAATGAATTAAAAAATTATTTATTATGTGCTCATATAATTTTGTACTATTTATTTGCTTTTCTAAAGGGATTCATTGGGTATATAATATTGATATATTTTCCCTTCATATCTATTTTTGATTGATATATGCTTCGTTTTGTTTATTTATTTATTTGAAGGTAATCTAGAGAGATAAAAAAACATACAGTTAAGATGAAATGATATATCATTTATATATATATATAATAATAATAAAACTAAATAAATAGGTTGATGAGATTCTAAAATTTGGTATTTATACTAATGATGAATCGTAGATCTTAGCAATTTTTATTGGTTCTTGCATAATATTATATTATATTTTATTGTGGAGTTTTCAATCTTGCATTCTCGTGAGATTTATAATTTATTTATACTAATTATGTAATTTATTTATATTTTTACATTCTGTTTTTAATTTTGACGACAAAACAGAAAAGAACGAAAACTTAATATATAATTAAAAAGAAAATATTAGAAAAATTATTTATTTTCTTTTATGTTGTTACTATGTTTGTAAATTAAAAAGGAAAAAAATTAAATTTTACTTTTAAATTATTAAGTTATCTTTATATTAATTTTATTATATTTATAATTTAGAGAGTGTAATATGAAATATAAAAGATGGTTTTCTGTTATTTAGTTTTTCGTTAAAATGTTGTCAATTTTTGGATGAAAAAGTTTAATAAAAAAAAAAAAGATTAATTTTTTGATTTATTAAAAAATTCAATAATAAACAAATCAAATAAAAGAAATTAAATTCTCCATCTATTATTTTAAGTTTTCGTTTATTTTAAAACTCAATAAGAGAGTGTTGCGGTTAAGTATTAGTATCATCCTTCGAGGTACTTGGGCTAAAAACCTTGAATATGTCGTTTGTCCAATTAATGTTGATATGGAATGAACAAAGAGTTCCTGGTTGAAAACAACAAGAGGAAAGAGAATCCACTGTCAGGCCCAATCTATGCATGCCAGCTAAGTTTTCACTTTCTGACCTAGACGGTATTCAGATTTTACTTCATGTCCTCGGGGTATGAATAAGATTAGGCACACAACATTAAAATAAGATATAAAATATTTTATTTTATTTTATTATTAAAAAATAATATTTAACATAAAAATTCGCGTTAAATTTTATTTTTTATATTATGTATTAATGTTATGAATGTAAAATGGTCCTTAGAATTTTTCATTTTTTTTTTATAGTACTTGTATTTTTAATATGAATAAAATATATTAGTAACTAGTAGTATTTCATGATACCACCATTTCTCTAAATACAATCAATTAAACATGAAATTACAAAATAAATATACTGACTTCCATTTTGCATTATTTTATTCAAATACCTAATAATTCTAAAGAAAAATATGAATTAAAAAATAAATAAAGTTCGATGACTAACAACTGATTACTGACTAGTAACTCAAAGAAGAGACTCAGAGACGACGTCGTTGCTTAAAGCAGTTCATTTTGCCCGCTGCCACCTTCATGAATCAAACTCAAACGTCATACAATCAGACGTTCACGGCCTTGCAGAGGAACATCAAGGATGATGCGGAAGCGTCACCACCGAGTCTTCCTCCACCACCACCTAACAACCGCTCGTAATACTCCACACAAAACAAAGACAACGAGAGCTCCACCTCGTGCCGAATCCAAACCCCCCTCACTAAATCCGACTCCGCCTCACCACCCGACCCGACTCTTCTCCTCCGGAGCCGGTTCAGCACCGGCCTCACGCACAGCATGTACAGCCTCCGGTACCCACCAAGCGCCACCACCACCGGCCGCACCCCCGACGGCGGCGGAGACACATGGCGGAAGCAGAGGTGCTCCCACAGCGAGTCGTTCCGAGTTATGGAGCACCACAGGCGGCAGACGGAAGCTGCCGCACCAAGTGACCGGCCGTCGAGTCGCTTCAATATCTCAATGAGCACATCCGTATGGTCGTTAATACAAAACTTGGGCCTCTTTGCTTTATCTTTTTTACCCATTATTGGCTCCTAATTATCATAAGTTTGCACCATATATATTTTACTCCGCAGCCAAAAAATAACTTGTATAACCGAACCGAGTTGAGAATTTTTAACACGAGAAAGTTAGCAACTTATCAGCTGATTTAATTAGCAAAACACCTAAAAGATCGGCAGGGTTATCTTAGACAGACACTTTGATGCTTAAGTTATATATACAAGCTGAGATTGTGATGAGCTCAATGCATGAACATATATATAGAGCAGAGGGAGGAATGAGAGAAAAGTGTAGAGAATTTGTTGGGAGAGAAGGGTTTTGACTTGAATAGAGTTTTTAAGACAGAGAAAGAGAGGAGAGAGAGTACTAGTATCTAGGGAGAAGGAAGAAGACAAAGGAAAAGGTCCAAGAGCAAAGAACTGGAATCGGTGCTTTGCATAGCAAGGGGTATATTTTTTTAAATGGAGTTTTTTGGGGTGAAGCAAACAAAATAGTTTGTTGTTGTTATAGTGGTCGATTGCACTTTGTATATATATATATACCCTATTGAATGGTTTTGGAATTAGGCCCGTTGAAAATGTCAAGACATGATATATGAACGTTAATGAAAGTAGTTTTTAAGCTTCTATTTGTCTTAGCTTAATTAATTTTATAGCTAGCTCTGCATGAAGGGAATTTAGTTAGTATGAAGTTGTTCCGTATTTATTGATCATCGATAAGTTGATAATTTCGGGTGTCGATACGTTATTGGGTAGAAAAATCAATAGTCAGAATTCGGTATTAATTTTTAAAGCGAAAAAAGAAGTGAGAAAATTCAAAAATTAATATCTCGACTATTAATTATTCTGTCCGATGACATATTGATACTCGAAATTATCAATTGACTAATAATCTTATTGGAACAAATTGGTAGTAACCGGATTCGCATGAAGAGTATGCATTCTGCAACTCTACGAATTATATTGGATGCATTAATTTCTTCTCATATATAAAAATATAAAATATAATAAAAATGGTCAAGTGGGCCCTGTAAATATATATAGAGTAGACGTTATGGGATTAATTATGGGTTGGCCCTCCAAGGTATAAAAAGGGTTGGCCCTCCTAGGTATAAAAAGGAAAACAAAAAGTAAAGCATGTTGTGCAATCAAAGGCATGCTTTAAAGGCGTGGGGTGATCTCACTAATCGGATTTATGGGCATCTCTATAGTTAATTATTTTGGGAATTTCATAAAAGCGAAAAAGTGGTAAAAGAAAATTCAAAAAATGCTAGCTAAGAGGAAAATAAATTAAAATATAACTCTAGGTAGGCATACATGTTCTAGCCCATAATTGATATGGTGTAAATATGCAATCATGTCCCATAAAAGAATTATTTATAAAAAAAACAAATAAAAAATAAATAAGAATTTTATTTTTATTGTAGTACTTTATATATCTTCAATTCTACCCACAAAATTTTTATTATCATATTATTAATACCAGACTAAACACTTATTATATTTACAAATAAACTAAACAAATAAATAGATAGATACTCTTTTTATGAACAAGATAGTAATTTTTATTATAAAAAAAAAATCAAGACACGAATCTACTACATCTTCAAGTATGACTGAGTACTCCCGAACTTCAAAGCATATTTTCTTCAATTTTAAGCTCATACCAAAGAGCACTTGATCTAAAACCTTGTTCAAGATAATAGTTTGAGGGGGAGGGAGTTAACAAAACTATATTTCAGGCTTTTTCATGTTTTCTTAGTCCCGGATCAATAATTTGTGGCGAATTAGGAGGTGACATAAAATTATCCCAAACTATTAATTAACACCATTTTTCTAGTAGAAAGCAAACAAGTGTACAAATTAATATATTTTATTATTATTATTGTTGTTTTGTTAATATCTCAATATCCGAAACATATCTGATTTTTAACACGAAGACAAGAATTATACATATACAACTGTAGCCTGAAGCAAATGATTTGTCAGTAAACAAGTAGCTTAACGTTAGTTTTTAGGTCACGAGATGACTACTATTTCTCTCATTTTGATGGCCATGCCCATTGTCATCACTACTATAAGACTTATGCTGGACAAATATTATTTAGTTTATTTATATAAAATATTTGTTAACATATATTATTAATAAGTACTTATAATTTGATTTAAGAATATTATTAGGAGTATTTTACGTATATTTCATATATAGTATGTTTTAGTGTTCAAGTTAAGTTTGTTCCCATATAATGTTTTGATTTCGTCTGTAGAGTTCAATATATAATTCTTTTTTTATTTTCTACAAATATTGATTAGTGGCACCATAATATTTTGTCCAAATAAATTAATTAAATGAAGAAAAATGAAGACTATTTGATGGATTATTAGTGTTAAAAGGCTATTCTAAACTTGGCATACAAGCAAAGTCCTCATACATACATAATAAATTTGGTAGATCTCAATAATGAAGTAGTACTTTATCCGTATATATTCGATTTTATTGGGTCCATCCAGAACTCCTCCTCCCCCTCCATGATATATAGACGTTGGTGTGTACGTATATATATGTTGGTCAGAAGAGTCAGAGAGACTACCCATTTTGTTGTTGGATTTTGGTGAATAAAGGAAATCCCCAAACTTCTTTGAGACATATAGAACAGACAACATATTCATCACATTATTTATTAGCGTATATGAAGATACAGGGCTTCGAATTGACAATTGATCTTTTAAATTAATTAATAATATATATTCCTAGCTAAAAGGACTTACCCCACCCCTACCTTTTATGTCTTATTGTTTGAATTTTTTCTAGAGGAGAGAGAAAATAGAGAAAGAGTTGTTTGGTATTGGGTTTGGACCTGTTTGTTGGACTGGACATATTAGAGAAGCAAAGAATGGGTGCCAGTTGATATGTAGTTTTCATGCATAGTGAGAGGAATTTGAAGATAAAAGCAAGCTTACAAGAAGATGGAACCAGTGAAGTCCGCAAAAGACATTGACATTTTACACCCACTCTTTTATCACATGTTCTTAATTTCTTCTTGCAGGGTATTATGTGCCATTCACTTATAGGTCAACTTAATTATTTATTAATATTAACAATTTGAAGTTTAATTCTCAATTTTTTCCTGGCTCTAGATCAATTCAACTTTTGAAATAATACTAGTATAACATCACTCAATCTAGTAGCTAGACAATTACTTGCACCAAAATCTTAATTGTAATGGAGAACACGGGAGCTTATATGGAGGTCATTATTAAAATAAAAGAAAAAGAGTAAACATTCTTACTTTGTGCATTTGTAAGAGATAAGTAATGCAATATATAAAAAAAGGGTCTAATCTGTCTAAATTAAGAAAGTATTAAGGGGTTATAATGTATGATTCATGACGAAAAATGTTAGGTAACTAGATAAAAACGATTTAGTTTATTTAGACAAAATATTGATGAATTATACAGTAAATCATAGATCGAACCGTCGAATCAAAAAAACTTGGTGCTCTTTCTTTCTTTCCCGATTGCTTGGCTCAAGATCTTTGGTCTGTACCTGGACTCGATGAAAAAAATAGGATCACTTGCATCAATATTTTATCCAAGTAAATTGGATAACTTTTGTCTAATTATCTAACATTCACATTCATAAATATTTTATCTAAGGAGAGTAGATAACTTTTGTCTAACCACCTAACATTATTTACAACAAATTATAATGCCTTCTTTTCAAGTTAAGAGTTGGCACTATATAACTACGTACCTAACATAACTTGCAAAATAGGACTGTTAATATTTTTTCATTAAAGACTGTTGATATTAATTACCCCCAAAAAATGAAGGATTCGTAACAATTTACCAAGATAGATGAAAAAAAATGCCCATAATGTGTATCAAGCTCTCATGTCCTCCCTCAAGTGCAACATATATCGAACCAACATAACAGACAAACACAAACTTGTGTAGACAAGCCCACATATTTTGATGGTCCAACGTGTATGTAATCTATGACGATAGAGGGATTGTTTAAAGCTGCAACACATACCTTATTTATTAGAAGAAAGTGTTGGACTATCCAACCTTACATGTGAGAGTTGACGTACACGTAATTGTGATATTTTAAGTTTATTATAACAGTTTTTGTAATTACGAATTAGTACTACCTACCTACAACATTGATATAATATAGGAGTATATAACTGGATTAGTTAAAATTAAATATATAAATTATTTTTTAAATTAAATTTAAATATGTTGTAAATTAACTTCAAAAGTCAAATAACTTATATTTTGGAACAAGGCAATGCGTTTTTTCAACTATTCATTCTGTCTTACAATAAATGTCACATACGAAATATAACTCTACTGGTGCAAAGTGGTTGTATTCTACACATACACCCCCTCTTAAAAAAACATATACCTGTTCCCATTATTTTGGTAAACAAAATACAATTATATTGGAAAAAATAAAGTTATCTCAATCAACTTCTTATTTGTGCAATTATTTCAATGTAAAACAAAAAATAGTTAAGTAACATTCATTTAGGGACGAAGGGAATAGATATAAAATGATATAGGGTTTTATCCCTATAAGTTGCCCAGCACATATATGATGGATACTATGATACAAATGTTGACAAAATAACAAACTGAACAAACAAGAGATAAACGGTAAACAGAAGAAGGCTTGGGAAAAAAAACCACAAAATTTTTAATTTCAATATTGAAATGGCAGAGATCAAGAAGACATCCCAAATCTAACTGCTCTTTTAGCTTTGTTAAACATGTTTTTGTTTATTATATGTATATATGGTATGGTCGGTCCATGTTTAAGGAGAAACTATTTCATACTTTAGGAGTATGGTGAATAGTTTGTCCTCTCTTTACATGCACGTGGTTTCCTGCGGGTTCCACCACAAAAGGCTCTATATACATGTGAGGAAAAAAGCATACTATTTATCATGTTCTAAGAACATGGAATAGTTTTTCATGTTTAAGATAATAAATAAGGGGGTCTTTGTATTTTTGTTTTGTGGAGACATAAATTAATTAATATTCAAGCTGAATAATACACCAGCTAAAATAGATTTTTCTTTTTAATGATGAATTCCGTAGTCTATCAAAATTTGAATCGGAAGAAGATGATAAATGCATTCCATTTTTTATTGTATTTATTTCACTCTAAAATTAAGATAAGAGTAAATTTTGTGTTAGAATACAATACAATATGTAAAATAAGTAATATATTTATTACTTTTCAATTTTTTTCTTTTTAAAATATATTTTATCAGTTCTAAAATATAAGATCATTATTGAATTTTTGAAGTCAACTTTAAATATTTTTAAATTCAAAATTAGCATGGAACTTTTCAATTTTAGTCCGTATAATAATAAATCTTTTATATTTTAAATTTAAAAATATTGTAAATTGACTTTTAAAAGTTAACAACAACTATATAATTTGAAAGAGTATATACTCCCCCTGTTTCAAATTATATGATCATTATTGACTTTTGAAAATTAAATTGAGATATTTTTAAATTCAAAAATTGATAAGACTCATTAAAAATTATGAAATAATAAAACTTACAATATTGAGTAGTACTTTTTATATAATTTATCATATTTATCATTAAAATTAAAAAAAAAATTATGTCAATATTGAGTTTTAAAATATCTTAAATCGACATTAAAAGTTTAACAATCTATTCCAACTTGTTACAGGCAACTAATTAACTGTAGGAGAATACATAGATCCCAGCCTTGGGTAAATTTGCAATGATCTTGGTAGCTACCCCTTAAACTGATTATGGCTTAAATCCATTACCTTCAAATTGCATTCTTCTGGGTATGGTTGAGGAACGGTACCAGAAAAATTGTTGCCTTCGAGATTCAGTGCTGTCAAAGAATTGCTAAAGTTGCCTAAACACCGAGGAATTGCTCCACTCATGCTGTTATAAGACAAATCTAGAATTTTGAGAGAACTCGCACGACAAATCAATCGTGGAATCTCTCTAGTCAGTTTGTTATTCAAACAATTTAAGCAATTATATTTGGTGGTGGAACTTGGAGATTCCCTTGCAACATGTTGTTTCTGATGTCTAAAATGCCTAAACCACCACCTGAAAGAACTTTTGGATTCTGTTCAAATCCTGTTAGGAAGTTGTTAGGAAGTTTAATTGTCCCCAGAATTTCTGCACTTATGTTCCAAATCCAATGTGGTATTTTGCCCTTAATTTTGTTTCCCTGAAGGAATAGTACCTCCAATTGATTTCGAAATTGCTGAAAATATGGGATCTCACTTATGTTGTAGAAAGCCAATTCTAAATCTATAAATTGTGTAAGAGTGGAATTTTATGTGATGGTGGGTAAGAAATGTTATATTGTTAAATGATAGATTGAGTAGGGTAAGTTGTTTGAGGTTCAGAAAAATGTCTGCCTGCACCGTACCACTGAGGTTGTTGCCTAAAAGAGCAAGAATAGAAAGGTTTTTGACTTGAGAGAATGAGCTAGAAATCGGTCCCTGAAGTAGGTTAGAGGACAAGTCTATGAACTTTAACTGGGTCATGTTCATCATCCACAATGGGATTTCACCATAAAAGTTATTCGACGAAAGACTTAAACGTTTAAGGTGGGTTAGGTTTGCGAGAGATGATGGGATGTCACCCTATAGATTCATACGAGTAAGGTCCAGCCACATGAGTTTAGTTAGCTTACCAAGCCAAGACAGTTTCCCTTCATTAAAATTATTAGAGGAAAGTGAGAGATTGATCATACTACCTAATGAAACCGGAATTTATCCTGAGATATAGCATTTAGTGAGGTTCAACATTTTCAAGGCGTTCTGATTTTCGATCGAGGCTGGCAGGCTACGGGATAAATTCGTGCTAGCAAGAAACAGTCTCTCAAAGGAGCTTATTTGGTGAAACCCCGGAAAATAACCAGTGAGATGATTTTGATTGTAACTCACATCAAGAATAAGCAGGTTTGGTAGATGGAAAATGCCGCTTGGAAATTCACCATAGAAATTATTCTAAGACAGATCAAGGGAAGCCAATTTGGACAACTTCAAGAATTCGTATGGGATTTGGCCATAAAATTTATTATATGAAAGGGTTTAATGAATGAGTTGGATCAGGTTACCTAATGAAACTGGAAGTGATCCTGAGATCTATTAAAGGCTTTCAGATTTCCGATTGAGACTGGCAAGTTACCGGAGAAATTCCAATTTGGACAACTTCAAGAATTCGTATGGGATTTGGCCATAAAATTTATTATATGAAAGGGTTTAATGAATGAGTTGGATCAGGTTACCTAATGAAACTGGAAGTGATCCTGAGATCTATTCAAGGCTTTCAGATTTCCGATTGAGACTGGCAAGTTACCGGAGAAATTCGTGCCTGAGTTCTTCAAGGAGCTTCCTTGGTTAAACTCTGGCAAATTAGCCGTGAGACGGTAATTGTATCTCACATCAAGAATGAGCAGTCCTGGTAAAAAGGAAAATGCCGCTTGGAAATTCACCATGCAACTTGTTGTCAAACAGATCAAGGGAAGCCAATCTGGACAATTTTAAGAATTCAGATGGGATTTGGCCAGAAAATACAGAGGTTATGACTGGATATATTTGAAAGATTAGAAATTTCAGGTGGGATTTGAGAGCGAATGAAGTCATTGTCAGCAAGGTTTAGCCTCTGAAGGTGAACAAGGCTAAAGAGACTGCTTTTAGAATTGATAAAACCATATAGAAAAGAAAATTGCTATTGAGGTAAAGGCCGATTACATGACCAGTGTGGTTATCGCACTCAAATCCATCCCATGAGCAGCAACATTAGTTTCTCCTCCTTTAAGCTTCCAGGATCTAGCTAGCTAGTCTTTCCATAAGCAGAAGGGTCATAAGCAGCTGATTTATTTAGGGAAGGCTTTGCTTGAACTCTAGCTCATGACTAGGGAATTAATCACTAAACGGATTAAAAAAATTCTCTAATTTCAAAATGAAAGAGTATACTGAAGTTTGAATATGACGTACTTATATTTATTCTTTTCCCTGAAATTTCAATACTCCCTACTTTGAAAAAGATGGACAATGAACGAAAATTCGAATATGACATGACATACTTAAAATATGTATTGATTGAGTATGTGTTGGATTTTAATGCGAATAATATCTTTCATTATGCTTACAGTGCTAAAGCTCTTAAATACACATTATAAATCAAGCTTCATTAGCTAATATGACCTATTTTTTAAAATGATGAAAATCTCATTTATTTCTTGACATTTTCTTACACGTACATATTATTCCAACTTAAAACATGTATTTGTTTTCATTCACAAATTCTAATTTTAAAATGTAATATTAAGTTAAATTATCAACAAAAAAAAAACGAAAAAAGCTAAGTAAAAACTCACTACTAGGGGATAGTTTAGCAATAAAGAAAAAAAGACAAGAAATATGTTAGTCAAATCTCCTTGAGATTGCAGCAAGGAATATACAATTTTATGTGTTTGAATTCTGAGGTTATGTGGAGATAACACTTGACAATTTCATTAGTACTCATTCAGTATGAGGAGGGTAATGAAACTTTAAACAATTACAAACCATTCATGGTGTCTGTTGGTTAAAATATTTCCAATAACTAACCCAACTACTAGTTCATTTCCAACTCCCGCAAAAATGATCACCCAATCAACTTCACTAGGGAACTCATCATCATCAGGTAGCGGAGGGATCGGTGATTGCACAGTCCCACAATTTTTAGATAAAGGCTCTCCACAAAGTGCTGAGTTTTCCCTCATAAGAATTGTTCTGAAATGTAGCAAATTGCCCTCCTTGTGGTATGGGCCCACTGAGTAGGTTATAAGCGACATTCAAGAACGCAAGGAAATTCAGTTCTTGTGCAAATTGCCGAGGGATCACTCCTGAGAGCTTGTTCTGAGAATGGTTCAGTGATTCAAGCTCTGTCAGGTTTCCAAGGAACAGAGGAATGGGACCAGTAAGATGATTCTTTGAAAGGTTGAGCAACTGAAGCCCCTTGAGACTTCCAAGGGATTCTGGAATTTCCCTTATGAACTTGTTGCTTAAAAGATCAACCGCGAAGAAGATATTTAAAACCTTCTCATACTTTGTCTTCACACCTTTGTTTGTAATTGTAATTGAGTACTGATAATCTTGATACCACATCTGCATCTGGGTTTCAAAATATATTCTTGTCTGCATAACTGTCAGCAAGTCTACTCCGACAACTTTCATTGTCTTCCAGTTTTGGATGTATTCTAGTGGCAAATCACCGGTAAAAGAATTGTTAGATGGATCAATAATGCGCAACATTGGGAACTCCGAGGTGATACGAGGACTCCCTATTTCACCATGGAATTTGTTAGATCGCAAAACCAAAACTTGCAGTGGAAGAGGTCCCAACCAAAAGGGGAAAGTATCATCCATCCGATTATCTGCTACATCGAGAATCTGGAGCATTTTACAATTTTCCAGAGATCTAGGTAGCTTCCCCTCTAACTGATTTCCACTTAATTCCATCACCTGCAAATTGCATTCTTTTGAGAACTTTTGAGGAATGGCACCAGAAAAGTTGTTATCTTCCAGATTCAGTGATGTCAAAGAATTGCTAAAGTTGCCCAAACACGGAGGAGTTGCTCCACTCATGCTATTATTTGGCAAATCTAGTATATCTAGAGGACTAGCTTGACATATCAATGGGGGAATCTCTCCAGTGAGTCTGTTGTTTGAGACAATATAAGAAAATGTATTTGGTGGTGGAACCGGGAGATTTCCTTGCAGCATATTGTAGCTGATGTCTAAAATGCGCAAAACCAACACCTTGAAGAACAACTAGATTCTGTTCAAGGCCTGTTAAGAAGTTATTAGAAAGATAAAGAGTGTCCAGAGATTCTGCACTTATGTTCCACATTCAATACGGTATTGGCCTTGAATTTTATTATGGTCAAGCAATAGTATCTCCAGATGATTTTGGAATTTTAGAAAATATGGGAACTCCCTTAAGTTGCATAAACCCAATTCTAAAGTTATAAACTGTGGAAGAGTGGAATTTATGTCACGATGGGTGGAAAATGATATTTTGTTATATGATAGAGATATACTGCTAAGTTGTTTACGGTTCAAAAAAATGTCTGCCTCCACCGTACCACTGAGATTATTATCAAAAAGATTGGGAGTATTGAGGTTCTTGAGTTGAGAGAATGAGCTTGAAATTGGGCCTTGCAGTTGGTTAGAGGACATGCTTATAAAGGTTAAATGGGTCATGTTCATCACCCAAGATGGAATTCTACCGGAAAGTTGGGTTAGGTTTGCAAGAGATGATGGTATCTTACCATATAGATTGAGCTCTGAAAGACTCAGGTGGTTGAGTTTAGTTGGCTTGCCAAGCCAAGACAGTTTCCCTCCACTATAGTTATTGTAAGAGAGTGATAAATAAGTGAGTTGGGTGGGGTAACCTATTGAAGCCGGAATTGATCCCGAGAAATAGCATGCACGGAGGTCCAATCTATTCAAGGCTTTAAGATTTCCGATTGAGACTGGCAGGTTACCAGAGAAATTCGTGACAGCAAGTCTCAGTTCCTTCAAGGAGCTACTTTGGTTAAACTCCGGCAAATAGCCAGCGAGGTTGGGATTGTATCTCACATCAAAAATAAGAAGGTCAGGTAGAAGGAAAATGCCGCTTCGAAATTCACCATACAACTTGTTGCGAGATAGATCTAGGGAAATCAATTTGGACTATCTCAATAATTCGGACGGAAATTGGCCAGAAAAAACAGATATTGAGAGGTTAAGACTGGATAAACTTGAAAGATGAGAAATTTCAGGTGGGATTTGAGAGTGAATGAAGTCATTGTCAGCAAGGTTTAGGCTCCGAAGGTGAACAAGGCTAAAGAGTGAGCTGTTAGAATTGATAGGACCATACAGAAAACTGCTACTGAGGTCAAGGCCAATCACATGGCCGGTGTGGTTATCGCACTCAACTCCATCCCATGAGCAACAATCAACACTTTCTCCTTTAGTTATAAGCTTCCAGGATCTAGCTTTCGGATACGCAGAAGAATAATAAGAGGCGGACCGGTTAAGCGAAAGGTTTTGGTTGAAATGTAACAAGGCGGAGCTCTCATCCTGGTGGCACATTGGAGGAGGTGCAGCAGAGGAGTGCGAGTTATTCACCATCATCATAATGAGATGAAATGTGTATAGGAATATGAAAAGGGATCGGGTAAAGCTTATTACATATAAGAATGGGGCAGCCATCATGTATTAATAATATATTTTCTGGTGTGAACATTTCATAGTTAGTGAGGAGCTATATATAAGGTACAAGGCAAAAGTGAATGTAGACACCTCATACTAGTTCATGTGAGTCGGTGATGAAACTATAGGAAGCTGGGATATGTCAGATCTTCGTGACACTGGTGTACTGTGTATCCAAAAAAAAAATTTTATTTTAAAAAAATATTTATGTACTAGTGTAAATAAGAGTCGATCCTACAGAGAATGATTGATTTAATTTTATATTTTGTAAACTAGAATATGAGGTTTTTAAATAAATTATAATTAACTAAATAAACAAAAATAAATCAATAAAATTAATCAATAAATTAAAAATATCAGTTCTTCAGTTTAATCTCACCCTTACAATTAATAGATTAACCACTTAGAATATGTTTTTATCCTTCCATAAAACTAATAACCCTTAGCAACAATAAATTATGCTACTTGAAATTTTTCTTAATTATAATATAACAAAGCAAGCTCCTCATTAGATTCTAACCATATACAATATAGAACAAACTCTCTAAATTTAATATAGAAGCATTAATATCAATAAAATTATATTATTCTAAGCAACAATCTTATAAGTTTGGACTGTTTAACTTGCATCATGATAACCATAGCAATAAACAAAAATTTGACCACAATCATCTATCACTATTCACTACCAACGATTAGGAACAATATCAATTACACGTAATATAATTTCTAAATCTAGCAATTGATAATAATTTGATCAACTCAATAGCCTAAAATTAAATCAATCAAACCTAATATCAAATAAACAATTAAAACAGAATATCGTGAATAATTTCATATAAAGAAAAAAAATATTACTGAATTGATTTAACTATTAATTGCAATCGGGTTTAAAATTCCCTAGAATTGAATTGAAGAACTTAGTTAGTCATAATAGAAGAAGAATAAATATTATATACAAGATAATACAAACGATTAAATCCCCTTACTTGTGTCTAATAACCTCTATTTATAGACTACATAATTTATCTAAATCTTAATAGAAATTAAAATACAAATAAAATAAAAATATTTTTTTTTCTATTCCAAATCTGATTGTTGACGTCCAATTCTCGCTCCTGCTGAGATTATCTATCAGCAAGATACATGTACACGTAGCAAACCGTTATCACCCCACAGAACGGTCGCGGCTTGGGCCGTCCGGGGATGCTCCGGTGTGAGGGTAAGTTCAGGCTATTAACGTCACAATGAAGGACCTAATATATGCTGGAACTTGAAAGATATTTGATAACTTCTGTGTCTATTTTCTAGAAAAATTCTTACCTCTATTTTTCTGAGAGAGAACTTGTATATACTCATTCATGCATCGTCGAACGTCCCATCATCCCTTCATTAATGAATACCTGACATTCCCTGTCACTTACTCCAATCGGTCTAATAAGAAGAGATACTAGCATGGGCTACCATCTGATTCGCAATCTGTAGAAGTTGATAAAACGGCTCAGACGCCTCATCAGTCCTTTCTATCAGTCCTTTCTATCAGCCCTTCATGAGTGGAAAGAGCAGACTATCTACTTTGTCACTAGGCCTATTGGGAGAGATAGAAACGACCCAGCCCAAGACAGATATGAAAATAACCTCAGGTCCACAATTAGAAATATAAAATCCAATGAATCACATCCCAACACTGATATTGGAATCATTAATTTTCTTTTGTGCACTTTAATTCGGAACCCACTTGGAATGCATTAAAATTTGCTGAACATTTGATCTTAAGTTTGGGGACCCACATTAAAAACAATTCTAAAAATCACTAATTGAACTTGAGCTCGGGACCCACACGGAATTTCAAGCCAGAAATCAAGCTGCCACACTCCTTAAAATCTGATGAGGAACCGCCCAGCAGATCGCATATTACCGTTATCTTGGGCCCACAAGAAATAAAGGAAAACAAAAAAATAAATATTTATATGCATCCAAATTATACTTAAATCGCTGAATTTTATAAATATTTAAATTAATATAAATATTAAAAAAAAAATTAAAAAAAAAATTAAAATCCAATATCCCGATCCCCTAGAACAGCTCGCTTGTGCATGGACCTTGTTGTGGTTAAGATATGATCCTTTTTGTCTCGACATTCGCCTTGTGGCTAAATTATTGATTTGATAGACCCCAGACAAGGGCGGAGCTAGCTAAACTTTGGGGGATAAGGTAGATTGCGTAGAGCGGGTGACAGGTAAAGGGATTGTGTTTCACTGACCTGTACTTTGACAACAATTATGTTCATACGCCTTTGAGCATATGGCTACTCTTATTTATTAAAATGCCGCATTATATTTTTGACAACAAATATGTACATACAATTTTTTTTGAGCATATGGCTCCTCTTATTTATTAAAATGCCGCATTATATTTGGTACATAGGTCTCATGCATATTAGTCCTACACATCACACATGAGCACGGTGCTTGCCCAGTCACAGTTAGTGTCTAACTTATGATACACATGCACAAGTCTTTAAGAAGATCAAGGATGCGTGTTAGCAAAGATATATCAGAATTTTAGTTGTTTTAGTCTTGTACATTCAGGTAATTAACAAAGTGTTAATGTCTCAGTCACAAATCCACAGAGGGCTCTGGCTGGGGTGTTACAAAAAGACTCAAAAGAGAAAGTAAATAAAAACTTCTAAAAGCTTGTGATTGATGTGCAAAGTTATTGTGCAGCTGTCCAGATAAATTTTAAGCTGAAAAAAAAAAATTAAAATATCCTTAATTTTCATATGAAGAAATTATATATAAGGATCAGAATATTTCATATAAAAAAGTTGTTTATATAATAAATTCTCCAGATTCATCAATCACCAAAGGATATAAATATATTTATAATTATATATATAGAGGAATTGATCCATGGCAAATTTATATAATATCGCTAACGATATATTAGATCTTTTTAGGCGGAAAAGGGAAATTATTTTTCAATCGATGAGGTCACATGTACATAGTTTCTTAGACAAAGAGGGTGACAAAGGCAGGCTTGTAAAGTAATTTGCTCCCAGAAATATAAAATTTAACAGTAGGTAAACAGAGAATCAAATGGAGTATTTCTTAACCATGCTATCGAAAGCTATGAACTCAAGGAGGGAGGCGGCTTATATCTGGCCTTATACCGAAAACAGAGGTTAAAATGACTGCGGGGCTGGGCTCACAATCACATACAAATCATTCTTTTTCTTCACGCTTATGCCAAACTCTTCACTCATGTTGAGCTCTTCTGGTTTGATCTCATCTGGGAGCTTCCACTCAAAGTGATATAAAAATAGAGCGAGTGGAAGTTCCATAGTTGCATTAGCAAATGAGATGCCTGGACAAATCCTCCTCCCAGCTCCAAATGGAATGTATTCAAAAAAAATTCCTTGATAAGTAATGGAAGATCCTTGGAACCTCTCTGGCCTAAAGAAATCTGCGTCTTTCCAATATTCTGCATCTCTACCTATTGCCCACAAATTAATAATGACTATGGTTTTCTTCGGAATGTCATACCCACCAATTTGACAACTTTCCCTCGACTCTCTAGTAGACAGAGGGGCAGGTGGGTGTAACCTTAGAGTTTCTTTCATAACCAACTTCAAGTAATTAAGCTCTTGAATCTCTTCTTCACTGATTTTCCTCCCTCTTTTAAGAACTTGACGAACCTCGGCTTGTGCCTTTTTCAGTACTCTTGGGTTTCTCAGCATTTCTAACATTACCCACTCCGAAGTCTCTGTTCCTGCAGAAAATATATCCTGAACAGGATATTTAAGCTGACATTCAGCGCAAAGATGAACCAATTCCAACAATATACGAGTCTTTTGAATTGCTTTTGAACCACTCTTGTGACTACTAATTTTCAACCTTCTATTGGCTATTACTTGTAGTGGATGCCACAATTACTAAAATAATACCGTCAAGTAAAACATTGGGAACATTTTGTTTATGAACAGAAGAACCATTTTCGAGTAGTGCTTGATTGATTATGTATTAATCAATATTCAATTGATTTGTCTGAAGTTATTACCAAAAAGGTTTGTCTAAACTATTTCGTTTCTTTTTCTCAACAGATTTGTTTGTTACGTATGTGAAAATGCAAGTAGTTATATTATATGATAAAAAGTGTGTTTAATGTTAACTGCACGCTGTCTTTTTTCTCATTTATATTAGCATATGCATCGTTTGCTGATTACCTCAATTTTTAATGAAATACCAACTGTCAACTTCAAGGCTCCAGTTTTGTTTAAATTCAAGTATTGTCAAGTAGTTTGCTCCAACTCCAATGGAATTATTGGTATTTAGTCGGGTTAAATATTTTTTTAGTCAGTGTACCTTATATTAACTTATAAATAAGTAATTAATCTTATTTTTTTTTATATTCAATTTACTGAACTATAATTTTTTAACAAAACGTTAAAAAATTCGTTAAAGTATTTTGACTTTTAACATAAATGACATACGATTAGGATTGAGAAACTCCACTTCAATTATGATATGACGGTGCAGTTATGATGTATATAAATAATTGATTTATTAAAAATTTAAAAAATACTAATTAATCTAAAAAAACAAATTTTTATTCTTTTCTCTCCTCTATCTGCATCCACCAAAATCTCCATAAATTACTCTTTTTTCGATTGGCAAAATCCATTTGAGTATCCATTATAGATTAATAAAAATAAGGATCCAAAAATATATACCCAATATTTTCAAAGAGACCCAAAGCCCGCTATTTTTCTCTCTCTAGATTTTCCCTCGGTCTATTTTCAGATTTTTCAATCCCACCATGGGTGTCTGCCACAACGATAATCTTCTGATGATAATCGTGGATAAGACTATTCTATTCACCTCAAATCACGGGGTAAAGGTTTAGATCTTGATCTAGATCTAAGGTAACATTCTAGACTCTCAAACCCATGTAAGAACTTTATATTTTTTTTACCAATTCTTTAGATTTAGTGAGATGTTAAGTAAGTTCAACAAGGTTTGACCTTGCATCAACGAAGAAGAGGAATAGGAGAGAAAACTTATTTGGATCAATGAAGAAGAAGAATAGGAGAGAGAGAGAGAGAGAGGAGAGAGAAAACTTATTTTGCAACACTGCAATATTAAGATTCAGTTAATAAATTAAAGCCCATGACGAAATTCAACGTTTTGTAAGATAATTAAAATTTAGTTAGCATTGTAAAAAAAAAAAAATTTGTTATTCACTTGTAAGTTGACATAAAATACAGTGAGTTAAAAAATATTTAATATATGCTGAACTCTTGGACCTTGTTACTAATTATGTAGCTCACACAGTTCACTGTCTGAATGTACTTGTAAGCAATTTGTTCTATATTCTAAAATCGAAAGCTATTTTCACTACTAGAAAAGTATAAGAGGACTTCCTTTTTGTGGATTCAATATCTTTAAAATTATCTTTACACAAGTATTTCTTTCCATTAGTAGTTAGTTGTAACTATCTGGTTGTCAAGGAAATTAATTCATATTTTGTGCCAAGGATGAGAAAAGAAAATTCATTTGATTTCATCGATATAATGTTTTAATATGCTGATTGTATGCACTTTGCAGCGTCTTGATTAATTTTGCAGCTGCTACTTTTAATACTTTGCCTTTGTGGGTGTTCATTTTTTAATGAATTAGCTAGCACAGTACAGAACTTGTGGAGAACTGTTACATTAGTGCAGACTTGTCATGAATCATATTAGTTTATTATGAAGCAATATTTTAGGACGTTGGCATATACTCCCTCCGCCCTCAAAAGGATGTATTAAATACATGGACAACTTTACACACACAAACACTAAATACAAATTTTTACATAAGACATGAATTTTTGCGTCAGACCCTACTTTTTAATAGTGGGATGGAGTTTGTATTTAGTGTTTGTGTTTGGTTGTTTGTGTAAGTAGATTTATTCTAAATATATTTTACACACAAATTAAGAAAATAAAGTAGTACTAATCAATGTCACCTATGGCCATAAATTCAATACTTATCAAATATGACTTGGTCTTCTTTTTTGTTACGAGACTTGGTCTTATTTTCAGTGTGTATTTATCTCCCCACCCACCATCAAATGGCCTCCCATTCCATCTCCACACCACCACATAAAGCCATCCCACCTTATACCATTTCCTAACAAACTAGCTTCTTCAACAAAGAAAGAAAAAGCTAGAAGAACAAAAATGTGTTGTCATAGGTCATCAATTATGGAATTACCCACGCATATTGTGCTAGACATTATATCAAGAGTTCCCATCAAAACGATCATCCATTGCAGGTGCGTATGTAAGACATGGCGCAATCTACTCTTGGAACCTTGTTTTGCTAATCTGCACCTCTCAAAATCACCCACCGGACTTATAGTTCACCAACGTGGTGAATCTCCTGAATCAGATATTTTTAGATTGGGGGACATAGAAGATGAGCTAAACCACCATGATATTCACCATGACCCTTTGATGAGATTTGACCTTGGACTTGGCTTCCAGTATAGTGCTTTATGGTTGGAGGGTTCAGTTAATGGTCTGCTTTGTTTATGGCATTATAATCTAAACGATGCAACTTACATATGCAATCCGATTACACGTGAGTACATACTCCTTCCGGATCAGAAGTACATCAGAAAATCTTATGCCATTGTAACATATGGTTTTGGATTCATTTCAGCCACAAACCAGTACAAAGTGGTACGAGTTTATCAGGGAAATTTTCCTTCTGATCCAGCTTCAGGATCAAGTGAAGGTTCATATAAGTCAGAATGTGAGGTTTATACACTTGGAACAGGCACATGGAGAAGTTTAGGGCACGTCCCCTTTGTGGTTGGTGGCCGTCAGAGTGGTATATTTGCCAATGGCAATCTTCATTGGATAGCTTGTGATCTAGAGGACATCAATCATGAAACATTGTGTACTTTTGATATGGAGAAAGAATACTTTCAACTAACTGCCCCCCCTGCTCCTCTAATCAACGGGGATGTCATTTATAGGTGCTTGGGATTGCTCAGAGGCTGTTTATGCATATCTGATAACACATCAGAATCTGAACTTGTCATTTGGCTGATGAAGGATTATGGGGTCAAGGAGTCTTGGTCTAAGGAGTTTGTTATTCAAAAAAACTCTGCTAGTCCAGATTGGCTGTTATATGAAATGGTTCGTGTTCTCAAAGTTTTGAAAGACGGGACTATATTAATGTTATGGCGTGATGATTTTTTGTTCACCTATCATCCTGGAACTAAAACTTTCCTAGAACTTGACATTTTTCGGCGTGGTGTCTTTGACACATTTGACACAATAGTTCATGTCCCAAGTTTTATCACCCTTAAGAATTTCATGTTGGAGAGTGTTTCAGTGTTTTAGTTCTCAAATTCAGTTGATGTCATCAATGTAATGGTCTAATATGCTGTTCGTATGCAACTTGAACTTGTTATGAATCACGTAAGTTCATTATGAAGAAATTGAATGTCGTAAACAAATTTATTAAAATATTCAGGTTTGGTGCTTCTTGTTAGCATTAGCTGTACTGAAATAGTATTGGAGATCAGCTCCCTGAAAAGCCAAATATAAAGCTTATGAATTTATTCATTTCGTGATAATCAATTTGAAAAATTAGCCATAATCGACATGGAAAGACCTTGATTACGCGAATATAGATCAAGCCATGTTGTACACTTCAATTCAGCACTGCAGTTTAGCACTGCAATACAAATGGAGATAACCAGTGCTAAGGTTCTTCGAGTCTTCTTTCAATGTAATTTTTTTTACAACAAATAAATATATGAATAACATAGAGATAAGGCTGCCATAGTTATAGTTGATGGTGGTAACGTCCCAGAATAACCCAGTTTTAGGGATTTTATTAATGACAGTCTTGTCATTTCACCAATTTTATTAGTGAAAGTGATGCATGACAAGATCTAGAAGAATAGTTTAGAGAAATGATAAAATGAGGAAGAAATATCCTCGGAAGGAACCCGTAGAACCACTCGACGAGGCAGCCTCGAGTCAATATATTAAATTCTATAAACTCTTTTCGTTCCACGAAAAGTGTCATATCTTTCATATTTATCTTTTTAATGAGTGTTTAGTTTAGTAGTGATGACATGATTATGAAATTATAATCTTTAAACCTAAAGATATAATATTATTGTATACTACATCAACAAAAAAAGATGGACTCTCTTGTGAAACAATATTTCTTCTTTTACAAATGGAACTCTTTTGTGGAACGACTATTAAACTTGTGGGATTAAGTAGTTGTACAGAAACCCAAGACTTATAGACTAAGTGAAACTTTAGGATCTGATTATGGTGAAATTGATGCAATAAAAAGGTATATAACTTATCAATTCACTATTTTCTACAACCAATAAGCTATAAAACTGACTACGGTGACAACTTCATCATACCCGGATCTGAAACTCTAATTCTAATGTAACTTCGATAACTTAATTCAGAATGGAAACAACTCCTAGTTATTTCCTATCATGATTAAAGAATCTAAAATAATTTCCTTACCATAAATATTGGAAATTTATCCCTTAATAATAATATAAAATTAACAAATGATTCTTTAATCTTCAAAAATACAACCATAATATCCCATGTATAAACAAACAGATCCACCAGCTTTTAGGAATTACCGAGTCCATAAGCATGCCATTGAATTCTTATGAAGAATACTAATCAAAGTCACTGGTCTATGGTCATAATTAAATACTTGTCAAAAATGATTTTGTATTCCCTTTTGTTTCAATAGATGTGAGATGTGACTTGGTCTTCCTTTCAGTGGTATATATCTCCACCACAAACATCAAATGGCATCCCATTCCATCACCAAAACTACAATCGACCTCACCTAGCCATCTCCTCCATTGTCTCAAACTTTAATCCCCATATATAACCACCCTTACTAAATAAGCTTGGGGGCATTCCTAACAAACTATAACCTTCAAGAAAGAAGAAAGAAAGAAAAGCTTCGAGAACAGAACACGTGTTCTCATAGATCACCCATTATGGAACTACCTGCAAATATTGTGGTAGACATTATATCTAGAGTTCCCATCAAGACAATCATCCATTGCAAGTGTGTATGCAAGACATGGCGCAATCTACTCTCAGAACCTTATTTTGCTAACCTGCACCTCTCAAGATCACCCACAGGCCTTATGGTTCACCAACTTGGCAGCTTTCCTGAATCTGATATCTTCAAATTAGGCGAAATACAAGATGATCTCAACCACTTTGAGTTTCACCATGATCCTCTGATGAGATTTGACCTTGGACTAGGCTTCCAACGTAGTGAGCTATGTTTAGTGGGCTCAATTAATGGCCTGATATGCTTATGGCATTATGCCAGTAGTGACAGAACATACATATGCAATCCGATTACTCGACAGTTCATACTCCTTCCGGATCATAAGTACATAAGAACATCTTATGGCTTTGTAACTTATGGTTTTGGATATAGTTCAAAAACAAACCAGTACAAAGTGGTACGATTCTTTTGTGGTAATTTTTCTTCTGATTATAACCCAGAATCAGGTGAAGGTTCATATACGTCAGAATGTGAGGTTTACACACTTGGAACAGGTACTTGGAGAAGTCTTGGATATGTTGACTATAGTGTTGCTTTTCGCCTGAGCGGTGTACTTCTTAGCAATTGTCTTCATTGGTTAGCTTGGCACAGAGAAAACAATGCTCGTGAAGTGGTGTGTTGTTTTGACATGGATAAAGAATCCTTTCAACTAACCAACTCAGCTCCTGTAGTTCATGGGGTCATTACATACCGGAGTTTGGGACTGCTCGGAGATTGTTTATGTGTATGTGATAATACATCAGAATCTGAACTTGCTATTTGGGTGATGAAGGATTATGGAGGCAAGGAATGTTGGACAAAAGAGGTGGTCATTCTTAAAAACTCGGCTCCAGAATGGATAATGTATGAGATGGTTCGGGTAATTGGAGTTTTGAAAGATGGGAGTATTTTGATATCACAATACTCCCATCTAACAATTATATCAAAAGAGAATATGGTGTGGACCATCTAACAGAAAATTGTTATTTTCTTTTCTTTTTCTTTACTGAAAAGTACACAAGCTTGTGACATGGTCCCAAATACACACCTGTCTTCAAAATATCTATGAATACTAATCTATGTCATTGTCGATATGGTTTGTTCTTCTCTTTTCTTGTCAACAAAGTAATCTTTGGTCTATGGTCTTTCTTTTAATGAGTGTATGTAACTATATCTAGCTTCAAGTAAGAAGAAAGGATAAAGCTAGAAGAACAGGAGAAGATGTGTTGTGATAAGTCATCCGTTATGGAACCTCCGGTACACATTGTGGTGGACATACTATCAAGAATTCCCATCAAGACAATCATCCATTGCACGTGCGTATCTAAAACATGGCACAATCTACTTTTAGAGCCTTACTTTGCTAATATGCACCTGTCAAGATCACCCACCAGTCTTATGATTCACCAGCGTAGCCTTCGTGCTGAACCTGATACCTTTAAATTGGGAGACATAGAAGATGAGCTAAACCACCATGATTTTCACCATGACCCTTTGATGAGATTTGACCTTGGACTTGGCTTCCAATAAAGTGTGTTATGGTTAGAGGGTTCCATTAATGGTCTGCTTTGTTTATGGAATTATAATCTAAACGATGCAACTTACATATGCAATCAAATTACACGTGAGTACATACTCCTTCCGGATCATAAGTACGTCAGAAAATCTTATGCCATTGTAACTCATGGTTTTGGATTCATTTCAGCCAAAAACCAGTCCAAAGTGGTACGAGTTTATCAGGGAAATTTTCCTTCTGATCCGGCCTCAGGATCAAGTGAAGGTTCATATAAGTCAGAATGTGAGGTTTATACACTTGGAACAGGCACATGGAGAAGTTTAGGGCACGTCCCCTTCGTGGTTGGTGGTTGGTGGTCGTCAGAGTGGTATATTTGCCAATGGCAATCTTCATTGGTTAGCTTGTGATCTAGAGGACATCAATCATGAAACATTGTGTACTTTTGATATGGAGAAAGAATACTTTCAACTAACCAAGTCTGCTCCTCTAGTTGATGGGGGGATGTCATTTATAGGAGTTTGGAACTGTTGGAAGGTTGCTTATGTATATGTGATAATACATCAGAACCTGAATTTGTCATTTGGGTGATGAAGGATTATGGCAACAAGGATTGTTGGACTCAAGAGGCGGTCATTCAAGAATACTCGGCAAGGGTGCTATATGAGATGGTTCACATAATCAAAGTTTTGAAAGATGGCACTATCTTGATGTTATTTCGCGATGATTTTATGTTCACCTATCATCCTGGAAATAAAACATTCCAAGTGCTTGACATTTTTCGGACTGCTAATGGTGGCACATTTGATGCAATGGTTCTATGTCCCAAGTTTCATCACGCTCAAGAATTTCGAGTTGGAGAAGGTTTCAGTGTTTTAATTCTCAAATTCAGTTGCTTTTCCTTCAATGCAAGGTTTTAAAATGCTGTACGTAAGCTTCTCCTTGATGTAGATTATGATTGCCACAGTTTCTAAATGTGATCAAATACTATTTTTATTTTGCTGTAAATTTTGTAATATCTGATCTGCAGTTTTGTAGTTTCTAATATGCTGGATTCAGCTCAGAGTTGGCCTAGTTTCTAAACCAATCTTTAAGGCTTGCACCCAGTTGGGATAGCCTTGGGAATGTATCAGATTGTCGATCACTTTTGGAGGATAAAACCATCCCGGTAGACATAAATGGATTTTAGAAGGAAATCTCAAGGGAAAATGGCTCAGTAAACAAATGAGGAAAATCAGAAAGTTCATTCAATGTATGGGTAATTCTTGGACCCCTGCAAGCACATCCTTTATTACATCAAACTAAATGTAACAATCATTTATGGCACAAAACACGCCGCACAATAATTACAAATGACACGAACTTATTTTAGATTCAGTGATCTACCTTTATTATTCTAGAAAACTCTAGAGCTCAACTATAGTAAATTCAGTTACTTCATCCCCTCTTGTTCCTGCTTCACGGATAAACCATTTATGAACCCTTTTGGTTAGGTTGTTCCCGAAAATCAACCCAACTATTAGCCCACTTCCAAATCCCATGATTATGAAAATCCAATCAATGAAGCTCAGGAACTCAGAATCATCACCTTCTTCTTCAGAGCTCACAGGGGGTGAAGGTGTTGGTTTTTCTGAATTTCTACACTTTTTGGATAGAGGTTGCCCGCACAGTGCAAAATTTCCATCATAAGAATTGTTCTGAAAAGTATCAAATTGCTTCCCCTTTGGTATTGGCCCAGTAAGACTGTTAAAAGAGACATTGAAGACGGCAAGGAAGCCTAGTTGTGCTAATTGATGAGGGATTTCTCCTGAGAGCTTGTTTTGAGAAAGATCTAAAGACTCTAGCTCTGTTAGGTTCCCCATGGATGGGGGAATACCACCACTAAGGTCATTGTTGGAAAAATTCAGCAACTGAATCCCCTTGAGGCCTCCAAGAGATTCTGGTATCCTCCCACTGAATTTGTTGCTAGAGAAATCGATAGCTGTGAACATATTCGATATCTTCTCATACAACAATTCTACGCCTTTGTTTGTCATGGTCATCGAGTGTACATAAAAGAATCTCCACCCACCGACAGAAATGATTATGTCAGCCTGAATATATGTTTGGTCTGACCAAATTATCATGGGTTTACAACTTTGTAAGTATCCCAGTGGCAAATTACCAGTAAAACCATTGTCAGAGAGGTCAATGATACGCAACTTTGGGAACTCTAAATTGTTGGTTCGACTCTCTATTGCACCTCTAAACTTGTTGGATCTCAAAATAAGAACCTGCAGCTCTGAAAGAGTTGCCAACCATAAGGGGAATGAATCCTCTATCTGATTATCTCCTAGAACAAGAACCTGGAGCATTGTGCAGTCTGCCAATGATCTTGGTAGTTGCCCCTCTAATTGGTTTTCACTTAGATCAACAAACCTCAATCCTTTTGCATATATTTGAGGTATGGTGCCTCGAAAGTTATTTCCTCTGAGATTCAATACAATCAAAGAATTGCTAAAGCTTCCAAAACATGGTGGAATACTGCCACTTAAACTGTTGTTGGACAAATCTAACAAGCACAGAGAATCACGTGGCAGAGCAATGGCGCGATTTCTCCAGTCAGTTCATTGTCTGATGCCGAATAAGATAAGGTCGTTGGTGGTGGAACAGGGAGAGACCCTTGAAGCATGTTAAAGTTGATGTCTAATACGCGTAAACGAGCCCATGGTAGCACAACTGGATGATGCTCAAAGCCTGTTAGAAAGTTGTAGGAAAGCCATATTGAGTCCAGAGTTTCTTCGCTTCGGTTCCATACCCATTCTGGTATCAGGCCTTCAATATGATTGTCATCAAGGAATAGATGTTCCAGTTCATCTTGGAACCGAAGAAAACTTGGGAACTCCCTTGTGTTGCATGAACTCAACCCCAAAAACTTAAATTGTGGAAGAGTGGCATTGGTATTGTTGTTGCCAAGAAATGATATAATGTTGTGTGAAAGTTGGAGATGAGTGAGTTTC
The DNA here is from genome assembly GCA_947179155.2 of Hedera helix. Lineage (NCBI taxonomy): Eukaryota > Viridiplantae > Streptophyta > Magnoliopsida > Apiales > Araliaceae > Hedera > Hedera helix. The sequence continues at coordinate 36,882,253 of OX359268.1, read as the reverse complement.
TTGAGATTTAGAAAAATGTTTGCCTCCACTGTGCCGCTGAGATTAGCAGAATAAAGATTAAGAAATTCAAGATTCTTGAGCATGGAGAATGACCTTGGAATAGGTCCATGCATTGGATTAGATGAAAGATCTATATGAGTTAACTGAGTGAGGTTCATAAGCCAAGATGGGATTTCACCAGATAAATTATTGTCACCAAGGTCAAGATAGGCGAGTTGGGTGAGGTTACCGAGTGATGCTGGTAGGGATCCTGAGAAAGAGCATCTATTAACATCCAAAACGCTCAACGAGTTGAGATTTCCAATTGAGTTTGGAAACTTACCAGAGAAATTAGCATGGTTGAGTCTCAATTCCTTAAGGCCAGGACTACTTTTGCTGAATTCAGGCAAATAACCGGTGAGATTATGATTGTTCCCCAAATCAAGAAACTGCAGGTTTGGCAACAAGAAAATGCCTCTAGGGAAATCACCATATAACTTGCACTTTCTAAGATGAAGAGCTGTCAAAGAAGTCAAATTTGCCATTACATCAGGTATTGTAGAAGATATATTCACCATACTTAAGGAAAGTTCTTTCAGGTTAGGCAAGTTCTGAACAAGAAGTCTTAGACTAAAGGTCTCAAGTTTCAAAAGATTTTCAGACGACTCGTAATCAATGTTGTGAGACAGATCAAGGGATACCAACTTGGACAATCTTAAAATTTCTGATGGGATTTGGCCAGAAAATACAGAAGATGAGAGATTAAGAGTTGATAGACTTGAAAAATAAAAAATCCCAGATGGGATATAAGAGTAATTGAAGTGATTATCAGCAAGATTCAAACTTCGAAGATGAACAAGGCTGAAAAGGCTACTACTAGAGTTTACAGAACCATAAAGAAAGCTGCTACTGAGATCAAGCCCAATAACATGACCGTTATTATCATCACACTGAATTCCCTCCCATAAGCAGCAATCACTTCTTTCTCCTTCAAGATTCCAGGACAGAATTTTCGCATAAGCAGAGGGATCTTGAGAGGCAGTCTCGTCGATTGCAAAACTTTGCTTGAACTGCAACAAGGCTGCTTGATCATCATCATGGCACAATGGCTGCAAATTAGAGTATGATTTAGTGGCCATAATCACATGAAAAATGTATAGTAAGAAGAACTTCTGCTGGTGTGAATCCATTAGTGTTGTATTGAGAAAAGTTTAAAGAAAAGAAAATATGGAATGATTGGCGACTGGCTGTTATTTCTAAATTTGTTGACTCTGCTCTTAGAATTTAGCACAATATAATGATACTATGGAGTGGAGGAAGGGATATGATTGTGACATTAACGTTGTTTTTGGGTTGGAAGAATAGAGTCGGTAAAGGAAGGGAATGAAATGGAATGCAAAACATGGAAATCGTTTCATTTTTAACTTGAACAAGTCATTCTCAGTACCAAGAATAAAAATTAAAAAATTTGACGATGACGAGAATGGTTTATTTTATACCAATAGAATAACTAAATACATTTTTATTTTATTTTATGAGAATGAGTCATTCCATATTCTAATTAATTCGTGCAATTCAAATGCCTCGTAATAGATAATACGTTATAAATAAGGATTAAAATTTCATATACCGTCAATTTATACATGAGCGACGCGATGTTAGTATCATGTACTTATGTTAAACATTATTATTCTTATTTTAATGATGCATCATGAACTTAATACCGCTAATATTAAATTTTAACAAGTATTGCTACACCTACAAAAAAAAAACTTACAAAAATTAGCTTACAAAATTATGTGTCAAAGTATAATTAATAAATGATCCAATATACATAAATGGATCCAATAGTTATAATTGGCCACAATCATATATATCATTTTATATTAATTTTTTTAACTATATTTAGTCAACATAATGTTATTAGTAAACTTTTGTCTAGTCCTACAGACAGAACACGAAAAAAGTGAGTAATCTACCAGAGCATATATAAGGGCAAAAGGGTTTTGGCCTTTTGGGCATGTTCGGGAGTATTTATTTATTTTTATTTAAAGTTAAAATTTTAGTAGATTTATAAGTTAAAATTTTAGTAGATTTATAAGTAAAAGTGTTCGACATCACTTTTACTTATAAGTCGGGAATTATAAGTAATAGTTGTTGATGTGTTCGGCTAATAATGACTTATAAGTTAAAATAAAATGTAAAAATTACTAAAATAACCTTCACTAAAAATAACATGTTAAAATAAAATAGGGCAAAATGGACATTTCAATAAGTTTGACCAAAACTTAAAAAATGACTTATAAGTCATTTTTTAAGTTGACACATAAGTCAGAAACGAACACGTTTTTTAGCAAAATCAACTTATAAGTTGGATTGATTAACTTATAAGTTGGCGTCGAACAAGTCCTTTATGGCATTAGCCGCGTAAACTCGACAAAAAAAATGGCATTTTAAAAATAGGGCATGATTATTTTAAGGAATATATTAAACATAGGGCATGATTTTTTTAATTTTTTTTTAGCTGTTCTTAAGTACTGTGCAAATTTTCTTTTTGAAACTAGCTTGTTTTCTTTGGTTGCTTGGTCTTGTTTTCACATGTATTTGTAATTAATTATCCTATTGATACTCGTGGCTCGGAACTTTTGAATGCTAAGATTTTCATATCTCGTACATAAATAATGAATAAATTTTATATTTATTCGAGAGATACTTGTATAAAAATATTATTTTTGCATATGAAAATTTCAATTTCTTAATTTTAATGTTGTTAAAGAAAGGATTAATTTTTTATGTAATGTGATTTTTTACAGTAGTGATAGATGGCTTTGGTGTGGTGGTTGTCAGTGTTGGATAGGACATGCATGGCCAGGATTAATACTATCAAGAATTTCTCAATTATAATAAAGAATTAAAGACTCACAACAACAAAAGAAATACTAGTGATTTTTTAAGTGTTAATTAAGATATAATTGGAATTGCAACAACTTTTTAATCAAAGTAGAAATTTATCCAGCACTAACAAAATTAGAAAGTGGAGAAAGCAAAAGGATTCTTCTTCAGGTCGAAAATGACACTTTATCACGCGCATAGCTGGAAAATTCAATTTTTAGTACTTGTATTCAGACTCGATTTACAAGTTACTATCCAAACTGAAAAAAGTTATAAACGAGTACTTGTAGTAAAAAAATATTTACAAATCGTTAATTATTAGAATTCCGTTTAATTTTTAACGCATCAGCGGAAAAATGTTGACATGACGATAACCGGACAAACTACGTGGATAAAGAATAAATCAACTTTTGATATCTGTATTAGGACCTGTCTTGCAAGTTGGTACTCATACTGATGGTTGATATGTATTTTTATTTTCAATCGATTTTATAATTGTAAATACATTTTTATTATAAGATTATAAAGTGATATGATATTTTTAATTTATCATTATTATTTTTTTACCACCACTACTAATTTTTTAGCTAATATTAAATGTATATTTGGAAATTAAAATTATTCTTAAAAAATTTCGTATTATAAATATATTTCTAAATTTGGAACTCACAGAGTATATAATCATGTAAACAAATTTTATGATGCTGGAAGAATGTGTATAAACTATTTTTTGATTTTTTTAATAGCATCATATATCTTCATGGTTTCTTTCCCTTGAGAGAAATTAAGAATATATAGTTATATATCTTCTTTTTATTAGTGTTACATCCGACTTTTGTAACTACGTATTCTTAATTTCTCTCAAGTGAAAGAAACCATGAAGTGTAACTATATATTCTTAATTTTCCTCAAGTTAAAGAAACCATAAAGATAGATATATACGATGCTATTTAAAACATCAAAAAAAATAGTTTATACGCATTCTTCCATTATCATAAAATTTGATTACATGAATATATATATAATCCTTTAGTTTCAAAATTAGAAATATATTTATAATACAAAAAAATTTAAGAATTATTTTAATTTTTAAATATACCTTTAATATTAGCTAAAAAATTAGTATTGATTGTAAAAAAATAATGATAAATTAAAAATATCATGTCATTTTATGGTCTAATAATAAAAATGTATTTATAGTTATAAAATCGATTGAAAATAAAAATACATATAAATCACCAGTTTGGGTACCAACTTGTAAGTCAAGTTCCACTACATACACTAAAAGCTGATTTATCCCTTATCCACTTAGGATCTATTGTTAGCTACCTCAAACTTTTCTATCATGTCCGTTAGTCAAATTTAACGATTTTACATAAATATTCAAGTACGATTATCAGATTGTAAATTTTTTCTAGTACAAGCATCAGTTTATAATTTTTTTCAATTTTAGTACTAACTTATAAGTTTGATCCCAATACAGGTATTAAAAGTTGAATATTCTCTACGTGTAGCATAGTATAGGTTTGAGCCAATCAATCAACTCAGTAATAGTGGATGTTAAAGAATTCAACCTAACTAGCTAGGTCAAGAAGATGGAAGAACTTTTACAAGTCACTGACGAGTTATGAGAGAAGTCATTCAGTGTTTTTGGAGTATTGTCATATGATACTTCAGGTTAATCACATACCGTCATTTTAGCATATGCAGTGAGTTATTTATATTTGGACCTACTGCATATGTTGAAATGATATCATGTGATTGACTTAAAATACTACATGATAATGTTTCAGAAACACCGAATAATTTTTTCAGTTGTGGAGTGGCAATGCTCTTATCACTGATTTGTATATAGCCACTTGTTTGTCAAGTGAACTAAGCAAGTGCATGTCGCAGCTAAAAACTAAAAACACTTAATATTTTTTATTTTAATGTAAATATAAGATTATTAGATTTTTAATTTACTTATTACCTTTTATATTTCGAATCATTATTATTAAATTTTATTTAAGCTGTTTTAAATCACTCTTCATTGTGTGACTCCTCAACCATTCACATATATATAGTCACATTCTTTTATATTCAAGTTTAGTATTAATATTTTTACAAACATAATAGTGTTGATATAATTTTAAATTTGAAGAATAAATTGTTCATCTAAACACAACTTTTTGTCTCATAAACACGATTTTTAATCCCCAAACTCAATGCACCAAACGTCTAAATTCACTTTTTAAATTCTCCGGTACATCAAAATAAATCAACCCTAAGCCCCAAATACAAATGCATCAAAACAAACAATTCCTAATCCTCAAATGCAATATACTGTTTTTGGTGGGGAGAGTTTGAGGCTTTAAAAGCCCCATATAAGTTTAAAATGTTATATTTAAACAAATAAGAAAAGAAAGAAGAAAGAAAGTTAGAGAAAGTGAGATAGTTTTCTTTAATCTTGTCTGAGAGTTGATATAATTTTTTTAGTTTGTCTGGGAGTTTAAAAATAGAAAAAAGAAGAAATTTACTTTTTTACTAAATTGGTATGTCAATATCCCTATGACATTGATGAAAGTAAATTGTGTTTAGTTTAAAATTTAAAGGCAAAGTTGGTATTGTGAAAATCTATTAAATCAAGTTTTTCTTTCTCTCTCAATCTTTTTAAAATTGAGAAAAAAAGAGCTTTTAAAAGAAAATGAGGCAAGTTTTCCTCGACCTTCTTTTTTTTTTCTCTCATAAAAAAATTCCGAAACACCCTCCAAATTTTATTTTCTCTAATTTTGCTTTATTTTGTCACCTATCTTAAACTCGCAGACAGGATGCAAGTCTCAACAACTCCAAATAAATAAATAAATAAAAACTCAACCAAACATGCAGATATCATTTTATACAAAAGAAATGAGAATATTTTATAATAAAAAATTAACAAACATGGATTATTTCAAAAGGGTGTTTTTATATCTATCTAAAAAAATTATTTATAAGTTTTATTTTTATAAAAAATAAAAGAATATAGTTTCACTTTATTTGAAAAATATAAATAAAGTGGGATTATATTCTTTGTCTTTTTTTACGATAGCAATTCTTTCGAATAAGTTTAAAATTTTCCATTTCAAAAACAATTTGCTCTTCTAGTTCTACTCCAAAATAAAAATAAAATTAAGCCCTTTCTACAGAGGTGTTGGCCGGCTTCCGCCGCTGTTAATCTACAAACATACGGCAGCCCAAACAGTCGACTCTCACCGACAAGGTTAGTGGCGCGCACCCGTAGATTCACTGTTTATATTCTCATGAAACTTGTTCTATCTAGATCTCATTGACACTGAGTATCATATTTTACTTTTCTGGGCATAGTATATGTACACTTCTATTGAACAAATTCCATATTGTTTGGGAGATATAAGAATTATGAAATTCCTGCAATTACGTCGAATGTCAACACTAATTGATTCAACCCTAAAAGCCCCTAATATTTCTGGGAACTTAAAGAGAAGGAATTGGAATCCAATTCCATTGCCACACAGAACTATTCCTGAACCTAGAGGCCAGGATCTTGATTTTGTGAATGTAGCTCATAGTCATCTTGTCCACTCGGATTGGGCTAAGCTCGATAAGTTAGCGTCCGGGCTAACTCAGTTTAGAATAAAGCACATTCTGCTCAAGGTCCAAAAGGATTATGTTCTTTCGCTCGAATTCTTCAAATGGGTTGAACTCCAAAATTTTAGTTTGCATACACTTGAAACACATTCAATGATTCTTCATATTCTTACCAAACACCGGAAATTCAAATCCGCAGAGTCAATTTTGAAGAAAATTCAGGATTTGGGTTCGATAGAGTTTCCTTCAAAGCTGTTTGATGCTATGATTCACTCGTACAGAATGTGTGATTCTTCACCTCGAGTTTTTGACTTGCTTTTTAAAACTTATGCTCACATGAAGAAGTTTAGGAATGCCCAGGATACGTTTTGCAGCATGAAAGATTATGGGTTTCTACCAACTGTTGAGTCGTGCAATGCTTTTATGAGCTCGTTGATTAATTTAAATCGGGCAGATATTGCATTGGCATTTTACAAGGAAATGCAGCGTTCGAGGATTTCATCAAATGTTTATACTCTTAATATGGCTATTGGTGCTTTTTGCAAATTGGGGAAACTGGAAAAGGCTGTTGCGGTTTTCAGGGAGATGGGGAACTTGGGGTTTAACCCTACTGTTGCTTCATATAATACATTGATTGCAGGTTACTGTACACAGGGCCTTTTGAACTCGGGGTTGAAGTTAAAGAATATGATGGGGAGGAACGGGATCTGCGCAAGTGATTTTACTTATAACATACTTATCCATGGGTTCTGCAAAGAAGGGAAATTACTTGAAGCAAATAAGCTTTTCAACGAGATGAAAGGAGTGGATGTGACTCCTAATACTGTTACTTATAATACATTGATAAATGGGTACAGCCAGGTGGGTAACAACGAGATGTGTAGTTTGCTTTTTGAGGAGATGTCCAGGAATGGAATCAAGGCTGATATCTTGACTTACAATGCATTGATTTTGGGACTATGCAAGGAGGGGAAGACAAAGAAAGCTGCATATTTAGTCAAAGAACTTGATAAGAAAAACTTGGTTCCAAACTCTTCAACCTTTTCTGCCCTTATTACAGGACAATGTAAAAGAAAGAACTCTGAGCACGCCTTTCAAGTGTATAAATGCATGATAAGGAGTGGTTGCCATCCTAATGAGCATACTTTGAAGATATTGATGTCTACCTTCTGCAAGAATGAGGATTATGATGGAGCAGTCCAAGTTTTGAGGGACATGTTAGAAAGATCTATTGCTCCTAATGCAAGCATATTAGCTGATCTTTACAACGGACTTGGCCTGTGTGGAAAAGATGGACTGGTGTTGAAGTTGTCAAAAGAGATGGAAGATAGACATGTTGTCGCTGAAGATTCAGGCGGAGATGAAGCCATCATTTGTCAACCAAAAATTGAGGGCATGGAAAATGAAGATAGTTTATTAAGGTCTCAAGCATATATTCTTGCTTAGTGGTCTGTAATTACTTATTTTGTTGTACACCAAATGACAATGTTATAAAATTATTTCAATCCTATATTCAAATTGCCTTGAAACTTCGAATTTGTTTAATGAACATAACTTCTGGAAGACTGGCAGTAAGATCTGTATATTTCTGACATGAAACTTCAGCTGCACAATTCAGGCTCTGTTATGTTGGAAGTACTAGAATTTTTATCTTGAGACCAGGCTACGCACTTCTGCCAAACCCAAATGGAGGTTAAGTAAGATTGAACACTATTCCAATGCTCTGGATAAGAGGAAAGAGTTTGAGCTCTTATGTTAAGCACAACATAACTTATTTGACCCCCAAAACTAGACAACCAGTCTTTTAACTGCCAATATTATTACCCACATCGAAACCAACATATTCTCAGCAAATAAGAATATAATTGTAGGATCTGTAACTAATCATATCAAACAGAACACAATACATTTCATATTTTGTTTGCCTACCGTTCAATAAATCATCAAATGGGGTACAGTAATTGCATAAAACACTACTATCTTCTTTAAAAACACTGGAAATTAACAATGTCGTGATTCCTCTTAAAATGCTTCAGCAGCAGCTATCTCCGAGTCCAACTTGTTTATCAACTGCTCGCTTACATGTTTAGCAACAGATAACATGTCCAGTATGATGCTTGGGTCTAGGCCAGCGCCCCCACGTTTTGTCAACCCACATATATGCCCTTGCCTATTAACAGATACAGAGACAGCCGAGCTCATTTGGGATTCCTCTTCTGAAGTTGCATCCACAATATAATGCCTCCCAACCTGCAACCAAAAATGGCAACTAAGTACAAATATGTAATATCGGCTGAAATGAATAGTGAATGAACTTGTGCAACCTTTGTTAAAGTAATAATGATAGGGACGACAGAGGTGTCAAATTGTAAAAATTCTTCATCGCTTATGTCAACTTCTGGCTGCTCATCAGAAGAGGCACCAACAGCAACATTGACTTTTGGAATGCCTGTATTGCTCAACGCAGCCTTGAATAACAATAGCAAGTGACTAAAATACGGTTTGAGTGATAAATACAATCACAATTCACAAGAAAACAATGAACAAAAAATGACACAACTTGAAGGTGGATAAGAGTATACTGTATAGATAGGAAATCACTTCAGTTATCACCTTAAAAAATGCATAAGCAACTAAGCCATAAAGAACACGCAATTAAGAGTGGTAGTCAGTTAAATTGTAAACTCAATACTTCCACAAAAGGAAGGAATATAGGAGATGTTAGAAATTTTGATGTTCAACAAATGTAATCCTGAAATCTACTCGAGAGAAATTTATCATATGATTAACCACTAATCACATTTGCGAGTACACATGCAAAACATGGCAAGTCTTCATAATGCTCAACTCTGTGGCATACATAGTATATAAATGTTTAAAAATACAAAATGTAAACATATAGAAATACCTTAATGGCAGCACCTAAGGCATCTAGCAGGTTCCCATCTGCACTAACCACTAGACCATCGATATAGAGGTCCCAACAGACCTTCCCTCCGATGATTGACAGAGACGAAAGATCAATTCCAGCTCCTGACCCAAATTTATTAAGACCTCTACTTTATCAACTAAAGTAATGCGTAGAAATAAAATCACAGTAATAGTCAAAGAAGGTGTGGTTTGCAACAAATTTCAGTTAAAAATATATATTAATTGTGGATATCACTAGCTTTTATGCCTATGTACCTGTGCCGCTTTTACCACCCAAAAGACACCTCTGAAGAGCTGCAGAAAGTTCCGTAGACAACTCCTCACCACCTCTGCCCTGCATGATTTAGACACATTGGACAAGCTTAGTAACATATATTGAAAAACCCGTGGCAAAAAACACTTGCACACTGTCAATAATTAAATAATTGTCATTAAGGGAAACAATCTAACAGTAAAGGAGGAGGAATGACAAGGACAAAAATTGCCATATGTGTTGACTTAACAAGAAAGGATTGTTGATTCTCTACTTTTAAGTAATTTTAATAAGCAATCACCACTACTGCCCCTAGTCATATAAGAACCTGTCAGACTTGTAGAAACACTTAAACTAGCCATTCAAATTCAAATATTTTAGATGGCTATTCTCTTGTATCTTACTTGGAGAGGAAGGAGATAAAAATACAAGATAAATAAATATTTGCCTTTACGGTAACTTCACAGGAAGGGAACTGCTCATCTAAAATGGTGATAGGGATGAGTGTGTCTACTACTTAAATGTTACATTTTTGAGATTACAAAACCTGGACATTGATGTAAACAAAGAAGCCTAAATTTGTTTGTCCCCTAGTTAACTCTTGTCACATAGAAATGCAGCAGAACAAGGAGTTCAATTGATTAAATTATAAAAAAGACAATTACAAAATCACTAGAAAATCAAGGTACAGAATCAAGGTATACAACCTCAAACATTGGTGCTGCTGTAGGACTACAATCTACATATATAGAAACCTTTCCCTTGTCAGGTTGCGAAGCACTTGGCCTTCCAAGTTCAGCCTGCAATCATATGAAATTGGTAGGCAAAAGTAAATACACTTTCATCTGACAACTCTAGTAGAGTTATTAAGCTCGGAAGAATAAACATAAGAGTCATCATCTGGAAAGTAGATGAGAAACAAGTGCAAAATGCCTATACGATGAAGTACCTTCACACTAGCTATAACTTCCGTTGCACCGATCTTCACTCTTGCCGAACCACTTGCCTGTCATGAAGCCCATATTATGTAAACACGAGTCATCTAAAAAAATTATGCAACAGAAAGAGTGTCACTAAAAAGAAAATGTTATACCTGAGGAATGACTCCAGTTTCAACATAAATGGGCCGGTAAGTTAATCTTTTTCGACCATCAGTTCGAAGGTCTTGAGCAATTCCACCCTGTATGAAATGCTGCTCTCCAACAGACAGCCCCACCATTCCTGCAAATATGTCAAAGAACAACTGAAAATCAAATTGATATTTTCAAACTTTGAAATAATTTATTAAAAATTATGAAACAATAAATCTTACAATGAACAGTACATTTTAGATAGTTTACAACACACCATTGTATTTCACTAAATAACAAATAGGGTAATTGGGAATACTCATACGGACACAATTACAAACAGTTGGTTGGCAATAACTAGGGTCAGAGATGTGTGGGCCACAAAACCCTAGGCTATGTTTGTTTATAAAAAACATTTTTGGGATTGAACTATTTATATTAATTTAACATTATTTTGAATTATTTTACCCCATAATGAAAATTAATAGTCCTTTAAATAGTTAAATGTATTATTTTTTATTATTCTTGGGGCTATTTACGAGAGATTATATAATAAATAAAAGATTAATAGTCTCCTTATTTTAAACTATTAAATAATTTTATGGGACTAATCGTCCGATATTAAGGGATTAATAGTCTCTCGTCAAGGAATTAAATAGTGCAAAGTGTATTAAATTAAAACAAATAATCCAATTTCAAAGCATGGTCTTTTCGCAAACAAATATATTCGCAAACAAATATAGCCCTAAAGAACAATAGCAAAATAAAGCCTAAACAGTAATATCAAGGCCTAAGCAACTACATAGGATTAGTAAGACAATAAAAATTCCTTCAAGTTAGAAACATAGAAAACAAAATGGTGATGAAGCAATGGTCTTACCTTATAGGACAGGAAACCCAAGAGAAAACCAAGCAGCGCCGATGATTAAACCGAAAATGGTAGACGGAGAAAGGAAAAAGGCGGCGGCGGATAGAGATGATCGCCGGTGCAGGTTGTATGGTCCTTCGCGAAGCTGCCTTTTGAGCGCTATTCTTTTAAGCAGCGGCAATATGTACTACTAATTACTAGTAATATTTACGAGCGTAACTTTCCAGAAAATCTTAATGTAATGATATTATACTATTTGAAATTTTTTTTGAGATAATAAATTTAATATTTATAATATTATATTTTTATTAATTAAATAATATAAATTATTATATTTTTATTAATTAAATAATATAAATTATTATATTTAAATTTAGTGATGTCAAAGTGATGCATAAAAGGATAAAACGCAATTTTGATTTAGGGAATTTTGCACGTCATTCCCTATGATTTAAAAATCATTAAATTATTGTAACGACCCCAAATCCGGGTTCCTTGAACTCTAGACTTGGTACGTCACGATACATCATCTTCATACATGTTCTATAACTAATGCGGAATATATAAACATAAATTGTTTATTCTACAACATTTTCCCAAGGTTTCTAACCTTAACTTACATATATACCTTTAGATTCATAAAAAGGTTTACAAAATTACTTACATCATATAACAATTTAGTTATCATGTATAATACTATAATCTTGTCTTTTGCTTCTGTCTCCGTCTCTCCTCGGATATTCTTATTATTCTGAAATTTGTTATCATGATATAGCAAGAGTGAGCAACGACTTTGCTCAGGAAGTTTAAATACAATAACGATATATTATGATTGAAAGAAAGAATAAGCTTTTGGATTTTCAACAATATAATAATTGTGAAAGAGTACGAATTATAATTTCAATAATTGAATGACTGAATCAATTAATGTTGAATGCCAATAATGACCATGAACAAATTTAACTGAACCTTATGGTAATGAAGGTGATCAGCCTTTCATACCTGATGAACACATGCAACATGCGCTATGTGCGAATCAACAATTTAAAGAAGTGAAATAATTATACAGAATTAAACCATAGCATGCTTGAAACATAATAACTTGAGTTTGAGTTAGGAACTTGAGCAATAAAATAATATATCCTGCTTGAATATAAATTGAGTAGGGTTTAGGAAACTTACCTGTCTGCTCAGCTACAATTAATGTCTAGCTTTAACTAACTGGCTTTGAAAGACCTAACATTACTAAGTTGGTCTAATAATTAGTACAGCGTATTTGTACAACTATACGCTCATTAAGAAACTTATCTACCACACATAAGTACTAACACATAATTTACATCAGTCAAAACAATATTATTAACCTTATAGGCTCTCAATCAACTTAGGTTAATAATTTAATAAATTAAAAAATATTTTTCTTAAGTGTTGGACACTTATTAAACTATTAAACAATTTATTATAATTGTTTAAACAAAAGACATTTTATTTATTTCATTTAATTACTATTTAATATTAATTAAATAGTAAGTAATTAACTACTTTTAGTTATTATTTAATAGTAAATAATAACTTACTAGATTTATTTATTATTTAAAGTTAATCAAATAATAAATAATTATATCATATTAAAAATAATCGAATATCTTTAGTTATTATTTAATAATAAATAATAACTAACTACCTAAATTCATTTATTATTTAAAATAAATTAAATAATAAATAATACAATTATATAGTAAATACTCAAATATCATTAGTTATTATTTAATAATAAATAATAACTAACTGAATTTATTTATTATTTAAAGTTAATCAAATAAGAAATAATTAAATAATCAATCTTAGTTGTCTTTAATTATTATTTAATAGTAATTAAATAATAATTAATTAATTTATCATTCTTGTTTATTATTTAATATTAATTAAATAATAATTAATTTAATCATAAATTCAGAAGATATAATATTAAACTAACTAGATTAATATTTAAAATATTTAAATATTAATCCTAAATATTTATTATATTTGAACAATATAATATTAAACTAACTAGATTAATATTTAAAATATTTAAATATTAATCCTAAATACTTATTATATTTGGAAAATATAATATTCAATACCTAAATATTATTTTTCTATTATTAATATTTTTGTTATAATTTTAAATTAATTTTTAAACATTTAAATTAATTTAAATTATCCATAATGGCATTTCTGTAAATAAGTTGAAAAACCGGACCGATGGCAATTTTGTAATTAATCAGAAAACCGAACGGAGGGGCAGTATCGTAATTTCAGGAAAAATAGGTTGTGAAGGAGGATGACATGAACTAACTTAGGATTTCTTCTTCTTCCTTAATCTCCCAAATATTTCTTTCCTCTCACTATAGCTTTCTCTCAACTCTCTTTTGGACTTAGAAAAAAAATGAAATATACAAGTCTTACAAATGCAAGTATACTCCTACAAAATATTAGATACACATATTGTATCTAATATTCTAGACAATCATGCACCTATATTGGATACTTGCACAAGGAATGACTTAAGGACTAAAGTTGGTGAAAAGAGGGATGATCCATGTACAAAAAGAATCAATACAAGCAACCAATTACTAGATAAATAAATAATAAAATAAAACAATTAACATTTCACTCTCTTTCTCACCATCTTGCACGGCTGATGGGGGGACTTTGTCCCAAAAATCTTGTCCTCCCCATTTAGCTTTAATAAATAAATAGTTTCATAAAGTATTTTTCAAGTGGGCCAAACATTGGGCTTTATTTAAAATACCAATTGGGCTCCTATTAAATTGTTTGGGCTACTAGTTTGCCAAATTTTATTATTCTTCACTTGGGCTACTAATTGATCCATGTTGGGCTAATTTAATAATTTACACATTAATTATTCAATCCATGATTAAATAAATAATTAGATTGAATAAATAATTAAATACTCTAACCCATTAGTATTAAATTACTAAATGGACTAATAAATATTATTATCAATATTTCACATTATTTACATTAATTAATAATCATATTAATTAATTTATTATATTTAATTAACTCATTATATTCAATTTAATTAAATATTTAATTAATAGAAAACTTATCAAATATTTTGATATTAAAAACTTTAGGATTTGCTCACTAATAATAATATATATAATTTATATATATATATATATTATTTATACACATTACTTTACCTCAAAAATAATTTCACAATAAATTATGAAATTAAAATAAATACAATATATTATTTATTATATATTATTTGCGCCATAAATTAAATTATTTAATACATTTACATTAAATAATTTATTTCTCATCAATTATGGAAACAATTCCATTTACCTGAAAATACATTAAAATAATAATATATTTACTCAATTTCTTATTTAAATAATTTATTAAATTATTTAATTAATATTACACAAATAATTGTATAATTAAATTTCTCACTCCCATAAATCATTTACAATGATTTATTTAATTATAGAATATATTTATTTAATATATTCAATTACTACATAAAATTACACAATTAATTTAATCCCTTTTATATATATATACATATATATGAAATTAACTATTGTACATATATACAATTACTATTCTCCCTTAATTAACTCAACTACTTTATATAATTTATAATTATATAAATTACATAATTATTCCTCACAAATAATTTATCAATAATTTGCATAAATATTGATTAATGAATATAATCAATATATTAACTAAATTAATTCCACAATAAACCTTTTAATTCAATTCGGATTAATTAAATATTAATCCCTTTATTTACCATAATTTATTTAACCATTAAATTATGTTACTAAATATGCACATACATATATTCATATAGATACATATTTAATTTACATGCAACCACGTCGCATAATTACATAACTCCACTAATTAATTTTTTTAATTTAATTAGACTTGCTATTAGTCAAGTTTATTGAATTATCACTTTACTCGCTAACTTATCAAAAATTTGATATCACCAAATCTAAGTTAGTCCATTAAATTTAATTTGGACCTCTATTTATCTACCACTATTAGGTTACCAACTCCAACCTTTATTAAATATTAGATATTTTATTTCTAATTCATTTAAATATCCGGGATATTACAATTATTGCGTGTGGTTTATAAAAATTTGTATATTACCTTTTTTTTTTTATTTAAGTGACGATAAATGTGCTACACCCCGTCACAAGAAAATGATAAATTATTCAAGTGTTATATTTTATATCCAAAAAGATAAATCACCATCTTTATATCATATATATTTTGAATTTAAAAATACTATTAATGCTATTAATACTACTGTTATTAACTTATTGTTTAAATCACTTATAATTGAATTGAAATTAGTGCATTAAATATTTAAGATAAAATATACAAAGACATTTGTTATAAATTAAATGTTTATTTTAAATCTCGAGTTATATTCCTATCATAAAGGGATAGATACAAATTAATATGAAGAAAAAGTTTAACAAATAAAAAGAGCAGAACATATTAGACACCTTTATGATATATATTTTAATTTTTAACTTTTATTTTTTATTTTTTATTTTTAAAATTATCAGCTAATATTTTATAGTATATTGTAATACAAAACCACAATAATGATACCAATTGGAAAAAGAATAACAATATTTGAGAGTCGGCTTAATTCTTTGAATTAGTTCATTAGGGCATTGCTCTCAATTAAAAAATATGCTTACCAATGTTTATTTTGTTTCTGTTAAATAAAGAATTAGCTTAAGTTAATCATTTTTGGAGTACTTTTATTTTATTTTTATTTTTTGCTTATTACGTTGATGTCTTTCAAATTAGTTAAATTAGGTTTTTTAATTTAATATAAATTTCATCTTTTAATTTTAATTTTAATTTGTTTGTCTTAATTTTATGCAGCCTCATATTAAATAAAGAGTAAAACAAATATTAGCCATCTTAAAATTGAACGGGAGGTGATATGCATTGATAACGCAACCATAAGGGACAAGTTTAGATGTTTTTCAACTACGGATGGTGATATGTTATTTGATAGAGAATTAATTTTATACGGACAGCTTGTAAACTAGTATTTTTATAATATTAAATAAAAATTAAACAATTTTATATTTTTAAAAAAAATTAAAGAGTTTTGATTATTTTAACAGTAATATTATTTGTTATGGTAAAATTTATTTAATAATTTTAACACAATCAAAACTCTTTGATTTTCTCTCAAATTGTAGAGTTGACAGATTTTTATTAAATAGTATAAAAACACTAATTTACAAATAATTTTTATAAAATTTATTCTTTATTTAATAAAATTACATGTGATAAATTATATTTTACTCAAGAAACAAAGAGTTGCACAACAAGGGAAAACACATAGGGGTTTGGGCTATTTGGTAGAAGGGGGAGGTTTTTAATCCAGTAGCCCAGTAAAAACGACAGGCTTTGCCTACTCGTCTCCTGTGCCCACTATATGACGTGTATTAGAAGTATCATTTTATGTTTATTTTTATTTTTTTGGTGATAGGAGCCTACTATTTAATTTCTTGAAATTTAATTTTTCCGCTTTTATTTTTTATCTTAATGTAACAAATTAGTGTATGTGTCAAAATTTGAATGTTACTTCATATTTATTTAAAGCATCTTTTACATAAATTTCAACTTTAGACCAACTTGGCCAAGATTTAGGACTTGTTATATGAAAGTTTACAAGTTTTATAATCCATTCAAAGCACAGTAGACTTAGACACGAGTTATCATATAAATTATATATATGAATATTTGAGTGACAACATTTTTAATTATAATAATTTATTTAATATACGAATTTGTTATTATATGCCATTTTAATTTATTGATTAATAAATTCAAAAAAATACATACATTTTCATCAGAGTTAAATTTATTTTTTTTATTAAATTAAATTTCAATTTATATTTACATTACTAAATTGATTTTTTTTCTCTAAGTAACGAAACTGTAATTTTCTTATAAATCGTTACAATATCTATTAAATGGTTTGACTTTTAAGAAAATGAGTAACATGTGAGAGAGACTTCTGTCCATATTACCTATATGTCTACGTGGCATGTCATGATAAAAAAAATAAAATAAAATTAGGATTAACATGTTATACACTTAATATTAAATCAAATAACATAATCAAAAAGACTGGACTACATATTGCACTATAAAATTTATATGTCAGAAAATTATCCCACTATAAATTTTAAAACATATTTCATTATACCCTCAACGTGTTAAGTTGCATACTCTTAACTTTTTTACCAATCATGGACTTCTCAATTTTTTAAGAATAAGTCTATATGTACAATTTAAAGCCTAACTTAGAACACAACATTTTAATTTTAACCATTAAAAGATGAGATATGGCATAAAAATTCGTGTTAGACTCTACTTTTTAATGGTTAAAATTAATATTGTGTCCGAATATAATTTATGTATACTTGTCTATTTTTTTAAGATAAAAGTGTCATCACATTAGAAAAAGAATAAGTATAAGCACACAATATCCAAACACAATATAGAATATTACATTAATTTTCACCATTAAAAAGTAAGACCTGATATAAATTTATGTATTATATCTTATTTTTTAATGATGATAATTAATATAGTGTTCCATAATATGCTTTAATGTTATGTGTATAGTAGTGTCATTCGAAAAATACTTTAATTAAACTAAATGACTGCTTGCTAATTCCTTGTCTTTTTCTTCACCAGATTATTCCTCAAATTTCTTCTCCGATGCTTATTACTATAAAGAGTAATAAGTATTGGAGAAAAACTAACATTAGCCATCTTTTTTTTACGGTGGTAAGACGAAAAATTGAACGGGATGTGATATGCAACGATAACGCAACCATAAGGGAGGAGTTAGATTTTTTCAACAATGGACGGTGATATGTTTTTTGATAGAGAATTAATTTTATATGAACTATCTGTAAACTAGTATTTTTACAGTATCAAATAAAAATTAAATAATTTTATATTTTTAGAGAAAATTAAGGAGTTTTAATTTTTTTAAAAGTAATATTATTTACTATGATAAAATTTATTTAATAATTTTAACACAATCAAAACTCTTTGATTTTATCTTAAATTGTAGTTGACAGATTTTTATTAGATAGTATAAAAACACTAATTTACATATAATTTTTATAGAATATATATATATTTTTAAATAAAATTACATATGATAAATTATATTTTACTCAGGAAATAAAGAGTTGCATAATAAGAGAAAACACAAAGGGGTTTGGGCTATTTGGTAGAAATAGGGGTGCACACAAAATCAAAAATAATCGAAAAATTGATCGCACCAAATTGAACCGTTAACAAAGCAAATCAAAAATCACAAAATCGAAACATATAAAACTAAAAAATCGAAACTATAGTGCTCGTTTTCGGTTTGGTTTATTCAAAAATTGAAACCGACATAACCGACCAAACGCCTTAATATTAAATATAATTTATATACTTTTCTAATAATGATTTATTTTATATAATTATATATTTATTATATATCTTTTTTATAATTTGATGACATACCAATTCCTTGTTATCTAACAATACATTGTTTTAAAATTTAGTGACATATCAATTCTATTTTTTATGCTTAAGTTTTAATAACCGAATAAATCGATTAAACCGATTATGGAATAAAAATTTAGATAATTTTGATTTTTAATTTTTTATAATTAATTTAAATAATTTAATTATTTTTTTTATATATTAAATCGACCGTCCCTTTAAGTAGAAAGGGGAGGTTTTCAATCTAATAGCCCACTAAAAACGACAGGCTTTGCCTACTTGTCTCCTGTGCCCACTATATGACGTGTAATAGAAGTATCATTTTATTTTTATTTTTATTTTTTTGGTGATAGGAGCCGACTATTTATTTTCTTGAAATTTAATTTTTCCACTTTTATTTTTTATCTTAATGTCTAAAGATTATCAAGTTAGTGTATGTGTCAAAATTTGAATGTTACTTCATATTTATTTAAAGCATCTTTTACATAAATTTCAGCTTTAGACCAACTTGGCCAAGATTTTGGACTTATTATATGAAAGTTTACAAGTTTTATAATCCATTCAAAGCACAGTAGACTTGGACACGACTGATCATATAAAATTTATATATAAATATTTGAGTGACAATATTTTTAATCATAATAATTTATTTAATTTTAGACGAATTTGTAATTATATGCTATTTTAATTCACTAAATAATAAATTCAAAAAAATACATACATTTTCATCAGAGTTAAATTATTATTTTTTCTATTAAATTGAATTTTAATTTATATTTGCAATACTAAACTGATTTTTTTCTCTGAGTCATGAAACTGTAACTTTCTTACAATTTTTTTACGATATCTGTTAAATGGTTTGACTTTTAACGAAATGAGTAACACGTGAGAGAGAGACTCTGTCCATATCATCTATATGTCTATGTGGCATGCCATGATGAGAAAAATAAAATAAAATTAAGTTTAACATATTATACACTTAATATTAAATCAAACAACATAATTAAAAAGACTAAAGTACATATTACATAAGAGAATTATTGCATCATAAATTTTAAAATATATTTCATTATATCCTTTAATTATAATTGACCTGTTAAGTTGCACTCTGACTTTTTTATCAATCTTGGGCTTCTCAATTTTTTAAGAATAAGTCTATGTATATAACTTAAAACACAATTTAAAATATAATATTTTGATCTCAATCATTAAAAAATAAAATAATATAAAAATTAGTGTTAAATTTTATTTTTTAATAATTAAAATTAATATTATGTCCAAATATAATTATCCATTTTTTAAAGGTAAAAATGTCATCACATTAGAAAAATATTTTAAATAAACTAAATGACCGCATGCTAATTCCTTATCTTCTTCTTCACCAGATTCTTCCACAAATTTCTTTTCCAATGCTTATTACTATCAAACCCCCCACTCTATCTCTACCTACCCCTCTCATCAGCCACCCTCCTCTGCGCAAAGGCGACACCCACTACTTAGTTTCTCTCACCTCAACTACCTATGGCTCTCTCATTGTTATTGACCGGAGCCCTAATTCTACCGCCTCCAATTCTGACCCATCATCATCCCCTGACTCTGTAATCAACACTTGGGAGTTTATGGAAGGCCTAGATGAGCTCGATTTCGATTTTGTTCAACACCCAAGACCCAATTCATCAATTTATGAGAAACCCAGTTCGTTTTCTAATAATGGGTTTGTCAAGAAAGTTGATGATACAGACTGTTATTGGATTCTTTTGAATTGGTTAAGCATTTTGATTCGAAGCCATTGTGGAAGCATTTGTCTGCGGAATCATTGCTGGCTAAAATGGACCCGAATGTGGTTTCGAGTTATAGACGAGCGTTGAATTCCAGGCAATTGGGTTTTTCTACAGATTCAACCTATAAAAAAAAACAATTCCAGTAGTATGTTCTGATAATCATCGTGTGAGTCCTAAGTTAGTCAGTCCACAGTTTTATTTATCAGGTGCTGAAGATAGAAATGTGTTGTATTATACTAGTTTGAGAGGAATGTGTTGTGAAGTTCGGATGATTTTGAGGGGATTTAGGGTGGATGTAAACGAAAGGGATATTTCAATGGATTCCGCATTTAGAAAGGAATTACAGAATGTGTTCGGAGTCGGAGAGAAGGGATTCAGTTTCCCAAAAGTATTCATTCGAGGAAAATGTGTTGGTGGTTCTGATGAGATTAAGCAACTTCATGAGGCTGGGGAATTGGCAACCCTTTTGGAAAGATTTCCTACCAAGGATCCGGGGTTTGTTTGCGAGAGCTGTGTGAATGCAAGGTTTGTTCCGTGTCCCAATTTTAATGGCAGTAAGAAGGTTTTAACAGAAGAGGAAGGGGAAATGAGAAGGTGCCCTGGTTACAATGAGAATGGGTTGATTTTTTATTTTTTTTGTGGTGACAATTATACCCTTAAAAAAATGATGTTATTGGTCATATTTGACTGATTAAAAATTCACAATGTGCAACTTATTATGACATCATAATTACGTAGCGTAACACGTTTTAAAAATATTTTAATTTAGGATCTAATCTGTATTTTAGTCAATTAAAAATAATTTAATTTTATTAGTATATTAACAAAGTTACAACAAATAAAGCAAATTAAAAAATAAAATTTAATTAAACTAATTATACAAACAACCTAATTAAATAGAATTAGGATATTAAAAAAATTGCAGTTAGAGCTAATATATAGTCCCATTAAAAAATCTTAATTTTTTTTAGTGTTTTGCAAAGCTAGAACTAATTATATGTTTAGAACTAATTAAACAAACAAATAAAAAAAATTACACCAATTAAACACCATCCCGGTGGAAGTTTTAACCATTATCATTTCCGGTCTTCTTTTTCGTTGTAGATTTGGAAAGATAGAAGTCGCCGTAAAAAATGGAGGCAACTAGACCCATCACCGCCACCAGCCCTGCCACTAGCCACAAAACTCTTCTCCGTTATCAGTAAAATGCTTCTTCTTCAATTGATAGAAAGTTTCTTCTTCTTCAATCGAACACAATGCACAACAATAGATGAAAATTCATTCAAATAAAAACAAGAAGCAGAAATTGAATTTTTTTGGGTCATTCTCCCTTTTTTCATTTTGGCACAATAATCATCCACAACAAATCAGCCATTAAGTCAATCAAAAATCAATTCAAGCACCAAGTTCACAACGATGAATAAAAATTTGAAGAAAATCCAACTTTTGGCCACCCAATTTCTACCATTTGCGTACGGAATCCTCTGGACTTTGTCCTTCCTTGATTCTAAGTATTAATTATTCACTTAAAATATTATCAAATCATATGTTTAAATTTTTTATTCTACTCTTACTTTCTGTCTCTCTATTTCGGGGCCGTTCGGGAATGACTTTTTTTTTTGACTTAAAATTAACATTTGAGTAGATTTATAAGTTAAAATTTTAGTAGATTTATAAGTAAAAGTTTTCGGGAGTATTTTTACTTATAAGTCGGGAATTATAAGTAATAGTTGTGGATGTGTTCAGGTAATAATGACTTATAAGTTAAGTAAAATGTAAAGATTACTAAAATGTCCTTTAGTAAGAAGAACAGAAAAAAAACAAGGAGGGGCAATTTTGTCATTTCATGACAGTTGACCAACTTAAAAAAAAATGACTTATAAGTCATTTTTTTTAAGTCAAAAATAGTTGTTTTTTTTTTATACTTTTTTTTCGACTTATAAGTTAAAAAAAAAGTTATTCCCGAACGAGCTTAACGACTTAATGACTTATAAGTTCGTTGACCGACTTATAAGTCGTACACGAATAGGCCCTTCATAAATTGTTCATTATGATTTGAGAGTTTTAAAGAGATGGGTAGAACTGTAGAAGTTGGAAAAATTAGATCTGAAGTGGCGAAGTTATACACTTATACGAGAGTTTTGGGGCTAGTAGTTTATTCTTTTAGTTTTTTTTTTATTCTTTTAAATTAAATGTTTAATCTGTATAATTTGTTCAACTTTTTTGATTTCATAAATGTATAAATTAGTTAAAATAAATTTTTTAATACACATCATCACTATCACATCATATTAAATCTATTAAATAATCCTCGTATTGGGCTGTGAATTTTCACTAAAGTCAATGGGCCGATATGATTGGGCTTAATTAAGAGTGTACAACAGTTAGTTTGGTCAGTAAAAAAATAATCAAACTATTTAAGTCGGTTATATAAAATTAAAAACGAAAATCAATCAAATTTTTACTTCGTAATCGGTTATCGATTTATTCAATTTTCGGTTAAATCGGTCGATTTAATCGGTTTAGTCGGTTATTAAAACTTAAGCATAAGAGAATAGTTGGTTATTAAAACTTAAGTATACGCGGTTAAGTTTAAAATATTGTATTCAAATTTAATTTAAAATCAAGTATACATATAATTATACATGTAATGTAATTGTGTAATTAATTATCATAACTAAATTAAATTTATTAAATTTTAAGTTTCAGAACTAAAATACATATTTATTAGAAAAGTATATAAATTATATTATAATTTTAAATTGTTAGGTCGATTCGGTCGGTTTTGATTTTTTGAGAAGTCAAACTGAAACCGACCGAACTAG
Source organism: Hedera helix (assembly GCA_947179155.2). Classification (NCBI taxonomy): domain Eukaryota; kingdom Viridiplantae; phylum Streptophyta; class Magnoliopsida; order Apiales; family Araliaceae; genus Hedera; species Hedera helix. The sequence continues at coordinate 36,858,482 of OX359268.1, read as the reverse complement.
TCTCGATTTTTTAACTTAATAGCCCAGCCTAAAGAGGCTTGGTCCACTATACTTAATACTCTCGGATAAATAATGTTGTGATAATTATATGACAGTAACCACTCCTGCAATCAATTTGAAGGTTACAACAGTTATCAATCATAATAGGGATCGTGCATCATTACTCCGATCATAACCGTTGGACGTGCCCGATGGTTAGAGTAGGACGACATCTATAAAAGGAAGATTAGCAATCCAGGTAGAATCTAATGTTAATTTACCCTGTTAAACTCTAAGCACTTTCATTGTTAACATTTCTTGAGACCTATATTTACTCCCGACGGTCCAAGCCGTCAAGCTCTCGATTTAGTATCATTGATGGTGGTCATGTAACAGCCCGAGATCCCACCTTCCTTAATTCTATCCGATTATCTCTGGATATCATAATTATTAACTTTAACCCATATTAACAGGGATCTCGTGCGTTAAACTTAAACCTTTGACATTCAAAACCAATCTGTTGACCTTAAATTCGGTCCATATTTTTTTTTTTTTTTTAATTCTTTAAAACTTATTTTCCTTATCTGTCTCAGGATCGCAACGTTTACTTACCCTTTTCTAGAACCCAGGTCAACCAGTTGTCAAATTGTGACCTGGTCCATTACAATTATCGAATCATATATTTATGATTTACATAGTCTGTCACCAAACATTTCGTCATGAACTAATCATACATGGCCCCTTTTTTTTATACCTGTTTTGCACCTGATTCTGTGCACGTATACCTGTACACATACATAACCTGCTTACATATATCATCATGTTATCTTGTACCTGTTCACATATCTCTGTACCATACATGTCCCTGTCTGCTTATAACTGATCCATACACATGAGTTTATTACATATAATACTCATCTCACCATAATTCATAAACCTTACATTACTACTATCTTTCTCTGAATAATGCATACATGCATACTAATCCATCTCAACATATTTACCACATTTGCTTTACATACACATTTCGCATATAACAAATTGCGTTCATGTTTATCCATGTATTTAGCACTTTGTACCTTTAGCTGCACCGGAACCTCCGGCCTTCTTGTGCTTTACCTGAACAGTTAGTTTATAGCAAGAATGAGCATAAAGCTCAGCAAGTTAATCAGCTAACACATTACATGCTTACAATTTATATCTATGCGTCATGCATCCTTTACTTTATCATACTATGCTTAATTTCATATATTGCATTTAACAGTTAGATCACATAATGGCACGGAGTGCACATCTCAATTATCACATAGTTCACGTAGGACAATTAGTATACTTAAGTCTGAAAAATTTGTCTGGTCTGCATTATTTTACTTAACCTTTATTGCACTACTTGGCCATTATATCCTTCCTTGCCTTGGTTTGCTACATCGAGCATTATCTGTAAACATACAATCTATATGTATCATTATATGATCATGAACTTTATATAATGTATCAAACTTAAACCATCAACATACGACCATTCGTCTCTAATCATATCACATTTGATGTATTATACCTTAGGTAGGTTTATAATACACCATAACTCATTTCCAACATTTTTCATCACTTATAACTTACTTTGGCTTAGCTTTGGGCATGTTATATTATGTCATCCATTATCTCATTATACCACAACACCCTTTACATAGTCCATTTTTATCAATCTAGGGTTTACATAACTTATCTCTATCATTTAGTATCAAAACATTTCATTTCGGGTCAAAAATATCATTTTTTTAAACTCTGGCAACCGCGGCCCCAACCGAATTTTGGCCTAAGAAACCACGGCCCCGGCCGTGACCTCTCAGCCAAACTTGGCCCCGGCCGTGGTTTTGCCTACAAAACCATGGCCCCGGCCGTGGTCCTCTTTTCTGCCAAAAACTGAAAATCTGATTTTTGCACTACCTTTGCGGATTTTTAATTCCTTCATCTTAATTCCAATTGAGCTGAAATTTGGACCACATCAAGAGCTTACTACCTAGTATTTTTAAAAAAATACTACTTGCCTCATTTGGCTTCTTAAAATCATAGATACAATTGCCCATAGGAGGGTTGTTCAACTAACTTTCAGACTTAGAAAATTTTCCAACTTTGAAATCCAACTTTGTGATTTTTGGCCACAAGCTTCAAAACTCAATTCCAACACTTGGCATAATTCACATAACTTATATATGACATGTCCCAACTTTTAAAATCATAAAACTTCGCACGAGACGACTTTTGTCCGTTAAAATCCATTTCGAATCGAAACGATCGATTTCGATCGTTCGAATCGCCTTTTCGCTCAAATTTAAATCCGTTGATTCCCAAATCAACCTAAACACGTATATTTACATTAACCTAGGCCATTTGAATTCATTTCACTTTTAAATTCTCAAAATTGCCAAAAATCACACCTTAGTTGGATTTTCATCAAAGCTTCCAAACTTTTCATGAATTTCTCATTTCCAAATCTTAGGCTATTCTTGGCCCCTTAATACAAAACTTGATTATAACTTAACACATAACACATATAGCATACAATTGACTTGCATGATCCTTTAAAACGTTTATAACTTTTCATTTGAATTCTTTTTCCAAAATAACTCGTTTTAGGCATCGGCGAACGTTTTAAAACCTTTAAAATCCTCAATTGTCGCCATACGAACCGAATGAATTTCAAATCATTACTAACACATGTATTAACATCAAACTTAACTTTTTGGCATCATTAGATCACCAAGTACACATAATAGCCAAAATTGCATATTGATGGCATTTTATCAACTTTTCAAAACTTAACTTTTGAACCTCCTTTGAATTCTCAAGTCTAGACATCAAATACATCAACACTTGTTCAATAACAACTTTACATAATCACAAAACTCCTATGGGCATCTTCCAAGTCACTTTACAGATTATTACGTTATCTACACAAAAAGTATAGCCTAATATTTGACTTTTCACTAACAAAACATATTTTTCTTCCATTTATGTTTCTTTGAAACCATCTAACATGAATTTATGCATGCTTCTCACATAATCAACACCCTTATTTAGGGTTTCATCCATATTTCCAACAAATAACATATAATCATCCATGAATCATAATTTCTAGCCTTGAATAAGAACATGAATAGTTCATCAACTTTATTCTACCACTTTGGAACTTAGGGTTTCATGATAGACCACATCTACAACATATCAATCACATAATCTTTACATCTAGCAACAATTTCATGCATGGCTACTCTTATTCTTGAACATAATCACATAAACACAAAATTTTAAGGTTTAAACATCTTTTTACCTTCATGTTGCTCTCTTTCTTCTTGTAATAACCCTTCTAAAGGTTTGATCATCCACTTTGATAGCTTAATCTCCATTCCTTGCTCACTTTTCCAACAACTTCCTTCAACTTTCTTTAAACCCTAGCCTTTTCTCTCTTTTTCTCCCTTTGAGAGCTCCCTCACTTGCACCCTTCGAACATGTTGGAAAAATGACTAAGTTTGATGCATAAACATATACATATAAGTGTTGTATAAATCTCCAACACTTAACTCACCACTAGTTAACTAACTCATGCATGGTTAGGGGATAATTATGTCATTTCCTTTCCATCTTTAATGGCACAATGGACAATTCATACTACTAGGATACCATGGGCATTTCACAACTTAACAAGGGCACTTTAGTCAATTATCAAAAATTTAGACAATTTATTTTCTAATTAACTCATAATTTGCTTACTTTTATTCCATTTCACTTCCTTTTTAATCCAACTTTGTTTCCATAACTTGAACTCATTCCACTATCAAATATTCCATAGTTTGTTTGTCCCAAATTACTTAACACCCTTCCAAATTTGCATTTCCTTGATTAATAACAATAATTCACAACAATTACTAATTTTGCATATCAATTCATACATAATTTTCTACATACCATTTGGTTCCATATTCAATCAAATTTCAATATCCTACATCTCAATATAATCAAACTGTTCATCATTTCCATAAACTACTTCCTCGAGAAGCGAACCTCGACCGAATTATCCATCATCTTTCATCCTTTTAAACTCATAATACTTTCTTTACGACTTTACGTCTCTTGACTTATTTACATCAATCTCATAATGCTAATTCTTAACATACACACTATAAACTTTCCTTCCATACACTTTCGGGATATCACATTCTATATCTTCACATCGTATGCATGATTGTCTTAATTAAATCCTCTAATATCAATTCCTTAAGCAATTTCATTTATTCGCATATCATACCCTTAACATTCCATAAATCCTTAATAACCTAATTAGATCATACAATTCCTTTCTCACTGCACATACATACTTACTTTATCTCGTCATTATCATACATTCGCCTCTCCAGGCCCGTTCATTAACCTTGCTATTAACATTCATAACTAAAGCCTCAATTCACATATAGATTCCTTATTTCCATCATTTCCAAACTTTGAATCCTTCTTTATATATCTTGCCATATATACATACATTCAACCTACCACATAAGTCATATATAACATATTGATTAAATAATAATTCTTATTTAATCTCCCTTATAAATTTTTGTCATTCAACAATAGGTTTTTAAATATTAACCTTTATTTAATTAATCATAATCCTCATTTAAAATTCTGTAAAATATTGGGGTGTCACAGGTCAAGTATCTCAAAATATTCAAGTGTTAACACCGCGTAAACTCCAACATGGCTCCACGTAGATAAAGCCGTTAACTTTTAACAATTTCAAATGATTTTTCTATTTTTTGTTAAAAAAAATTATAGTTTAATGAGTTGACTGAAAAAAAGTTAATTTGGTGATGCAAATATAAATTGAGATTAAGTTTAATAGGAGAAAAGTAATTTAACCCCTTTTTCATCCAATTGGATAGCATTATAGTTTAATGAAAAAAATTAATTCGATGATGCAAATAAAAATTGAGATTTAGTTTAATGGGAGAAAATTGATTTAACCCATTTTCATCCAATTGGATAGCATTAATGTTGACAATCTTGTTTGTTTTTAGATTTACCCTATTCCAAATTCTAATGATTTTGACTTTGATAACGAATCATCTTTTCCTGAATCTAATTAATTCAAGGGAATATATTGTTGATCCATATTGAACTTATAACATTTTTGTGTGTAATTTAGGGTGTGTAGGTAATGAATTAGAGTAAGTGTTTGTTCGTCTACTGACGTTTGGAGTGTTTGGAGGTTCCAAATGCAGTTAAGAATATTGTTCATTTACAAGTAATTTATTTCAAATGTAGCTTATTTAACTCACAAACGCTTCATTTTGGGTCCAAAATTAATGCTTTAAAAGTGGTGCGTTGCATTTGAACCTTCAAACGCACCAAACGTTACTATTGCAAATGCTCTAAACACCAATAACAGAACAAACCTAAATTAAATGAGATAATTTATGTTAATTAGGTTCATGAATCATAAAAATTAATACAGAATATATTGTATCTTTAATACTAAACGTGTACTAAAATTTTATGAAAAAACTTAACTTCTAAACTATTAAGTCAGACTTTGGGAATATCAAAATTTATGAATTAGAAAGTAGGAAATTTTTAAAAAAAAAAACCTTTTGAACTACCTAATCACCAAACTTGGACTCTTGAGTTGACTGAGAACTAGCTAAAATGACTTGATTTTTGCGTTATTATATTTTGATATTGATTGAAGTCTTGATTAACTAAAATTTATGTATACTATGGTATTTTCATATATGATATTCTAAATTTATAGTAATGATTTTCTTATGTAAATATTAATTTTTTATTATGGATTTTTATTATTAAATTAAAGTTACATTACATGTTGGCGTAATTCTATTTTTAAAATATATTGTAACAGATTTTGTATTGACAAAAGTATCATTTAAGTTGTTAAAAAAACATATAAATGTAGTTTATCTAATACATGTATCGTAATATCTTAAATTTAAAAACTTATGTGCTTTTAGGGAAGAGCGCGGTGCGATTTGATGAGGTTTTAAACTCCTATCGTAATCACAATATGCAGTTTTTAAATTTTAGCAACCACATCAATGCGATTTCTTATGGTTACAATTTTTTGTGATTTTGGTGCAATTGAGGTGTAGATGCTGGTACAAAACCACACTTAGACAAAAAAATATATACATTACACAACTTGAAAATATTAATTAGTACTATTTTCTTTCAAATTAAATTAACAGCAAATTAATATTGTTCTTAACAATATATAATTATAATGTTTCAAGTAAAGACATAACAATTATAAACTATTCAATAACTTGGATATTTCAAATAAAGAAATAACAATTAATAACATAGTTTATAAAACATTTCTCTTTGAAGTCTTCTAGTTCTATTATTTTCTTTTTAATTTTGTCAAATGTAAAAGCAAAAAAATAACAAATCACGATTGGCTTTTATATTTAATTTACATTTTAACAAAATTAGAAAGAAAAATAAAAGATAATTGTAAGACCCCGAATTTTATGAAATACAAAATTTAATTTTTCTTCATATATATTTTTTTTTGAAACAATAAGTGGTTAAATTAACAAAATTGAAAGTTAAGGATGTTATGTGCAAATTTTATTTTGTCGGACAATATTCGCTTTGTCGGGGAATATTCGTGCCGTACGACGGCGCCGAAATAATAAATTATTGGTGGACCCCACAACGGAATATTTGTCGGATATAGAAAATGACAGAAGTAACCTTTTTAAATAAAAATAGTCAACGGAACTGTTAAAATACCGGTGATAAAAGAATAGTAGCATACGGTAGTTTATGGTATTTTCTGTAGCACACGGTACTCTACAGTAACACACGGTATTGCATAGTGTCTCATATTATTGGTCTGATAATTGACACCGTAACTGTTACGCATCATTTCATCGATAATTGTCACTGCATAATATTTTATATTATCAATTCAATAATTGTTGTTACACAGTATTTTGCATTATTGATTTAATAATTGTCATTACACTGTATTTTATATCATTGAGTCAATAATTGTTGTTGCACTGTTTTTAAAATTATTGAACCTAATAATTGTCACAGTAACATATGCACAGTAATTCACATTATTGAATCAATAATTGTCATTACACAGTAACGTATGATTTATTTTACATTATTGTTATCTCTATTATGATGTTATTTAAACAGTTGTATTTCATTAATTTATTGACTTGATATCTAAGAGCTAACTATACTGTATTTATAACAATTAGTCATAATAATTGAATTGATAAAGTTATTTGTTTATAATATAAAGTTAGGTGATTATTAGGTGATATGAAATGAAAGGTGTAGATTAAAGTGTGAATTATTGTTGAATAATTGAATTGATTTGTTTATAATATAAAGTTAGGTGATTATTAGGTGATATGAAATGAATGGTGTAGATTAAAGTGTGAATTATTGTTGAATAATTAAATTGATTTGTTTATAATATAAAGTTAGGTGATTATTAGGTGATATGAAATGAATGGTGTAGATTAAAGATAATATAATATTTGAAATGGATGGTGTAGATTAAAAGGTGATCTTTAAATGAATGGTTTAGATTAAATGAATGATAAGATTTTTGGCTATAAATAGAAGCATTAACTTAAGGATTTTTCATAAACTTCCTTACTTGTTCTTTCTTTCTCTCTCTAAATACTTCTTGTGAAAGTTCTCTCTAAGTGTGCTTAAGTCATCTTGAGTATTTGTGAAGATCTATAAGTATACGTGTACTGTTCAAGTTAATCAACCTCATTTAAATCAATATCCAGTCACGTGTTACGGTAAGGGATACCATCTTTTTCATCTTCCATTATTCAAACATACTATGGTAAGGGATTATCATTATTTGATTCTCGATAATAATATTGTTTCTTCCTTACTCATAAGACGTGCCTTTTATTTCCATGTATTAAATTGTGGGAATAACCTTACGGAGCGGATTGCCGCCTGTTGGTGAATAACCTTTCGTATTCATTCATTATTAATCTCTGAGAATAACCTTACGGAGCGGATTGCCGCCTGTTTGGTGAATAACTCTTTGTACTCAAATTCTATTAAATTGTGGGAATAACCTTACGGAGCGGATTGCCGCCTGTTGGTGAATAACCTTTCGTATTCATTCACTATTAATCTCTGAGAATAACCTTACGGAGCGGATTGCCGCCTGTTTGGTGAATAACTCTTTGTACTCAAATTCTATTAAATTGTGGGAATAACCTTACGGAGCGGATTGCCGCCTGTTGGTGAATAACCCTTTGTATTAATTTCCTTCACCTTTTGTTAATCAAACCTGCTACGGTAAGGGATATTATTTTCTTTCATACTCCTAAATCGAAATTTATTATAGAACTATTGCTTCTATAATTCCTGAAAATATTATATGTTCCATAATAGTTGAACTTCATTATTTCAACTGAACCTTCCTATTTACGTGAACCTTTCTATTGAATTGTAACCGTTATTCTGAACTGTGGATCTTGAATTTCACTCCACATCATGTTGACAATTTGGACATTATTTGAATCTGTACAAAGTAAACTTCCGATACTTATTGTTATCCTATTTCTTCTGTTCATCATTTACATCATTCTAATCATCCAAAAAAATCAAGCTGTTGTGAATATCTGTGGCCGGGGGCACAGATGTGATATATTTGTTGAACAGATGATAGGTTAAAGGCGATATAATAGGTTAAAGGCGATACATCTGTTCGGTGTCTTTTATGGCACGTGGTGAATGTTCTCTTTGGCCCGTAGTGCAAAGATGAACTGTTGTTTGGTATGATTATGACCAAAGGCTGAATCTGGTATAATCATGACCGTTGGTGCTATATTGAATATCTTTGGCCCGTAGTACAAAGATGAACTGTTGATGTGCATGATTATGATCAGGAACTGTGAATTTGTATTATCTTGACTAATGATATTTCAGATGATAAAAGTTGATGATGTTTTTCCTAAAAAGAGAACCGAGTGGACATTATAGTCTGCATTATTCTTCTAATAGATTACTCATTCCGCTGCTATTATTGATCTGAACGTTGTTTAAGAATTTAACTGCAGTTTTTGATATAAACCTTGTAGTCTATTGTATTCTATCAAGAACTCAACTGTTGAAGACTAATGATAATTTATTCGTCATTATCTTAGTCATGATATTCTTTACTGGGCTATTTGAGCTCACCCTTTCTTTTGTTCCATTGTTTTTCAACAGGAGATGAAAACATAACAGGGTCTAGCCGGGGAATGGAGTGAGGGTCCGAGGAATAGTTATCATAGTCTTCACGTTTTGTAAAATAGTGTGACAATAATAGTGAAGACTTAGTTGTGTATTATTATACACTGTATTGTTGTACGTTGTGCTTTGTTGTAATAATTTTGTTGTAGTATTTTGATGACTCAAGTTTGGGCTGTGTGGGCCCAGATTTGGGGGTGTCACAGTTGGCATCAGAGCTTAGGGATATGGTCTTTAATGGAGATCTGGGGTAGAACTAGGAGGGGAGAGACGAATAGAATCAGTCACTAGTGTGTCCTACCTAAAATAGATTTTATTATCTAATGAGTCGATTTGAATGTAGGAACATGAAGTGATGAGTCAGTTTATTTGAACTAACATTTATTTTGTGACCACAGTTAAGTATGACATCTGGAAATCAGGAGGTTAACCACGAAGTACCCGAAGTGAATGTAGAGGCCACAAACAATTCTTCTACAAACTCAGAGTTGAATAATTTGCCTAAAGCAAAAATTATTTGTATCCGATCTAAAGAAGAAGAAGGTGAAAGTTCTACCGTCGTTCTTCCAAATTCGTTCTTTAAAGGATATCCGGAACTTGCGGAAATTGTTGCCTTTAATTTGCTCGACAGTTGGAAACATATCATCACCTGGTTATGCTCGATAACAAAGGATCAGAATATATGGACGTTTCATATAAGTCTTTGGGATTTATGGTGTTCGAGCTATGATTTTCAAGATTATTTAAAAATGATGTATCTATACTTTTGGGCGTTACAATTTAGAGGAATTCAGGTTAAGTTAGTCACTATCGTGGAAACTGTAGTCTATCGAAAATACTATTTTAATGGAAATCATTGGTACGCTACTACTGATGAAGTTGAAGAATCTGAGAAACAGTTCGTTAGAGAACTGTTTCGTGGTATCCCCATGGTTGAAATACGTGAAGATCCGGATGAAGTATATGGGACTCGATTTGATGATGACAGCCTTGATGATCAAGAAATCGAATGAAGTGATGACCGGTAAGCTATTCATCAATTCTCGAGAAGTCTATGCCATGTTAGATATTGACTCTATCCACTCTTTTATCTCACCTATATGTACTCAACGTTTAAATTTGCCTATTGAAAACTTAAATCTTGTCTTATCAGTTGAAATCTCATTGGGAGAAATACCTATTACATTTACTATCTATAAATCTTGCCTAGTTTAAATCAACAACCTCACATTACCTGTTGACCTTATTTCTTTGGAGATGCATGAATTTGATGTGATTTTAGGAATTGATTGGTTGACTACCCATCATGCTAAAATTGATTGTTTTCATAAGATTATTAGTTTTCATATTTCTAATCAACCTGTCATGCAAATTCAAGCAACTAAACCATTGAAATCTATAACTATTATTTCTAGCCATAAAGTCATTCGTTTATTGAAAAACGGATGTCAAGCCTTTTTAGCCCATGTCATTGATTTGAACAAAAATACGTCAAACTTGAATGATATTCCTATTGTTAATGAGTTCCTGACGTTTTTCCTGAGGAACTTCCTGGCTTATCCCCAAACCGAGAAATTGAATTCTGTATCGATCTTGAACCCGATACTAAACCCTTTTCCAAAGCTCAATACCAAATGGCTCCCATAGAACGCCAAGAGATGAAAGTTTGATTATTAGATATCGGTATCATTCGAGCGAGGAATGCGAGAAGAGTTTTCAAGAACTCAAGAGGAGACTTGTTTCAGCTCCTGTTCTGACCATTCCATCAGGATCAGGAGAATTCGTCATATATAGCGATGCTTCAGGCAAAGGTCTAGGTTGTGTCATTATGCAACATGGAAATGTTATAGCTTATGCCTCTCGACAACTCAAAGATTATGAGAAAAATTATCCTACTCATGATCTAGAGTTGGCAGCAGTCGTTTTCGCGTTGAAGATCTGGAGACACTACTTGTACGGAGAAAAAGTGGATATCTATACGGATCATAAAAGTCTCAAGTATTTCTTCACCCAGAAGGAACTCAACATGCGACAACGACGTTGGCTTGAGCTGTTGAAGGATTACGACCACACAATCCAGTATCACCCGGGAAAGGCAAACGTTGTAGCTGACGCTTTGAGCAGAAAATCTTATGCGAGTACAAGTGCACTGCTGACAACACAAAAACGTATTTTGTACGACTTGCAAAAGATGGAGATAGAGCTAAAGACACTAGGGACCCACTCGAAGATTGCTCACGTGCGAGTAGAACCAACTTTAATCGATAAAATTAAAGCTGCTCAAGCTACCGATCCGGAACTGATAAACATGATAAAGAAAGTACAAGAAGGTGCCATTCCCGAAGCAAGAATCGACGAGAAAGGAATACTTCGAGTCAACTCTCGACTCTGTGTTCCTAACGATCCTGAATTAAAGCATAAAATCATGATGGAGGCACACAACACGCCATTTGCAATCCACCCAGGAGGTACCAAGATGTATCGAGATCTTCGACATACATTTTGGTGGAACAATATGAAAAGGGAGATTGCAGAGTTTATCTCAAGGTGCCTAACTTGTCAACGTGTCAAGGCAGAGCATCAAGTACCTAAGGGTCCATTACAACCACTTGAGGTTCCCGAATGGAAGTGGGAACACATCAATATAGATTTCGTGACAGGTCTTCCCAAAGTTTCTCAAGGCTTAGATGCAATTTGGGTCATCGTAGATAGATTGACCAAATCCGCTCATTTCTTGCCCATACGAGAAAACTTTTCACTTGAACGTCTTGCCGGTATGTAAATGAGATTGTGAGATTGCATGGCATGCCAGTTTCCATTATTTCTGATCGAGATCCTAGATTCACTTCACGCTTTTGGATCAGTCTACAAAAAGCTATGGGCACTGAACTACGTTTTAGTTCTGCATACCATCCTCAAACGGACGGACAATCGGAAAGGACGATCCAGACCCTCGAAGATCTTTTGAGACTTTGTGTATTAGACTTCAAAGGAAGTTGGGATAAGTACTTGCCATTGGTGGAATTTTCTTACAACAACAGTTACCAAGCAAGCATAGGCATGGCTCCATTCGAGGCATTGTATGGAAGGAAGTGTCGCTCTCCAATATGTTGGAATGAGGTAGGAGAAGCAAAATTGTTGGGACCCGAGTTGGTACGCTTGACGACCGAAAATATCCAAATGATCCGACAACGAATACAGACCGCACAAGAACGACAAAAGAGTTATGCTGATCTTCATCGGAGAGACGAAAGTTTCAACGTCGGAGATCATGTATTCTTACGTGTTTCTCCATGGAAAGGGGTTACGAGATTCGGAAAGAGAGGAAAGCTCAACCCTCGATTTATTGGCCCATTTGAAATCCTCGATCGAATAGGAACCGTAGCCTACAGACTAGCCCTACCACCAAGTATGTCTCGCATCCATAACGTTTTTCACATATCTATGTTACGTAAATATGTGAAGGACCCAAACCACGTCATTGAGTTAGAACCAGACGTTATAGCAGAGGATTTAACATACGAGGAGGTACCTGTTAAGATCCTGGATAAGAAGGAGCAGATCCTACGCTCAAAGGTTATACCTCAAGTTAAGGTTTTATGGAGGAACCAAGATACTGAGGAAATGACCTGGGAGCTAGAATCTGAGATGAAATCTAAGTATCCTTACCTCTTCGATATGTCAGGTACGTCAATTTCGGGGACGAAATTTCATAAGGAGGGGAGGTTGTAAGACCCCGAATTTTATGAAATACAAAATTTAATTTTTCTTCATATATATTTTTTTTTGAAACAGTAAGTGGTTAAATTAACAAAATTGAAAGTTAAGGATGTTATGTGCAAATTTTATTTTGTCGGACAATATTCGCTTTGTCGGGGAATATTCGTTTGGTCGGGGAATATTCGTGCCGTACGACGGCGCCGAAATAATAAATTATTGGTGGACCCCACAACGGAATATTTGTCGGATATAGAAAACGACAGAAGTAACCTTTTTAAATAAAAATAGTCAACGGAACTGTTAAAATACCGGTGATAAAAGAATAGTAGCATACGGTAGTTTATGGTATTTTCTGTAGCACACGGTACTCTACAGTAACACACGGTATTGCATAGTGTCTCATATTATTGGTCTGATAATTGACACCGTAACTGTTACGCATCATTTCATCGATAATTGTCACTGCATAATATTTTATATTATCAATTCAATAATTGTTGTTACACAGTATTTTGCATTATTGATTTAATAATTGTCATTACACTGTATTTTATATCATTGAGTCAATAATTGTTGTTACACTGTTTTTAAAATTATTGAACCTAATAATTGTCACAGTAACATATGCACAGTAATTCACATTATTGAATCAATAATTGTCATTACACAGTAACGTATGATTTATTTTACATTATTGTTATCTCTATTATGATGTTATTTAAACAGTTCTATTTCATTAATTTATTGACTTGATATCTAAGAGCTAACTATACTGTATTTATAACAATTAGTCAAAATAATTGAATTGATAAAGTTATTTGTTTATAATATAAAGTTAGGTGATTATTAGGTGATATGAAATGAATGGTGTAGATTAAAGTGTGAATTATTGTTGAATAATTGAATTGATTTGTTTATAATATAAAGTTAGGTGATTATTAGGTGATATGAAATGAATGGTGTAGATTAAAGTGTGAATTATTGTTGAATAATTAAATTGATTTGTTTATAATATAAAGTTAGGTGATTATTAGGTGATATGAAATGAATGGTGTAGATTAAAGATAATATAATATTTGAAATGGATGGTGTAGATTAAAAGGTGATCTTTAAATGAATGGTTTAGATTAAATGAATGATAAGATTTTTGGCTATAAATAGAAGCATTAACTTAAGGATTTTTCATAAACTTCCTTACTTGTTCTTTCTTTCTCTCTCTAAATACTTCTTGTGAAAGTTCTCTCTAAGTGTGCTTAAGTCATCTTGAGTATTTGTGAAGATCTATAAGTATACGTGTACTGTTCAAGTTAATCAACCTCATTTAAATCAATATCCAGTCACGTGTTACGGTAAGGGATACCATCTTTTTCATCTTCCATTATTCAAACATACTATGGTAAGGGATTATCATTATTTGATTCTCGATAATAATATTGTTTCTTCCTTACTCATAAGACGTGCCTTTTATTTCCATGTATTAAATTGTGGGAATAACCTTACGGAGCGGATTGCCGCCTGTTGGTGAATAACCTTTCGTATTCATTCATTATTAATCTCTGAGAATAACCTTACGGAGCGGATTGCCGCCTGTTTGGTGAATAACTCTTTGTACTCAAATTCTATTAAATTGTGGGAATAACCTTACGGAGCGGATTGCCGCCTGTTGGTGAATAACCTTTCGTATTCATTCACTATTAATCTCTGAGAATAACCTTACGGAGCGGATTGCCACCTGTTTGGTGAATAACTCTTTGTACTCAAATTCTATTAAATTGTGGGAATAACCTTACGGAGCGGATTGCCGCCTGTTGGTGAATAACCCTTTGTATTAATTTCCTTCACCTTTTGTTAATCAAACCTGCTACGGTAAGGGATATTATTTTCTTTCATACTCCTAAATCGAAATTTATTATAGAACTATTGCTTCTATAATTCCTGAAAATATTATATGTTCCATAATAGTTGAACTTCATTATTTCAACTGAACCTTCCTATTTACGTGAACCTTTCTATTGAATTGTAACCGTTATTCTGAACTGTGGATCTTGAATTTCACTCCACATCATGTTGACAATTTGGACATTATTTGAATCTGTACAAAGTAAACTTCCGATACTTATTGTTATCCTATTTCTTCTGTTCATCATTTACATCATTCTAATCATCCAAAAAAATCAAGCTGTTGTGAATATCTGTGGCCGGGGGCACATATGTGATATATTTGTTGAACAGATGATAGGTTAAAGGCGATATAATAGGTTAAAGGCGATACATCTGTTCGGTGTCTTTTATGGCACGTGGTGAATGTTCTCTTTGGCCCGTAGTGCAAAGATGAACTGTTGTTTGGTATGATTATGACCAAAGGCTGAATCTGGTATAATCATGACCGTTGGTGCTATATTGAATATCTTTGGCCCGTAGTACAAAGATGAACTGTTGATGTGCATGATTATGATCAGGAACTGTGAATTTGTATTATCTTGACTAATGATATTTCAGATGATAAAAGTTGATGATGTTTTTCCTAAAAAGAGAACCGAGTGGACATTATAGTCTGCATTATTCTTCTAATAGATTACTCATTCCGCTGCTATTATTGATCTGAACGTTGTTTAAGAATTTAACTGCAGTTTTTGATATAAACCTTGTAGTCTATTGTATTCTATCAAGAACTCAACTGTTGAAGACTAATGATAATTTATTCGTCATTATCTTAGTCATGATATTCTTTACTGGGCTATTTGAGCTCACCCTTTCTTTTGTTCCATTGTTTTTCAACAGGAGATGAAAACATAACAGGGTCTAGCCGGGGAATGGAGTGAGGGTCCGAGGAATAGTTATCATAGTCTTCACGTTTTGTAAAATAGTGTGACAATAATAGTGAAGACTTAGTTGTGTATTATTATACACTGTATTGTTGTACGTTGTGCTTTGTTGTAATAATTTTGTTGTAGTATTTTGATGACTCAAGTTTGGGCTGTGTGGGCCCAGATTTGGGAGTGTCACAATAATTGTATTTCTAAACTTTGGAATGAAATAAAGAAAGTATTAATTATTAAACTATTAAATGTAAAAAGGTTTATTGCACGATGTATTTGTATTTATTTGCAAGATTTTGTTAGTATATATAAAAATTTATATATTTACATATATGTATATATAATATATAGTTTAAATATATTGTTTTTGTTTTCCTGCTTAAGGTGCGATTTCGCAAATGTGTGGTTCCTAATTTAAAAACCTTCTTGTAAAACCGTATTGCACCACACTGCACTACACATACGATTTTTACCAGTGACGGTGCAATTGCGATCTAATTTGTGATTTTTTGCTCTCTCCTCATGTTATCCATTTTGTACGAGTTTGGGCCTATTAGACCCACCTATTCCTTTTTATGATAATTATGAGTTAGGCGTCCACTATGTA
This sequence comes from Hedera helix, assembly GCA_947179155.2. Taxonomy (NCBI): domain Eukaryota; kingdom Viridiplantae; phylum Streptophyta; class Magnoliopsida; order Apiales; family Araliaceae; genus Hedera; species Hedera helix. Next base: position 36,842,057 of record OX359268.1, on the reverse strand, counting down.
TATAGAGTTCACTCAACTCATAAAGCACTAACTAACAAAATAAGATTACAATATTATCTTATTTTTGTGGCATCACTAATTTAATTACAATATTATGCCATTTGGTCAAAGATTCGGTGGTAACTATTAAAACAATTAAGTGAATTGAAAATACTATGAAGTACTGCATATAAGTCTCTTCGTTATCAAAATTAACTTTTCAATGGTAACAACTAGGTTAACACTAATAAGTTTACAATAAATATTGGAACATTTATGTTACGCATGGGATTTAGTGGATGTGATATAGTGGAAAATATCGATGATCTTAATTGATATTTTTCACTCTATTATAATCCAATTAAATTTGGAGAAAACAGTGAAAATGAATGAGTTATTTAACATCATGCACAAGTTATATTAATCCGACAATTCTACCAAATAAGTTAAATAATTTCTCAGCTAATGAATATTTATTAACAACACAGTCCACAATAAGCAGTTGCAATACTGATAAAAGTTCAAACTTATCTAACGAGTTCTACAAAAATATTTATCGAGTATTTGTTATGATTTTAGAAGTATTTGTGGACAGTTGAAACAAAAATGTAGAAGAATTATAATCAAGAAGAAAGAACAAAAGAATAATGGAAGAAAAAAATGGCAGAATTGTATTGATAATGAGCTTTTTAGCAGTTTCAAGAGAAATGAAGTAATTGATTACAAAAGACATGCCCTCTTAATAGTTACCAACTGTTATATAGAGCACTAACTACCTTTTCAGCCCAATTCTGTAACAACAATCCACGTATTTAACACAATTACTAACAATTGATGACATCACTACTAACTAACACTAACTGCCACTAATTCTGACATCACTCTAATAACCTTCCTAAGCCAGCTCATCAATTTGATTTTATAACTTTCAGCCAATCAACTGTCTTCAGGTGGATCCTTATATGAATGTCATTCTAGAATAAAAGCTACCTTCTTAACACTTTGAATTCTATAAAACCACATAACAATGCTTCCCTGTTGAAAGGATCATTGTCCTCAAGGATCTACCTTCTGAAATATCAAAAGAAAATTCTAAAAATTTGGCAACCAACATCTTAGCATCTTCCCATGTAGCATCGTCTACTGAACTGTCCACCCATTGAACCAAGTACTCAATTTTTGGTCTGTTTTGAAATTTTATCATCCTCTTGCTCAATACCTTATTAGGAATGGTTTTAGGTCTTCCATTTTCAGCTATAAGAGGCAATTCTTAGGCAATAACATCATTAGTTCCAATGGTCTTTTCAAGTAAGGACACATAAAAAAAATCATGGAATAAGGATCCTATAGGTAACTTGATCTTATATGCCACAATTCTAATTTTCTTTAAAACTTCATATGGACCGTAATACCTAAAAGCAAGCTTGAAACTAGACCTTTGAGCTAAATTGGATTGCTTGAATGGTTACAGTCTGAGATATACCAAATCTCCTAAATCAAACTGCCTCTCAGTCCTGTGTCTATCTGTAGTGATTCTCATTCTATTCTGTGATGCTAACAGCTTCTGCCTCAATTCTTGCAACATATTAACTATTTCTCTAATGAATGTGTCCATAGCTAGAACCCTTGTGTTCTCCACTTGATGAAAGTTAAGTTGTGGTGGCTTAAACCAAACAAAACTTTAAAGGGTGTATAATGTAAGGCTATATGAAGTTAGTGTTGTACCACCATTGAGCTAGAGGCAACCAGTAAAACCATTTTTAGGTTGTTCACTACACATTTATCTCAAATAACACTCCAAACTTATATTCAATCTTTTAGTTTGCCCTTGTAATTTAGGATGGTATGTTGAACTCAGGCATAATTTCAGTCCCAACTGTTGGGACATTATTTGCCAAAAAGTACTTAAGAAAATTGTGTCCCTGTCACTTACAATTTTCTGAGGTAAATCATGAATTTTATAAATATTGGCTATGAATATTTTAGCAACACTAGCAGCAGTGTAAGGATGCTTTATGCCAATAAAATGTGTAAATTTGGAGAATCCGTCAATGATGACTAAAATAACTGAATGACCATCAGAATTTGGCAATCCTGCAATGAAATCCAGTGAAATGTCAGTCCAAGGTTTAAAAGGAACCTTTAATGGTTGCAATAATCCTGGATATAGAACATTCTCAGTTTTATGTCTTTGACATGTGTCACATTCAGAGATCCAAGTTCTAATATCTGTAGTAATTTTATTCCACCCAAACTACTTGCTTAACCTTTTTAAAGTTGCTTGCATACCAGAATGTCCTCCTAAAGGACTCTCATAAAAAGATTGAAAACATCATTCTCCTGATATCATTGTCCCTTCCCAGAATTATTTGCCCTTTTAGTCTTAGAATACCTTTTGTGAACGAGTAATCTGGATGAGATGTTGGATTGACATATAGTTGCTGAATCAATCCCTAACTTCATTGTCTTCATCATAGGGACTAATAACTTTCTACATCTATAATGGTACACTAACTGAGATAACATGTAAAGAATAATTTCCTTATTATTGTCCTTACCATCAAAAATTTCAGTAAGTTGTCTTGATAAGGCATCTGCCACAATGTTTTTAGTACCCTTCTTATATGTAATCTCATAGTCTTACCCTATCATTTTACTAAGACATTTTTGCTACAGAAAAGCTGTCAGCCTTTGTTCCATGAAGAATTTTAAACTTTGATGGTCTGTTTTAATAACAAAATTCATAGCCAATCAGATAGGGCCTGCACTTTGATATAGCATGCAGTATAGCCATTAATTCTTTCTCATACACAGATAATCCTAAATATTTTGGTGACAAGGCTTTACTTAAGCATGCTAATGGCTTACCCCTCCTGCATATGTCTCCATTATGAAAGGTAGTTTGAAATCAGGCAATGCTAAAACTGGGGTAGTGCTCATAGCCTTCTTCAGTTTATTAAAAGCTTTTTGTGCCTCTTCTATCTATTTAAACTGATTCTTCTGAAGTAATTTAGTTAATGGCCTAGAAATCTCACCATACCCCTTCAGTAACCTCTTATTACTCTAGTCAATCCCAAGAACCTCAAGGCTTTGACATTAGTAGGTTTAGGCCAATTAGTCATCCAAGAATTTTTTCTGAGGATCTGTAGCTACACGTAATTTAGAAATGATATGGCCCAAATATTCTACTTTTCCTTGTGTAAATAAGCCTGTTTCTAACATCTCCATCACTATCTTTTCAATCTTAATTCTCTGTACTTGGGGATATCTATATGGCCTAATAGTAAAAAGGGTCTGAACCTATTTTAAGATGTATATGATGATCATACTCTCTTTGAGGTGGTAAGGATATTGGTTCGTGGAAAGCATCCTCAAATTTATCCAGAATTTGACTGATTTCTTTCGATTATTGGTTTTCATTTGTTTATTCCTAAATTGTAAACAAACAAGCCATAACTGATAATTGATCTTTATTATATAAAAATGCCAAATCATGAGCTGAAATCATTAATACAGATGGTTCTTGGTAATCTTTAGCCCCTTGCAGCTTAACTTTGTTATTTGCCAAGGTAAAAGAAATAGTTAACTTATCAAAGTTAAAGATACAATCCCCTAAGGTCTTCAACCATTGAACTCCTAGGACTGCATCACAACCCTTGATTAGAATTAGTCTCATGTCAGTGTGAAATGTATAACCCCAAGCCTTCCACTTGAAATCTTTGCATCTTTCTGAACTCACCATTTTAAGTCCATCAGCTACTGACACCTATAGAAGTTTGTCTATCTCCCTTATACAATGCAGTTGTTCAGCAGTTTTGGTATTGAGAAAGTTATGAGTGCTACCTATATCTATAAGAATAACAATTTCCTTCTTATTAATAATTACCTTGATCCTTATAGTAGTAGCATAAGTGCTCCCATTCAAGGCATGAATAGAAATGGTCATTTCAGATTCTTGGTCTTCTAAATTTTCTCCTTGCTGGTCATTTAATGAATCTCCTTCTAACTCTTCTTCCTCTAACTTATCCCCCCTACAATCATGAATATTTGTTTATTACCACATCCGTGTTCTTATCTATAAACCTTATCATAATTAAAACACAAACCGTTCTCTTTTCTTGTTTGAATTTCATTGAAAGTCAATCTCCTGACATTACTAGGAATTACACCATTAGCCTGCAATTTGGCCTTTTTTATTTGTATTAACTTGAGCAGTTGATGGACCATTATAATTCCCAGTTATTCCACTCACCTTATGAAATGGTTTCCCAACATTCTGTAAAGTGTGATTTATTGACCTGGTTGCAGTAATAGGATTTTTGGACTTAAAAATAGCGTCAACAGTGGACTCCTGAACTCTAGCAACTGATATGGCTATGGCTTCTGTAAGTTTCTTTGGTTCTAATAGCTTCACAAATCCACTAATTTATTCCTTCAATTCTCCAATAAAACATTTAATGAAATAATCTTCAGTTAGTTTAGGGTTTTCAACTTCTACCAAAGATTTAAGAAATTCAAATTTCTTTTGATATTAAGTTACTGTGGAGATCTATTGTAGCCTATTGAATTCAGTAAGAACATTATTGATATGAGACTCTCCAAATATAATCTCAACGTCCTCAATAAACTGTGTACAAGTCATACCTTAATGGGATTTATAATATGCCAAAAACCATGATCTAGCTTCACCCTCTATAATTAAAACTACACTTTTTAACTTTTATTAATCATTCATGGGGTAAAACTGAAAGAAGTAATCACACTTCATAATCCTATTCTTGATATCCATTCCATTGAACACAGGAAATTCAAATCTAGGATTCCATAGCGTATTGTTATTACTAATCTTTGAATTTCTATTGATCTGCAAATCTTAATGTCTAGGTGAATTCTGGTTTACTTCAGGTGTATTATCAGAGGAAGTTATAGGGTGTTTACCTTTAATTGCTTTCTAGAATTCTGACATCATTATCTCCATAATACTTTGCATATGACCAAACTTGTCATTCATCTCTCCCGTAATTTTCTGCAGGTGGTAGTGAATGTTCATTAGTTCTTACACTATAGAGCCTGTGTTTCTTAGGCCCTCTTATTAGAGTTCATGCCCTAGAGGCCAATTATTTGATGTAATTGCTTAACAATTTGATATTATATTTGATTAAATAAATGAATTATTTTATTATGATTTTATTTACTGCGTTATATAAATATTAGCATAATAAAGTCCTTAGAATAGTGATACGAATTATATAGCTTCAAGTATGTGACTTGAACATAAGATTATATAATTACAATTTGTATCATTGTTCTTAAATGTCCTTAGTTGAGTATCATTGTTAATGGGACACCAATGATGCATTGAGACTAGTATGTGGATTGACTGATGGTCAAATCTCATTGGTCATAAATATATGAGATATTGAGTTAATGCATATGTATATGTTAGAGAACAATGTACTGGACAGACCCACCATGAGAATTCTATGCGGAGCATTATGCAAAGTGTCATAAGAAATTCTCATAGTGACAATGATGTAATGATCATTCGACCTAAAATCACTATATTATTACACGGGAATTTATGTACTTTGATAGCATCAAAAGTCACCTTCAATAGGGTGGACAATAAAGGTGATTATTGGGTACATCATGAATCGTGTGAAGAATATGAGTGATCTAGATGGAATTTAACCCTCCTATATATTAGGGGTGATATCCATAGGCTTCTTGATTGAGTAGGACTATGAAATGTATGGTCATGCTCAAATAGTGATTTATTTCATATAGTCTATTCATTAATCAAGAAAACTCAGATTAAATTATGAAGAGTATGACACATTACATGCCTCGAGTTTAATCTAGGATGTCAAGGTTAAAAGGATTAAATTACATTGAAATATTAGTCACGAAAAGGTTGCATCGAATCACCGATCTTATTATTATTTGGGTAGCAGTGATGCATTACTAGATGCCGCTCACTGTTTATAATTTTATAATATGATTTTAAAATTATTGTCAATATAATAATAACCTAAAGGGTCACACATTTAGAACGCAATTAAAAGGAAATTAATTTAAATTATAAGGATTTAAATATGTCAATATGATTGATAGTATTTAAATTACGAATTTAAATTAATAGGATAATTTGTATATATCTATATTAATTAAGTAAGACTTAATTAAGATATAATATATATAAATTCGAATTTTATTTTTCTAATTAGGTTTTGGTTAATTCTTTTAACTGTTATATATACATGATATATCAGCTGTTTTAAGTATGTGAAAATCAAAACCTAAACCCTAGCCGCTTTCAGAAAGAAGCTAGAGAGAAAAACTCAGTAAATTCAGATCTAGATCTAGATTTTGGCGGCTAGTACCGCGACACTCTTTGCTGCAGATCGTGGGACGATTCGTGAGACGTTCGTGTGGATACCATAGAGACGCAGTTCCGTTGGATTGCATTGAAGATTCGAAGCCGTTCCAGAATTTCATCATCTCCATTCAAGCTCGGATAATCGGTAAAAATATATCTAAACCTCTGAATTAATATGTTTTCGCATGGATCCTGTTTTAGGATTTCAATTTTTTTTGAAATTTCGCTGCGTTTATGTGTTGAAACCCTACACCTCTTCTATTGCTTCCTTAGATCGAGTCCCTGTTTCCATGACATAATGAATTAGAGGAAAGCTAGCTCTGATACCAAGTTGTTATAATTTTAGAAGTATTTATTAACAATTGAAACAAAAATGCATAAGAATTATAATCAAGAAGAAAGAACAAAACAAGAATGGGAGAAAAAGAAATGGTAGAATTGTATTGATAATGAGCTTTTCAGCAGTTATAAAAGAAATGAAGTAAGTGATTACAAAAGACATGCCCTCCTAACTAACTTCCAACTGTTATATAGAGTACTAACTACCTTTTCTGCCCAATTCTATTACAACAATCTAGCTATCTAACACAATTGCTAATAATTGATGACATCACTACTAACATTAACTGCCAATAATTCTGACATCACTCTAACAACCCTCCTAAGCCAACTCATTAATCTGATTCCATAGCTTTCAGCCAATCAACTGTCTTCAGATGGATCCTTGTATGAATGTCATTCTAAAATAGAAAGTTCCTTCTGAACACTTTGAATTATGTAAAACCACATAATAGTATTATGTCCCTTTTAGTAGATATAAAAGTGAATCATCAGTACATAACAAGTAACATATTATTTTTATACTTGATTTATCCATATTTTCTTTTAAAAAAAAAATCGACTCCTACTTTTCCTTTATGATAGCCCCTACCATTAACTCCTGAAAGAAGAAGATAGCCTATAAACATATTAAGGTGACATGTTTAGTTCGTTTCAAATCAATATAATGTAATATGTTATTAAATTGACGTGATATTTATTATATTTGGTTAACCTATTACATGTATTAGCCCATGGCGTAATGCTATTATTACATCAAATTTTAAGTTTTTTTATTACATTATTCAATTGATATATTAGTTCATTACATCCATAATATAATATAAAAGACAAAACAATAATGATTATAACTAATTTGACATGAATCAACTAAATAAATATGTTATAATAATCTATTACCATTATATTACAACTTTATTACATTACTTATATTACATTACATTACAATAAATTTCTATTTAGCGAACCAAACCCTACCTAAATATAATCTTTAACCTTACATTATGATTTGTATCGTATGTCAATTGTACTCATATTAATTATTCACCATTTTCGTATTATTTATCAAATCAACAAACATAACAAAATCTCCCTACTAAGAATAACTTGAATATATAGAATGTATACTAATTTTATCATAATTTAAATGACAGTGTATTTAATTATATTCACAAAATACAAAAATGAAGTGAATCCAAGTTTAATAAGCTCAACCTTAAAATAACATCACTCAATTATCATATTTTTCTTTTTATAAAAAAACTCAATTATGTGCTTTTATTTATTCTATGAAAGTATGAAAGAATATATTTTAAATACTTTTACAAAATGTGATTCCCTTCTGGTTAAATCACTTATTCCCTATTGAACTGGATATCAATTTACATATGTATCGTTGATTTTTTTTTTTACAATCGACTCACTGAATTGGAATTTTTTTATAAAACGTTATAAAATCTGTTAATTTAAACAGAATAAGTAGCATCCCTCCACGTAATAGATTAATCTATGTGGCATCCATGTAAGTAAGAGAACTCATCCAATTCAATGAGTCAAAAATTAATTCAGTGATACATATGTAAATTTGTGTCCAGTTCAGTGAAAAAAAATAATTTAACCCGGCCTTAGCCTTAGACCTTCATATTTAAAAAAAAATCCTTCATCTTCTCCAATATGAAAACTTAACAAAACAGTCTTTTTTCCTCACAAAAAACAGAGAGCTATGGGGAAATACATGAGGAAAACTAAAATTACAGGTGATGTTGCAGTTATGGAGCTCTCACAATCCTTTGTCGGTGTTTGTACAATAGCCGAAACCCTCGCTTTAAAGAGACTGCAAGCTACAAATCCACCCTAAATCCATCTGCTAATGATTCATCTTGCCTTTAGCTACGTAGTTTAAGGCTTAAAAAGTCAAACGATACTGTTAAGCCACAAAAATCTGGGGCTAAAGAGAGTTGCAAACTTTTGAATCGTTTCTTAGTTTGGGGATTTTGGATTTGATTTGAGGATTTGTTGATGGGTTTGAAATGGATTTTCTTTGGACTTGGATCTTTGGGGGAGAAATCTTGGGTTTGTTTCAGATTTATCAGGTTTTGAAAGTCTTGTTTAGATACTGATAGATTTGAATGTCTCTCATACCTGATGTTATGAAGAAGATGAAGTAATGAAGAAGATGTTCAGTAACAAATTGTAGTTCAATAAGTCAATTGTAAAAAAAATAAAATAACTTTAATGATATAAATGTAAATTCGACTTCAATTAAGTGGAAAAAAATGATTTAACCCGTATTTAATATGTTGAATAATCCACATAAGCAGTCACATCAACATCTTGTTAAATTTTAACACTCTTAGACAAAAAATTCAAATTTTGTAAGAAAATTTCAATTCAGCGAGTCTATTGTAAAAAAAAAATTAATTTAGTGATGCATATATAAATTGATGTCTAGTTTAGTGAAAAAAAAGTTATTTAACCCGACTCTCTTCCCAAAATAGAAATATAGATGATTAAAATAGGGTTAAATAACTTTTTTCCTACTGATCTGGATACCAATTTACATATGTATCATTGAATTAATTTTTCTTACAATCGCATAACTGAACTGTAATTTTTTTACAAAATTTAAAATTTTCGTCTAAGACTCTTAAAATTTAATGAATTGCTTACATGACTGCTTATGTGAAAAATTTTACATATTAAATATGACATGACATGCCACTTGAAATTGATTGCAAAAAAGTTTTGGTTCACTAGTGCGATTGTAAAAAAAATTAATTATATGTAATTTAAAAAGTGATTTAACCCGATTAAAATAAGAGAAATATAAATACCGAAAATCCTGAATTCGTAGTTCCGTGTTGATGCTCGGTAAGGCCACCTCCTCCAACTCAAAAGTTGACGCACAGCTTAATGAATTAGGAAATTCTAGGGTTTCGTGTTCTAAACCGCACCGCTTTCAATCGGTTGCTGTATTAGCCGAATTGAGACCTAACCAGCTGCAATTCGGATCAAAATGGGCCGCTCTCGGGCAACTCCTAATGCTGCCGATGATGATCCCAGCCAAAGGTTATATATTTATCTGTATTGTATCGGTTATATAAATATGTATTTTCCTTTTCTGATGTTTTTGTTATCAATTATCTGGCTTTTAGCTGCACAAGTTTTCAATTTTGAGTATAATCTAATTAGCTAAATTAAGGTAGCGTTTGAAAAGTTTGGAGCTGAGTGGCAAAGTTATTTGTATGCTGCTAGCACTGTTATTATGTTTTGAATTTTGTTACAGAAATGGGATTTAATTTTAGATTTCTAGCTGTGATTTTGTCATTAGCAGAAGCTCGGATGCAATTGACTGTTAATTTACACACGAGTATGTCTTTTGCTATATTGTTTTGCTTATATATACTATGCCTGGTGTAAAGTAAAGCGCTGGAATTCTAGTTAAAGAAATTAGAGTGCGCGCGCGTTTTAGAATATTTTGCAGTTGCTAATATACTTATCTTTAACATTCTGTTTTATGAGTTGGCTTTATGTGACTCATTTACTTGTGAACTTGCTATTAAAGACGTGCATTGTTGCCCATGTGTATAATTGTCCGTGTTTTATTTTGTTAGCGTCTTACTCTCAAATGCTCTTTCCTAATGCTTGTGATTTGTATTGATGACTTTAGCCTTCTGTTTAACTTCATTTTCTAGCATCATTATCTTTTAATTTTTATTGGCTGGTAATTTGCAAAATGTATTTGTAGTTTCCAGTTCCCAATTGTGTTCCTCACTTCCTTGAGATCATTTATTTAGAATCGGTATTTTTTTGGGTTTAATCTTGGTTTAACTTATTTACTCAGAACCTAATTCTGTAGGCCTCTATTTTCTTTTCGTTTTTACTTTTCGGTTTAGCATTATTACTCCGTCTTTTCTTTCCAGCACTATGTTGATTTTTTCCTTATGTGAAAATTACCAATTTGTCCTTTGTTTTGAACATTACCAACTGGGTGGGATACATTAAGGAAAGGTAATTTTGAAATTTTGACAAAACTTTTATACCTTTTCAAAAAAATTATTGAAGTGCGTGAAATGTCGAAGGGAATAGATTAATTTTTAACATAAATAATAATATTTTATTGCAAGCTGTCACTAATATCCTCTTAAATGCATTTAATTTCATGTGTGACGTGTTATAATATGTCCCATTTGAGGTTTTGCTTGTTTTTATATGTCGAGTAGCTGTTTATTTTACCTTAATTCTGCTCGACCTCTGCTCTCTGTTTTGCCATAAAATGTCCAGTCGATCGAAGAGAAAGCGGACTGCTTCAAATGTGGAGAATTTAGAGTCTGTGACTGCAGGTATGATGTCACCTGAATTTGGTAGAAAATAATATTTCTTTCTTCTTCCTGGTTCATTAATGTATATTGTTTTGAATTGGGGTGACAGGTAAGCCTTGGAGATTTCTTTGTTTGTCTTCTTATTTACTCCATTTTGGAGGCTAAAAAGGAATAATCTATTGTTTAATTCATTTGGCACGGAAAAGTTCTGGAATTCACATTGCTTATTTATTTCTTGTCTTCAAACATTATAGTTTTTCTCTCTCTGATGACTAATGCCCTCCTTTTAGTATAGATTTACCTAATAAATCAAAAGTTCCATGTACTGTAATCGTCACTAAATGAAGTTATGTATTTTTTTTATCCTTGCCATCTTCTGCAATAACATCATTTCCCCCCCATTTTGATAGGTCAAGGGATAAATGAAGGGAAAAAGGCATTATACCATTGTAACTATTGCAAGAAAGATATCTCAGGAAAGATTCGCATTAAATGTGCGGTGTGTTCTGATTTTGATCTTTGCGTGGAGTGCTTTTCAGTGGGAGCTGAGGTTTATCCTCACAAAAGCAATCATCCATATAGGGTTATGGTTAGTGGCCTTTATTAACATGTTTTCTGATTTATTACATGACCTATTCAGCTGTACACCTTATCTTTAGTGGTTTCTGTAATAAAAGTATTTCAATTTAGATTTTTTAGCTATAGAGGCGCTCAAAGTAATCTCTTTCCTTATACAGTGAGTTCTGTTGGTTAGTCTTTAGATTTTATTATCCGAAGCACCTGAATTTGTGATCCTGTGATGTAGGGTATGGGGGGCACTAAGATTACATTTTTGAGGAAAATAAACTTATATCTCATCCTTGATTCACTTTCTCTTTTTAAGAGTTCTGTTTATTTATTTGTTTGTCTTTTTGTTTTGTTAACATGGTTTTTCTTTTCTTGATTGTTGAATTCCTTAAATTCACAGTTAATTTTGTTTAGTGAAGAAACAAGTTTACTGACCAAATTAAAACATTCATGATTAGTTTTTGAATATTGGTATTCTGCATCTACCTTTCTCCCTTCTTTGGTCATGCCTAGTGACAAAGGTTGGAATTTTAGAGGGATTAGCGGAAAGATGGGAGACCATAAAGTTAGAATGAGTGCATTCATTAAAATTAGTTAGCACCACTCGAGCATGAAAGAAGGAAGGAGCCCTGAAAGAATTCAGTCACATGAAATGATTTTTTTTTTTATGCTGGTCAGAATCTGGTAGTATGGTTTTCTTGATGAATGCTACAAGGGAAAGTCAAAATAAAAGGGTTGAAGTTGCAAAATAAGAGTAAAACCATACCTATAATGATATACTTTTCCCCCTGGTCAGGCTCCTCTGTAGTTCAAACTACTTTTTATACAAGAAAGAGAGTTACCTGTTTGGGTGCCTCTATTTCTCCCCTAGTTTGATGCCTGTTTTATGTACTAAGTTTATGATAAAGCCCTGTATATAGCACAATGAATAACATCCATTTTTGTTACCCCTGTTGGCTACTGGTTAGAATTGTCTTTATTGATTGCACCTTGAGATTCACTCATGCTTATGGCATTCATACGGTAGTTGCTTTGACTCCCAATAAAGGGTAATTGGTTATATCTTTACTTCGTCATGTATGTGATTTTCATTCAGTTGAGCTTCACAATTTCTTTTAGTGGCTTTTATACTGGCTATGTCTTCCGCTATTGTTGTGAAGTAAATTACTATTCAGTAGCACTTTTATTATCTATTGTTGTGATAATCTTCTAGGCTATTTTTTTTCCCACAGGATAATTTGTCATTCCCTCTCATATGTCCTGACTGGAATGCAGATGAAGAAATATTACTACTAGAGGTATTCCTATATACAGTAATATTTCCTACTTAGATTTTGTAAGTTATCTAATGGTGGTTCGTGATGGTGTCCTTGTTTATATGCTTATTGTTACAATTTTGGAAGGTAATTGCTCTCCTTTTTCTTTGGTGGCTACAAGGGTTCATTCCTAATTCTAACTTTTAAGGGTTCTAGGCTGGTTATGACAAAAATAAAATGGAAATTGAACTTGGAATATTGACCTAAAAATTTGTACATCCTTCGTGCAGGGTATTGAAATGTATGGGTTGGGGAACTGGAATGAGGTTGCCGAGCATGTTGGAACAAAAAGTAGATCTCAGTGTGTCGACCACTACAACACTATATATATGAACTCACTGTGCTTCCCTCTTCCGGTATGACGTTATAATGTATTAATTTTCTTTTAATATATATGAATCTGTAACAATAAATTGCTAATATGCTATATGCTTGTAGGACATGTCCCATGTAATGGGAAAGAACAGAGAGGAACTCCTTGCTATGGCCAGAGGACTGGGTGAAGTCAAGAAAGGTTAGCTTGTCAGTTAATTAAATTTGTGTCTCTGTATTTGAACTTCCCAACCTAAGTCTAAATTAGTTTGCCTATGATGCCTTGGGTAAGATATGAATAGTAATTCGTTAATAATAGCATCCTTTACAGTGCCATTATCTTCTAGCCACAGGAAGATGAAGCTACAATTATACACCGTCTTTTTCCTAACCTTATATACCTATGGCGGCATGCTTTTACTTTCAAATTTAAAACTCTATACAGTGATATAGTCCAAAACATTTCCATCACATCAATTCTCTTTCAATGATCCTGAAATTGGATAATTATTCTGAAAAGTATTTTGGCAACTTCTTTCAAATGGAGAGCAGCTCTGCGTAAATGTGACATCAAGAAAAGCATAAGGCCCGCAATGTTTAAAAATCGGTAGGCAAACCTAGGTGGCGGAGATGGCACCTAACACCTAGGTCATGCTTTCTTATTTATTTATTGTATATTTGTTTATAATACATAAACTATATATTTGATGTAAATGTTCTAAATTATTCATGAAAAATTTACCAAAAAAATAAATATCTTAAAAGACATAACAAATTCATTTCAAGCATTTTAGGGCTTCAAAGCCTTCATTAAGTACCACTATTATTCATTATTTTAAATTCATATTCGCAGTTGTTTCCTAGACAATTCTTTTGACTTTAATTTCAACTTTATTATTTTTGGTAAAATTCATTTAGTATTTAAGAAAAACTAAGTGGTCTAGATTTCAGAGTTGTAGATTAAAATGTGATTTATCATAAAAATTAGTGAATAAAAATTAAGATTCAAGGTGGTAGGTAAGGAATTACAGATTCTGCATAGACACCCAACCAAATCGAGTTAGTAGAGGATCGATTCCATCAGCCTAGGCGCAGTCTTTACAGCTGCCAAATAAATCATTCCTTGACAACAGGCTTTTGCACATTAACAGATAATGCTCAAGTTTTATCCAGATTAGAACCTAAAAACTTATAGGGTCTGTTTTGAAGAGATAATTTGTTTGAACAACTGTGCCAATGATCAGGAGGAAATGAAATTCTTCTGTCCAAATAAAAATATTTAACTGTTAGCAAAGAAATTCTTGAGGCTTTCATTCATCTTTAAATAGACCCTACAGTCCTCATTTTCATTTTCTGAAGCGGAAGGAGCTGTGTACGTTTACATTCTTGTTTCTATTTATTGTCGTTAATTATCGTACTTACTGAATTCCTACAGGATTTCCGATGCTTGGGGAACATACAGTGAAAGAAGAGTCTTCGTTTTCTCCAAAAATCAAGTATTGCTGACTTCTCCTTCCTATTTGTTTTTCCATTACAGCTCTTTATCCTTTTCACCTCACTCCTTCAAAATCCTTGGTCAGGGTTGAAGATCAAAGCAGAGATGGTCCAGGTCGATCCTTATCTGGCTTAATTTCTGGTATGTGTCTGTGTGAGTCGGTATCGTGAACTCATGCTTTTATTATCGGCCTCTCTCTCTCTCCGTGTTTTTTTGTGTGTGTGTATTTAGAATAGCATGTATTAATATATTTCTCTTCTACATCAGAGGTAGGCACTGGTGCAGGTTCCAGCAGTGGTAACACATCCACAGGGGGAGTTAAAAGGGCATCTAGCATAGTCCAGAGTATGGATGGTCACGATGGCACTAAAGTCGAAGGTAGAGACTGCTTACTTATTGCATCTGTAATCTGAATGTAAGCAACTATACACACTCATTTTCTGGTTGCCATCTATTTGCATTGGCAGCTAACTGGATATAACCCTTTTTTTTGTGAGATGTAGTACCTTGAAAGCTGCTCAATAATACTGTACTGTGATGTAAGGATGTGAATTAGAAAAAACACGAGGGACGCGATGCTTCATAATAGTCCTGTTGGAGAGTCTAAGTTTGAGGGAGCAAAGAAATTCTGAGAGAGAGAGAGAGGAGAAATTAGGTCAAGTGTCACCGAGTTAAGCTAGAGCTCGCTTGTCTCTACTTTCATTAAATGTTAATTCTTCTATAAGTTGGAGACAGATTTTGGGATCTTGAGACCACTTGCACTCAAAAGAATATTGATGGAGTTGCATCTAAAACTCAGAGAACAACAAATTTCTATTAAATAATTATTCATCATAACAACTGAAGTGACAATCTTCTTAAAAAATATGTGGTCAGTGTGGGAGAAGTTCAGGTGCTCACCACCTGGTACGGATATCTGAGTGGAAGATCGGACGTGCTTACGGTCACAACACTAAGCCTTGAGAGGATTACTCCATTCCCTAGTCCAGCTAGCATGGCTGAAGCAGGTAAGGGGTTCTAAGGCCTGTGAGGGGGGTATAAGTCATCGAGCATTGGACAGAGGATCCTCTTGCAAGGTTGCAAATTTGTTGCCTCCAGACCCCTAGTGGGGTCTTGAGGACTTTAAAATTTTGCACACCTGGCATGAGGGTATATACCTTACCATGATATAGTGTCAATTTCAAGTTTTATATTATGTTTTGACTTTGTTTTGGTTTTCACATGCTAAATTTGCATTGCCATTTTCCTATGCTGTTTACATGCCATAAATTCTCTTTCTTATATTTGTAAAATCTTATTTATCAGTTCCAAAGACAAATGCTTGTGTATTTTCTGTATGATGTCAGATTCTCAAGCAGACAGGAGTGTTGGGGAAAAAAAACTTAGGATTCCAGGGGATGAGGGGCCTTCTTTGACGGAGTTTAGTGGCTACAATACTAAGAGGCAGGAATTTGAGATTGAGTATGATAATGATGCTGAGCAATTACTCGCAGACATGGAATTCAAGGATACTGACACTGATGCTGAACATGAACTCAAACTGAAAATATTACGTATTTACTTAAAAAGGTAAACCATCACTTGTTTCTCTCCTTCAGTGTTTTCTCAATTATTGTCATACTTAAATGAATGCTTATTGTTTGCAAAAAATAAGGAAAGTTTCTGACCATAAGTGCCCACTTATTACAGTTAAGAGATTGTTAGCCTTAAGGTCGAGGATTGGTCCTTCAAGGAATAAACCAGGACCAAATCTGAGGATCAATATGAAACCATTGTGCATTGAGATTCTCGCTTTTCCATCATGGCCATTTATTGCCGTTATCATAAAATTATAACAGCACTTTCACGATTATTTTCTGTTTAAGTTTACCAAGTTTGGAACATATTCACTTAAGTCGCCAAATCATTGATTGTCCCTGTAGTAACTATGGTCAGAGCTGACCCTCAGGTTAGATTAATATATACCAACTTTTGAGGTACTCAAGCAGTTGGATTATTATTGGTGAACTAAACCATATGAAGGTGCCCATCCCTCTTCTTCCATGCATAAGCCCGAGGGTTGTGTGCCGTTGTGTTACCTTAAACATATTCTTTCGCTCAATTTTTTAACATTTGAAATGACATAAGCTTGCCACATAATTTTTTTTTGTACTTTGATGTGTATAGATCAATATTAAAAAGCTGGAGTATCTGGTATATATGAAAATTAGTCTCTATCTGTAAGACAGTAAGAGGGATCTACCTTGTATTTAGTCTGATTATAAGGTTTGAAGTTTTACAATCTATAATGAATTTATTTTGTCATATTTATATTCTGTTTTCTCTTGTAGTTGGAAGCAACAAATTCAACCTACCAAAATTTTTTTTCCAGCTTTCCTATCTCAACGTGCTCCAGGATTTATGCTAGTATATTACATCTAACTGCAGCTAAATTACATTCATGCAGGCATAGTCATATAATAGACGTGTGTATCCTTAAGCTGGAATATCTTAAAATTGTCAATCTTGCTTTGACCATCACTCTGCTTTTTGCTACTTGCTGCAAGATTAATTTTTTATTTTTGATAATTTCCTTGCTGCAATAATATAACTCTACAGCTACTACTATTTTGACTTTTGGCTCATCTGGTTGATTGAGTAAAGGTTCTTATATTTTGCTTTTTGGCTCATCTGGTTTTGATTGAGTAAAGGTTCATATAAGTTACACATAATATTGAACGTTTTATTATCTTCAAAAGAAAAAGGGAAACCATTGTACTCCCTTCGTATTCTGTCCCACAACTATTGCAACACATTCCTTTTAAGAAAGTCCCACAACAATTGCAACGATTCTTTATTGGGTACCTTTTGAAGAAGTTAAATGACTAATTTACCCATAGTCATGTCACTTTTCTCACTTGAATATATAGTGGGTTCTTCCACCAACTAAAACTTTTGTGGTTCATATTCTCGGAGCACTTTGAGCCACACATTTTATAGGGATCAATTAGGAAATCAAATAAGAATTTAAAATTTTCTTAAGATTTGAGCAAAAGGTATGTTGCAATATTTATGGGACGGAGGGAGTATGTCTTAAAAGTTACTATGCAATGATTATTGATGCTAGTAAAGATCTCTCTCCAGCCATCTCTCTCTCTCTTCACTTCTCTTTTTACTCTTTACTGCATGAGAGTGGTGGTGGCTGGTTTGGAGGAGGTATTTTGCGCCCTATTAGCACAATTTCAAGCTTGCATGCCTTTAAGTCCTTGTGGTTAGTATCTGCCATTGCTTGTCTAGAATTGTTCACTAATAATTTTTTGTGCTATTTTTCATTTATATATTCAAGAAAGTTGCTTCTTTTGGTGCATGTCAGTAGGGTGTGTATACTTCTAGTAAAACATAAGATACAGGAATATTTATCTACTGTTCATTTAACTTGTATATTCCTAAAATTTGCCCATCTGATATAGTCACACTCAACTTTTGTGTGTCCAGAACCCTTAAATTTCCAACTGCTTTTCATGATGAAATTTCGTAAATATGTGTTAAACTATATCAGCCAAAAGATGCTTCTTCTGGTGCCTGTAGTTACTTATTCACTATTTATTAACTTTCAAGCCATTGACAGTAGATATATGTGATACTTCATACTCTTGGTAACGTATAAGATATTCTCGAAGTACTGTCTGAAAAGTTTAAGTATTTTTTCTGTTTTTCTAACATATAAATTTTATTTATTTTGGTGTTATTGGGAACCTTTGACAGGCTTGATGAGAGGAAACGCCGGAAGGATTTTATATTGGATAGAAATTTACTATACCCTGATCCTTTTGAGAAGGATCTCTCACTTGAAGAGAGGGAAATATGTCAGCGTTTCAGAGTGTTCATGCGATTCCATTCAAAAGAGGAACATACAGAATTGCTGAAAACTCTTATTGAAGAGCACCGGATTCGGACAAGAATACAAGATCTTCAGGTTCCATGCATACCTGGGACTTTGGCTCAATATACTTTATTTGTCTAATCATTATCCATTCTAATATATTTAATTACCTTACCGATTTAGGAACTTCGTTAACTGATAGAATTCTGGAAAGTAAGATCTAGCACAAGCTTTTTAAGCCAACAAACTATACTAAATGCCAATAACTTGATTATCTGGATTATGTATAGGCTCGTCTACCCAGAATTTTTTCCTTTCCTTTTTCTTGGCTATTTGCTCATGTCTGTCTTATTATACATTAAATGCAGTTTGTGCTTGGTGTTGTTTAATGTTATACTTGTTTAAAAATAACAAGTACTCTGGGCAATGTTCCTCTTTTATACAAGTTTGGCGTGTGGGTTATATTATTTTTACAGACGGTATGAGTCAGATTTTATCAAGTCATTACCCTCTAGAATGACTGGGAAAATGAAACGTCCAATTTTAGGAAAGGACTCTGAGGGTATGCCCTTTACACTGGAACCACTTGACCACTATCTACTTGCTCATTATAATCAGCTCAGATCGAGTAATAAGCAATAAGTGGTTTCATAATGCCAACCACTTGACCACTATCTACTTGCTCATTATAATCAGCTCAGATCGAGCAAAGAGCAATGAGCAATGAGCAATAAGTGGTTCATAATGCCAATTGATAGATTTATTGTGATCAACTATTTGAAATTTTCTATGAAAAATTTCATCAACAATTTGTTTAGCCTTTCATCTGCTCAAGCTGTGATTCATTATAAATCTGTGCAGTGAATTTAAGAACATTGCTCGCAGCTCATATATGTATGATAAACACACTTTTGTCTCTCAAACCTTTTATTTTATTGTTCACAGTTGCAGTATTTAGATAGGAATTGTTCTTGCAGGAAGCTCGAGCTGCTGGCTGCCGCACATCTGTTGAGGCTCAAAGGTATATTGAACAGAAGAAAAAGAGAGAAGCTGAAGAAAATGCCCGCAAGGCCAAGGACAGTTCTCAAACTGGCCCAAGTGGTAAATTCTTGCAGAGGGCGAGTCATCTTAAAGGTGAACTAGACAGCAGCCCCGGGGGAGCTGTTATGGGGGCAGGTTTTGATGATTGGAATATCAATGGACTTCCAGGGGCTGATTTACTTTCTGATGCTGTAAGTACAGTTTCAACTGCTTGAACTTAAGATCACTCTGTCAGGGGAACTTTTTACACTACTTTCCTATGTAGTAATAGAATTGTCTTTATAAAGGTTACTTTACATAAAGTCACAAAATTGACCTTTTTAAGTTTACATGATAACTGTGGGAGTTTGATTATCCATATTGTCACACCAGAATGGACAGAGAAAAACAGATACAGTAAATAAATGTTCAGTGTTTCTTTTAAAGCTAGATTGCGTGACCTTAAAATCTACTGTGATATCTACATGCAGGAGAAACGATTGTGCTGCGAGATCAGGATCCTCCCTGCACATTATCTGAAGATGCTGGAGACCATGTCAATAGAGGTTATGAAAGGTAGGATTTCTCAAAAATCAGATGCACATGGCCTGTTCAATGTTGATCCAAACAAGGTGGACAAAGTGTATGACATGCTTGTCAGAAAGGGAATTGTCCAACCATGATGGTCATCCCATCAACATTACTGTGAAATCTCATGAACTTTTCCTGTGTGGCCATACCTGCAAGATTATTAAGCATAATCAGTTACAAATTACACAGGAAGCAGAATTCTTCTTTATCCTGACGAACTACTGTATCTCGGAGATTCTCTCCTCATTTATAACTTGTGTTTTTAATTATCTATGACTATCTTTTGGTATTGTTTATGACATCATGTTTATAGAAACATGAAATTTATATTGTTGGTTGGACGTCTGTTGTTTTTCGATTGTGGTATCTATTTTGTTGAATGTTATATATATATATATATATATATATATATATATATATAGAGAGAGAGAGAGAGAGAGAGAGAGAGAGAGAGAGAGAGAGAGAGAGAGAGAGAGAGAGAGAGAGAGAAATATATACATATTTAATAATAAGCCAAAATCCTCTGCACCTGAATCCCTGTCTTTATCTTTTAAGATTTTGACGAATCGTTGTAGTATGATGCATCAGGCGTCCTGCACCCGTATCCGTGCTGCTTAGCAAATTACTAATGTTATAAAATTTGTACCCAGTTTCGGATTATAAAATATGAATCACCCATCGAGTATTTTAGTTTAGAACATGCTTGACAGTTTTGTTGCAGGCTACCTCTTATAGTGTTGCTTATTAGCAATTGAAGAGGAATGCCCTTAATATTTTAAGGGTAAATTTTAATTTGACACTGAGGTTTGATCAAATTTTCACTTGACCACCTGTTATTTAGAAACTTATATTTAAGCACTTGAATTTTTTAGGCGAAGTGCCAAATTAATTGTGTGTGCAGTCCACTCGCTTAAATAACGTGAATCATGGTTTTAACAGTCGAATGAGGTTAGAATTTGTCTAAACTGCCCCTATCATACATATTGGCTATGAAACTCTCATATTCTTACATTTATTCACCCTAATCAGCTTTTTTCTACCATTCAGCGTGCTTTGTAGTTTCTCTCTAGCTTTGATCAAGAATATTAATTTATCATATTCACAAGTAAGGTATGTAGATCAACTAAATTCTTCTCTACCTTTACTTTATTTTTATAAATTTATTGTTGTTATTCAATGGAGAAACAGAGCAAACCTCAAGGCTCTAAGTGGGTTTAGCAATGGAATGAGATGTCACAAAATTGAAAAATAAAAGACTGAACAGTAAAGCAAATTGTAGAGAAATAAAAATACTGAAATGAACGAAAAGAAACTTAGATCATATTTTTCATGCCTTCGTCTACAATTCCACTCCTTTTATGCTACTAGACTACCGGACTTAAAACTCAAACCAAATGAACCTATCCAATTAAAATATGACACGTTGCCATAATCGGCTAACAGACTAACAAATTTTTTCATTGAAACGATGTTGTGCCGAGTTGTTGTCGAAATAGATTAAACACCGCGTTTAGCTTGGATTGATCATCCTCGACTTCTAACGGCTATAACCCCTACAATGCCCTGCTCCCATTCTTGACATTCCCCATCGCTTGAAATGATTCTTGTCCTCAAGGATTAAAGTCTGATTACTGAGTGCTAAGCTTTTTCACTCATCTTCGCAAATGTTTTTGTATTTTATAGTTATCAGCATTATTCCTCCCGGATCAAATACAAATTTTTGAAACTTGAATAGTGCTATTATCTCTGCCACAATTTTACCTTGAGCTTCAATGCAGATCTCTTATTTCCTCACTAATCGGATTCCAAATCTCACGGCAGCAACAATTTTTACTCCATGTTTAGAAATGGTAATGGTTTGAGGTCCACCTATCGCATAATCTATAAACTGATGTCCATTAACCAAATATTTGGCGTCCCTTCTAGGTGATGAATGAGTTATCAGGCGAGATGTAGATTAGCTTCCAAACATTGATGCCAACATGAAGGTTGCAAAAATGAATCCAAGAGAAATATCTTCCTCATTTGGATTCAAAGTAGGAGTCCAAAGAAAAACAAAGGTATATTTTGAATCTTCAAATAGGGGTTGTGTGACGCCCCCAAATCTGGGCCCACACAGCCCAAACTTGAGTCGTCAAAATACTACAACAAAATTATTACAACAAAGCACAACGTACAACAATACAGTGTATAATAATACACAACTAAGTCTTCACTATTATTGCCACACTATTTTACAAAACGTGAAGACTATGATAACTATTCCTCGGACCCTCACTCCATTCCCCGGCTAGACCCTGTTATGTTTTCATCTCCTGTTGAAAAACAATGGAACAAAAGAAAGGGTGAGCTCAAATAGCCTAGTAAAGAATATCATGACTAAGATAATGACGAATAAATTATCATTAGTCTTCAACAGTTGAGTTCTTGATAGAATACAATAGACTACAAGGTTTATATCAAAAACTGCAGTTAAATTCTTAAACAACGTTCAGATCAATAATAGCAGCGGAATGAGTAATCTATTAGAAGAATAATGCAGACTATAATGTCCACTCGGTTCTCTTTTTAGGAAAAACATCATCAACTTTTATCATCTGAAATATCATTAGTCAAGATAATACAAATTCACAGTTCCTGATCATAATCATGCACATCAACAGTTCATCTTTGTACTACGGGCCAAAGATATTCAATATAGCACCAACGATCATGATTATACCAGATTCAGCATTTGGTCATAATCATACCAAACAACAGTTCATCTTTGCACTACGGGCCAAAGAGAACATTCACCACGTGCCATAAAAGACACCGAACAGATGTATCGCCTTTAACCTATTATATCGCCTTTAACCTATCATCTGTTCAACAAATATATCACATCTGTGCCCCCGGCCACAGATATTCACAACAGCTTGATTTTTGGATGATTAGAATGATATAAATGATGAACAGAAGAAATAGGATAACAATAAGTATCGGAAGTTTACTTTGTACAGATTCAAATAATGTCCAAATTGTCAACATGATGTGGAGTGAAATTCAAAAATGATATTCAAGATCCACAGTTCAGAATAACGGTTACAATTCAATAGAAAGGTTCACGTAAATAGGAAGGTTCAGTTGAAATAATGAAGTTCAACTATTATGGAACATATAATATTTTCAAGAATTATAGAAGCAATAGTTCCATAATAAATTTCGATTTAGGAGTATGAAAGAAAATAATATCCCTTACCGTAGCAGGTTTGATTAACAAAAGGTGAAGGAAATTAATACAAAGGGTTATTCACCAACAGGCGGCAATCCGCTCCGTAAGGTTATTCCCACAATTTAATAGAATTTGAGTACAAAGAGTTATTCACCAAACAGGCGGCAATCCGCTCCGTAAGGTTATTCCCACAATTTAATAGAATTTGAGTACAAAGAGTTATTCACCAAGCAGGCGGCAATCCGCTCCGTAAGGTTATTCCCACAATTTAATAGAATTTGAGTACAAAGAGTTATTCACCAAACAGGCGGCAATCCGCTCCGTAAGGTTATTCTCAGAGATTAATAATGAATGAATACGAAAGGTTATTCACCAACAGACGGCAATCCGCTCCGTAAGGTTATTCCCACAATTTAATACATGGAAATAAAAGGCACGTCTTATGAGTAAGGAAGAAACAATATTATTATCGAGAATCAAATAATGATAATCCCTTACCATAGTACGTTTGAATAATGGAAGATGAAAAAGATGGTATCCCTTACCGTAACACGTGACTGGATATTGATTTAAATGAGGTTGATTAACTTGAACAGTACACGTATACTTATAGATCTTCACAAATACTCAAGATGACTTAAGCACACTTAGAGAGAACTTTCACAAGAAGTATTTAGAGAGAGAAAGAAAGAACAAGTAAGGAAGTTTATGAAAAATCCTTAAGTTAAGGCTTCTATTTATAGCCAAAAATCTTATCATTCATTTAATCTAAACCATTCATTTAAAGATCACATTTTAATCTACACCATCCATTTCAAATATTATATTATCTTTAATCTACACCATTCATTTCATATCACCTAATAATCACCTAACTTTATATTATAAACAAATCAATTTAATTATTCAACAATAATTCACACTTTAATCTACACCATTCATTTCATATCACCTAATAATCACCTAACTTTATATTATAAACAAATCAATTCAATTATTCAACAATAATTCACACTTTAATCTACACCATTCATTTCATATCACCTAATAATCACCTAACTTTATATTATAAACAAATAACTTTATCAATTCAATTATTATGACTAATTGTTATAAATACAGTATAGTTAGCTCTTAGATATCAAGTCAATAAATTAATGAAATACAACTGTTTAAATAACATCATAATAGAGATAACAATAATGTAAAATAAAGCATACGTTACTGTGTAATGACAATTATTGATTCAATAATGTGAATTACTGTGCATATGTTACTGTGACAATTATTAGGTTCAATAATTTTAAAAACAGTGCAACAACAATTATTGACTCAATGATATAAAATACAGTGTAATGACAATTATTAAATCAATAATGCAAAATACTGTGTAACAACAATTATTGAATTGATAATATAAAATATTATGCAGTGACAATTATCGATGAAATGATGCGTAACAGTTACGGTGTCAATTATCAGACCAATAATATGAGACACTATGCAATACCGTGTGTTACTGTAGAGTACCGTGTGCTACAGAAAATACCATAAACTACCGTATGCTACTATTCTTTTATCACCAGTATTTTAACAGTTCCGTTGACTATTTTTATTTAAAAAGGTTACTTCTGTCGTTTTCTATATCCGACAAATATTCCGTTGTGGGGTCCACCAATAATTTATTATTTCGGCGCCGTCGTACGGCACAAATATTCCCCGACCAAACGAATATTCCCCGACAAAGCGAATATTGTCCGATAAAATAAAATTTGCACATAACATCCTTAACTTTTAACTTTATCGATTTAACCACTTACTGTTTAAAAAAAATATCTATATGAAGAAAAATTAAATTTTGTATTTCATAAAATTCGGGGTCTTACAACCTCCCCTCCTTATGAAATTTCGTCCCCGAAATTGACGTACCTGACATATCGAAGAGGTAAGGATACTTAGATTTCATCTCAGATTCTAGTTCCCAGGTCATTTCCTCAGTATCTTGGTTCCTCCATAAAACCTTAACTTGAGGTATAACCTTTGAGCGTAGGATCTGCTCCTTCTTATCCAGGATCTTAACAGGTACTTCCTCGTATGTTAAATCCTCTGCTATAACGTCTGGTTCTAACTCAATGACGTGGTTTGGGTCCTTCACATATTTACGTAATATAGATATGTGAAAAACGTTATGGATGCGAGACATACTTGGTGGTAGGGCTAGTCTGTAGGCTACGGTTCCTATTCGATCGAGGATTTCAAATGGGCCAATAAATCGAGGGTTGAGCTTTCCTCTCTTTCCGAATCTCGTAACCCCTTTCCATGGAGAAACACGTAAGAATACATGATCTCCGACGTTGAAACTTTCGTCTCTCCGATGAAGATCAGCATAACTCTTTTGTCGTTCTTGTGCGGTCTGTATTCGTTGTCGGATCATTTGGATCTTTTCGGTCGTCAAGCGTACCAACTCGGGTCCCAACAATTTTGCTTCTCCTACCTCATTCCAACATATTGGAGAGCGACACTTCCTTCCATACAATGCCTCGAATGGAGCCATGCCTATGCTTGCTTGGTAACTGTTGTTGTAAGAAAATTCCACCAACGGCAAGTACTTATCCCAACTTCCTTTGAAGTCTAATACACAAAGTCTCAAAAGATCTTCGAGGGTCTGGATCGTCCTTTCCGATTGTCCGTCTGTTTGAGGATGGTATGCAGAACTAAAACGTAGTTCAGTGCCCATAGCTTTTTGTAGACTGATCCAAAAACGTGAAGTGAATCTAGGATCTCGATCAGAAACTATGGAAACTGGCATGCCATGCAATCTCACGATCTCATTTATGTACATACCGGCAAGACGTTCAAGTGAAAAGTTTTCTCGTATAGGCAAGAAATGAGCAGATTTGGTCAATCTATCTACGATCACCCAAATTGCATCTAAGCCTTGAGAAACTTTTGGAAGACCCGTCACGAAGTCCATATTGATGTGTTCCCACTTCCATTCGGGAACTTCAAGTGATTGTAATGGACCTTTAGGAACTTGATGCTCTGCCTTGACACGTTGACAAGTTAGGCACCTTGAGATAAACTCCGCAATCTCTCTTTTCATATTGTTCCACCAAAATGTATATCGAAGATCTCGATACATCTTGGTGCCTCCTGGGTGGATTGCAAACGACGTGTTGTGTGCCTCCATCATGATTTTATGCTTTAATTCAGGATCGTTAGGAACACAGAGTCGAGAGTTGACTCGAAGTATTTCTTTCTCGTCGATTCTTGCTTCGGGAATGGCACCTTCTTGTACTTTCTTTATCATGTTTATCAGTTCCGGATCGGTAGCTTGAGCAGCTTTAATTTTATCGATTAAAGTTGGTTCTACTCGCACGTGAGCAATCTTCGAGTGGGTCCCTGGTGTCTTTAGCTCTATCTCCATCTTTTGCAAGTCGTACAAAATACACTTTTGTGTTGTCAGCAGTGCACTTGTACTTGCATAAGATTTTCTGCTCAAAGCGTCAGCTACAACGTTCGCCTTTCCCGGGTGATACTGGATTGTGTGGTCATAATCCTTTAACAGCTCAAGCCAACGTCGTTGTCGCATGTTGAGTTCCTTCTGGGTGAAGAAATACTTGAGACTTTTATGATCCGTATAGATATCCACTTTTTCTCCGTACAAGTAGTGTCTCCAGATCTTCAACGCGAAAACGACTGCTGCCAACTCTAGATCATGAGTAGGATAATTTTTCTCATAATCTTTGAGTTGTCGAGAGGCGTAGGCTATAACCTTTCCATGTTGCATAAGGACACAGCCTAGACCTTTGCCAGAAGCATCGCTGTAGATAACAAATTCTCCTGATCCTGATGGTATGGTCAGAACAGGAGCTGAAACCAGTCTCTTCTTGAGTTCTTGAAAACTTTTCTCGCATTCCTCGCTCCATATGAATTTTGTGCTTTTCCGAGTAAGCTGCGTTAATGGAGTGGCGATTCGAGAAAATCCTTCTACGAATCTCCGATAATAACCAGCTAGACCCAGAAAACTTCGGACTTCGGTTACTGTTTTGGGTTGTTCCCAATTTAGTACCGTTTCAATCTTCGCAGGATCGACTGATATTCCTTGACTAGAAATCACATGCCCAAGAAACGCGACCTCCTCAAGCCAGAACTCACATTTCTTCAACTTGGCATATAATTTGTTTTCACGGAGCTTTTGTAGTATCAATCTCAGGTGTTGTTCATGATCCTCGCGACTCTTGGAGTATATGAGGATGTCATCAATAAAGACAACCACAAAATGATCCAAATGTTCCTTGAATATCCGGTTCATCATGTCCATGAAAGCTGCAGGAGCATTAGTTAGTCCAAAAGGCATGACTAAGAACTCATAATGCCCAAAACGAGTTCTGAAAGCAGTCTTTGGAATGTCCTCAGCTTTAACCTTTAACTGATGATATCCAGAACGGAGATCAATCTTTGAGAAATGTTGAGCGCCTTGCAATTGATCAAACATGTCATCAATCCGAGGTAACGGGTACCTGTTCTTGATGGTGACATGGTTCAATTCTCGGTAGTCAATGCACAATCTCATACTCCCGTCTTTCTTCTTCACAAAAAGGACAGGAGCACCCCAAGGTGATGCACTCGGACGAATGAAACCGGTATCCAACAATTCCTGTAGTTGGACTTTTAACTCTTGAAGTTCAATGGGAGCCATTCGGTAGGGAGCTTTGGAAATGGGCTTGGTACCGGGTTCAAGATCAATATAAAAATCAATTTCACGATTTGGGGGTAAGCGAGGAAGTTCTTCAGGAAAAACGTCAGGAAACTCATTAACAATGGGAATATCATTTAAGTTTGACGTATTTTTGTTCAAATCAGTGCATGAGCTAAAAAGGCTTGACATCCGTTTCTCAATAAACGAATGGCTTTATGGCTAGAAATAACAGTTATAGATTTCAATGGTTTAGTTGCTTGAATTTGCATGACAGGTTGATTAGGAATATGAAAACTAATAATCTTATGAAAACAATCAATTTTAGCATGATGGGTAGTCAACCAATCAATTCCTAAAATCACATCAAATTCATGCATCTCCAAAGAAATAAGGTCAACAGGTAATGTGAGGTTGTTGATTTGAACTAGGCAAGATTTATAGATAGTAAATGTAATAGGTATTTCTCCCAACGAGGTTTCAACTGATAAAACAAAATTTAAGTTTTCAATAGTCAAATTTAAACGTTGAGTACATATAGGTGAGATAAAAGAGTGGATAGAGCCAGTATCTAATATGGCATAGACTTCACGAGAATTTATGAATAGCTTACCGGTTATCACCTCATTCGGTTTCTTGACTGTTATCGTCAAATCGAATCCCGAATACTTCATTCGGATCTTCACGTATTTCAACCATGGAAATACCACTGAATAATTTTCTAGCAAACTGTTTCTCGGGTTCATCAACTTCATCAGTAGTAAGGTACCAATGATTTCCATTAAAATAGTATTTTCGATAGACTGCAGTTTCCACGATAGTGACTAACTTAACCTGAATTCCTCTAAATTGTAACGCCCAAAAGTATAGAAACATCATTTTTAAATAATCTTGAAAATCATAGCTGGAACACCATAAATCCCAAAGACTAATATGAAAAGTCCATATATTCTGATCCTTTGTTATAGAGCATAACCAGGTGATATCACTCTCCCAATTAGTGAGTAAATTAAAGGCAATAATTTCCGCAAGTTCGTTACTTCCTTTAATTGCTTCTAAGAATGGATCTGGAACGACTGTAGCAGAGCTTTCACCTTCATCCTTACTGGATAGAACACGCATAATTTTTGCCTTAGGCAAATGATTCAACTCTGAGTTTGTAAGAAGATTATTCGTCGCCTCTTGTTTTGCAGCTACATTTGTTTCGGTAATTTCATAGTTAACCTCCTGATTTCCAGATGCCATAATTAACTGTGGTCACAAAATAAATGTTAGTTCAAATAAACTGACTCATCTCTTCATGTTCCTACATTCAAATCGATTCATTAGATAAAAAAAAAAATCTAATTTAGGTAGGACACACTAGTGATTGATTCTATTCGTCTCTCCCCTCCTAGTTCTAACCCCAGATCTCCATTAAAGACCATATCCCTAAGCTCTGATGCCAACTGTGACGCCCCCAAATCTGGGCCCACACAGCCCAAACTTGAGTCGTCAAAATACTACAACAAAATTATTACAACAAAGCACAACGTACAACAATACAGTGTATAATAATACACAACTAAGTCTTCACTATTATTGCCACACTATTTTACAAAACGTGAAGACTATGATAACTATTCCTCGGACCCTCACTCCATTCCCCGGCTAGACCCTGTTATGTTTTCATCTCCTGTTGAAAAACAATGGAACAAAAGAAAGGGTGAGCTCAAATAGCCTAGTAAAGAATATCATGACTAAGATAATGACGAATAAATTATCATTAGTCTTCAACAGTTGAGTTCTTGATAGAATACAATAGACTACAAGGTTTATATCAAAAACTGCAGTTAAATTCTTAAACAACGTTCAGATCAATAATAGCAGCGGAATGAGTAATCTATTAGAAGAATAATGCAGACTATAATGTCCACTCGGTTCTCTTTTTAGGAAAAACATCATCAACTTTTATCATCTGAAATATCATTAGTCAAGATAATACAAATTCACAGTTCCTGATCATAATCATGCACATCAACAGTTCATCTTTGTACTACGGGCCAAAGATATTCAATATAGCACCAACGATCATGATTATACCAGATTCAGCATTTGGTCATAATCATACCAAACAACAGTTCATCTTTGCACTACGGGTCAAAGAGAACATTCACCACGTGCCATAAAAGACACCGAACAGATGTATCGCCTTTAACCTATTATATCGCCTTTAACCTATCATCTGTTCAACAAATATATCACATCTGTGCCCTCGGCCACAGATATTCACAACAGCTTGATTTTTGGATGATTAGAATGATATAAATGATGAACAGAAGAAATAGGATAACAATAAGTATCGGAAGTTTACTTTGTACAGATTCAAATAATGTCCAAATTGTCAACATGATGTGGAGTGAAATTCAAAAATGATATTCAAGATCCACAGTTCAGAATAACGGTTACAATTCAATAGAAAGGTTCACGTAAATAGGAAGGTTCAGTTGAAATAATGAAGTTCAACTATTATGGAACATATAATATTTTCAAGAATTATAGAAGCAATAGTTCCATAATAAATTTCGATTTAGGAGTATGAAAGAAAATAATATCCCTTACCGTAGCAGGTTTGATTAACAAAAGGTGAAGGAAATTAATACAAAGGGTTATTCACCAACAGGCGGCAATCCGCTCCGTAAGGTTATTCCCACAATTTAATAGAATTTGAGTACAAAGAGTTATTCACCAAACAGGCGGCAATCCGCTCCGTAAGGTTATTCCCACAATTTAATAGAATTTGAGTACAAAGAGTTATTCACCAAGCAGGCGGCAATCCGCTCCGTAAGGTTATTCCCACAATTTAATAGAATTTGAGTACAAAGAGTTATTCACCAAACAGGCGGCAATCCGCTCCGTAAGGTTATTCTCAGAGATTAATAATGAATGAATACGAAAGGTTATTCACCAACAGGCGGCAATCCGCTCCGTAAGGTTATTCCCACAATTTAATACATGGAAATAAAAGGCACGTCTTATGAGTAAGGAAGAAACAATATTATTATCGAGAATCAAATAATGATAATCCCTTACCATAGTACGTTTGAATAATGGAAGATGAAAAAGATGGTATCCCTTACCGTAACACGTGACTGGATATTGATTTAAATGAGGTTGATTAACTTGAACAGTACACGTATACTTATAGATCTTCACAAATACTCAAGATGACTTAAGCACACTTAGAGAGAACTTTCACAAGAAGTATTTAGAGAGAGAAAGAAAGAACAAGTAAGGAAGTTTATGAAAAATCCTTAAGTTAAGGCTTCTATTTATAGCCAAAAATCTTATCATTCATTTAATCTAAACCATTCATTTAAAGATCACATTTTAATCTACACCATCCATTTCAAATATTATATTATCTTTAATCTACACCATTCATTTCATATCACCTAATAATCACCTAACTTTATATTATAAACAAATCAATTTAATTATTCAACAATAATTCACACTTTAATCTACACCATTCATTTCATATCACCTAATAATCACCTAACTTTATATTATAAACAAATCAATTCAATTATTCAACAATAATTCACACTTTAATCTACACCATTCATTTCATATCACCTAATAATCACCTAACTTTATATTATAAACAAATAACTTTATCAATTCAATTATTATGACTAATTGTTATAAATACAGTATAGTTAGCTCTTAGATATCAAGTCAATAAATTAATGAAATACAACTGTTTAAATAACATCATAATAGAGATAACAATAATGTAAAATAAAGCATACGTTACTGTGTAATGACAATTATTGATTCAATAATGTGAATTACTGTGCATATGTTACTGTGACAATTATTAGGTTCAATAATTTTAAAAACAGTGCAACAACAATTATTGACTCAATGATATAAAATACAGTGTAATGACAATTATTAAATCAATAATGCAAAATACTGTGTAACAACAATTATTGAATTGATAATATAAAATATTATGCAGTGACAATTATCGATGAAATGATGCGTAACAGTTACGGTGTCAATTATCAGACCAATAATATGAGACACTATGCAATACCGTGTGTTACTGTAGAGTACCGTGTGCTACAGAAAATACCATAAACTACCGTATGCTACTATTCTTTTATCACCAGTATTTTAACAGTTCCGTTGACTATTTTTATTTAAAAAGGTTACTTCTGTCGTTTTCTATATCCGACAAATATTCCGTTGTGGGGTCCACCAATAATTTATTATTTCGGCGCCGTCGTACGGCACAAATATTCCCCGACCAAACGAATATTCCCCGACAAAGCGAATATTGTCCGATAAAATAAAATTTGCACATAACATCCTTAACTTTTAACTTTATCGATTTAACCACTTACTGTTTAAAAAAAATATCTATATGAAGAAAAATTAAATTTTGTATTTCATAAAATTCGGGGTCTTACAACCTCCCCTCCTTATGAAATTTCGTCCCCGAAATTGACGTACCTGACATATCGAAGAGGTAAGGATACTTAGATTTCATCTCAGATTCTAGTTCCCAGGTCATTTCCTCAGTATCTTGGTTCCTCCATAAAACCTTAACTTGAGGTATAACCTTTGAGCGTAGGATCTGCTCCTTCTTATCCAGGATCTTAACAGGTACTTCCTCGTATGTTAAATCCTCTGCTATAACGTCTGGTTCTAACTCAATGACGTGGTTTGGGTCCTTCACATATTTACGTAATATAGATATGTGAAAAACGTTATGGATGCGAGACATACTTGGTGGTAGGGCTAGTCTGTAGGCTACGGTTCCTATTCGATCTAGGATTTCAAATGGGCCAATAAATCGAGGGTTGAGCTTTCCTCTCTTTCCGAATCTCGTAACCCCTTTCCATGGAGAAACACGTAAGAATACATGATCTCCGACGTTGAAACTTTCGTCTCTCCGATGAAGATCAGCATAACTCTTTTGTCGTTCTTGTGCGGTCTGTATTCGTTGTCGGATCATTTGGATCTTTTCGGTCGTCAAGCGTACCAACTCGGGTCCCAACAATTTTGCTTCTCCTACCTCATTCCAACATATTGGAGAGCGACACTTCCTTCCATACAATGCCTCGAATGGAGCCATGCCTATGCTTGCTTGGTAACTGTTGTTGTAAGAAAATTCCACCAACGGCAAGTACTTATCCCAACTTCCTTTGAAGTCTAATACACAAAGTCTCAAAAGATCTTCGAGGGTCTGGATCGTCCTTTCCGATTGTCCGTCTGTTTGAGGATGGTATGCAGAACTAAAACGTAGTTCAGTGCCCATAGCTTTTTGTAGACTGATCCAAAAACGTGAAGTGAATCTAGGATCTCGATCAGAAACTATGGAAACTGGCATGCCATGCAATCTCACGATCTCATTTATGTACATACCGGCAAGACGTTCAAGTGAAAAGTTTTCTCGTATAGGCAAGAAATGAGCAGATTTGGTCAATCTATCTACGATCACCCAAATTGCATCTAAGCCTTGAGAAACTTTTGGAAGACCCGTCACGAAGTCCATATTGATGTGTTCCCACTTCCATTCGGGAACTTCAAGTGATTGTAATGGACCTTTAGGAACTTGATGCTCTGCCTTGACACGTTGACAAGTTAGGCACCTTGAGATAAACTCCGCAATCTCTCTTTTCATATTGTTCCACCAAAATGTATATCGAAGATCTCGATACATCTTGGTGCCTCCTGGGTGGATTGCAAACGACGTGTTGTGTGCCTCCATCATGATTTTATGCTTTAATTCAGGATCGTTAGGAACACAGAGTCGAGAGTTGACTCGAAGTATTTCTTTCTCGTCGATTCTTGCTTCGGGAATGGCACCTTCTTGTACTTTCTTTATCATGTTTATCAGTTCCGGATCGGTAACTTGAGCAGCTTTAATTTTATCGATTAAAGTTGGTTCTACTCGCACGTGAGCAATCTTCGAGTGGGTCCCTGGTGTCTTTAGCTCTATCTCCATCTTTTGCAAGTCGTACAAAATACACTTTTGTGTTGTCAGCAGTGCACTTGTACTTGCATAAGATTTTCTGCTCAAAGCGTCAGCTACAACGTTCGCCTTTCCCGGGTGATACTGGATTGTGTGGTCATAATCCTTTAACAGCTCAAGCCAACGTCGTTGTCGCATGTTGAGTTCCTTCTGGGTGAAGAAATACTTGAGACTTTTATGATCCGTATAGATATCCACTTTTTCTCCGTACAAGTAGTGTCTCCAGATCTTCAACGCGAAAACGACTGCTGCCAACTCTAGATCATGAGTAGGATAATTTTTCTCATAATCTTTGAGTTGTCGAGAGGCGTAGGCTATAACCTTTCCATGTTGCATAAGGACACAGCCTAGACCTTTGCCAGAAGCATCGCTGTAGATAACAAATTCTCCTGATCCTGATGGTATGGTCAGAACAGGAGCTGAAACCAGTCTCTTCTTGAGTTCTTGAAAACTTTTCTCGCATTCCTCGCTCCATATGAATTTTGTGCTTTTCCGAGTAAGCTGCGTTAATGGAGTGGCGATTCGAGAAAATCCTTCTACGAATCTCCGATAATAACCAGCTAGACCCAGAAAACTTCGGACTTCGGTTACTGTTTTGGGTTGTTCCCAATTTAGTACCGTTTCAATCTTCGCAGGATCGACTGATATTCCTTGACTAGAAATCACATGCCCAAGAAACGCGACCTCCTCAAGCCAGAACTCACATTTCTTCAACTTGGCATATAATTTGTTTTCACGGAGCTTTTGTAGTATCAATCTCAGGTGTTGTTCATGATCCTCGCGACTCTTGGAGTATATGAGGATGTCATCAATAAAGACAACCACAAAATGATCCAAATGTTCCTTGAATATCCGGTTCATCATGTCCATGAAAGCTGCAGGAGCATTAGTTAGTCCAAAAGGCATGACTAAGAACTCATAATGCCCAAAACGAGTTCTGAAAGCAGTCTTTGGAATGTCCTCAGCTTTAACCTTTAACTGATGATATCCAGAACGGAGATCAATCTTTGAGAAATGTTGAGCGCCTTGCAATTGATCAAACATGTCATCAATCCGAGGTAACGGGTACCTGTTCTTGATGGTGACATGGTTCAATTCTCGGTAGTCAATGCACAATCTCATACTCCCGTCTTTCTTCTTCACAAAAAGGACAGGAGCACCCCAAGGTGATGCACTCGGACGAATGAAACCGGTATCCAACAATTCCTGTAGTTGGACTTTTAACTCTTGAAGTTCAATGGGAGCCATTCGGTAGGGAGCTTTGGAAATGGGCTTGGTACCGGGTTCAAGATCAATATAAAAATCAATTTCACGGTTTGGGGGTAAGCGAGGAAGTTCTTCAGGAAAAACGTCAGGAAACTCATTAACAATGGGAATATCATTTAAGTTTGACGTATTTTTGTTCAAATCAGTGCATGAGCTAAAAAGGCTTGACATCCGTTTCTCAATAAACGAATGGCTTTATGGCTAGAAATAACAGTTATAGATTTCAATGGTTTAGTTGCTTGAATTTGCATGACAGGTTGATTAGGAATATGAAAACTAATAATCTTATGAAAACAATCAATTTTAGCATGATGGGTAGTCAACCAATCAATTCCTAAAATCACATCAAATTCATGCATCTCCAAAGAAATAAGGTCAACAGGTAATGTGAGGTTGTTGATTTGAACTAGGCAAGATTTATAGATAGTAAATGTAATAGGTATTTCTCCCAACGAGGTTTCAACTGATAAAACAAAATTTAAGTTTTCAATAGTCAAATTTAAACGTTGAGTACATATAGGTGAGATAAAAGAGTGGATAGAGCCAGTATCTAATATGGCATAGACTTCACGAGAATTTATGAATAGCTTACCGGTTATCACCTCATTCGGTTTCTTGACTGTTATCGTCAAATCGAATCCCGAATACTTCATTCGGATCTTCACGTATTTCAACCATGGAAATACCACTGAATAATTTTCTAGCAAACTGTTTCTCGGGTTCATCAACTTCATCAGTAGTAAGGTACCAATGATTTCCATTAAAATAGTATTTTCGATAGACTGCAGTTTCCACGATAGTGACTAACTTAACCTGAATTCCTCTAAATTGTAACGCCCAAAAGTATAGAAACATCATTTTTAAATAATCTTGAAAATCATAGCTGGAACACCATAAATCCCAAAGACTAATATGAAAAGTCCATATATTCTGATCCTTTGTTATAGAGCATAACCAGGTGATATCACTCTCCCAATTAGTGAGTAAATTAAAGGCAATAATTTCCGCAAGTTCGTTACTTCCTTTAATTGCTTCTAAGAATGGATCTGGAACGACTGTAGCAGAGCTTTCACCTTCATCCTTACTGGATAGAACACGCATAATTTTTGCCTTAGGCAAATGATTCAACTCTGAGTTTGTAAGAAGATTATTCGTCGCCTCTTGTTTTGCAGCTACATTTGTTTCGGTAATTTCATAGTTAACCTCCTGATTTCCAGATGCCATAATTAACTGTGGTCACAAAATAAATGTTAGTTCAAATAAACTGACTCATCTCTTCATGTTCCTACATTCAAATCGATTCATTAGATAAAAAAAAAAATCTAATTTAGGTAGGACACACTAGTGATTGATTCTATTCGTCTCTCCCCTCCTAGTTCTAACCCCAGATCTCCATTAAAGACCATATCCCTAAGCTCTGATGCCAACTGTGACGCCCCCAAATCTGGGCCCACACAGCCCAAACTTGAGTCGTCAAAATACTACAACAAAATTATTACAACAAAGCACAACGTACAACAATACAGTGTATAATAATACACAACTAAGTCTTCACTATTATTGCCACACTATTTTACAAAACGTGAAGACTATGATAACTATTCCTCGGACCCTCACTCCATTCCCCGGCTAGACCCTGTTATGTTTTCATCTCCTGTTGAAAAACAATGGAACAAAAGAAAGGGTGAGCTCAAATAGCCTAGTAAAGAATATCATGACTAAGATAATGACGAATAAATTATCATTAGTCTTCAACAGTTGAGTTCTTGATAGAATACAATAGACTACAAGGTTTATATCAAAAACTGCAGTTAAATTCTTAAACAACGTTCAGATCAATAATAGCAGCGGAATGAGTAATCTATTAGAAGAATAATGCAGACTATAATGTCCACTCGGTTCTCTTTTTAGGAAAAACATCATCAACTTTTATCATCTGAAATATCATTAGTCAAGATAATACAAATTCACAGTTCCTGATCATAATCATGCACATCAACAGTTCATCTTTGTACTACGGGCCAAAGATATTCAATATAGCACCAACGATCATGATTATACCAGATTCAGCCTTTGGTCATAATCATACCAAACAACAGTTCATCTTTGCACTACGGGCCAAAGAGAACATTCACCACGTGCCATAAAAGACACCGAACAGATGTATCGTCTTTAACCTATTATATCGCCTTTAACCTATCATCTGTTCAACAAATATATCACATCTGTGCCCCCGGCCACAGATATTCACAACAGCTTGATTTTTGGATGATTAGAATGATATAAATGATGAACAGAAGAAATAGGATAACAATAAGTATCGGAAGTTTACTTTGTACAGATTCAAATAATGTCCAAATTGTCAACATGATGTGGAGTGAAATTCAAAAATGATATTCAAGATCCACAGTTCAGAATAACGGTTACAACTCAATAGAAAGGTTCACGTAAATAGGAAGGTTCAGTTGAAATAATGAAGTTCAACTATTATGGAACATATAATATTTTCAAGAATTATAGAAGCAATAGTTCCATAATAAATTTCGATTTAGGAGTATGAAAGAAAATAATATCCCTTACCGTAGCAGGTTTGATTAACAAAAGGTGAAGGAAATTAATACAAAGGGTTATTCACCAACAGGCGGCAATCCGCTCCGTAAGGTTATTCCCACAATTTAATAGAATTTGAGTACAAAGAGTTATTCACCAAACAGGCGGCAATCCGCTCCGTAAGGTTATTCCCACAATTTAATAGAATTTGAGTACAAAGAGTTATTCACCAAGCAGGCGGCAATCCGCTCCGTAAGGTTATTCCCACAATTTAATAGAATTTGAGTACAAAGAGTTATTCACCAAACAGGCGGCAATCCGCTCCGTAAGGTTATTCTCAGAGATTAATAATGAATGAATACGAAAGGTTATTCACCAACAGGCGGCAATCCGCTCCGTAAGGTTATTCCCACAATTTAATACATGGAAATAAAAGGCACGTCTTATGAGTAAGGAAGAAACAATATTATTATCGAGAATCAAATAATGATAATCCCTTACCATAGTACGTTTGAATAATGGAAGATGAAAAAGATGGTATCCCTTACCGTAACACGTGACTGGATATTGATTTAAATGAGGTTGATTAACTTGAACAGTACACGTATACTTATAGATCTTCACAAATACTCAAGATGACTTAAGCACACTTAGAGAGAACTTTCACAAGAAGTATTTAGAGAGAGAAAGAAAGAACAAGTAAGGAAGTTTATGAAAAATCCTTAAGTTAAGGCTTCTATTTATAGCCAAAAATCTTATCATTAATTTAATCTAAACCATTCATTTAAAGATCACATTTTAATCTACACCATCCATTTCAAATATTATATTATCTTTAATCTACACCATTCATTTCATATCACCTAATAATCACCTAACTTTATATTATAAACAAATCAATTTAATTATTCAACAATAATTCACACTTTAATCTACACCATTCATTTCATATCACCTAATAATCACCTAACTTTATATTATAAACAAATCAATTCAATTATTCAACAATAATTCACACTTTAATCTACACCATTCATTTCATATCACCTAATAATCACCTAACTTTATATTATAAACAAATAACTTTATCAATTCAATTATTATGACTAATTGTTATAAATACAGTATAGTTAGCTCTTAGATATCAAGTCAATAAATTAATGAAATACAACTGTTTAAATAACATCATAATAGAGATAACAATAATGTAAAATAAAGCATACGTTACTGTGTAATGACAATTATTGATTCAATAATGTGAATTACTGTGCATATGTTACTGTGACAATTATTAGGTTCAATAATTTTAAAAACAGTGCAACAACAATTATTGACTCAATGATATAAAATACAGTGTAATGACAATTATTAAATCAATAATGCAAAATACTGTGTAACAACAATTATTGAATTGATAATATAAAATATTATGCAGTGACAATTATCGATGAAATGATGCGTAACAGTTACGGTGTCAATTATCAGACCAATAATATGAGACACTATGCAATACCGTGTGTTACTGTAGAGTACCGTGTGCTACAGAAAATACCATAAACTACCGTATGCTACTATTCTTTTATCACCAGTATTTTAACAGTTTCGTTGACTATTTTTATTTAAAAAGGTTACTTCTGTCGTTTTCTATATCCGACAAATATTCCGTTGTGGGGTCCACCAATAATTTATTATTTCGGCGCCGTCGTACGGCACGAATATTCCCCGACCAAACGAATATTCCCCGACAAAGCGAATATTGTCCGACAAAATAAAATTTGCACATAACATCCTTAACTTTTAACTTTATCGATTTAACCACTTACTGTTTAAAAAAAATATCTATATGAAGAAAAATTAAATTTTGTATTTCATAAAATTCGGGGTCTTACAGGTTGTATTGCACCTATTAACAAAATCTTCTCATTAGAAGTAATAGACAGAGTTGCACCCCTGAACTTGGTTATCAAGTCCTTGTTCTTTGAAGAGTCTCCATAGTTTTGAGTCCTGGATGACATTGAAATGACCATCATACCAATACAAGAAAACATGCATCAGTATCAAAGAGTCTTATGCCCTCAAGACCAACGGTATCAACTAGCAAATTTCTAAATAATCTCGAGGTTATAGTAACAAGACTAATTCTAAGAATTATAGCCTCGGGGAAAGTTAGCAAAAGCCATTGTCGATTAATTGCTTGTTTATCTGTAAGAGATGTAATGACCCGAAAATTCATAAGACTGATTTGTATGGTCTTAGGTGATTATTGTGATTTAAGGCTACGCTAATTCTCGGATGAGGGAGTAGTGGATAGTCGATTTGGGAAATTTTTTAAGCTTTTGAGGATTCGAGCAGAAGATTGAGGTTTAGCTATAAAACTAACCCTGGTAAAGTGACAGACGATCACTGGAAATAAAATTAGAGTCCGGTCACAAAAAGGCTAAGACAGTGCTTATAGAACAATAAGTAAAATAATGGATATGTTAAGATAATCGATGAGATTGTTCGAAGGGGAAAATGTTGTAAGGGTTTGGAAATGGACCAAACTCTAACCAAGTGGCGGTAGTGGTAATTCCGAGAATGAACTCATCTTTTGGGTAAGTCAAAAATTTAATCTGAGGAAGAGATGAATGCGTAGGAATGACTAAGCATTTAACCTAATACGAATATTAGGGTTAAAAGAAAATATTTTAATATAAATAAATGAATTTATTGAACAGTAATTATAATTTTTTGTGCGATTAATTTAAATCAGTGTATGATGGTTGGGTTTATTTAATTATGTGTTTATATAATTAAATGAATTATAGGAAGTTTCAATTAATGGGTTGATTAAATTAATGGACCAACCTAGGTTGTGTAATATCAAAGTTTGATAAGGACAATGAGCTAGGTGATAATTTAATTAGCTTGATAAATAACAAGCTAAATTTGAGTTATAAATTAATTAAGGTCGTTATTAATTAATGAGAACGGGTAAACTTTAAAAATGTTATTTATTTTCATTTGGAAAGTTGTTAATAGTGGATTATTAATATTTTATAATTCTACTAGGAAATTAATAATTTGGATTTGTTAAATTAATTTTTAACCAAGCCCAATCTAACTTAATTGTTAGTAGACTTGTAAATTGGTCATGAGATAATTTAATTGGCCCAGCATTATGAATATGGCAAGCCATATAGGAGGTCCAATGACTTATTTATTTGAGCCCAAATGGTTTTAACTAGTGGGCCAAAGGAAAGCCCAAGTGTGTTAACTAAATAAATTGATTGGTAGCACAATTGATTCAAATGCCTAGCCCATTGGATTAATTAATGCATGGCCCAAACATTAATTTAATTAAGGCCCTAATCAAATGTTGGAGAGGCACAAGTAAAGTAATTAATTATGACCCAATGAGTAGCCCAAATACATGTGTATGAGTGATTATATATTATGTATGTATATATATAATTTACTAGCACAATTGGGCATTAAAATAAAAGAAAAAGGAAACAATTCTTGGACCCTTTTGCCCTCAAATTTCCAGCAGCTTTAAGGGATTTTGGTGACTGATTTTGTAGCTCTTTTGGGAGGCTCAAGGTTTGGGGAAAAGCAAGGAAAAAGGACATAAGCTAGTAGGCCTATTGTTGATATGGTGTGATGTGTATACTTACACACATTGTAAGTATAAACAATGACTAATACACTCTCTCTACATTTTATTTCATTAGTCATTTTTGCTTCCTAGTTGGTAGAGAGAAAAATAGAGAGAAAGCTAAAGAGAAAAGAGAGAAGCCATGGAAGAAAACAAGATCCTTGATGCTTGGATGGTTGGATGAAGAAGGAGCAAGGTTTAAAGATGAAGGTCTCCTCATAGTGAAGCTTTCTAGTTATGGAAGTGAATCATCCAAGCTTGGTAAACTTTCTAGCAAAGAGGATCATCAACCAAAGGTTTAAAAGTTTTCTAAAACTTAAGCTTTGTTAACATTGTCTTTCATCTAGGTTTATTTAAGTTGATTTAAAAACCTATAGTTGGTTGGGTGATTTATAAATCTATGAGTGTATACCCTAGATCTACAAGTTGTATATAAACTATGTTGGGACAAATGAGAAATGAAGTCTAGGTGAACTCATATTGATTTTTTTATATAAACTATGTTCTTCATGTTCTTCGTGTTCTTGAGTAAAAGTCAAAAATCTTGCATAAGTAGGTTTATCATTTGGTTATTTTTATGTTATGAAGTTGTATTGGGTGATAAAACATGTTATCTTAGCAAATTAATGCTTGAGGTGTCATGTTTTACCAATCAGGTCAAAGATTGATGAACCTATGGTTCATTCTGAATATAATCTCCATGTTTCGACCCCTTTCACTAGGAATCTGGAAATGGAATGTAAACAAAAGTTGTAGATCCTGAAATTCTACACAATTTAGACTTAAGAATCACTCAAAACGGATAAGAAATGAGAAAGTTATGGCCATCGGAGTGAGCGGAGGTCGGGCAGACAAAAAGTCCGAAAATGTTTCTATTTTGAAAGTCGGGGCTTTCAAATCAGTGTTATTTTGAAAGGCAGGGATTTGATGGCAGATTTTTGGAAAATGTTATTTTCCGATCCTGGTCGGGTCGGGCCATTCATGACGGATCGGGTCGGGTTATTTAAGTCCAAAATGGGTCAAAATGTTTAAAAATTAATATAATTAATTTGAGAGCCAAAATTAATAATTATTTATTATTTATAATAAATAAGGTAAATTAAAAGTCATTATTATGATAAATTAGTTAATTAATTATTATTTAAATGATATTAAATAATAATTAAAGGGAGATAAAGTTAATTTATTAATTATTTATTATTTAATAATGAAGAAGGATAATAGTTAATTAATTATTATTTAAATAATAATAAATAATAATTAAAGGGAGATAAAGTTAATATAATAATTAATTGTTATTTAATTAATATTAAATAATGAATAAGGATGATTAATTATTTAATTATTATTTAAAGGATATTAAATAATAATTAAAGGAAGATAAAGATAATAAGGTAATTATTTATTATTTAATAAATAAGGATGATTAATTATTTAATTATTATTTAAAGGATATTAAATAATAATTAAAGGGAGATGAAGTGAATAAAATAATTATTTATTATTTAATTAATATTAAATAATAAATGAGGTTAAATTAATTAAGAAATGATTATGTAATTGATATTCAATAATCATTATAGGCATTAAGGAGAATTAATTAATTATTATTTAAATTAAATAATAATTAAAGTGAATTAAGGTTAATGATATAATTGTTATGTAATAATAAATAACAAGTAATGTTAATTTAATTTAATTATTTATTTAAATAATATTAAATAAATAATGTGAAGTAATTAAGGAAATAATTGTTTATGTGAAGATAAATAAACAAGTAAAATTAATTAAATTAATTATTTATTTAAATGATATTAAATAAATAATGTGAAGTAATTAAGGAAATAATTATTTATGTGAAAATAAATAAACATGTAAAATTAATTGAATTAATTATTTATTTAAATGATATTAAATAAATAATGTGAAGTAATTAATGAAATAATTGTTTATGTGAAGATAAATAAACATGTAAAATTAATTGAATTAATTATTTATTTAAATGATATTAAATAAATAATGTGAAGTAATTAATGAAATAATTGTTTTGGTGAAGATAAATAAACAAGTAAAGTTAAGGGAATTAATTATTTATTTAAATGATATTAAATAAATAATGTGAAAGAATTTAAGGTAATAAAGTGTAAACAATTGACGGGTAATTGTTGGAGTGTTTAGTTATTACCAATATTACAAATTATCATTAAAGGGTTTATAATTGACGGTAAGTAGTTAAATATTATTATCGGATTAATAATATTGGTAATTGGGTAAATATTTATAAGGGTTTAATAATATTAGTAACCAATTAAGGTATTGTTAAGTACCTAAGTACAGTTGAAAATTTAGTAATGTATT
Source organism: Hedera helix (assembly GCA_947179155.2). Taxonomy (NCBI): domain Eukaryota; kingdom Viridiplantae; phylum Streptophyta; class Magnoliopsida; order Apiales; family Araliaceae; genus Hedera; species Hedera helix. The sequence continues at coordinate 36,798,123 of OX359268.1, read as the reverse complement.
ATTAATGTGTAATAATACTGATAGATCATTAAAATATTATCTAAGGAGGATAATATTGTCTTATAAATTATGAGTTAATAAATAGGAGATGCTGTATTGTAGAGTCAATTCTTTTATGAATAACAGCTGAGTTCCTATGTACTTTACTAATTGCCAGATAAGCAAAATAGGTCTTTCGAAGGCAGTAATTCGATTTGTTGAGCGTTAATGATGGAACGCGGATTTCAGACTGGTAGCGTAAGTCAATGCGACTATCAGGCAAGTTTTTCAGTACTATGTGCTATACTTGCGAACTTATTTACTATATGCATAAACTATTAAATGTGCACTCATTTTATGTGCTAACTGATTTTAAATGTGTCCGTGTACAGTCATATGTTGTTAATAACTGATTTTAATGAATGCTATGAGTTGAGATGTGTTATATGAGTTATATAACCTGAAAATATTAACATGCATGATAAACATGAGTTAATTATATAAATGCAAAGCATGATGCCTATATAAATGCAAAACATGGAGCATAAAGCATAAATTAAATGTGACCTACGTGTTATGTGTTAGCTGTTAGACTTGCTGAGCCGTCGTACTCACTCTTGCTATAATAAACATTTTCAGCGAGGAGCGAGAAATTTGAAGATCCCAGTAATCGCTACGAAGATGTGTTGAAGATTAGTTATAATTCTAGACGTTACTAGAACAATTCGAAGATAACGTCGTACCATGTTGGGAGTAATTATCATTCGGTATTATCCCTGTTTTAAAGCCTTGTAATAATAGTGAAAGGCGGTTGTATATCAAGACGAGTGTTAATGTTTTGTAAACTCATGTAATTAAAAGCGGTTAGTAAATAGTCAAGTCGACTTATTGTTAGGTTGCGAGTTTTATTTGCTCACAATAGCTGTAATACACTAGGTCATAAAAATATAAATGATTTGAGTTGTAGGATTTATGTAAAGATTGGGATTCTGAGGCAAGGTAAAGTAAATGTTATAAAAATTTAAATTTACTGAGTTTTTCAACAACATGCCTTTATTTAAATGTTGTGGAGTTTATTCGTTGACGAGCGGGAGTCATAGTATGGTGTCAGGTGATTTTTCACGGGGCGTCACAAGAGATCTAGCAATTGTACTAAATAGCAAGGAAGAAGATCCAAACCAAACCATAAAAATTGCATAATATCTCTTTTACTATAGCCAAAAGTCATGTATAGGCAGTACACATATGGACCCTGAAACCATTCACCAGCTCACCAAACATGTCTAATATCATGTTGACTCCTTACTTGAGCATGCATGAAATAAAGAATTCTATGTAATATTTTTCCTGGCTTCAAATATCCCCAAAACTCTAAATTATGACACCCCACATGAATGCTGATTATCCTATAATGAAGCTTCTGGAGAAAAATACCCCATGGTGCAAAGCCATCACTTGTAACCTCTCCAGAAATATTCTTCCCAAACCTTTTAATTGTCACAGATCCGTAAGAGAGAAAGAACTCTTCATACACAATAACTCAGGCTTCTTCATTTATCAACTCCTTATTTGATTTTCTCAAGTGTCGAATAATTATGTTAATCTAAATTGTCACAAAAGAAATCTTGATGGAGATATTGAAAAAATGAATAATCCCACTTGTTAGGTTAAGCTCCCATACTATGAAATTGAACAAAATCGTCAATACAGAACCTTCCAACAAAATTCTTATATAACTATGAAATGTTCACCAATTTCAAGCATCTCTAAATTTTGTCCAACATGTCGAACAAGCAAACAAGTAACATCCCCTAGTTTAGCCGAACTCCATTTCTCAGGTATTCCTCCAAATATTTTACACTCATAACCAATAAGTGGAGAGACTAAAATATCACCTAAATTGGTAGCCTCGAGTAATGGGTATATTATCCCCATTATTTCTGTGTCCATGGTGTGATAATCTTTATTTATTGGAATTTTAGTTTTCCTGAAAACTTTTATGACATCTACATAATCCATAAGGTTCCTGAGCAGAGGAGTTGTTTAGCCTTAAGACCACTTCATCTTTGCTCCAATTCATAATTTGTGTGTCCTTAGTTTTCCTTTTGCTATCGTTGTACACTAGCTGGTTTTGATTAGTCAAAATACATAAACAATCATCATCATTAGTGTAGCCAACATTGAGAACATTCTCTACCACAGTGTCTCTTTTAGGCATTTCATCGAGCACTACGCAAGCCTTGTCACACTGTGGGTCTCTATCCTAACATGATATAATCTGAGCTATTTTGTTTTCTGCACTGTTTGGATGAATATCATGAATCTTTGTGTTCTTAGTGCATTCCTTTATTGAAGGACCATCTTCAATTAGTGAAGATTCTTTACTGGCATATATCAAAGTATCCTCGTCATGACCAATTGGGGTACTAGACTCTAAAATTTTTGCCAGATAACCATCGTGCTCTCCATACATGTTTACCCAAATTGCATTGGGTTTCTTTGTATTTTCATCCAAAATTATTAGGTACAGGGCATTATGAGTGTCTATTCCTTTAATTTTATCACTTCAAGTGTTGTAATCATCTGGCACACTAGTTGCTAATTGAGCTATTTCAAACAGAACAACTACTAGATCTTCATGTTCACTCATACCAGACAGTACACCCTTGAATGAGTTTGAGCCATTCGTAATCCCTATGTTCGAAGAGCTACCTCTTCCTCTTCCGATAGATAAAACCTGAGGACACGGAGCCCTAGTCAAAAGTTGAGAGTCAGGAGTGGTACTTTTTAGTAAGGAATCACCTGGAGCAGCCGCATATGTGTGAGAAGACGATAAACCAATGTTTTGAGTGGCAGGCATGCCATGAATGTTTGCACCAGCATGCTCAGCCTCTATTGACGCTAATTCTTGCTGAAACTGAGAATAATGCAATTCAAAAGATTCAACACTGTCATCTGGTGGTTTTGGGTTGAGTGTAACAATGTATCCCATTGTTTCTGGAATTTCATCGAACACCTCACTCGCAGCATGCACTTCTTTATTGTTTGAACAACATTCTTCTAGTAATGCCTGTGTTGGGAATGAATTAGGTGGTTGTTTATGCTGCCTGGAATATCTTCCCTCCATATGGTCTGGACATATAAATGATCCACTGTAGTTTGGAAACTGAGAGTAGGGTGTAGTAGTAAGGCTTTGTGTATTAACTGTTTCGGTGGAAAGAGAATTATGGTTAGGAAAATTGGTTGTGATGATGGAGGTTGTAGGTGGAATAAGTATAGGTGGTGCATAATTAGTACCATAAGAGTTCTGATTGTTCAAAATAGGTATAGTAGCAAACACAAATATATTGTTGATAGGAAAAAAATTGGTGGTTGTACCAATTGACAACTTATTAGTGGTAGAATTTTCCCTCTCTGATTAGCAAGGTTCGAATGTTTGTAAAATTTTCTGACTTACCTCATCCCCCATAGTCTGTTTACCATCCCTAAACAGAATCGGAAAGGACAATTTAGACTCTTGAAGATTTATTGAGGCTTTGTGTACTAGACTTCAAAGGAAGTTGGGACAAATATTTACCATTAGTTGAATTCTCATACAACAACAGTTATCAAGTAAGTATAGGAATGACTCCATTTGAGGCTTTGTATGGACGAAAGTGTCGCTTTCCATTATGTTGGAATGAGGTGGGAAAAATAAAATTATTGGGACCTGAGTTAATGCACATGACAACAGAAAACATCCAAATGATCAGACGACGAATACAAGCTGCACAAGAACGATAAAAGAGTTATGTTGATCTTCATCGAAATGACGAAAGTTTCAACGTTGGAGATCATGTATTCTTACGTGTTTCTCCATGGAAAGGAATTACAAGGTTTGGAAATAGAGGAAAGCTTAATTATCGATTTATTTGCCCATTTGAAATCTTTGACCGAATAGGAACTGTGGCCTACAGACTAGCTCTACCACCAAACATGTCCCGCATTCATAACGTTTTTCACATATCTATGTTACGTAAATATGTGAATGACCTAAATAAAATTATTGAGTTTGAGCCATATGAGATAGCGGAAGATTTAACGTATGAGGAAGTACCTATTAAGATCTTGGATAAGAAAGAGCAGATCTTACGCTCAAATATTATACCTCAAGTCAAGATTTTATGGAAAAACCAAGATACTGAGGAAATGACCTGAAAATTAGAATCTGAAATGAGAGCTAAGTATCCTGATCTTTTCAAAAAGTCAGGTATATAAATTTCAGGGACGAAATTTCATTAGGAGGGGAAGATGTAAGACCCCGAATTTTAATAAATAGATTTAAAAAATTTCTCATAATTTTATACTTAACAACAAGGTGTTAAATTAATAAAAACTAAAGTTAAGGATGTTATGTGCAAAAAATTTATGTCAGACAATATTTGATTGGTCGAGGAATATTCGTTCTATCGAGGAATATTTGTTCTGTCGGGGAATATTCGTACGACGACGCTGAAATATTCAGTTATGGGTGGACCCCACTACGAAATATTGTCGGATGTAGAAAATGACACTTTTAACTGTTAAAATACCCAGTGATAAAATATGGTAACATATGGTATTTTACTGTAGCACGCGGTATTTTACAGTAGCACATGATATTGTATAGCAGCACACGGTTTTACACAATGTTTAAATTATTGAACTGATAAATTGTCTATTGCACAGTATTTCATCAATAATTGTCATTATACAACATTTTACATTATTGAATCAATAATTATCATTACACAATATTTTATATTATTAATGTAAGACCCCGAATTTTATGAAATACAAAATTTAATTTTTCTTCATATAGATATTTTTTTTAAACAGTAAGTGGTTAAATCGATAAAGTTAAAAGTTAAGGATGTTATGTGCAAATTTTATTTTGTCGGACAATATTCGCTTTGTCGGGGAATATTCGTTTGGTCCGACGGCGCCGAAATAACAAATTATTGGTGGACCCCACAACGGAATATTTGTCGGATATAGAAAACGACAGAAATAACCTTTTTAAATAAAAATAGTCAACGGAACTGTTAAAATACCGGTGATAAAAGAATAGTAGCATACGGTAGTTATTGGTATTTTCTGTAGCACTCGGTACTCTACAGTAACACACGGTATTGCATAGTGTCTCATATTTTTGGTCTGATAATTGACACCGTAACTGTTACGCATCATTTCATCGATAATTGTCACTGCATAATATTTTATATTATCAATTCAATAATTGTTGTTACACAGTATTTTGCATTATTGATTTAATAATTGTCATTACACTGTATTTTATATCATTGAGTCAATAATTGTTGTTGCACTGTTTTTAAAATTATTGAACCTAATAATTGTCACAGTAACATATGCACAGTAATTCACATTATTGAATCAATAATTGTCATTACACAGTAACGTATGCTTTATTTTACATTATTGTTATCTCTATTATGATGTTATTTAAACAGTTGTATTTCATTAATTTATTGACTTGATATCTAAGAGCTAACTATACTGTATTTATAACAATTAGTCATAATAATTGAATTGATAAAGTTATTTGTTTATAATATAAAGTTAGGTGATTATTAGGTGATATGAAATGAATGGTGTAGATTAAAGTGTGAATTATTGTTGAATAATAAATTTGATTTGTTTATAATATAAAGTTAGGTGATTATTAGGTGATATGAAATGAATGGTGTAGATTAAAGATAATATAATATTTGAAATGGATGGTGTAGATTAAAAGATGATCTTTAAATGAATGGTTTAGATTAAATGAATGATAAGATTTTTGGCTATAAATAGAAGCCTTAACTTAAGGATTTTTCATAAACTTCCTTACTTGTTCTTTCTTTCTCTCTCTAAATACTTCTTGTGAAAGTTCTCTCTAAGTGTGCATAAGTCATCTTGAGTATTTGTGAAGATCTATAAGTATACGTGTACTGTTCAAGTTAATCAACCTCATTTAAATCAATATCCAGTCACGTGTTACGGTAAGGGATACCATCTTTTTCATCTTCCATTATTCAAACGTACTATAGTAAGGGATACCATCTTTTTCATCTTCCATTATTCAAACGTACTATAGCAAGGGATACCATCTTTTTCATCTTCCATTATTCAAACATACTATGGTAAGGGATGTCATTTTCTTTCATACTCTTAAAATTCCTACTCGTAAGGGATACCATCTTTTTCATCTTCCATTATTCAAACGTACTATGGTAAGGGATTATCATTATTTGATTCTCGATAATAATATTGTTTCTTCCTTACTCATAAGACGTGCCTTTTATTTCCATGTATTAAATTGTGGGAATAACCTTACGGAGCGGATTGCCGCCTGTTGGTGAATAACCTTTCGTATTCATTCATTATTAATCTCTGAGAATAACCTTACGGAGCGGATTGCCGCCTGTTTGGTGAATAACTCTTTGTACTCAAATTCTATTAAATTGTGGGAATAACCTTACGGAGCGGATTGCCGCCTGTTGGTGAATAACCCTTTGTATTAATTTCCTTCACCTTTTGTTAATCAAACCTGCTACGGTAAGGGATATTATTTTCTTTCATACTCCTAAATCGAAATTTATTATGGAACTATTGCTTCTATAATTCCTGAAAATATTATATGTTCCATAATAATTGAACTTCATTATTTCAACTGAACCTTCCTATTTACGTGAACCTTTCTATTGAATTGTAACCGTTATTCTGAACTGTGGATCTTGAATTTCACTCCACATCATGTTGACAATTTGGACATTATTTGAATCTGTACAAAGTAAACTTCCGATACTTATTGTTATCTTATTTCTTCTGTTCATCATTTATATCATTCTAATCATCCAAAAATCAAGCTGTTGTGAATATCTGTGGCCGGGGGCACAGATGTGATATATTTGTTGAACAGATGATAGGTTAAAGGCGATATAATAGGTTAAAGGCGATACATCTGTTCGGTGTCTTTTATGGCACGTGGTGAATGTTCTCTTTGGCCCGTAGTGCAAAGATGAACTGTTGTTTGGTATGATTATGACCAAAGGCTGAATCTGGTATAATCATGACCGTTGGTGCTATATTGAATATCTTTGGCCCGTAGTACAAAGATGAACTGTTGATGTGCATGATTATGATCAGGAACTGTGAATTTGTATTATCTTGACTAATGATATTTCAGATGATAAAAGTTGATGATGTTTTTCCTAAAAAGAGAACCGAGTGGACATTATAGTCTGCATTATTCTTCTAATAGATTACTCATTCCGCTGCTATTATTGATCTGAACGTTGTTTAAGAATTTAACTGCAGTTTTTGATATAAACCTTGTAGTCTATTGTATTCTATCAAGAACTCAACTGTTGAAGACTAATGATAATTTATTCGTCATTATCTTAGTCATGATATTCTTTACTGGGCTATTTGAGCTCACCCTTTCTTTTGTTCCATTGTTTTTCAACAGGAGATGAAAACATAACAGGGTCTAGCCGGGGAATGGAGTGAGGGTCCGAGGAATAGTTATCATAGTCTTCACGTTTTGTAAAATAGTGTGGCAATAATAGTGAAGACTCAGTTGTGTATTATTATACACTGTATTATTGTACGTTGTGCTTTGTTGTAATAATTTCGTTGTAGTATTTTGACGACTCAAGTTTGGGCTGTGTGGGCCCAGATTTGGGGGCGTCACAGTTGGCATCAGAGCTTAGGGATATGGTCTTTAATGGAGATCTGGGGTTAGAACTAGGAGGGGAGAGACGAATAGAATCAATTACTAGTGTGTCCTACCTAAATTAGATTTTTTTTATCTAATGAATCGATTTGAATGTAGGAACATTAAGAGATGAGTCAGTTTATTTGAACTAACATTTATTTTGTGACCACAGTTAAGTATGGCATCTGGAAATCAGGAGGTTAACTATGAAATTACCGAAACAAATGTAGCTGCAAAACAAGAGGCGACGAATAATCTTCTTACAAACTCAGAGTTGAATCATTTGCCTAAGGCAAAAATTATGCGTGTTCTATCCAGTAAGGATGAAGGTGAAAGCTCTGCTACAGTCGTTCCAGATCCATTCTTAGAAGCAATTAAAGGAAGTAACGAACTTGCGGAAATTATTGCCTTTAATTTACTCACTAATTGGGAGAGTGATATCACCTGGTTATGCTCTATAACAAAGGATCAGAATATATGGACTTTTCATATTAGTCTTTGGGATTTATGGTGTTCCAGCTATAATTTTCAAGATTATTTAAAAATGATGTTTCTATACTTTTGGGCGTTACAATTTAGAGGAATTCAGGTTAAGTTAGTCACTATCGTGGAAACTGCAGTCTATCGAAAATACTATTTTAATGGAAATCATTGGTACCTTACTACTGATGAAGTTGATGAACCCGAGAAACAGTTTGCTGGAAAATTATTCAGTGGTATTCCCATGGTTGAAATACGTGAAGATCCGAATGAAGTATTCGGGATTCGATTTGACGATAACAGTCAAGAAACCGAATGAGGTGATAACCGGTAAGCTATTCATAAATTCTCATGAAGTCTATGCCATATTAGATACTGGCTCTATCCACTCTTTTATCTCACCTATATGTACTCAACGTTTAAATTTGACTATTGAAAACTTAAATCTTGTCTTATCAGTTGAAACCTCATTGGGAGAAATACCTATTACATTTACTATCTATAAATCTTGCCTAGTTCAAATCAACAACCTCACATTACCTGTTGACCTTATTTCTTTGGAGATGCGTGAATTTGATGTGATTTTAGGAATTGATTGGTTGACTACCCATCATGCTAAAATTGATTGTTTTCATAAGATTATTAGTTTTCATATTCCTAATCAACCTGTCATGCAAATTCAAGCAACTAAACCATTGAAATCTATAACTGTTATTTCTAGCCATAAAGCCATTCGTTTATTGAAAAACGGATGTCAAGCCTTTTTAGCTCATGTCACTGATTTGAACAAAAATACATCAAACTTGAATGATATTCCCATTGTTAATGAGTTTCCTGACGTTTTTCCTGAAGAACTTCCTGGCTTACCCCCAAACCGTGAAATTGATTCTTTTATTGATCTTGAACCCGGTACCAAGCCCATTTCCAAAGCTCCCTACCGAATGGCTCCCATTGAACTTCAAGAGTTAAAAGTCCAACTACAGGAATTGTTGGATACCGGTTTCATTCGTCCGAGTGCATCACCTTGGGGTGCTCCTGTTCTATTTGTGAAGAAGAAAGACGGGAGTATGAGATTGTGCATTGACTACCGAGAATTGAACCATGTCACCATCAAGAACAGGTACCCGTTACCTCGGATTGATGACATGTTTGATCAATTGCAAGGCGCTCAACATTTCTCAAAGATTGATCTCCGTTCTGGATATCATCAGTTAAAGGTTAAAGCTGAGGACATTCCAAAGACTGCTTTCAGAACTCGTTATGGGTATTATGAGTTCTTAGTCATGCCTTTTGGACTAACTAATGCTCCTGCAGCTTTCATGGACATGATGAACCGGATATTCAAGGAACATTTGGATCATTTTGTGGTTGTCTTTATTGATGACATCCTCATATACTCCAAGAGTCGCGAGGATCATGAACAACACCTGAGATTGATACTACAAAAGCTCCGTGAAAACAAATTATATGCCAAGTTGAAGAAATGTGAGTTCTGGCTTGAGGAGGTCGCGTTTCTTGGGCATGTGATTTCTAGTCAAGGAATATCAGTCGATCCTGCGAAGATTGAAACGGTACTAAATTGGGAACAACCCAAAACAGTAACCGAAGTCCGAAGTTTTCTGGGTCTAGCTGGTTATTATCGGAGATTCGTAGAAGGATTTTCTCGAATCGTCACTCCATTAACGCAGCTTACTCGGAAAAGCACAAAATTCATATGGAGCGAGGAATGCGAGAAAAGTTTTCAAGAACTCAAGAAGAGACTGGTTTCAGCTCCTGTTCTGACCATACCATCAGGATCAGGAGAATTTGTTATCTACAGCGATGCTTCTGGCAAAGGTCTAGGCTGTGTCCTTATGCAACATGGAAAGGTTATAGCCTACGCCTCTCGACAACTCAAAGATTATGAGAAAAATTATCCTACTCATGATCTAGAGTTGGCAGCAGTCGTTTTCGCGTTGAAGATCTGGAGACACTACTTGTACGGAGAAAAAGTGGATATCTATACGGATCATAAAAGTCTCAAGTATTTCTTCACCCAGAAGGAACTCAACATGCGACAACGACGTTGGCTTGAGCTGTTAAAGGATTATGACCACACAATCCAGTATCACCCGGGAAAGGCGAACGTTGTAGCTGACACTTTGAGCAGAAAATCTTATGCAAGTACAAGTGCACTGCTGACAACACAAAAGTGTATTTTGTACGACTTGCAAAAGATGGAGATAGAGCTAAAGACACCAGGGACCCCCTCGAAGATTGCTCACGTGCGAGTAGAACCAACTTTAATCGATAAAATTAAAGCTGCTCAAGCTACCGATCCGGAACTGATAAACATGATAAAAAAAGTACAAGAAGGTGCCATTCCCGAAGCAAGAATCGACGAGAAAGGAATACTTCGAGTCAACTCTCGACTCTGTGTTCCTAACGATCCTGAATTAAAGCATAAAATCATGATGGAGGCACACAACACGCCGTTTGCAATCCACCCAGGAGGTACCAAGATGTATCGAGATCTTCGACATACATTTTGGTGGAACAATATGAAAAGAGAGATTGCGGAGTTTATCTCAAGGTGCCTAACTTGTCAACGTTTCAAGGCAGAACATCAAGTTCCTAAAGGTCCATTACAATCACTTGAAGTTCCCGAATGGAAGTGGGAACACATCAATATGGACTTCGTGACGGGTCTTCCAAAAGTTTCTCAAGGCTTAGATGCAATTTGGGTGATCGTAGATAGATTGACCAAATCTGCTCATTTCTTGCCTATACGAGAAAACTTTTCACTTGAACGTCTTGCCGGTATGTACATAAATGAGATCGTGAGATTGCATGGCATGCCAGTTTCCATAGTTTCTGATCGAGATCCTAGATTCACTTCACGCTTTTGGATCAGTCTACAAAAAGCTATGGGCACTGAACTACGTTTTAGTTCTGCATACCATCCTCAAACGGACGGACAATCGGAAAGGACGATCCAGACCCTCGAAGATCTTTTGAGACTTTGTGTATTAGACTTCAAAGGAAGTTGGGATAAGTACTTGCCATTGGTGGAATTTTCTTACAACAACAGTTACCAAGCAAGCACAGGCATGGCTCCATTCGAGGCTTTGTATGGAAGGAAGTGTCGCTCTCCAATATGTTGGAATGAGGTAGGAGAAGCAAAATTGTTGGGACCCGAGTTGGTACGCTTGACGACCGAAAAGATCCAAATGATCCGACAACGAATACAGACCGCACAAGAATGACAAAAGAGTTATGCTGATCTTCATCGGAGAGACGAAAGTTTCAACGTCGGAGATCATGTATTCTTACGTGTTTCTCCATGGAAAGGGGTTACGAGATTCGGAAAGAGAGGAAAGCTTAACCCTCGATTTATTGGCCCATTTGAAATCCTCGATCGAATAGGAACCGTAGCCTACAGACTAGCCCTACCACCAAGTATGTCTCGCATCCATAACGTTTTTCACATATCTATGTTACGTAAATATGTGAAGGACCCAAACCACGTCATTGAGTTAGAACCAGACGTTATAGCAGAGGATTTAACATACGAGGAGGTACCTGTTAAGATCCTGGATAAGAAGGAGCAGATCCTACGCTCAAAGGTTATACCCCAAGTTAAGGTTTTATGGAGGAACCAAGATACTGAGGAAATGACCTGGGAGCTAGAATCTGAGATGAAATCTAAGTATCCTTACCTCTTCGGTATGTCAGGTACGTCAATTTCGGGGACGAAATTTCATAAGGAGGGGAGGTTGTAAGACCCCGAATTTTATGAAATACAAAATTTAATTTTTCTTCATATAGATATTTTTTTTAAACAGTAAGTGGTTAAATCGATAAAGTTAAAAGTTAAGGATGTTATGTGCAAATTTTATTTTGTCGGACAATATTCGCTTTGTCGGGGAATATTCGTTTGGTCCGACGGCGCCGAAATAACAAATTATTGGTGGACCCCACAACGGAATATTTGTCGGATATAGAAAACGACAGAAATAACCTTTTTAAATAAAAATAGTCAACGGAACTGTTAAAATACCGGTGATAAAAGAATAGTAGCATACGGTAGTTATTGGTATTTTCTGTAGCACTCGGTACTCTACAGTAACACACGGTATTGCATAGTGTCTCATATTTTTGGTCTGATAATTGACACCGTAACTGTTACGCATCATTTCATCGATAATTGTCACTGCATAATATTTTATATTATCAATTCAATAATTGTTGTTACACAGTATTTTGCATTATTGATTTAATAATTGTCATTACACTGTATTTTATATCATTGAGTCAATAATTGTTGTTGCACTGTTTTTAAAATTATTGAACCTAATAATTGTCACAGTAACATATGCACAGTAATTCACATTATTGAATCAATAATTGTCATTACACAGTAACGTATGCTTTATTTTACATTATTGTTATCTCTATTATGATGTTATTTAAACAGTTGTATTTCATTAATTTATTGACTTGATATCTAAGAGCTAACTATACTGTATTTATAACAATTAGTCATAATAATTGAATTGATAAAGTTATTTGTTTATAATATAAAGTTAGGTGATTATTAGGTGATATGAAATGAATGGTGTAGATTAAAGTGTGAATTATTGTTGAATAATTGAATTAATTTGTTTATAATATAAAGTTAGGTGATTATTAGGTGATATGAAATGAATGGTGTAGATTAAAGATAATATAATATTTGAAATGGATGGTGTAGATTAAAAGATGATCTTTAAATGAATGGTTTAGATTAAATGAATAATAAGATTTTTGGCTATAAATAGAAGCCTTAACTTAAGGATTTTTCATAAACTTCCTTACTTGTTCTTTCTTTCTCTCTCTAAATACTTCTTGTGAAAGTTCTCTCTAAGTGTGCATAAGTCATCTTGAGTATTTGTGAAGATCTATAAGTATACGTGTACTGTTCAAGTTAATCAACCTCATTTAAATCAATATCCAGTCACGTGTTACGGTAAGGGATACCATCTTTTTCATCTTCCATTATTCAAACGTACTATAGTAAGGGATACCATCTTTTTCATCTTCCATTATTCAAACGTACTATAGTAAGGGATACCATCTTTTTCATCTTCCATTATTCAAACATACTATGGTAAGGGATGTCATTTTCTTTCATACTCTTAAAATTACTACTCGTAAGGGATACCATCTTTTTCATCTTCCATTATTCAAACGTACTATGGTAAGGGATTATCATTATTTGATTCTCGATAATAATATTGTTTCTTCCTTACTCATAAGACGTGCCTTTTATTTCCATGTATTAAATTGTGGGAATAACCTTACGGAGCGGATTGCCGCCTGTTGGTGAATAACCTTTCGTATTCATTCATTATTAATCTCTGAGAATAACCTTACGGAGCGGATTGCCGCCTGTTTGGTGAATAACTCTTTGTACTCAAATTCTATTAAATTGTGGGAATAACCTTACGGAGCGGATTGCCGCCTGTTGGTGAATAACCCTTTGTATTAATTTCCTTCACCTTTTGTTAATCAAACCTGCTACGGTAAGGGATATTATTTTCTTTCATACTCCTAAATCGAAATTTATTATGGAACTATTGCTTCTATAATTCCTGAAAATATTATATGTTCCATAATAATTGAACTTCATTATTTCAACTGAACCTTCCTATTTACGTGAACCTTTCTATTGAATTGTAACCGTTATTCTGAACTGTGGATCTTGAATTTCACTCCACATCATGTTGACAATTTGGACATTATTTGAATCTGTATAAAGTAAACTTCCGATACTTATTGTTATCCTATTTCTTCTGTTCATCATTTATATAATTCTAATCATCCAAAAATCAAGCTGTTGTGAATATCTGTGGCCGGGGGCACAGATGTGATATATTTGTTGAACAGATGATAGGTTAAAGGCGATATAATAGGTTAAAGGCGATACATCTGTTCGGTGTCTTTTATGGCACGTGGTGAATGTTCTCTTTGGCCCGTAGTGCAAAGATGAACTGTTGTTTGGTATGATTATGACCAAAGGCTGAATCTGGTATAATCATGACCGTTGGTGCTATATTGAATATCTTTGGCCCGTAGTACAAAGATGAACTGTTGATGTGCATGATTATGATCAGGAACTGTGAATTTGTATTATCTTGACTAATGATATTTCAGATGATAAAAGTTGATGATGTTTTTCCTAAAAAGAGAATCGAGTGGACATTATAGTCTGCATTATTCTTCTAATAGATTACTCATTCCGCTGCTATTATTGATCTGAACGTTGTTTAAGAATTTAACTGCAGTTTTTGATATAAACCTTGTAGTCTATTGTATTCTATCAAGAACTCAACTGTTGAAGACTAATGATAATTTATTCGTCATTATCTTAGTCATGATATTCTTTACTGGGCTATTTGAGCTCACCCTTTCTTTTGTTCCATTGTTTTTCAACAGGAGATGAAAACATAACAGGGTCTAGCCGGGGAATGGAGTGAGGGTCCGAGGAATAGTTATCATAGTCTTCACGTTTTGTAAAATAGTGTGGCAATAATAGTGAAGACTCAGTTGTGTATTATTATACACTGTATTATTGTACGTTGTGTTTTGTTGTAATAATTTCGTTGTAGTATTTTGACGACTCAAGTTTGGGCTGTGTGGGCCCAGATTTGGGGGCGTCACAATTAATTGCACAGTATTCCATATTATTGAATCAATAATTGTCATAATGCACAACATCTTGCTTTATTGGCCCAATAATTGTTACAGTAGTAGTCACGCATATTAAACAGTTAGACAGATTTATTATTTGAAAAACACTGTATGTTTAATAATTGAGATATTAAATCAATAAAATAATATGAAAGTGTGTAACACGTGTGAATGTGTAACACATGTAAATGTGTAACACGCATAAATGTGTAACGCGTGTAAATGTGTAACACGTATAAGCGTGAAACGCATGTTAGTCAACGAATGGTGCAGATTAAAGTTTGAAACGTGTGTTGGTTAATGAATGATTCAGATTAAAAAATGAGATCAAAATGTGTAACGTGTGTATAAAAAAATTGGTTAGTCTCTGACTATAAATAGGGAGCTTATAATAAGGAGTTTTATACATTGCTCACTCAATCTTCTTTCTACTCTCTAGATATTTCTTAGTATAAGTGTATCTCTGAGCACATTAAAACTATCTTAAGCGTTGAAGATCTGGAAGGGAATGAGTATTATTCAAGTTTACAACTCTTCCTTTAGAAGACTCTTCTATTAAAAAATTTATTTTGAAAAACTTCATTTGAAAGATTTTACTTCGAAAAATTATTTTCTTTAAAAACTATTTTGAAGTATATTTATATTATATAATCACTTTGATGATTTTATATACATAAAATTGATATGTGTTGCTTACTAATTAAATTATGAATATATATAGGTTGATCAACCTCATAAAAGCTGTATTTAGTCATGAGATAAGGTAAAAGATATCATTTTCTTTCAGACTTTTAAATTTATTACTGTAAAGGGTATCATTCTTTTTATCATCATAAAGGGATATCATTTTCTTTCTTTTTTTCTTGTAAAGGATACCATTTTTTTTATCTTTTATCACTTAAACTTACTACGGTAAGAAAGTATCTCATTTGTACATCTAATATTATTAAACGGTGGAAATTCTTGAATTACAAATTCATTAATATTCCTTTAATAGTTTGCATTTTATCTAATACCTTTTGACAAGAACATTCCTATTAAATTTCAATTGTCATATTTGAATTGTGAACTTATGGACCTTGAATTTTTTAATTGTGGACATTTATTTGAACTGTGAATATTTTAGACTAATTCCTTGTACCGTAAACCTTACCGTTGAACTTCTTCTCTGTGGATTTTGGACATTATTACTGGACTTGGACACCTTTTTCTATATATCATGTTGACAATTTAGAGATTATTTGAATTTGGACAAAGTAAAATTTACTAACTCCTAATGTTATTGTTTATCTTGTTTCTTCTGTTCATTGTTTATATCTCTGTTGTTATTTCAATCATCAAGTGTCAGGTTGTTCTGAATATCTGTGGTATGGGACACAGATGATATGTTAAAGGCAATATAGGTTAAAGACGATATATGATAAAGACAATATAATTGTTGGGTGTCTTTAGTCGGATGACAAGGACACGTGATGAATGTTCTCTTTAGCCAGGGACAAAGAAGAACTATTGTTTAGCATGATCATGGCCAGTGGTATTTTATATGATAAAAGTTGATGATAATTTTCTTAAAAATATACGCTAGTAGACTTCATGATCTACTGGATTCTCTTAGTGGTGGTTGTTTCACTACGGTTAAACTTTGTTTAAGAATTTAACTGTTATTTTAATTTAAATCTTGTTGTTACTCTATTAACAACTCCACTGCATGTGTTGATTTAAAACTTGTTGTCTATTATATTCGATTAAGAACTCAATTGTTGAAGGTTAAGAATAATTCATTTTTTATTATCTTAGTCATGATATTCCTTACTATGTTATTTGAACTCACCCTTTCCTTTTTTTTCAATTGTTCAGGAAATAATAGCGCAGCCGAGACTAGCGGGGAGGAAAGAGGAATGAGGAATGAAGTAATAATTTTGTTGTAATCATTTGACGACTGAAATTGGGTGGCGTGAGCTCAAAATAATTTTGTTGTAATCATTTGATTCTCTCTGAGTTTTTATTTCCTCTGCAAATCAAAACCCTAACCTATGAAATTTCGCGAAATTGAGTAGACCCATATGACAATTGAGCCGACGACGAAATCGAATGAGATATCTGGGAAGTTGAGGTATGAATTTTTGGTGTTCTTCATTTGTGGAAGAAAGTTTAACTGGAAGAAAGAAAAAAAGAATAATGGGTGTAAAGAAAAGGGTAAATATATATTTAGCCATTTCAAGTAACAACTTTACCACGAAGAGTACTTTTTCACTTCACTTAAAAATTCAGGTATTTAAACGTAGATTTCTAGACAACAGGTTGTTAAGTGAAAATTTGGTCATATCTCAAGTGGTTATAAAATTTACCCTATTTTTAAATGAGGTCAATTTCCCAAATTGTTTGGAAAATATACCTGAGAATGAATAAGAAGAATGTCTAATTATTTTTGGGAAAGGAATATTTTACTTATTATTGTGTTAGTTTCACAAGTTCTCGTACATGTAAAGGTGCACAAGAGGACCACCTTTTTTTACCATTTAATCTGGCCTAACGTGACCTGTCAAAAACTTAGGTTTGACCTAGTCTATGACATGGCCTAGGGACCCCGAGCTGGTCCGGCCTGCCATAAATCTTAAAGCCTACCTATGCCCACTGCCCAGACTTGTGCACCATAAACCCACGTCCACTGCCAAGACTTCTTAACCCAAATCAATTAACAAAAAGAAATAGCCAAAAAAAATAGCCAGCAGCAGCCCTAGTTCGGGCCCGAGCTCAACCTTTAGTCCCAGGCCCCAACAACCCAAATGTATATTAATTAAATGTATTTATAATCGATTTTATAATTTTTTAATTATAATTATTTATCAATAAATTTTAAAGTTTTACTTATTTATTCTTATAATACATTAGTTTTAATTAATATATCAATAAAATTTAAATTTTTAATTATTTATTCTTAATTTCGTGTAATTTGTAAATACATTTAATTAATATATATCTTTATTTAAATTTTCACTTTCACTAAATTTTATTGTTTCATATTTTATAGATTTTATTTTGAATATTTAAAATTAAAAGTTTTTAAAAAAAGGGGGATTTGGGATTAAGCCAAACCAGACCGACCTGGGTCTGCCCTGGCCTAGCCGGTACATCACATCAATCCTCCTCTTCAGTAACCAAGCCTGACTTGGCCCGGAGACCTTTTGGTCAAAGCCTAGTTCGACGACATGGTTAACGTTTAAGGTTTGGTAGACCCAGGTTAAACTAAGTCGGTCGAGAGAGCTGTTTGTGCACCTTGGTACATAAACATAATTATGGAATTTACCTACTATTCACATGAAAGAAGCATCGTGAAACTTGACATATTTTCTTGTCAATAAAACAATTTCTTTTAACTTGTTTAAAATTTTTGGAAAACTTAGTAATTTTTTATTTATTTGCTTGAGAGAATGAGCTGTGGGGTGAATTTTAAGGCCAAGTTCGGTATTAGTTATGGAGTTTCTATGGGGCATTTTTGCTAGCCGGAGAGGTTTGAGACTGTCAGATTCTTTAACCCCATTCCCTTATTATTTTCACTTGTTAGGGAGACTTTGAACAAACTTTGGAGAGGAATATTGCTTTATAAAAAAAATAAAAATTTCATCTTCTTAGAGTTTTACCAGTTCGAAAACTAACCTGTTTCTCCATGATCATACAGAAATCTAACAAAATTCTTGACATATATGAACGAAGAACACTTTCTTGAACCTACTTTTTCTGCCATATGATTAGAAATTAATCGATTATCATGTTTCCCCAAAATAAAATAAAAAATCACCCAATACAGAGAAGAGCGTGGTATCTTAAACAACAAAGACCTAAAATTAAAAGACTGAAATTGATACAAATCTCCGTTTCCTCTTCACCGGAGTTCGTATCCACCACCCTGCAAAATCCCTAGCAGCATTGCTCCATTTTTAAGAGAGAGAAAGAATAGATGTGGAATCAAAAGCAGAGAAGGACTTGGGAGGAAGAAGCAGCCCTTAAAGCCGGTGTGGCCAAGCAAGGCACCGGCAAGTGGAAGAACATCCTCACCGATCCTCACTGCGCACCTTTCCTTACCCAACGTTCCAACATTGACCTCAAGGTTCTTCTCCTCCTCTTTTTACCCTACTTGATGTAATGCCCACCATTTTCATCATTGGTTTGATTTGAGTTTTAATTTCAAAGTTGGGACATCTCTATTTTCCTCCGCGTCTTTAATAAATGTATCTGATTCTTCTGTCCAACTTAAATTTACCAATTTACTAGGATGCTTGGTTTGCTAGGTTGTTTCAGTCTCGACCCAGTATTGCTCAATCAATGGATTTTAAAGTTTTACTGAATTGATTGTACTTTGGACAGCGAAGAAGTCGGGACTATTTTTCAGTACTCCAATTTATATATATATTATTGTACTAAATTTTTTTACAATCACATTATTATACTCAATTTTTTTTTATAAAAAATAAAGTTTTCGTCAATGACCGTTAACTATTTAATAGAAAAATGACTTGAAAGTATTAAATATCATTTTTAACATTAGACTGAAGGTCAATTTATAATTACATTATTGAAAATAAATAAATAATAATAATACCCTTTCCGTTATACAAAAAAAAAGATTTGTTTTGTTTTTAAAAAGTTAATTTGAGATTTTTTTAAAATAAATTTTAATTTAATAATAATAATAATACCATCACCGATATACCAAAAAAAAAGAAAAAAGAAAAAAAATTTAGTTTTTCTTTTTAAAAATTAATTTGAAGTATTTTAAAAATAATTTTTTATTTATTAATAATAATAATACCCTCTCCGTGACACAAATAAAAATATTAGTTTTGTTTTTAAAAAAATAATTTAATGTATTCTAAATATAAATTTTAATATAATAATAATAATAATAATACCAACTCCGTTACACACAAAAAAAAATAAAAATTATCCTACATTATAAAGCAATTACAAAATTCAAGCTCTAAAATATGTTTATATGTGCTATAAAATTCTATATTTTGGGATTCATCCATAATGAAGGTGGCACCAAAGAAGGGAGGTCCGGCGGGTGAGATCGGCGGCGAAGGCAGTAGAGCTGAGGAGGTAGGTGAATTCGGAGAGATTTGGGTAGGACAGAAGATTGGTGATGTTGGTTATGGAGAGAATGGAGATGGGTGTGGAAGAAATGAGGAGTGAATAAAGGAGTGTAACATGGTTAGATGTGTAAATTAATTAACACATTTTTTTAAATATAAATATTATTATCACGTCATATTTAATATATTAAATTGTTTACGTAAACAACTCGTTCAATTTTAAAAATTTTTGACTAAAAATTTAAAATTTTAAAATTCCAATGATACAAAAGTAAAAAAATCAATCCGGTGTTATGTGTAAATTGAAATTCAATTCAACAAAAGAAAAAAAATGATTTAATCCAAGTTATATATAATAATTTATTATTATTTTGAACTCTTTTGTTATTTAATCAAAAAGATAAAGATAAAGAAAACCAAGTTAAAAGTGAAAAATTGACACCAAAACAATAAGAACAATGTATATGCAGTACACAGAAGTGGGGATACTTTTACCAAAAGAAAGAACAATCTGAATTGCATCAATTAATATGATGCACAAGAATAAAATAAAACAGCTGCTACAACCTTAAAATGCCTGCGGTAACCCCCTTATAGTATAAAAATGCATAAAATGGTAGAGACATAAAAGATCTTAGAGAGGGACCACTATCTTCATCAAACTTAACAACACTACTAAGAGTAGAAAGATACGAAAGTCCTCCTAACTCACTAAAGTCAAAAGGTCCCCAAAACATCAAAACTAATAAAGATCATAAGCCTAGGTCATAGAAAGTACACTTGCTTGAAGTCGGTCATTTTAGTCCCACAAATAAAGTCCTAAAACCCATCTATGGTCCCCTACCTCTCCTCCCCTCACAACACACTTCTCCTTGTTTCTTATTTTCATGAATCCAAGTCCAAAATGTAGTACTATCTCAAATTATCCCCCAATGATGGAAAATCATATAATACTTCCCCCCCAATGTGAAATAAAAATCAGCTTTTCCTTTTTAATGACTACCAATCAATATGGACTAAAATCTATGGCTATTGGGGTCCAAAGTCCCATAGGTGAATAGTGTTATCACTAGAACAAGCTGCTAAATATCTTTCATCTGCAACCAGAGCATTTGTTACCCCTATTCTTTCTCTCAAAGTATACAAATACTCCCCATGCTCAACCTCCCATGCTCTAACAACTCCGCCCACGCACATTAATGCGTACCCGCCATTCATGCACCCTAAAACACCCCTCTGCATCCCCGGTACGTTAAATCTACACACCTCCTCCAAAGTTCCCACGCGCCGCACGGATCCACGACGGTATACTAGAACAAACTCCTCGTGCCTGGCATCAAAAGTGCCCACCATAAGCCCTCTAGGGAACTCTTCCTCTCCCAATACTATAACTTGGTTACTCAAATCGAATACGATAACCCTATCACTGGTACATGCCACGGCCAATTCTTGACTTGTCACTCTGATTCGGCCTATGAGCTCAGTAAACTCCGTGAGTAAATGCCAACCCCTTATCGCTTCAGGGTCTGTTAATGTGCCGCCAATGAAAACTGGCTCTTCTGTGCTACTATTCCACACATGAAAAGCACGACCGGGAACACCTGAACAAGAGTAATTAGTAGAAATGTTAATTAAATAATTACGATTATAAATTATTTTTTTATAAAAAACTTGCAGCATTTACTTGTTTACACAACTATTAGCATTACTTGAGCAAGAAGCAACAAAAAGTCGAAAACTTGGATAATAGTATGTATAACTCAAACTCATGCATGGTATAACTAATACTTGTGTTCAAGCACCTGCATAGAGACCGACCCACCACTGGTTACAACCATTGAAGTCCACCAAAGCTCCGTCATCGACTACATTACCCAAGTGGGCTCGATGAGGTAGGGCGGCATTGTCAATTATTGCCACGTGTATGTCACCATCAAGGGAGGCAAAGACTACCCGGGACTCGGATAGAATGATTCCCGACACTGCAGGAGAAAAGTGGCCTAGACGATCGCGGGGTTGAGGATGGATAGTGGAAAGGTGTAGCCTACTGGGGAGGTGGAATAGGCGAACTGAGCCATCAGAAAAGCCGGCTGCAAGGTGGTTGTTAAATACTGCAAGGCGACGGCATGAGAGGTTATCATTGTTGTTATTGTCATCTGTTGGGACAAAGTGAAGGGTGGTGTATACATATCTTCGAACACGGAAGTTACGGGATGAACGGTGGTGGTATATATATTCCTCATACCAAGAATCATGGCGGAGGCTGTTACAATGCCAGATGCGTCGAGTGAGGTTTTGCCATAGGAGATCTGATCGCGACACTGCTCGCCAGGTAGAACATACCTGGATGCAAACAGGAACATTTTGTTATCAAGTTTGCACAAGTTTAGTACACTGAATTAGTAGCTGTTAGATGCATTGTCCATATCAAAATCTCTATCATCCCAGGTTCTCAGCTTGGCTACAGCAAGCTAATAAAACCTGCATATTTTTTTAGTATATACAAAAACGAACACACGCTTTTGCATCGTTTATTCACTCTTCAATGGTGTTTATTCACTTCAATGGTACAGTTGGTTGACATTTTTAATAGTACATCTATAATTTTTCTGAATGGTTGTTAATACTTTAATAGCACTATCTTAAGTTCCTAATGTGCATTTTTGTTACGAGTTCCCCTTGCTTGAAATTGTTTAAATGTGCTTTAATTTATGTTCAAAATGAAGGTCTTCAAAGTAACATGCATAAGTACTTCTGTACATTATTAACTTCTTAACTAATTTTGATATCATTCAACACAATCATTTGTTTTACATCAGTCCCTTCTAAAATAAAGATGATGCATATTCAATTAAGTTTACTTCCCCTATGTTCAAGAGACAGATTCCAGGGAGTTTGTAATAAAACTTATAAATCTCAGGTATTTATACAACACTAGATCAGATTTGCAGTTTGTAAGACTTTATTCTAAAATTTTAAGGAGTTGGGGACCCCCTTAGAATGATAACAGAACAACTTAAAAGAAAGGAACATATTTCAAGGAAAGAAAACATAAATAAATCATTAACAAACAAACAACTAGTGGGTCATTAATATATGTTTGAAAAAAAAATTCAAGAGTACTCCAATTCTATTAAAATACTATCATCATCCGTAGCACTACTCCAAAAATATGCAGATGAGCTAACGAACACTTGATTCATGGTCATTTTTATTCTAAAAACCTCTCGTCAATAATCACAAGAAGAGTTGAACAAAAGAATAAAACATAAAAAATTTACCTTCTACTTCACAATGATGAACTCATAAATAACAGGATACCTCAATATAATGCCAGAAAACAATATTACTCAGATTTTTTAAAGAAAACAACTTTACTAGAAGAATTCTGGTCTCTACTCACGCAAAAACTAACGAGTAAAACCCTATTGGGTGCAATACCCAAGAGACTAATGCAGGCTTCACATTAAAGACCGTTAAAGAAGAACCATGCACGTGCATTATACATTATTTAAAACAAAAACTAACTGGTATAGTCATTGCCAGTAAGGCCTTCAGGAGAGAGTAGAGAGCCCAGAAAAGTGGAGAAAATGAAAGAGAGAGAGAGAGAGAGAAATGTAATGAGTCAGTGACGGACTCAGGTCTAGTAAACAAATAGGGGTACAGGGGAGTGACATATAGGTAGCAGTAGCAGTAGGCAGTAGGAGGTTATGCCATGGATTAGACTTGTCTTATTGTACAGTCTTTTTAATACTACTGGTTGGTTGTGGAATAAAACATATATATCCAGGGGAGAGAGAAAAATGAGAAACACTTGCATCTCCTTTTAAAGTTCCAATTTAGGTCAGAAGAAGATAAGGTACAGTGTAAATATATATATAGAAAAGATAGTATGTTTCTTAGACACAACAGAGTTTATCATTGCAGCGGAGATGACGCAGTACACACTTACGGCCCTCTAATTAACCAAGGTTAACAGGAGTAAATAGTACAGTGCTATACAGACTTGAATTTGAACCCCACACCAAGACTGTGGGGTAGACTTCCATTCCATAGAACTTTAAGGATCCTATATACTCATATATACTCCTAGGAGGATCATGTAGTTGTAATAAGGACGTGTTTTAAATAGGGAGACCAAATAAGACAAATACCTTGTACCCCAGTCTAGTTGTGGTCCATATCATACTCCTACTACTGTTATATACTTTCTTCAAAAGCTTATAAAATACTAACATCTCCATACTCTTTCATTTCCTAGAAAGGATGTCTCTTTAAAAGCAGCGTGGAATCTTTCACCTTCTCCACTAAAGAGGGTGTTTGGGATATATTTATATTATATAGTTTGCTGTAAATAAGTTATGGAAGTATTTGGCTAATAATGATTTATTTGTCAAATGACTAATATGACCGATAAATGAAACCAACTTAAATCAGACTGATTTGTAAGAAGAAAGCACTAGTAAAAAACCAAATTCACTTCAAATGATTTTTATAAGTAAGTTTGATCAATTTATAGGTTACTCCCACAAACCTTCAAAGAGAGTGAGACCCCCAAATCATAACAATATCAAGTCCCGGTAAACTTAATTTTGCTCTCATCTAGGAAAAATGTAGACTACTGGTTAAAATAAAAGCCACATGCAAGAAGGAAAAGGAGAACAAAATAGTAGATTCTTGGTTTAGAGTCTGGTCCGGAGGAGTGGGATCTTGTCCCTCCTTCCTTTATTTCTGATGTTCTTGTTTCCGATTTAATATTAATGGTTTCCCTTTGTTTCAAAAAAAAAAAAAAAAAAGGCAAAGACAAAATGCATACTTACTGGCTAAGCTCTTGCAATAAAGAGGAACCTTATCTCCTGAAGTGAAGTGACAAGGAGAAGGCATGGGGGTTTGAAAAGCAGCAGCCAACATTGGGGAGGGGGCTCCATGTGCTTTACTGTCACTACACAACACATGCTGGATTTGACCCCCATTTTTCCCACTGCCATTTCAATGATTATCAAGAACCCACCAAGCCAGCCCCCTCGATTTTGCAAGTACAATGAACAACATATCACACCAGATAAGTTTACACATACAACAATTAAACACTACATCCATCTATACTAATTAAAAAGTAAAACATGACACGAATTTTAATATCATGTCTCATTTTTTAATTATATCAATAGATGTAGTGTTCGATTACTATGTGATTATACTTATTCTTTCCCACCATACTTGATACTACTCTCCTATTTACTCAACTTTTCTGTGACCCTAAATACTTGCCCCATAATCTGTAATTTGGTTTGGCCCATAAAAGAAAGATGGTGTGTCCCAACTGGAGCATAAACTTGCCAGAACTTAAGTTGATAAACTAGTATTTTAAAACCCAAGTTAGACAAATACAGGTGAAATGTAAGACACAAATATACTTACTGAAACAAGAGATTTTTGAAACAAGGCACATTTGTAGAAGAGCTTTTATGATTTTGAGTAGGGTAAGATAAGTAGCTAAAAGTTGTCTAGTTTATTTATGCTTCACCAATAGTTTATCTAGATAAATTACACAATTTGTATCTAGTTACCTATCAATTTCTTTTTGAGCAAGTGCCGACACATACTATTCTGAAAATTTGATAAAGTGCATTATGAAACTAGATAAGATAAATTTAAAGTTGTACAGCTACTTCTTTCAAGCATGAGGGCATGAAAACTGACTCAAAAGGCTGATTGTAATGGAGTACAGAAATTCAATTAGAAAAATATAAAAGCACAAAACTAACTGATAATAGATAATAATCACGTAAATTTGAATGAATCAAGAAAGTCAAGGATTGTATATTTTAAAAAATTTCAAATCCCATGGTTTCCCTTCAATGAGTATAGAAAAAGTAAAGATGATAGAGTGAAGGAAGGAAAGAGAATAAATATATATTATTATATGACTAGAAAACTGAACATATAACAAGTTTTTCCACTACAAGTTTGACTATTGACTCAAATGTGAGGTAGGATGAATGGTTGCAGTAACTTTTCTGCCACTTTTTATGGTCAATCAGAGAAGTATAAAAATGTAGCTAGACCTGTTGTTTTTGTTGACAGACTGAAGCAAGCTTAGAGCTTGGAGAGCAGTGCAACTGAACACCTACACAAGTATTAGCCAGCTTCTTCTCCTTACAACAACACTCCCAAGTAAAAAGGTCTCAAAAGTCTCTATCAATATTTTCAAACCCTCTATTACTATTTATTTTATTTTATTTTGACTAAAATATAAAACTGTACTATAAATTTATCACTTTGCAAAAATATGGTACTCGACTTTGTACCTATTATGATATAACAGCAGTGCAAAAATGACCTAACATAATTGCTATATTTTAAAGTCAGGTAATGTATATCCAGAAAGTGATAAACTCAGACTAAATTATTGCATTTTAATAAAAAAAAATTACATAAAAATACTTTGATCAATGCAGAGAGGGAAAATTTGAGAAAAGCGTAGTCAAGGAGAGAGAAGTCCAAAAGGAACAAGCAAAGAAAGGGAAAGGAATTCAAAAAACCAAAAGAACCCTTTTCATGCTAACAAACTCTTATCTTCTTGTCTAGTAAGTATTACCCAAAAGAGAAGAGGGCCCAGAAATAGGATACTGCTTATCTGATAACGATAGGAGGCCCCTGCCCCTACTACATTTTTGCCAAACAAAGCAAAAGCCTAAGGAAAAGGATTTGAAAAGGACATTCATTTTTTCCTCCACATATTCATATTCTTTTAGAACAAAATGAGCCAAATATAAAGACTCATTGAGGAGACATCCTCCCTTTTTCCTTCCTTCCTCCTTCCTTAGATTGCTCGAAGTACAATTTTCTCCGGACTCAGGTACACAAAAATCAAACAGTACACCCATCTCAACTATTTTTTAATAGCTGATATTTATTTTGTGTTTTATTTTTGTTAATTTATACTCTTCCTTTTTCTACCAACTACTATGTCAAATAATACCTCTTTAACCAAATTATATAATAATAATAATAATAATAATAATAATAAATAAATAAAAATAAAAATGGGATGAGAATAGTGATTTGTTCAAAGATTTGGAAGATCATACCCCCCTCATTTACTGGCATACTCAAGCAAGCTATACGAACCGGAACCTCTAAATTTGTCATATTATTCATTCATTTATCATGTGCAATGACTATCCTAACAAATTTTCAGTACCAAAAAAATCACACGTAATAATACAAAAGTATATGAATTCGGCATTTAATCAAAAATAGTAAACCTGAAAGAGATTGAAAAGAGCAGGAGCAGCGGCGAGGCGGCCATCGGATTGAGAAGCGTCAATGGCGACATGAGTAGCTAAAGCTTCAAGGAAAGGTTCCGGCCACACTCCGTTGCTGATTCGCCGACGAGAGGTGGACGGACCGCCATAGTCACCTCCACCGCCATTTCCATGGCCATGTTCCGACGACGACATTTTGTGTATGTATGTATATAAGATAGTAGTAGTAAAGTAGTAACTGAAGGTACTGAAGACCGATTAGATACAAAACAGAGAAGAGAATGAGAATTGAAACAGAAAATGGGGCCACAAAGGGTATTGTATTTACCTTTTTATACTGAGGACAAATATAGTATAATAAAAGTACTCCCGTATATATATATATATATATATATATATATATATATATATAATTTTAAAAAAATATTTATATTTGGGTCAGTTTGTTTTTTGTAGTGCAGGTTTCCCGCTCTGCAACGACGGCGGGGAAGGGCGGGGTTATTAGGGCCTGGGCGCTAGCCCGTATCCTGGCTTTAAGTGGTAACGCGACACTTGAAAGACTACTGGTGACTCCGACACATTCTGATTCAGTTAATCTTTTCATTATCCCACCAATTTTTAATGACAAATAGGGGCCGTATATATATACGTGAAGAAAATTATAGTTACGGTTTAATCATGTTTCAATTTTTATTACTCCATTTGTATACGAATACCATGTTTCAATTTGTATTCAAATAATCTTTAGAGTTGTAAATGTGTAAATGAGTAATCATGTTTGCAAGTCCGACCGTTTCATCATTTCGATAAATTCTAACTCAAACTGAAATATTTTCTTTTATCTGTTTATTCCGCTCAAATTTAATTCAATTAAATTCGACTTTTTTAATATTTAAATAATTATTTTTTATTAAAATATAAATAATTCAAACTTAAATTTGACTAGACTCGGCATGCTTCTAGTTTGAATTTGAATCAAATTCATACCAGAAATTTAAAACTCGGCGAGTTTACTCTTTTTCAACTAATAAATGAGTGCTTGAGCACAAAAAAAAAACACTAAAATGTAAAGCGGTCTAACCTATTTTGAGCTCTAATAAGAGTGATATGTTAAAATTAGGAGAGCATTTATCATTAAACGATTGTAAGTGACAAAAGACTTATTATACTCGATTTACCTACACAAAATTGATTAGTATATTTTAAAGTCAAAAGACTAGTCTAACAAAGTACTACAAATACTAATTTAAAATCGTAATTAATATGGATATTTAATAAAATTTTAAAGTTTTATTATACTTAAAATAATTTGTCAAATATTTTTTGAAAATATATGCAAATGTACAATAATAAATAGATAAAATAATGTACGAAAACACTTTTAGACATTGCTAACACGTCCTAAGAACGAGAACCTTTTGCCCCTAGATGTTTACACTCTTTATAAGATGGGCATTGTATTCAAATATTCATGTGATTAGATTAGCATTAATATACAACTTTAGCTATGGAAAATAATGGCATTTTTCCTGATTTTCCTATTGTCTTTTGCTTTAAAATCATGACCAAGCTTAAAAACCGGGTCTTTTCAAAAGATTAAACCACGTTAATAATGTCATGTTGCACCTTTGGGCATTCATTGTCAAGAAATATAACTGCAATGTAGTACAACAGCAATGTCTACATGATATGTTGGAGATGATGATTATTGGTTAAAGAAACCTCACACTTAATTACCATTACACAATTATATCATTATGAAGTTGATGATTTTGATACTTAGCTGAAGAGAGATTAGCTTTTTCATCATCTTCGATTGTATACGCCGAGTTCCCTTATTTATAAAAAATTATTTAATGTTTCAATAGCAAATGAATAGTATATTTTTTTTCTCACATAACAGTAAAGTTTATAGATAGTGGAACATTTGTAAATCCCATTATTATATTAAAATATAAATATACTGTTCATTTACTTTTAAAATACAGAATAATTTCTTCTTATTTATCCTCTTTTCATATAAACCCTTTTATACTTTTAACACTTTTATATAACTTAACGTTTAGTTGTGTTATAATTGATAGTAGCTTATAAATATGTTATAATTATATAGATAATAACTAAACAAATTCTTCAATTTTAAATTTAGAAATGCTTTGAATTGTATTTTAAAAATCTAATAGTAACCATATATTTTAGAATAAAAATAGTACACTATAAATCAAATGATATATGTATGTATGTCTGTATGTATGGTACATATATACGGTAGTTACTGGTACTAGTTAGTAGTTACTACTTCTAACTTCCATTGTGTTTATGAGAATATTTAAATTATTTTTTATAAAAAACTCATTCAAGGTATTTTTTTGGATAATTTTACATACACTGTAATTAAATATTACTTCAAACATTACATATATTTTAACCATTAAAAAATAGAACCTCACACAGATTTTTATATCAAATCTTATTTTTTAATAGTTGAGATCAAAATATTGTGTTTAAAGTTGTTATTGGTGTTATCCATTTATACTTATTCTTCTTCTTTTTCCTTTTTTACGGGGAGAAAGTGAGAAAAATGCTTGGAAATTGATTCTCTCTCTCTCTCTCTCTCTTTTTAAAATATTTCACCTCAAATTGGGAAGATTTGGTTGAAAAGTGATATCAGCCACTTATTTATTTATTTTTCATTTTTCGTTTATACTCTTAAAATAATAAAAAAAATTATTTTTATTTTTATTATTTGTATTATACCCTTAAAGTAACATTAAAAATCAAAAAAAAAATTAGCAAAAGGCAAATGAACTATATGACTAAAATTATATAATTTCATTAATAATTATATAATTTTTAAATTATCTCATTAATAATTTTATTATGGATTTTCTTAATATTTTTTATAAGAGTACATGCTAAGCACACAAAATAAGAAATGAGATTAACTAAATATTATTTATTTATGCATTTGTACTGAATTTAATACATAAAAAAATAATATGTTAATGGATTTCGTGTATAGAATTCAATATAAATATATAATATTTAATGAGTTTTATTTTTTATTTTATATTTTTTATATCTAACATATATCCTTATAACACATGTTAAAAAAAAATTATTATTATTAATTTTAAAATTATAATTATTAATTTTAAAATTATAATATATCCAAACTCACAAACTCGTAGGTACTATTTTTGGACCAGAGAAATGAAAAACCCCATAGGCATGTTCCTTGGGGGCCGGGGCCAATGCATTGCCACGCTTATGTCCCTTTCACTATTTCATGCAACTTGTGCCTGTAGTATCTTGATTTGATTGCATATCTTAATCCCAAAGTACAACTCTCTGACACTCAACTCCCTTTTCTCTACATCCCTCTATACCTCTATTCTATATCTATATCTATATACGTACATGCTACTTAGTAAGTAGAGGCTAGAGCTAACGTAATAATTATAAAATATACAATCATTTTACTCTATGATACTTTTTTTGCTTTAAATTATAAAATTATTATTAATTTTTAAAAATTTATCAAAAATATTTTTATATTTTAAAATTAAAATTATAAAATAATAAATTTTATAATAAATAACATTTTTTAAGCAATTTATAATAATATTATTATATTGACTAAAATTAATAAAATTTATTTTTTTAAAGTCTAAAAATGGTGTATAAAAATTAAATGTAATATTTTAGGGATAATACTTATTTTTATTGTGTTAGATCACATATTTAAATTTAGAGAAGCATTATTTTTATATGTATTTTTTATATTTTTATATAATTTTTTTTTAAATAAAAATAAAATTCATTTTATGTTCATCTAACAGAGTACTACATCAAAATATAAAAAATATATATGTAAATATCAGTCCCTTAAATTTATTATTCAACAGAGTCAAAATTAACATACTCCATTACATACTATTAAAGATAAGTTTCTCTGATCTTTCTACCGTCCCCTTTCTTCTGTTTTTTAAGATTAAAATATATTTCAAAAATTGAATTAAAATAATGTAAATTTTTAAAAAAAAACAACAAAAAAAAGGGATGTTTGACCAGCTCTCTGCCATATTTGCTGCCTTATTGTTACAGGCGGGGCAGCAAACTTTAAACAGTACTGGAAGTATGGTATAGTCCTTTGTCTCATTGTGACACTAACTTGTTACTTGGTAGGGCATTGCGTGCATCACTTATTTATATTGGGACGTGATGTACTGCCCGTCTGCCCGTCCCAAAATAGTACATCACGTCCCAAAATTTCGACATGTATTTTTAAAATTAATACCTGGTGTCACGCGGTGACAAAGATTATGTGTGTAAATTATGTATAATAAAATAATTTTTTTGTAAAATTAAATTTTTTTAAATTAAATTAAATTTATGGAGACAAATAAAAAAAAATAGTGTGATCAACTGGTGTATGACTGTTTTATAATACAGATAAATAAACACTCTTAAGAAACCTTTTTCTTTTTTTAAATATGTTTTTCACATTTGTCAGAATAAAATAACAGTTAACTTAAAATATTTTAAAATTTAAAATTGATATAATTTTTTTTATTTTAATTGATACAATAATAAATAATATAAATTATCTAAAATTATTGCTCATTATAAAATTTATAATTTCATAATTTTTAATGAAGTATTTTAATTTTGAGTTTAAAAATTTTTTAAATTAACTTTTAAAAATTAATAATAATCTATTACTTTGAAACAAAAAAAGTAATATTTAATCTATCTATAATGTAAGGAGTAGTATATTATAATTTGTATATTATTTTACGGTTTAAAATTATTATAGAAAAATAATAAATAAATAAATATATATTTCAAATTTTAAAAAGAAAAGAACAACAATGATATGTCATAACGCAGGCCTTACTAATGGAATGATAACCTAGGCTACATTTGTCTGGTAGTTTTCGGGACATTTATAATTATGGTTTGGTTTATAAGATTGTATTGGATTATCAAATACAATATATTGAACCTTTAACCCTACTAGCACAAGTACTCACAACTTAAAATAGCGCATAATATAATTTTTTTTATCAAAATATTTAATTAATATCATAGTTAATACAAAATAACAATAATGTGAGAGTTAGAGTCGGAAGGAAAAGTTCAATAAGCATTAACCCATAAAAGAGACCAAATTATTAAGAGAAAAATGTTTTATATGGCGAGCTAATATCATGTCCAATGTATATTGTCATTATGTAAAATTAATAAATAATAAAATAGAATAATAATATATATGTTTTCTTTTACTATCTGTTCATGTACGTTTATATCTAATAGCAAAATATATTTTTATCGTAAAAGAGTTATTTTTTAGATATTTAGGAAATAACCAAACAACTACAATTTTTGAAAAAGGCAAACATTATAGGTAAGAAAATCTTTAAGACGCAGAAAGATTTTCATAAAAAAATATTGAATTTTGCTTTGTTATACGTAATAATTTTATATAATAATTTCTTTATAAAATATTGGGTCTTATATTTTAATTGTCCTATGAGATATATTATTTTATAAAAAATTAGTGTATTAATCATTGTATAAATTATTACGTATAGCAAAACTGAAAAATATTGAATATACATCCCTGCAAAGTCGATCAATTTTAAATAAATAAATAAATTGTCAAATGCAAAAGACTGAAAGAGTTACACATGTGATTTGGTTAAGATTCTCAACCACGATAAATTTTGAAAATTGATATTTTTATAGTATTTTTTAATATTTTTATATAAAAATCGTCGTTATATGTCTATAGTGATAATTTTCATGTAAAAATATTAAAAAATGATATAAAAATATCAATTTTTTATTGGTATTTACTTTCTGCATTTATTATTCTGCGCAAGTTTTTAATTTTTATGTAAAAGTTCAAATATTGTTCTTTATTTTTTGAATGTCATTGCTAAAAATAATTTTTAAAATTTTTTATTTAAATATTAAGGTGGCATAAGATACAATTTGGCAACAAAAAAAAAATCTTCATAGTTTTAGTAATTAAAGTTTAATATTGAAAAAAGGTTATCAGGAATATTATATGCAAGTGTGTATGCAAAATTTTAATATTCGAAAGTTATCAGTAAAAAACTAGTATTCCATTTTAAAGACAAAGAGAGTATTATATTTTGTAATTATTTGAGGTAAGGTTTTCAAATTCAGACCGAACTAAAAAAGATAATGAATTAATAGATTATTAGTTTAATCAGTGGTTGAATTATTATTGAACCGATTACGTCATGGATACATAAGAAATATATTATTAATAATTAATAATTTTTTAACATATTTAATTTTTTATAAATTAAAATATAGTTCAATTATGTTATAATATTATTAAAAATAAAAATATTTTTATATCAAAAAATATTTAAAAACCGATTTCATTAGATTAATTTAATTAATTTTATCAATTAAACTATCAATTTAATCAATAGTCAACCGAATTTTAATCGATTCACGCCTAAACCGATTTTTTAAACTAAATTGAATCAAAATATCGATGAATTTTAATTTTTATCGGTCAAATTGTTCCAATTTTTAAAACCTTGACTTTTAGGATCACTAGAGTTCAGCTTGATGGGATTTTTTTGAAAAAAGATGTTACAGATTCACTATTTGAGTTGTACTTTAGTCATATACAGTTTTGTTTTTTATATTTGGTACATTTGTTTAATCATGAGGAAGAAGACTAATGACACTTTTTGTCAAGAACTGCTGCCTCTGATCTCTTAATTTTTATTTATTAAATGTACATAAAATCTATAAATTTCTACTTTACACAACGAGTATATTAGTCCGTGTGAAGTACGATTGAGCCTCTCTCTTTTTTTTCAATTTATAATTTTTTTTGATAATTTAATATATATATATATATATATATATATAGATATATATATTTGTTAATTTAACTTATACACTCAAATACACATATACACATACTCACGCTTCTTGACTTTGTCAAAAATTAAACTCCCATTCTCATAAATACTATAAATTAAATAATATTATTTGGATCAATGTCCTTTGATAATTTAATAATTTTTATGTATAATTAGTTGTTAAAATTTTATAATTGAATACATAACAAATAATAACGTAATGATTTGCAGCATGTGATAACAATTTAAACGACAATAAAAGAGTAATCTTTTAACTTTTAAGTATATAACAATGGATTTTCTTTCTAAACGCTGAAAATAATGCACAATAATATTTATTTATATATTTGTACTGAATTCAATGCATAAAAAAATAATATACTAGTGGACCCCATGTATTGAATTATGTGCAAATATATAAACAAATAAAATTTATCTTTATTTTTCGCGTTAAACATGTGCCCTAAGGGCACATGTTAAGAGGACCCTATAATAATTTACAGTATTTCATATTAATCTAAATAATAATAATAGCAAATTTTTATTTTGTAGATTTTGATTGATGTGGTTTGAATTTCCTCAACAAACTTAGATAGTAAAAAATATAAATCAACCATGAGTAGTGATAATTTGATTTTAGGAGAAATTAAAATTTGTTAATGTGGTGAAAACTATTCATAGGTGACGTTGGGTGACACTATGCATATGTGTGACATGTTTATAAAATAAATGGGCCATGAAATGAAAAATATTTACAGATAATGTTTGTATTTGAATAAATTTTAAGAGATCAAATAATGTTAGCATTTGTCAGGTTTTATTGGGCTTCAAAATCTAAGTCCAAAGCCCACTGTTTAATTATTGAATTAGACACGTGAGTTTGAACCGCTTTTAGCCGGTCTAATTGAGATATGTGAATGTTATTTAATAAAGGGTAATTTTGGAGTTTTACACAATTTTTATTAGACCTCACACAATTGGATCAGGCCTTCAAAGCCGCCCCGGTCCACCACCAAAAATTGTGTCTTAATTTCTATACACCAAATTCATTACTTTTGTGTAGAAACTCTGCAATTTTTTTGCACATGAAAGTTATGACCAAATTTGATAATGATTAAATGCAATCATAAAACTTAAAAAACGAAGAGGCATTGATAACTTATTAATGCATAATTTTTCATACTTATTATTAATACTTTAAATATTAAATAGTTACCGACTAATTGTGTTAATTAAATGAAGTGCACACTGAGTTAACTCGATTAAATTTTAAATTAATCAATTTCAAAATATTTAGTTGATTTTTTTAAATATACGTATTGATTACACTTCCTAAATTAGTTCCCAAAAATTTAATGCTGACGGGGGAGTATAAAATATGGAAATATATATGTGCCAAATCAACTATAAAATATATGTCACAATTTTTTTATTTAACTTTTTTTGTTTTCCTCTCATCTTTTCAACTAATTCAGTCCAATGACATAATCTTCCCTCTTTTATCTCTTATCTTTCCAATGAATTTAGAAGATGGTTGTTTATTCCCAATTTAAGCAATTAGGCAAAGCATTTACAACATTTCTCCATCTTTGTGCTTGCTTACTCCTAAAACGTGACTTTAAAGGAACAACTTATTTTGGGACACCCCAAGAAAGTATAACAAGGATATTTAATTACTCTAAGCACAATTATGCACATACAAAAATGTA
Organism: Hedera helix; assembly: GCA_947179155.2. NCBI lineage: Eukaryota > Viridiplantae > Streptophyta > Magnoliopsida > Apiales > Araliaceae > Hedera > Hedera helix. The sequence continues at coordinate 36,762,225 of OX359268.1, read as the reverse complement.
TTTTCGTTATTTAACCTGAATCTGCGATTGCGAGGTCCCAATGCTACTGCTAGTTTTTCTCTGCTGCACACCTCCTGTTAACGAAAGAAGAAGAAGAGTACATGAAACTAAGTAGCCTGGTAACCAGAAGGTCCCTAAGATATGACTAGTTATTCAGAGCGACAACAGAAGATATTCAAATAGCAACAAGTGAATTTAGTTCAATCTTCAGCGCTTCTAAATGACCAACCTCCACGAGCAAATTTTTTAGGGACAATTATTAATTACTCCATTCTAAAATTTGCTTATTATGAATTTTTTTTTAAGAATAAAATTGAAAGTGAAAAATTCTCTATAAAAACTGTTATTTTTGAAATATATCTCTAATTTTTAATAAAAATACAAAAAGTAATTGATTGGAGGAACTTATTATTAAAGCTAAAATTTGTCCGTATGCTAAATCACACAAAAATAAGCTAACTTGCACAGGAAACAATCAACAATCACACTCAAAATTTGACATTTTGGGCCGTCAAAAGATTGTTTTGATGTGAAAATCAGTATAGGCAAAAAGAATATTAACAATGGAGGGATTAAATTGCTCAAAGAAGAATAGTTATGTACATCTATATAATAAAACAGAATCCATTTTGAATCTAAAAGCACAAACACGGTTTAGATTTTTTCAACTTAATCTAATGGCTCACATTTCATTTCACTACAAAAATTCCCACCCAAATCAAATTCATCTCTACACTATAATAATAATAATAATAATAATAATTACTCCATTCGTTCTAAATAATTTTAGGGACAATTATTAATTACTCCATTCGTTCTAAAATTTGCTTATTATGAATTTTTTTTAAGAATAAAGTTGAAAGGGAAAAATTGTCTATAAAAATTGTTATTTTTAAAATATATCTTTAATTTTAAATAGAAATAGAAAAAGTAATTGATTGGAGAAACTTATTATTAAAGCTAAAATTTGTCTGTATGCTAAATCACCCAAAAATAAGCTAACTTGCACATGAAACAATCAACAATCAAAATAGAAATCACACTCGAAATTTGACATATTGGGCCGTTAAGAGATTGCTTTAACGTGAAAATCAGTATAGGCCAAAAGAATGTTAACAATGAAGGGATTAAATTGCTCAAAGAAGAATAGTTATGTACATCTATATAATAAAACAGAATCCATTTTGAATCTAAAAGCACAAACACGGTTCAGGTTCTTACAACTTAATTTAAAGACTCACATTTTATTTTACTAAAAAATTTCCGCCCAAATCAAATTCACCCCTACACTATAATAATAATAATAATAAGAAGAAGAAGAAGAAGAAGAAAAATAATAATACTAATAATACGTATAATAATAATAATACTGATAATAATAATATCGATAAAAATAATAATAATAATAATAACAACAACAACTGTGACGACCTCAAATCCGGGTTTCATAACCTCGAGTTTGGTTCTCACTATTCAACACATTACTAACAATTAAATACATACATTGTATTTAAATATCGCGGAATAATACATATTGGTTCCCTTACAAAAAGGTTACAATACCAGGATCTATTAACCTTAACATAAACAGTTCCTAGCATAAGGAATTACAAAAGGTTTAACAACAGTAAACACAAATTTAAGCATCTAATTAGCATGCATAAACTAATTTAAGCTCTGGCATTTCCTTTTCCCTTATCCTTCTTTGAGCAATCAGGATTATCTGAAAAATGGTTCATGATATAGCAAAAATGAGCAACTAGTTTGCTCATCAAGTTTAGAACAATCATATAGATTTAATATATCATGAATGAATGAGAAATGTCATCAATGGTTCGACAATAGATATAACAATTGTGAATGAAACAGGATTCAAATTTTAATAAACAGAATATTTGAATCTTAAAATGCTGAGTGGTCACTAAGGACCCTGAACTAACGAGGGTATAATAGAGTTTCCTCTGACCCATTGAGTTGTTTGGTTTTCAAGGGGATCAGTCTATTCAACCCGTTGTATATGCATTACATTTAGTCACTGGCGCCCAAAGTCGGTTTCCCGACACAAAAATCCCCTAATTTAGGGTTGTTCAATTCTCAGACTTAATATAAGAAATCCGCACCCAACAATGGTTTGGATAAGCTTTTAAAAGTATTCAAGTATTGAACTTATAAACGAAATGTCTAGCTGAACTATTATCTTTTGACATTTTTAATACAGTTCATGAATCAAGAACTAATAAGCTTCAAGTGCACTAAATGCGATTTTATAAACAATATGGATGTGGGATAATTTTAAATAATTAAACCACTTCAAGCTTTGACAATAAATACAAGTATAGAAACTTGTTCAACAATAAATGAGTAGGGTTAGAGAACTTGCATGTCTGCTCAGCTACAATAAATGTCTAGCTTTAACTAACTTGCTTTGAAAGACCTAACATTAATAAAGTCGGTCTAATAATAAGTACGTCGTATTTGCATAACTATACGCTTAATAATGAACTTATTTACCACACATAACACGTAATTTACATTAGTCAAAATAATATTATTAACCTTATAGACCATTAATCATTTTAGGTTAATAATTTAATAATTTAGAAATATTTTTCTTAAGTGTTGAACACTTATTAAACCCTTAAACAACTTATTACAATTGTTTAATTAATCATAATTAAATTTGATTTATTTTATTGACTCAATCTCTATTTAATTACTATTTAATCTTGGTTAAATAGAAATTAATTAATTAACTCTAGTTATTATTTAAAATAAATAATAACTAATTGTACTTACTTATTATTTAATAATAATTAGATAATAAATAATTATTGATTTAATTTTAATATTAATCAACCAATAATTAACTAAGTAATTAACCTTACTTATTATTTAATTTAAGGAAATTAAATAATAGTTTACTAATTTTAATCCTCTTTAATTATTATTTAATGTCAATTAAATAATAATTAATTAATTAATTAATTTTAATTATTATTTAAGGTTAAATAATAATCAAATCATTCTTACTTATTATTTAAATTAAATAATAAATTATTACTCTAATAACTTAATTTTCATTAATCGTTATTTAATGCTAATTAAATAATAATTAATTACTTAATTATCCTTATTTATTATTTAATAATATTTAAATAATAAATAATTAATTTATAAATTTTATCTCTCTTTAAGTATTATTTAATAGGAATTAAATAATAATTACTAATTTATCACCTTTATTTATTATTAACATAATAAATAAATAATAAATTTATTTAACTTAACCATGATTAGCTAACTAGATTAATATTTAAAATATTTAAATATTAAACTTAATGAAAAATATCCTCCCCAATATTATTTTTGTATTATTATTATTTTTGTTAAAATTTTAAATTAATTTCCAAATATTTAAATTAATTAAAATTAACCCGAATGGCATTTCCGTAAATAAGTTGAAAACTGATCCGAGGGCAGAATGGTAATTTTGCCAAGAAAAACGCGGAGGGGCACACTTGTAATTTCCCCGAAATTTTCTTCCTCGCATGGCGCGCGTAATAAACTGAACAGCCCCAAAACGGTGCCGTTTTGAAGTCACGTTTGCTGGCTTCCGTGCATAACGCGCGGAGTAAATTATTTTCTTATGCCAAATGACGTCGTTTGACTCCGCGTCTGGCGTGAACAGTGCTTCGCGCATTGCGCGGCCAGTGTTATTTTTTTTTCTTCCAAGCAGAATGTGAACAGTGTTCCGGCATACACATTTTAAATAAAAATATACAATCAAGTAAGCTTTAAGTCTTCAATAAAAATCCAAAAAAATTACAAATCACCTTATATTAATTGATAACATGAAAAAATTAATTTTTCATGATTTAATATCATATTTTTTTATAAAAAATTTTACATCACATAAACTACCATAAATCATAACTTTTTGTATAAAACTCCATTTTGAGTGATTCAAACTTTGTTTTTCTCATGATTTAATGTTCTATAATATTAGAACATCAAACCTAAGTTTTATAAAAATATTTTTGGACATAAATTCCAAAACTTGTTTACACACTATTAAACACATATTTTAGCATATAAAATATACCAAAATACAAACCAAACATATTAAACTCAAGCATGACATAAATATTACAACTACACATTAATAATTATATTAACATGTTTATACTAACATGATGATTTATTTAATTTAAAAACAAAAATTTATTTAAAATAACCATTACCTTGATTTAATGGCTATCTTCCTTTTTCTTTCAAAATAGGTGGTGAATCTTGAAGACATAAACCAATAACTCATTCTCTTGATAATTTTGCTCTCAAAATATTTTTCTACACTCTCAAATGCTCTCTAGCTCTCTCTTTTGGACTTGGAGAAAATAATGAAATAACATCTAACAATTTCAAGTATACTTACAAAATTATTAGATACACATAATATATCTAATAATTTAGTCCATGCTGCTAGATGACAACTTACACAAGGAATGGGTTAAATGACTTAGTTGGTGAAAAGAAGCATGATTTCATGTACTACAAAAAATAAAACAAGCAACCCTTTTAATTAAATAAATGAAAAATAAATTAAAGTAACAACAAAAATCACTTTTTGTATCTCCCCCAAGTTGCTCAGCTGACTTCTTCCTTGTCCCAAATTGATAGTCACTTTTCACTTTTTAAATTAATAATAGTTACATTAAGTATTTTTCAAGTGGGCCAATTATTGGGCTTTAATTTAAAATACCAATTGGGCTTTTATTAAATTGTTTGGGCTACTAAATTGTCAAATTTTATTATTCTCCACTTGGGCTACTAATTTGTAAGACCCCGAAATTTATGAAATACAAAATTTAATTTTTCTTCATATATATTTTTTTGAAACAGTAAGTGGTTAAATCGATAAAGTTAAAAGTTAAGGATGTTATGTGCAAATTTTATTTTGTCGGACAATATTCGCTTTGTCGGGGAATATTCGTTTGGTCGGGGAATATTCGTGCCGTACGACGGCGCCGAAATAACAAATTATCGGTGGACCCCACAACGGAATATTTGTCGGATATAGAAAACGACAGAAATAACCTTTTTAAATAAAAATAGTCAACGGAACTGTTAAAATACCGGTGATAAAAGAATAGTAGCATACGGTAGTTATTGGTATTTTCTGTAGCACTCGGTACTCTACAGTAACACACGGTATTGCATAGTGTCTCATATTATTGGTCTGATAATTGACACCGTAACTGTTACGCATCATTTCATCGATAATTGTCACTGCATAATATTTTATATTATCAATTCAATAATTGTTGTTACATAGTATTTCGCATTATTGATTTAATAATTGTCATTACACTGTATTTTATATCATTGAGTCAATAATTGTTGCTGCACTGTTTTTAAAATTATTGAACCTAATAATTGTCACAGTAACATATGCACAGTAATTCACGTTATTGAATCAATAATTGTCATGACACAGTAACGTATTTTTCTTTTACATACTTTCTGTATTATTGTTATCTCTATTACGGTATTATTTAAACAGTTGTATTTCATTAATTAATTGACTTGATATCTAAGAGCTAACTATACTGTATTTATAACAATTAGTCATAATAATTGAATTGATAAAGTTATTTGTTTATAATATAAAGTTAGGTGATTATTAGGTGATATGAAATGAATGGTGTAGATTAAAGTGTGAAATATTGTTGAATAATTGAATTGATTTGTTTATAATATAAAGTTAGGTGATTATTAGGTGATATGAAAGGAATGGTGTAGATTAAAGTGTGAATTATTGTTGAATAATTGAATTGATTTGTTTATAATATAAAGTTAGGTGATTATTAGGTGATATGAAATGAATGGTGTAGATTAAAGTGTGAATTATTGTTGAATAATTGAATTGATTTGTTTATAATATAAAGTTAGGTGATTATTAGGTGATATGAAATGAATGGTGTAGATTAAAGATAATATAATATTTGAAATGGATGGTGTAGATTAAAAGATGATCTTTAAATGAATGGTTTAGATTAAATGAATGATAAGATTTTTGGCTATAAATAGAAGCCTTAACTTAAGGATTTTTCATAAACTTCCTTACTTGTTCTTTATTTCTCTCTCTAAATACTTTTTGTGTAAGTTCTCTCTAAGTGTTCTTAAGTCATTCCTAGTTTTGAAATCTTTTGCATTCTTCTTTGAATTCCCGAGTAGAATTTTCTTATGTACAGCAACTCTTTCGAAAAATCGTAGTAAATTCATTATTTGTCAGAATTTAATGAATTAAAAGCCTGTCTCTTCAGTTTTTCGTCCTCTACAACTTTGAAGAAGGAAGAAAAGTCATCTGAAATCATCTTCATGCCTTAAAATACTAAAAACCGTAACCTATTCTGATTTTCGTCACTATTTTCAGTCTTAGTTTTAAAAATTCATAACTCATTCATATTAACTCCGAATTGAGTGATTCTTGAGTCTATGCCGTCTATCTTTCCGAGAGTAACATTATTTTAAAAGCATAAAGAGATTTTAAAAACTCTAGAAGACTCAAATGTCAGATTCCTTACTGCTACAAACAAGGAATGATTTGTTCGGCTATAAACTTGTTTCACAATATCAAGGTAAGGAATGTCATCTTCTTTCATCTTCTATTATTAAAACTTACTACGGTAAGGGATACCATCTTTTTCATCTTCCATTATTCAAACGTACTATGGTAAGGGATTATCATTATTTGATTCTCGATAATAATATTGTTTCTTCCTTACTCATAAGACGTGCCTTTTATTTTCATGTATTAAATTGTGGGAATAACCTTACGGAGCGGATTGCCGCCTGTTGGTGAATAACCTTTCGTATTCATTAATTATTAATCTCTGAGAATAACCTTACGGAGCGGATTGCCGCCTGTTTGGTGAATAACTCTTTGTACTCAAATTCTATTAAATTGTGGGAATAACCTTACGGAGCGGATTGCCGCCTGTTGGTGAGTAACCCTTTGTATTAATTTCCTTCACCTTTTGTTAATCAAACCTGCTACGGTAAGGGATATTATTTTCTTTCATACTCCTAAATCGAAATTTATTATGGAACTATTGCTTCTATAATTCCTGAAAATATTATATGTTCCATAATAGTTGAATTTCATTATTTCAACTGAACCTTCCTATTTACGTGAACCTTTCTATTAAATTGTAACCGTTATTCTGAACTGTGGATCTTGAATATCATTTTTAAATTTCACTCCACATCATGTTGATCATTTGGACATTATTTGAATCTGCACAAAGTAAACTTTCGATATTTATTGTTTATCCTATTTCTTCTGTTCATCAATTGTCTCACTATCATTTGAACTAATCTTCAAGAATCAAGCTGTTGTGAATATCTGTGGCCGGGGGCACAGATGTGATATATTTGTTGAACAGATGATAGGTTAAAGGCGATATAATAGGTTAAAGGCGATACATCTGTTCGGTGTCTTTTATGGCACGTGGTGAATGTTCTCTTTGGCCCGTAGTGCAAAGATGAACTGTTGTTTGGTATGATTATGACCAAAGGCTGAATCTGGTATAATCATGACCGTTGGTGTTATATTGAATGTCTTTGGCCCGTAGTGCAAAGATGAACTGTTGATCTGCATGATTATGATCAGGAACTGTGAATTTGTATTATCTTGACTAATGATATTTCAGATGATAAAAGTTGATGATGTTTTTCCTAAAAAGAGAACCGAGTGGACATTATAGTCTGCATTATTCTTCTAATAGATTACTCATTCCGCTGCTATTATTGATCTGAACGTTGTTTAAGAATTTAACTGCAGTTTTTGATATAAACCTTGTAGTATATTGTATTCTATCAAGAACTCAACTGTTGAAGACTAATGATAATTTATTCGTCATTATCTTAGTCATGATATTCTTTACTGGGTTATTTGAGCTCACCCTTTCTTTTGTTCCATTGTTTTTCAACAGGAAATGAAAACATAACAGGGTCTAGCCGGGGAATGGAGTGAGGGTCCGAAGAATAGTTATCATAGTCTTCACGTTTTGTAAAATAGTGTGGCAATAATAGTGAAGACTTAGTTGTGTATTATTATACACTGTATTGTAGTACGTTGTGCTTTGTTGTAATAATTTTGTTGTAGTCTTTTGACGACTCAAGTTTGGGCTGTGTGGGCCCAGATTTGGGGGCGTCACATAATTGACCCATGTTGGGCTAATTTAATAATTTACACATTAATTATTCAATCCATGATTAAATAAATAATTAGATTGAATAAATAATTAAATATTTTAACCCATAAGTATTAAATTACTAAATGGACTAATAAATATTATTATTAATATTTCACATTATTTACATTAATTAATAATTATATTAATTAATTTATTATATTTAATTCACTCATTATATTCAATTTAATTGAATATTTAATTAATAGTAAACTTATCAATTATTTTGATATTAAAACTTTAGGGTTTGTTCACTAATTTAATAACATATTAGTGACCCCCTTTAATTAATTTTAGTAATTAATTACATAATTATTTAATCACATAATTAATTAATCACATAAAAAGATTTAAATAATCTCGTAAACTAACTCGTTGGAAATTAAATTAATAATTTAATTAATAAAGACGTGAAAATTCTAGGACATTACAACAACAACAACAACAATAATAATAATAATAAGAATAATAATTATAATAATAGCAATAATAATAACAATAGTAATTATAATAATAGTAATAATAATTATAATAATAATACTAATAATAATAATAATAATAATAATAATAATACCGATAATAATAATATTTATACTTTTTATATTTTATAATTTCTTTAATAATATTATAAATAATAATAATATTTTTATTTTTTAAATTTTAATTTAATTTTTCGTTATGTCGTGCCTTTAGACACAAGCAATTATTAGTGTTACTATATGTACTTTTTTTTGTTGTTGCTAGTTTAATAGAATTTAACAACCTTGACTTTGTCAAGGTTGAATCATAAGATCTCATACCCCAAAATCTTATGAATAGTTGTTTTACTATTGAGTCATATAATTATATTTATAGTTGTCTACACCTTCACTATAACTCATTCGAGACCAATTAACAATAAAAATTTTAAATTAGAGTTTTTATACAACTGAACCAATAAACTACTTACCCCATAAAAGTTGGAAATCAAATAGGACCAAAGATTATAAGTCAATTTGGACTTTATTCCTTTTAAAATATAAACCCTTCGAAACACATTGTAATTTCATCCTAACAAAATCCAATCAATTCTGCCCCAACACCTATATATATATAACTCAGTAATTTATTATTTAAATAAATATTTAATAATTTAATAACTAAAATTATTTTCTCAAAATCTTAATTAAATATTTTGTCTATTCAATAATATAATAACCTATTATTTATAGTTGAGCTTCGTATTTTCAACCCCACAAACAGGCGTCCGCTGTGGAAGATTGCAACAATATCTAGAAGCAGATATATAAACATGGTAGGTCCAAGTCCATCAAAATGATCCATAGACAGAAAAGGCTAATATTTCGTTACTCACTCACTTTGACACGACTATTCCTTATATATTAGGCTATCTTATCTGATTATATTTCTAAGAAAAATATGATATTTTCCATTTTTAAAAAAAAAAATTCTATTTTAAAATAAATTTATAAAAATATAAGTTTAAAAATAATGTAACTCATATAAGTTTTTCAGTAAAGTTTTTATAATTATTTTTTCATTTCAATATAATTTGCAATAATTACAATTTACCTAACCAAAATTACAAAACTTCATAAGTATTAATTTTATTTATTAAGATTTCATAAATTAATTTCAAAAAAAATAAAATGGGACTCTTCTATATTATGGAAGAGTTTTATGTAACAAAACACACCTTCTAATTTTAATTTTTCTACCCTTTACTGTCTACCAACCTTCACGTTGTTTGAATAACACAATCCGTGTTAACTGCTACTCGCCATAAATAGTCAAATATGATGTCTAGTAAAATTAATCTCATTAAATTATTGTCCTTTGCTAAATAGTGGGGGAAGATTCAGAGTAGCTGCCCCGTGGAATACGTCGCCCCACCACACACGGTTTAGAAGTCAGTCAACTCCCAAACAAATCATTACTTGCTTTGAATCTTTGACCCTTGATTTGTTAGGATGTTTTATTTTGCGAATATCAACATATTGTTAATTTCCAGAAAATTCAAAACCCTGAATTTTCTTGTATTTTTATATGTAATTGTAAAAAAAAAAAAAATGTATGATATTATGATCAAGGCCATATGTGAGCAATTGTCATGTAGTACAACGTTAAGTGCCAAACATCATAAAATGGCAAAGCACAAAATGATTCCATTTATAAGAAAACTAAATATAATTGTTACTTGTAGATAGCTTTTTTTTTTTTTTTTTTTTAAATATTTTAGAAAGAATAAATTTTTGTAATTATTTTTTTCTTGGTTAAAATGATATGAATATTACATTAGTCGATTGAGAAATTATGTGTTTAAGCAAACGAGACATTAAATATATATTTTTCTGCTGCTGGTATTAGGGATTTAAGGAATAATTACTTGTAATTTGAATCCCAATGTCATGAAACTAGCATATTTACAATTTCCTTGTAGGTATTTGGTAATTGAAAAAAGATTTTACCAATCACACAAGGAATGGAGAAAAGATCTTGAGAAATTTCCAACCAAAGAGTAGAAACTTTATTGGGCAAATTAGTCATTCACATAATTATTCTTGAAGAGATAGGTAGGTTGACTTGAAAGTCTTCTCTTTAAACTCCCAAAAGTTGTTTTAAAATTCAAGGGTAAGTTAATTTTACCTAATAAATTTCAAAGTAAACCACTATTGAAGAATCTTCTATATAAGTAGCTATCATTTTTGAAAAAGACCATCACATCTTCATCCTCTCAACATATAAACTCCCCTCATTCCATGCCATTTGATACATCTACCTTCTTCTCAGTAGAAACTATGGATCACCACAAGAAGAAAAACAACACAATTCTCAATCCATTCAGCCAAATCTATTCCTCGAAAAAGGCCATTAAAATTCTGCTCACACTCTCTCTGTTCTGTATCCTGTTCTCCTACTCCTCTCTGTTTTCTTCCCTTTTTTCTACATTTTCTACGAAACTCTTGAGCTACTACCGCTCCACTAACAGAGACCGCATATTCCTCCTTTGCAATGGAATTTTAATTCTTATCATCAAAAACTCTGGTTTGTTCGCCTTTGCTCCTTCAAATATTGACCATTTCAGAGACAATTATGCCAAAAAGAATGTCCAGCCTCATCAATCTAGTGGTTTTAGAGAATATAATGTCAAGAAGAATACTCAGCCAAATCGGTACTCGTCGTTTTCTGATGTATCATCACAAACAAATGCAGAAGAGATTACGAAAGCTGTAGTTGAAGTTGTCAAAACAGAACTCGCGGCTATTACATTTACGGATGAAGTTAGCGAAAATGTGACCTTAATTGCACACAATGAAGAAAAAGAAAAAGAAGTAGATGAGCTTCTTAATATTGTTAAAGAAGAAGAAAAAGAAGAAGAGGAGTTTGTTAATATGGAGGAAGAGGAAGAAGAAGGAATTGAGTTTTTGACTAGGGAGGAATTAAACAAGAAATGTGAAGAATTCATACGGAAGATGAAAAATGGGATCAAATCTGAGGCTCAACAATCATCTTCTTATGTTTTAGTGTCAGATGCTTGCTTTCTTGATTAAGTAGTCTGTGTTTATATATATATATATATATATATATATATATATATATATATATATATATATATATATATATATATTAGGCTCGTAATCTTTAACTCCCTTCTCTACTCTGTTCCATTATTTTGTGTTGGACTAGAAGGTTTTCCCCATGATCTTTTAGAAGGAGAATGGCAGCTTTTGTGATCCTTTTAGCGGAAATCTATTCAGATGAAAAATTTTCAGGCCAATAAATTGGCATCAGTTTGTCCGAAAATCTTCTTAACGTACTATTTAAGTAATTACCGATTATTTGTAAATTGTACGGTAAGTTCATCAAATTTTCGAGGTTTTCACTCAAATTTAACATCTGAAAATGGGAGTACCATTTTACATTTTTGTGCATATCAACATTAAAATAGCAAGTCATATTAATGATGCTCTTTGGAGAGGAGGAGTTATTCAGTAATTTTGGGACACTGTCACGTTATGTCTAAAGTTATTAATATTTTATTATTTTAATATATAAAATGAATTTTTTTATTATAAAAATTTAAATAATATTATATAAATAATTTTAAAATATCACGTAATCATGTTCAGTAAAATTAGGGGAGAGAGAAATACCAATATCATGAACACTATCTTTGGGATTGGGGTGGTGTTTGTGTATATATCTTAATTTAATTGTTTAATAAAGGTATAAGATCCAATCAGAGAGATAAACCAAATAAAATCTGTGCTGGCACCATCTTATTCCTTGATTTTACTTTGTAAAATTGCTTTATGCATGTGATAGTGATATCTTTGTTCTTTACTCATTATTCCTAACCCAAAGAAGAAGCCAGCAGGAAACAACCTAATTGACCTACGCTTCCATAAGATGCCAAATAAATGATTAAAGTTCCTATCTAAAAAGTGTCATAAATGTCTCTGTTCACACGAATAACTAAGCCAGATACATAATCTAATAATTCGGCTAACGCGACAGATTTAATCATCCTTATCTCATTTTAAATACTCTTCGTCTCAAATTAAATATATAATTTTAATTTTTTTTAAATTAAATTATAAAATTAATAATTAAACATATTTAAATATTTTTAAAATTATAAAATTTAAGTTTAATAATAAAGTACACATATTTTCTTTTAATTATAATCTCTTTATTTATATTTTTGTTAAAATAATATAAAAATTAATTTTAAAAATACTTCTAAATATTTAATTTGAAACGAAAAGAATATAATTTAATTATATATATATATATATATATATAAAGCGAACAAAAGTCACAGATACGGTACTAGTGCAAATCTACGTCTTCAAAAAGAAGTATATTGGAATATAATCATCACATCTTTTGATAAGAACGGATAACGTTATGCTTAATCAGATGCTAGATCAGATTATTTAATTGCAGAATGAACTGTTTAAATTCAATTTCTTGTTACCACTTTGTGACAACAATAAATAACATAAATAAAATTACATTTACTTGACAATAATATGACATTGACATACCCACCGTTTCTTTGACATTTTCAGCACCGGGCGAAATTTTGCCGGGCTTCTCCTTGCCAAGAACCTACTCTGTGCAAGACAATAAAGAAAGTAAATCGGGACAAAAAAAGAAGGTAAAAAACAGATTCTGCACTTGTATATTTACTTGCAAACCAACACCTCCAAATAAAATAAAATAATAAAAATCAAGGAATCGTCCAGGGCTAGTGGGAGACACTAGTCCCTTATCAAGAAAAGGGGTTTAAAATTTCTTACTTTTTCATTAACCCAATTTATATATGCATGTATAACTGTTGATAGCTAAATTATGATGACTATTTTGATAACTAAAGAACTCGACGATAATTACTTATTTTGTTGAGAATATTTCACTCATATATATTTATTTGAAATTATATCTTAAATCAAAAATATTAACCTAACAAATTTATAGTCTATTAGAATATATATATCCTTATTTTTTCTTTTTGTGTTTCGATATGAAACTTTACTATTATGAGGTATTTCAACAATCTATCCCTTAACGTGTGATCTCTCTATCTTTTAACAATATACTTTTTTGAGCATAGTCTCATCACTTCTTCTAGTTGTCGAGTCACTATCTTCAATATTCTTTTGTTTGACCCACTAAGAGTCTCTAACAAATCCATCAAGTCTCCTCTATCTCACGAATTTATCTCTCAATCTTTTTTGTTTGATCTACCGAGATCCTCTCCTAAAAAAGTCTATCACTTACTCAAAAAATACATAATCCATTAAGCATATCCATAACTCAGATAATACTGATGAAGTAGATGATATGGATGTTGCGAATGAGGGTGAAGACTACTGTGACGCCCCCAAATCTGGGCCCACACAGCCCAAACTTGAGTCGTCAAAATACTACAACAAAATTATTACAACAAAGCACAACGTACAACAATACAGTGTATAATAATACACAACTAAGTCTTCACTATTATTGCCACACTATTTTACAAAACGTGAAGACTATGATAACTATTCCTCGGACCCTCACTCCATTCCCCGGCTAGACCCTGTTATGTTTTCATCTCCTGTTGAAAAACAATGGAACAAAAGAAAGGGTGAGCTCAAATAGCCCAGTAAAGAATATCATGACTAAGATAATGACGAATAAATTATCATTAGTCTTCAACAGCTGAGTTCTTGATAGAATACAATAGACTAAAAGGTTTATATCAAAAACTGCAGTTAAATTCTTAAACAACGTTCAGATCAATAATAGCAGCGGAATGAGTAATCTATTAGAAGAATAATGCAGACTATAATGTCCACTCGGTTCTCTTTTTAGGAAAAATATCATCAACTTTTATCATCTGAAATATCATTAGTCAAGATAATACAAATTCACAGTTCCTGATCATAATCATGCACATCAACAGTTCATCTTTGTACTACGGGCCAAAGATATTCAATATAGCACCAACGGTCATGATTATACCAGATTCAGCCTTTGGTCATAATCATACCAAACAACAGTTCATCTTTGCACTACGGGCCAAAGAGAACATTCACCACGTGCCATAAAAGACACCGAACAGATGTATCGCCTTTAACCTATTATATCGCCTTTAACCTATCATCTGTTCAACAAATATATCACATCTGTGCCCCCGGCCACAGATATTCACAACAGCTTGATTTTTGGATGATTAGAATGATATAAATGATGAACAGAAGAAATAGGATAACAATAAGTATCGGAAGTTTACTTTGTACAGATTCAAATAATGTCCAAATTGTCAACATGATGTGGAGTGAAATTTAAAAATGATATTCAAGATCCACAGTTCAGAATAACGGTTACAATTCAATAGAAAGGTTCACGTAAATAGGAAGGTTCAGTTGAAATAATGAAGTTCAACTATTATGGAACATATAATATTTTCAGGAATTATAGAAGCAATAGTTCCATAATAAATTTCGATTTAGGAGTATGAAAGAAAATAATATCCCTTACCGTAGCAGGTTTGATTAACAAAAGGTGAAGGAAATTAATACAAAGGGTTATTCACCAACAGGCGGCAATCCGCTCCGTAAGGTTATTCCCACAATTTAATAGAATTTGAGTACAAAGAGTTATTCACCAAACAGGCGGCAATCCGCTCCGTAAGATATTCCCACAATTTAATAGAATTTGAGTACAAAGAGTTATTCACCAAACAGGCGGCAATCCGCTCCGTAAGGTTATTCTCAGAGATTAATAATGAATGAATACGAAAGGTTATTCACCAACAGGCGGCAATCCGCTCCGTAAGGTTATTCCCACAATTTAATACATGGAAATAAAAGGCACGTCTTATGAGTAAGGAAGAAACAATATTATTATCGAGAATCAAATAATGATAATCCCTTACCATAGTATGTTTGAATAATGGAAGATGAAAAAGATGGTATCCCTTACCTCAACACGTGACTGGATATTGATTTAAATGAGGTTGATTAACTTGAACAGTACACGTATACTTATAGATCTTCACAAATACTCAAGATGACTTAAGCACACTTAGAGAGAACTTTCACAAGAAGTATTTAGAGAGAGAAAGAAAGAACAAGTAAGGAAGTTTATGAAAAATCCTTAAGTTAAGGCTTCTATTTATAGCCAAAAATCTTATCATTCATTTAATCTAAACCATTCATTTAAAGATCATCTTTTAATCTACACCATCCATTTCAAATATTATATTATCTTTAATCTACACCATTCATTTCATATCACCTAATAATCACCTAACTTTATATTATAAACAAATTAATTTAATTATTCAACAATAATTCACACTTTAAGCTACACCATTCATTTCATATCACCTAATAATCACCTAACTTTATATTATAAACAAATCAATTCAATTATTCAACAATAATTCACACTTTAATCTACACCATTCATTTCATATCACCTAATAATCACCTAACTTTATATTATAAACAAATAACTTTATCAATTCAATTATTATGACTAATTGTTATAAATACAGTATAGTTAGCTCTTAGATATCAAGTCAATAAATTAATGAAATACAACTGTTTAAATAACATCATAATAGAGATAACAATAATGTAAAATAAAGCATACGTTACTGTGTAATGACAATTATTGATTCAATAATGTGAATTACTGTGCATATGTTACTGTGACAATTATTAGGTTCAATAATTTTAAAAACAGTGCAACAACAATTATTGACTCAATGATATAAAATACAGTGTAATGACAATTATTAAATCAATAATGCAAAATACTGTGTAACAACAATTATTGAATTGATAATATAAAATATTATGCGGTGACAATTATCGATGAAATGATGCGTAACAGTTACGGTGTCAATTATCAGACCAATAATATGAGACACTATGCAATACCGTGTGTTACTGTAGAGTACCGTGTGCTACAGAAAATACCATAAACTACCGTATGCTACTATTCTTTTATCACCGGTATTTTAACAGTTCCGTTGACTATTTTTATTTAAAAAGGTTACTTCTGTCGTTTTCTATATCCGACAAATATTCCGTTGTGGGGTCCACCAATAATTTATTATTTCGGCGCCGTCGTACGACACGAATATTCCCCGACCAAACGAATATTCCCCGACAAAGCGAATATTGTCCGACAAAATAAAATTTGCACATAACATCCTTAACTTTCAATTTTGTTAATTTAACCACTTACTGTTTCAAAAAAAAAATATATATGAAGAAAAATTAAATTTTGTATTTCATAAAATTCGGGGTCTTACAACCTCCCTGTGACGCCCCCAAATCTAGGCCCACACAGCCCAAACTTGAGTCGTCAAAAGACTGCAACAAAATTATTACAACAAAGCACAACGTACAACAATACAGTGTATAATAATACACAACTAAGTCTTCACTATTATTGCCACACTATTTTACAACACGTGAAGACTAGGATAGCTATTCCTCGGACTCTCACTCCATCCCCCGGCTAGACCCCGTTACGTTTTCATCTCCTGTTGAAAAACAATGGAACAAAAGAAAGGGTGAGCTCAAATAGCCCAGTAAGAAATATCATGACTAAGATAATGACGAATAAATTATCATTAGCCTTTAACAGTTGAGTTCTTGATAGAATACAATAGACTACAAGGTTTATATCAAAAACTGTAGTTAAATTCTTAAACAATGTTCAGATCAATAATAGCAGCGGAATGAACAATCTATTAGAAGAATAATGCAGACTATAATGTCCACTCGCTTCTCTTTTTAGTAAAAATATCATCAACTTTTATCATCTGAAATACCATTAGTCAAGATAATACAACTTCACAGTTCCTGGTCATAATCATGCAGATCAACAGTTCGTCTTTGCACTACGGGCCAAAGACATTCAATATAACACCAACGGTCATGATTATACCAGATTCAGCCTTTGGTCATAATCATACCAACCAACAGTTCATCTTTGCACTACGGGCCAAAGAGAACATTCACCACGTGTCATAAAAGACACCGAACAGATGTATCGCCTTTAACCTAGTATATCGCCTTTAACCTATCATCTGTTCAACAATTATATCACATCTGTGCCCCCGGCCACAGATATTCACAACAACTTGATTATTGATGATTAATACAAATAACAGTGATACAAATGATGAACAGAAGAACAGGATAAACAATAAGTATCGAAAGTTTACTTTGTGCAGATTCAAATAATGTCCAAATTGCCAACATGATGTGGAGTGAAATTTAAAAATGATATTCAAGATCCACAGTTCAGAATAACGATTACAGTTCAATAGAAATGTTCAGAAAATAGGAAGGTTCAGTTGAAATAATGAAATTCAACTATTATGGAACATATAATATTTTCAGGAATTATAGAAGCAATAGTTCCATAATAAGTTTCGATTTAGGTGTATGAAAGAAAATAATATCCCTTACCGTAGCAGGTTTGATTAACAAAAGGTGAAGGAAATTAATATCCCTTACCATAGTAAGTTTGAATAATGGAAGATGAAAAAGATGGTATCCCTTATGAGTATAAAGGAAAATGATATCACTTACGAATATGGAATAAAAGTGTCATGTGATAATTCGTGTAGACAAATTATTTCCACACGAGACAAATAAAAAGGGTTATTCACCAGCAGGCGATAATCCGCACCGTAAGGTTATTCCCATCAATTTGAATACGAATAGTTATTCACCAAACAGGCGTAATCCGCACCGTAAGGTTATTCCCACAATTTAATAGAATTTGAACACGAAGAGTTATTCACCAAACAGGCGTAATCCGCACCGTAAGGTTATTCCCACAATTTAATAGAATTTGAACACGAAGAGTTATTCACCAAACAGGCGATAATCCGCACCGTAAGGTTATTCTCAAAGATTAATAAGGAATGAATACAAAAGGTTATTCACCAACAGGCGGTAAACCGCGCCGTAAGGTTATTCCCACAATTTAATACATGGAAATAAATGGCACAAGAAAGAAACGATATTATTTTCGAGAATCAAAGAATGATAATCCCTTCAAGTAAGAAAGAAAATAATATCCATTTATGATGATGAAAAGAGTGATATCCCTTACCGTAGTAAGTTTCAATAATAGAATATGAAAGAAGATGATATTCCTTACCACAGTAAATTTAAGAGTGTGAAAAGAATAATATTCCTTACCATAGTAAGTTAGAATATGAAAGAAGATAATATTCCTTACCGCAATAAATTTAAGAGTGTGAAAAGAATGATATTCCTTACCTTAACACGTAACTGGATATTGATTTAAATGAGGTTGATCAACCTATATATTTATAATATAAATTAGTAATTACCACATATAAATTTCAAAGTGTATAATAACTCGTATATTATGAACTATCAAAATTATATATATTTAACATAATTTTTGTAGTATAATATAACAACTTTCAAATAGTTTTTAAAATAATATTTCAAAATAAATCTTCTAAAGAAAGCTTTTAAAAATGAATCTTCTAATAGAAGAGTCTTCTAAAGGAAGTTTTGTGAATACCGCGAAACATATGAATTTATGAAATTACTACTCTTTAATAAAAGACTTACTTGAAAAATTTCTGCACTCCTTTTGGCTTTCAAACTCTCAAAATAACCTTACTATTCTCAGAGAAAACTCATAAAATTCTTATAGAAAAATTTTATGTTTTAGGTGTGATTTTTCTATTCAGCTGAACAAGCTATTTATAGGGGAAAATGGGGGTACTATGCGTGGTAGGTGGGCACTGTGCATTTGGTAGGTGAGAGAGGCTGCGCAAACGTTTTTTTTTTAAAAAATTTCAATACTTGCACAGTAACTTTGCACAGTAACTTTAAAATTTTCAAAAAGTGAACAGTAATGAACAGTAACTTTTGTCAGCCGATGAATAGTGATTTCCGGGAGTGAACAGTGACTCCGGAGTAACTTTTCCGATGTGAACAGTAACTTCCGTCAGTGAATAGTAACTTTTGAAAAATAATAATATTTATTTTATTTTATTTTATTTTATTTATTCTACCTGTGGATCCAACATATAAAATAATGCTACAACAATGATAACAATAATGTAATAAACATGTTACAGATTATTATTAATTTAAATAATATAAATTACTGTGTATTTGCTACTGTGACAATTATTTGGTTCAATAATTTTAAAATACAACGCACCAGCAATTATTGACTCAATGATATAAAATGCAGTGTAATGACAATTATTAAATCAATAATGCAAAATACTGTGTAGCAACAATTATTGAATTGATAACATAAAATATTATACAACAACAATTATTGATGAAATGATGTGCAACAGTTAGGGTGTCAATTTCAGATCAATAATATAAGACACTGTGCAATACCGTGTGCTACTGTAGAGTACCGCATGCTACTGTAGAATACCATAAATTACCGTATGCTACTATTCTTTTATCACCAGTATTTAAATAGTTAACACCGTTGACTATTTTTATTTAAAAAGGTTACTTCTGTCGTTTTCTATATCCGACAATTATTCCGTTGTGGGGTCCACCAATAATTAGTTATTTCGGCGCCGTCGTACGACACGAATATTATATTGCGCCGTCGTACGGGCAGAACGAATATTCCCCGACAAAACGAATATTCCCCGACAAAAAGAATATTGTCCAACAAGGTATAATTTGCACGAAACATCCTTAACTTTTAACTTTGTCAATTTAACCACTTACTGTTTCATGAAAAAATATATATGAAGAAAATTAAATTTTATATTTCATAAAATTCGGGGTCTTACAACCTCCCCTCCTTATGAAATTTCGTCCCCGAAATTGACGTACCTGGCATTTCGAAGAGGTATGGATACCTAGACTTCATCTCAGATTCTAGCTCCCAGGTCATTTCCTCAATATCTTGGTTCCTCCATAAAACCTTAACTTGAGGTATAACCTTTGAGCGTAAGATCTGCTCCTTCTTATCTAGGATCTTAACAGGTACTTCCTCATACGTTAAATCTTCTGCTATAACGTCTGGTTCTAACTCAATGACGTGGTTTGGGTCCTTCACATATTTACGTAACATAGATATGTGAAAAACGTTATGGATGCGAGACATACTTGGTGGTAAGGCTAGTCTGTAAGCTACAGTTCCCACCCGATCGAGGATTTCAAATGGGCCAATAAATCGAGGGTTGAGTTTTCCTCTCTTTCCGAATCTCGTAACCCCCTTACATGGAGAAACACGTAAGAATACATGATCTCCGACGTTGAATCTCTCATCTCTCCGATGAAGATCGGCATAACTCTTTTGTCGTTCTTGTGCTGTCTGTATTCGTTGTCGGATCATTTGGATCTTTTCGGTCGTCAAGCGTACCAACTCGGGTCCCAACAGTTTTGCTTCTCCTACCTCATTCCAACATACTGGAGAGCGACATTTGCGTCCATATAAAGCCTCGAATGGAGCCATACCTATACTTGCTTGGTAACTGTTGTTGTAGGAAAATTCCACCAATGGCAAGTACTTATCCCAACTTCCTTTGAAATCTAGTACGCAAAGTCTCAAAAGATCTTCGAGGGTCTGGATCGTCCTTTCCGATTGTCCGTCCGTTTGAGGATGGTATGCAGAACTAAAACGTAGTTCAGTGCCCATAGCTTTTTGTAGACTGATCCAAAAGCGTGAAGTGAATCTAGGATCTCGATCAGAAACTATGGAAACTGGCATGCCATGCAATCTCACGATCTCATTTATGTACATACCGGCAAGACGTTCAAGTGAAAAGTTTTCTCGTATAGGCAAGAAATGAGCGGATTTGGTCAATCTATCTACGATGACCCAAATTGCATCTAAGCCTTGAGAAACTTTGGGAAGACCCGTCACGAAATCCATATTGATGTGTTCCCACTTCCATTCGGGAACCTCAAGTGGTTGTAAAGGACCCTTAGGTACTTGATGCTCTGCCTTGACACGTTGACAAGTTAAGCACCTTGAGATAAACTCTGCAATCTCCCTTTTCATATTGTTCCACCAAAATGTATGTCGAAGATCTCGATACATCTTGGTACCTCCAGGGTGGATTGCAAATGGCGTGTTGTGTGCCTCCATCATGATTTTATGCTTTAATTCAGGATCGTTAGGAACACAGAGTCGAGAGTTGACTCGAAGTATTCCTTTCTCGTCGATTCTTGCTTCGGGAATGGTACCTTCTTGTACTTTCTTTATCATGTTTATCAGTTCCGGATCGGTAGCTTGAGCAGCTTTAATTTTATCGATTAAAGCTGGTTCTACTCGCACGTGAGCAATCTTCGAGTGGGTCCCTGGTGTCTTTAGCTCCATCTCCATCTTTTGCAAGTCGTACAAAATACGCTTTTGTGTTGTCAGCAGTGCACTTGTACTCGCATAAGATTTTCTGCTCAAAGCGTCAGCTACAACGTTCGCCTTTCCCGGGTGATACTGGATTGTGTGATCATAATCCTTCAACAGCTCAAGCCAACGTCGTTGTCGCATGTTGAGTTCTTTCTGGGTGAAGAAATACTTGAGACTTTTATGATCCGTATAGATATCCACTTTCTCTCCGTACAAGTAGTGTCTCCAGATCTTCAACGCGAAAACGACTGCTGCCAACTCTAGATCACGAGTAGGATAATTTTTCTCATAATCTTTGAGTTGTCGAGAGGCATAAGCTATAACCTTTCCATGTTGCATAAGGACACAGCCTAGACCTTTGCCTGAAGGATCGCTATATATTACGAATTCTCCTGATCCTGATTGGAATGGTCAGAACAGGAGTTGAAACAAGTCTCTTCTTGAGTTCTTGAAAACTTTTCTCGCATTCCTCGCTCGATATAAGTTTTGTACTAGAATGAATGATACCGATATCTAGTAATTTCAACTCTTGGTGTTCTATGGGAGTCATTTGGTATGGGACTTTAAAAATGGGCTTAGTGCCGGGTTCAAGATCGATACAGAATTCAATTTCACGGTTTAGGGGTAAGCCAGAAAGTTCCTCAGGAAAAACGTCAGGAAATTTATTAACAATGGGTGTATCATTCAAGTTTGACGTGTTTTTGTTCAAATCAGTAACATGAGCTAAAAGGCTTGACATCCGTTTTTCAATAAACGAATGACTTTATGGCTAGAAATAATAGTTATAGATTTCAATGGTTTAGTTGCTTGAATTTGCATGACAGATTGATTAGGAATATGAAAACTAATAATCTTATGAAAAAAATCAATTGTAGCATGATGGGTAGTCAACCAATCAATTCCTAAATCACATCAAATTCATTCATTTCCAAAGAAATAAGGTCAACAGATAATGTGAGGTTGTTGATTTGAACTAGGCAAGATTTATAGATAGTAAATGTAATAGGTATTTCTCCCAATGAGGTTTCAACTGATAAGACAAGATTTAAGTTTTCAATAGTCAAATTTAAACGTTGAGTACATATAGGTGAGATAAAAGAGTGGATAGAGCCAGTATCTAACATGGCATAGACTTCTTGAGAATTGATGAATAGCTTACCGGTCATCACCTCATTCGATTTCTTGATCATCAAGGCTGTCATCATCAAATCGAGTCCCGTATACTTCATTCGGATCTTCACATATTTCAACCATGGGAATACCGCTAAATAATTTTCTAACAAACTGTTTCTCGGATTCATCAACTTCATCAGTAGTAACGTACCAATGATTTCCATAAGAATAGTATTTTCGATAGACTGCAGTTTCCATGATAGTGACTAACTTAACCTGAATTCCTTTAAATTGTAACGCCCAAAAGTATAGAAACATCATTTTTAAATAATCTTGAAACTCATAACTGGAACACCATAAATCCCAAAGACTAATATGAAAAGTCCATATATTCTGATCCTTTGTTATAGAGCATAACCAGGTGATATGACTCTCCCAATTAGTGAGTAAATTAAAGGCAATAATTTCCGCAAGTTCATTACTTCCTTTAATTGCTTCTAATAATGGATCTGGAACGACTGTAGCAGAACTTTCACCTTCATCCTTACTGGATAGAACACGCATAATTTTTGCCTTAGGCAAATGATTCAACTCTGAGTTTGTAAGAAGATTATTCGTCGCCTCTTGTTTTGCAGCTACATTTGTTTCGGTCATTTCATAGTTAACCTCCTGATTTCCAGATGTCATACTTAACTGTGATCACAAAATAAATGTTAGTTCAAATAAACTGACTCATCACTTCATGTCCCTATATTCAAATCAACTCATTAGATAATAAAATTTAATTTAGGTGGGACACACTAGTGATTGATTCTATTCGTCTCTCCCCTCCTAGTTCTACCCCAGATCTCCATTAAAGACCATATCCCTAAGCTCTGATACCAACTGTGACGTCCCCAAATCTAGGCCCACACAGCCCAAACTTGAGTCGTCAAAAGACTACAACAAAATTATTACAACAAAGCACAACGTACAACAATACAGTGTATAATAATACACAACTAAGTCTTCACTATTATTGCCACACTATTTTACAACACGTGAAGACTAGGATAGCTATTCCTCGGACTCTCACTCCATCCCCCGGCTAGACCCCGTTACGTTTTCATCTCCTGTTGAAAAACAATGGAACAAAAGAAAGGGTGAGCTCAAATAGCCCAGTAAGAAATATCATGACTAAGATAATGACGAATAAATTATCATTAGCCTTTAACAGTTGAGTTCTTGATAGAATACAATAGACTACAAGGTTTATATCAAAAACTGTAGTTAAATTCTTAAACAATGTTCAGATCAATAATAGCAGCGGAATGAACAATCTATTAGAAGAATAATGCAGACTATAATGTCCACTCGCTTCTCTTTTTAGTAAAAATATCATCAACTTTTATCATCTGAAATACCATTAGTCAAGATAATACAACTTCACAGTTCCTGGTCATAATCATGCAGATCAACAGTTCGTCTTTGCACTACGGGCCAAAGACATTCAATATAACACCAACGGTCATGATTATACCAGATTCAGCCTTTGGTCATAATCATACCAACCAACAGTTCATCTTTGCACTACGGGCCAAAGAGAACATTCACCACGTGTCATAAAAGACACCGAACAGATGTATCGCCTTTAACCTAGTATATCGCCTTTAACCTATCATCTGTTCAACAATTATATCACATCTGTGCCCCCGGCCACAGATATTCACAACAACTTGATTATTGATGATTAATACAAATAACAGTGATACAAATGATGAACAGAAGAACAGGATAAACAATAAGTATCGAAAGTTTACTTTGTGCAGATTCAAATAATGTCCAAATTGCCAACATGATGTGGAGTGAAATTTAAAAATGATATTCAAGATCCACAGTTCAGAATAACGATTACAGTTCAATAGAAATGTTCAGAAAATAGGAAGGTTCAGTTGAAATAATGAAATTCAACTATTATGGAACATATAATATTTTCAGGAATTATAGAAGCAATAGTTCCATAATAAGTTTCGATTTAGGTGTATGAAAGAAAATAATATCCCTTACCGTAGCAGGTTTGATTAACAAAAGGTGAAGGAAATTAATATCCCTTACCATAGTAAGTTTGAATAATGGAAGATGAAAAAGATGGTATCCCTTATGAGTATAAAGGAAAATGATATCACTTACGAATATGGAATAAAAGTGTCATGTGATAATTCGTGTAGACAAATTATTTCCACACGAGACAAATAAAAAGGGTTATTCACCAGCAGGCGATAATCCGCACCGTAAGGTTATTCCCATCAATTTGAATACGAATAGTTATTCACCAAACAGGCGTAATCCGCACCGTAAGGTTATTCCCACAATTTAATAGAATTTGAACACGAAGAGTTATTCACCAAACAGGCGTAATCCGCACCGTAAGGTTATTCCCACAATTTAATAGAATTTGAACACGAAGAGTTATTCACCAAACAGGCGATAATCCGCACCGTAAGGTTATTCTCAAAGATTAATAAGGAATGAATACAAAAGGTTATTCACCAACAGGCGGTAAACCGCGCCGTAAGGTTATTCCCACAATTTAATACATGGAAATAAATGGCACAAGAAAGAAACGATATTATTTTCGAGAATCAAAGAATGATAATCCCTTCAAGTAAGAAAGAAAATAATATCCATTTATGATGATGAAAAGAGTGATATCCCTTACCGTAGTAAGTTTCAATAATAGAATATGAAAGAAGATGATATTCCTTACCACAGTAAATTTAAGAGTGTGAAAAGAATAATATTCCTTACCATAGTAAGTTAGAATATGAAAGAAGATAATATTCCTTACCGCAATAAATTTAAGAGTGTGAAAAGAATGATATTCCTTACCTTAACACGTAACTGGATATTGATTTAAATGAGGTTGATCAACCTATATATTTATAATATAAATTAGTAATTACCACATATAAATTTCAAAGTGTATAATAACTCGTATATTATGAACTATCAAAATTATATATATTTAACATAATTTTTGTAGTATAATATAACAACTTTCAAATAGTTTTTAAAATAATATTTCAAAATAAATCTTCTAAAGAAAGCTTTTAAAAATGAATCTTCTAATAGAAGAGTCTTCTAAAGGAAGTTTTGTGAATACCGCGAAATATATGAATTTATGAAATTACTACTCTTTAATAAAAGACTTACTTGAAAAATTTCTGCACTCCTTTTGGCTTTCAAACTCTCAAAATAACCTTACTATTCTCAGAGAAAACTCATAAAATTCTTATAGAAAAATTTTATGTTTTAGGTGTGATTTTTCTATTCAGCTGAACAAGCTATTTATAGGGGAAAATGGGGTACTATGCGTGGTAGGTGGGCACTGTGCATTTGGTAGGTGAGAGAGGCTGCGCAAACGTTTTTTTTTTTAAAAAATTTCAATACTTGCACAGTAACTTTGCACAGTAACTTTAAAATTTTCAAAAAGTGAACAGTAATGAACAGTAACTTTTGTCAGCCGATGAATAGTGATTTCCGGGAGTGAACAGTGACTCCGGAGTAACTTTTCCGATGTGAACAGTAACTTCCGTCAGTGAATAGTAACTTTTGAAAAATAATAATATTTATTTTATTTTATTTTATTTTATTTATTCTACCTGTGGATCCAACATATAAAATAATGCTACAACAATGATAACAATAATGTAATAAACATGTTACAGATTATTATTAATTTAAATAATATAAATTACTGTGTATTTGCTACTGTGACAATTATTTGGTTCAATAATTTTAAAATACAACGCACCAGCAATTATTGACTCAATGATATAAAATGCAGTGTAATGACAATTATTAAATCAATAATGCAAAATACTGTGTAGCAACAATTATTGAATTGATAACATAAAATATTATACAACAACAATTATTGATGAAATGATGTGCAACAGTTAGGGTGTCAATTTCAGATCAATAATATAAGACACTGTGCAATACCGTGTGCTACTGTAGAGTACCGCATGCTACTGTAGAATACCATAAATTACCGTATGCTACTATTCTTTTATCACCAGTATTTAAATAGTTAACACCGTTGACTATTTTTATTTAAAAAGGTTACTTCTGTCGTTTTCTATATCCGACAATTATTCCGTTGTGGGGTCCACCAATAATTAGTTATTTCGGCGCCGTCGTACGACACGAATATTATATTGCGCCGTCGTACGGGCAGAACGAATATTCCCCGACAAAACGAATATTCCCCGACAAAAAGAATATTGTCCAACAAGGTATAATTTGCACGAAACATCCTTAACTTTTAACTTTGTCAATTTAACCACTTACTGTTTCATGAAAAAATATATATGAAGAAAATTAAATTTTATATTTCATAAAATTCGGGGTCTTACACTCCCCTCCTTATGAAATTTCGTCCCCGAAATTGACGTACCTGACATATCGAAGAGGTAAGGATACTTAGATTTCATCTCAGATTCTAGCTCCCAGGTCATTTCCTCAGTATCTTGGTTCCTCCATAAAACCTTAACTTGAGGTATAACCTTTGAGCGTAGGATCTGCTCCTTCTTATCCAGGATCTTAACAGGTACCTCCTCGTATGTTAAATCCTCTGCTATAACGTCTGGTTCTAACTCAATGACGTGGTTTGGGTCCTTCACATATTTACGTAACATAGATATGTGAAAAACGTTATGGATGCGAGACATACTTGGTGGTAGGGCTAGTCTGTAGGCTACGGTTCCTATTCGATCGAGGATTTCAAATGGGCCAATAAATCGAGGGTTGAGCTTTCCTCTCTTTCCGAATCTCGTAACCCCTTTCCACGGAGAAACACGTAAGAATACATGATCTCCGACGTTGAAACTTTCGTCTCTCCGATGAAGATCAGCATAACTCTTTTGTCGTTCTTGTGCGGTCTGTATTCGTTGTCGGATCATTTGGATCTTTTCGGTCGTCAAGCGTACCAACTCGGGTCCCAACAATTTTGCTTCTCCTACCTCATTCCAACATATTGGAGAGCGACACTTCCTTCCATACAATGCCTCGAATGGAGCCATGCCTATGCTTGGTTGGTAACTGTTGTTGTAAGAAAATTCCACCAACGGCAAGTACTTAT
Organism: Hedera helix; assembly: GCA_947179155.2. Classification (NCBI taxonomy): domain Eukaryota; kingdom Viridiplantae; phylum Streptophyta; class Magnoliopsida; order Apiales; family Araliaceae; genus Hedera; species Hedera helix. The sequence goes on along the minus strand of OX359268.1, from coordinate 36,733,833 downwards.
CCCAACTTCCTTTGAAGTCTAATACACAAAGTCTCAAAAGATCTTCGAGGGTCTGGATCGTCCTTTCCGATTGTCCGTCCGTTTGAGGATGGTATGCAGAACTAAAACGTAGTTCAGTGCCCATAGCTTTTTGTAGACTGATCCAAAAGCGTGAAGTGAATCTAGGATCTCGATCAGAAACTATGGAAACTGGCATGCCATGCAATCTCACGATCTCATTTATGTACATACCGGCAAGACGTTCAAGTGAAAAGTTTTCTCGTATAGGCAAGAAATGAGCAGATTTGGTCAATCTATCTACGATCACCCAAATTGCATCTAAGCCTTGAGAAACTTTTGGAAGACCCGTCACGAAGTCCATATTGATGTGTTCCCACTTCCATTCGGGAACTTCAAGTGATTGTAATGGACATTTAGGAACTTGATGTTCTGCCTTGACACGTTGACAAGTTAGGCACCTTGAGATAAACTCCGCAATCTCTCTTTTCATATTGTTCCACCAAAATGTATGTCGAAGATCTCGATACATCTTGGTACCTCCTGGGTGGATTGCAAACGGCGTGTTGTGTGCCTCCATCATGATTTTATGCTTTAATTCAGGATCGTTAGGAACACAGAGTCGAGAGTTGACTCGAAGTATTCCTTTCTCGTCGATTCTTGCTTCGGGAATGGCACCTTCTTGTACTTTCTTTATCATGTTTATCAGTTCCGGATCGGTAGCTTGAGCAGCTTTAATTTTACCGATTAAAGTTGGTTCTACTCGCACGTGAGCAATCTTCGAGTGGGTCCCTGGTGTCTTTAGCTCTATCTCCATCTTTTGCAAGTCGTACAAAATACACTTTTGTGTTGTCAGCAGTGCACTTGTACTTGCATAAGATTTTCTGCTCAAAGCGTCAGCTACAACGTTCGCCTTTCCCGGGTGATACTGGATTGTGTGGTCATAATCCTTTAACAGCTCAAGCCAACGTCGTTGTCGCATGTTGAGTTCCTTCTGGGTGAAGAAATACTTGAGACTTTTATGATCCGTATAGATATCCACTTTTTCTCCGTACAAGTAGTGTCTCCATATCTTCAACGCGAAAACGACTGCTGCCAACTCTAGATCATGAGTAGGATAATTTTTCTCATAATCTTTGAGTTGTCGAGAGGCGTAGGCTATAACCTTTCCATGTTGCATAAGGACACAACCTAGACCTTTGCCAGAAGCATCGCTGTAGATAACAAATTCTCCTGATCCTGATGGTATGGTCAGAACAGGAGCTGAAACCAGTCTCTTCTTGAGTTCTTGGAAACTTTTCTCGCATTCCTCGCTCCATATGAATTTTGTGCTTTTCCGAGTAAGCTGCGTTAATGGAGTGGCGATTCGAGAAAATCCTTCTACGAATCTCCGATAATAACCAGCTAGACCCAGAAAACTTCGGACTTCGGTTACTGTTTTGGGTTGTTCCCAATTTAGTACCGTTTCAATCTTCGCAGGATCGACTGATATTCCTTGACTAGAAATCACATGCCCAAGAAACGCGACCTCCTCAAGCCAGAACTCACATTTCTTCAACTTGGCATATAATTTGTTTTCACGGAGCTTTTGTAGTATCAATCTCAGGTGTTGTTCATGATCCTCGCGACTCTTGGAGTATATGAGGATGTCATCAATAAAGACAACCACAAAATGATCCAAATGTTCCTTGAATATCCGGTTCATCATGTCCATGAAAGCTGCAGGAGCATTAGTTAGTCCAAAAGGCATGACTAAGAACTCATAATGCCCATAACGAGTTCTGAAAGCAGTCTTTGGAATGTCCTCAGCTTTAACCTTTAACTGATGATATCCAGAACGGAGATCAATCTTTGAGAAATGTTGAGCGCCTTGCAATTGATCAAACATGTCATCAATCCGAGGTAACGGGTACCTGTTCTTGATGGTGACATGGTTCAATTCTCGGTAGTCAATGCACAATCTCATACTCCCGTCTTTCTTCTTCATAATTAGAACAGGAGCACCCCAAGGTGATGCACTCGGACGAATGAAACCGGTATCCAACAATTCCTGTAGTTGGACTTTTAACTCTTGAAGTTCAATGGGAGCCATTCGGTAGGGAGCTTTGGAAATGGGTTTGGTACCGGGTTCAAGATCAATATAAAAATCAATTTCACGGTTTGGGGGTAAGCCAGGAAGTTCTTCAGGAAAAACGTCAGGAAACTAATTAACAATGGGAATATCATTTAAGTTTGACGTATTTTTGTTCAAATCAGTGACATGAGCTAAAAAGGCTTGACATCCGTTTTTCAATAAACGAATGACTTTATGGCTAGAAATAACAGTTATAGATTTCAATGGTTTAGTTGCTTGAATTTGCATGACAGGTTGATTAGGAATATGAAAACTAATAATCTTATGAAAACAATCAATTTTAGCATGATGGGTAGTCAACCAATCAATTCCTAAAATCACATCAAATTCATGCATCTCCAAAGAAATAAGGTCAACAGGTAATGTGAGGTTGTTGATTTGAACTAGGCAAGATTTATAGACAGTAGATGTAATGGTCATTTCTCCTAATGGGGTTTCAACTGATAAGTCAAAGTCCAAATTTTCAGGAGTTAAGTTTAAACGCTGAGCACATGCAGGTGAGATAAAAGAATGGGTAGAGCCAGTATCTAACAAAGCGTAGACTTCACGAGAATTTATGAATAGCTTACCGGTTATCACCTCGTTCGAATTTCGCGCCATTTGAGATGTCACAACAAAAGCTCTCCCTTGAACTACAGATTTTCCCTTATCCGTGCTAGCTTTTGGTATCATCATTGCAGCTGGACTTGATTTTGTGGCAGGACAAAACCGCGCAAGATGACCCTCTTTCCCACAACTGTAGCACTTTTTGGACTGCAGTGTACAGTTTGGGCTGATGTGACCTTCCTGACCACACCTATAGCATCTCACTGGTGGTCGATCTTCTCCCCTTGAAACTGGGGTCGGTGCTGGTGTTGGTACTGGTGCTGGTGCCCTTCCATAATTATTATGGAATCTCTTTCTTTTGAAATTGTTCCCACTAGATTCTCCTCTTCTGTTATTTGGTATGGAATTACCACCGAAGTGTTGGTTACCTCCTCGATGGTTCTCGTTCCTGTGGTTGTTGTCACTCCTTTCTCTATGCTGATCATTAACTCTTGGCTGCAATGTTTCATCTGTTTGCTCCACCCTTTGAGCCCTATCTACAACATCTGAATACAAACTAAATTTATGAGAGCTAAGTTGTTGACGAATTTTGAATCTCAAACCTTTTAGGAACATCCGACTCATTCGTGCTTCGTCATCCACAAGATGGGTGGCAAAGCGAGATAACTCGGCAAACTTGGCTTCATATTGGGAGACTGTCATGTTTCCCTGCTCCAGCTTAATGAATTCCACCTCTTTCATATGGCGGATGCTTTCTGGGAAATACTTCTCGTTAAACAGTTCTTCGAATTCTGTCCAAGACATTTCGAGTGCTGAAGGTTGGATACGTTTTACCGCTTCCCACCAATGGTCCGCCTCACCTCGTAACATAAAAGTGGCAAATGACACCTTCTGATCATCAGCGCATTGTAAGACATCAAGTATTTTTGTCGTCTGCTTTAGCCATGCCTCCGCTTTGAGTGGGTCAGGCTTCCCGTGGAATTCAGGTGGTCCTAATTCTTTAAATTGCTTAACAGTGACCATCCTCAAATTGCCAGCGTTTCTACCGTTATTATTGACTGGATTTCCTCTTCCTTGATTCTGTATGAACTGCATGAAATTCCTAAAGAATCCATCGTTCATCATGTTATCAGGAACATTATTTCCTGAGTTGGCAGGAGGATTGTTTGGGGCCTCTTGATTCTCGGCTACATTTGCTTCAGGCATTCCATAGTTAACCTCTTGATTTCCAGATGTCATACTAAACTGTGGTCACAAAATAAATGTTAGTTCAAATAAACTGACTCATCACTTCATGTTCCTACATTCAAATCGACTCATTAGATAATAAAATCTATTTTAGGTAGGACACACTAGTGACTGATTCTATTCGTCTCTCCCCTCCTATTTCTACCCCAGATCTCCATTAAAGACCATATCCCTAAGCTCTGATGCCAACTGTGACGCCCCCAAATCTGGGCCCACACAGCCCATACTTGAGTCGTCAAAAGACTACAACAAAATTATTACAACAAAGCACAACGTACAACAATACAGTGTATAATAATACACAACTAAGTCTTCACTATTATTGCCACACTATTTTACAAAACGTGAAAACTATGATAACTATTCCTCGGATCCTCACTCTATTCCCCGGCTAGACCCTGTTATGTTTTCATCTCCTGTTGAAAAACAATGGAACAAAAGAAAGGGTGAGCTCAAATAGCCCAGTAAAGAATATCATGACTAAGATAATGACGAATAAATTATCATTAGTCTTCAACAGTTGAGTTCTTGATAGAATACAATAGACTACAAGGTTTATATCAAAAACTGCAGTTAAATTCTTAAACAACGTTCAGATCAATAATAGCAGCGGAATGAGTAATCTATTAGAAGAATAATGCAGACTATAATGTCCACTCGGTTCTCTTTTTAGGAAAAACATCATCAACTTTTATCATCTGAAATATCATTAGTCAAGATAATACAAATTCACAGTTCCTGATCATAATCATGCACATCAACAGTTCATCTTTGTACTACGGGCCAAAGATATTCAATATAGCACCAACGGTCATGATTATACCAGATTCAGCCTTTGGTCATAATCATACCAAACAACAGTTCATCTTTGCACTTCGGGCCAAAGAGAACATTCACCACGTGCCATAAAAGACACCGAACAGATGTATCGCCTTTAACCTATTATATCGCCTTTAACCTATCATCTGTTCAACAAATATATCACATCTGTGACCCCGGCCACAGATATTCACAACAGCTTGATTTTTGGATGATTAGAATGATATAAATGATGAACAGAAGAAATAGGATAACAATAAGTATCGGAAGTTTACTTTGTACAGATTCAAATAATGTCCAAATTGTCAACATGATGTGGAGTGAAATTTAAAAATGATATTCAAGATCCACAGTTCAGAATAACGGTTACAATTCAATAGAAAGGTTCACGTAAATAGGAAGGTTCAGTTGAAATAATGAAGTTCAACTATTATGGAACATATAATATTTTCAGGAATTATAGAAGCAATAGTTCCATAATAAATTTCGATTTAGGAGTATGAAAGAAAATAATATCCCTTACCGTAGTAGGTTTAATTAACAAAAGGTGAAGGAAATTAATACAAAGTGTTATTCACCAACAGGTGGCAATCCGCTCCGTAAGGTTATTCCCACAATTTAATAGAATTTGAGTACAAAGAGTTATTCACCAAACAGGCGGCAATCCGCTCCGTAAGGTTATTCTCAGAGATTAATAATGAATGAATACGAAAGGTTATTCACCAACAGGCGGCAATCCGCTCCGTAAGGTTATTCCCACAATTTAATACATGGAAATAAAATGCACGTCTTATGAGTAAGGAAGAAACAATATTATTATCGAGAATCAAATAATGATAATCCCTTACCATAGTATGTTTGAATAATGGAAGATGAAAAAGATGGTATCCCTTACCTCAACACGTGACTGGATATTGATTTAAATGAGGTTGATTAACTTGAACAGTACACGTATACTTATAGATCTTCACAAATACTCAAGATGACTTAAGCACACTTAGAGAGAACTTTCACAAGAAGTATTTAGAGAGAGAAAGAAAGAACAAGTAAGGAAGTTTATGAAAAATCCTTAAGTTAAGGCTTCTATTTATAGCCAAAAATCTTATCATTCATTTAATCTAAACCATTCATTTAAAGATCATCTTTTAATCTACACCATCCATTTCAAATATTATATTATCTTTAATCTACACCATTCATTTCATATCACCTAATAATCACCTAACTTTATATTATAAACAAATCAATTTAATTATTCAACAATAATTCACACTTTAATCTACACCATTCATTTCATATCACCTAATAATCACCTAACTTTATATTATAAACAAATCAATTCAATTATTCAACAATAATTCACACTTTAATCTACACCATTCATTTCATATCACCTAATAATCACCTAACTTTATATTATAAACAAATAACTTTATCAATTCAATTATTATGACTAATTGTTATAAATACAGTATAGTTAGCTCTTAGATATCAAGTCAATAAATTAATGAAATACAACTGTTTAAATAACATCATAATAGAGATAACAATAATGTAAAATAAAGCATACGTTACTGTGTAATGACAATTATTGATTCAATAATGTGAATTACTGTGCATATGTTACTGTGACAATTATTAGGTTCAATAATTTTAAAAACAGTGCAACAACAATTATTGACTCAATGATATAAAATACAGTGTAATGACATTTATTAAATCAATAATGCAAAATACTGTGTAACAACAATTATTGAATTGATAATATAAAATATTATGCAGTGACAATTATCGATGAAATGATGCGTAACAGTTACGGTGTCAATTATCAGACCAATAATATGAGACACTATGCAATACCGTGTGTTACTGTAGAGTACCGTGTGCTACAGAAAATACCATAAACTACCGTATGCTACTATTCTTTTATCACCGGTATTTTAACAGTTCCGTTGACTATTTTTATTTAAAAAGGTTACTTCTGTCGTTTTCTATATCCGACAAATATTCCGTTGTGGGGTCCACCAATAATTTATTATTTCGGCGCCGTCGTACGGCACGAATATTCTCCGACCAAACGAATATTCCCCGACAAAGCGAATATTGTCCGACAAAATAAAATTTGCACATAACATCCTTAACTTTCAATTTTGTTAATTTAACCACTTACTGTTTCAAAAAAAAAAATATATATGAAGAAAAATTAAATTTTGTATTTCATAAAATTCGGGGTCTTACAACTACAACAATGGTGACAGTGATAATAATAAAGTATTTGGAGATTCAAGTTGAAAGAGGAATTGTTAAGTTACTACTCAAATTCTATCTAGTAGATAAGTGCTATTATGAAAATGAAGAGTTCTATTTTTAATAGGTGTATTATTTTGGAAAGAAATTTATTTGTAGTAGGAGTTTTATTTTGAAAGTGTCCTATTTTGAATAGAAAGATAAAAGTTTGTGGGCACTCTATAAATATAATCTTATATTTAGTTGTTGAAGTTTAATAAAACCAAAAGTTATATAACATCCTAAGAGTTGAGAGCGGATGTAAGTTGATTTTTAGGTTTGTGTGATGAAAAGAGTTTTTACAAATTTTATATTCCGTGCAAAAAAAATGTATTGTAGGAAAGAGAGTTTTACAACTTTTATTCCATGCAAAAAAATATGCCGTGTAGATTATAATTTGTGTAGATTATAATTTGAGAGAATTATTGTAAACCCATTATTATTGATATAGTGAAAATTTAGAATTTGACCCATAATTTTTCACGTTAAATCTTATATTGTTTTATCTCTTTTTATTTTATTATTTGATTTGTATCAACTTAATTTCCGATTGATTTATGACAATTGATAACGGGCCTCTCTGTTATCAAATTTGATCATTTGCAGACACTGACAGCAACAATAATCGACAAGATTTTCAATTCTTGCATTACCAGGATTCAATTTCAAGCAAAAAATTTCGGACAAATTTGGCCGTCTGAAACAGTGTGTGAGACATTGGGTGCCCTGGTTTGGAGAAGCTAAAAAAAGTGACAGATTATTTATCACGTGTAAAGTGGAGTTATGAAAGTTCTTTGTTCAAGACCTCCCCAGATGGCTTAAGTTGTTGGTGTATTAAATTGGTAGCAAATAGTTTCCTAAGTCTGTACATTCTTTCAATTCATAAATGTGAGTATAAGGTTTCTTAGTGAAAATTTTGATTTGCTCAACACAAATAATGTTCCCAAAAAGTATCATATCAAACTTTGTGCAGGGTAAAAGTGAGATTTTTCGGTGGATAAGTCTACGTACACAAAAACAAACCACAACGTCATTTTAATAAATAAAAAGTATATTTTTATATTAAAATTCGTGTCATATACATCTTTTAAAGGTTGAGATAATATTATAGTTGACTTTTGTATTTTGTTTTTATGTGCTTAGACTTTTCCTTTTTCAGTTGAGAAGCGTGACATAATTGTGTCCTATGTCCCAGGTGTGGGTGCGACAACTCAATCTAAAATAGTGAAAAATATTCTTAAAAATAGGAGAGTCCAATGTCAGACGTGACGAGGATCCCCACTCCATGTATTTTCCCAAATGGAGTTCTATTCTACCATTAAAATTATTTCCATAAATCTTGGAGGTTATCCAATCCACTCTTCTTAACTGCCCTTTACTTCAACAGGCAAGTACCTGATAATACACTACTTTGAACTTCGATGTCAAAATCTTATCCATTTAAATAACTTCATGCGGTCAAAGGGAGGTTGATATAAATATAATTATGACGCAAAAAGCTACCATCAATTGTTCTAGAGGTTGTGCATAGCTGATCATTCTTCAGAATATGTGCAACCATTTGACTCGGGAAGATACAAGTCAAATGTGAACATTAATATAAACGATGGAGATTTTATTCTAACTAGTTCAAGCAACTTAAAAAATATCATGAACTTCACCTACATGTACTATCATGAACTTTTACTCCAAGAAAATTTCCACCTACACAGGACTCCTCTAAGATATATATATATATATATATCGTGCCGATCATGTCAGAGTTACTGTCCAAGTCCCATGTAAAACTGTTTAAAAGTAAGAGAATGAATTCTTTGTACAAAAAATGAAGCCTTCCGTAACTATTCAGATATGCAATCAATGAGAAAGCAGGCCAAAGATTAGGGAGATTATTACCTTGCAATTTCCAAAGCTCAGAACAGCATGTTCCGTAGTACTTTAGGAGTTCAATTGAAACACTTGGAACAGAATCAACACGTTGGCCAGTCATTCCTCTAAAAATGGTTACAAAGCAACTTTTGCCGAATAAATTCAAGCAAGATACATATCACGCGTGGCCTTTGTTGCCAGAGCCTCCCCCCTCAATAGTTTTATTGTAACTGCTAAACAGATTTAGGTAAAGAGACATGTTGACAAAAGGGTTCCCTGAACAATATGGCTGAGATTGTCGTACAAAAGGCTATAGAAGCTTCAGTTACCATGGGAATTGAAGGACAAAGAATGAAGAATGATAATAGCAAGCCAGTGGACGATAATATAAAGACTTGAGGCCATGAAATTGATCTTCAGAACTTGTGATCTTTTTTTTTTTTTTGGCACAACTCTTGGAGTTGGTTTCCACTTCAAATGGTGGATGCAAAGTCCAAGACTAGGAACCCTTTTAGCAGTGTTAAGCAGACAAACCCAGTATCTTTCGTCCAGGAAAATGTGGTCCAACACCCCATTGAGGTATTATTATGCCAAAATAATATGCCACCGACTTGTTTTGTTCTGAAAAGCTGACCATGAAGATTTGCCATTTGTTCCTTGGATTCTTGTTTACTTCTGGTTTCATCCTTGGTTGAGATGTTGAGCTAATGGAAATTCTACGAGAATAATGAAAGATGATCTCTCTGCCTCTCGAAGATATTGTACAGTGCCATTCATGATCTTTACAAGCTTCTGGCACATATAAAGGCTAAGACCTTCCCTTGAGGCATTCCGGCTGTGATGAAACATCTCTTGAATTAATGCTTCTGGGATCCCTGGGGCTGGATGGATTATACTGCCAAGTCAACCATTCAGTTAGATTCAGAAGTATCCACTAAATCCTTTTTCCTCAATACAGTCAAGATTGATCCATAAACATTTACATAGAAATCTACCAAAAACATTCGGGTTCAGCAGCCTAAAATCATTATAGATTTTTGGGAGAACATGTCACAACTGAAATAGAGGAATTATCAAAAGATGAAGGAAATACTGTCAAGCTAAGGTGCAAAAAGGAATAGATTCATGACAGTCAGCACAATCTATCCAAAGTCATTAGGGAAGAAGGTGAATTTAAAAATGCAGAATGTACTGAATTGTCACCTTGTGCTTTCACTTTTCTGAATTCAATGTTTCATATTCACCCATTCCTGTCCAAATTGATACTATTTTGTAGTTCTATGTATTTTTCAGCGAAGCCCTAAATGATCTGAAGTGAGTTGGTCAACTCATCTTTGGGAAATATCTTTTATAATTCATCCAATCCATCATAATTAAACAATCAGAGTAAGAAGGGATCACCTTTGTCTATATATATATATATATATATATATATATATATTTAGAGAGAGAGAGAGAGAGAGTGATAGAGCAGCATTTTGCTGTTAATGAAAATGAGTTGGACAACTAGGAATACAAATATTACAAGCAGAGACCGGAAGAACATGGGAAGGAAATTTGAGCACCAAGTCTGGCGGGCAATGATAAGGCATACGAATATGAACCAATATATGCTGCATATATTAGCATGAGCGAGAATCCCCATTTGACTGAATTTATAGGCTGCAGACTGGGGAATTAATAATATTATTTTTGACAACGAGTCAATGAGCAATACTTAAATCTGCTACTACAAGCTTAACTCCTTCAGCCATATTAACCAGGGAAAAAAACACTCCTTCACCCCTTGTCAATTGTCATCGTACATTGAGGTCTTATAAATGGATGTTAATTAAATATGAACTACCACTATCACAAAGAATTTTCAAATAAAGACCTTTCAAATAAATACCTCATATAGTCATATTCATAAATCACATTTTTCTGAAAATAAGCATTTATGTATTATGAGCTTAAGCTACATAATACACTTAATTCAGACAACTTAAGGTACATTCTTTATACAAGGGAGGCAACTTTAATCAAACTCAACTCAGACAGACTAAATTGTGATTGGAATTATGATACAGAAAAGAAGTGATTTTATTATTATGCTTTTCTCATACAACTCACTGTTCCAAGTTGGGAGCACATATAGTAACCCTATATATCTGACAAGTTAAAATAAAAACATTAAGTATAAAGGAGAAATACCGAAATTCAAGATGAACAATTTGTATTCTCGAGCCAATACGTTTCTTTCTTGGAATCAGCCTGAGAAGGACTGCCGATCCTTCAAATGCAGGAGTAAAGAGGAGAGCATTTGCTAAAAAGTCTGAGAGAACTTGCTGAAGCCTAATAATGTCCCCATACAAGTACATGGATGCCACTCCATCAGGTGCGTCATATGTGACCTGCACCTCTCGTTCATTACTCAGAATCATAACTTGATTTAAAACCACTTCCAGAACTTCGCTGAGGTTGAATTCTGCAGAACTCATTTCCATATAACTGGAGAAAGGTTTCAACAAGGATCAAAATTAGTCCAAAAGGATAATTGAAACACTGAAATATAAACAACTAATGAATCAATCCAGAAAAGGCTAGCATGTATGATGCAACAGAAAAGTCACTAATATAAGGTCAAATGGCCAATAGTCGAGGGAGGAGGAAGCAACAGATAGCTCAAGGAAAAAGAGTTGTGCAATGCGAGAAATAGCGACCTACAGGAGGTTGACAATCAGATATGACATTCTATTCAGATTTAGAAAAGAGAACATTGAAACAAAGGAACAGTTACTGTCAGAAAACGTTTGTTCCCTCAACTGACAAGATCAATGAGCAACCAACTTGAACATGTGTTTTATCCATGTGCATACATAGGATTGTTGGGATAATTCCATTTTGCTGAATAGCTTAGATCATAGTGCAAGTAGGAAAGCCTTCACTAGCTAACCACTTTCAGTGGTATAGAATTCCTTTTCATTTTAGTAACTGTTATATTTTATTGTTTAGGTTAACTTAGTCAACTTACACAATAAAAATAAGGAAAGTGATAAATGCAATCCATATTTTTATCATTTGTGCTCCAGTATGGAGCAAATCTAGTCAATTTTAACCTTATTTTGGAGCACAAAAGGTGAAAAATCGAGTGTTTTTATCACTTCCCTCAAAAGATAATCCTCTTACATATTAATTTACACTATATCGACAAAGGTGATAACAGTGAAAGCAATGTATTTATTATTTAATGAATAATTTTTCATTAACTAAAGAAGTTATATACAATAAATTAGCCCTTAACACTTTCACGCTTGAACAGTCTTCTCTGTGGTAACAAAGTATTAATTTGCAAGAACATTCTGGAGTATGTCCTGCTTCATGAATTCAGGCATTGAATTAGTCTGTTCTAAAATCTGAAGAGTGCAAGTGTGCAACAATGGCATAAGAACGCACAATAAAGGATGTTTTCATTTAAGTGCACATTAATACATCTATGCATCCAAAAATCTAAAGCAAAAAATTAAATTATAAATTTGCATACTTTTATTTACTATGCTACATGAAGCCTATAGCAGATACGATTATGAATACCAAAATACGCCGAACCAGATGAACATACCATTCTTCAATACTCCCAATATCAGTGTCATCAACAATCTTAGCAAGTTGTTCCTGGCACAATGTGCTTGTCCTCAGAAGCTTCCTCTGATCTTTGCTTAAATTAGAAGATTTCATCAGATTCTGAACGTACTTCACACCATTTAAAGGGTTTCTGATTTCCTGACGAATATAAGCCAATTTTGTGAAGCTATTTGCTGCAGACTGTTCTGCTATTTTCTGGACCTGCATTGCATATTGAAGTTCTGGACTTGCAACATGCAAAAAGCACAAAACACCCGTTATCCTCCCCTCTGCATCTGTCCTTTTGTTTGCAGAAAGTAATGCTTCAACATAATTACCCTGCTGATCATAAAACCCAAAAAACAATTTCTCTGGATCCTGGCCTGCAATTACACTACTCAGTAATATTCTTAGCTTAGTTAGTGTGTCTTGATCTTTGACCTGACAACCAAAATTACTGACAGTAAAAACTTCCCCAAGAAGCATGCGATCAGTGGTTTCTTCCCTCTTCAAACCCGACAATTTTTGCATTGTATCATTCCACTCCAAGCATCGACCATGCTCATCCATCATAAATATTGGAGGTATAAGATCACAAGGACTCCGTACGATTCCAGCATAATCACCTTGGATTCTGGCATATTTGTCCATAATCAACTTTTGCTCTGTAATATCTTGCCCAAGAAAGCAAACGCCTACAATATTTTCATTTAAGTCTTTACTGCAACAAGCATTTGCAACTAAGGTAATCATACCATTATCTCCCTGGGGAACAAATCTTTTAAGTTTGATTTCAAGATTCTTCTCTTCCTTGCCTGCCATTATAATCTCAGATCAATTAGAGACCTAGCATAGATATCTAGGAAACATAAAGAATCCAAAGGACAAGTGCTTGAGAGATTGAGAGAGATGATATTGAACAAGACAAGTTTTAAGATATTTGTAACTCCAGCTTAAATGAACTTATGCAATAACATAAAACCCAGTGGATCGAATTATAGTGTATTGAAACCCAAAATGGTGGGTCCATATCTACATAATAGTAGGTCAAACATAAACTAGTGGCCAAAAGGCGTTTAAATGCAAGTGCCAACATAGCCAAAATTTTGTCCAAGTTTTCTTTTCTCCTTTATATTCATTCTTTTTGGTTGAGGTGGCCTAGATGGGTTTGATACAATGGAAGTGAATTTATTGACAACTCCATAATTACTCCAAGTTAGCCCAATTAAGAAAACAAATTACCAAAGTATAAAAATGTCCATAAAGCTAAGATGCATAACATACAAACTTTAGACAAAATATTTCTAGGAACAAAACATGAAGGTTTTGGGAACTTTGTAGGCAATTAATGAGCAATAAAGGCCAAATATTAAGCAGATTTCTACCTTGTAAAGCCGACAAGAGAACATTTTTCATCACTTCAACTGAATCATCCTCAACAAGATCGACTAACGGCATACCTATAGCTTTTTGAACAACCAATCCCGTTAGCTCAGCTACTTTCATATTCCAACCATTGATAATACCGCAGTCATCTACAGCCAGGATTGGAACAGAAGCTGTCTCAATTAGGCGAACCATTTCGCTGGCCAAGATACGCAGCTCATCCACCCTTTGCATACTGGTATCAACTGATGGAACATTCACGATCATTTTGGAGTCATCTGCAGTCTCATCTTGCAAAGATCCTCTCAATATTAATTGTAAAGAATGGATTGCATCCATTTCCACATCTTCCCATGGAAGGCTACGGCGCTTAACTACCTCAAGGAAGGCCTTGAATGATGATCTCGGGAGCATTCTTCTTACATCATCCTTATCATCAGGATCATGTTTTGCACCCCCCCACTGGATTTCTTTTGCTGTATGGGACCTGAACCAAAATATAAAATCCTTTGAAGTAATTCGCATAGCAGCCATTCCGCATACTGCATCACCAAGAATGGAAGCATCCGGGTAGCCAGCCTCCACGAGGCTATCAGTACTTAAACCTGTAGTCTCCCTGTGGTATTCAAGAAGCCATCTAGCTATATCACTGATTTGTGTCTCTGTAGGGGTGACCCCAAGTGACCAAATTTTGTTTTTAAAGTAAAGTGCGGCTCCATCACACTTAACAAGATCCATCACATTTGGTGATTGAGTCACTATTCCAACTGGAGCGTCTCTTAAAAGCATGTTGCAAAGCACAGTTTGAGTTTGCAGAATATGTTTCTCCCTTAGTTGAGCGGCCAACTCCACTTCCTTGCTCATCTGAACACTGAAAACTTGAAGCAAGAACTCGCAGGCATACCTCAACGGGAATGGAACAAACCTTGGGCTTGTATGATGGCAAACAACCAAACCCCACAATTTTCTTCCCTTTTGCTGATCACTCTCTGTCTCATCACTCTCTTCATTGATGGTCACAGACATTACAAGAGATGCAATGGAACCCATATTTGCCATATATTGGGCATGACAGCCATGAGGAGACCTTAATGTGGATCCCGAAAGACTTAATGGCCGTGCCAATCTCTTGTCTTGAACTACTTTAACAGGAGGAGCCAAGCAATCACAAATCATCCTAACCTTATTTTTCATGAAGAGAAATCTTGAAGCTTGAGGTATATCAGTGGCTGGGTAGTGCAAGCCAAGATAGGGCTCCAGCTCTGGCCTGCGAGACTCTGCAATAACTTCCCCATGCTCATCATCATGAAACTTGTACACCATCACACGATCATATTTCGTCAATTCACTCACTTCTCGAACTAATACATCACATAGTAAAGTTATGTTCCCACTTGGCAAAGATTGCAACCTTGAGATAGCTTTTGCAGCAAGTTTATATGATTTTATTGCTCCAGCAGCTGTCACTGGCACATCAGCAGGATTCACTGGCTCCAAATCAATGACTAATCCTACATCAATTCGATGTAAAATTGCATAGAAGGGCTTACCGGAATATTTGCAATGAACAAGAATCGGATTTAGTAAATTAACTTCTCCAAAATTGGCTGCTTTCTGTAGTGCAGCAGCACTTGAGGATCGAAATAGCGTCCGAACATCTGTTCCAAAAGTCAGAGCCTCTTGCTGTTCAATGCTAGGAACAGCATGTGGGGCTAAGTCCAACATTTCTGTGGCATTTTCACTGTATGCAAGAACAGTCAAGTTTTGCTCCTGGATTGCAATCATGCAACCAAATGATTGGATTAGACTTCCTCTTTGCATCTTCTGAACATAATTTGATACAGCAGATGAGGGAACATTGCTAGTGGAAGTGGATACATTAAAGTCAACAGAAGTAGAGTAATCAAATAATCCTTCCGAATCTTCAAAGTTCACATGAAGCTGAGCATCAATCGATGTCTGAGCAACCACACGACGATTTGATTGAGCAACAGAGCTGCTTGCCTTGTTTGTTGATTTTGATGACATCTCTCACCCCTCTCCCTCTTCAATTTTTCTCCTCAGTACTTTCAACCCCAATACATTCCTAGTCAACCACAACACACAATCTACAATTAAGAATCTTGTAAAACCGCAACAACAAATTGCAAGCTAATCTACATGGATTTCAAATAGGTGCTCCACGCCAACTGATTCACAGAATAAACCATGATCAAACCCGAACCCATCCAAAAATCACTTATTCTTTATCAAACAGAATCTAGCAAATCCTAAAGACCCCAGGTGAAAAAGGAGAGAGAAAAAGTGATACCCACTACCCAATTAAAGCTAAATAAAAATAAAATAAAATAAAAAGAAGTAAAAAATTTCCATTGTAACCTGTAAAACAATGAAAGCCTTATAAAAAGGGAAGATAAATTTGCACCCATCTAATCATATGATTCCATAAATTTGCACCCATCTAATCATATGATTCCATTCTCACCCAAAAAGCCACCAAAGAAAAGAAAAGGATCAGCAGGAATGGATTCTCATAGAAAATAGCTAAAGGGTT
Organism: Hedera helix; assembly: GCA_947179155.2. Taxonomy (NCBI): domain Eukaryota; kingdom Viridiplantae; phylum Streptophyta; class Magnoliopsida; order Apiales; family Araliaceae; genus Hedera; species Hedera helix. Next base: position 36,717,391 of record OX359268.1, on the reverse strand, counting down.
GTTCTTTATTACCCCTCCAAAACCAACAAGCTACATAATCAAATCCCAAAAGCAAATCACAGCACAATCTTCAGATACCCATAACCCAAAACAACAGCTATCGGAAAATGGTTCCTAGAACTAAGACAAAGAATTCACAAACTTGTGGCCAAAATAACCTATAAAAAGAAGAGTAGGACAAAGAATTAAACTTTGTTACAGCTAAGATTAGACAATCCTATAACTGTAGACAGAAACCCAAATCCCCAAAAAAAAGGCAGAAGTAGCCGCAAACACAAAATTTCAAAAACTAGATGAATAATTCTAGTAAAAATAGGAGTTAAATAACAAAATACTGGCGCAGAGAGAGGGACGGGTGTGGCCGATCGGTAAAGATTGCAGGTATGGTTCAGCAGCACGTGAAAACAGAAAATTAGCCGCACAATTCTTCGAAATTGCCCACAAAATTGAGCAAACTACAGCTATATGAATTACTATTACTATACAAATATTGGGTTTATTTGAGTTTGGGATTAAGTTTTTAAGTGGAGTAGCAATAATGATATTATCTTTGTGTTGTTGGGTGACGTGCAGGACGGTTGGTTCCGCCGATTTTGTATATATAAAAAAAAAAAAATTATTTAAATTAATTATAAAAAATTAAAAATTAAAATTACTCAAAATTTTATTTTATAATTAATTATAGGTCTATTCGATTATTAATTTAAATTTTTATATATAAATATTTCATCATTGTTACCAAAAGAATGAGCAGTAAAATAATTTATTTATATTTTATAATATATAAATTTATAATTATATAAAATAAATAATTATTATAAAAATATATAAATTATATAATTATATTATAATTTTGGATAATCCGGTTCGTTATGATTTTTGTGAAAAACAAATCAAAATCCACCAACTAAACTTCAATTTTTTATTTTTAAAATTTTCAATTTTAAAATTTTTAGTTTGATTTATTAACTCTTCAGTGCACCCCTAATTGTTGGGTTTCTTGGGAAAGCGTTTTCTTTTCTATTTTACTTTTCGTATCTTCAAACATTTGATGGAAAGGTTGGTTCATGTCTGATTGTTTGTTAAGGTTGTCGAACACGAGTTTATTTATTTATTAATTTATTATAATAATTTATATTAATCTAAAAAATGAGAATAAATTACTATCTTTAATTTTTATCAATAATTTATTCTAAGGATGTCTTCAATCTTTATGAATAATTTATCCTAATCAAAAGGGATGCTGAGTTTTCAATATTTATCTATAATATCTTCATCAATAATTTACTCTTATTTAAGAAGATGCACAAATGTCTTAAATTTTTATCAATAATTTATCCTAACTTAAGAGAACGTAAGAATGTCTTCAATCTTCATCAATTGCTTGGATTTGCATTTGTTGAACCTCCCTTCGTAACTTATTTTCAACAAAAATTAAACTTTCGATCTCTATATTATTAAAAATGAGTAACATCAATGGACTAATCGGCTATCGGTATTCAACACTAACTAATTCTATATGAATAGCACTGTTGCAAGGGTAGCACCATTTTACCATTTACCATCACCATAGCCAAAAATGAATATTTCTCGAATAGAATTTTTTAAATTTATTTAAAAAAAAATTTAGAACCTATATTATTATAATTTTTTATAGAGATTCATTCCAACCTAAGAGTGTTGGGGAGCCTAGTCTCTTAAAAGAAACTTATTGCTTTTATTTTATTTTAACTTTAAAAATAAACTCGAATCTATAATATTATAGGATAAAAAGAAATTTTTAATATTAAACTATCACTTTTGGACTTTTGGGATAGGGTAAAAACATGTCCATTAGGCAACTGATGTTTTTAGGAACTAGACTATGATACTCTTATTAATACTTCGTAGGTTTTTATTTCTACCAAAAATAATAAAATAATTGATGAAGGGGGCTACAAAATATATTGGGTACTGGATGAAATCAAGTTCCTCTGATTACAAGAAGTCAACAACTATGAAGTCGTTTATTAAGTATCACAAATAAAATTGGTGTGTTCTTGTGAGTAGTTGGTTATTTTTTTCTACAAATAATATAGTTATAAAAACGACATAGTAATGGAACAACAATGTGCTTTAATTGCGGGTTTTGGTTAGATTTTGTTGACCACAAGGACTATTTTAATTATTTTGTTGATTTATAACGTCATCTCTTTTAGGGGTCCTCTTATGCTATTTGCAGGGAGAATACGTTGTAAAACTACAAAATTTCCTTACAAAAAAAACTTAAAAATATATTTTGTCATAAAATTGAAAGTAATTTGACTTCTTGAAAAACAATATAGATATTTTGTTTTTGTTTTATGTAAGCAATGATACTGAGATATAAATCTCTAATTCCTACTATGTATTGCTGCGACAGTATTTAACCGAATTATAATTGTAACGTATGTACATACATGAGATATGCATGAATAAATAATAATTAATTTATTCTATAGAATGATATATATTGTGAATGTTAACGTCAATTTTTTTTATTGTCAGTTACGTAAATAAATATTAATGGTAACTAGACTTGATAAACGGACAAAACCGGCTCAAACGGGCCGGGCCATAGGCTAGGCCAAAATAATTCATTTTTTTTTTTATTGAAAATAAAAGACTCGTGATCCAAATTAGCTTGACCTGGCCCGTTGGCCAATTTTTTTTTTTTTTAGCAAACTCAATTTTACAAAACATTAGAATTAATAAATATTTTTGACAACTAAAGTCCCATAGTTGGGCAAAGGAAATTCAGCAGTTGAAATGAATAGCCGTTTTTTTCCTTCCTCATTTGGAAATTAAATTTTGTCCACATAAAAGAACACATTTGGAGTTAGTACTTTACTTTTTCGTTAATTTACCAAAACATAAACCTATTTATTCTGAATTATAAATCTATTAGGTTATGTTTGTCTCCAATTATTTTGCATGAATTTAATTATTTATAACTAGTTAAATCATTTAAGTAGTTTTTTAATCCTTGATTTAGTTTTAAGACAACATTCTCATGGGGTATCTTTTGTTTCTAAATATTATTTATGAGGACGACTTTTGGTATAATGCCAAATTCCAATGAAAATAAATGAGATATCAAATGATATTAGGAACATGCAGTGTCCAAACTATGTAAAACATACCTAAATAGATACATGTACCATGCAGTGCATACCTTTTAGAAAATCCAGATGCATGTGGGAATCTTTTCTTTAGATTAATTTTTTTTGAATATTTCCTCCTCCTCCATATTGTTGAGTCTTTTTATGCTCTTCTTAACATGGGAATAGGATATAAGCTGACTGATAACCCAACAAAAGCAAGCACAGGCTTTGTTGCATTTCATTTTTATGTCTAATCTTATTTTTAACATATATGTACACGTAACCAATGGGACTTTAGTTGTAACAAAATATTTAATTATTCCTTTTTAGTGTAAAATTGAGTTTACTAAAAATAATAATAACAACCAGCATCTTGGGACAAAAATGGGCCAAGCCAAAATGGTCTAAATTTTCATGGGTTAAAAAATTAAAACTCAAAATCTAATTTTTGACAAAAGGATTGGGCCGACCCACGGGCCTAGCCCGATTTTGTCAAATCTAGTAATAACCCTTTTAAAAAAATATGTAATAAGTAAGATTCTTTTAAAACTCTATATAATTTCATATGTTTCATAATTGTAATTCGAGATAAATTTATCACAATACATAATAGAACTCTTATTCTATCTTATCACATAAATTTTTATGTTAATTGCAATTCAACTTTGTTACATATTTGTCAATATATATATTATTTCTCTAAATTTTTATATTATGTGCATATACTTTTCTTAAAACGTCTCTAAATGGCGTCGCATAAAATAAATAATTTAAGTGACGTTCTGCTCGCGTCAAATTAATATAATAGTTTTGTAATATAATAGGTTATTACATTAGTGTGATATTTATTATATTTAGTTAATCTATTATATGTCTTAGTCTATTATAAGTGTAATACTCTTATATCAATTTTTAAGTTTTTCATTACATTACATACGTTAATAAGTCATAACAAATGAAAAAATAATGATTACAATTAATTTGATATTTTGACTTATAATTTATTTTATTTATTATATATAATTATATAATTTAGTAAAATAAATATAATTTTAAACATAATATAATAATATTATAATTATTACATAAATATTAAAAATCAATTAAATAAATATATCGTAATAATTTATTATCATTATATTATATTATAATTTTATTATATTATATAAACTATTAATACTTTTATTTAACGAACCAACCTCCACCATAGTGATCGTTTAGGCCCGACAATAGTATTGGTACAACACATTTTGGATTGAGGGTGGTCCCATCAATTCTTATCAATACTAATATATAAAAGCAGCAAAGGCGATCCCAAGGTGAGCCAACTCCTGATTAATTAGGAGTGATATCGGTTCAATTAGAAAATTTGCTGAGTGGTCTTGGTTCAATTGAAAAATTAATCGGTGCTTTTCAACTCCTCTCGATGCTTTCTCTTCCCTAAATCACCATCTCCTCTCAAACACTTCCTCTTCCCCAAATTAATAATCCACAAATTAATCGATGCTTTTCACCTTCTCTCGATGCTTTCTCTTTCCCAAATCATCATCTGCTCTCAGACGCTTTCTCTTCTCCAAATCAACAATCCATGTAATTGCAAAAAGTATCTCTCCCGCCCCTCTCTTTAATTTCCTTCGAAATATCTTAATTTTTTTTGTTGTAATTTGATGTTCCAACTCACATATTAGCATGTGAACGAGAAGGAAGAGGTTGAAGCCGCTAGCGACGAAATTCAAGTCTCAAACCGCAGAACAGAGGTATGTAATCTCATTAATGTGCGGCTTTTCTCTCTCTATTAATAAGTGCTACCAAATCTTTTGTAAGTTAAATTAGGAACTATGGTTTCGTCTCTCTTACCCAAGCTTTTTCCATCAGACATGTAGATTGGTGAGGACTTCTCTTTGTTCATGAGTGTTAGTGATTTCAATATGCACTCCAGGTGTTCGATGAAATGCCAAATATATGATGTTTTCTTTTTTCTACTTTTGCTTTAATCTGTTTTGGGAAAGAAGAGGTGGGTCAGGCTAGAAACTACCTTCTTAGTTGTCTCAATAAACACCTTCTTAGTTGTTGTTATACATTCAAAGATTTGATTTTGCTTTTGTTTCAATGTTGGGCAGATTTTGTTTAGATGCAACAAAACTAATTACATTCGTGACTACAAGTAAGAAATTTTTGTAAAAGACAAATGAATATCATGTGTTTGTATTTGCTTCCTATAACATTATCTAATTGATTAACTGCTTAGAAATGTTGAATATAAAAAATTAGATCATTCTCTTTTCCAATTATTATGAAAAAGAGAAAATAATAGGATAAATCAAAATTTTATTATCTAATCGATTTGTAAAGTTATGATGGAATAAGCAATTGAAAAATTATTGTTATATTCTTTCCAGTGATTTAAACTTATCATATTTGTTATATTCATTCTAGTGATTTTAATCTTCTTGGAATTTCTACTCCAAGTAGCATTACTGTAAGACCCCGAATTTTATGAAATACAAAATTTAATTTTTCTTCACATATATTTTTTTTTGAAACAGTAATTGGTTAAATTAACAAAATTGAAAGTGAAGGATGTTATGTGCAAATTTTATTTTGTCGGACAATATTCGCTTTGTCGGGGAATATTCGTTTGGTCGGGGAATATTCGTGCCGTACGACGGCGCTGAAATAATAAATTATTGGTGGACCCCACAACGGAATATTTGTCGGATATAGAAAACGACAGAAGTAACCTTTTTAAATAAAAATAGTCAACGGAACTGTTAAAATACCGGTGATAAAAGAATAGTAGCATACGGTAGTTTATGGTATTTTCTGTAGCACACGGTACTCTACAGTAACACACGGTATTGCATAGTGTCTCATATTATTGGTCTGATAATTGACACCGTAACTGTTACGCATCATTTCATCGATAATTGTCACTGCATAATATTTTATATTATCAATTCAATAATTGTTGTTACACAGTATTTTGCATTATTGATTTAATAATTGTCATTACACTGTATTTTATATCATTGAGTCAATAATTGTTGTTGCACTGTTTTTAAAATTATTGAACCTAATAATTGTCACAGTAACATATGCACAGTAATTCACATTATTGAATCAATAATTGTCATTACACAGTAACGTATGCTTTATTTTACATTATTGTTATCTCTATTATGATGTTATTTAAACAGTTGTATTTCATTAATTTATTGACTTGATATCTAATAGCGAACTATACTGTATTTATAACAATTAGTCATAATAATTGAATTGATAAAGTTATTTGTTTATAATATAAAGTTAGGTGATTATTAGGTGATATGAAATGAATGGTGTAGATTAAAGTGTGAATTATTGTTGAATAATTGAATTGATTTGTTTATAATATAAAGTTAGGTGATTATTAGGTGATATGAAATGAATGGTGTAGATTAAAGTGTGAATTATTGTTGAATAATTAAATTGATTTGTTTATATAATATAAAGTTAGGTGATTATTAGGTGATATGAAATGAATGGTGTAGATTAAAGATAATATAATATTTGAAATGGATGGTGTAGATTACAAGATGATCTTTAAATGAATGGTTTAGATTAAATGAATGATAAGATTTTTGGTTATAAATAGAAGCCTTAACTTAAGGATTTTTCATAAACTTCCTTACTTGTTCTTTCTTTCTCTCTCTAAATACTTCTTGTGAAAGTTCTCTCTAAGTGTGCTTAAGTCATCTTGAGTATTTGTGAAGATCTATAAGTATACGTGTACTGTTCAAGTTAATCAACCTCATTTAAATCAATATTCAGTCACGTGTTGAGGTAAGGGATACCATCTTTTTCATCTTCCATTATTCAAACATACTATGGTAAGGGATTATCATTATTTGATTCTCGATAATAATATTGTTTCTTCCTTACTCATAAGACGTGCATTTTATTTCCATGTATTAAATTGTGGGAATAACCTTACGGAGCGGATTGCCGCCTGTTGGTGAATAACCTTTCGTATTCATTCATTATTAATCTCTGAGAATAACCTTACGGAGCGGATTGCCGTCTGTTTGGTGAATAACTCTTTGTACTCAAATTCTATTAAATTGTGGGAATAACCTTACGGAGCGGATTGCCGCCTGTTGGTGAATAACCCTTTGTATTAATTTCCTTCACCTTTTGTTAATCAAACCTACTACGGTAAGGGATATTATTTTCTTTCATACTCCTAAATCGAAATTTATTATGGAACTATTGCTTCTATAATTCCTGAAAATATTATATGTTCCATAATAGTTGAACTTCATTATTTCAACTGAACCTTCCTATTTACGTGAACCTTTCTATTGAATTGTAACCGTTATTCTGAACTGTGGATCTTGAATATCATTTTTAAATTTCACTCCACATCATGTTGACAATTTGGACATTATTTGAATCTGTACAAAGTAAACTTCCGATACTTATTGTTATCCTATTTCTTCTGTTCATCATTTATATCATTCTAATCATCCAAAAATCAAGCTGTTGTGAATATCTGTGGCCGGGGGCACAGATGTGATATATTTGTTGAACAGATGATAGGTTAAAGGCGATATAATAGGTTAAAGGCGATACATCTGTTCGGTGTCTTTTATGGCACGTGGTGAATGTTCTCTTTGGCCCGAAGTGCAAAGATGAACTGTTGTTTGGTATGATTATGACCAAAGGCTGAATCTGGTATAATCATGACCGTTGGTGCTATATTGAATATCTTTGGCCCGTAGTACAAAGATGAACTGTTGATGTGCATGATTATGATTATGATCAGGAACTGTGAATTTGTATTATCTTGACTAATGATATTTCAGATGATAAAAGTTGATGATGTTTTTCCTAAAAAGAGAACCGAGTGGACATTATAGTCTGCATTATTCTTCTAATAGATTACTCATTCCGCTGCTATTATTGATCTGAACGTTGTTTAAGAATTTAACTGCAGTTTTTGATATAAACCTTGTAGTCTATTGTATTCTATCAAGAACTCAACTGTTGAAGACTAATGATAATTTATTCGTCATTATCTTAGTCATGATATTCTTTACTAGGCTATTTGAGCTCACCCTTTCTTTTGTTCCATTGTTTTTCAACAGGAGATGAAAACATAACAGGGTCTAGCCGGGGAATAGAGTGAGGGTCCGAGGAATAGTTATCATAGTTTTCACGTTTTGTAAAATAGTGTGGCAATAATAGTGAAGACTTAGTTGTGTATTATTATACACTGTATTGTTGTACGTTGTGCTTTGTTGTAATAATTTTGTTGTAGTCTTTTGACGACTCAAGTATGGGCTGTGTGGGCCCAGATTTGGGGGCGTCACAGTTGGCATCAGAGCTTAGGGATATGGTCTTTAATGGAGATCTGGGGTAGAACTAGGAGGGGAGAGACGAATAGAATCAGTCACTAGTGTGTCCTACCTAAAATAGATTTTATTATCTAATGAGTCGATTTGAATGTAGGAACATGAAGTGATGAGTCAGTTTATTTGAACTAACATTTATTTTGTGACCACAGTTTAGTATGGCATCTGGAAATCAAGAGGTTAACTATGGAATGCCTGAAGCAAATGTAGCCGAGAATCAAGAGGCCCCAAACAATCCTCCTGCCAACTCAGGAAATAATGTTCCTGATAACATGATGAACGATGGATTCTTTAGGAATTTCATGCAGTTCATACAGAATCAAGGAAGAGGAAATCCAGTCAATAATAACGGTAGAAACGCTGGCAATTTGAGGATGATCACTGTTAAGCAATTTAAAGAATTAGGACCACCTGAATTCCACGGGAAGCCTGACCCACTCAAAGCGGAGGCATGGCTAAAGCAGACGACAAAAATACTTGATGTCTTACAATGCGCTGATGATCAGAAGGTGCCATTTGCCACTTTTATGTTACGAGGTGAGGCGGACCATTGGTGGGAAGCGGTAAAACGTATCCAACCTTCAGCACTCGAAATGTCTTGGACAGAATTCGAAGAACTGTTTAACGAGAAGTATTTCCCAGAAAGCATCCGCCATATGAAAGAGGTGGAATTCATTAAGCTGGAGCAGGGAAACATGACAGTCTCCCAATATGAAGCCAAGTTTGCCGAGTTATCTCGCTTTGCCACCCATCTTGTGGATAACGAAGCACGAATGAGTCGGATGTTCCTAAGAGGTTTGAGATTCAAAATTCGTCAACAACTTAGCTCTCATAAATTTAGTTTGTATTCAGATGTTGTAGATAGGGCTCAAAGGGTGGAGCAAACAGATGAAACATTGCAGCCAAGAGTTAATGATCAGCATAGAGAAAGGAGTGACAACAACCACAGGAACGAGAACCATCGAGGAGGTAACCAACACTTCGGTGGTAATTCCATACCAAATAACAGAAGAGAAGAATCTAGTGGGAACAATTTCAAAAGAAAGAGATTCCATAATAATTATGGAAGGGCACCAGCACCAGTACCAACACCAGCACCGACCCCAGTTTCAAGGGGAGAAGATCGACCACCAGTGAGATGCTATAGGTGTGGTCAGGAAGGTCACATCAGCCCAAACTGTACACTGCAGTCCAAAAAGTGCTACAGTTGTGGGAAAGAAGGTCATCTTGCGCGGTTCTGTCCTGCCACAAAATCAAGTCCAGCTGCAATGATGATACCAAAAGCTAGCGCGGATAAGGGAAAATCTGTAGTTCAAGGGAGAGCTTTTGTTGTGACATCCCAAATGGCGCGAAACTCGAACGAGGTGATAACCGGTAAGCTATTCATAAATTCTCGTGAAGTCTACGCTTTGTTAGATACTGGCTCTACCCATTCTTTTATCTCACCTGCATGTGCTCAGCGTTTAAACTTAACTCCTGAAAATTTGGACTTTGACTTATCAGTTGAAACCCCATTAGGAGAAATGACCATTACATCTACTGTCTATAAATCTTGCCTAGTTCAAATCAATAACCTCACATTACCTGTTGACCTTATTTCTTTGGAGATGCATGAATTTGATGTGATTTTAGGAATTGATTGGTTGACTACCCATCATGCTAAAATTGATTGTTTTCATAAGATTATTAGTTTTCATATTCCTAATCAACCTGTCATGCAAATTCAAGCAACTAAACCATTGAAATCTATAACTGTTATTTCTAGCCATAAAGCCATTCGTTTATTGAAAAACGGATGTCAAGCCTTTTTAGCTCATGTCACTGATTTGAACAAAAATACGTCAAATTTAAATGATATTCCCATTGTTAATGAGTTTCCTGACGTTTTTCCTGAAGAACTTCCTGGCTTACCCCCAAACCGTGAAATTGATTTTTATATTGATCTTGAACCCGGTACCAAGCCCATTTCCAAAGCTCCCTACCGAATGGCTCCCATTGAACTTCAAGAGTTAAAAGTCCAACTACAGGAATTGTTGGATACCAGTTTCATTCGTCCGAGTGCATCACCTTGGGGTGCTCCTGTCCTTTTTGTGAAGAAGAAAGACGGGAGTATGAGATTGTGCATTGACTACCGAGAATTAAACCATGTCACCATCAAGAACAGGTACCCGTTACCTCGGATTGATGACATGTTTGATCAATTGCAAGGCGCTCAACATTTCTCAAAGATTGATCTCCGTTCTGGATATCATCAGTTAAAGGTTAAAGCTGAGGACATTCCAAAGACTGCTTTCAGAACTCGTTATGGGCATTATGAGTTCTTAGTCATGCCTTTTGGACTAACTAATGCTCCTGCAGCTTTCATGGACATGATGAACCGGATATTCAAGGAACATTTGGATCATTTTGTGGTTGTCTTTATTGATGACATCCTCATATACTCCAAGAGTCGCGAGGATCATGAACAACACCTGAGATTGATACTACAAAAGCTCCGTGAAAACAAATTATATGCCAAGTTGAAGAAATGTGAGTTCTGGCTTGAGGAGGTCGCGTTTCTTGGGCATGTGATTTCTAGTCAAGGAATATCAGTCGATCCTGCGAAGATTGAAACGGTACTAAATTGGGAACAACCCAAAACAGTAACCGAAGTCCGAAGTTTTCTGGGTCTAGCTGGTTATTATCGGAGATTCGTAGAAGGATTTTCTCGAATCGCCACTCCATTAACGCAGCTTACTCGGAAAAGCACAAAATTCATATGGAGCAAGGAATGCGAGAAAAGTTTTCAAGAACTCAAGAAGAGACTGGTTTCAGCTCCTGTTCTGACCATACCATCAGGATCAGGAGAAATTGTTATCTACAGCGATGCTTCTAGCAAAGGTCTAGGCTGTGTCCTTATGCAACATGGAAAGGTTATAGCCTACGCCTCTCGACAACTCAAAGATTATGAGAAAAATTATCCTACTCATGATCTAGAGTTGGCAGCAGTCGTTTTCGCGTTGAAGATCTGGAGACACTACTTGTACGGAGAAAAAGTGGATATCTATACGGATCATAAAAGTCTCAAGTATTTCTTCACCCAGAAGGAACTCAACATGCGACAACGACGTTGGCTTGAGCTGTTAAAGGATTATGACCACACAATCCAGTATCACCCGGGAAAGGCGAACGTTGTAGCTGACGCTTTGAGCAGAAAATCTTATGCAAGTACAAGTGCACTGCGGACAACACAAAAGTGTATTTTGTACGACTTGCAAAAGATGGAGATAGAGCTAAAGACACCAGGGACCCACTCGAAGATTGCTCACGTGCGAGTAGAACCAACTTTAATCGATAAAATTAAAGCTGCTCAAGCTACCGATCCGGAACTGATAAACATGATAAAGAAAGTACAAGAAGGTGTCATTCACGAAGCAAGAATCGACGAGAAAGGAATACTTCGAGTCAACTCTCGACTCTGTGTTCCTAACGATCCTGAATTAAAGCATAAAATCATGATGGAGGCACACAACACGCCGTTTGCAATCCACCCAGGAGGTACCAAGATGTATCGAGATCTTCGACATACATTTTGGTGGAACAATATGAAAAGAGAGATTGCGGAGTTTATCTCAAGGTGCCTAACTTGTCAACGTGTCAAGGCAGAACATCAAGTTCCTAAATGTCCATTACAATCACTTGAAGTTCCCGAATGGAAGTGGGAACACATCAATATGGACTTCGTGACGGGTCTTCCAAAAGTTTCTCAAGGCTTAGATGCAATTTGGGTGATCGTAGATAGATTGACCAAATCTGCTCATTTCTTGCCTATACGAGAAAACTTTTCACTTGAACGTCTTGCCGGTATGTACATAAATGAGATCGTGAGATTGCATGGCATGCCAGTTTCCATAGTTTCTGATCGAGATCCTAGATTCACTTCACGCTTTTGGATCAGTCTACAAAAAGCTATGGGCACTGAACTACGTTTTAGTTCTGCATACCATCCTCAAACGGACGGACAATCGGAAAGGACGATCCAGACCCTCGAAGATCTTTTGAGACTTTGTGTATTAGACTTCAAAGGAAGTTGGGATAAGTACTTGCCGTTGGTGGAATTTTCTTACAACAACAGTTACCAAGCAAGCATAGGCATGGCTCCATTCGAGGCATTGTATGGAAGAAAGTGTCGCTCTCTAATATGTTGGAATGAGGTAGGAGAAGCAAAATTGTTGGGACCCGAGTTGGTACGCTTGACGACCGAAAAGATCCAAATGATCCGACAACGAATACAGACCGCACAAGAACGACAAAAGAGTTATGCTGATCTTCATCGGAGAGACGAAAATTTCAACGTCGGAGATCATGTATTCTTACGTGTTTCTCCATGGAAAGGGGTTACGAGATTCGGAAAGAGAGGAAAGCTCAACCCTCGATTTATTGGCCCATTTGAAATCCTCGATCGAATAGGAACCGTAGCCTACAGACTAGCCCTACCACCAAGTATGTCTCGCATCCATAACGTTTTTCACATATCTATGTTACGTAAATATGTGAAGGACCCAAACCACGTCATTGAGTTAGAACCAGACGTTATAGCAGAGGATTTAACATACGAGGAGGTACCTGTTAAGATCCTGGATAAGAAGGAGCAGATCCTACGCTCAAAGGTTATACCTCAAGTTAAGGTTTTATGGAGGAACCAAGATACTGAGGAAATGACCTGGGAGCTAGAATCTGAGATGAAATCTAAGTATCCTTACCTCTTCGATATGTCAGGTACGTCAATTTCGGGGACGAAATTTCATAAGGAGGGGAGGTTGTAAGACCCCGAATTTTATGAAATACAAAATTTAATTTTTCTTCATATATATTTTTTTTGAAACAGTAAGTGGTTAAATTAACAAAATTGAAAGTTAAGGATGTTATGTGCAAATTTTATTTTGTCGGACAATATTCGCTTTGTCGGGGAATATTCGTTTGGTCGGGGAATATTCGTGCCGTACGACGGCGCCGAAATAATAAATTATTGGTGGACCCCACAACGGAATATTTGTCGGATATAGAAAACGACAGAAGTAACCTTTTTAAATAAAAATAGTCAACGTAACTGTTAAAATACCGGTGATAAAAGAATAGTAGCATACGGTAGTTTATGGTATTTTCTGTAGCACACGGTACTCTACAGTAACACACGGTATTGCATAGTGTCTCATATTATTGGTCTGATAATTGACACCGTAACTGTTACGCATCATTTCATCGATAATTGTCACTGCATAATATTTTATATTATCAATTCAATAATTGTTGTTACACAGTATTTTGCATTATTGATTTAATAATTGTCATTACACTGTATTTTATATCATTGAGTCAATAATTGTTGTTGCACTGTTTTTAAAATTATTGAACCTAATAATTGTCACAGTAACATATGCACAGTAATTCACATTATTGAATCAATAATTGTCATTACACAGTAACGTATGCTTTATTTTACATTATTGTTATCTCTATTATGATGTTATTTAAACAGTTGTATTTCATTAATTTATTGACTTGATATCTAATAGCGAACTATACTGTATTTATAACAATTAGTCATAATAATTGAATTGATAAAGTTATTTGTTTATAATATAAAGTTAGGTGATTATTAGGTGATATGAAATGAATGGTGTAGATTAAAGTGTGAATTATTGTTGAATAATTGAATTGATTTGTTTATAATATAAAGTTAGGTGATTATTAGGTGATATGAAATGAATGGTGTAGATTAAAGTGTGAATTATTGTTGAATAATTAAATTGATTTGTTTATAATATAAAGTTAGGTGATTATTAGGTGATATGAAATGAATGGTGTAGATTAAAGATAATATAATATTTGAAATGGATGGTGTAGATTAAAAGATGATCTTTAAATGAATGGTTTAGATTAAATGAATGATAAGATTTTTGGCTATAAATAGAAGCCTTAACTTAAGGATTTTTCATAAACTTCCTTACTTGTTCTTTCTTTCTCTCTCTAAATACTTCTTGTGAAAGTTCTCTCTAAGTGTGCTTAAGTCATTTTGAGTATTTGTGAAGATCTATAAGTATACGTGTACTGTTCAAGTTAATCAACCTCATTTAAATCAATATCCAGTCACGTGTTGAGGTAAGGGATACCATCTTTTTCATCTTCCATTATTCAAACATACTATGGTAAGGGATTATCATTATTTGATTCTCGATAATAATATTGTTTCTTCCTTACTCATAAGACGTGCATTTTATTTCCATGTATTAAATTGTGGGAATAACCTTACGGAGCGGATTGCCGCCTGTTGGTGAATAACCTTTCGTATTCATTCATTATTAATCTTTGAGAATAACCTTACGGAGCGGATTGCCGCCTGTTTGGTGAATAACTCTTTGTACTCAAATTCTATTAAATTGTGGGAATAACCTTACGGAGCGGATTGCCGCCTGTTGGTGAATAACCCTTTGTATTAATTTCCTTCACCTTTTGTTAATCAAACCTACTACGGTAAGGGATATTATTTTCTTTCATACTCCTAAATCGAAATTTATTATGGAACTATTGCTTCTATAATTCCTGAAAATATTATATGTTCCATAATAGTTGAACTTCATTATTTCAACTGAACCTTCCTATTTACGTGAACCTTCCTATTGAATTGTAACCGTTATTCTGAACTGTGGATCTTGAATATCATTTTTAAATTTCACTCCACATCATGTTGACAATTTGGACATTATTTGAATCTGTACAAAGTAAACTTCCGATACTTATTGTTATCCTATTTCTTCTGTTCATCATTTATATCATTCTAATCATCCAAAAATCAAGCTGTTGTGAATATCTGTGGCCGGGGGCACAGATGTGATATATTTGTTGAACAGATGATAGGTTAAAGGCGATATAATAGGTTAAAGGCGATACATCTGTTCAGTGTCTTTTATGGCACGTGGTGAATGTTCTCTTTGGCCCGTAGTGCAAAGATGAACTGTTGTTTGGTATGATTATGACCAAAGGCTGAATCTGGTATAATCATGACCGTTGGTGCTATATTGAATATCTTTGGCCCGTAGTACAAAGATGAACTGTTGATGTGCATGATTATGATTATGATCAGGAATTGTGAATTTGTATTATCTTGACTAATGATATTTCAGATGATAAAAGTTGATGATGTTTTTCCTAAAAAGAGAACCGAGTGGACATTATAGTCTGCATTATTCTTCTAATAGATTACTCATTCCGCTGCTATTATTGATCTGAACGTTGTTTAAGAATTTAACTGCAGTTTTTGATATAAACCTTGTAGTCTATTGTATTCTATCAAGAACTCAACTGTTGAAGACTAATGATAATTTATTCGTCATTATCTTAGTTATGATATTCTTTACTGGGCTATTTGAGCTCACCCTTTCTTTTGTTCCATTGTTTTTCAACAGGAGATGAAAACATAACAGGGTCTAGCCGGGGAATAGAGTGAGGGTCCGAGGAATAGTTATCATAGTTTTCACGTTTTGTAAAATAGTGTGGCAATAATAGTGAAGACTTAGTTGTGTATTATTATACACTGTATTGTTGTACGTTGTGCTTTGTTGTAATAATTTTGTTGTAGTCTTTTGACGACTCAAGTATGGGCTGTGTGGGCCCAGATTTGGGGGCGTCACAATTACAGTTTGCTTTGAGCTTTATCTTTAATATTGCTTTGTTTGGTTGTCAAGAAATTTGTGGGTAACTTTACAATGACCATTAAATCTGATCTTGCCATCTTATAAGTGTTTAATTTTTATTTCTCTAACAATATCTCAACAACAAAACAATTCTTGGGAGTTCGTGTTATGTCTTAGTAAATTTGATGTGCTTTTACCCATTTTCTGTTGGGCTAATTTTATCTTTTCCTTTCTCAAGTCAATGTGATAATTTTATATAGTGAAAACATTTGTAATTTGATGACCAAACCAATATAAAATACTCCTTATGTTAGCGGTTTAGTGGCAATACTTGGACATTTTAACGAGGTTTTAGTTGGGTAGTTAGAGCTTGGAAGAAATCAATGCATATTTTATGATCTAGACAACTTTTAAAATTTTTGCATATCACAATCACCTTTGTAAGCCTACTTGGGTATTGAAGTCTCATATCACTTAATTTACCAAGGTTCTATAATGTATTATTTCGTCCATGTAGACAAGACTTAGTTCATTAGACCCTGTTTGCATTTAATATTTTAAGTGGTATTCCTTATTGAGATACTTGATTGCATGTCCTTACTTTTCTGTTGCTTGGTTTCTCCCTCAATAAGAACTTAATCATGTTTATTTGTACATTCTATGTCAATACTTTAATACTCTCCCCAAATAATTTTTCTCTGTTGGTCCAATTCGACTTTGAGTTGGCAGTTTAGAAAAGTGCACATTACATCTTGGTATCTCATTATGCTTAGAATGTATACTAATATAACAATTTTTTATTGTATTTTCTTAGGCAATTATTAAGATAGAAACAAATGGATCTTTCTTTATTGAAAGATGTTGAGAAAAGTTCAATTTGATTTGAGGTATTTTAACTTCTAATCTTTTATTTTAAGTTGACTGATGTGAATTAATACGACAACACATACTTCTACAACATCAATTTGCAATTCATTTTGAATTGTGAATTTCTCTCTCTATAAGCTCTCTGGTTTCTAATCTGCCTTAATATATGCTTCATTTTATTGGATTATTATCAATTTTATATATCCATTTAAATTTGTTAGCTTCGTTGAGGTGAAAATATGTGTAGGTGTACACATGGGCCAAGAGTTGAGGTATTGGTATTCCAAAATTGGAGGACTCTAAATCTATAGATAATAATAATTTTTGCTGACTTGATGTATTTTTTTGGGGTAATATATTCAAGTATGTAACTAAAATGATTTTACTGACATTCTGTTTTGTTATTTAGTGTAATTGCTTGAGATGTTTTTTTGGTTTATGCATGGTTGGGTAGTGCATTTTAAATGTTTGATAAAATGAGTCTGAGAAAATGTTCATATGTTTTAATGTATTGACACATGTGAATACATGAAAAAGACCTTTGACAAGTTCCTTTTGTGATACATCAGTTGTGTCCATAATTTTGGTAAGTTTGTTGATAAAAATAAAGTATTTAATTGTAACATGAATGGCTTCAAGCAGTAGAGATGATCCCACATAGTAGTTTTCAGGGTTTCCCTATGTATATTCCCTCTTGAATTGTTTAATTTGCCTTTGGTATGACCTGCTTTTTATAACTCCAAGCATTATATTGGTTGCCACAGTCAATTCAGTTGGAGCCATTTTCCGGTTAGTATACATTACCATATTCATTTCATGTGCAGAGAAAGCTAAAAAGGTTTTTAAATTTTTTTTTGTACAAACTTGCTTTATATTTCTAATACTCAATTATTATGGATGCATTAATCAAACTTTCATGTTGCTTGCAGGTTGATATACTAGGATTGCTACTAACAGTATTTGTTCTATTTGTTTTCATAGTATTTGCCCTCCATCTCGGCAACTTTTTGTTGGATATTTGAGCGTCGCTTCCTTCGTATTCATGTTTGCTTCTCCACTTTTCATTATTGTATGTTCATTTAGAAACTTATTTCGTAATCTGTTGATGGTGCATAATTTTCCTACTAAATGTTTCTCAATCTTTTTGTGCTGCAAAATTTAGTGATCAAAACAAAGAGTGTGGAATACATGACATTTTCTCTCTCTTTCAACCTTCTTGATGAGACTCTCCTTCTTTGCTTATGGAATGTTTAAGCATGATCCATTCATCTCTGTAAGTACTCGAATATCTTTTAGACCACAAAATATCTTGCGTGATTAGGAAAAATAAACAAATGGATAATTAATTAACATACAAAATACGTAAAAAATTCTCTTGATCCGTAAAAAATACGTTTATAGCTTTTTACAAACTATCTCGTGCCTTGCACGGGCTATCAAGCTTGTATATATATAAAAGTACGTAAAGTGATTATTTCAATTGAAAAACTCATTGAGTCAATTATTCATTAATTAGAGTTAGTTAGGTTAATTTCTCTTCAATTAAGAATAAACTTGGTTAATTTCTCTCTTTTACTACGGTTTGACATGATTTAATATATCAACTATTCATTTTCTCAATTATTCCTTGAGTTGAGCTAATTTAGGTAAAAATTAAATTGTGTTTCACATGATTTAATATATTAACTATTCATCTTTTTAATTACTCCTTTAGTTGAGCCAATTTACATAAAATTAAATTAATATATCTAATTAAAAATTAAATTGGGTTTGACATAATTTAATATATCAAACTATTCATCGCTCAATCTAATTTAACTCCGTTCATAAGAATCAATCTCTAATTTGAATTCTAAAATTAAAAAGTAGTTGTTTTCCAAACTCTTATTCTGTTAAAAAAAACTCTTCGAAAAAAGAGTTATTATAAATATTTTGCATCTCCTCTGTTTTTATTTTATATCTTTATCCACAATCACACTTTTATTAATCCTTTGTTTTCCCCTGTTTTAAGAGACATCCATGTAATTTTCTTTTCTACTTTTCTGATTAATTGAAGCTTGACTAAATGGTGGCCAAATCAAAGCTCAAATATTTGAGAGTTCAACTCGGAACAAGATAAGTATTTGCTAAACTAAATTATTAATATTATATATGTATTATGTCAATATAAAATAATAAATATATATTAATAAAAAATTATTCAATAGTTATAAAAAAAATTATACTAACTCGTGACACAGGTTATCAAACTTGTTTTCCTAATGTGAAGAACTGATTCGCGTCACTTTCAAAAGCCACAAATCCCATGGGAATGTGAGCCTTGATTTTGGAGGGCTGTCCCATAAGCAGTGCTGCAGTGGCGAAGCGGGGTGGAGTTGAGTGGGGTCAATTGACCCCACTGAATTTTTTATTTTATTTTATAATGTATGATAAATTTTAAAATATTATATATAAATTAACGCCACTCAAATTTTATAATTTTTTTATTATACGGGATTAAATTGAAAATTTATAACTTTCTCAATCAAATTTTAATCACATGACTCATATACCCTAAATATATATATCTCTTTCTATAATATTTTTAAACTAAATAATAATTTAATTTATATTATTGTTTAAAATAATTAATAAATTAATTATTTATGAACAGTTGTGATTAAAAAAATTTAATATGAGTCAACATAATGTATATATACTATATATTATTAGTTATTATATTGTCATTATAATATATTATATATTATATATATATATGTGTGACCTGATAGTACAAAAGTATTAAAAAAAATGGTTCGGAGGCGCTGCCCCCGAACCCCCACTAAATTATTTATAGTTTAGTAACAATTTTGACCCCACTATAATTATTTTCTGGCTTTGCCCCTGCCTATAAGAGAGACCTTTCTTCATATTTTTTTATTTCGTGTTATTTTTATCATCATATAGTTATTTTATTTTACGTGAAAGCTTATTTTATTTCTCTATTTGAAATTTTTTATATAGTTTGTGAAAACTATTTACCATTATGTTGATAGATCTTTTAATCGTTATTTTTTGTTAAAAAATTATTCAAACCTACATATTATATTGATATTTTTAGATTGACTTTATTCCAATAATATTTGTTATGCCTACTAGTTATTGCCTATAAAGATAATTAGCCATCTTCCTAATTTGAAGATTATTACACGTAAAAAAGACTATTTTTTGAATTCTTTTGACTGTTGTAGTATTTTAACAAATTACAATATTAATATATTTCAACCTTTTGGGTTGTTTCAAAAATAATAATGCCAAGTCTAATTTTTTTTTTAACCACTTTATATAGCTTATACTTTCAACTGGCGCTGATTCTCAGTTCTTAAATTTTTGTTGTTGGAGGTCTCTTAAAATTATTACAGTATCTTTTATAAATGAGATTCTTTTAATGAAATAGAAGGAAAGATATATTTTGATAACCAGTTCTTCTTCGCATTCTTATGGGAGGACATACTTGTCTTTATTTTGTTAGCAATCAAGAATAATAAAATAAATTTTCAGTTCGGCATTGAGTCATTCTCAGGAGACATCAATAAGAAAATGAATCGAGAAAGAACTTTTTCCTTTGAATTAATGTTACGTTTAAATTAAAAGAACAAGAAATAAAATAAAAAAGATAATAAAATAAATAAGAGAATAATTCATTATATTTCAATTAGAATAAATCATTTCATAAAAAATAAAATTAATAAATTTAAAAAAAATAAGAATAATCTACCATATTTTAATGAATCAACTAAACATAATTTTTTTTATTTTATAAAAATAAATCAATTTATTTTCACCTAATCCTTTTGATCGAAACGTAACATAAAAGGTATTGTGATCTTATGATAGTGAAGTAATTTGCTCAACCACAACGCCTTGTTCCTTATAAGTGCTACGTCTCTATCTTCCGAATAATCTTCTTCAATTAAAAAAAATGCCCAAGGAGCTAAATTTGAGCAACTAATGATGGTCTCATAATACTTGTATTCACCGATTGCGAATGACACAAAAATTACAATTATGACTTAAAAAAGATTAAATCCTCGTTCCTATCAGGATATCTTGTTCCTTCTGATGTTTCTAGCACATAAATTATAACGATGATGCAGAAAAGATCAAATGATTGTTTAAATCACTTGCCAGGATTTCTTATTCAAAACAATGATAAATTATGATATTCTAGTGTTTTCAAAGGAAAATGATATATCTGTCTTTATATGTCGATTTTTCTGTTGTGAGTTATGTGAATAACTAATATTTTAAATATATATTTGATATAGCAGATCAATCTTATAATCGTTCTCAATCCCACATATTGATAACCGCGCAATCATAATTCATCACAAAATTTTCGTAATACATACCAAGACTTATTTTAACAACAAAGAAAAAAAAAGGTCAAATGCTTGTTTAAAAAATAAACAAAGAATCAACCCGGCATGCCAATATTTATTGTGTTAAATGACATTGAAAAATCAAGTGGTTCCAGCAAGTTAAGGTACAAGTCACAACATCAACTTCTCTTGAAATTCGGTTTAAAGAGTAGCACATATTCACCATTTACTTTTACCTGAAATGATTAGGATTTAGGCACTCCCACAAGCAGCAAAATGAAGGTCATGTTCCTCCATAAAATTATCAATGAGAAGAAATTCCAGGATCCAGTCGTACCACAACATATAGTTCGACTACAGCATGTCTATGTAATTGAATTGCGGAAGGTACAACTTTTTTAAGTTTTTAGTTTCACATGTAATAGATACCTAATGTAAATACAAAACCTGGACCATGTATCAAAAGGCTGGTTGCAATATGTTTTAGAGAGAGAAGAAAGTGGGGATACCAAGGCTTGAACCCTTAAAGTAACTCACGGGAAACACTATCGAGGCACTTGAAGCTTTGGTAAAACTCATTTCAACACATGCTAGACAACTTGACTAAAGTTGAGGAATGTTTTCAGTAATAATATATGGAGCACATGATTTTTTAGCTAAGTTGTTTATTCTAATAACTGGGGGATTGTTTACGCTAATGGGAGAGTTCTGTGTTCTTCCTTCAATCAGTAAATCTGTGCATGGTTCTAATAGTTTGGTTGAACTGATGGGAAACATGTGGTTCTCTACATTAAACTACTAGTTCCATGCATGAAGTAGTGTGTAAATGGATGACAGGATGTGGGAGAAAATAACAGGCATAGGAACATGAGTCATGGACAGAGGCAGAAAATAAAACACCGTACAAGCCAAGTGGAACAAGAGATTTTAGAATTCAAATTGTTGGGAGTGCATTGCACAAATTTTATATCTTTATGCTTACAAGTTTATTGTCTTTAAATTTAAATCGACAATTAACCAGAGACAAGTTCGGGAATGAACAGAAACTAGAGGGATGGTCACAAGCTACAGTAAACAGATGAGAAAAGGGAATTAGCAGAAATTAGAGGGAGATGAGTTTTCCTAGAGGGATGGTCTAAGCCAAAACTAGAAAATCTCATTTTTAGAGATGGTATCATTCAAACAATATCTCAAAAAAACAATATGAAATGTCCAGGCCATATTACAAACATGTAAAAGTAGCTTCTAGTAGTTGAAAAATATAGATTAGTAACTTTTACCTCCAAGACAATTGAGAGACAAAAAATCCGGAGGACTTTCACAAGTGTGTGCCTCCCAAATGATACATGTTAGAGAATTCCAAGCACAAGTGATGGTCCCTCTCATCTCCCCAGCCTCCCCAACCCTTGAACCCAGCTTGATATCCTGATTGGTGCTCATATACACGTACTCCCCAGTCTGACTTAATGTTGGCAGCCTTATCAATCTCTTCTATATCAATTTTCACAGCACCATCATCCATACAAGCAGCTTTCTGCCCCTGACCCTGATGCAAACCACATTTCCCAAAGTGAACAGCACTAGTCCTAGGTCCTCGTAGTGTATAAACAGGACCACCAAATGAAGGATACACTGTTGCCCACATAGTTATATCCCAGTTGTACTCATCAAAGAAACAAAATTCTCTCGTCTTCCTATGTATTTTCCTCCATATTGTCCGATTAAATGCATAACCCACATTACCCATTCTCTCTGCAATTAAACTCTCCCATCCCTCTCCCCTTGACTTCACATCAGAGGGTGCCAGATTTGTGGCATAGCAATCTGGACACTTTCGAGGCTTCAGTTCCATAAGTAACTGCAGGTTACGATATGCATTGGGAAAAATGAAGTGATCCTCTTCTATGAAAAGAATATGACCCAAGTGGTGACGAGTCTCATTTAACCCATCCCACACTGTGTTCATCATCCACCACCAATGATGCTTCAATGATACAATCTTCGGTGATCGGTGGTTTCCATATTGATCGGGATTTCCTACACAATGATTCTTAACTGGGTCATCTTTATCCTTACAATCCTTGGGGGAGACACCAGGAAAGCTATCAGGAAATACATGGGGCGAGTAAGGAGCAAAAATTTGTTTCACTCGACAGAACTTAATACCTTCCACAATCTTGTTCATCTCTTCAAAGTACCCATCATGACTAACAACAAGAAGAGTTTCACTAATCCCCACAACATTAGAAAGGCTATCAACAACTAACTGGAGATATTGGGGTCGATTATGAACATACAGAACAATTGTTGTATGATCCTTGGCTAGAGTTGGATACAAATCCATGTTTCTCGGGGGCAACTGATTTCGATTTTCTAACAAAATTGATAGCTCACTTTGTTTTGGGAGGTTAATTCTTCCTCTAAACCTCACTTTCCTACTCTCAATAATTTCTTTAGAATTTGAAGTCCCTAAATTGGTAACTGAATTTGTCCTAGGTAGAAAAAGCAGAAAATAAACGCCTAACAAAGTTATAACAAGTACTGGGAGAAATCGGCGTAAATCTCCATCTCTAATCCGGCCTTTCTTGTATAGAGGCATGGCTTCAACGCAACATAAGAAACATTAAAATCTCTTCATTTACAAATACAGCATCCAAATTTTTAGAACTCAACAAAGAGAACCAGAGATTTTCTAAGCACAATATACCTAAACAGATTTAGCAACGAAATAAACTTAAAATTGCATAAACCCAAAAGAGTAGATACCAAAAGAGGAAAAGGGTAAGTACTAAAACCTCCAAAAATGATCTTCACTGTGATATTGAAGCATCAAGGCGACATATAATGAACACCCAGAAAAAGAAACACAAGCTCGCTGCTGCCGAAAATAAATCATCCGCAAGAATCTAGTTTACAGAGTTCAAAATCAGTAAAATCCCACCAAGACAAGATCGAAAAACTAGGGTTCTTGCCTAAGAATCTAGTAAAGATTGAGATAAAAGATGGGTAGCAAATTATTAATTAAGAGAAACCCAGAAAAAGGAGCATCAAATTTGTTAAGGGTTGGTCACAAAATCTGAACTTTTAAGCATTAGAATACTCGTAAACGCGTGGTATACGCGAGGTCAAGCTGACATTTTGGAAGACAAAAACGAGGAGGGTCGTTTTCTTGTTTTATTTTCCATGTTTTTTTGTGTTTTGTTTTCCTGAATGGAATTTCAAAAAAAATAAAAATGCAGTGATAATCATTGAATGATACAGGGATACTTCAGAAATAGTAAGTTATCATCAAAGAAAGTTGAAGAAGCTTCAAGAAATTTCTATAATTATGATGTGTGATTTTCAGTAAAATGAAACTAAGAATTGTTGTGAATTTTTAAATATATAAAAACTACTTTGATTTTCAAAATTGATATTATTATCATAATATACGCGAGAGATTTCACCAGTGATGAATATTTTACCAAATTAAGAAAAATTGGAAAGAAAGACACCAAAAAGAAGTCTAATTTCAGTCTCACTCAAGGTTCTAAAAGGCGCTAGGCGGGAGGCGGGCGGCCGGGGGGGGCCTAGCGCCTAGGGGGCCTAGGCGGGGCCTGGGCGGGGCCTAGGCGGGATTTTTTATTTTATGTTAATTTTAATATTTTATCTTACATTTATCCTAACAAAATAATAATATAAAGGAAAACAATCTATAATAAAGATAATAAAGGCATTTGCTTAAAGTTCAAACACATATCTATGTTACTAATGTCAAAGTTCAAACAAAAAAACGCAATTGTTTAAAGTTCAAACACAAACAAATAATAAAAAATACAAACTAATAGTCCTCATCTCCATATACCTCTATATCTCTCTCTAACTCTTTTTTTCTATATTCTTCCAAGATAATGTCCCCATCGGGCTCACACTCATACTCCTCATTTCCCTCTTCCGTATCATTTTCAGACAAAAAAATAAAATCATGGAGTTTTCTTACTCTAACATTTCTATTATTTCTCTTCGGTTCTAGCACGCTATCCGCTTCGGATGCTTCACCAATCGCTTCCCAAGTAAGGCCCGAACAGCCCTCAACTTCTTCATCTATTCTTATGACGTCGTTTTGTAGCTTAGTTATTAAAATTAAAAAAAAATAATTGCAACCCTAAATTTTTCGCTTATGCATTGCCTAATTTCTCTGTCTTGCTCGCCCAGTCCCGTATAATTCTCTGGAGGGAATTTTTTTTCTCCTTGGGCATAGGCTAGGCGCTAGGCGGCCTAGGCGTGGCGGCAGGGGGGGGCCTAGCGCCTAGGCGGGGATTAATCGGACCTAGGCGGGGATTTTTAGAACAGTGGTCTCACTAAATCCATTTTTGGCTTAAGTGAAGGTGAAACTTTCCAATTTTGAAGCCCCGTATTGCAATTCCAAATTAGTGAAAAAAATCATTTTAATTAGTTTAATAAAAAAAAACTTAACTCATTTTCAATTTTTTTATAGAATTCTTTGACACTTACATATTTAATAGGTATAATAAATTATAACCATACTCATCATTTAAAATGGTCTTAATGGCACCTTACCGACGTGGGTTTGCTTGCATTATTATGCTTACCTATCAAGCAAACAGGGAATTATTGTTTAATTATTTCAATACTACTTCAATTTTTTGATAATTATTATTTTAACCACTTTAGTACATTACTACAATTCAGCTACCCTTGGATTAGTCCGCCATTTTTACCCATCCATGGATATTGTTCCCAACGTTATTAGCAGAATAAGCCCCAAAGACATAATTTGTGTTTTATGTGCTTGTATTAGGTGAGATAAATAGATTGTACACAAGTGGCCCGGAATAATTTCTTGCAAAGGTACAAAAATATGTGAAGGGAGTTTACAAATATCTATTGAAGTCTTGCTTAGACTTTCCCAAATGCCCATATGTTGTGACCTCAACTAGATGGCTTCCTTGTGGTAAAACTTCATGGGGGTATTCCCAAAAGTAAAAATTTCAAAGGGTAGGGGAGTAATCTTATGGATCTAGCTAGCTAATTGGTTCAACTCTTGTTGATTTTTTATTTAAAGATATTATGGATGGTTATGGACAATTATCTCGGCCATGAATCTAATGTGATACTTCATTTAGTCGGTTCCTTGTTATGAAGGGGAAAATAATAATAAAAAACTCAATACCTGTGCTACACCATAAACATCCCCATATAGGCCTTCCATGTGAGGAGATAAATTGCTAAACAGACACCACACATATCTTGGAAAGAGGCCACTTAATGGATATGAGTTGTATCTTGTTTGGCCAGATATCAGATTTCACTTTAAGCAAAATAGTAGTAGTTGATATTTAGTAGCCACTACATCCATATCCTAAACCAATAAGATACACCCTATGTGATACACCAAAAAGAATCATCTTAAGATGCACATAATTTTTTTTTGAAAAATGGGAGCTAAGGTGGCCATCTCTTCTCCCCTCACCACCAAACTTCCCCTCCCTACCAAACTCTCATCACCAGCTCTCTCTCCCATCTTTGTCTCATCAAGAACAAAGGCCAGACACTACCGAATTCATGCAGAATTAGGTTTGGCTGCTTTCTCATGTTTCATTTACAAGTTCCAATCTTGTTTTTCTTGTTTCAAAAGCACAAATTTTTACCCATATATTGTTTGTATTTTGGACCAAAATGACAATTGGTGTAGATGGATTTGTTTCTTTATAGGGGGAGAAGGGGGAGAACTCAAACAAAAAGAGAAGAGGAAATTCATCACCAAAGAACAAGAACCAGAACAGTAAGAATGCATCTTTTGCCTAGCATATTAATTCCAAGTACTCTTCTTGAGTACTAAAATAAAAAAATGGGATTAACCCTCTGTCCAAAACAAGAAAAATAATTCGAAAGTGCTACCATATGGATATTCCAGAATAGAAAATATTTATCAGCTGAAGTGATTTGCCAAATGCAGGTATTGGCAAACAGCAGGGGAAAGGGAAGGGGAGAATCCCATGTCAACACCCCTACCTTACATTATCTTATTTGGTATGTCAACACCTTTCGTAATTTTAGCCATTGCCTTTCTCAATGGTTGGATTAAGGTGCCAGTTCGATGAAATGATAATTGGGGCGAAAAGAACACATGCAGCATCACATGAATCTCTAATCTTATTTGTTCTAGTACTGAACTTTTTATTTCAATATTTTGAGTTTTCAGATGTAAGAATATGCCTATACACATTGTTTTGAATACTGGTGTTTTTGCAGTTCATCTCACAATTTGTAACCATTAGTATGTATCATCAGTAAGTAAGCATTCTGAGATATAACTGTTTTGCAACAAAAGATTCAAGCAGAAGTAGAGAAGAAACATACCAGAGAACAGAAGTATATACGTCCAAGTTACTTTCTTCATTCACTTGTTGATTTTGGACTGATACATTTATCTATGAACTCATGGTATCCTACATTCCAACCTTAAACTCTAAACTAAAGAGCACTGCTTTATAATTTCTATGTATAATAGATTTTGGGTTAAGCTGAATAGCCATAACACTAGCAACTAAGCCATCAAACCAACAATTTCTGGTAAATAAAGCATTACATAACAAGAAGGGTAGATTTTGTTGGAGCAACACTGCCACCAAGAGATGCAGGCATGCATCTCTTGGCCGTTCAATAACATTTTTTATAGGCCAGCAACCCAAAGGGGATCTACCAAATGAAACTAAAGGTTTGAACACATATCATACATATTCCTAAAATGTATTTCACATTGAGCTTAATGGTACAAAACCGAGTGGCTTGCACTGCCAACCACTGTGCTAACTGTTAGCATGGGTGAAAAACCAGGCAGTTTTCAGATTTCTGGCTTAAAATGTATGCAAATTGTGAAGCCATTATGGTAAAGCTTGAGTTGTATTCACAATCACAAGCGAGAAGCTGCTTAGTTCAGGTCCTAATCGTTGGGGTATCATAGAAAAGTTTTGGCTCTCATGAAATGCAATCAGCTCTATAAAGTCGCATAAGACTAGCACGAGTACTATGTATACTGGAGATATCTCGTGTTCACTTATATAATGTTCTGTTCATGGAGGTATCAATGGAAACTAAAACCTTACTAATATGCAGGAGTACATTATCCAAAATGTTTTGAAATCGCAAGAGCATGTAATATAGAAACAAAATTCCTGCTATTTCTTAAATAAGCTTTCTCTGTACGTATGTACCTATCAAAGCAATTTAAATGACATTTTGTCTTCATCTTGTATATTTCCAAACCCCAATATTTCAGGAAAATAATTCAAGATTTTAGCTTTTTCAAGGATTTTTAAAGTACTGTTGTAACGTATTTTTTGCGAAAACACTGAGTTGAGCCAAGTGCTGCCATGGATTCATCACTAGGGCAATGTTTGTTTGTAAACAAACATAACCTTGGAGGTTTATGAATGTAAAAATGGTTCAAAATACCAGGTAAAGGCTTCTCCAGAGACGGAGGGTTGGTTATCCTAGGAGGATGGGGGCTGGTTTAGAAGAGGTGTGCGCTGCAGGAGTGGAGGCAATTCAAAACTTTTTCATTAAAATCTTCTAAACTGAAGGATGCATTATTATAGCTTGATAAACGAGGAGGAGATTCAGACTCAAGAATGTTGTCATGAATTTCTGGAATATATTTCTACAATACCATCCCTTAATCAATTCCTGATTTACCATATATGTTCAAAAATTGGAAAGAAGAGGATGAAAGTTAAAGGAACAGATATATGTTATAATGTAAGCATGATAACATAACTGGTTTATCACTACACATTGATTACAGAAAATGTCTCAGAATGAGCAATTGTTAAGTATCACCTTCATCAAAGTAATAAATATACATTCTCAAGTCACAGTGAAGATTTTACTTTTTAAATCATTATTTAGCTTTGACAGAGAATGATAGGTTTAAACTAAAATTGGATGTCTAGTTCAACTTTGATGCCTAACCCTCAACAATATACCTGATTCTTGAGATGCGGAAGTGTTTTACTTCAAAGTTAACCAATATAAGGGACTATTTGATTGAAACTGAATGATTAAATGGTTGAATCGGTCAGTTATTCAGAGTCATTCAGTGTGTTTGTTTAGGTCTGAATAGTTGAATCGGTCAGATTTTTAAATTGAATAGCTAAGTCTAATTTTTTTGGCTGAATGGTTAAGTCC
Source organism: Hedera helix (assembly GCA_947179155.2). Lineage (NCBI taxonomy): Eukaryota > Viridiplantae > Streptophyta > Magnoliopsida > Apiales > Araliaceae > Hedera > Hedera helix. The sequence continues at coordinate 36,687,785 of OX359268.1, read as the reverse complement.
TAACTGAATAAAGTAAAAAAAAAATTAAATATTATATTAAGTAATATTCAATAAATTTATAACAACTTTGAATTTTTTCAGAGGAGTAAAGTAGTAAAAATATGTTATTTAGATGTTTTAGTTTTTATCAAACAACTTTTTTCATTCAGTATTCAGAAATTTACTTTATTCAACTCATTCAAATTACTTAAGTTTTCAAAACTATTTCATTCAGTTTTTATCAAACACCCCCTAAATGTGACAACCGAACAGTATATGTTCTAGATAACTATCATCTCCCTCAATAAGCCATACTACATAAATTACTACTGACTCTCACTCAAGGACCACGGGGGTGTTCGGGACGAACTTATAAGTTGGTCAACCCAACTTATAAGTTGATTTTTAATATTTAGTGTTCGGGAATGACTTATATGTCAACTTATAAGTTGACTTATTAGTCAAAAAAAAAAAAATAAGTTTTACTTACTTATTTTTTTGACTTATAAGTCATGTTTTAAGTTTTGGTCAAACCTATTGAAATGTCAATTTTGCCCTCTTTTATTTTAATATGTTCTTTTGAGTGAAGGTTATTTTAGTAATCTTTACATTTTATTTTAATTTATAAGTAATTATTAACCGAACACATCCACAACTATTACTTATAATTCCTGACTTATAAGTAAAAGTGATGCCAAACACTATAACTTATAAATTTACTAAAATTTTAACTTATAAATCTACTAAAATTTTAACTTTAAGTAAAAAAAAAAAGTTGATACCGAACAGGCCCCATATCTAATGTCACCCTCTTCTGCTTTGTTCTTTTGGAAATGTAACTGACCATATAGTTATTCTACAAGTAGTTCATCCATTTTTTCCCCCATTAACATGAGTAACCCACCTATTAAAAAATAATTAAACAGAAACTTAATAACCCACTTTAATTTTCTTGACCTCAATGCAATAGTTTTAACTTATAAATTTGTTAAAATTATAATATTTCGAACGATATAACTGTTTTTGCTTATAGGATTATTTTATTTTGTACATATATTTTGTTGATTTATTTCTAAAATTTATAATACTTAATTTAAGTTTTTGAATAATGAATTATATTAATTGAATAAATAGAAAGGTTAACGAAAAAAATATTAAAAAATTATGCAAAAGTCTGCGGGCAACCCGGTCTGTCACTCCTTAGGCCACTCTCTCTAATTTTAAGCCTTCAAAAATCTGCATCATTTTGACTGATCCAAATTTGACCAGGCCCAAACTTGGCCCATTCCGTTTGGACCTAATCTGTTCATTTGTCAAATCTAGAACTACGTATCAATAACATGTATTTAAAACACCATCTACATTTAAAAATTCAAAACTTTTAATATTATCTTTTACAAGATATTTATATTCAGACAATTAATATTTTCAAAAAAAAAAAATAAGTTTTACAAGATTCTTCTAAAAAAAATAGTAAATTAGACTTACATGTATATGAGTAATTCCTTATAAAAAATCAAATTTCTCTTTGTAAAAATATTAAATTTCGTTTATAAAAACATCAATTCTACACACACATATATAGCATATAGAAAGAGAAAGAGAAAGAGAAGGAGACATTGATGCTTCATATGTCCAAAGCATGCATAAAACCATCATTGAAGGCACCGCACAGAGAGAAAAAGCAAAGGACCATAATCAAAACTTTAAACGATTACCATTTCAAGTAAATAATGCCTTAATGGTTGTTGATGCTATCTTTCAAAAGAGAAGGACAAAAGTTGTTAGTTAACTATTGTTCTCAAAATGCAAAAACCTAGCAACTACATCATAAGGGCTGTTTGGTTAAATCCAAATAAATTTGACCTGAATTAACAACAATATGTTTAAGAAAGTAGGTACCTACCTTGCTTTGGGCTTCTGGGAATTTTTCGATGCATGAGTCGAAACGAATTCTTGATCTTGTGTCCGTCCCATTACTTGTCCCAATGAACTGAAAGCCTGATGTATGACGACAAGTCGTGATTTTGCAAAGTTCTGATCAATATCACGATACAATTCAAATATTCAACTATATTAATTAATTATCTGAAATATCTGACCTACGTTTTGTTGTCTTCTCTCTAGTCTTGATCAGTTCCGGTCTTCAAAATTAAAAAGGCCTTCTTGCTAAAAGAAGAAAACTGACCCTTTTACTAATTAATGGGTACTCTCACAGATTTGGCAGAAAAAGAGAGAGAGAAATTTGGGAGGGAAAGTCACATTGGCTTCAACAAAAGAGTTGAGCTTTTGAGTTTACAATAGGTCAAGGTAATTGTTTGAAGCACAGTACATATAAAAATAATGGTTCTTTTTCAATCTTTGGGTAACGTGTATTGTAACATTTCTGAGTTTAGTAATCAGACTTGATCTACATTTAATAGCATCAATTTGAGTAATTTTAGCGTATCTCATGACTGGTAATATTATTAAGGATTTTCTTAGAATGTGCGCATATTCTAAGCGCCAAAAATAATACATAATAATATTTATTTATATATTTATATTGAATTCAATGCATAAAAAAATAATATACTAGTGGATCTTATATATTGAATTCCGAACAAATAAAATTTACTTTTATTTTCCGCGCTTAACATGTGCACTAAGGAAGGACACATACTAAGAAAACCCTATTATTAATATTAGGATTAGGTCTTATATACACACTTGGCAAACTCTACATCATTCAACTCTGAACTGAGATATTACATGTATATTTGTTAATACAAAGTTTGAAGCGCTTAAAAATTTAAACACATTTTTAAAAAAATAATTTATTTACAATTTATCTAATTTATGAATACTGTATTTAAAACTAAATACAATAAACCAAAAATAACGTGATACGTTTGAAATTTATGTACTTTAATGTTACGTTTGAATTGAGAGAATAGAATAAAAGAAGGAATAAAATAAAAAATAGTATATTGAATGATCATTTTAGAAGATAAATAATTCTAGTAGAATAAAAATTTATTCCATCCTTTTAATTTTTATTTTATATGAGAGGTGGCAGAATAAAATTTATTCAAATAGAATAGATATATATATAATAATTTTACTGTCATATTACGTCATTCACTCTTATCAACAATTAAATATATACTTAAAATACTTTAAAATTATTTTATTTTTTCAATCCAAACGCAATATAAAACATCTTCATTTTTACCCATATTTGAATCTTTATTCTATTTGGCAGGACCATCTTTAATGAAGCTCTCAAGTATGGTAGTGATATTGGTTTTCTTGGAATTGCAAAGAAATGAATGATCCCAATATTAAAAGATAAAAGTACTAGTACAGTAGCACGTAATATATTTTCAATAGTAAATATAAATACATATAATTAAATATTATATTTATTTATATTATTAAAAAGTTAAATATAATACAAATTTTAATATTATGTTTTATTTTTTAATGATAAAAAAGAATATAATGTTTTGTTATGCGCATAAATTTGTCCTATTTTCAATAGTTTGGATGGGATTGTTTTGTCATGGAAATTGGAGGGAAAGTGCCATGTGGTGAGCTCAGAGGTCTGCATATGGCATCTCTAATTTCCATGTTTTGACCCTGTAACATACAGGGGAAATCCAGGTTTGGAGTTTTCTAGGGAATCAGTTGCAGAGGGAAGAGAACCTCATTGGTGCTACAAATCAATTCCCCTGTTTTTTAGTGTGCAGTCCAATTTAGTTCCTGCAATTCCAACCCCATTAGCCAATTTTCTCTCTTTCTTAACTAATTCATTCCTCTCTCCAAACCAGGTCAGTTCCATCTGTTTCCTAAAATCTCCAACTAAAAGCACTTTGCAGCCCAGATTGAATCTTGTGTTTTTTTTTCCAATTATTTTTCATGTCTTGATACTCTGCTGATAGAGGCCTATTTTATATACTATATGATGTTATTCATAGATTTCTCAGCGTTACTTTATGATTCCGTCTATATCTGATCAAGATAAGCAGTAGAAATTGGGATGTTGATTTAGATCACTCAAATCTCCAATTTCATTTTTATTTGATAATAGATTCACAGCACCACCAACCCCCACTGTTAGCACCTACCCTTTTTCTTTCTTTATTTTTCTGGTCAAATACAAGCACTCTAGGAAAAAGCCCAGCAATATTTGAATTTCAGATGACTTCCTCCTCTGTGTGTTCTCCTCACAATAAGTCAATATCGTGGATTGCTGCTTTTAGCTTATTTTTAATTTGTGCCAGCTTTTTTGGGTGTGGGATTTTATCTCTCCTCTTCACATCTTTGGTTTTGATTTTATGTACTTTTCTCTTCATAATCCCAGAGAAAAAAAACCATGTTCTTGTGGAGAATGAGGCTATAATCAGCTCTGAGGAGGATAGCCCACTTGAGGTGGAGGAAGTTATATCTAAAGAAGATCCTGAAAGCGAGACTACATCGCAGAACAAGCAGGAAACCAAAGAAGAAAATGGAGTGGATGAGATAAATGGGGCAGCAGATTTGTATTCGGGAAGCGAAAGCATTGATCATTTATCTACAAGTGAAGACTCTGATGTTGGCTGGCCTTACTCCGGTCGGAGCCGGGACTTATCAGACGGCTCCATATCCGATGAGGAAAGCCTGATTGAAATAGCTATTCGAAGTGGGCAATACGTTAGTCCAAAAGAAGAAGAATATCCCAAATTATGTTTGCCTTTGCAGCAGAAAAAGTTGTCAAATTTCTCAGCAGAGGATATTTTTGAGCAGCATGGCTTAATGGAGCTCCTAGCAGAATACACTGAGGAAGATAACTTGATCGAAATCGATTTATCCATGGGCTCCATCAAGTGTTCGAGGCTTGAAATTAAAGCTTGACTTCTTATATTTCTCAAGTCTTTTATGTAAAATTTTATGTTTTTGATCCTCAAGGAATGGGCTTGTTTTTGCTCTGTTATAGTGCTGTGCTGTAAACTTTTTAAGTTTTGGGCATTTGATTTGCAGAAAACATTGGATACCATTTGAAAGCACTAGACTACTACTGGTACATGGCCCTTTGTTTCTTTTACTGTACATTAAAGTAGTATGAAAAGTTAAAGGCTATTATTGCCAATAAATGGATTTCCACTAAAATGCGTTCTTTATCTTAGAATGCTTGTTTTTGTGGTCTGTTTGGCTGATGTTTATTCGTGAAGTCACTGAATCTCAAAAGAGATGTATGAATGCTTTCTTAAGATCTCTCTCACTTGTCAAGTCATTTTCAATTTCTTCGTGGATTGTGATGAGATCCATTTGATGCACTACGCTACTTTTTGTAGTCTATAAGCACTTTTCTTCTTCTTTAGTGGAGAGTAGTCAATAACTCTATAAACAATCTCTCTTTCTTGCTCCAATTACTTATTACTCTTGGTTCTTTTTTATTTGTCTTTTTAAGGTTATGCATATATATTAAAAAATATAATTAATAATTTTTTAATTAATTAAATTGAATAAAAAAAATTAATATTAATATTCTAAAACTTATTGAGCTCTAAGCTTTGAGCCCCCCCGTTAATTTAGAAGTTGTCTACTATATGTTCAACTAATTTTTTATTTTTTTATCATGCAAAATTATATATTCAAGTCTATTAAGAAAAAAAAATTAGCTCTTAAGATTGAAATATATTATACTGAATTGAAATGAATTTTATAAGATTGAATTGAAATATATTCTATAGAATTAAATTGTAATAGAAAAAGTTTTTTTTTTTTACAAAAATCTAGCGAGTACCTGAAGGCTGAAGCCAAGCCCTAAAAGCCAACTCAATGCTCCACGCACAAGCTTACAACAGATCCAGATCATCTACCCCACTCATCCATCCAATGCCCAGTAAATTCCCTCCACGTGCCACCCGCGATCCGATAATACACGCCTCAATCCAACGGACCCAACACAATCGCCCATCTGATCTCTCCCAACTCCTCGCCAATTATCTCACCCACCATTCGTTCGGAACTCCCCTAGTCGGCGAAGTAACAAAGACAAAAATATAAATTCCCCAAATTCAATATTCCCGCCAAGAGACGTTTTCCAAGTACGGATTATGGCGGATTCCGATAACGAATCCGGCGGCCACAACGCCAACGAGCTGATGTCGGCGCGGGAGCAGGACAGGTTCCTGCCGATAGCGAACGTTAGCCGGATCATGAAGAAAGTGTTGCCGGCGAACGCCAAGATATCCAAGGACGCGAAAGAGACGGTGCAGGAGTGCGTGTCGGAGTTCATAAGCTTCATCACCGGCGAGGCTTCCGACAAGTGCCAGCGCGAGAAGCGCAAGACAATCAACGGCGACGACCTCCTGTGGGCCATGACGACACTTGGGTTCGAGGAGTACGTGGAGCCTTTGAAGGTGTACCTAGCCAAGTATCGGGAGATGGAGGGGGAGAAGACCTTCATTGGCGGCGGTCAGAAGGAGGATTCCGGCGGAGCAGTTAGCTCCGCTGTGGCTATGTACGGCGGTGGTGGGATGCAGGGGTCGATGATGATGATGATGGGAGGCCGCCACCATCAGCAGCAGCAGCAGCAGCAGCAGCATTATAATACCAGTCATAATAATAATCAGGGACAGGTGTACGGTTCTGGTTCGTTTCATCAAATGGGAACGGGAGTGGGTGGTGGGGGAAAGGGTAGTTTGCGAAATATTGGTGGTGGACCTGGTGGTGGTGAAAGTTCCACTGGCACGAAAAGGTAGGTCCAGCTTTTTAATATTTTAGATCAAGTGGATAATAACCGAAATAATAATTAGTTTGTAAATCATCTTTTAGTAATGTATAATTTTCGCACCCGATAATGTTTTACCCTGAATGTCAGGAAAATATTTAAGGTGTTGTACGGTACAACAATGTTTACTGTGTCGTACACTACCTAAAGTGCTAACAATGGTGTGGGCTTTCTCACTTGTGGGCCCGTTTCATGTAACATTGCTCAAGAAGGCCCAAGCGCAAGATCCTTCTACTAAAGCAATCACCGGTTTTGGTTTTTTCACTCTTTTCTTTTCTTGGGCTTGAAGCTGTTTTATTAACGGGCTTGCTTGGTGTTTTGATGGAAAGCACTGTTGCTATCAGTGCTACTTTGAGGGTGCGGTGTAATAATAGTATTTTTAATGAAGTATTTGTTACAAGAGGTTTCTTTTAATATATAGATTTAACAAACCTAGTAATTATGTAAGTTGTTAGCATTGTTAGGGGTGTACAACGGTCGATTTGGTCAGTTTGGTAGCACCATTAGAGGTGCACAACGGTCGGTTTAGTCAGTTTGGTAAGTAAAAAAAATAACCAAATCATTTAAGTCGGTTATAAAAAATTAAAAATCAAAATCACCCAAATTTTTAACCCGTTATCGGTTTATTCGGTTTTCGATTTAATCAGTTATTAAAACTTAAGCATAAAAGATAGAATTGGTACGTCACCAAATTTTAAAGTCATATATTGTCGGATAACAGAGAATTAGTATATCATCAAATTATAAAAAAAACATATAATGAATATATAATTATATAAAATAAATAATTATTAGAAAAGTATTTAAATTATATTATAATATTAAGGCGTTCGGTCGGTTTCGGTTTTTAAATAAACAAAATCGAAACCGATCAATATAGTTTCGATTTTTTAGTTTTACAAGTTTCGATTTTTCGATTTTGTGATCTTCGATTTAAATTGTTGACGGTTCGATTTGGTGCGGTAGATTTTTCAATTATTTTTGATTTTGTATGCGCCCCTGAGCACCATTATAAGAATTCGTATGGCAAATGTACAATTATCCTATTACTCCCTCTAATCCACATTACAAATCTCTTTTTATTAATAGTATAATATAAAAGGGTCCAATTATGTATTATGAGAGTTTTATACCCAATTACAATTGTGACATATATAGGATTGAATATGACTATAAAATTGGTTCATTATATCAAATATATTGTTAAGATATTACCAATTAAAATTAGCCACGTAACTTGCAACTAAAAAATTGACACATAAAGTCCCAAATATAAAATGACACAACATACTCAAATTTATTATTATTATTTTATTATCATGCCCCCACTGTTAAATTAAAATTTTACCTCTTGATTATAAAATTTTAGATACATTTCAATTATTTGAAACCAAACCAATTTAAAATATTCTTGAATTTAAAAATGATTTGATTTCGTTTAACTTTTAAACCAATAAATATGATAATCAATAATACTTTATAATTAGTTTAAAATTTTTACATTTATTTGTATTAGTATTACATAGTTTCTTGTTGATTTTTGATTGAGTGCAAAATTTAAGATGTATTTCTAATTCTGAATAAGAGGATGGAATATTATTTTTGAGAATAAAAATTAAAAAAATTACATCCTTGTTTTTTATAAATTTCATAAATAAAAATTTATTTGTAAGACGTAGGGAGTATAATATTCCTTATTGTTTCATAAAAAGAGTTTTATTTATAAAAGAATAAATTGATTTTACAAAAGAATTAAAATTTTGTTATGTACTGCTATAAATTTATGTCGAATTATATTTACGAAACTTATTAACATATGAGATTGGATAAAATTATAAAAAGACTTTTTTTATTATACATTTTTAAAAAAAATTATCATTAATATTTATCTACGTAACTGATAATTAAAAAAATAACGTCGCAATATCTATTACTTTTCAAAAAATCATCTCTTTTGATAGTATTTTTTTGGTACTGTGGATTATATGACGATAAGGAAGGGGTTTGAACACGCGTTATTTGCAGGGCGAAGTGATACCATTCAAGTCAATGTTCGTGGAGTAATGTAAAATAAAATTATTATAAAGTTAAATTTGGCAGTATAATTTGATTATAATTGTTTAAAAATTATTTAAAGTTAAAATTTAAATAAATTTGTAAATTAAAATTTAAGTGACTTATAAGTAAAAAATTATATTAAAATAAATTGTAAATGTGTTCGGCTAATAATGACTTATAAGTTAAAATAAAATATAAAAATTACTAAAAAAAATATTAATAAGAAAATACATTGATTTAATATCATAACTAAAAAATAATCATTTGAGATTTTTAAATGCAGATATATTTTTAATTTTATTATTTGATGACGTGATTGTATTTATTTGATTTTACAAAATTAAATTAGACATTTTTAAATTTTAAAAAATTGTTATTTAATTAAAAATAAAAGCAAGTCACGGACAAAACACGTTACCCGTCCCTGTTCTCTTTCAATTAGACACTGGGTTTTATTGCAGAGAAAAGTGAGACATCGATCGAGGAAGACGAATTGGAAGAAAAAAAGATGTTGCTATTGAGTTTGGGATGAATGTTGGCTTGTTGAAATTATGATTTTGGGGATATAAAATTTGTATTCAACTACTTGGACCGAGAGGAATAATGGGAGGAGATTTATGGCATGTCCAAAATCAAGGCTAATTTATTCTTTAAAACATGCAATATTTTGTATTTGTTGTCAAAATTTAATTTCAAAAGGTGCAAGATTGTGCATCTCGTTGTGATTTGTTTTTAATTTATTGATCCACAATTTACTGGTAGAGCCAAGTAGGTCATAACAGAGTTGAAGATGAACAGGAGACGGGAATGGATGAAGGGGAAGGGCCAGAGAGAGAGGGAGGTTGGTGTAAACGGAAGTTCGCCGGAGGGAGCTGATCTTCGCCGGATGGAAGGATAAATATCTTATTTAGAAAAATAGAAAAGGGCAAAATTGTCATTTCATTTGGTCAAACCCCCTTCTTAAAAAGGACTTATAAGTCATGCTAAGTAAGTATTTATTTATTTTTACTTAAATCAAAAATAAGTCACAAATTAAGTAGGCGAGCACAGTAGAAAGCAGCTTATAAGCTCTTGCCGAACAAAGTGGTACACCAAGTGGATGGGGAGAGAAAACGGGTGTCCACGTTGATATACACAGATAAGAGGCGGAGGAGGAGGATTATGGTACACCAGGCTGGCAATTTTGGTATAGAAATATGGATGACCGACACTAATTGGTCCTACTTTCTCCTCCACGCCATCTATAAAGCACCTCAATTCAGCCACCGACAGCCTATTACCAGCGACGGAATTGGCTTTTTAAAAAGTAATTTTTTTTTGGGGTAATATATATATATATAGTGATTTAGATAAAAATAAAATAAAATTATTAGATTAGATGAGATAAAAGAGGAACTTTTTATTATTTTTTGAATTTTGGATACAAAAGAAAAAAAATAAGAAAGTTAAATTAGGATGGAAAAAAGATAATAAAAACTTAGAAGTTTTTTTTTGTATTTTTATGTTTGTACATTGAAAAAACTTACTTTTAAATATAAACTATCACTTTATTCTTATATTAAATGTTTTTATATTTGTATATAAAGAATAATGTAGAGATTACAAACGATTTATTAAAAAAAAATCCGTCTAAACCTATTCAATTTTAATGAAAAACTTAAGTAAGAAAAGTAGTAAAAAAAATTTGTCTATTCCTTTTTTTTTTCATCCCTTAAAATCTCACCAACAAGAAACATAGATAGAATTTTTTATTTTTTTTTCTTTTCTTTATGTTTGAAAACTTAAAAACAATATCAAAAAAAAAATATTACTATTATTTTTGGTGTATAACCTCTATTACTAAATCCGTAGTTAATATTAATGTTAGATTTATGTATATAATATTATTTTCAAAATTTTTTATTTAAAAATATATTTCAAATTTTGAAATGTAAGAAATATTATATTTTAATTTAATTACTTCACTCTAATTTTTTTGTAATTAAAATATTTATTTATAAGCATAAAAAATATTTTTGCCTACAATGAAACCCGCCACTGCCAGTTACCGACACAAAACTCCAAACTTATATAAGTTAGTAGTAATTAATTACAGATTTTTAAACATTTTTCCTTCTGATAATAAACCAAGTGGAACTAATCAAGACACTATGTACGATATATGTATATAATAATGAATCCCGACTGATAACTAAGTTTATATGGTCATCAGTTCTTATATTATTTATTAGAAGATTTAATAAAAACGACATAAAACTATTTACATTACAATATTACAAAATACAATATTATAATATTATCTTGTGTTATCGTACAGTGTTTCGGTAGGAGAGTATACATTTTAAATTTTATAAAATTTGATTACTATATAAGTTCACGTAGGAGTTATATGTTACTCGTATCCGGTGACACATATGTTATATGTGTAAATTATGTAGAATAAAATAAAATTTTTATAAAATTTAAAAGACTAAATAAAAATTAATATAATAATATAATTAAAATTATAAAAATCAAAAAGGAAAGTAGAAAAAAAATGTAACACAAATAAAATAATACTAGTAGAGATTAATCATTTATATAGGTATCGCTTGTGATGCAAAGAAATGTGCAAAGGAAGAGGAGGACCCTATTTAATAAATGCCGCAATATATTAGTTGTTGGGGGGTTAGAAAGAGTATTAGTATTATATTTTTGTTGTTGCTGTTGAAAACAATCAAGGCTATATATCTTTTTTAAGATTCTGTTTGTTGTAAAAAATATGTTTAAAATTAAATTATTTATATTAATTTAATATTATTTTAAATTATGTTATTTTATAATAGAGGATTATAGTCCTTTAAATAGTATTAAAAATATGAAATTAATAATCTCTCTTATTTTAAGTTATTAAATGATTTTATAAAATTAATAATTTAATATTAAGGGACTAATAATCTTCATCATGAGATAAAATAGTCCGAAATAGTATTAAATTAATACAATTAATCAAATCCCAAGTATTATTTTTGCAAACAAACATAGCTCAAGGCTTGTTTGTTTGTAAAAAATATATTTGGAATTGAACTAATTGTATTAATTTAATATTATTTCAAATTATTTTATTCTATGACAGATGATTATAGTCCTTTAAATAGTCATATAAATAATTTTTTTTATTATTTTTAAGATTATTTATGAGAAATTATATAATTTCTAAAAAAATATGAAATTAATAATCTCCTTTATTTTAAACTATTAAATGAATTTATAAGACTAATAGTTCAATATTAAAATATTAATAATTTGTCATCATAAAATAAAATAATTTAAAATTAAATTAAATTAATACAATTAATTAAATCTCAAATATTATTTTTACAAACAAACATAGCCCAAATTTTTTCTATGGAATCCCTTCTACGACTTTATTCTATTGCTCACTCAATCTATATAATAAAATAGAACGGTTTAAATCCCAATATTTCAACATTCAACGACTTAAAATTAATTTAAACTTCAACATCCAACAGTCTAAAATTATTTAGGGCTTTAACATCAAACGGTCACTAATCTGTCACTTATTTTTTCTCCCAATTCAACATCTTTTTTTCAAAAATCTATCAAGTCACATTTCCTCCCAAATCAAATTCACAACTACAATATAATAATAATAATAAAAATAAAAATAAAAAAATAACAAGTTAACAACATAGGGCCACTATTTTAGCATTAACGCTCTTTTTTTTTGTTTTTTGGGTATTGCAGTTGTTATATTTTCACATACAAATTGATTTGGATGAAAAATCACAGGGACGATTCAGATTTATTCTAATTGATTTGTAAGTTATTTTAGGTTGCAAAAAGTCTTTAAGTAATATAGTATTTTTGAAATTTTAATCTACGTCGTGCCTTCAGGTATGAGCAATTACGTGTCATCTCTTTGATGTTTTTGTGGGCTATATCGAGAACAACTATTGTAATATGTTCTGACTCATGATATGAGAATCTTTTGTCCAATTTCAAAAAAAAAAAATATAAAGAAAAAAATGTTATGGTGATGCGATTTAATTGGTGTCATGACAATACTTATTTGGCCTTAAATGACTTATTTTATACTTTTGGGTATATATGCAAAAGTCTTTCTTTTGAATTTTTACATCTTTTTTTCCCTCATTGGATCCTCTAAATGACTTATAGTACTATCATTTTTCCACAAGAAATACTGTGCATTGATCATATTGATCGATAATTAGAGATACTAAAGGCAAATAAATACTGTTAAACTTCTCATTCCGTTTTGTCAATAAAGAAAATGTGTGGTATTCGCAAAAACACTATATTACAAAACTTTGAGTCCGCTATCGTCAATCAATTAATTGCTCAAACCTCCCAAGAACTAATTTTAAGTTGAGAATGAATAACACCTTAATGTTTGCCTAAAAAAGAAACTATGACTGAATTAAGTATCAATCTTTTTGTATTAATAGTTGAACTCTCAGTTCTATATGGAACTTAGAGTCCACAATAATTTTAAAATTTTCAATTTAAAAATATTAGATATAGCATTCAATTGTTATATTAGTTGTACCGTATTTTCAAGCACGAGTTATCTCGTGTGTGTGTGCGCGCGCGCGCGCACACACACACGTACACAGCCTCCTTCCTTACTCAAAGCTGCTGCTGACGCTGCTGTTAAAGTTGCAAGTATCTGCGCTTTGTAATTTTTCAAGCTTGTCTCAAAATTCATACACATAAAACAAAACAAATTCATATGATCTGTATTAATTAATTAAGAACATCCTCTATCAGAATCATTCACAAATCGAGTTTAAATAAGTTTTACTATAATAATAATCTTTACTAAAATGATTAACTACTTGTGGAGCCCACCACAGAAAATAAAAATAAAATTAAACTGCCCTACCTACAGAAATTTTTATTTGACCATTACACGTCATATTTTCGTCGGTTCATTTCTTTGTACCCGTTCACAATAAAAAAATGCATTACCCCCTTAAACGAATAAAAAACCAGCCATATATATACACACATAGTTCAGCCTAGAAATCACACGACATTGTTCCTCCCTCTCATCCTCCAAACCAAAACCACCACCTTACACCAGCATAAAAATGCAGCTCCGGTTGGGGATCACTTTCTCTCTCCTCCTTGCAGTCTTTTTAGCCACTACCAATGCCCACAATATCACCAGCATCCTCGGCAAACACCCTGAATTCTCAACCTTCAACCACTACCTAACCATCACCCACCTAGCTGCCGACATCAACCGCCGCCTGACAATAACGGTCTGCGCCGTTGATAATGCTGGCATGTCGGACCTTCTATCCAAACACCTATCTATCTACAATATCAAGAATGTCCTATCCCTCCACGTTTTTGCCGATTACTTTGGTGCAAAGAAACTCCACCAGATCAGCGGTGGCTCCACCCTCACTGCCACCATGTTCCAAGCCACCGGCAAGGCAGAAGGCACCTCCGGTTACGTCAACATCACCGACGTAAAAGGCGGAAAAGTTGGCTTCGCCCCAGAAGACAATTCCGGTGAACTCAATGCCTTCTATGTGAAGTCCATTGAAGAAAAACCGTACAACATTTCTGTCATTCATATAAGTAACATATTAAATTCCCCTGGAGCTGAAGCTCCCACAGCTGCACCATCAGTAAATGTAACAGATATCATGAAAGCAAAAGGATGCAAAGCATTTGCAGACTTGTTAATTTCTGAAAAAGCCGAGGACACTTTTGTTCAAACCGTTGAAGGTGGATTGACAGTTTTCTGTCCAAGTGATGAGGTTCTTAAAACTTTCATGCCCAAGTACAAGAACTTGACTGCAGAGGGGAAAATGTCATTGTTGCTTTATCATGGAGTGCCAGTGTATAATTCTATGGGGATGCTAAGGTCAAATAATGGGTTGATGAATACTTTGGCGACTGAGGGGGCGAATAAGTATGATTTTACAATTCAAAATGACGGCGAGGCTGTGATGTTAAAGACTAAGGTAAATACAGCAACAATAAAGGGGACTTTGGTGGATGAGGAGCCATTGGCTGTTTACAAGATTGATAAGGTTTTGTTGCCTAGGGAGTTGTTTAAGGCAGAGGTGGCGCCGGCTCCTAAGGCTCCAAAGACTAAGAAAGGTAAGAAGAGTGATGACGATGCAGAAGCGCCAGGGCCAGATTCATCGGAAGACGAAGATCCGGCTGATCAGACAGCTAGTGACGATAATGGGTCTGTGAGGATTAGTGGTATGAGGATGGTATTGACAGTGCTTTTAGGAGTGTCTTTGGGGTTATCGGTCTTTCTTTGAGCTTGAATGAATTTTTGATTCCATTACAGAAATGCTTTTCTTTCTATAGTTCTTATTTTCCTTTTCTTTTACAAAGATTTCATGGAAGTTTTTTTTTCTTTTTTTTTCCCATAATTTGATTGTAATTATTTCGGGTTAGCATTGTGTGATAAGTGATTCCCGTTTCAGCATGAGCTGTGAATAAACTTTTATATTCTTCTATTGTTTGGTAAATGTTGTTATCAAGGGAGAGATTGAGCTTCTAAATTGTTTTAGGCTTGATTTAAGGACAAGATTTGATGCAGACACCGTGTCAGTGTCAGTATTTTAAGTAGTCTTTTATTGTCTACAAATAAAGCTTCTCTGGCAATAACGAGGTGATTAATGCCTAGCAATCTTGCACTAATACTATACAAGCACAATAAATGCAGTGAGCTGCTGAAATTGCAGAAACTATATAACTCATAATTTGCTACGATACATTATTGTATACGGGTCTTACAGAGGCAGTTTTTTCTGCCATTTGGTTGTTAAATCTAAAAATGACAACTCTATTCATAACCTGGACAAAAGAGAAGGAGCATTAAGCAAGAAATATATATTCTTTCCTACTTTGCAGTTGTCCCGTCTATTGGCTCTATTTAAGGTAAAGAATCAAGGAGTATTATACAATTTGTTGTTTGCATTAAACAAACTTTTCACAGAAGATTTCCAAAATGACACCAACTCCACTTATTAATAGCTTTTAACAATTGCACATTCTGTATGTACACATTCATCCACAGTTGGATTAAAATATTACAAATGATTTATATACACACAACATCAATAATCACAAAGTAGATCTATACATAGAACAGGAAGACACATCTATACCATTCTTACATTTCAAAATTTGAAGTAGAAACGAGCAGAGTCTAAATCTAAATTTTGTAATACCAAAAAAAAAAAAAAAAAAGATGCAAACTGTCAAACCTATGTGCAGGATTCTAGCGCTTAGGTAAAAGAGGAATATGATTCAGAGAAATTTTTTATCCACAACTTGGTATATTCAGATGCCTAAAATTTATGCCCAATTATTACATAGTAAAGCGCACAGTACATCTCTAAGAATTTACATCTGCAATCTCATTCGGGGCCAGTCCTAAAAAATAGGGGCCCTTTCGCAAAAAAAATTCGTTCTCTGTAGGAGTCGAACTCGTGTCGCGTGCTTTGAACTTAAAAATTTTAACCAGTGTCTCCAAGGTAAGATTTGTTTATATTAGCCACATTTTCAATATTTATATAAAGTATACATATACAAAAAAAAAAAATCCGGGGCTCTCCGAATTTGGGAGCTCTGTGCTGTCGCCCCTCTCGCACCCCCTCAGGGCCGGCCCTGATCTCATTTCCTAGACCATGAAACATATGTTGATTATTGGTCTTTAATTATATAAGCTTCATCAGGTCGAACACAATGTGCAAGTTTATTCATACTCATATCTGTATCATTTTCAAATTTCGCAAGTTACCATATCTATATATTTTGTTGCTATTTTAATATAAACCGTGGGCACCTATTGAACAATATCATTCTGACCCTGCCCTGGATTTTCATAGAAAAATTGGCTTCGTTGTTCCATAGTTCAAAACGCCACAGAAGCAATTGCCTTTAGTTTAGTGGAATACAAAAGAAAGTCTTATCACTTATGTTTGATGGAAATATGGGAATGAAGTATCCATAGATTGCATTGCTGGAGGAAGCATCCATTGATTATACGTAATCTCATAACTTCAACTAGTCAAGCATAAAGACTAGGACTGCAATGAACTGCTGCTACATGTTGATCTGCTCAACTAGATTTTTCCATCCTGATAATATACAGTGCCTAAGAATAGACATATTTATTCATAGAGTAAACACTATGCATTCCTAACATTCAAAATGTATCATATATCATAATTACTGTGATGCATCACAAAACAATCACAGATTAATTTTCATCTGCATCCAAGCAAGGAGTGAAAAAGAAAATGTCACCTAGATGATCATTGCTATCTGAATTGCCACCATACACCAACAATCCCTCTTTGCTATCTCGCTTACCAGCTGCGAACACACACCATCCGAGGCCTTGGATGATCACCAGAATCTAACTCATCCACCAACCGCTACCACATTAATGTTTCTCTGTCCTACGCAAATAGCTCGCTCAAAAATTTCCCAGCACCTAGGTGGCCTAAATCACAAGGGTCTACATCCCCACCTTATATAAATATGTATTATCCAATGCCAACTGTTGAAATCACACTTTGAGCTTTTGAATTTGCTCCACTAGTCTCTACTTGGACCCACTTTTCATTATTAATCTGATCAAAGTAAGGGAGTGTTTGTTTAGAACTTAATGCATCTGAATGGTTGAATCGGTCAGCCATCTTTTGGGTTGAATGGCCAAGTTTAATTTTTTTGGCTAAATGGTTAAGTCCCGGTTAAATGAAGTAAAAAAAAATATTAAATATTATATTAAGTAATATTAAATAAATTTACAATAATTTTGAATTTTTTCAGAGGAATAAAATAGTAAAAATATGTTATTCAGATGTTTAAGACATGTCACTTATCAAACAACTTTTTTCATTTAGTATTCAGAAATCTACTTCATTCAGCTCATTCAGATTACTTAAACATTCAAAACTATTTCATTCAATTTTTATCAAACACCCCTACGTATATCATCAAGCTCCACAACAAACGCCATACACACCCGGATTATCCCTTGGACAACAGATACCCCAGGGCCACCTCCTCCCTTACAATTCTTCCAGGTACTGGAAAATTTCAAACACGCTTGATCAACAGCATCATGAGCCCGTGGATTGTTAAGTGACAGCATTACCTCAGCCACCAAAGACACATAATCTGCCATCATCGGCAGTTATTAAGTGGTAGCTCCGATGAGCAGGCCCATTGACCCCATTTTGGAGTAGGGTCCACTGCTTCATACATGTATCAAAAGAGTAGAGCTCATTGAGTTCCTTGCGTGTAGAGTCCGGCCACCAAACACAGAAATATTCTCACCAATCAATACCATCCTCTCACCAACATATGGTGGAGGGATGTCACCACTTACTCTAACAATGGACCATGTTAGGTCATTGAGATCAAATATGTATATGTAGCTATTGACAGTAACACGTGGTAGGAACTCGCCACCAAAGGCATGGACCTTCTGTTCTACTATGGTAATTTCATGTGAACCTATTGCTCCAGTCGCAATTCCTTTTTGATCCAGGTGCATAGGGTAAAACTTGTTCTTAAAGATTTAAAATGCCCGTAGTACATGAAATTTTATGCAACTACTACACTATAGTTCACATTAGGACTAATACCTCCCATATCATGCTACTGATAAAATCTACAAGGGCATCTTTCAAATTATACTAGTACCTACAAATGTAAGCAAGTTGTAATTGTTTTATACCTAAAAATCAACTAGATTGAGAACACAGACAGAGTTCAAGATAAGGTCTTCCTTAATTCTAAGGCAGTGTTTTTTATTCAGAAATCAGAGTTGAAATTGAGAATGAAGTCTACGTGTAATGAAGTTTAAATAGCTTTTGATCTAGTTCTTAATCCAAGGCATCGACTCCTTTCGATAAGTGGCAAAGTAGTGTTACATTTTCCCTCATATTAATGGTTAACCTTTTATTATTGAAGCACATGCAAGTGCAGGTGAATTAATATTATTTGGTAAAAATATCTATCGAAAAAAAAATTGAAAATTTTATTTTCCTCATTGTCAGTGATGCATCATGTGATAATACTATTACATTATGCTTTAATAAATTCGTATATCACTCCGGCAAAAACAATATTACCCTACAAATATCATTTCCCATAAAAAATCAACTTAAGAGTTATAAACTAGCTAAACCCAATTTTATCTAGGAATTAGAATTTAGAAATAATACCACTGTTCTAACAATAACAATCTCACGAGTCATAATAACCCTGTAATTATATTTCAGTCAACCTTCTAGTTATAAAAAGGACAAGAGCAATGAATGAAATATTTTTTATCATAATTTTGATCACCCAAACCAATATTTTAATTAATCCACGTACAAACATTTAGGGAAGTTTAGCTATAAAATGCTAATTTTAGAGAGAGAAGACAAAATTACCTTACCCCACTGGCCCTTTTGCGGCTGCGTCGGAGCTATAACCGGAGAAATCGTTGATTTCTTGCCGGAACTATAAAAGCTTATTACTGGGTTCTCAAGTGGGGTACCAGTTTCGACTTTTTTTTTATTATTATAAAATAAAAAGTTATAGTTTACCTGGGTAACTGCTTGCTACTGTATGCCCTCGAATTATATTAATATTACAATCACAGCACTGAGATAGTTTAGTAATTTAGCAATGTGGTTGCATATAAAATCAAAATGGGGGTTTATCAACCTACGAAATATGCATAATACCTCCTTGCTAAAAGAAGATGTACCATTGAAGTTTGAAGATTAAATTTTTATTATTGAAAAAATTATTAATTTGACAAAATATAACATACAATACTCTTCTTTTTATCCAACTAAAGGGACTACAAAATAATTTGGCTTGTTAGCTTGCTAAACAAAAAGACTAAAAATATCTAGTGGGGTTTAGTTCTTAAGTGATCTAATTTAATTAGTCTAAAAAATATACAAAATACTTTTGCTATTGATACTGCATTTTTGAGTTTTAAAAAGGGATAAAAAAAAGAAGAGAGAGAATGAAATAAATTTGTAGCATAAATTAAAAAATCACTTGTTTGTGATTTTTTTTAATATATAAAAGAAAAGAGGAGAGAAATTTAAAGCAAATTTCTTCCCAATACACAAACCATAATCATACCACATAGCAAGCAATTAAATAATAGAGTTGAAAGTGAGAGTAAGAGATTGACTTATTTGCATTGATATAATAAACCCATACAGACAGTAAATTACAAACTGATAAACTTTTAAGATCAAAACAAGCAACTTTGCCAACGATCTAAAATTTAGAAGTAACACAAAATATAAATTAACTGATTTTTATCAATCTTTATTCATCTGCTGAGGGCAATAAATATGCTAGAAAATGAAGCTTTTAAAGCTTGTTTATTGTTGAATAAATGAATTCTCAAGTACAAGCAATCAGTCATTTTGACTATCCGATGTTATTGACTGCTCCGAGTCCTGATTGTTGAAATACAAATAACTCTTCTTACCAGAAGAGCCTGTTTTTATAGGCACAGCAGAAAATCCAGTATATCCATTATCTTTCTTCGCAGAACATATCTTGGCAACGTAATTGAACTGCTCATGTTTCAGCACAAAGGGCTGGGTTGCATATTCTTCAAATGGCATCCACTAAAATATGGAAGGATCAAAAACCGAGTTAAAAATTTTCAGCAATTATTAAAGATAAAAACCGACTAATATTTGTGTTTATAATGTTATCTCATTAGACCGAACTGGACTCATAATTAGTCAATCAATGTGTGTGAGGAACTACCTGGGCTGCGTCGATCTCTGAATCCTGCTTTCGGATATCGAAAGAAAGTGGCCTCAGCATGCACACGAATAATAAATCCGATTTGCCAAAAAATGACTTGTGGCTTTGTCTGTAACCAAACGTTTGAATCCGTTTAAAGGGAAAATATAATTACATACATGTTTGAGCTAGCTAGAAATAATTAGTACTACTACACTTCTAACTACCTGATTGCTAGTAGTTCCACAAACTCCGTCTCAATCTGGGAAAAAAAATATTAACAAGTTCCGATTTAGAATAATGGCTAGCTAGCTTTTAGACCAATCAATAGTTATGTTAAATTTTCTATATATTTATGTACATTTAATTACACTGGAAATCACTTACTCCCGTCTCTTCTTTCACTTCTCTGATTGCAGCTGCACATACATCCTCACCCTATCAGATAGAGAAACAAACGCCCGAAATCCATTGTCAAAGACTAAATTAAACCATCTTTTTATTAATTAATGAAACAGTAAAGTTCAATGTACGCATGTACCTCATCAACAACCCCAGTAGGTAGTTTCCATATCCCTGTGCCTTTGAATTTGCCATTTTTTTCTTGGACTACCAGAACCTAACAAATTAAATGGCATTACTTCAACTTGAGAAATTAAATTAAATTTAATGAAGTTCTAGGCTTCTAGTAGGTAATTACATGTTTCTCAAGCAACTGTATAATTGAAAAACAAAATGTGACAATTTTATATATAATTACTAGTAAAAAATGGAAGAAATGAAACCTCTCGCTTGCTGTTCATGACAAAAGCACCGATACTAACTCGATGGGAAGCATTAGCAGGGAGAGTATGAGCAGTTTGGGGAATCCAATACACAAGCATTAAGTATGTTGGTTCGGCATGATGATACCAAAATCCTTCCTGCACAAAGAATTAAATCAGGAAAACAAAATATATATTTAAAAGACACTAAGCAAATAAATAGTAACGGTTAGGACTGAGAACGTAGCTATGCATGCTTTATATATATATATATATGTGTGTGTTTGTGTGTGTGTGTGTGTGTGTGGAATTATCTTAAGAATTTCTATAGAATGTCGTTTATACCTTAACTGCAGCTTCAACAAGATTTGCAAGTTCAACCGGCAGTTTAATCCAAATACCCTTCTTCCCCTGAAATAATATAAAATAATTCAAGGACCTTGTAAAATTAGTAATAGTACTCCCTTTTATGAGAAACACATTTTTACAAATTTTAATTAAGAAAATTAGAAAAATAAGGTGATAGAAATTATATTGCGTACCTGTTGCCTCCACTGAGACAGCGATGATTGAAGCAAGGTAGCAAAGACAGTAGAATCCATAGGCTCTTTCATCTCTACAATAACTCCTCCAAATGCATCATTTGACCCATTCAGTATATCCATCTGATCAGTTTGAACTTGAACCACCTCCATTGTTGAACAACAACTTGCATTAACCGACATGAATCTGATTGATAATAATGGAAATTCCCACCTACTCAAATCTTGAACCTCTTTAAGACCCTGCAGCATGTAGATCACATAATATAATATGAATGTACGTATATGTTATTATTATATCACATTTATAAGGATTACAATATATAGGAAACAGATATTAATTACACATGGAATATATTTCTGCATAGTTCCTCCCATGTAAATATTGAGTAGAACTCACATTCATGTGAGAGATATACACATTTGTGTATGGAAATATCAATTCTCTTATATATATAGTCAGCTTAATCAATGACAAACAATATTTTATTAAATCGTCTGTCAAACAATTCGACAAAGCGTTAGTACAAAAATTTATTCACCAAACCGTTTGTCCGTCTGTCAAACAATTTCACAGATTATTAATATAAAAATTTATTCACCAAACCGTTTGATAGCCGGTTAACATAAAAACCCGTTTGCCCAATAGTTTGAGAGACTATTGATTACTACCAACTGTACTGTGCGTACCTACCTTTTGAAAGGCTGAAGCGGGAAGATAAAATGGGAAGAAAATTAGGATTGATAGGAAGTAGCTGATCAATTATTCAATAAACTTCTTGATACGAATTGCCCGGGAATAAGCTACTATATATGTGTGTGTGTCAAGAATTGAAGCTAGGTTAATCAATGTGAGAACCAACTGAATGTTCTGGAAATTTATAGAGTAAATCCTGCGACGTCTAGTTTTAACACGTCTTTGAACAACCCCTGTTGGGGGGTCTCTCTCTCTATATATATATATATTATAATAGTAGTCCTTGGTTCGTGGCATATGACTAGATTCTTTCAAAAAAGATTCTTGGGTCGAGCGTTGAAAAATTCAATGATACGAGGTAGGTAAGAAGGTGCATTGAGGTTTGTCCCAAAAAGCGTGTCCATTACTTTAATTTATGCTTAGTGTGACGTATGTAGTAATTAATAAATACTAGTTGTTGAAAAAAGTAGTAATAAATGTATCTAGATTGTACAAGTCAAGCAATCATTTACATAAGATGAGCTCTATTTATTATTTATATTTAAAAAATATTATAAAAATATTATTTTTTTTAATACAAATATTAATTTTCTATATATATTATGCACTAAGGTATGGTTTGATTTGCCCAATAGTATTTTGATGTAAGCAATTTAGATTGATAAAATATAAAAATAAAAAAAAGGAATAAAATAATTTTAAGATATTTAAAGTCCATGTTTGATTGTTGATAGAGTGAGTAGTATAATATGATGATAAAATTATCACACATATCTATTTTATTTGAATAAATTTTATTCTACCATATCTCACACGAAATAAAAATCAAATAGATGGAATAAATTTTTATTCCATTAGAATCATCGAATACACTATTTTTTATTATATTTTTTTCTCTATTTTATTTTCTCAATTCAAACGTAACATAATAGAGTTATAATTTAATGACAATAGGTAATTAAGACATAATTATTGATTCATACTTGGTATTTGTCTAGTAATTATAAATTTATTACACTGCGTTGAAATTAAAATTATGGCTGGTATACTAAATATATAAAGAAAATAATAAATTTTAAATTAAAATGTCAAATTAATTATACCCAATATTATTTTTCTTCAATAAGATATTATGATATAGAAATTATGAACTAAAAAAATATACAAATTGATATAATCATAATCCGTCTATAATAGACTAATACATATAATCAATAAATCAATACAAAAAATATCACAAGACTATTATATTAATTTAACACAAATCAAACGTTACATAAATTTGCGAGGGTCGAATATATATATTATTATATTAATAAAACGTGTTATCCGAAGAACCGTGTTTAAAGTACTTAACGTACCAAACTAACGGATTTGTTTGCATGAAAGGAAATAGGAAGGAAAATGAAATATGACGCGGAGGAAAATATAGGAGTTGCATTAAGCTCTGTTGTGATTTATGCGGTTTTGGGATTTTCCAAGAAAATGCCAAAATGGAGAATTTTATTGTTACTAACGATAGAAGGTGATACTCCAACTTCCGGGCTAGAGGAGAGGAAATAAGTCCACATTAATTCTTTAGTTGATCTCGTTATGTTCTAGCATGCAAATGCTAAATACGTCCTCTCTTTTAAAATATAATATTAATATTATTTTTTAATAATCAGTTTAGATGTTTTAAAATTTAAAATTAATCTGAATTAATTTAGTTTAAGAAAATATAATTATAAAAAATATTTAAATAGCATTACAAGTTATAAAATTTATTATTTTTAAAAATTAAATAAATTATATTAATTTTAAAAATAATAAAAATGACTTTATATATATATATATATATATATATATATATATATACACAACAAGGATCTATGACATACCCATTTAAATAACATATTCACCCCTAAATGACCGACTTACCTATATAAGCCATTTTAAAGTCATTTCTCTCTCCTCACTTTGACCAAAAACATAGAGTCTGGCGTGGATTAAACAAAACCAAACAACACACTACTCTCCCCTCACAAATTGCCACCTTCATCTAAAGAACAAGCCATCTGAAGAACAAAAAGTCATCTCACACCCGATCTGAAGAACAAAAAAGCCTCCCTCATACTCTATTTGAATTTTTTTTGGTAAGCCCTAATTTTTTTTCACAGAATTTGGGAAAAAATGTGAAGTGTTGCGATTTAAATTTTTTTCATATTTGTTTATGATGTTGCTGTAAATGCTAATACCATGTAAATACTGTAAATACTAACACAATAATGAATATTTTAATTGGCCAACTGTAAAGTATTTTGAATTTAAAAGAAATCTAGGATCTGGAAGTTAAAGGGTGGTTCATGTAATTAAGTTAAGCCAAAACAAAATGTTCTTAGTTTAATGATGTTCATTGTTGGCATCAATGATAGATTAGTTGTGTGTTTGAATATGAACAACGGTTTCTCCAAGCTTTCTAAATACTATCTGCAGAATGTTCTTGGCAGCATATCTATGGCTTTTAGTTGAATAGCTATTCAAAATGAAATAATGGTGTTTTATTCTAAAAATTGGATCAATTTTTTAAATTTGTCGTACACATATATTATTTTCAAGTTTATTAAAAATAGATGACATGGACCATGAAATAGGGGAGTTGTGGGATAATGCAGAAATAGACTTAAACTACGTATACAATTTGGGAATTGAAATGGAGGAGGATGATTTGAATGCAGAGGGTTTGGATGTGAACAATGATAAAAATTTTATCTATTATCCTCAAGTAGTCGATGAGTTTACGCTTAAGCAAGGTCAAGAATTTCAAACATTAAATGATGTTCACACTTTTTACAATACATATGCAATGCATGCTAGTTTTAGTGTGCGAAAGTGGAATGAGAAAAAAAATGTGGGAAACGATGAGATTTGTAGAAAGGAGTATGTGTGTTATATGCAAGGAAAGAGCAAACTGTTAACCGATGTGGATGTAAAAAGAAAACATGGATCCACAAAAGAAAGTTATACTGTAAGAATTATAGTGGTAAAAAGAAATGACTTATACGTAATTACAATATTTGAGAAGGGTCATTGTCACTCATTGTCAACCCCACATAAAATGCATCTTTTAAGATCGCGCCATAATGTGCCAACTGCCTAAAAATCTTTGAGTCAACAACTTGGCATGGTGAATATACCAAATGCCAACAATACAAATTTCTAACAGTATAGGCAAGAGCATTTGAAAATATTGGTTGCACACAACGAGATTTATATAACTCTAAAAGAGACAGACACAATGAGTTGAAGGGACATGATGGCGATTTGTTGAATGATTACTTGAAGTTAAAACAACAAAAGAATCATTCATTCACTTTCACAATTGACATAGACAATGACAAAAGGATTAGTAGTTGTTTTTGGGCCGATGCAACTTTTAGACGGGCATATAGATTTTATGTTAATGTTGTCATTTTTGACACCACATACAATACTAATCGTTACAGAATGATATTTGCACCACTAATGGGAGTTAATAATCATGGTCAAACTACTATATTTTGTTGTGCTTTCTTAAATGATGAAACCATATATACTTTTGTTTGGCTTTTCAATTATTTTTTGGAAGCAATGTCAGGTGATGCACCTAAGATAATTATCACCGATCAAGATTCGACTATGACTAATGTCATTTCACAGATCATTCATAATACATTTTATAGGTATTGTAGTTGGCACATCTTGACCAAATTTTCAGAGAATATTGACTCGGTAAAATTCAGTTTTTATTGTAAAGAGTTTCAAATTGCATTTAGAATTAGGAGACTGTGAAAGAATTCGACTCCACTTGGGTGGAGCTGCTGGAGAAAAGTGAGTTGACTAATAATAAATGGCTATAAGTAATGTATAACATCCGTTCTAGATGGGTACCTGCACATGTCAAACATGTTTTCTCAGCCGGCATGTCAAGGAGCCAATGAGCGAAGAGTTGTCATTCATTTTTTTAAAAATTTATTTCTAAAAGAAATTCTTTAGTGGATTTTATGATTTAGTTTGGTCGAGGACTACAACATCAACGACATAAAGAGTTGATTTATGATAACAAAGATTTGATTTAGAGGTTGAAAATGAAAATTGGTCATGACTTCCTCTTTCAAATGGTTGACATTTATACACACTTTATATATTATAAATTTAAATATGAGTTGTGTGAGAGCTTGAATTATAGATTTGAACTTATGAAGGAGGATGCCAACTACCATGTATACAAGATTTATCGAAGGAATGTCAACAACTTTAAAGTAAGAGAAATTCATTATGACAAATATTTGAATTATGCAACATGTACTTATAAAAAGTTTGAGAGTTCGGGAATCCTATGTTGGCATGTGATACTTACTTGAATAAATACCATGATTTTGACAAATTGCCTACAAAATACATTTTGAAGAGGTAGACAAAGACGACAAAATCAAGTGGTGTAATTGATCATAATGGTGTAGCGATAGAAGATGACAAATCATATTTACTCTTGTGGAGTCAATTCATTCAACAATCTTTAGATTTGATTGATAGAGCTCTCACAAATGAAGAAGTTACAAATGTGTTAAAAGAATGTTTAGGTAATGTGAATGAAAAGATCAATAAAATTATTGGGAATAATGGTTCTGAAAGAAACAATAGAATAGAGTACAGTGGAATGAGTGTGTCCAAGTCAGTTAACATGACTTGTATTAATGAACATGGTTACATTGAGTCGAACCAAGTACGAGCAAAAGGATGTGACAAACTATTGAAGGGTAGCAAAGAAAGGGCTTTGGGTAAAAGAAAAAATCCCAAGGATAAACGTTGTCATGAATGTGGCAAAGTTGGTGCGACACACAATAAAAGAAACTGTCCGATGTTTAATAATCGATAAATTCGTTAACTTACTTTGACTTTGCTAATTGTTTGAAATTGACTTTGTTATTTGTTTAAATTTGACTTTGATATTTATTCAAATGTAGAATTGGAGTATCAAATGATGATGCACAATATCTAAGTGTAGATGATGATAATAATTCTTACACACGTGCAACTAAGATTGCTATAACAACACTTGCATATCTATATATTTTTGTATTAATTTAGTTTTTTTTTTACTTTTTTATTTTTATTTTTTCGCAAAGTGAGCTTCAGAATTGTACTAATCAGGGGACTGATTTGTGATGGTTCAGAATTTCAGAAATCATGGGACTGACTTGTATTTTTTTTATTGTGTAATGGAGACTTGTAATTTGTTATTTTTTTATTTTGTAATTGAACTTGTAATATGTATGATTTTTAGTTTTTGCCAAGTGTTTCAATATGCTGAAACGTTTGATGGAAGAAAGTTCGATTCTTTAAGTAGAAAATCGAACTTTAGTGTTTCATAGTGTTGTTGTTTTTAGTTATCTTGTTAGAAAATCTGTTTATGATCATGTTGGTTACTGCAGAGAGTTAAATAGCAGTTTTGGTTCTGTTGGAGAACATTCTAGTGACATGAGCGGAACCACTTTCTTTTTTAACCCATCTATGAAGATATGGGAATACTAAAAGAAACAAACAACAAAAACAAATTCATTACAAACAACTACAAGTTCAACATTTTAAGTAATAATTTCATTATAAATCAACTACAAGTTCATTACAAACAACAAAAACAACAAAATATGAAAGTAAAAATAAACACCTAATACACTATTTTCTTCGTTCTTTCATTGTTCAATTTCAACTTCTCAATTTTTGCCCCCAACTCTTGATTTATCTTTTCTACAATAGCTTTGTCATTTTTGAAATTGACAATAACAATAGTTAGCTCGTCAACCCTCTTTTTCAAAACTTCCATTTTAGATTTCAATTCATTGTTTTCGCGATAATACTGAATAATTCTTAAACGCGATGACAATGCTGGATCAATTCATTCAAACGAGTCACATGATATTGTTTTATAATTTATACAACCAACAAATCGTCTCCCGAGATTTTTTGTGGTCCATGAAACTTTCACGAGTGAAAGAATTCCGCATTTACAATTTACAACTGTGGGATTAGCTCCTATCGAAATTTGTGCTCATGACTTGGGATTTCAGATGGCCAGTGGTGTATTACTGTCAAAAGCAACTAATTGATCATAAGCCACAAGTCAATCTTATTATCAGTCAACAAGTACTCATAAATGCAATTTTTAAAAAGAGTACTCAGTATAAAATAAGTTTCTTCCTATAACAGACTCAATTTTAAAAAGAGTACTCAGTTTTAAAAAGAATAATCAATTTTTAAAAGGAGTACTTAGTAAGGGTACTAATTTTAGGATCTAAATAGCCCATAACAGACTATATCTAGTGCCTTAATGAAATTTAAACATAAGAAAAAATAACCTATTAAACTCCACTAACCCAGTAACACTAAGACAAAAAAATACTACTACTTCATTCCAAACATGTTATAAACTTGGACTTCTCAATCAATAATACAAACAAGATTACATAAGCCTGAACAAATAGTCAAAAAAATAAAATAAAATAAAATTCAATTTCTTTACAATTATATAAAAAAAAGATAGTGATTGTTCTCATGTCAACTTTGTTGTTAAAAACCAAACATCCATCATGCCATTTCGCCATCATATGCATTTATAAAGGCCTAAAATCCCAAAATAAAATTACCCATTCTTTGATAAACAATCACATATCCCATTTTTTCTTCTAAGATGTGCAGACCATTTATACACACACAAATAAATAAATAACCTGCTCCTGATCCGTAAAACCGTAAACAATTTGAGGAGAGAGAACTATAATTACCCATTACAATCTAAAAAAATTTGAAATCGCAACACTTCGTAATTATAATTTCTAAACTATTTAGGAACATAATTATTCATAATATTACTACTACTTATTAATTAATTCCTAAACTATTTAAGAACTAAATATTAATAATAAACTCCTTTTATTTATTTATAATTAGTATTTTTAAAATACTTAATTATAAATATTAAGCTATTTAATTTATTCTATCACCATAGCATAAATTAAATATACTTAATTTATTATTATCATTATGTCATCTACTTCTAAAATAAATATTTCTATTTTATGGTGTGAACCTTTAGGTTCAATATTATACCGGTTGTAGAATAAATAAATTAGAATCATTCTAATATTATTTATTATGAATTAAATTCCTTTAATTCAAAATAAATAAATATATTTATTCTACAATAAGAGTGTTAGCAATTTATGACTTTTCGGATAATATCAATTCCCTATATATATTATGCACTAATGTATGGTTTGGTTTGCCCAATAACATTTTGATGTATGCAATTTAGATGGAAGAAATATAATGAAAGACGAAATAACATAATTTTAAGATATTTTAAGTATATGTTTGGTTATTGGTGGAATGAGTGGTATAATATGATGACAAAATTATCACACATATCTATTTCATTTGAATGAATTTTATTCCACCACCTCTTATACGAAATAATAATCAAATAGATGGAATAAATTTTTATTCCATTTGAATGATTTATCCTCCAAAATGATTATTAAATACATTATTTTTTATTATATATTTTTTTTATCTGTTTTTTTTTCTCAATTCAAACGTAATATAATAGAGTTATAATTTAATGATAATAGGTAATTAAGACACACTTATTTGATTCATACTTGGTGTTTGTTTAGTAATTGTAAGTTTATTACATTACATTTAAAATTATGTTTGGTATGCTAAATATATAAGGAATCTAAGAAATTTTAAATGAAAATGTCAAATCAATTATAATAATAATAATAATAATAATTATTCAATAAGATATTATAATATAGACATTATGTGGAGCTAAAAAGACATACAAATATATATAATCGTACGTCTTCAACAGCGGCATCTTCTTGGTTGGATTAGCCCAAACCTCATCTATTGCCGGTGTGAATGGTGACTTCGGGTCCTATGGTAGTTGATTTGTCTGAGTAGCTGCTATTTTCTGATCTAATTATGCCAAGTTCTGCATTATAGGGTCAAGAATATCTTTTGGATGGATCTTTTCTCGCCGTTCTCGAACATTGTTCGGAGAACCGACCCGTTGTCTATATTTGGGTCGTGTATGCACCACCTTTATATCTTGGGAAATGGTTGGCGATGACGGTGCTTAGGAGATCCAACTATCTAATATGTTTGAGGTCTACTTCGTGGGATTGATTCCTAATCCCCTTCTCTTTTTCCTTCAAGTTCTGTCAATTGCGCATCCCACTCCTCCTATTGAAGCCGTAAAACCTCATGAGCATCATTTGGTTGTGTGATTTTCTACATCCAAATCAATTCTCGTTCGTTACGCCTATTGTATTCCTAATCTCGATTCTCCTGCCTATGGGATCAATGGTTTGTCCCTTGTCTGTGCAGGCCTAAGATCTACGAACTTGGACTGGAGAATAACTGGCGCTGAATTGGTGCTGATTGTGTTTTAATTGGTTTAAACTTTGAATTACTAGGACCAAGTCTGTCTTTCACTGACTTTCAAACTCGATGTACTTATGGTGCAGCTGAGGATTTAGCACCAATGTTAACACCAAAATTTGTCCACTTGTCAAACCATCAAATTGTAAGCTAATTTGCACAGGGAACGACTAATAAACACACTAAAAACTTGACGATTTGGGTCATTGAGAGATAACTCTGGTGTGAGAATCAGTATATGCTGAAAGTGTCAACAATGGAGAGATTAAATTGCTCAAGAATCAGAATAATAAATTTTTTGTGTGTACCTTGACCTTAACATATGACTGTATTTATAGTTGTTCACCACCTTCCTATAACTCGTTTGAGACCAATTAGGAATAAAAGTCCTTAATTATAGTTTCATACAACGGAACCTCCCTTAATCCATAAAAGTTGAAAATTAAATAGGATAAAGAATCATAAGTCGTCAAAATATATTGTAATGGGTCACCCAAAACCAACCGAACCAAGCCTAATAAATTTTTTGCCAAAATACTCACCAAAGCCAACCTAACCGGACACAATTAATTTCACCCTAACAATTACATGCCAGACATATTTTAGGGTGCGTATTTACATCGTTTACGAATGTAGTTTGGTGGTGATAAGTTCAAATATAATTAAATATATTTGGATCAGAGTCCATTTTTGTCAAGACTAATTTTCAAGCGTCTATATAATTGTGAATACTGTCTTGCGCACTAAAAATTGATACCATACCCGATTCGAATAATGGGTTATATAGGACACAGGGATCGGGTATCATGATAGGAGTAGGGACATGCTAGGCTTAAGCACTATACATGAAAGTATACCAAACAACCGATGGAAGTTGAAACATACAGGACTCGGGCATTATGTTTATTAGCCTGATATAAATGCTAGGCTCACGTGTTTGACTCATGCACCGCACTAAGGTCGGGTAACACCATAATGGGTTGGGGAACACGTCACTTATGGGACTCGGGGGACATGCTCATGCATGGTTGGTTTATTTCGGGGTTCAGGCATTATACGGGTTAGGGGGTTGTTTCCTAACAAACACCTTAAAAATATTACTCTTTAGTGGGCACAGAAGTATAATTTTATAATGTTTTAAGATTCAAAAAATAGAAAGAACAATGGGAATTAAAAGAGAAGCCAAAAAAAAATAGAAAGGTAATTACTAAAAATCCTAACTCATCTTAGGCCTTTTGCTTTTTCAAAAACTAAAATAAAAAAGGCCAATACGAAAGGTAAGGCTGTCAATGGGTTTATATCAGGGCCTATGGCTAACCTTATGATAATTACGAAAACCTAGGCCCTCACTCGAATCAAACTAAACCCAGGGCATTTTTTCAGACAATTTGGGCTTGGCTTGGGCCATCCCTCAGATAGAGAAAAAATACTACTACACATAAATTATAGAAAAAAAGATACAGAAAATGTTGATATCCCATTAAGTTAAAAGTAATTTCAAAAGGCCAAAAGAGAGAGTATATAACTACAAAATTAAGCAATCATTTTCAAATCAGTCCAATATCAATAAAATTGCTGTATTATATATATATATATATATATATATATATATAATTCTTGGATTTGGGCTGTATTTTTTTGGGTTTGACGTAGATAAATTAATAAAATAGATATTTTTACATAACTATTCTCACATAAATAGTGAATGGGATCCACTTAGATGTGGGTGAGATGGTGTATTGAAATATCAATTTTCATTTGTGAAAATAATAATTTTCTAAACTAAAACCAAAATTTAAGTATGTCACTTTGTAAAAAATAAAAAAAATATTAAATTTTGACAATGTCTAAAACTTAGTAATACAATAATGACATTAACTTTGAAGTTATAGAAAATATTGATGGAGCACAAACTAAATTTTTTTGGAGAGTGATATTTGTATAAGTGAAATTAGATAGAGTCTAAATCCCACATCCATGTAAAAGTATTTTGCGAAATATCAAGTTTTATTGCAAAAACATCATTTTGTTATATCTCATTCTTTTTTTCTTTTTTTTGGTAAATAGGTTTGAGACTACTTTCAAGTGATTGAATTTTGACCATTTTTTTAATTTAAAAAAAAAAAAAAGAGGGTGGAAAAGTGAAGGGATCACCAAAATGAATGGCATCTTCGTCATTTTATTAATGTAGCTGGCCGTGGGAGTCTCCATTTCTCTCTTCCATTTTTTTTTACTCTCGCTGGTTTCAGAAGAAATTGCAGCGAGGGAGGAGGGTATGTAATAAAGGTGGGAAATTTGTAGGAGAAAAATCAAATGCAAAAATGTCTCTGGGTTATGCACAGAAGCTCTCTTACAAAGAAGATGTGGGCACGGTTGGAATGTCAGAGATTTTCGACCCAACCCGGGCTTTGCAACAAAAGGTGGGTTTTTTTTTCTTCTTTTCATTCTTTTTGTTATTTCTCATTGTTGTAACAATAATTGAGACTTTATTTGTACCCTGTGATTCCATTCAAGAAGAAACCCATATAAATCACTTGGAATTTGTGCTTAAATACGTTCCAGTTTATTTTGTTTCCCTTTGTTTGTTTCAATGTGAAACTATTTGTTTAGTGGCTATAAAGGTGATTTAATTTGATGGGTTTTATTTGAGACTTTATGGTCGTTGGGTAACTGAGATTATCATTTTTTGAGATTCTGCAAGTATTATCTGCAAGGGGGTTGAAATCAAAGTATCAATCCCTGATCGTGGGTTGATTATTTTGTTGATTTGGCCTGAAGTTCTTGGTAAAAATGTATGTCCTAGTATTTCACATGATGTTGATAATTGCTCTAACTGAGTGTTGTACTTGGGTTCCTACTAACTATTTAGTATCATATATGGTTTTTCTTTAGGCATAATTGGGATCTCATAACTTCTACATCCCAAATTGTAGTGGGCTTGTTTAATCAGCTCATAGTTTCAGGAAAGTTGGATAAGTGCTCTTACTTTTTCTTACAACCATTGGATGGCGAGATTAAACCATTGAATAGTCAAATGAATGCTTAAGATAGAGAGAACTCGCCTATTTTGGCACAATCCAAAACTGATAGGAGCTCACTCAAATTGGGATGTAGGAGTATTATTTTCCTGGGCTTTTAGCTAAGGGCGAGGTAAATTGTCTAATTGGGGGCCTACTTGTAATGCTCTTCATATTCAGTTAAAGCTTGAGTGGGCTTGTTTGCTTTATATAGAAATTATTCTATTGCTCATTCCCATGATTCAATGTTGAGTAGGGAAGTTCCGTTGATTCTGAATTTATAATAAATGATGTAGCTAAGCTATATGATACAGTTAATGGAGTGTTATTTCCACAAGTCCTTTTTTTTTTAAGTTGCACAAGGTCCCTTGTGGATGAGTTCCACCACCATGTCAGAGGGGTTGTTAATTTGTTATTGCAAGATATGAGATCAAGCTGAAGTGTTAACATACAACTAGTATCCTTTTTCACTAGATGTTTCTTTATATAAATGCATCTTTTTATTAAGAAGTCTTGATATAGATGTTTATTATTATTATTATTATTATTATTATTATTATAATTATTATTATTATTTGTTTGTGATTTGGATGAAATGATGTTTACGCTCTTCGTCACTTGTTCTGACACTATTGTCTTAATGATTGCAGATTGAAAAACTTGCACGAATGATAGAAAAGGTTGATGACTTTGAAGGCTCAAATTCAATTATCTGCGCATGCTTATTATTATAAAAATTCCACTGTTTTTGCAGAGTAAGCATCTAGTAGCGTTTACAGGTGCAGGAATATCAACTTCTTGTGGGATACCTGACTTCCGTGGGCCTAAAGGAGTTTGGACACTTCAGGTAAGTGTCAGGATTTTGTCTATTTTTGCACGTGTATTGCTACAAAGAAAAAAAAGAAGTTGATATCTCAACTCTACCATTGTAACTCCATAAACAGCCTCTTCGGCCTCCGCACCCCCCCCCCCCCCCCCCCCCCCCCCGCACCAGAAAAGTTTATTGTTTATACACATGTTCTTATTGCATCGGTAATTTCTTCATAATTTGTTGAGTTGCAGCGTGAAGGAAAAGGTGTACCTGAAGCATCGTTGCCATTTCATCGGGCTATGCCGAGTATGACACATATGGCTTTGGTTGAACTGGAAAAGGCTGGTATTTTGAAGTTTGTCATAAGCCAAGTAAGTTGACCTTTAACTTATCATTTTCCTTATATTTATTATATTTTATTAACTTGTGGAGCCTATTGAAACTTTGTTTGGTTGAACCCCCTGCGGGTCCTTCTTATTAGATTTCTGCCTGTGCCTCTTAGCATAGCTAATGGCAGCTTGGTAGACTAATATTTATTTCAGAGAATGGGCTACATTAGCACTTGTCCTATAAGTACCAGCATGTTTTGCGTATTGCACCTTCATTGTGCCACCAATAAAAACTGACCAAAAAAGTTTAAACCCAAAAAATAGTCTGAAATTTTAAATTTGTTTGAAGAGTCTTTTGCAGTTGAAACTCCTTTCTTTCAGCTTTGTCATACTAACCTCTGTGTTAGTTCTTGTTGACCTAAAATATTGCTTGTTAGGTTTTGTAAGTTTCCTTTTTCCTTTACCTTTTATTTATTACTGATGGTTTAAGACTTGTATCTTCTAGAATGTCGATAGCCTCCATCTTCGATCAGGAATACCTAGGGAGAAACTTGCAGAATTGCATGGGAATTCATTCAGAGAAGTTTGCCCTTCATGTGGAGTAGAGTAAGAACTAAACTTTAGATGTTTGTGTTATCTACTTCCATAAGTCAAATACAATGTTTAGTACTACTGTCCCTCTGTTCTAAAATATAAAATCATTATTGACTTATTAAAGTTAATTTGAGACATTTACAAACTCCAAATTGACATGGATTCTTTTGATTTTAGTCAATACAATAATATTGTAAACTATCGAAAAGTACTAATTTATAGAATTTATTGTTACATAATTGTTAATGAATCTTATTAATTTTAAATATGAAAATATCTCAAGATAGAGTATTATGTATGTTTGAACTATTCTCGATATTTTCTGAACTGCATTTTCTTAATCTACAAAGGTATTTGCGGGATTTTGAGGTGGAGACTATTGGGTTGAAAGAGACTTCAAGACGTTGTTCTTCCATGAAGTGTGGGTCAAAACTTAGGGATACTGTTCTTGATTGGGAGGTAACTATTGACCATTTTTTGCTTTGAGGAACAGGTTTTCGACTAGAAAATATGTTCTCTTCCATGATCGGTAAATTTTTATATTAATATAGTATGCATGTATATATATATATATATATATATATATATAGTGAGTGGAGAGTTGTATATGCTAAAGCATGATAGACACATTGTTGGGCCCTCCCTGTAGTAGCCTAAGCTTTTAGAACAGTTGGTAACTTTATGTGGTATTAGTGCTCTTATGCAAGGGTTCAAGTCTTTTTTCTTACAGTTTGTTTCCCTCCATGCTGTTAGTGTAGTTGCACTCTTTAAAATTTGTGCATTTATTGATGCACCTTGGTTAGTGTTAAAGCATGTTTTATAAAGGGGAAGAGCCCCAGTATTTGAACATTATACAAAGTTCAGATTGATCTGTCTAAAAGAGAAAGACTATCTAGAAGAGAAAAAAAGGCTCTAAGAAGCCGATTTTTCTCTGAATCATTTCGGTTTGTGAAACAGGTATGAGAACGTTGTACGATTTATAAGCTAAAACATGTTACGCTAGAGATAACTTTATATCGATGCTTATAGTTAGGAATTCTATTAGAATGTAAATTCAATAAGCTAAATTTCATAAAAGAATTTTTCTTGCATCACCAGATTGATTGCTTTAAAAATAATTTCGCTAAAATGTGATGTTTGAAAATCCAATACAAGGTTAAAACATTGATATTTGTGCAACTAGAAATAGATTATGAAGAAATATTTAAATTGCTAAACAGCTAAATTTAGAGTTCTGAAATGCAAGACTATTATGTTTCGGAATAGAAGTGCCAAAACATTAGATAGGTCAATCATTGAGTAGTTGGCAGCTCAGTTCTGAACTCCCATTCTTTAAAGCTGCCTTACACCGATTTTGGAGCTGATCTCCCTTTTCCTTGCTGACTACAACCTCCTTCCCACACGAAACTTTCCTTTTTTCAGAATTGGTGTTTTTGTCTCCTTGTTTCCTTTATGCATATTGTATTGGTTGTTTCCTTTAAACTGTTGTAAATATAAATTGATTTCATCGGACTGTAAAGCAGCCTGTTGTAATAGCTAGTACTGATCTAATTCATCTCTGATTTGTTATAGTAGCGTCTAGGTTATGGATATCCCCCAATTTAAAATTTAAAATAAAATTTTGTAGCGCTTCTTTCTAGTTCTGAACAAGTTTTGCATCTTTTCTTATTGCCAAATCTACTCAAATGAATATTATCTAACATTTGTTAATAATCCATATGTACTGATGTGTTAAGATGGAAAGCACTTTTTGATGCATTCATCTAAGCTGTGTTCTTGTTGTGGACATAAAAAAACAGTTATCTTTGCTCTCAAGAAGTTTTGAATTTTATTTTGTTTATGTGATAATTTTTGTTTGTAGGATGAGCTGCCTCCAAAAGAAATGAATTTGGCAGAAAAGCATTGTCGAATGGCTGATGTCGTATTATGTTTAGGGACCAGGTCAGTGTCAAAAGCGCCAGTTGTTGGTGTGGGTATTTCTTGAAATAAGTCATTCATAAATATAATTTGGTGATTTGATAAAGTATCATTCAATTAATTCCAAAGTGTTTAATGTCATATTTGGCTAATGACCTTATCATTCTCATGTTCTCCATGCTTGTACATATTTTATCTCACTGGTTTCTTTGGGCAATACTACCACAGATAATTGGTTAAAGGTGTAAATAAACTGAGTTGGGCCTCGCTTTGACTTGTTGGGGATCATCGCAGTCATGGTGGGTCATGCAGTCGATAAAAGCCTCGAGGAAAAGCAAGTCCAAAGAAACAAGGAAGTATAGAAATTCGATTGACTTGAAGATGGAACCTACTTGGGACCTTTTGTAGTTAAGGTTTAGGTTAATTAGATATTTATAATATGTCTTACTGGGCAGACATTAGATTAGATATCTGTGGAATGCGGATCATCTATTTTACTTTTTATGTTTGTTCCGGCTAATCTTTGTTAGATGCTTGCAAATAATCTCAACAGATCTTGTAATATGCTCCATATGGATGAATGGATTCTGTCTTATACATAAGTGAGGAAGGTAATCAAAAAAGAAAGAAGAACTCATGTGGCTATTCCAATACCTTGCAAATCAGATTGAATTGTCTTAGCCGCCATTGGCTGTCAGGAAACAATAAATTTTAGCTAGTGGGATTGGATTTCCTTGACTTAGAGTGAAGGTTTAGAAGTTCAAATCAATATATGAAATATGCACCTCTTTGTGGAATTTTCTGGATTCAGAAGCACAATAGACTTTTAAAATTAGCACCTGATCTGATAATGTGCGAGTAGCTTTCTTTGTCTAATTTTCTCACCTCTGCAGATTAGATAGTAGGACCTGTATTTCTGCCTGATATTTATCTCTTCTCTTATCATATAGTGTGTTGCAAAACTTTCTGATTAAGTATACCTTGCAGTTTGCAGATAACTCCAGCGTGCAACCTTCCTTTAAAATCTCTCCGTAGTGGGGGGAAAATTGTAATTGTTAACCTTCAGGTATTATTCATCTTGCATACTCTTTTTTCTAATATACACACACACACATACTTATTCAGGGGTTATAATGCACTAAACCATCTGGAGAAATCAAGAGTGTGGCTAACGACAGTGTACTTTGTCATTAATGCTAATGAAAAAGGCAAGGGATGTTCTCATGAAAGCAATAGGAAAAAGAGAAGTTTTATTTTACTACCTGCTTGGTTTTTTTTAAGGTTTAAAACTGGCAATGAAAAGCTAAGGAAGTTGGTAGATAACTTAAGAGTCAAAGTAGGAATTCTGTTTTGTTGCTCCTGTAGATTTTCTTTGGCTTGATGATTTACATTGGTAGATATTCGACCATTTGTTTTATTATTAGTACATGGCTGCAATTTTTTTTAATCGTGTTAGTTAACTAACAGTTCATTTATTTTACATTTCAGTAGTATGAGCATTTGTTTTTGGCAACATTTTATGAACGATTGTGCAATTTGCTTTTGTGTGGCATGGGAAAGATAAATGAAATTGTGCATAGATTCTGGATTTCTTGTTATTTTCATTGTTTAGGGTAATACTAATGCACCTCCAGTATATTTTCTCTTCTGTACTTTTGCATTATCTTCAATGCAGCAGGTTTCTTCTATTGCCTGGGTTGTTGATAGATTTTTACAAGTATTGTTTTACTTTTGCAGCAAACTCCAAAAGACAAAAAAGCAAATTTGGTGATTCACGGGCTTGTTGACAAGGTATGGTTGATATATCAGGGATTTACAGGGTTTGTCGGCTTGACAAGTTTTCTTGCATATTTCCCACATGAACATCACTTCAGAGTAGTGGCTTGAATATCTGTTGGATGTTTATATTCCTGTAGGCTTTACATTGTTACCTTGTTATTCATGGGAATCACAGCAATCCTCTATTAGGCTCTACTTTTTGGTATTTGAGATATCACATAGCACATGGATGAAATAAATTAGGAATAAAGAATTTCCTATTAATCTAAGTAATTTGTATTATTTGTGTAAGAACTAATCCATAAATTTGATATTTTGATCACCAATCTTGATGTAAAAACAAAATGATAAAATCTGGTTTAGGCATCTTGGAAAGTTAGCGATTGACTTGAGCCACGGCAGGTAATAGCAGGGGTAATGCACATTCTTAGTATGCAGATTCCTCCATATGTTCGAATTGATCTGTTCCAAATCATTTTCAATCAATTCCGCTGCAGTTCAGGTATTTTTTTCTCGAACTCTAGACTCAGTGGTGTTTATGTGCAACCCTATGAAAAGTACATGTTTGACAAGCCATTTCATTAGTAGTTCACTGTCGACCTTTTCTGTTTAAAACTCGTCTGGTATCGGTCCCAAAAAGACAGTCCTGATTCACTTGCGATCAATACCATTATGTTAACAATCGTGGGGCCCCTGTCATCAAGTCATCAACTTACTTGACACTTAGGTTATGGCAGTATTTTTCTTTTCGAGATATTATGTAGTTTTAGGCAATACAGAATGTTATATTTTATATATTGTTTCATGGATCCGTTTGTTCTTATTATCAAAAGATTATCGTGAGCTTTTTTGCTTAAGAAACATAAATTACTTTTTGCATTATTTTAACGTATCACAATGAGAATTGATCATGTAACTAGTGAGTCATCTCAGTGCGCCATAAGTCGGTGCTAAAACTGCAACTTTGAACCTTAGTTTGCCTCGGTGTGTGTGTTCCACTAGTATTATCTCATTAATCTAGTTTGATTTGGTGCTTAGCCCTCAGAGTGGATATCAGGAATTTCTGCCGCCTATTGAAATAAAGACATTTTCACTTGCAGAGACAAAATATGCAAAGTGGTCCCTTAGAGTCATTAGTGTGCACGGAGAAAGCGCTCCTTTGCCATTCATCAAATCAGTTGAGGTATAGCCTTCATTTGTTTATTTATTTATTTTGGTCTACAAAAAACAATCTACTCTACTCTACTCTATCTTTGGGGAAGGGAGAGGGCTGCTGAATTTGCAGTTGGTGAGACTCAAACCATGCCCAAGAGCATAGTAGGGAGACTTGCCAACCAAATTCATATGTTTTGTGGTCATTGATGAAAAGAGGTTTTATATTACATCAATTTATCAACCATTTTTGTTGCATATAAATATATTTCTATTTTGTTCTGCATAACTGCTCCTTTAGTTAATCTCAACATTTGATCTGTGTACACTTCGTTTGATGTCCAGGTTTCCTTCCCTGAGAGGCCAGAACTAAAAACAGCTTTACTAGAGCAACAACCATTTTCGCTGAAAAGGTATGTCCAATAGGACATATTAATCCCCAAATAGTGACACTTATAGGACATTGAGTTCTAATGCTTTACCCTTTACTCCTCAGATACTGTAATAATGTATCCATGTTATACATGCAAATGAAACCCATCATTTGAAAACCCAACCAACCGATGTCAAATATAAAATAATATCCTTTATAAAAAAAACTGGAACGGTGGAATCCACAGCCACTATGGGGTAAACAACGAGATGCACACATACCCCACACACCAGGACAAGTGCAAATTAAACTATGTTTGGTTGACTTCAAAGGATATCATTGTTTCTGTGGAGTTCTGAAACCATGACTTGTACCTTGCAAGGCATTTATCACTAGGCTTCTAAGGAGATCATTGCTCCCGTATCCTATTTTGTTCTTCCTTATTCTAAACACCCGACCTTAGTTAGCTCTTGTCTGTGCAAATGGATGCAGTGAACATAAGAGTATCAAAAAATAGCATATGTAAGCTTATATTGGTAATATTATGTCGTAAAATCACTTAAATGGTGAAGTTGGGGCTGATAATCTGCATTGTCTAATACTTCTTTTTGTTTCTTTTACCCTCATTGTATGTTCTTTTCTTTGTTATTAACACGCAGGGAACTGATTAAAACAAGACCACTTAATATAGTGCTGAAGCTTTATTTCAGTGATGGATGCGGTTGTCGTTTCACCATCATCGAGTTCCCATTGGATTTTCAGGTGAGAATTTGGAGTTGGACTCTACTTACGCTCTACCCATTCCATCTCTTTCTTTCAAGGCTAACTATAAGTTACTATAAATATAAAATAAACACCGTAAATCACTTTCTTCTGAGCTCTGATGAATTCACTGCCACAATTACCAATAATTTTTATGTTATTGCATTTTTTACAATGGAAATTATAGTTGTCTGTTCATGCTGTGCAGGCTACTACCGACTGCATCATCCAAGATAATAAGAATGTTGTGATTCAGAATCTTAGAGACGCAGCAGTCCAAGGTGGATGCTGTGGGCAGTTATCAATCGTCGAGAGAAAGATCCTTTCAGCCCCTAAAAAGGAAAGCACTACTTATGCCATTGCTACAAACATTGTTGGGTATAATGTTGAAGGAAAAAATGAGAGAAGAGAAGAAAATCTTAGTGGCAACTCGGTGAAGAGGCATGAAGATTTAATTTCTACTGAAATTCCTATGAAGAAAGTAAGAGTTTATTAACTCTTTGGAGTTTAAGATGTTCTGCAGATTGTAATCGCTAGGGGGGGGAGAAATGTCTACGTGCTGAAGTGAAGATATAATAGCTGGTAAAAAAGCAACTATATTACAAGTTGAGACTGATCTTATCCCACTAGCTAACACAGTCGCCTCAGTTGTAAGTAGAGTAACACGAGGAAACATGACTTCTATTTCCCATCTTGTAGACCGAATTGCTTATTCTTTTGTAAAAGGAGGTCTATCTAAAAGCCATATACTCTTTTTAATCTCAATTAAGTGGTGCAGACTCAGTTGTATACATGCCAAACCACAGTGATGATATATGGATCCCATGCAGGGTAAACTTATTACTGGACCAAATAACTAATCACCAAAATTTAGTCAGTATTTTGCTCTGCATGGGATCCATAGTTGTAATTGTAAAGAAAGCCCAAACGTCCGTTGCTGCCCTTACTTGAGGGCAAACTTTAGTGGCTAATGAGAACAAATATTTCCAAGCCTTTACTGGTGATTCCCTTTGGGCATTGGCTATGGGTTCAAGTGCCTTGGCAACGTCGTATCTATGAAAGGATCGAATTGAATATGCCTCTGATTAGGATGTGCACCAAATTTTAAGCTGAGAACTGAAAAATCATTAGTCGGATTTGGATAATGAAAAAGTATCTATACAAATTCGTCAATAAATGCTGTGTAGTACAAACTACAAAGTCCCACCACAAACACAAGTGAAACTCCAAAAAAGTTACACACATGGACAAATAATAAAACAGGCACTGATCTTTCTGAAGTCTATGCTGAGTTTGTCAAACATTGAATTAAATTACTCTGATTCCTATCGTTGAACAAGGGAGAGATGGAGAAGAACAGTAAAACAGGCACAAGCCTTAAGTCTACCCAAGCACTTTCCTCTCTGGATCCTGCCGTTGAACACGAGAGAAGGACACAGGAGATAGGGAAGGAGGGGAGGTGGCATTGACAGCAAAAATGGCTGATGGTGCTGCTCAAGTCTTACTTGATAAACTTACAACAATCCTACATCAACAAGCATCATTGCTCGGAGATGCTCAAAATGAAATCGAGGAAATTAAGCTTGAGCTAGAAAGCATGAGATCTTTCTTAGGAGATGCAGAGCAAATAAAGGAAAGGAGTGAATTGGTGGAGACATAGGTGAGGCAAGTACGAGAAGTTGCAAATCAAGTTGAGGATGTGGTAGATGAGTTCATGCATTATAAAGATACACAACGAGCTAGAAAGGGTTTCAAGCATTTTGTTCGAGACAATGTTAACATCCCCAGCCACATAAGCTCTAAGCATCAACTCTTTTCCAAGATACAAAAAATCAAAGCAAAAGTTCGTGAGGTTTCTGAGAGGAGTAAGCGATATGCATTTGCTAATACAGTTGATGAGGGTAGGGTTAGAAATCCACCAATTGACTGGCGGCAGCATTCATGGCTAGTCATCAATCTTTGATGATGAAAATGAGAGAGTGGGGATGGAAGAAAATAAAGAGAAACTGTTAGCATGGTTAACTGAAGCAGATCCGCGACGGACAGTTATTTCGATTGTTGGCATGGGAGGTTTAGGGAAGACCACTCTGGTTACAAAAGTTTACAATGAACGGGTGATTTGAGACTTTGATTGTTGGGCATGGATATCTGTGTCCCGGACAGATGAAATTGTTATTGAAGACCTGCTAAGACACATGATCAAAGAATTCCTCAAGCCAAAGCAAGTGATGATCCCGAGCAACTTGGGATCGATGAACTATAGGCAGCTTATGGAGATGCTCGTCGACTATTTGCACCATAAAGGTTTGTTGTTACCTTAGACGATGTGTGGAGCATAGTTCTTTGGAGCAGAATAAGAAGTGCATTTCCTGACAAATACAATGGTTGTGTAAGCAGAATTATTTTTACCACAAGGAATGAGAATGTGGTGACGTCTGTAGGACCTGGATCCTAGA
This sequence comes from Hedera helix, assembly GCA_947179155.2. Classification (NCBI taxonomy): domain Eukaryota; kingdom Viridiplantae; phylum Streptophyta; class Magnoliopsida; order Apiales; family Araliaceae; genus Hedera; species Hedera helix. Next base: position 36,643,545 of record OX359268.1, on the reverse strand, counting down.
GGATGACGCCTGGGCTCTCTTTTGTAGTAAGGCATTCTGGAGTCACCCAGATCGCAATTGTCCCACAGAGCTCGTAACATTAGCCAAGGAAATTTTGAATAAGTGTGAAGGGTTGCCTCTTGCAATAGTGGCAATTGGGGGCCTTATGTGTTCAAGAAACAATTTGGCCATGGAATGGAAGAAAGTCTATGATAGCCTGAATTGGCAATTGAGCAACAATCCCATGCTTGAACGAGTGAAGGGCATCTTGTTGTTGAGTTTCAACGATCTACCATTCTACCTAAAACACCGTTTCTTGTATTGCTGTGTTTTTCGTGATGGTTTCCCAATTAAGAGGAAGAAACTAATGCAACTATGGGTCGCAGCGGGGTCTGTCTTAGAACGAAAAGGGATGACAACAGAGGAGGTAGCAGAGGACTACCTTACAGAACTTATTTACCGGAGCATGATCCATGTCACAGAGACTAATGATGCAGGGAGGGTGAAGACATTCAGAATGCACGATGTTATGCGGGAATTAGCTGCGACAACTTCTCAAAAAGATGATTAATGTGCAGAATATGATGACCAAGAGTCGAGGTTAGAAGAAAAGATCCAGCGGCTATCAGTCTACAACAGAGGTGAAAATATCCAATTAAGCAGAACTATGTCCTATCACCTTCGCTCTTTGTTTGTCTTTGAAACAGATACACGCTCTTCATTCTCTTTAAATGCAGTTTCATCAAATTTAAGGTTACTAAGGGTCCTGGATCTACAGGGAGTCTCTATTGAAACAATACCAGGTACATTGGTTGGCCTATTCAATTTGAGGTATTTGAACTTGAGGGAAACCAAGATTGGGGAGCTTCCCAAGTCAATAGAAAAGCTAAGAAACTTGCAAACCTTGGACTTAAGATACACTAACGTGGAGAAGATACCGAGTGGTATATCCAATATGCTAAAACTCCGACATCTGTTTTTATGCTGCAACAAGGGTCAAACTTCTGATAATCCCAATATAACTTGTGGCCTGCGGATGCCAACAGGAATAGGAAGCATACGGGGTTTACAAACTCTGACATGTGTTGAAGCAGATGAAGAGCTAGTCCAACAAGTTGGAAAATTGACAGAGCTTAGGAGGTTGGATATTACAAGTTTGAGAGCAGTTGATGGGCCAAAATTGTGCACTTTGATTCAGAAGATGAAAAGCATCCGACGTTTAAGTGTTATTACTAGTGCTGAACAAGAACTTCGATTGGATCCCTTAGATTTACCACCACTTTTCCTTCAGAAGTAGACTTTGGTTGGATTATTGAATAGGCTGCCTAGCTGGCTCGGATCACTAGATAGCCCAACTCATCTGCAGTGGGTTCTTCCCATCTAAAAGAAGATCTACTTTCTTCTCTCCAAAACTTTGCCCACTCTTATGTTCTTTGAACGTAATAAGGCATACGATGGTAATCTCTTGCATTTCAAGGAACAAGGGTTTCCTAAACTCGTCAAACTGAAGTTGATGGAGCTTGTACAACAGGATAACATGAGACTTGAGGAGGGTGTGTTGCGAAGCATCAAGGAGTTGTATCTAATTCATTGTCCGGAATTAAAGTTGCTGCCACAAGGCATTGAACACCTCACCATCCTTCAAAAGTTATAAATGGAGGAAATGCCTATAGAGTTTGTACAGAGGCTTCGAAGTGATAAGAGTGAGAAACGTGCAAAGGTACAACACATACCTACAATAAATCATGTATTCCTAACAGTACAAGCTCGTGTTGTTGAAACATTTTCCCAGTTAGAGATTAGGGATAGGCTTTTTGAGATGCCTAATAGTTTCAGTTAAGTACTTATTGCAACGTAGCCAAGAGTAGAGGTAGTGGCACACTCTTTGGCATTGATAACATTTGTAGATCTTACACACAATAGCACAAACATAAGCACAGGCACAATCCTTATAAGAGGAAAGCAATTACAATGAGAAGGCACAAGTGACAAGCACTTTTACATAAAGAGATGCTAAAGTAACTAAACAAAAAACGATATCACTACTGTGACATTTTGGAATGAAATGGTTGATGCGGTATTTCTTATATGATGTGTGATCATCAAGAAGCGTCAAACAAATCATATATGCACCTGACAAGGAATTTGAGTTCATACAAACTGAGCATCGTAAGTACAATCAAATGCTACGATCTAGATCTCAGGAAACATAGTTGTTGCCTCTCTTTTTTACTTTTACCAAAAATGGTATCATGTAAACAGGGGATTTTCCTTGCACAAAAATCCAGCAATAAACATCAATATTAAATATACATATTAATCAGTTAGTTTGATTAAAAATTTCAAACCCCATACTGAGATATACATGAATTGAACAATATAATAAATGCCAAACCTACCTAATAAACATTTATGCGAAATTTATCTCCTGGAACCCTTCTTTTACCTTCTTTAAAAATATTACAGCTTCTGGCATTTTGAGGCAGCCCCTTGATCACTCATGCAGTTGACGTTGCCTGTTTATCTCCATACCAATTGCTCTCTTTCCATATTTGTATTCTGCAGGTTTGTGGTTTCTTGGGCATATTTGAATGCAATAAGAAGCGATTTCACATGGACATTTGTTCAATCACCTGCAGTGCTAATAAAATACGAACCCAAAACCTTATTCGACACACAGTGAGCATGTTCTTCTTTCCCCCGCATAGGCTCTTAAGTGCATACCTTTCGATTTATTTTTTTACATTCCTCAGTAATACTCCGCAGTAATTTTGATCATTTTACTCTAATCTGTAACTAATTATTACACTACTCACTTGTTGGTAGTAAACTCTGATTCTCCTTTCTCGCGCCACGGTTTGTAAAAACAATATATTATAAATGCTAATATTTACACCCGTGCAAACTTATTATAAGTTATGATATTGTAATTATTTTAATATTTTTTATAAATGTATTCTATGATTTATTGGTAAAATGGTCCAAAAAATATTTTCCTTCTAAAATTATATTATTTAACTTATAATAAGATTTTTCTTATACTTGAATAAAATTACACTTATATTTAATCAAAAATAACAAACTTAAGTTAGGTAAGACAATCAATGTGAAAATTTATTCTCTTCTTAAACTATATTATCTAAGTTGTAACAAAATTTTATTTAATAATTGTAACAAATTAATATCAGGTAAGATGATTTTAAAATTGTTTTCTTATAAATTATATTATTGCTTTTACTTTTGACTCAGTTGAACTGAACGAAAGGGTCTTACCATAGAATTATAATATTATTATTGATATTTTAAATTTTATTTTTACAAATTCTTACTGGATAAAGTAATTAATTTTATTTATTTATTTAATAATTAAATCATATGGTTGAGTAATATATTATATTCTTATTTTAATAATAATAATAATATCTAAATAATGATTAACTCTTATTTATACTCGAAATTATAATTACACTTATATTTTAATAACAATAACAAATTTAAGTTATGTAGATGATTTTTATGAAAAAAATTCTTTTATTCTCAAAATATATTATCTAAGTAGTAATATAGTTTTACTTAAACTTATATTGTTGTGTGTGTAAGGCTGTTCATTCGGTTAAAATCGGACTGGACTGGTACCGAATTTATTCAAAACTCGGTACCGATACCGATATCGATATACCGAACTGGTTTTTTACCAAAATTATTATTATTATTATTATTAATTAATAATAATAATAATAATTTAAAAAAATAAAAAAATAGGATAACCGGTACAATCGGTATAATCCAGGATATACAAGACCACCAAAGTTCGACACCGGTACCGAACTGGTTGTATTAATATATTGAATCGGTCATTATTTGTACCAAACTGTTCAGTTCGGTATACACGAATTTTTTTTGAAAACCCCTATGTGTTTATATATATATATATATATATACTATAATTAAATAAACAATTTAGTTTGTTCTCCTTTTTTTTGGTTCAACCTTTGAACCAAAAAATTAATATATAAATAAATAACAAATTAATATTACGTGAGATGCACCTCGTGCAAAGCACGACATCTTATTTTAAAAATATGTTATTGGTGAATTTTTATTATATTTTTTGTAAATATTTTAATGGATAAAATAAATAATATTTTATTTATTACTTATTAATTAAATCATATAGTTGGTCGATATATTATATTTATAATTATATCTTAATAATCGTAATAATACAATATTAGGTAAGATGTTCGTTGTAAGAAAATAATTTTATTATAAAATTATATTATCTAAGTACTAATAAAATCATATCGCTTAAAATATAATTATACTTTTGTTTTAATAATAGTAACAAAATCAAGTAAATAACATACTCATGAGTATTCTATTAATAATAGTTACTAATTTACAGTATAATTAATTAAATTTTAATTTAACAATTGAACTATTTATTGATTAAGTTACTAAATTCATATATATATATATATATATAGACTATATGTATATACACAGCTGTGTAGTGTACAGTTGACTATGACGACAATTTTTTTTGCTACGGCGACAGTTCAACCGTCGCCATAGACTAAAAATAGCTATGGTGACGGTTGAACCATCGTCGTAGCCCAAAAAAACGTCGTTATAGTCGACTGTGCACTTTGTATATACATTTTCCCCTATATATATATATTAATAATATTTTTATTTAATATATGGTAAGGTGATTTTCATAAAAAAAAATAGTTTCCTTTTAAAATTATATTATTTAAATATAATAAAATATTACTTATATTTGAAATTATAACCATATTTATATTTTAATAATTTTAAATTATATTATCTAATATTGTACTATAATTAATCTTAGACTTGCATTATTATTATTATTATTATTATTATTATTATTATTATTATTATTATTATATATATAGTGGCCCGATCAATTGACAACGTTGTAAAAAAATATATATTCTTACAACAGATCTCAGCCATCTATCATTGGATTTAATGATTAAAAGTTCCATCGTCCGCAGTTTAGTTTCTAGGAATTCACAATTTAATACTGCGGACGGTCTTCAATATCCAAAATAACCCTAACTTTAAATTTGGGAATGTATCGTCTGCAGTTTAATACCGCAAACGCTAGAGTTTTATATTCACCGTCTACAGTATTAAATTGTTGACGGATGACTTTTAAAAGTTTAAACTGTCCACAGTATTAAATTGCGCGACGACTTTTTCTTTTTCTGTTCATATGTTTGCCGCTTCTTTACTCTTCCTCAAAGCCTCAATATCATCTGAGTGAAATTAATTTTTGGGTTTAATTTGTAAACCAATCTTGAAATATGCAGCGATTTAGAAATTAAGCCAAACTGATAGAACAATTCAAGAACGCATGAATTAGAAATCAATTTCTAAGAAAATCTAATGTTAGGTAGCGAGTGTTATGATTTGGGAGATCCAATTTTGGTGGAAAAAATTGAGATGGTGATCTATGATAAGTAGATGAAGTGAGGAGAAAAACCAACATTTAGGATTTAGGGTCATCCGTTTTATCGCCATCGGTATTAAACTGCGGATAGTACATTCCGAAATTTAAAATTTTGGTTGTTTTGGACATTTAACACTGTCCGCAGTATTAAACTGCGGATTCTTGAAAACTAAACTGAGGAAGGGGGACTTTTTAACCATTAGATCCAAAGATAGATGACAGATATTTGTTGTAAGAATAGATCATTTTTTTACAATATTGTCAATGAATCGGTCATCATATATATATATATATTTATATATATATATATAGGTAACAAATTAATATTAGGTAAGATGATTATGTTAGTACTTGCATTTATGTTATTTCCCAACAATTAAATTTAAACAAAAAAATATACAAAATTATTACTAAAAGTAAAATAAAATTTGGGAAAAAAAAATTCAAAACAACAAATAAATTTAAACAAAGAAACATACCAAATTATTATTAAAAGTACAATAATATTTAAACAAAAAAAATCAAAGCAACATAAACAACAATTTTGTTTTTGATTTATATAAAATTGGAAAAATATATAATTAATTATGAAAAAAGATGGACGGTCTTTCATTTTTTATCCCATTACAAAATATAAAATTATTATTACTGTAAGACCCCGAATTTTATGAAATATAAAATTTAATATTTTCTTCATATATTTTTCTGAAACAGTAAGTGGTTAAATCGATAAAGTTAAAAGTTAAGGATGTTATGTGCAAATTTTATTTTGTCGGACAATATTCGTTTTGTCGGGGAATATTCGGGCCGTACGACGGCGCCGAAATAACTAATTATTGGTGGACCTCACAATGGAATATTTGTCGGATATAGAAAACGACAGAAGTAACCTTTTTATATAAAAATAATCAACGGTGTTAACTGTTAAAATACCGGTGATAAAAGAATAGTAGCATACGGTAATTTATGGTATTTTCTGTAGCACACGGTATTGCACAGTGTCTCATATTATTGGTCTGATAATTGACACCGTAACTGTTGCGCATCATTTCATCAATAATTGTCACTGCATAATATTTTATGTTATCAATTCAATAATTATTGCTACACAGTATTTTGCATTGATTCAATAATTGTCATTACATTGTATTTTATATCATTGAGTCAATAATTGTTGCGGCACTATTTTTAAAATTATTGAACCTAATAATTGTCACAGTAGCAAATATACTGTAATTTATATTATTAAATTAATAATAATCTGTAACGTGTTTATTACATTATTGTTGTAGCATTATTTTATATGTTGGACCCACAAGAAGAATAAATAAAATATATATATATATATATATATATATATATATATATATATATATTTATACTATTTGGAATAGCAACATGTGGACCCCATGTGGGGGCCACATCAAATTAAAATGTGAGAATTGAGCTGGAAGGTTGGCAGTCGACTGCTGCCAATTTAGAAAGAATGAGGCAGGCGTGTATCACGCCTGCTGCCATCTACCGCGCATAGTATCCTCTTTTCTCCTATAAATAGCTTGCTCAGCTGAATAGAAAAATCACACCTAAAACATAAAATTTTTCTATAAGAATTTTATGAGTTTTCTCTAAGAATAATAAGGCTATTTTGAGAGTTTGAAAGCCAAAAGGAGTGCAGAAAATTTTTAAGTAAATCTTTTATTAAAGAGTAGTAATTTCATAAATTCCTATTTTTCACGGTATTCACAAATCTTCCTTTAGAAGACTCTTCTTTAAGAAGATTCATTTTTAAAAGCTTTCTTTGGAGATTTATTTTGGAATATTATTTTTAAAACTATTTAAAAGTAGTTATATTATACTACAAAAATTATGTTAAATATATATAATTTTGATAATTCATATTATACGAGTTATCATACACTTTGAAATTTATATGTGGTAATTACTAATTTTATTATAAAAATATAGGTTGATCAATCTCATTTAAATCAATATCCAGTCACGTGTTAAGGTAAGGAATATTATTCTTTTCACACTATTAAATTAATTACGGTAAGGAATACCATTCATTCCAAACTCTTAAATTTACTGTGGTAAGGAATGTCATATTATTGGAATATCATCTTCTTTCATATTCTATTATTTAAACTTACCACGGTAAGGGATTATCATTCTTTGATTCTCGAAAATAATATCGTTTCTTTCTTGTGCCATTTATTTCCATGTATTAAATTGTGGGAATAACCTTACGGCGCGAATTACCGCCTGTTGGTGAATAACCTTTTTATTCATTCCTTATTAATCTCTGAGAATAACCTTACGGCGCGGATTACCGCCTGTTTGGTGAATAACTCTTCGTATTCAAATTGATGGAAATAACCTTACGGCGCGGATTACCGTCTGTCGGTGAATAACCCTTTTTATTTGTCTCGTATGGAAATAATTTGTCTACACGAATTATCACATGACACTTTTATTCCATATTCGTTTGTAATATCATTTTCTTTCATATTCGTAAGTGATATCATTTTCCTTTATACTCATAAGAGATACCATCTTTTTCATCTTCCATTATTCAAACTTACTATGGTAAAGGATATTAATTTCCTTCACCTTTTGTTAATCAAACCTGCTACGGTAAGGGATATTATTTTCTTTCATACACCTAAATCGAAACTTCTTATGGAACTATTGCTTCTATAATTCCTGAAAATATTATATGTTCCATAATAGTTGCACTTCATCATTCAACTGAACCTTCTTATTTGCTGAATCTTTCTATTGAACTATAACCGTTATTCTGAACTGTGGATCTTCAATATCATTTTTAAATTTCACTCCACATCATGTTGACAATTTGGACATTATTTGAATCTGCACAAAGTAAACTCCTGATACTTATTGTTTATCATGTTTCTTCTGTTCATCATTTGTATCACTGTTATTTATATTAATCATCAAGAATCAAGCTGTTGTGAATATCTATGGCCGGGGGCACAGATGTGATATAATTGTTGAACAGATGATAGGTTAAAGGCGATATACTAGGTTAAAGGCGATACATCTGTTCGGTGTCTTTTATGGCACGTGGTGAAAGTTCTCTTTGGCCCGTAGTGCATAGATGAACTGTTGTTTGGTATGATTATGACCAAAGGCTGAATCTGGTATAATCATGACCGTTGGTGCTATATTGAATATCTTTGACCCGTAGTGCAAAGATGAACTGTTGATTTGCATGATTATGACCAGGAACTGTGAATTTTTATTATCATGACTAATGGTATTTCAGATGATAAAAGTTGATGATATTTTTACAAAAAAGAGAAGGGAGTGGACATTATAGTCTGCATTACTCTTCTAATAGATTGTTCATTCCGCTGCTATTATTGATCTGAACATTGTTTAAGAATTTAACTGCAGTTTTTGATATAAACTTTGTAGTCGATTGTATTATATCATGAACTCAACTGTTGAAGGCTAATGATAATTTATTCGTCATTATCTTAGTCATGATATTTCTTACGGAGCTATTTGAGCTCACCCTTTCTTTTGTTCCATTGTTTTTCAACAGGAGATGAGAATGTAGCTGGGTCTAGCCGGGGAATGGAGTGAGAGTCCGAGGGATAGTTATTACCGTCTTCACGTGTTGTAAAATAGTGTGATAATAATAGTGAAGACTTAGTTGTGTATTATTATACACTGTATTGTTGAACGTTGTATTACTTTGTAATAATTTTGTTGTAGTCTTTTGACAACTCAAGTTTGGGCTGTGTGGGCCCAGATTTGGGGGTGTCACAATTACTATTATTTTTAAACATTTTAAAATATTTAATATTATATTAATAAAAATAAATTAAGTTTTGCACTTAAAAATATTTTTTATATTAATTTTTAAAATTTAATAATAATTTTTTATTTGGAAATGAAGTCTTTTATTTTTATTAGCATTATTCTTAGCCTAATTTGTTAGGTAAATCTAAAATCGTAAGATATAATCATATATTATTTGTAATAATTGAAACTGTTTAAGAAGACAATCTATTCGTTGAATGAAAGCTGAGTTCACTCTGAAGGACACTTAACGATTAGAAGACCAATTTTACGATTTTACATTGAAATATTTGACTAAATTTGTAAAATGCAGAAGTTTGGCAAGATTGTGGCAGGTTTATTTATCATATAACCTTAATTCACACAGTTCAAAGTTGATATTCAAACGAGTTAGCAGTAAGGATGAAAAGACAATGCATATTTTACAACTGCTAGCTTTGCAAATATAAGAACATGCGTCAGTTGTTGTACCAAATATAGTACTATCGAAAGTGACAACTTGTGGTCTAATAGACAGCTATTTGAAGTCAAAGAAATTATCTATTGGCATGTGTTCCAGGTTATTTAGAGCAACATTAACAATCCAACGAATAAATACCAATGAGAGTTTATAAATTAATTGTTACTACAACACTGAAAAATAACGAATTCTTTAGAATCAAGTGCCCAAAAGCTCAAGTGTTTAAGTGCTCTATCTACGATCCAAAGGTTTACTGACTTCTGTTAATACATTTGAAGGAGATCTTAGAATCAAATTAACAGCACCTCAAACAACATCTTATTCTTTGTGATCGTGATCAGATCTTAGTGATCTTTATATTCCAAGTCTTTGTGACTTGAAATTCTAAGTGAATCAAGAGTTATAATAGTTCTTAGTGAAGTTTTGTTATAATTTGTAGCCCCCATTTTTAGTGGATCGTCCATCTGTAGTCAATTAAAAGTATATGTAAATTGAAAGTTTTCTCTCTTTGTAGGCATGTAATTATATTCGATCCTCTCTTTGTAAGAAGTATATTATACATTCATTTTGAATCCTCTTATAATTTTTTATTTTTTTGAGCTAATGTGTTTTAATAAATACTAAAAACCAATATGTGTGACGACCCCAAATTCGGGTTCCATAATCTCGAGTTTGGTTCTCACTATTCAACACATTACTAACAATTAAATACATACATTACATTTAAATATCGCGGAATAATACATATTGTTCCCTTACAAAAAGGTTACAATACCAGGGTCTATTAACCTTAACATAAACAGTTCCTATCATAAGGAATTACAAAAGGTTTAACAACAGTAAACACAAATTTAAGCATCTAATTAGCATGCATCAAGTAACTTAAGCTCTGGCCTTTCCTTTTCCCTTATCCTTCTTTGAGCAATCAGGATTATCTGAAAAATGGTTCATGATATAGCAAGAATGAGCAACTAGTTTGCTCAGCAAGTTTAGAACAATCATAGAGATTTAATATATCATGAATGAATGGGAAATGTCATCAATGGTTCAACAATAGATATAACAATTGTGAATGAAACAGGATTCAAATTTTAATAAACAGAAGATTTGAATCTTAAAATGCTGAGTGGTCACTAAGAACCCTGAACTAACGAGGGTATAATAGAGTTTCCTCTGACCCTTTGAGTTGTTTGGTTTTCAAGGGGATCAGCCTATTCAACCCGCTGTATATGCATTACATTTAGTCACTGGCGCCCAAAGTTGGTTTCCCGACACAAAATCCTCTAATTTAGGGTTGTTCAATTCTCAGACTTAATATAAGAAATCCGCACCCAACAATGGTTTGAATAAGCTTTTAAAAGTATTCAAGTATTGAATTTATAAACGTAATGTCTAGCTGAACTATTAGCTTTTGACATTTTTAGTACAGTTCATGAATCAAGAACTAATAAGCTTCAAGTGCACTAAGTGCGATTTTATAAACAATACGGATGTGGAATAATTTTAAATAATTAAACCACTTCAAGCTTTGACAATAAATACAAGTATAGAAACTTGTTCAACAATAAATGAGTAGGGTTAGAGAACTTGCCTGTCTGCTCAGCTACAATAAATGTCTAGCTTTAACTAACTTGCTTTGAAAGACCTAACATTAATAAAGTCGGTCTAATAATTAGTACGGCGTATTTGCATAACTATACGCTTGATAATGAACTTATTTTACCACACATAAGTACTAACACATAATTTACATTAGTCAAAACAATATTATTAACCTTATAGACCCTTAATCATTTTAGGTTAATAATTTAATAAGTTAGAAAATATTTTTCTTAAGTGTTGAACACTTATTAAACACTTAAACAACTTATTACAATTGTTTAATTAAAGCATAATTAAATTAAATTTATTTTATTAACTCAATCTCTATTTAATTACTATTTAATATTGGTTAAATAGAAATTAATTAATTAACTCTAGTTATTATTTAAAATAAATAATAACTAATTGTACCTACTTATTATTTAATTATAATTAAATAATAAATAATTATTGACTTAATTTTAACCTTCTTTAATTTAATATTAATCAACCAATAATTAACTAAGTAATTAACCTTACTTATTATTTAATTTAAGGAAATTAAATAATAGTTAACTAATCTTAATCCTCTTTAATTATTATTTAATGTCAACTAAATAATAATTAATTATTTAATTAATTTTAATTATTATTTAAGGTTAAATAATAATCAAATCATTCTTATTTATTATTTAAATTAAATAATAAATTATTACTCTAATAACTTAATTTCCATTAATCGTTATTTAATGCTAATTAAATAATAATTAATTACTTAATTATCCTTATTTATTATTAAATAATAAATAATTAATTTATAAATTTTATCTCTCTTTAATTATTATTTAATAGGAATTAAATAATAATTTGCTAATTTATTAACTTTATTTATTATTAGCATTTTAAATAATAAATAATAAATTTATTTCATTTAACCATGATTTAGCTAACTAGATTAATATTTAAAATATTTAAATATTAAACTTAATGAAAAATATCATCCCCAATATTATTTTTGTTATAATTTTAAAATAGTTTTTAAATATTTAAATTAATTAAATTTAACCCGAATGACATTTCTGTAAATAAGTTGAAAACTGATCCGATGGCAGAATGGTAATTTTGTCAAGAAAAACACGGAGGGGCATAAATGTAATTTCGCAGAAAAAATAACTACCGCGTATGGCGCGGCTAACGAATCTCGGGGGCCCAAATTGGTGCCGTTTAGAAATAGCGAAAATCGACTTCCGCGCATTGCGCGAAGGTCATTTTTTTTTATACGCCAAACGGCGTCGTTTGGCTCCGCGTCTGGAGGTGAATAGTTCTTCGCGCATTGCGCGGCCAGTGTTAATTTTTTTCTTCCAAGCAGAATGTGAACAGTGTTCCGGCATACACATTTTAAATAAAAATATACCATCAAGTAAGCTTTAACTCCTCAATAAAAATGTAAAAAAAATACCAATCACCTTATATTAATTTATAACATGAAAAATTAATTTTTCATGATTTAAAATCATTATGTTTTTATAAAAAAAATTACATCACATAAACTACCACAAATCATAACTTTTTGTGTATAACTCCATTTTAAGTGATTCAAACTTTGTTTTTCTCATGATTTAATGTTCTATAATATTAGAACATCAAACCTAAGTTTTATAAAAATATTTTTGGACATAAATTCCAAAACTTGTTTACACACTATTAAACACATATTTTAGCATATAATTGATATCAAAATACAAACCAAACATATTAAACTCAAGCATGACATAAATATTACCACTACACATTTAATAACTATATTAACATGTTTATACTAACATGATGATTTATTTAATTTAAAAACAAAACTTAGATTTAGAATAACTATTACCTTGATTTAATGGCTATTCTCCTTTTTCTTCCAAAATAGGTTGTGAATCTTGAAGACATAAACTAGCTTAAAACTCCTTCTCCTTCTCTTGCTCTCTCTCAAAATACTTTGCTCTCAAACTCTCTCTTTTGAAACTTGGAGAAAATAATGAAGTGAAATATTTACCAATTTTCAAGTATACTTGCCAAATTCTTAGATACACAAATTATATCTAATAATTTAGCCCATGCCCCTAGATGATAACTTACACAAGGAATAGGTTAAATGACTTAGTTGGTGAAAAGAGGGATGGTGCCCATGTACCAAAAAATAAAACAAGCAACCTTAATTTAATTAAATGAAAAATAAAAGAAAATAAAAACAAACTCATTTTCTCTTTTCTCTCTCCTCCCATGCATGGTCGGCTGATAGCTTTATTTTTGTCCCAAATTTATTGTCACATTTCACTTTTTAAATAATTAATAGTTTAATTAAGTATTTTTCAAGTGGGCCAATCATTGGGCTTTAATTTAAAATACCAATTGGGCTCCTATTAAATTGTTTGAGCTACTAAATTGTCAAATTTTATTATTCTCCACTTGGGCTACTAATTGACCCATGTTGGGCTAATTTAATAATTTACACATTAATTATTCAATTCATGATTAAATAAATAATTAGATTGAATAAATAATTAAATATTCTAACCCATAAGTATTAAATTACTAAATGGACTAATAAATATTATTATTAATATTTCACATTATTTATATTAATTAATAATCATATTAATTAATTTATTATATTTAATTCACTCATTATATTCAATTTAATTGAATATTTAATTAATAGGAAACTTATCAATTATTTTGATATTAAAACTTTAGGATTTGTTCACTAATTTAATAACATATTAGTGACCCCCTTTAATTAATTTTAGTAATTAATTACATAATTATTTAATCACATAATTAATCACATAAAAAGATTTAAATAATCTCGTAAAACTAACTCGTTAGAAATTAAATTAATAATTTAATTAATAAAGACGTGGAAATTCTAGGACATTATAATATGAATGTCATTGGTGGGTAAAATTATATGTTTAACTATTTTAATAAATAATTATTAAAATAACATTTCAAAGTCAGTTTTTATAGGATTTTTAACTAATGTTCACTATATTTTAAAATTACGGATACAATATTCTTTTTGGTTCAATCTAATATTAGGAATATATTTTTATTTTAAAATAATAAATTAAAATGATAGTTTTAATTTATCATTATTTTTTCACCTACTTGACATGGGACACTGAACTAGTAATTTAGAAAGGGAGAGTATTATTTTAATTTTTAAATAGTCTACCTGAGCAAAAGAAATGCAGTGGTAGTCCTTTATAGCATGAGATCTTTTGTAATTAAAATTAAATTTTTTATTTTTTTGTGTCGAGATCTATGACGACGATTTTTAGATGTGACAGTATATCCATCGTCGTAGTCCTACAAAAAAAAAGAGTTATGACAACGGTATATACTAAGACTTTAAAAACACAAAAATTTAGTTACAATCTCACCCCTTTCTTTAAGGTCCTCCTTGTTCCACTCAGCCGCCACTTTGAGATATTCTTAAGTTTTAGATGGTCCCAACCCATGCATAACATAGAATCAAATCAAGCTAAATGAATGGTCTTCTATTTCTTGTTGATAATGATTTGTATGAACATAACACAAGCTTAAGGACTGTTTCATAATTGGCCACGACGCTGCCTGCCTGCCATAGACGACCCATTATCATTTTCTTTACCAGCAAAATTTGGAAAGAATTATGAAAGCTCCATAACCGTAAGCATTCTACCACCCTCTCCTTTAAACTATAGTACATACTCCCTCTGTCTGTGCCTCACCAAATAAAAGGGTTTCATTTTTAAAATTTATAAATATTAAAGTATAATTAGTTATAAGAATAAGATTATGATGACGACAAAAATTTAAGTCATGTTAAACTAATTTGAAAATAAAAAACTTAAAAGGCAATTTGATTGTCGTGAGCCGCAAATGTTGGTATCACATCCTCGTATATTGGAAAAACAAACAGAACCAAAAAGAGAGCTGGTAAGGGGAGAAGAGTTCGGGGAGAAACAGACCAATCAAGAAATAACAACTGGGGAAGGGGAGTGGGGATGCAATCACCGCCATGTAAAACTGATGGTAGTGGACTGGATAAATATTTCCTCCATATATATATATATATATATATATATTTATATAGTTTATATTTTTACAAGATTTATTTGTTAAAATATTTAATTAGTTTATGAAAATATTATTTCTCATATGAAAATTGATATTTTAATTTAATATTTTTATAAAATCAAATGAAACTGACTTATAAAAATACTCCATCTTTTTTATTATATATGTTGTTTAAGATTATTTTTTTTATAAAATATAAGACGTTTTATATATATTTAAGAGAGAAAAATTTAATTATTTTTTATTTTACTCTTAAGGATAGAAAAAGAAAGAGAAGGAAGAATAATTAATTAATACATGAATAATAATAAAATTTTAAATTAATATTAATTATCTAATATTAATATTAATAAAAAAGTTTAATATATATAATTATATCTTAAATAATCTATATTTTAAAAATAAATATTTTTATACGTATTTTTTATATTTTCAAGCGAATCTCATTTTCGTAGGAAAGAATGGCGTGAAAGTATTATTAAGATGCTTTCCCTCCCCTTTCTTCTCTCTCGTCACACAAAATACAAAAAGAAAGAAAGAAAGAAATCTTATGATATAGTAATACTTAACAAATACCAAGTGTGCACGATACATGTTTAAACCAATAAAATATACTCATAATCAGATCACCACTCCATTTCTTTTTCCTTTCATCTGATGCCCTAGAATATTTAAAAATTCTCACTCTTCCCCGATTCCCAGAAGCTAATTAAGAAAAAGATCCCATTTTTGTTATTGCTACTCCCAATATTTAGCTCTCTGTAAGATTTCCCAATCTTGTATATGCACTTGGTTATAGCTTCTTCTATTGTTGGTACTGTGTGTATTTTTGTGTTTATTTATGTATAGATGCATGTTTGATTGTCTAAAGTTGATGACAAACACTTTCACAAGTACACAGAGATTGATTATATTTTAAATTTATTTATTTTAGTCAATTACTTGCTGGATCCCATATTAAGGGTGTCTGTTTTCCCCCTAATGAAGCTACAGCTGCAATTTGATTACTTTTTTCACAGCTTATGTTAAAGCACTGTTGTTCTCAAATTCGTGTTGGCTCATTTGAGATTTATCGGGTAGCTTGGTGGCATGGTTTGGGCTGACCTGTATGTGGAATTGAGATCTATTGATTTAATTAGTGAGGTCTTATTGGGAGTTCCATGGGGTACTGATTTTAGAGACTAGCAGTATTATTGGTTTCACTTTGCATATCAGGCTAGTAACTGAATATTGGTAGGAGTATTGATTGCATAATTGTTTCGGCTGCCTCAGAGATATCTGTTGCCACTTAACATCCGTTATTTCCATCTGCAAATTCGGCCTCCTGGAGGCCACTGTTATTGATATCTCTTTGTGGCACTGGATGCTTTTGCTGTTATCCTTTACTATTGCATGTTGTTTTCTAGAATTTTTTTGTTTCCAGAATTGGGAAATGTTCATTTGAATTTATCTTTATACTTGTTTTCAATTCTTCAGCTGCTCTTGTAGCTTAAATGTCGGCAATACTGGCTTCTCACAGCTGCTATTGCCGCAACGTGGAATTAATTAATCAAGGAAGAACGGTGGACAATCTTAGTTTCTCGAGCTCAATTTCAGTGCAAGACATTACAAAATTTGAGAGCCACACAAGTTATCTGTCCAAGTCTGAGAAAGTTACCAGGTTTCGAGTTGAAGTGCGGCAGTCTGAATCACCTATTAAATATGGTACCAATGGTCGACCTATTAAAATGGTGCCAACAAGCGAAATAATGAAAAGAAAACCAGCATCCACAGAAAATGCAGAGATAGGGAAAGGTTCAAACCGGGGTGTGAATGGTTCAAATCGGGTTGTGAAAGGTTCAAAGCAAGTTGTCAATGGTTCAAAGCAGGTTGTCAATGGAGCAGGCGTAGTTAAAAGAGAAACTTCTTCTGCTCTGGTCAAGTCTTCTAACATTAAAAAAATTGATGAGTTGCCGCCGACTGAAGAGTTGAAGGTTTTACCCTCAGATGAAAGTTTCAGTTGGGCTAATGAAAATTATAATTCTGTTCAAAGAAGTATAGATGTGTGGTCTTTTGTTCTTTCTCTGCGCGTACGCGTTCTGCTGGATAATGCAAAATGGGCATATTTGGGAGGCTTCACGGAAGATAATCAGGTGAATTTGGTAGTCCATTATGGCCCTTTTTTGACATTACCATCTTAACCCTTAGACGCAAGCATGTAGCACTGTTATATTCTCTATTGCTATTATTCATTACTTTTGGTAGTGTTTGATTACTGATTAGTTTCCTTGATTCATGGATTTGTAATTTATATTAAGTTTGTATCAATAAAGATCTAGTTTAATATCTTTATTCAGATTAAAAGGAGACGAAAAACAGCCTCATGGTTACGAGAACGTGTGCTACAACTTGGCCCGACTTTTATCAAACTCGGTCAGCTATCTTCAACAAGGTCTGATCTATTCCCACGCGAATTTGTGGATGAGCTTGCCAAGTTGCAGGTACATTTTAGTTTCTTTCTGCAATACTTTTTAAGTATAATTGCTGTCTCACTAGTCACTAATATATGAAAAGCTCACTTATGTAATTCATCCACAATGATTGAAGTTTTCTGCAGAGTCAGATTGTGTTTTACAAAATTTATTTGGCTGGTTTGTTCAGGATAGGGTACCTGCCTTCTCACCAAAGAAAGCAAGGGAGTTCATCAAAAGGGAATTGGGAGCTCCAGTTGACATAGTGTTCAAGGACTTTGAAGACCGACCTATCGCAGCTGCTAGTCTTGGTCAGGTGTTTGCTTCATGTATTTATATTGCACTTACAATGGGTTATCATTGAAATTATCACTTTGCTTTATTATTTTTTCTTGAAAGTCTTAGCAGGTGAATTCTTTTATTTTCTTCATACTTTTATGCATTTTAACTGATGCGAAAAAAACAGTATATATATTCTTCCATAAAAGTGGGTGAAGTGAAGTACAAAAATATGAAGTTATGAATGAAAACTAATATTTAAGATATTTTGTATGTGCCTGTTGCATATATCGGCAGGAGGAGTCTGCTGAGATCAAATATGACTGCTTTCCGGCACTAAACTCTATTTTTATACATTAGCAATTGAAATTAGCTGATGTCTTCCTTTCAGGTCATACATGTATTGCCGACTTGTAAATTTGCTTAATTAATTGTTCTGATTTGAATATTGAAGAGTTTTTCTTTTAGGTACATCGGGCTATCCTACATAGTGGAGAAAAAGTAGCGGTGAAAGTCCAAAGACCTGGGCTAAAGAAACTTTTTGACATTGATTTACGTGAGTATGCACGTTTTATTAAAATTTCTAGTTCTGTAACCTGGTGGTTGTTTGTGTGCATGACATTAACTTTGCTTCCGTTCATTCAGAAAATTTAAAGCTAATTGCAGAGTACTTCCAGAGAAGTGAAACTCTTGGTGGCCCGACAAGGGATTGGTTAGGAATATATGAAGAATGTGCCAAGTAAGTACCAAGCATCAATCAGTTATTTTAAACTTAAAACCTTGAAGAAGGGAAGAGATTTATATTACGTAAACATTGTTTATGTACCATTTCTTTGTAAAAGCTTAATCAGCTGTGAGAACAAATAATTGTAGTCCATATTAAAAGAGCTTAAGTTCATGTTATTAATTTAATGTTTTGAAGAGATCAAAAGATATTCAATATACTTCTATATTTCACTTATATTTTATTGAATTTCACCAGCATTTTGAAATGATTAAATCTTAAAATCTACTGCAATAGGGTTTAGCTGTAGTAGCATCCTAGTGTTTTCTCAGTTATGGTGTGGGTCAAGTGTATATTAATGATTTATAGATTTTGTAGACATGGTTGATTAATTTTTTATGTTATATATATATATATATATATATATATAGTATGGCAAATGAGGTTATTGGTATTTGTGCTTGGGTTTTCAGTGTAAAGGAATTCCAAAAGTCGAAGTCTACCTTTCTGAATAGGGAAACCTATTACATGTATATTGACCCATATGATCCTTTCTATCAATCACAGAATAAATTATAAGATCTTTTGAAGTTTTGAGCATTAGGTTTGCATGAGTCTACCCTAAGTCCCTTAACCCCATAGGTGTTCTACCGATCTTTCACAAGCAATTTGAAGTTCCAGTCATAACCTACTTTGATTTAGAGGTCGATGTGCATGGTCTTAATCATTTCTCTAACCCAAAATCTCTTCACTAACACCCAAGACTCTGAATAGGCATTACTATGAAGTATTAATCATTATGTCAAGATTCCTACAGATTCTCACGGAGAAACAAAGTCAATTCTCTGCCATCTTTAATCATCCAACCCTAGACCCTAATCAAAGAATGCAACATTCCTAGTTTCTTTTCTATATGCGGCGCTGAAGATGTTTTTTTATTGTCAATCTTTAGTGTGACATGTGCTAGCTATTTTGATGGGCAATGTATTCTGTTGAAATTTTTCACATTGAAATTCTGTTGAACAATGTCTGGCAGAAAAGCCATATTCCCCAGTAATCCTTCATATTTAACATTACTGCTGGTTTACTGGTTTACCTTTTTTGACAAGCTGGTAACATGTGAATTTATTGAAACTCTCAGGATTTTGTACGAGGAAATTGATTATTTTAATGAAGGCAAAAATGCTGATCGATTCCGCCGGGATTTTCGGAATGTAAAATGGGTTCGAGTACCTGTATGTATCTTTCTAGAATACTACACTCTTGCTTCTTCCTCTGTTTTTCGTCATGATTTCTTTTTTATTATTATTTTATGTGGCGCATAGGAAGCATGGACACTTCCCGGAGGGTTACAAATTCATGTCGGACACGTGTCCGTGAGCTATTCTTTTTTTTGGTTTTTAAGCTTGGACACGTTAGGACACGCTAGAGGACACACTTGGGGCCTAGGGTCAAATTTTGTAAAAAAAACTTGTAGTACTTAAATTGCAATATAAAGTTATGGGTACTTTTATGTATTTTAGGTTTGGACATTATTATGTAACTTTAAAACATTTATTCTGCATTATATTTGTATTTCTTATTATTTTGTTCAAGTATTTATTATGCTCTATTAATATTAAATTTATTTATTGTAAAAAATCCATTTATATATATATATATATATATATATATATATATATATATATATATATATATAATTGACCGTGTCCCCAACGTATCGTATCCTGCTTTTTTGAAAAATGTTTTATCTCGTGTTGAGTATCGTGTACATGTCTGAGTTGGTGCTTCATTGGCGCATTTAAAATAATAGAGAGGAAAAGGCCAAGACCAATGTGCCCTTCATATTGAAACAATATTTTTGTTCTCAATGTTAGAAACAGTGAAAACAAGGTCATATTTCTTTTAATCATTATATACATATATATATACACACACACACAAACACACACACACACATATATATCCTGAAAATTTGCATTTACAAATAAACAAAAAAATTATTTCTTGAAAAATATGAATGCAAGTGTTGTACTCTTTTTTTTCTTTTTTCTTTTTTTGGTATTTGGTTCCCTTTCAGAATATTTAAATGAAATAGTTATGAAGAATTTGACGGTATTCATATAATAATTTTCAAGTGACACATTCTGTAGACTAAACTAAACATCCCCTGTTGTCACCTTCCATTCTTTCTAAAATGGAAAGCTTAAGGTGAATCAGAGGTATCATACTTGATAAATGGAATCCTGTTTATGGGGGTTATTGTCTAGAATTTGGAATTGGAAACTCTTTGTTCTGTTATTCTCCTATTATTTCTTCGCAACTTCTTTTCTAACACTTCAAAGAAGGAAAAAGCACTTGTTCTTCTTAATTTGAAGTCTACTTTTTCCTCATGTAGATGGTGTTTTGGGATTATACTGCATCAAAGGTGCTGACGTTAGAATACGTTCCAGGTTTCAATCTGAGCTGTCATTTACTTTTGTTCGATATTTTGAGTTTTATCATGTAAAGTGTATGTTTACATAGCTAAAGTATCAATTATTTCGTGTTAAGTTGCTTTTGCACGTTATTGTGTGAGCAGGCGTCAAAATAAATAGTTTGGACATGGTAGATGCACGGGGTTATAGTCGATCTCGAATTTCATCTCGTGCTATTGAAGCATACTTAATTCAGGTTAAGAGCCCTATGCTGTCTTCTTTTTTTCTTTTTTGGAATTGGTAAACTTGGCGGTAAGTGTTGGAGTGGAGCCAGCAACCTCGAGGTTATTCCATCAAGGTGCCATTCACCCAGCAATTGGGGTTTATGCTGGCTTATTTTGCCAAACGATTAGAAGTATTTGATGCAATTATACTCGACAAATCATGAAACCGTATTTTGACTAGATCATGTTACTAATTTCCACTATTACAGATATTGAAAACTGGTTTCTTTCATGCTGACCCTCACCCTGGAAATCTTGCCATTGATGTGGATGAATCACTCATTTACTACGATTTTGGTATGATGGGGGAGATTAAGTCATTTACGCGTGAAAGATTGCTAGAACTTTTCTATGCAGTTTATGAAAAAGATGCAAAAAAGGTATGTTTTTACCATCTCTTTTCCCTCCAACTCATGGTAGTGAGAGATATGAAAGCCACTAACTTGTCTTCTTCTCATTCTCCACTGTGCTCTCACAAAAATTTTTTAGACCTCACTATTCCTTTGGCTAAGCCTTTTATAGTTTGATTATGAAATACATACTCTGGTAATCCCTTAGTCTTAATCTAAGTAACCCTCTTCAAGGTCTTTAATTTTGCTTCCCTTTATAGCTTATATATTTATGATTTTGCCGACGATTTGATAATAAAAGAGTATTCTCCCAGTTGAAGATCATTTGTGTTTGTCTACTATGATCATATAAGCCACTGCATATTTCCCAATCATGCAGTTAGTGTCACTGACTCACTGGAATTATTTTGAGTTGAGCGGTACAACTACATCTGTCTTTAAGTGAAATATGATATTATGTAGGTTATGAGTACTTTAATAGATCTTGAAGCACTACAGCCCACCGGAGACATGTCATCGGTATGGAATTGATATCTGTTCTTTTTAAGTATGAATTTTAACAGAATATTGTCAACCATAGCCTAGTTTATTGGATTTTCTAAGCCTTTCTGGACATCCATATCTGAAAGTACTCTATACGCCTAGGTGAGAAGATCTGTGCAGTTTTTCTTGGATAATTTGTTAAGTCAGACACCAGATCAACAACAAACTTTAGCTGCAATAGGCGAGGTATGAAAATGTCTATATGAATTTTGTAAACAATTTATTACTATTAGTTTCTGAAAATGATTTGAGACATGTTTTTATTTCCACTAATTTGTAATCTCTGTATACACCACAATACTGGTTGTAAAGTTGCCATCTTGAAGGGGTTCTGAAAATAGCTGTATTAAAAGCATCTTTTCAAGGAATTCTAGAACCAACTATCCACCATTTATTTTTTCTTTTTGAATATCTTTTTGGGGAATGACTCTCATTTTCTTCATTTGCCTCTTTGACAATGTAGATTTGTAATGTTGGAAAGTTTTTTTAAGTGACTACTGAAACAAGTGTTATGTGATTCCAAAGTACATGATCCAATTTTTAGGACAGAAAATTTATATGCTTTTATTACTTGGCAAGAAACGTAATATGCCATTGTATATATGTTTCTTCAAATTCTGCGTAGCATTCAAGTCACTTTCTGGCTGAATAACAATAGCTAATAAAGATTAGTCAATGAGCTCTGGCTTGCGTGGTATGAGGTTGTCCCTTGACTTGGGAGAGATAAGATTCCAAGCTTTACTAAAGGCATTATTTGAAAAAAATAAAAATTTAATTTGAAGCAAATTTGACATTATTTCTAATTATCTTCAACATATATGAATTTATTTCCTTGCAGGGTTAAGATTATGTTCTATACCCCTCTCTACCCCCATAAATATATAAATAAATAGTTAAAAACTACCCAAAGAAAAAAGGGCTGAACCATAGTTTCAATGGAAGTGTTGAAATGAGCTGAAATCACCCCATCTTTTTAGGTCAATGAGTAAGATGTTTCATTTCATTGAACATAAAAAGTAAAAAATAAAATTATAAATAGATAAATAAATAATTTCCGTAACTGATTACTACCTCCATCCTATTTAAAGTATCACTTAAGTTTTATTTGTCTCAAAGTTATTGTAAAATTGAGTCAAAATGCTTGTATCCCAAAATTGTTGTATGCTGTCCGTCTTTGTGTAACAAAATTTAAAACATTTGAGTCACTTGTTGCAATATAAATAAAATAAACCTCAAACGTAAGTTCCTCGTGTATCTTGCTTACCCAGCAAGGTACTCTGAAGATCTTCTTTTAAAATATAATGCATACTTGTTATCATCTACTTTTGGTATTATCTTCGAATGTTAAAAGGATGAGATGATTACTCAATTTTCTCTCAAACAGTACCATCTGATTCTTCTATTAGTTATAATTGGTAACGGGATGAGGGATTCTTTGCAGGATCTATTTGCAATAGCAACAGATCAGCCATTCCGGTTTCCATCCACTTTTACCTTTGTGATCAGGGCATTTTCAACACTAGAAGGTGCTTTCTCTGTTTTCGGCTTCTAAAACTTTATTGGCGCCTAAAGTTGTGTTAAATTATAATGATTATAGTTGTTATTAAATTTGTTCTCGATGATTAAATAATATTCAGGCTCAGATTACAAGCCCCAAATCAAGACCACATTTTAGAGCAAGTAAATCAACAAAACAAATCTTGTTATTTTTGGGCAATCTAGGTACACATTATCTTGCTAGTGACGTCTCTGTGAAATGATGTTTCAGTTACAGGCCCACGGGCCACTTCGAGGTTGGCTGATAACCAATCCAAGAAGTTTCATCCACTAGTACAATCCTGTGCTCCTTTTCATGAGAAAAAAAATATTGAAAATCTTTTTTCTGCCGGGCAAATCTTGAGACCTTCCAATTGAAAACTGTATATCCCGTGAATCTTTCTTCTTGATTTGGAAAGTTATAAAGCATTTAAAAAGATGCGGTGTTGGAATGTGCAAAATTTGCCAAGTGATTCTCCAAGATCCTTGAAAGCTTGAAGCGATCATTTTTTGGGTATCTGTAGTTGCATACATGGTAGAATGTATTTCATGTTATGATATACATATGAAGAAAGTTCTTAATCTCTGGCAACTGTTGTTACATAGATGGTCAATTGCTTATAGATGTAGTAGTTCACTAGTCCACTAAATTTTATTCAACATTTAAAAGTTTGCCATTATTTTGCATTTGATAATTTCAATATTATATTCCATTTCAGCCAAAGATTTTATTAGATGAGCACAAATATTTGATGCTATCCACTTCTGATCATGGCATCTTTCTTACAGGTATTGGCAACACTCTTGATCCAGACTTTTCGTTCGTTAAGATTGCTGCACCTTATGCCCAGGTTCTATATGTTTGCATGAAAACTCTTTTATGTTATGTTTGACTGTGAGATTCTGGAAACCTCACTGAGGCTTAGCTCTAACATAGCACAAACCACCTACAGGAACTGTTAGATCTTAAACAAAATCAGCGCAGTGGAACACAACTAGTCGCAGATATAAGGAAACAGGCTGATGATGTACTGTAACTTACCTATGTCTCTCCTTTTGAGATTTTGTCATAATGTTGCTTTCTTCTGCATGCAACAAATTTTTTAGGTGATGCTATTTATCATGATAAATCTCCATAATATTGGCATTAAGAGCAGTCCATCGAATTAAATTTCAGGCTCGGACATACACCATGTCTATGCCTTACAGAGTTCAGCGAATAGAGGAGTTCGTGAAACAGCTTGAATCAGGAGATGTGAAACTTCGAGTCCGAGTTCTCGAGGTAATTTATTGCTTACAGTTTCAGAAAAAGTGTCAACTGTTTCAGTAGTCTTACGTCACCTTTCCTTCTTCCCTCCTCTTTTCCCTTGAGCTTTATGTCAGTCAATATATTAATTGTTCATGGTATCTAGTTGAAAGTAGTAAAAGTTGATTTCTTTAGAAAAAGAAATATTTATTTTATAATCCCTAGCAGAGTGTTTTATAATTAGGGTTGCATAAGTTGGTACATATACATGTTTAATTATGGTTCTTGGTACATAAGGAACCTCTCAAGATCTGATAATTTAATAATTTAAAGGGGCTCTTAGTTGGGACAACCAACGGAGGAAAAAAAGGGTTCTGATATCGGGAAGATGGACTCCTCTGTTTCATTACTTTTCTTCCTTTTTTTTTTTTGCAATTTTTTCCCCGTGTCTTACAGTCTTATATTTTGTTTGAATCTGTGTATACTGCTGTTATCAGTCCGAGAGAGCGGCTCGAAAAGCAAGTATACTGCAAATGGCAACCGTGTATACAGTTTTAGGAGGTACCCTCCTAAACCTCGGGGTAACACTCACCAGTCAAGGCAGCCTAGTTATAGCAAATGGATCGTTTATTGGTGCAGGTGACATGTTTTTCATTGTTAATGCTTTAAATTACAGGAACATATTGATGATTTATGATCAACTCAACCTTTTGCAATTTATTAATTTCTAGCAACTGCCCTCCGACTGATTTGTTTATGCAGGTGTTTTCTTGACTCTACTTATTCGGTCCATGCAAAGGATAAAGATGCTCGATAAGTTTGAGAAAATGATATGATTTTTGTAAACCCTTAGGTAATATGGTAAAACCTCACTCCATTCATCATCGTTAATAGATTTTTCATTTTTGTATACAACTTTTTTATAGCTTGTATATATTAATATACCCTCAAAATGACGAGGGTCATCTTCAACGTTCCCTGTATTGGATGAAAAATTATGTATAGATTTGAAAATAATAGCTCAGATTTAGTTTGCTGCGAATTTTGCAGCCCAAGTAAAGCCATAGTTTAATTGGTAATGGTGAAAATAATGGTAGCATAATTACCATGGAAACCTTTACAGGACAAAAATGACTGCAAGTTTTTGATGATGCAACACTCTTTGCAGCTTCACCTCAGATGTAATAACCCGCAAATAGGGCAGAAACTAGCAGATATACTCCATCAATCAATATCATCAGCGACATAGAAGAACATTCTCCATGACCTGTTGGATTAGCCTGAAACATGTTAATGATATTTAATCAGTTCTAGACCACTTGCTAGGGCTAAATTACTAATTTCATCTGGCTAAGAAGATTTTCTTTTTCTGGACAACAACTTCAAACTGGGAACAAATAAAAATTGGTTGTGTCTGTTTAAAAAAATTTGTTCTCTTAATTGGTAAGACATAAAATGAAGTCCAAATTATTAAAAACTGTCTCTTAATGAATTTTTTTTTGTTTTTTTTATATAAATACATTCAACAATATTATCCACTCGTTCTTATTAAGTTGAATATTTAAAATTATTAAATAAAATTTTATCCTTTAAAATGGTAAAATAGTGTTATTAAGATGTAGTTCACTTTTTAGTTATTAAACAATTTTTAAAATTCAAATACTATTGTACTCATATGATTTAATTTATTAAAATATACTAATAATTTATATTTTAATTATTTAATTCTATCAAACACAGCCTATTTTTATTAGTGTTACCTTATCAAGCCCAGGATCTGCAACATGGTTTAAGAATTCACCAATGTGGCCAATGGAAGTAGATGTGTTCGATTTCAACCAGAACCCCGCTAGCTATCTCAACCACCCAACGCTATAGCCTATATATGTTGTCTCTGGATGCTCCTTCATGCCCAACAGTGGCCTACCATGAAGCAGCACAGTAGAGCAGCAATTTGATTCTTCATAATCAGGTCAGGGATGGCCCTAGCAAATAATTCCCTATACAACTTGCTTTAAGCGATTGCATCAATTACGTGTTCAGTGGGTACCATGATTACATACAGAGTGTTGTGACATGACGATAACATAGTTTACATTAATGAAAAAATTTCAAGTATATATATACAAGTATAATAATTGGTGCAAAGTAGGAACGAATAAACTTAAAAATAATTTATTGAATAAGTTTTAAATATAAAATATTTAAACGATAATATTTATAATAATAATAGTAACGCGTGTAATTTCAAATGATGTCATTTATAATATACATTTTCTATTTAATTTTATTTGTTCTAATTTAAAACTACACGTCTATTATTTTATTTTTTTATCTCCAAATTACTTATTTTAACTAATACATAATAATAATATATTTGATTGATGAATTTAAAAAATTATTATAAATTTATGAATTTAAGAAATTATTATAAATAAATTTATGACACATAAAAATGGAACAATCAAAAAAAACTTTTAAGTTACAAAAAAAAAATCTTTACTTAAATTATTGAGTTGATTAGAGACCGACGAAAAGAAGGCAATATTTATGTTGATTGGTATTGATTGATGTGCCTGCATTAACAAGTCCTGGTTTGCTAGGCATGACTTGAGGGTGAGAAAGAAAATTTCAAAGTCACTTTATTTGACTATATGTTTATAAAAGCGTTTATAAAAATAGTAATAAAAAAATTCTTTAAATTAAAATTTATTGAATAATTTGAAATGTATTATTTATTATTTTATTATTTTATTATTTTATATTTTATTAGTCTCTTTAATTTAATTAAGACAAAATAAATAAAAAAGAATGATATTAAATTTTAAAATGAGTTGTATATCAA
The DNA here is from genome assembly GCA_947179155.2 of Hedera helix. Lineage (NCBI taxonomy): Eukaryota > Viridiplantae > Streptophyta > Magnoliopsida > Apiales > Araliaceae > Hedera > Hedera helix. The sequence goes on along the minus strand of OX359268.1, from coordinate 36,615,431 downwards.
ATTCATCAAGCAAAATAAATATTTTTAACTTTTTTCATATAATTTAAATTCTCTTAAAACAAAATAAATATTTTGAATAGACAAAATCAACTTACCAGTTCTGAAAAGAAAGAATGAGGTTGTAGATTTGATGATTAAGATTGAAAAGACTGTTGAAAATACTTTTTTTTTATGTGACTCACCTATTTGAGTATTTCAAAGTGGTTGAAGAAACTGTTGAAGATGCTCTAACAACTTGTTTGTCTAGCAAATTCTAAATTCAAAATACATTAAAAAAATTTATTTGTCTAGATATAATTATTTTATAACTCAAAAACACAATTTATTTGATCTAAATATATTATGTTTGCAGCATATAAATCGGTCGAGGTGCACAAACGCAACCCACAAGACTTAATCCAATATACTAGGTCATATTGGTTTGTAATTTTAAAATTATATTTTTTATGAATTATAATTTTAAAATTATTAATTATAAAATTAAATAGTCATAATTTCATATTTACTTTAGAATGAGGTTACGGAAGTACTTAAAATTATCTTATATAGTGTTTGTTTTGTCCAAAATTATTTAAAAAATTAAATAAAAATTTATTATTTAAACTATTTACCAATAATATTAGAGAAATCGTATGCTTAGTTGCGTGAATATAGATACTCTGCAATAGTCCCCTTACCAATCACGTTTGTTATGCGTTTGATCAACTAGAAGTACACCTCATATTAAAAATTAGTATAAAATCATCACTGATTTTTAAAAATCAATTTTAACTATTTTTATACTCAAAATTAATATTATTAAGATATTATATATTTTAAAGGAAAGAAGCATAAGACACAATCACATGTTAATTATTCTTTTGATCTTATATTTTCTAAAGTGAGAGTATTAATATTTTACATGTAATGTATTTAATAAATATTTTTAAATTTGATGGTTTATTACAATCGAACAACTTTTATATAGTGAAACTCAAATAAAAAAAATTATAATATATTTTATTTAAAGAGATGCAATATATTTTTCCATTCTTCTAAAGTAAAATTTTGTTTAATTTTTAAAAATTAATATGAATATTATGTAATATTAAATAAATTTATATTAATTTTTATCTTAAAAATTTAAATTAATTTCAAAAAAATCATAATTAATTTTATATTTTAAGACAAATATAAAATAAACATCATATATCAGAGTGTGTGTAATAATAGTAGAGTTTTGTATATCTGACCTAACGTGTGACTAAAGTTGGCTAATGCTGATGAGTGAGAGAGAAGGAAAGAGAGAAACAGAGAAGAGATGTCAGTATTTCGTAAATCGCTTTCTGCCATGACTTTTGTCTCACTCCTAAAAAAAATGGGTTGACGTATATTCAATCTTTGACCATTTGGTTGAATTTACATAACTTATATTAAAAAGAATAATTACAAATATATAATAATTAAATATTATATTTAATTATTATTTATATAAATTTATCTTATTAAAATTAGGTTATATGATTTTAGTTGATTATGAAATCATACTATATTTTATAACTTATAGTCAAATCAAATTTACTTTTTGTCAAGTATAATCTTAAATTGAGAGAATTATAATACCTAGTTAAATATAATATTAAATATTCTCTCATCTCAAATTACTTATTTTGTTATTTTTGAATTAATAATCTCAAGTTATCTATTTTCTTTATAAAAAAAAGATTAAAAAATTAATAGTCTAATTTCAAATGTTATCAATATTAATATATAACAATGTAAGAGGCAATCTCAAATTTAATTATTTCGAATCAATTTTATAATAACATAAGAGGTCATCCCAAATTCAATTATTTCGAATTAACTTCGTTGATCACGAGTCAATTAATCTAGTTTGACTTAACCCAATTTGAATTTTAAAGTAGAAAGGTCTTTCATTCCTAAACTCTTTTCCTCCCATAAAAATCGTCTTTCGAAGAGTCATTCCCAAATTCTTCTTCTTCCAAAGAAAGATTCTAAACCAAATGTTTAAATCGTGTAATGATATCATCTATCCACGCAAATTACAATTAAATAAATATAAATACATAAAAAAAATTATTATTATAAACCAATAGATAAACAAAAAAAAACTCAAATACTCTCTTTTATTTTAATTTAATTTGTATTATACTTTAAATAATAATTCAATTATTAAATAATATTTTTTAAATTATATTAAGATAAATTAACATATTTATAAATTTATTTATATAAAATAAATTAACATATTTACAAGTTAGCGATGCCTTGCACGGCTTTGAAGCTTGTTCCTGTAAAGAGACATGTCTTAAATATTTTCAAGTATGTGCATCAATTTTCCAATAAGAGGGCTGACGAAATTGGCAAAAGAACTTATAATATTTAAATGAAATACTTCTTTCTTTTTTAAATGATAATCTTGGTTGATTAAAACCGTGTTAGGATTTGCCCGGACATAATTAATCATAAATTTTTATGTTTTTATTTAATAATAAATTCTACAAATTTATTTTTTATCAAAGCTTCTCGAGAGTGTGTGAATATCAAAAACGTCAGTCTAAATCTGAAATAAATAAAGTTGGTGATTGGGTTCAGTCCATCGTCCACCTATGACCCAACCAACCCATATAATTAATTATATAGCCGTACTGCCAAAAACACGAGAATATGCATTAATGACCAGAAACATGAGTTGGGTCTCTTAGCATCACATTTTCATGTATTTCGCTGCAAATAAAGTCAAAACTCAAAACAATGCAAACCACCAAATTATTTACCAAGATAATGAATTTCATAAAAAAAAATATACATAATGAATGATGAATTAGAGCTTCCAAGGGGTCAGCAACAAAAGACAATAACTAGAATTATCTTATACCATTGCAATTATATATATATATATATATATATATATATATATAGGGTTATATATATAGAGCTATATATATATACACAGTTGTGTAATACACAGTCGTCTATGACGACAATTTTTTTGGACTATAGCGACAATTTAACCTCCATTATAGACCAGAAATATTTATTGTGCGACGATTGAATCGTTGCCGTAGTAAAAAAAAATCGTCGTTATAGGCAACTAATATACTACACAACTGTGTATATATATTTTCTCCATATATATATATATATATGTACACCCACACACACATCATATAAAAATAGATGATGTATGCCTTATTATTCATAGTATGTAAATAAATGATATATGTCCTATAAAAATTTATAACAAATACATATTATAGATCAGTTCCACCCACCTATATACATTCAAACGAATATATTTATATACTTCTTTTTGTCATTTGTGTATAAGATAGATAACATGCCAGAGCATCTAAGAGGCGTATGCATTTACAAATAAATTAGGGTACTAAATCATGTATGAACATTTAACTCGAATCCAAAGGGGGGAAAACACACACTTACGAGTTATGAGCAACAAAGTTGGTCTAACTTATATGTTTCTAATAATAAATTACCAGGAATAGAATTGGTTGTTTTGATGTTTTTTATTTTTGATTGTTGTCAAAGTTCTCACCACCTTTCAAAATTGTCGCAAATTAAAATTTGTAAAATGTTATGGGTAGGGAATTTACCTTTGCAAAAATAAAATAAATAATTATTAAATTTATAAAAAATAATATTTTAATCACATATTAAGCACTTTCTCTGTTGTCAATAATGTTTTAACCTAAGTTTAGGAATTTATAAGACCGCCTAAAAGAGGAACAAGCCATTAAACATGATTATAACAGTGGTGCTTCATAACTTAAGATCAAATAAAATTTTACATATTATTTATGCATATTTGGAAACCCTAATCCTTCATTATTTAATTTTTTTTTTGGTACAATCATTTTTTTTTTTTAAAATAAAATATTTTTTGGTATCAATTTGAAAATAATGAGATATAGTAGCTTTCTCAACGGTAGGCACGTGAATTGAAATCAGTCCATTAATAATTTCAGTAATTTCTACCAGCACCAACCAACTACCCTTCTGCCTCCCCCTCTTCTATATATAATAAATCCATCTCTGTTCGTTTTCTGCTGAACATCACTCTCTCTCTCTCTCTCTCTCTCTCCACCTCTCCTGGCCACCAGAACCCTAGATAAACGTGAGGTAATATACATTAATTTTAGATACAACTAATGTTTTTTTTTTCTTTCTAAAATCCTAATCTTATTTTCCCGCATTTTCTCGGCATTTCAACTGATCAAATTTCTCAAAGTTTTCAATTCGTTCAAATAATTACTAGTATTAAGATCTGTGTAATTTAGATGTACGGTATGTTTTAATCACGAAATTTCTGAGTCTTTCATATCATAGATTGCTTCATAGCTCGATCGATGGTTCATTGCTTTTTTTTTTTTAATTCTATAATTCTCCGTACATTTCATTTTTACTTTTGCCTAAAGATTTTCTGCTCCTAATATTCAGGATTTTATTGTTAAATCCGAATTGTAACTGTTATTCTATTGGTTGAAAATACAGATAGTCCATTTCCATAGATCAGCATGGCTCCAGCAGCAGCAACAGATTGTTCAGAATCCATCAAGGCTAGAGGTGAAATATTCTCTATTATGCTGTTTCATGTGCTGCCAATATTTGATGCAGTATAATTTCTCTGCATTTTTAGTTATATGATTCTACTAGTTGTTTGTTATTGAAGCCTTGTCAAACATTTAGATTTATTTGCCTCTATGATTTGTTTGGTCTCGAAGCTTGGCAATTGAATTAGTTGATGATTATTAGAAAAGATATCAAGCCAATTGATTTCGTCAAGTTTTAAGGTAGGCATGGACAGTCTGGACAGGGCTTGATTCAACGTATTTGTATTTGTTTGTTAATGCCAATTTTCACCACAAGAAAAGGAAAAAAAGGATGAAAAAGAAAGATATCAAGACAAGAGAAAGTTACTCAAGGATTTTCAATAGGGGCACTAATTGCTGCTAGATGTAGGTGTACTTAGATTTTAATTTAGCAGAATAGTAATACAAAAGTTTGGGTCATTACTTGATAAACATTCTACTTTTAAATGCACAGATGTTTGTATTGTTGGTGCTGCACGTACACCAATGGGTGGCTTTCTTGGAACACTTTCATCCTTATCAGCTACCAAACTTGGATACATAGCAATTCAAAGTAAGTTAACAGATTTTCCCTTTGTTTAAACAATTGCACAATCTCTGTTGCTTCACATCTTAATTTTACTTTTGAGTGTTAAAACTCTCTTATGCAATTTTAGGCGCTCTTAAAAGGGCAAATGTTGATCCAGCACTAGTACAAGAGGTTTTCTTCGGAAATGTTCTCAGTGCAAATTTGGGTCAGGCTCCTGCTAGACAAGCAGCATTAGGTGCAGGAATACCTAACTCGGTAGTCTGTACCACCATTAACAAAGTTTGTGCATCAGGGATGAAAGGTTCTCCCTCCATATTCATAAACAGACCATTTTTGTTTTCTTTCTTTTCTAGGCATATCTGTCTTTGTTTCATGTGGGATTTTTTTTTTTATTGAAATCTAAAGTAATATTTTTCCATTTGGTCTTTGCAGCAACTATGCTTGCTGCACAGAGTATCCAGTTGGGTATCAATGATATTGTTGTGGCTGGCGGCATGGAAAGCATGTCTAATGTACCCAAATACCTAGCAGAAGCAAGGTTTGTAGTCCTTATTAGTTGCAATCAAACTTGAGCTGAACATCGTATGTATTTTATATATTAGCTGCTTTGATGACTAAAATCATTAAAAACTATAGACAATGTGTGTGACTGCATAATTGATAATTATGCTTCCAAGTATAAGTTTCGGTTGTAATATTACTGAAATAAATTAAATAATATAGTTACTTAATAATAATAAAATCATTAGATCATAGTTGTCTAGCTATTGGTTAAATCATCTGGATGCAATTGAATGAACCTGTTCAAAGCTGGAGTTTCCAACTTTCCATCATATGTCATATTGCATAACTTTTTCCAATAAAGATTCTCATTGAGATATTACAATTGATCTAGGCTTGAAATTGTATTTTTAATTGGATAACTGTGCTGTTAAGTTTAATGAACAAAGCTTAACAACCATAAAACAGGTGGCTGCTTAATTTCAAGATGTTTTATTAGTTTTCTAATGATTTTGCTGTCAAAACCTAACTTGACTTGGTCATGATTAGTTTTAATAAAAAATTGATTTGCATGTGTATAGAAATTGCAGATAGATTTTATCTCTTCTGCTTTATAAAACTAGGTATATCTACCATTATTGCACTCTTCCACCAGCAATTGCAAACTACAGTTAGCCCAACATATTGCAGAACTGTTAATTTAGAATCTAAACTTAATTCCAGGAAAGGGTCTCGGCTTGGACATGATTCTCTTGTTGATGGAATGCTAAAAGATGGGTTGTGGGATGTTTATAATGATTATGGCATGGGAGTTTGTGCTGAAATATGTGCTGAGCAACATGGAGTGTCAAGAGTGGAACAGGTATTGTTATTATTGCACCTAATGATCTGGCTTTCCTGGAAACCAAAAAGATTTAATAGAGTTCAACTCATCCCTTGCGATTAGATTACCATTATTTATGCATTTTATTTTTTTTCTAAATAAATGCACATAGGTCTAATAATGTTGCAACATTTTGGCTTGAAAGTCCTTAAATAAATACTTCTATGTTCCTCTGAATTCTTTGATGAACTTTTGCTTGTAATGCAATAGTTCTCTGTAATTTGTTTTTATAGGAACAAGTGCTATATTTCCTCTTGGCTGTGGGATTTGTGGAATTCTAGTCAGTCCATACTCCATTTACTTTTTATGAGAAAAAAATTCTCATTATTTGCAGTACTTCAATTGTTTGGACTCTATGAGGATCAGTACTGTACAAAATTGATTGTCATAGCTAATTTAGTTACCTCTTTTGGGTGATTTATGCAGGATAACTATGCTATTCAGAGCTTTGAGCGTGGTATCGCTGCTCAAAATAGTGGTGCTTTTGCATGGGAAATAGTACCAGTAAGTACTTAGTTTTACTATAGGAGACTTGTGCTTTGCAGGTCACCGGTATAAATTTTAATCTTGGTGCAACGCAGGTTGAAGTTTCGGGGGGAAGAGGAAAGCCATCAACAATTGTTGACAAGGATGAAGGTCTAGGAAAGGTGAAACGTCGCTATAATTATGCATTTATAATTGCTGTCTCTGTGTGCATTTGCTGTGCCATGTGTAGATTTTACTAAATTTTATTTCCGGAATGTAGATAGATATTATTGAAAATGGACCTGCTGTTGTAGTTATAGTGAGAAAGTGAAAGCTTTGTCATCAGGAGTGGCACAAATTCTTTATATAATCATATGAATGAAAAGCAGAGAACAAAAGGGTGTTGAGGGGTGGAATAGATTACAGATTAGGGCATGCATGTGTGTGCATTACTTGTTACAGAATAAAAAGGAAAAGAATTAGGAATTTTTAATTCTAGAAAAATGCCTTTGATAGGATGAGTTCATGTTCATTCTTCTTACTTCAAAAACTCCTCTTGCGTTGAGTTTATTTTTCCTTTTAATTTTTTAACTTTTATTTTGACTTTGCATCTCCCGTGAATGTCTGTTTATGAGTAATTCTCATGTCTTGGCAGTTTGATGTTGCTAAGCTGAGGAAGCTCCGACCAAGTTTCAAGGAGACTGGTGGTACTGTTACTGCGGGCAATGCTTCTAGTATAAGGTCTATATTTTCTTCTCAAATTTTATCCTTTGTTGTTTTATTTGATTTTATCCATGGTTATGATTATTATGAACAAGGCTTATGCTCATTTATTTCCCCCAATGAAGAACTAAATCCACAATGAATTTAGATGCGTCCTTCGAGTATAAAATCTTTCATATACTTTGACTCGTCGAGTTGTTTAATTATATTTTATCTGAAGTGCCATTGTACTCGGTATAGGTTTCTGTTAACTTTGCTTTCTAGCTTTCCTAATATTGTGTAATGGTGTTGCTATCCTCTTTTTTAGATACCATGCTCACACTTCTATGATTGTGCCGCAAAGGATACAAGCACTGTAGCAATAGGATTTAAGTGTGAATATTTTGTTCACTCTGTTTTAGATTCATTGGAGTAGTACCATATCTCTTGTTTTATTCAAGTCTTACAAAAAATTGTAATCCGTCTATTCACTGGAAGGTGAAATTGTTCTTTTTTATCAGTGATGGTGGTGCTGCACTAGTCTTAGTCAGTGGAGAGACTGCGGTTAAGCTTGGGCTACAAGTACTTGCAAAGATTTCAGGATACGGCGATGCTGCACAGGTACCTACTGATAACATATGAAACTGACACTACTAATCGTTGTAAAAGGCAGATGTTCAGAGGTACTACTATTGTTTATACACTTACTCATGATCTGCATTGTGCAGTCATCAGAGCTATTTACAACTTCTCCAGCCCTTGCGATACCAAAAGCTATTTCAAGTGCTGGCATAGAGGCTTCTCAAGTTGATTTTTATGAAATTAATGAAGCCTTTGCGGTAAGCTCTCAAGCGGAGTTCATTTGACGCAAGTCTGGTCACATTTAAGTTTGTAAATGTTTTCCCCCATAACATATTATCATGTGGTTCGTGCAGGTTGTGGCTCTTGCAAATCAAAAATTACTTGGCCTTAATCCAGTGAGTTTTATGTACCTAATCTTCTCCCTCTCTCTCCCCCCCCCCCCCCCCCCCCCCAAACCCCACGCGCGCGCATTGTGTCGTTTGTGCGGGTTTCTCTCTTTGCACTCCATTTAAATGTTATCATTCCCCAACTTTAAGTTGTGTTTGAGTTTCATGCTTTGGGTTGCATTTTTAGGAATTTTCACACTCAATTTCTAAGTTTCTTTTGCCGAGGAGTCTTTCCTGTCTGTAATATCTTTAGTTGTTTTGCTTGCAGGAGAAGGTCAACAGACACGGTGGAGCTGTATCTTTAGGACATCCTCTAGGTTGCAGCGGTGCCCGTATCTTGGTTACTCTTTTGGGGGTATGTTTTACTAAAACTGATTAACCAAAAGTTTACTGGACAACTAATGTGCTTAGAGGTCAGTATTAAGAGTATGCATTCTTAATTTATCTAATAATTGGTTTAATGGTGCAGGTATTGAGGCAGAATAAAGGGAAATATGGAGTTGGTGGTGTGTGCAATGGGGGAGGGGGTGCATCAGCAGTCGTCGTAGAGCTTGTCTAATCCTTTTTACTAGGTAAATACAAAGAGTAATATTTAATAGACAAAATTGAAATCATATTTAACTGGTGATGCAAGATGTTAGAACAAATCGTTTCCTCTTAAGTCACTCCCCCTCCTCCTCTTTAAGGGAGGAAATAACACATGCACAAGAAATTCGCATTTTCTTAAGGAACTTGACAATCACCCAATGATCTATCCTGCAGTGCAGGTGATAGCTCGTAGGTGTTTGAATGTACACTAGGAACCTGACCGCAAGTCATATAACATAAACCAAGTGTTGTCTTCATTGGGAAGTCAGAACCATAAGATTTGGTGGTTCTTTTAGTTTTGATGCTCATTTTGAATACCATCAGTATTTGATCATCATTTCCTGCAAAAGGCTGGTCTTTATTTCAACTACGATCAAACGAAGAGTGCCTTAGTTGATTTTGATACCTTTTTATATGGGCCACCTTATAAGAATCTAGCGACCATTTTTGGTCAGATATTCAAAAGTTTTGGAAGGATATGTGATAAAATCTGGTTCCTTTTTGCTCGGTTCAGCTTTATATAGCTAATAAGCAACTGATAGTTGTCTTTTACTGCAGGCTAATTACAAAACAATGGGACAGTTGTGATGAAGACCTAGTTTCAATCCAGATGTGCTATTTGCCGTCCGTTTTCCTTTTACCATTTTTTGTTGTTTTCTCAACCAATAATGAATAGTGTATTTTAGGTTCCAGCGGAATAATAATATTTACAGTCTCTCTCTAATTGGCCCAATATAACTAACTTCGTCTTTGTGATTGGCGTGAGAACATTTCTTCCTACTTCATTATGGAAATAGGTGTTACATGGATTATCATATATCCAAGTGTCGCTTTGAAAGTCTTGTTGGTCCAAGAATTCAACCGTTTGGTTAATTTTAAAGACATTTAAGGGTATCATAATTGACCACTCAGGTCAATAGACATGGTTGATGGTTTACGTAAGCGGTATGTGCCGTTGTTAAAGTTGGATTTTTGAATGGTAATGGACCTTTGAACGAACAGACGAGTCTTTTGCTAAATTGAGAAAGATTTCGTGCTATTGTTTTTTAGTGAGGATTTAGTCAATCATCCACTTTTTTGGTAACGAAACTGAAAAAATTGATACATATTCTTATATAAAAAAAATAAAAAAAAACTGGAAAAATTGATAGTGTTATATTCAAGTTTTGGAAATAACAAATATGTTAATTAGTTAGTAATTTTTAGTTTCTTTTTCTGTCACAAAATTAAATTTACATATTTTTTTCTTTCTAAAATTAGATATTTATTTTAATTTTTATAATATAAAGTGGCATAAAAATTTTAACATGTCATTATTTTTACTATTAAGTGATGGAGTATTATCATGTCATTATTAATACATTTTTAACCAAGGATAAGGATAAGTTTGAGAAGAGTAAAATTGTCCTTAAAAATTATGATTTTATATCTAATTTCGGAACAAAATTAATAGTTTATAATGGTTATTTTTGTTAGTACTAAAATTAAGCAAAATTTTGTATTAATTTAAAAGGTTAAATTGGATCTCTAATTTAAAATTGAGGAGTGTCATTTTTAGGGACGACAATGGTGCGGTGCGGTGCGGTTTTTCAAATATTTGGAACTGTACTGGTCTTAAAAAATCTTGAACCGGAACTACATCGGCACCGACATTGGTTCAAGATTTTTTTATATCGAAATTGCATCGACCAGTTTATATTTTGAACCTTACGACATCAACTTGTATCGGTCATATAATAATAATATTTTTGACTTAATTTTGTATTAAATTAATTTAATATTTTTACAACACATATTATATTAACATTTATTAAAATAACTCAAGAAATATTAACAAGTAATATAAATACAATTAAAATTAAGATAACATTGTGATAATGTTAACATTATTAAAGTTTTAGCATATTTTAACTATATATAAAATATTCATAAATTAAATTTTGATATGCAAAAAAAATAAAAATAATAAATATATATCTTTGAGTAACTCTATAATTATACAGAGCGATTCAAGAATTGATGCACTATCGGTTCAAAAAATAATACGGGGTGATGCAGTGCACCAACTATTTAAAAGCAAATGCCAAAATCATATTGCAGCGGTTTCGATTTAATTTTTTTTGTATCAAAATCGCACCGACAAGTCTAACAGTTTAGATAAAAACCGACCAATTTAATGCGGTTCAACCGATTTTGGATCCTTTTTGGTTTAAATTGTCATTCCTAATATTTTTTTAATTTCGTCTTCTTTCTCTTTTCCTTTACTTTTCATGTGTGAATTCTGAGTTCCATACACGAGATTCAAACAATCGTCCCCAGCCCAGTTCAGATGCAAAGTCTTCTTCCAGAAAGAGGGAAATGGAAAGAAAAAAAAATGACAGCTTAAAATGAGGTTATCGTCCCCAAGAGCCAGCTACCTGATTCGAAAGCACCAGAACCGAGGGCTAAGTGTGGTGGTAGTGTGATTAAAAAATGGTTACCTGGGATTAAGCAATTGCTTTACTGCTACTATTATATTGTTTCAGTTTTAAATTATAAAATTAATATTAATATTTAAAAAATAATTTTAAATATATTTAAACTTAAATTTAAAATAATTCGTTAAAAATTATTGACACATTATTCTTAAACTTAACCTTTTTATAATTCTTCAAATTAAGATTTTCTTTTAAAATTTTACTAACAGTAAACTTGTGTGTAATTCTGGCCATATACATAGAAAATAAATCAACAAGTCCAAATATCCTGAAGGAAGGAGTACTATACTCTTTTATGAATTATTATAATAAGAACTTAATATTTCCTGTCCAAGAAAAGAGTCTTACAAAAAGAAATTTTTTTTTTATAAAAATTACAAATTCAAACAACTTATTACAATATCCAACAATTAAGTTTATTGTCTAAAATTTCAAACAAAATGATACTGATATCGGTATAATTTATAAAAGGATTAGAAGAGTAAAAAAAGGAGAATTAATATTTTTATTAATAAAAATAATAATTTTATAAAAAAAATTATATGAATAATAAATACATTTCACATTCATATAAAATAGAATTTATGAAAATATTAAATTTTATTTATAAGAATATCAATTCTAAAAAAGAAAAGGGTATATTTTTTTGGGTAACTAAAGGGGGAGGAAAGAGAGGAGGGTATATTCCTCATTGATTCGGTATTTCCACTTTTTTTTACATTATTTATTACTATAATATTTCATTTTTAACTGAGATTTGAGGTACAGATAGTTGGTGATGACTGACACGTGACAGCTAATTTTGACATTAGCTGAAGTAAAAACTGACAACGTAACGAAAATTATTATATATTTTTGATTACATATGTTATCTCATACTATTTATAAAATATTATATAAATATTTAAAATAAATTATTTTAATTTATATAATATCATATAAATAAATGTTTTAAGACTTCTAAATAATAATTAATCGAACATAACGCCGTTTAGTGTAAACCCCACACTACCTATCACATGGCGTGCGTACCTGGTCTGTGGCCCACTCCCAACCCAGTTGTACACCCCTCTCTCTCTCTCTTCCTTTCGATGAGAGAGAGAGAGAGTTTTTGATTTTGTAGCAATCAATTTTTGAAAGACGAAGGAGAAGGATTTCAGTTCAGAAACTTCCTGCAATTTCATGGCGGTATTTAATTAATCTCTCTTATATATATATATATATATATATATATATATATATATATATATATATATATACATATGTATGTAATGGTTATATGTTGTATATTTTGTTCTTCACATAGATTATCCATCTCTTGAATGGTTTAGCTATTGATTCGGTCAATTCGATTTCACACTGTTTGTTGTTGCTCAAATTTATGTTCCCTGTGAAATTCATGAATAAGTATGTAGTTTTTCCTGTCATATATCGTGGCTAGGCTATAGGCTAGCTAGTAGTTTTATTCAGTTTGCCATTGGTTTTTATTTGGAGAAATTTGTGTGCTTCTGCTTTCTATTTAATTCTAGGTTTTAGGAATTAGATAGAATCATACTAAATTCATCAGTTTTTCCTAAACTTTACTTTCCCCCTTTGATGTAATGGTATATGCCTCACTTTTATTTAGTTTATGATGAATGGAGGATGTATATATTATACCTACTTTGGCAATTTTGGTATGAAATAGTCCCGCACCAAATGGCCTTTTGAGGTATTATGTTATCCTACTACGATAATAGTTTAGATTATAAATTTAATTTCATACATGAGATTAGTTGCATTAAAAGAGTATAAATAGTCCAAATTTATCTATGGATTTTGTGGATAACCTATGTTGGCAATTTCATACTTATTCCTAGGGACGAGGATAGTTTGGTGTGGAATCTGTGGATTCTATTCGTTTTTCTTGAGGAGTCTCAAGTAGGTAAACCAATAAGCCGTAGTTTATCTAGTTTCTTTACAAGGAAAATATGCTAGAAGTGCCCCTACAGCTCTACTGATGTGATTATTGACTATGATTGAATATAGTTTAATTACTTTAATATGCTAAAACCTTTTCTTATTTGTAAAAAGAGGAAAATGGTATTTATCTGCATGTTCATGTGTTCTCTCTTCTAAGAGTTTAGCTCCCCGCTTCATAATTCACATTCATGCTAAACATTCGCTATGTGCTTGATGGGAAGCTGTTAAAACTTTGAGGAAACTGGGGAGTCTTGTTATGGTCACTGAATGATGTTGGCTGGTATTTGTTCTTTCTTATGGGTTTATTAGATATAACTGTAGAAAAGCTTTTTACTAATTGGAAATTAAAATGAAGAAAAGGAGTCTTAACAACTTCCTAGTGATTATTGATTTTACCATCTTGATACCATCAGTAATAAAACTTCTTTGTGATTATTGATTTTACTATCTTGATACCATCAGTAATAACATTTATTGGTCTATCGATTACATCCAAAGAAAACTGGTCTGCATTTATATATTTTTTAATTTTTTAATATATTATTGACATCACAAATTGACCTAAAATGAACAAAAAGGACAACGGTTATAGTACTGAGAAATAGATATGGGGAACTTTTGACGTTCGACAGGACTTGGCATTGGCTAAACCTAGATGATGAAAAAGATTCAACTAGCCGAGACCAAGTGGTATGGCTTGAGCTTCAGTGAATTCAGCTGAGTAGAGAAACAGATTATTATTAAAACTTTGTTATTTAGTTTGCATGACCTTCTGTTTGAGTGTGACTTCCAAAATACTTCTAATTTTGGGTTTAATTAAAGTGTTAATTGTCACCATTCATTTGGACAGCCTAAAAAGATTTATTATGGAAAGTACTTACTGTAGTCGTTTGACATTGTTACGTGAGAAGAAAAGAGAGAAAGAGAAGTGTTTGGTAAAGACCCCTTAACCCTAAACAGGTTAGGCAATTGATATATATAATTACTTATGGATACAAACGACTTAAATACCCTCTGGTATAAACCCATTAATAACTAAGTGATATATTCTAACAGACATATATAGCAACTTACACTTACAATCTGAGTTTGAATCCTGTTTAAGCGTGGTTGGCAACTTGTTATTATATGATCAATAAGATTTCTTGATTCAATTAGAAGGATGTTGTACTCCGTAAACTTTAAAGCAATCCTCTGAAGAATGGTCCATAACGTAATTAATTTTGTATTGAGTGAGGGTAAATATTGATGCGGAACACAATGCAATAATCTTAGGGAACAGACATTCCATGTTGCTTCCACGCACCAAAAGTTTGCAGCATGAAGCATGCATGAGTACCTGATCTGTGGATACCGTGTACTATTTTTCACTGGTGGGTTTCTATCTAAACAGTTGTTCACCAAGTGCCTTGCGTGTTATACTTTTATTATAGTATTCTACCATATATTTAGATTGTACATCAAAATGTGGAATTTAAATAAATAAGTGCGTACATGATGAAATTTTGCAAATGCCTAAAGTTCACAGCATATAGGTAACAACTTTTATCAAATTGAACTTGGATGCTTTCTATTTCTCTCTACCCCTTGTAATGGGAATGTTTCTCATTTTTGTCATCAATTCCTGCCACTGCCTGCAAGCACAGCCTAGATATCTTTTTCCCCTGATATTTGACATGCACTGCCTAGATGTTTGTTTTATCAGTTTTAAATCTATTGTTTAACTTTCAAGACGGATGTTCAACTGTAGTGTTCCTATTTCTGAAATATTCCCCTGTTCCCTCTATCTAATTAAGACGGTCTTAGACATTATATAGATTTTCCCTTCATCACCAGTAATTTTACTTCTATTACTGTGCAACACCCCTGATTAATAAATTAATTGCTGCGTTTTCAGAGAGCTCTACAGTCCTCGATTTGTAGTCATTTCCCCCTTGGTACAAGATCTTTTGTTTATATATAAAAATTCTTGTAAACTATCTTTCTGGATGTTTTCTTGAAAGCTTTCCATAATTTGCTCTGGTGGGTGAAGTAAATGTTTTGGTTATCAAGTGATCTGCATGTCCATTTTAGAACAAATGGTTCACCCACATGCCTGAATTTTACTGTAATCTTCTCCTCCTAACATGTACATTATTAGTAAGGATGAAATTTTCTAGATTTGTAGTGTCTACAATATTTGACACAATTGGATTAGTGCTAATTCTGTACATACACGTGAAACTATAAATTTCCTCCTTTCTCTGTCTTGAGCAGCAGTGAGAATTCTTATGCTAAAACTTGTACTTCCTTCAGGAAAAAGGTCTACCGTTGCCAAAGTTTGGTGAATGGGATGTCAATGACCCAGCATCAGCCGAGGGATTCACTGTGATCTTTAATAAGGCTCGGAATGAGAAAAGGACAGGTGGCAAGACTGATTCACCACAAAAGGATGACTCCACATTCAAGCATAGAACAACTCTTGGAAAGCCTCCATCTGTAAGATACAATCAATATATTAATTTATTTGGCTTGATCTTTGAAACTCCATCTGCATGATTTTGTTAAAATCTTGCAATTATCCTTACTAAATGAATGCTTGATGTGTCAAGAAAGGGCCTAGTGCATAAATTTTTCACTAGTTTTAATATGAAAATTTTGCACATTTACTAAATTTTCTTATTCATGTCTTCCACGTGATGCATAAATGCAGTCCACTTTGGTCCATGCAAATTACTAATATCCTAATAATGCATATCCTTGATATAGTGAATTTTCCATTTACTATGCCTGGAGCTTCTGACAATTCCCAGAAGTTGTACAATAACAACATTCTCTTTTTTCACAGCTCAAATTCATTTTAAAATTTTGTTTTTGTACCCATTGAAATCATTTAGGAACTGTTAGAAATCATTGTACCCATTGAAATCAGTTAGGAAAATAATTGTTGATGGAACAAGTTGTTTCTTCAATGCCACCTTTAAGTTTGATGTATTAGCTTAATTTTGATATTATCCATGTTTATTTGCAGAAAAAGTGGTTTTGCTGTATGCAATCTGCTTCTGCAGAATCCTGAAAGTACAAGAGAGTCGAGAAGACTGGAGCTGCAGTTGAGCTGTGTTGGGTCATTCTGTTGTGATTTAGACATTGTGGGGTGGGCTTGGTCAATAGAAATATTTGGTGTTGTGCTTTTCAATATTATATTGGGTGTTGGTATTTATTTATTTATTGATACTTCACAATATGCTGTGATGATGTTAAGTTTTATATGGATGAAATGGCTTTGATTATTGTTCTTCACCTATATACTTGCACCAAAAATGTTGACTTCAGTATAATTAGTAAACACTTCATCTAGGCATTTCTCATTGTTCTGGGCCTTTTGGCTCATAGTATGTTTTAGTTTGGGCATCTTTCCAACCAGAGAGGACTGAGGAACTTCCCAAACACACCTCCTCCTTAATTATCTGATTTTCTTAATCCTCGGTGTTTTAGACTTCGTGATAGGTTGAAAGATCCGGACTCGTAAGCTTCAGTTCTGCCTATGTACCTTACTTTGGCAACATAAATCTCTCTTCTTATTATGTACAAATCAAAGACCGAACGTTCCCAGTTTTATTGTTGCTCAGTTTTGATATTAAAAAAATAATCTCATTCCTTTAAATACTAAAATTCCGAACATTCTGGGGACAAAGGCCCTAACAATCATCCAAGGACATCAGGGGAAAAATAAATACTGTTACACTTCAAAATTCATAAACTTAAAGCTTGTGGCATGATGAGCTCTGTCTACAAGTGCTGTACTTGAATCCATGATGCTCAACTAATTAAAGTCGGTTGCAAAGCTATCAAAGGGAGAACATAAGCTGGATTGAGTTCTAGCTTGCAACTGCTACTACAGCCATTAAAAACAGTAGGAAGCGAAGTACCTAAAACTCTGGATGTTCCAAGCTTTCGCTCAAACAGATGTTGCTAGAGGTAGACCTGGAGAACACTAGCACCAATAATTGCTGCTGATTCAAAGATTGCCTTGTGGATTGCTCTCCTCGTCAGTCCTTCATTCACTGCACCACCAATGGGAAGAAGGACAAAGTCCGAGGTTAATGAAGTGAAACTAGTTATGTTTATGTTGAAAAGTACTGCTAAAACACTGAAGAAGAACGTATGTCTAAGTTTCATATTTTCACAAGCTCGATAAGAGAACGTCGTTTGGCTATGATATCCATGTGAACTCACTGACATAATTGTTGTTGGAAAAGAAGTCTACTTCCGATTATTATAAACTGATCAGAATCATTCGCATCAGACTACTTCCGATTATTATAAACTGAGAATCATTCGAATAAGACTACTTCATAGACAAAGAGCGTGTTCCTTGAATGGCATTTTGTGACATTCTAACATCATGAGTTTGACTAAGATATCAGCGACTAGTTTTATGTAGTATAAAAGTAAGCCATAAATTCAGAAGGGAGATAGATGTAGAAAATGTTACTTCAAGATAAAAGAGACGTCGATACAAGAAATTTGTGCGACTGTGTGTGTGTATTTATACACACACACACACACACACACACACATATATATATGTACTTAATCTGTACACTAATTTACAGAAGAACAAAAACACAAATCACTGGAGCATTGAGGAAAGAGAAACATTCACTAGAATGCTCAACATTTCAGTCATGTGACGTCACAATGGAATTAAAAAACATTAGAATGAAAAGGGAAAATATATTGTACCTATTGCCTGGCGGTCTGCATGAGCCTCTAACCAATGCTGTTCAAACTGGATGTTGTAGAGCGCTTCTTCTAACTTGGAAATCTGTTCCAGTAAGGGATTGAAATGCTCTGCAAAAGTTTAGATAGATCTATTTTCATACTTCACTTCCAAAGGATAAACATAAAGACAAAAACAAAAAGTTGAGAAGAGACATAGGAGCAGCCAAGTGTTGGTTTACTCTCCTTTGCATGTTGATCATAGTATGCATAATGGCCAACATGCACATCAAAGTCTATGGTTTCATGATAAGGAGATTTATTTGTAAAGCAGAAACAATAAATGCCTCTCTTCTGAGCCATAAATTAACTCATACTTCTCTGTCGCCTTGTCATGAAAATCATGAATCTACTCGCCAGAAGGTCCCTTTATCTGATAATTTCAACACAATTGGGATCAAAGGTATATTCAAGAGAAAAGAAAAGTAATAAAATAAGGCAAGCAAATAAAACCAGGCCTAACAACTTTTTGTATGAGCATACCCATGGATTTTTTTGCCACTCAAATACATAAAGATTCACTAGTGAGTCGTTGCACTAAAAACATATGAATCAAATTTCAAGTAACATGCCCAGTCCATCAATTTGTAAGTGTGCAAAAGAATGCTAAGTGATACTTTGATGGAAACCTCCAAGTTGATGATGAATTAATATGTGAAACTTTAAACACTGACTGGTCGAACATAAGCTACAATATATTACATTGCATTAGTGATGTATTTTCTGGCACATCCATAAGTGGAATAATTCTTAGTAAGTTGGCTCTATGTTAATATCTATCAAACAAAAAACAAAATTTACCCCAAGTGCAAGGAATGTTGCGCTTTTTTATTAATCATATAGTTTTGCCAAATTTGGGTCTATGGACCTGAGCTCTAACCTGTTAAAGCCCGTACACTGATTTGGTACAAAATACAAAATTGTTTTCTCTATTAATAAAGTCTTCTTTTATATTCCCTCCGACCTATGTTACATAAAACCGGATGGAGTATCCGATTGGGCACGATATTTTAAAGATTTTGTTACGGGTCCTCTTTGATTTTGCCAATTTTTTACATTAACATGTAGTGTCTAATATCCATAATCTTGTCACACGGGTACTTTAGGGTAAACTGAAAATTCCGTGTAACATAGTCTCCCACACACAGAAAATAGCTCTTTTGTAGAACGGAGGAAGTAGTAAAGGAAAATAAAACATGTCATATTAGATTTTTCAGATTTTGATTTTGTATTCATTTCGTGTTTGTATTTCAGATTTTAATTTTGTATTCAACATGCTTACTACTTATAGACATTACAATATTGATCAGAATCTGTCTTATTCAGCTGTACAACTATTTTGTCTTTCAGATGTGAGCAGGTTATGATCGTTCCATATTTCAAGCTCTTCTGCCACTGATTTTGGGTCGTGATATTAGCGGTGAAGTTGCAGTTGTTGGAAGTTCTGTCAGATCACTCGGCATTGGGCAGGAAGTTTTTGGTGCACTGCATCCAACTGCTGTGAGGGGTTCTTATGCTGACTATGCTATTCTTTCTGAAGATGAACTTACACCAAAACCTGCATCAATTTCACATGTGGTAATTCTTGGAGTCTTTGGCTTATAGTGGAAACATTATCTTAAGAAGATCTTGGTGATTTTTATTTTCTTAGTATATCAAATATTTCTATTTGTCTGTATGATGAGGAAGGCTATTATTGGAGTATTTTCTTTGAATGTTTCAATTGGATTTGGGTTGAAATTGATGGAATTAGGTATTTTATCAAATAATTGAGGATTTAAGGGAATTTATTGTAAATATGGATTTTAATTTTCAGTAGAAGCTAAAGATTCCTAATTCATTAAGGTTTTTGTTTCCTATTCCATCATGGGTTTGTGTTTCTTAATCCTAATGGTTTGGTTTTCCATTCCATTATGCTTTTTGCTCATCTTTAAATAGTCATGCAGTCCCACAAGTTCATAAACTTTTAAAATATTTAGATTTTGGTTGCAATTTGTTTGCGAACTCTCAAAGGAGTGACCTCAAAACATCTTATGGAGTGGTCAGTTTTAAGTTGAGATAAGCATCAAATCATCCTTGTTGCGATCAAGAATTTATTTACAGATCCTTAACCTGATTTTTCATCTCGTACATCAAGTGGTATTGGAGCCAACTCTTGTAACTTTAGAGCGTTCAAAGTCGCGTTAACAGTTCAAAAGGTCATTTTTGTCTCGGTATCGGTTTTGAAAGATAAAGCACCGTTATGCTACTTGGGAGTTTCAAAAAAAAATTAAAAAGTTATGAAAAAATTTCAAATAATAATAATAGGGTAGACCAATTAAATTCACAAAAAAACACTATCTAGTAGACATATATAGCACTGTCCAAATGATAAAACAGACATCTCGCAAACGTGTCTAATGGTACATTGCATAAAAATAAATAGTAAATTCTTAAGATATTTTTAAGTTGTACTTAGCTAAGTACTAGATATTTACAATTTTTTTAATTGATATTATAAAATACATTTATTATTTCCAAGTAAAATGGATACAATTTTTGTAAGCTCTAGTTAATTTAGGTAATATATGGTATTTATATAAAAAAAAAATTATTAAGTAGTTTAAGTATAATTATATAAGTTGTAGTTAACTTGAATATTAGTTTTATTTTATTTTTTAACACTAATTCAGTTACTAGTTAAAATCTATTAAATACAATTTATTTTTGTGTGTGTGATATTTTTTTTCCTTAAACTAAAATTTCTCCGCTATTTGGTTTAAAATTGTTCACCTACGCCAAAATTTTGTTGATATATTACTCTTTATATGAATAATCGTTGATTTTTAGATTCGCATTAAGATTGTGATTCGTCAAGAACCAAAACTTCTTTATTACGCCAAAATTTCGATGAATGCACCGAAACTTTGAACAATGCTTTAAAATGAACGAAGAGGATGAACTTAACGATTACCAAACCTTATTGTCTGTTATCAAAACTTCTCTAAGGATTAATGGCTGTCAATTTTTGTTTCTTTTCTACTGTCCAATATTCTTTTGAGTGACTAATTAAGAATATTTAACATGGTTTTGTAAATCTTTTGTCAATTCACAGGAAGCAAGTGCCATTCCTTTCGCTTCGTTGACTGCAAGGCGTGCTCTAAAAAGTACTGCCAGAATAACAAATTAAGGGGTATGGCTATGAAGTTTTTGTTATCAACTTTCGAAATAGGTTGATATGCATTCAAATTGTTAAATGAATATTGTCAATCAACGTCTAAAAGCAAATACCTCTTCTACACTAATAGTGTGGCAATATATTTATATATGTGCATATATTAATAATATCTAAATATATACTTTTAATACCAATTTTATTTTATTTTATTTTTATTTCAAAATTCTTCATTTTACATTTTAACTTTTTAGAGTGCTATTTTTTTTACCTCCGCATCTCATAAAAATATTTTAAGTATGTTTTTTCAAGGCATGGGATGTGAGAGACGTCTCCTATTCTTGCGTAAGATACCCTTTATAATAATAATATTTTTTTAAAATTATAAAACACATTTTTCTACGACAAGAGAAAGAATATATTCAATTACATAAAATGACATTCATTTTTTGTATGATAGCTCACGTAATTACATACTACATCCTTCACCTCTCTTTTTGCCATTTTTTTTAATGTAAATTAAGAAAATCAAAGGTGAAAAAGACCATGTAAATAAGTATAAGTTTCTATTAAAAAGTAATAACAGAACTTTAATTTTTGCAAATTTGCAATGGACTAAAAAAAATGGGGTTTGACATTTAATTTTAAAATAAAATTTAAACTTCGTTCAACTTTCAGACCGAGAAACTTCATATGCTTGTTGCATATATATGAAATTAGTGACCACTGTTATTTAAATTAACGAGAAATATGATACATCAACAACAAAATAAAAGAGATTTTACAAATGAGTGTAACAACTTTCTATAGCGATATAAATTTTAATCAAAGACCAGTTTATAACAAATTTTCCACTAGCAAGCAGCAACCACTTATCCTCTTTGTCAAAATTAGTGTTTCCCATTGCCATCACTTAAAATAGAGAATTTGGCTGGTCTCAAACTCTCAATTACACTTCTCTAATTAACACCAATCGTTTCATTAAGGGACGGAGTACTTTTTACCATCACACATGCATGGTCTAGCAAAAAGAAATAGGAGGAAAACAACAGTGTTGAAACACCTGACATCAAAAATGCTACTCTGACAACAACCATTTCCTATATTTTCTCACCTCTTCATTCTCTAAGATTATATTTGCCTTAGTCCAAATATGACGACCTCATGGATTATTATTATTATTATTATTATTATTATTTGTTTCTAGGGTCATTTACGAGATACCAGATATTCCCAAAGAGGGGTGAGTGACTACTACCCCTTCCCCTTCCGAGTTATCAAATTGCCTTGAGAGTTCAAAAAAAAAAATCATGAAATTGTCACCTTCAGACTAATTCAAGCACAACACTTTACAACGAAGAGGAAAATTGTCCTTAAAAAGGCCATCCTCCATGCAACTATAATAGTAGGCTAGAAAAAAAAAAAGGCCGTCACACCATAGGTTTAGCCGAGTCTAACTACCTCCATGATATGATTCTCGAAACCCATGAAGCAAGTATAGTGATGATATATCTTTGCCAGCAGAAACTCGGATCATTTTGTTTGCAAACTTAAGGTGCTTTACTTCGACAAACCTGCTCTTGCTTTAAATATAAAAAGGAAAAGATCACGTGCATACATTTTTATATTAGTATCTTTCCAAGAAGACCAAAAAGAAGAAAAAATAAAGGTTAAGCAGCATCTAATAGACAGACTAGAGTTTATTATTGTTGTATTACTTTGTGGGTAATTCTATATATTCTTTCCTAGTCAGTGAACTAATCCGAAGCACATCAGCAGGTAAAATATTCAGTTTCTACATAATAATCAATAGTAAGCAGTACAATGAATACTCTCAAGGGTTCGCTCCAGTTACTACTGAGAGAAAAATAAATTAAGAGAATCATTTAAGCTTGCATTTTTTTGATGGTATGGAACACCCAGCTAAACTTGTTAGAGCCACAGTGCTTACAAAGTTTATATCTCGCATTTAGTTCTGAACAGAATTCAGATCGCATAAATTGAGAGTTGCTAACTTCAACACAAAACTGGAAATTTGTAAATTACCTCAATGCATGAGCCATCTACAACAAATCTTTGGCACACAACAAAGCTAAGATGCATGGGAAGTACACGAGCCCTTCTTCACCTCCGCATCTAACCTCTCATGAAGTTGTCGTTGATGTTCAAAAAAGTCCATAAACAAATTCCTTAGTCCCTCGGCTCTACTGTATTCTTCAGTTCCTAAACGAACCACCTTTAATTTGTTCTCAATGATTTCAGTCTGAAATTTGTACTATAAGAAGTCAAGGGCAAACAAAATCATGATACACAAAAAATTAAATACTACACATAATCCAAAAGAATATATCTTACCTACATCCAATTTCACAAAACTATGCTTGTATATTTCTTTTTTGTTTCCTCCTCAGATATTCTCATCAGTTATTCTGTCTGTAATAATACTAAATCAATAATATCTTTTCAATGTCGAGCAGTGTACTTGTGTGAAGTACAATGTTTGACCTAGAAAAGTCTTAATCATGCTTCAAAACTATGCATTTAGGAATTTGAGTTGTTGCACCACTGCATGACATATTGCAATCCACCGGGAATTAAGGATACTTTTTCTTTATGGTATTCGGTAATTTTCCCTATTCAAACCATATTCACTAGGATTTACCGAAAGCACATATCCCTCTATTGGGAACTGAACCTTACAACAAGCAGGAGATACACCTGAGCTTCAAAGCTAGTGATCCACAATCATAAGCCTAAGTAACTAATACTCTTGTTCACTTTACACTTTACAACTATGCTTGAGTTCTAAATGCTGGAGTTTTTATCAAACGACTCGTTCAAAAATAAACTCAAATGATCAGTTCCCTGAGAAATTAAGGTCAATTGAAGAAAGAACTTTTTGCACCAATTATGAGTTTTGGAAAATTAAAACACACAAAAGCAGTGAGAAATTGGCCCATAATCTTCCCAAAAAAAAAAGACAGAGAGTATCAGTCCTTTGCCAATTTCTTTGCATACGGGCTTCTATCTTCTAACTGATGATAATATTACTCAGTCAAGTATTCAAACTGAAGAACTCTCTCGTCTAAGATTTCTCCGTTCTTGCTCGTAACATTAGATTAACGTGTGATTACAGATCCACAGATACGTATCATGTTCATCAAGATCTCTTGTAGTATCTAAATGCAATGCAACAGAAAAAAAAAATTATTATAAGACTGCAAGCTGGATTAGATTACCAGAGATTTAGGCATTAAGTTCCCAAGAGTTGTTCTAAAAGTTCCACACCTTAGTCTCTTTTCGGTTATGACCCATGGCCTGCAGAAAATAAATGAGAAAGTTAATGATAACCAGGCATTGAAAAAACAAAAAATGACATCTTATCAAGAAACAATAACCTGTAAATTCTAAATACTTGCAGTGAACAAGTGACTATTCTCTTGTAACTGACATATAGAATTTGCTAGTTATGGTATCTGCCATACTACATATATTATTTCTACATTTCTCTCTAAATTTACAATTATATTCGTTTGTGGTATTCAAACTAATGAATAATTGAATGAACGAACCAACTCAAGAGGCATATTTTATAACATAGGTTCTGAAAGCAGCAAGTGATCAAGTCCCAGGGACTTGTAAGAAGAAAGGTAGGAGAAATTATGCATTCATAAGTCTGAACATCATTAGGAAAATAAAACATTATAGCAATGATAAACACATAATTATACATTTTAATATTCCTATTTTTATTATTTTATATGTTTATTTTATTTAATTAATACATTTTATTTTATTTTGCAGGAAATAGATAAATAATTGAAGTTGAGTTGAAAAAGGAGTTCTAGAAACTTTCAAGTTGATTTTATTTGGACTCCAATAAAGAGTTCGAAGATTACCATGTAGAAGTTGAAGTTAAAAAGGAAAGAAGAGTCCAAGTTATTCCAAATTAAATTAGGGTTCAATTTATTTTCTCTATAAATAAAAGTCTTGTTTTAGAGAAAAGTCATATTTTATTTTCTTTTTCTCTTTACTTTTGGTAGGATCAAACAGAGTAGTAATTTCTTTTCTTTTTCTCCTTCATGTAAAGCAAAGAAGTCAGGAGCATTCTCATTATACTTTAGCATGCACGGATTGGTCAAAGGGAGTTTTTGTTATTCATTAATTGCACATTCTTTATTAGTTTAATAAAGTTCTATTTAATTATTATTTTATTAGTTTTTATTTTATTTCATGCAATTAATATTAGTAGCTTTAGTTTTGTTTTCCTTTATTATGAATTCTATGGCTAGCTAAATTTTTAAATATCTAGGATGAAGATGAAGTTAAGTATTACATATTAATATTTTTTTTCCGTTCCGATATTAATGTCTAATTGTTTGTTCCTTCAACTAACCTTCGCGCATAATTCGTTTTGGTTCTATATTAATTGCGAGGTCTTGATAAGTTATTGTTAATATATGAGTTTTTCATAATTCATGCTTGCTCAATGAAGTTTTGATGAGTTATAGTTAATTCTTAAATTTTCATAATATATGCTTGTCCATATTAATTATATGAATCATTATTTTTAAAGAGAAAGAAAAATAATTAAAAATTAATTAAGGAAATGAAGAATTTAATTATTATGTTAGTATTTAGTGGATTCGGATTCCTAAGTAGTTTTTCTCATTATTAGTTTTCGTTATTAATTTTTAATTTGTATTATTTAGTTAATTAATCATCTCCATCATTTTTTATTTCTAATTTGTTTGGAATATAAATTAAGGGAACGTTGAAATTAATTTAGTCTTTGTGGTTCGACCTGTACTTGCCCGTTCTTCAATTTGACTCTGTGCACTTGCGGTTACTATTTTTTATCACATCAAGCAACACTGACCAAAAAAGATTATTTTACAGCCACATTGTAATATTAGAGGAAGCATGTAGCAAAACACAAGAAACATTCAATACCCATGTACGTATGTATGGTTGGTTGTGCGCATGTGGCAGAAGTACAAGATAACAAGACAAAAGAGAGAGATAAAGAACACCAGCAATAGAGACTTTCCACATGAGTCAAGGTTCTCAGCATATTTATAGGATGGTATATATCTACTAACCAGTCTTAGCCCAGTTGCGTGGCACATTGAAATTAAGACTAACAATGAACCAAAAAACATCACTACTGTTTGTCTGCCGACTCTCTCACTATAATCACCATAATATTAAAGATTTTGCGTTGCTGAAGCATATTCCATTCCGGATGCTAAGTTTGCATGAGTATAAGTGAAAAAGAGACTGTTATCAACTGACATTCAAAACATGAACTTGTAGAAAGTTTAGTGTGCACATGGCTATAATCCAACGCATAAATTAGTAAAAAAAATACACAAAGACTTCTGTTCCATGATAATGAATTGAGAAAGAAACTAACATATTTAGGAAGCATTTAAGTATTCATGCACAATGGTATGGCGTACCTTCTTGTCGAGGATATGATAATGTGGTCAGGATTGACTAAAAACTCATATATCTGTTTAAGTTTTGCTTTGGAATCCAACACAATGGCTCCTCTTGTATATGATTCTTCTGACAAACTTGGGAATACATACGCTTGAGCTGAAATAGAAGTTTGTTTGTGAATGAATTCCATGATTGATGTTGGGGACAAATCCTTCTCCAAATTATCCATTATTACGTAATAGTGATTGCCAGTTTCTTCAATGCTATTCATATAGACTCCTCCAATATCTCGATCTTGGTCACCATGTTGAACACATGTGCCAACATATGTGCCCGATCTCCCTGCAATTCAGAAAAAAGAACTCCTTTTAAACTAGAAAAGAGGATGCATAAGTGAGGGGAACTTACAATCCATCATGTTTTAGCATAGTATTAGTTGTCAACAAATTTCATTTAAGGGAAAACCTTCATTTGTCTGTACTGTACCTAAGAACTTCCTGGAATGCTCCATATCCTAAAACAAGAAGAAATCCCTCAAACACTTGAAGATAGCATATGCAATGGTAATTGAATACTATACGATAGTTTTGCACATAGTAGCTTGCCTGTAATCCATCTTGTGGTGAAATTGATTTCCGCTTTCCTGAAGGAAATGTTACTCCAGATTGACAAACCTCAGAAACTGAACTAGATCCAAGCGCAGACTTTTTTATTCTCTCCTTTGCCAAGTTTGAAAAGGAGGCCACTGTAGGATTGGGAGGGGAACCAGATCGCACTATGCATATATCTGCAATATTTGTAGGTGAAAGATTACCCTCATTGGGACCATGTAGCCAAGACAGCACAAAGGTGCACAGGCACTCCTCTTCTATCTTGTCAAACATATGATCCTTATAGTCCACCTATCAAATCCAGGAAGAACAACATAAGGGGGAAATAACCATTAACTATAAATTCTTGGTTACAAGCCCACACTATCAGGTCTATCATTTAAAGTAAATTAGTGCAGCGCACATGGGCTATTAACAAATATCTACTGTATGGCACATTATAAACAAGAAACATTTGCAACATCTAAAGTTAAGTCTCTCGTCATGGTTAATGAGAGAAATTAGAAATTCGAAATGAATAAAGAAAGACAATACGTAAGAGCACTACGCCACTACCATTAATTTATGTTTTTCCATTCTTATATTCTCCAAGATCCAGAAAATGAAACTATAAACAAAGTGAAACACAATCATGCTCTTCTTTTTTCCTTTTTTCTTACTCAGCCCCACGAGTTCTGAGTCCGAGTATAACAAATATACAAGCATTCCCCTCTCCCCCTTAGCAAGAGAAATTTTCTTTAAAAATGAATTCTACATATTTAGTAGCTATATTGATGTTTTTAGTAAACTGAAATCAATTTAACAATACTTAACGAAAAAATTAGCAATCAAAAACTTACGAAAAAATTAGCAATCAAAAAATTATCCAAATTACTCAATTAATCTTCAACACAGAAATCGAAATCATAATAATAATAAATAAAATAGCCAAATGGAGCTTTAGAATACTCACAGCATCGACAATGGCGTCGTAGAAGCGAAGGTCACCGCCTTCTTTAGACGAAAAACAGGCACAAACCGTCATTCCTTCCATGATTCTGTAGCATTCGCTGTCCTGTAACTGTTCTGACAACGGCCGGAACCTCTGACAAAACTCGTCAACGGCTTCGAGAGTCGTGAAATCGCCGGCATTGTAACTCTCTTGAGGGAAATTTTGGTATTTCACGTTGAGCGTCTGACCGTGAAGAATCGCCCCAACGCTATACCAAGCAGTATCATCTGCGCATTGGAATTCGAGGTCGTAAACTTCGCCAGAGCCGGAATTCATCTTTATTTTGGGGTATTGTATCGCCACAGCTAAATGAATGCAGAGACAGACTGTTTTGGGTACATGCACACGGTACTAAACTTGGTGGAGGTGCAAGAGGGAAGAGAAGGCTGTGACACGTGGCGCGATGCCAAAGAAATATTTTTTTAATGATCCCTCCCCCACGATCGGAGAATGAGAGTGAAAATTGAATGACTTATAATTATATTTAATTATTTTATTAAAATAAAATAAATAAACTTTATTTTTATTAAATTTAAATTATTTTATTTTTTAAAAATATATATAAAATAACTTTTTTTATTTGTTATTTTATTATTTTCTTTATTTTATTTATTTATTTATTTCAATTAAAATGTAACATTAAGATTGAAATAAAAATAAGATGTTCCAAAAAATAGTACTCCTAAAACTAATACTTTTTTATTTTTAAATTTTTACGTGATATAATTTTTTTAATATGTAATACTTTTTATTTTTAGGTAATCAAGTATTATTTACCACTATAATTTTAACTAATATAGATAAATTTAAAAAAAAATCTTAAAAAGTCCTTATTTTACAAATTTGCCAAATATTAAGTAATAAAAAAATGAAGATTAACAGAAATTTGCGTTCAAAAATCTGTTCGAAATTCTACCTAAAACATGAGAGGTTATATCAATTTTTCTTTTAATAGTATTACCCTTATTTACAGTCTTGAGAATATCACTTAGGTTACGTTTATTTATAAAAAAATATATTTAAAATTAAAATATTTATATTAATTTATCATTATTTTATTTTATGATGGGAATTAATAGTTCTTTAAATAGTTCAATAGACTATTTTTTTATCATTCTTAAGACTATTTATGTGAAATTATATAATTCCATAAAAAAATTAGTATTAATAATCTCTCATTTTAAACTATTAAATGATTTTACAAGACTAATAGTCCAATATTAAAAATTAATAATTTCTCATCAAAAAAATTAAATATTATAAAATAATATTAAATTAAAATAAATAATTTAATCGCAAACATATTTTTTATAAAAAATATTATAAAATATTAAATTAAAATAAATAATTTAATCACAAATATATTTTTTATAAATAAACATAACTGTTATAAAATTTTATTTTTTTGGGTACAACTGTTGTGTTGTACAATTACAATGCGGCAGTAATTAAAAATTAGAAAAGAAGTTCACTGATAGAAACACGGTCAATACCTTAATGCCCAATTGACATCCGTCTTGAATTTGAAAGGGAAATGCCAAAGCACTTGTTGGTACCTCCGTGAAAATGAAATAAGGTTCCAACCACCCTTGGGTTCAATAAACTTTTAAAAGCAATATAATTTTATGAGATAATATACCTTGTAATTTTATATATCAACTCTTGTAAGGGAATTGATATTTCCGCAAAATTTTACCTATATGAAAATATGTCCCAATTATTATTCACGTAAGTAAAACTTTATAGAAATATCAATTTTTCTTATAAAAATATCAATTCTCTTATTGTAACTAGATATGTAATATGATAAACTGACTTATAATCTTATCAAATCCCATGTTCCCAAGTAATTGATATTCCACTTTTATAAGGTAATCACTTTTACTAATAAGTATGCAACGACTGATTAAAGTGGATGTGGTAACCACTCTTACAACCGGATGTGGATTGAAAACCAACTACTTTTATTGAAGGAATACATAACTGAGAAAGAACCACCTTGATGTCCTCTTGCCACAAACTTAAGAAGCTATATCTTTGCCAAAAAGTTCGGCTATACCCTTCGTTGGATCCTTTTGTTTCACAATTGACTCCCCAACCAATACCTGCAAGGAGGGCACATTGTATATCCAACCAAATTAGCAGCCAGGTATAAGAATCTTATTCTAAATAGTAATGAGATCAAAGTATTATAGTCAGGTCAAAATGTTAGCGTTAAGGTGTTTGAAGCTGATAATATTCTTTTTTAAAGAAAATGTGATCAGGAAAACAAAAATATACAAGCATCATTTGCTTCAAGGCAATAATATTGTACAACGCTACATGGCCAGTGAATGAAACAGCTCCATCTTCCACTTCCGAATATATAATAATACTGCAATGTAAGACGCTGAGGATGAATAAGCTTACCGCTTTGACACCAGCTTCTTGCACATAAGCAATATCATCAGGAGTAAAAATTCCAGACTCCCCGACAACCTAATAAACAAGAGAGAGAGAGAGAGAGAGAGAGAGAGAGAGAGAGAGATTAGAATTCATTGGAGCAGAGAAGAGAATATGCATATTTCTCCATGAGATACACTAGAGCTGATAAAAGGTTAGGTTCGCAATAAATTGTTAATTAAATATTTGCAAGGCACCTAAGAAGATCACTTACAATGATGTCTTTTTGACGAATCCTTTCCCCTCGCTCTCCTTGAAGAAGCTTTTTCGTGTTACTAACATCAACTTTAAATGTTTCTGCAGATGAGCAAAGTAAACTTGCTGACAACAAAATTATGATGATTAAATTTAACTGGCTATGTGAAGGAAAGTTTGTTTTGTTAATATATGGCCAGAACTAATCCAACCAACCCTAAAGGTGCATCTATGCTGATTCATTCCTTCTACTATAGTCTATAAGCTCCCAAGCACTTTGCCAGGGTTACAGAAATTAAATTTTACTTGCAGTTTAAAAATTTTAGTGGCAAGTGAAAATTCTGACACACAGTTGTCTGAAACTCTGAATTATTCCGTTATAAATTTCTACACAAGTGCATCTACGAGAACCGTATAGATGATATGTTTAGAAGGAGTTACATTAATGAGAATTAATGGCGGAGTTATTCAGCCAAAGTTTACAGTAACTAGATTACAAAGCAATACATCCTCCAAATTCCAAAACATGTGAAAGCATTGATTGATAATTCAAGTCATTAATATTCACCAGGTAAAACTAATGAATCTTTAAATACAAAGAATATATTACAAGATCAACATACCAATGGGCAAAATTTAATTGTTCTGTAGGGGGTCTAAAGTTCAAAAAAGTACCAAGGTCACGGTTGTTGATGCCAATAAGTTCAATCCCTTCTATTTCAAGGACACGATCCATTTCTCTCTCATTATGTACCTTATAACAAAGATCAAAAGGAAAAATGACAAAGGTGATGATGATGAGTGTTATTTTCATATAGAAACTAACAATATTATTATAGGAAAAGAATAGAGGCAACATGGTTGCTAAGTCCATTGCAAAATATTTTAAATCCTTCACGAATGCAGAAACCAGGCAAATGAAAAGCTTTTGGTATGACAAGATTTTGTTTTGAAATCATAAGGATATAGAGAATGAGGTATGGAGATCCCATGCCCTCCACATAAATTCAGGGCTTTGTACCTCGAGACGTACATTTCTATCATTAAGTTGAACTAAGGGCACAGGTCTCATGATACAATTTCACATACGTATACGAGACGAAAAGAAAAAAGGTTGCCTATCATTTTAGACTCAAGCTTTAGCTAGAGGTCTATAAAGTAAAACCTAACCAAATCATGTCTCGTGCCATAAAAAGAAGTGTTCAAGGGCTATTGGTTATATCCAAAAGAGCTAACATTGAATTCATGGATTCTTTTTAGTTTTTACTTATCCAAAAACAAAAGAGGTGACATTGAAGAAAGCATAATTCAAACCTCAACGAGTGCTGTCAACCCAAGATTCTTGCAAATCTTAGACATATATCTGATATCAAGATCAGGTAAAACGCCAGCAATTAACAGAATCGCATCTGCACCTTTACTCCGAGCATAGTAGATTTGCCATGCATCTATAATAAAATCTTTGCATAATAGAGGGCACTGCATACTTACTTTGTGTCAGAATAATACATTGAAGAGAGTTCTTACACAAAAATGCTAAAATTGTTGTTCGAGTTATAGGGAAAACATTCCAGCAAAAGGGGTACCTTTACTCCAGCATTCCTTATGCTCTCCAGATTCTCAAAGCCTCCCTTAATTCATAAAACATCAACAAGTAAAAAAAATTAGCTGCAGGAAATAGTTTTTGCTTCAATATTCAACACGAATACATAAAACCCAGAGCAATTAGGTCAAGACAGGACGGAAATGCTAAAATCTTGAACTTTACCTGAAAATACTTCTCGTCTGTCAAAACACTAAGACATGATGCTCCACCTTTCTCATAAGCTTTGGCAATTTCGACCTATCAGGAGAAATATTCAGAAAATTGAAATAAATACATATATATATATATATATATATATATATAACAGTTTTGTTTCGATTTGCTTGAATTTTTTGAATGGCTTTCTGGCTAACGAATGTATATGTTGACCAATAATGGCATTCTGTGTACAAACAGTTATCTCTAGAAGGTGATAGATTACGGTATCATCTGATAATAAAGTGTTACATTCTCTGTCTGAGTCCTCAAGTGATTAAATCTTTACACTGATTAGCCCATTCTTGATTGTGGTTATAGTTAACATATAGCACAGGGATTTATTACCCAGAAACAAGTGATTTTTAGTTATCACACTCCAGTATTTTAAGGCATTCTTTGAACCAAAACAAAGAGAGGGAGGATAATCATACCACATAGAGAAGGGAAAATAATCATAACATAGAGACCAGGGAGGATAATGATAATGCAGAGAGGAGGTCAGAGGCAGTCCATTAAACAGAGCAAAAAACTTACATTCATAGTGAGGCGTGAGTTGAGTTACGGTGATTAGGATTCCGAATTGAAAAGGCTTTATCTCAGTTATCGGACTAAAGTTTACACTAGGTGTCCTTTTAACAGTTTAAACCAGTGATGGGCATTGTTGTAATTATTAAAGACTAGAACTAGTAGTAGAATAGAGATCAATTAATATGAAACACCAATATATCAGTATACAGAAAAAATGCTTATTAGCCATGAAAGTAGTTGTGATAAAACTTAAAAATATCACTGTCCGAAACTTTCTACAAATGAAATCATACCGCATGACATATTTCATCAGATGTATAATCGATATTTCCCTATGATTTCCAGGGTAAAATTAATTTATATATTTCGCTCTTGATATCTGAATATTATTCATTAATAGTAATCACAACGAAAAAATCTTTTCAGATCCTAAAAATAATGGACATGCAACACATGCATAGATAACCTAAAAGAAGATGTACGCATAGTCCATAGATTAACCAAAATATAAGCTGTGAACATACTGGATCAAAATCTTCTCTTAAAACTCCTCTACTAGGTGAAGCCTTTTTCACTTCAGCAATTAGCCCGGGCAATCCAGTTCGTAAATATGATGCCTTCAGCGCTCCGATAAAATCTCTAGCAGGAGGGATGCTCTCAAGAGCCCTTGCCACCACTGCAAGAGGTCTTTTCTCTTTCATCTGAAAAATGAACCTTATAAATACTGATGCAAATAATCAATTATACATAAAAAGGGAAGAAACGTAAAGAGAAGAAAGAAAGACTGACACTAGAAAAAGAAGTGAAGAGAGATAAGAACAAGAACCTTTTTTCAAAAGGCTAAGGAAGAGATACCTGTGACACTTCCACATCTTTGTTCCATATAATTTCCTCCAGTATGTTACGAGGAATGTTGCCCTCATTCTCTAAACGGAACTCGAACTGACCAACATAGTGCTGTGGAGGTTCTGTTGGGGGTCGCCTTCTTATTCTTATACCCTGAGTAGCAGCTAGTTCATCTTGGAATCTCCCAAGTTCCCACTCCTTGATTCTCAGTGCTCCTACAGAATCACTACCTGGGGAAACTATTTCTGATCCGTCTTTCAACTCGGACTACAAATAAAATAAAATAATATTTTAATTAGTTTTTACAGACTTTCATAACGATCAATTCAACTAAATTGCACCTTATTAACAAACAAATGTAGTTAATATATAATTATAGTTCAAGATCAAACAGGAAGGAGACCTTAGATGAATTGGAGAGTATTTGAGGAGCAAGAAGACATTTAACTAGCTCAAACATCTCAAATTTCATCCTTTAAAAGTTTCACTTTTTGAAATATTTTAGGGTCCATATCCTTCAGAAGTTGGATAGCTAGCAAAAGGAACATTTAGTGGCAAATTGCTTATAAGTTAAAATGCTAGCTATGGGGCAGACTGAATGGCCATTGTAGAACCATCTTCCTCATCTATAACTTCATTTCAAGACGCAACACAAGTAAAATTTACTTTTTAGGAAAGCAAAATATATTTGTTCACTTCTGATTTTCAAGTTAGAGCCTAAAATTGCTCGAAATGCAAGGGTTGCTGGCCAATTGATCCAAACAGCAACTCTAAGAATGACATTCAACAAAGAGTATCAATAATGTTTCTATAAATGTATAATTAAAAAATAAACCCATGTATACAAAAGAACTAAAGTTGAAAACAATATATTTGCTTGAAGAAAAGAATTAATCTATTTCTGTCCTGCTCTAAATTAGAAGCTGTTTCAACTATCAGTAAGCCGAAAATGCTATTAACAAGAAACTAAATATAGAGTGTAAATAAGAGCAATCACTATTAGCTTCATCCTAAAAAAGAAAAGAAAAACTGGTTGATGCATAATTAACTATTAAATCAGCTTGAAACCCATAAACAATACCCAAAATTCTAACTTGCGCTGCAATGATCGTGTAAAAAGAGTTAATCCAGTGTAAGAATGAAGAAATCCCACAGATAACATTCAAGCCAAATACTCAGAAAGCTAAATGAAACAAATAATTAATCATAAGGATACACAGAAGAAAGGAGATATAAAATTTATGACCTGTTGAGCTCGAATACAGCTGGGAACAGAGAGCTTATTAGAATTGTAGCCTCTGGGTTCGCCCATTAAAGTTCCAGGAATATAATTAATTGACCTTCGAAATGTGACTGTTCCGAATGCCGTTGGTCTGTGAATATTCTGATTCAGGTACGATGACAGAACCCTAATACCAATTGAGGTTTCTCTCAACGAAAGCACTCCTTCCATTCTTTTCAATTCAATTTCAGCGCGCCCTCTGAACCTACTGCGACTCTCACCTGTTAATTTTATACTGCCGTTCCATAAAGGAGACCCGTTTGATTGGAAGACAATTTAGAAAATTTATTTATATCGAAATTAATATACGAGTTTATCTGATTGTATGGACGGGGACCACTTGTTAAAATATTAAATTAATTCATAAAAATATTAATTTTATATAATAATTAATATTTTTATATATTAATTTAATATTTTATAAGTAAGTTTTATTTAATTTTATAAAAATATTAAATTTTTATATAAAAAGTAAATATAATAACAAAATTTTATTTCAAAATTTTAAATTTTGTTTAAAAAATTAAATAAAATTATTTTTATGCAACAGGAGTAACTTAAAAATGGATGCTCAATTTGGGAACTAAAATGCAATATTGAAATGACAAATTGTCGTGTTTTAATTCTCATGATTTGAGGTGGTGTATTAATAAAGATTTGTGTCCATCTTTGGATAATTAAATATAAGAAAATAGTATTTGCATTTTAAATTATTAATTAATGCTTCATCTCCCCCGGATCGTTTATCTTTTTTCCAACAATTTTAATTATATTATTATTTTATAATTTTTATATTTATTTTATTTTATTTTACTATTTAATCTTTTAAATTTTATAAAAAAATTATTTTAGCTCACATCGTTTACACACATCACGTGTGCTAGTTTAAAATAAACATTTTCCATTCTAAATTTAAAATGGAACCCAAATGCAAAATTTGTTACTTGTTTATCACTTTTCTTAAATATAATTCTTTAAATTATCTTTCACAATTATTAAAAATTTAGAGACAATATCGTCGCATTAATTAAAAAGTTAATTTAACATTTTAGTCCCTTAAATAAAGAAAAAACTCGCGGAAAGACTGTACATTTATTTTATTTTATTTTAGAAATAGTCTCTTTTGGAAGTTACGTCCAAACTAATTCTTAATAAAATACACTATATACTTTTTATCAATTACAGTCTATTATAGAAGATAAAAATTGTTCCATTCCATTTTCAGAGTAAAGTACAATCAAAGAAAATAGAGTGCATTTATCATCTCACATAAGAAAATAGAAACAAAAAGAATAAAAAAGTGATTGCTAATATTAATATTACATCATCCCTCACAAATATTAAAAAAAAAAAAAAATTAATAATAGTAATAACAATTATCGAAGAAAAGTTCATGGGATTATAATTACAAATAAAAAGATAGTATTATATAATCCCTCATTTAAGGTATCAAATAATATAAAAAATGATAACAAATAATAATTCATGAAATTTTTTAATGAACTAATCATAAAATAAAATAATAATAAATTATTACAAATAATCATATATAACCCATCATATGAGAGATTATTCCATACTCTTAAAATAAATAAATAATACGTTCTTCCCCTCACATACATGTGAAATCCGCCCCATTATGTATACAAAAAAAAATAGCCTAAAGTTTAGCATATCAAAGTGATGTATTTGACAACAAGAACATCAAATTAGTTTAATACAGTAAAAACAAAAACCAATTATCCCAAACTGACGATAATATTAACAATGGCAACTTAACGTAATACAATTAATCATCATTTAGGAGAAATGGTGCCAATCAGGGAGACCCAAATCTGCTAGGTAAGAAAATTTGAAAGAAATAATAGAACTTATCCAGTGGAACATAGAGCATCACTGAAGCAAACATATTAATTAAAGAGTTGCTTCACTGGTACAACTTTTGGAGCTCATCCTTAAACATGGCCTTCACTTGCTCCCTCTTCAACTTGAGAGCTGCATTAACTAATCCAGACTCCGGGGTCCGCGAATCCAGCATCAACTTAATTTTTGAAGGTAGTTTGAACTTGTCCAACTTTGCGGATTTTGCTTCCTGCATAGTCCAACTTCGCGGATTTTGCTTCCTGCATAGTTGGACAAACAACAAGGTCTTCATGCCTCGACAATAAATTTAAAGTTCCATATATATAGGACCATATGTTTTCATATCCCTTCTATACTAAAAGTTTTAAGCGATTTATATGGTTATAAATGCATTAACTCACAAAGTTGGACAGTTAGACAATTTTTCACAGAGAAATTACATTAGGAACAAGTGCATTCGAGATTGAACGCTCCCGGATTAGGCATGATCATAAGTAGCTAAAATGGTGCACAATTTCCCATGAACTAATGACATCAAATGAAGCAAGGCTTGTCTAGGCAGTAACAGGAACTCTGCAACCACACAAATACATGTCTACAATGGATTTTGTAAGATTTGTTGGCCAGTTAAGTCCTATAGCCACTATTTTGTAAGAACTAATGACATCAAATCAAGCAAAGTTGTATTGTTGACTCCACTATAGAAGTAGAGTATGTGGCAGTTTCAGAATCTTCCAAAAAAGTTATATGATTTCGAAAGTTTTTAATGGAACTTGGGATAGTACCATCCCATCCCGAAACCTTTGTACGTGCTGGCTCAATGACTCCCCGGGCTTTTGCTTGATCTGCATCAAAGACGGAGTCACTTTTTCCCTCTTTTTATTATTTCTAAATCGTTCATGAAATCGCCCACACAATTCTGCTCACAAACTAATACAATTTGGAGGTAATGATATTATCCACTGCTTGACATTTTTCTTAAGTGTCGTCACGAAAATCTGACACATTCCAACTTTCGAGTGATTATAGTACTTTATCACCCGTTGTCCCGCTCATATGAACTAGTATGATCATACGAGTTCGCCATCATAAATTTTCAGAAGTGACAATTTTTTTTTCGGGTCGGCCTTTTCTTGGTCGATCGCCAATGAGAATAGATATTTTGGATCCAAGGGCATAGGGATAGAAGCCATCGGCTCCTCCCCAACCATTGGTCTTGCTTTCACCACCACCAGCCGCCTCTCTAAGTTTGTTATCTTTTTTATGACAGGGTCGAGAATAGGCACGTAAGGAATTATTCGCTGCTCTTCCCGACCCGGTTCCATCCTAGGACCATCATAACCCCTTATTTCAATGGGAGATGGAGCCCTTCCCCGGGAATGTTGGATCGGAGAATCAGGTTATCTCCTTCCTTCTGTTCGACCTGACCAAGTTGCCTCATATAACCCTGAGGCTGGTACTGATAATTAAATTTTGACCGCCTTATTCATTCTTGTTCCGACCAAGGTCGACTCTATGGGGTCTCTGCACGCTCTCTGTCATCAATAGTAGTGGATGGACCCTTCTTCTCTTCTTAGCTCAAAGAAGTAGGCGTTCCACTCCCAGTGTTCACATTGCAAGGTCTCCAACTCAGCCTCAGCCTCTCTAATCATGTGTCGTTTGTCTCTATCCGCATGCTCACGTTGTGAAACTCTTCACGAGGACCCCATCTTCCATATCTCTCATTCACAAATCAGAATCTATAGTGAGCGATGGTGAAAATAAACGCCTCCTGATATGTGTTGAATGAACTTTCTCTACTCTAGGCCATAGTCTATCCTTCACTGAGGCACTAACATGTTGCATGCATGGTTCAACGGAGGATCCTTGACGATCCCTACTTGAACTTCCTCTTTTCACCATAAAAACAACCGTCAAACCAAACTAAGGTGGTGATTTGTTTACCAAATATCAAATTGATCCTCCTTCTAGCGCCAATGTTGACGGGTGAATCTTTCTCCCACTGAAATCACCCAATGGTGTGATGTCGCAAGCACCCAAAAATAAAATCTTACTTTGGAAAAATAGTAATGTAGTAGTTTAAGCAAGAGTCGATCCCACAGAGAATGATTAATTTAATTTTATGTTTTCGCAAACAAAAGTTGGGGGGTTTTGTAATTAAAGAAATAATTTAAATAAAACTAATTAAAATAAATATGAAAAAAAATAAATAAGAAGAAAAATCCTTGGCTTAAGTTAACATCCACCATCAATAATTTACAACTGATTACTAATGCAAAAATAAATCAATTAATATTTTGAAGATTCACCGTAGAAAGAACTACTCGCAGGTGGAATAATTTTTCTCCTCTCTCCTTAATTTTAGATAAGTAGAGCCACTTAGTCTAAATACCCTTACTAATAAACAACATCTGACACTTGTTAAAGATTTAATTTAATAGCAGCATAAAGAATTAGAGAGATCATTGAACTAAACAACACAAGCCACTTATTTGCATTTAATTTAGATGAATATTCTTCCTAAGATAAAATAATCTTTTGATCTGCAAAACAATTATTAAACTTAGTCGCGTCATTAACAGCAATAGATTAATATGAATAATAAACTAGTAGTACTCCTAGCAATTAAACAAATCAATCATAAAATTTAAGCATAGAAGAATATTCAATAATCAAAATATAAATTGAACAATTAAAATAAATTAGATCTCACAGTGTATAAATCTTGATGGATTCAATCACTTAAACCAAGAAAAATAAATTAACTACTCAAAATAATAGAGAACACTAAGGAATAGAAGAGAGAATTTTTATTCTAATGAGAGTTGTGTTTTACATTGTGTATCAAGCCCTCTATTTATAGGCTCCATAAACCTCATAATTTGTCCAAACCCTAATAGGATTTACAATTAAAAATAAAAAAAAATAAAAAATAATTATTATCCTAACCCTAGTTGGAATTAAAATCCAATTTGGAATCAAAAAGTAGCAAAAAATCCGAAATAATTTCGTTTTGGGCAAATTCTGCGTCAGCCAAACATGCCCTCCGCTACAGTACCCGGTCACCGCCTCCCGCGCATTGTGTGGTTCCTTCATATGCCGAAACGATGTCGTTTTATTCATGCGATGTGCTGCTGCTTGGCCGCGCATTACGCGGTCTTTCGTTTCCTAATTGACACGACGTCGTTTCTGATCATCGCTGCTTATTCCATGCGCGCATTGCGCGCGGCTCCGTTTTCCATTTATTTACGATTCTACCACCGTGCGCTGCTCAATTACCAAATTGCCATCTGACTTTGCTGAATTTACAAAAATGCCCCCAAAGCTTTTTTTCCTATAAAATAAAATATAAAATAATTAAGAATAAATAAAAATAATATAAAAATACTAAAAATAATAAAAACACATAATAATAAATAAAACACCTAAAACACTAAAAATAAATAAAAACACATAAATAAAAATAAATATAAAAATACTATAAAATTACGTAAATTAACATAAATTAACTAAAATCCTATAAAACCTATTAAAACCAAAATAAGCTAAATAAATAAACATTTAAGCATACAATAAATATAAAAACTAAATATTAGGAAATAAAAATAGCATATAATTTAACTCTATCACCCAACAACAAGATTCATGCACTCAAAAGAAACCTTTAAACACCACACAGACCAGGTCACGACTTGGGTCGTCTGGGATGTTCTGGTGTAAGAATAAATACAAGTGATTAAACGTCATAATTGAGAACCAAGATAATTGCTGGAATAAATGTAAGATATTTAATATTACAGTCATGCATGTATTAGTATTATCTGGTTCACTTGTCGAGATTTTATATATATATTTTTTCATACACCGCCTGGATCCCCATCAAAAGTAGAAAATAATATTTTTCTCCATTAACCCAAACTGCCTCAAAGATAAAAATACTTAAATGGATTGACCCACGGTCCAAGCCCATCATAATATGTAAAAATAATCCAGCCTAACTCCAAATATAAAATAATCTTTGGTCCCATATTAAATATGAGATCCAATAAATTACGTCCCAACATATATATATTAGTTATTTATTTATTTTAACAATTCTCCTAATTTTAATAAGATCCAAATTACACAAGTATTAGTTATATTCAAATATAAATTAGACCCAATAATTTTAAAGCCCAATTTGATTAAATTAATGTTATTTATTATTAGCCCATATAAATTTGACGTAAAATAAAATTCAAATAAAATATTTTAAATATTATAATTATTTAGTAGGGTATTACATAGCAACATTTTGGAGAATATGCATAAGTATGCACAATGTTGAACTGATTCAATTTGCAAGACATGTTGCAGCAACTCGCTCAAGATTCTAAAACAATTATTATAGTAAATGAATGGGTAATAATATTCCCTTTTCAAAAAAATTATTGGATAATAATACATATATACTACGAAACAATTATAGGAAACCAAAACGAAACTGAAAAACTTGGTCCTTTATGTGCTTTCATCCCACGAAAGTGCACCTTTGATCATTTGCCTGCCGTGTATCAACACAACGAAGAGATTTTCGCTTTTTCTTAGTAATAAAAAAAGAGTAAGGTGCAGTATGCCTGCCGTTACTGTTCGCTTAGAAGACTGCAAAGTATAATGCCATTCTATGTTGTATCAAATACTTCCATAGTTCTATATATGAACACTCATCCGGTCATGTAAAGTAAGTAAGATGTTTACGCGACCTTCAGACCTAAAAATCTGACGATCTCCCAACAAATTTTGCTACTAATCACAAGCTGGTAGTTGCAATCTAATCCCACCTAATTTTGGGTCAATTGCAGCATATTTACGCAATCAATGCCTAACCAATTGACTTCATATGCAGCAGCCAAAGGAATTATTTAATATCCTATAAACCAATATACCAATAATCTCCAAGTTCTTTAGTAATCATGGAGTTTAAACCACCGTCGCCAACAATTTTTCGTTCAAAACATACTAGTTGAGCTTCACAATCCAGAAGCCAACTTCAGTCAACTCTGCTATTAAGTCTTGAGCTTGTGTTAACAGAAACCTGGCAAACAGCAGAATTTTTACTTGTAAATTTTTTAATATCAAAGTTATCTTTCATATTTTTCCCCACAATTAATTAGCCAATGATGCAAAGATCAAATATTAACTAGATGTAACATATCCATGTTAAAAGAAATAAATCTCTTAGAGCCAAGTTTGCCACACACTGCATGTTAACAAGCTCAACTTGTTAAGAAACATCAAGGATATAAAATACATTCAAAATTCTAATAATCTGGTTTTAGCTCGTTCATATTTCATAACGAGAAATGTCTCTAAAAAATAGGACGATCTCTAAATATTGTTCTCTACGCATACCATGAGCGAAACAAACTATTGGCTCTTCTATGAAATAGACTGTCTTCTCGCAGTAAATCTGTGTATCGAAACTCTGAACAAAAGATCCAATACACAGCAAAACTGAACAAACATTGTGCCACTTCTAAAGAAAAGATTACTGAATGTCTCTAGCTGCCATAGGGTGGTAACAACTACCGCCATTATAACCTCCCCTACTTCCATACAACCCACCTGCTCCACCATAACCAGAGCCTGGACTAGAATCATAACCACCACCAAAGCCTGGTCCCCCATAATTCCCATAGCCTCCACCACCTCCACACCCATAGGAATCCAACCCAGTCCTACTATATCCCCCACCAAGCCCTCCACCATAGGAACCATAGCGACTAGAGTAGCCAAGTGTAGGCTCTCCACGATAGCCACCAAAGTCCCCATATGGCACACCAAAATCACCACCACATCCACCATATTCTCCAAGCCTAGCAGAAATACTGCTATATGACCTATAAGAAGAAGGGCCAAAACTGCCACTGCCAAAACCGCTATAGGAGTCTCCATACCCACCAAAACCATCACCATATGCACGTCCCCTAGAGTCACTACCATATGCAGGACCAGGTGCTGCATTTGAGTGTTTCTTTGGTTCAGCCTACTTGATCTCGACCTACAAAAAATAAGTAAGTTAACTTAAGGTTTTCCACTCATGCCAGTCATGTTGAAAGCTAGTCATCACCCCAAGAATGAAAAGGAAAAACAACACAAAATGCAAAAAATAGGGTAGGGAAGCAAAACTGAAAACCAAGCTATCAGTGGTTTCTTGATGAAAGTTGACACTACATGACTCTCTCTTTGTCCCCCTTCGATGTGATGATTCAATACCGTATCTGTGACATGAATTTAAGACATTCACAAAAAACATTTTTAAATACAGTTCTGCAGGAGCTCAGGGATTGCCAACAAAAAATGGTTAACAGTCTTGCACTTGGTGCATAAACATTTGTGCTTCTTCACATTCTGTATGCACAAGGTACCAACCATTATTTTACAGCAGTCTCCGAATTCTATTCTCTTTTAATATAGGCTTTACAAAATCATTTTTTAGCATCTAAAGTGCAACTTTATATTTAAAAAAGAAAAAGAAAATATGAATAATATTTTATCAAATGTGACAACGTTACATCTTAAATTTGGTGTGACAAACATGGTTTTGAACCATGATATTCAAGTGCAACGGAGTAAGCGAATGGCCAAATGCTAATGGCAATAACAAACAGAAAAATACAGCAGTCAAGTTAGTTTCACAATAAACACAAATTATGGAGCTATATTGTACTGCTGCTTCAT
Source organism: Hedera helix (assembly GCA_947179155.2). Taxonomy (NCBI): domain Eukaryota; kingdom Viridiplantae; phylum Streptophyta; class Magnoliopsida; order Apiales; family Araliaceae; genus Hedera; species Hedera helix. The sequence goes on along the minus strand of OX359268.1, from coordinate 36,571,104 downwards.
GCAGAGTATACTTTGAATGTACAAGAGCAGGTGATATGGTATGGGACACTGGATAAACGCACCTGTGTGCCAGCCATACCAATCATATTTCCGTCAACCAGGATATTGTCAACAACCTGCTCACTGTCAAAGACGACAAATCCAAAACCTCTAGAGCATTTAATCACATGATCTCATATAATTTCATGCTCAACCACTTTCCCATGCTTCGAGAAGAAATCTTTGAATTCATCTGATAACAGGAAAAACAAAAAAATCAAATGACCAGCATTTCAATAACAGTCGACATGATCGACGAAGGGACAAAAAAATATGGCTATAATAGTAGAACATACCTTCAGTGACAGATGCTGGTATCCCACCAACAAATATTTTCTTTGTTTTGAAGTCTTTGGATTCAGCAGAACCTTTCGGAATTGTTCTTTTGATCTCAACCTGCTAAACTAAGTCTGTCGGTCATGAAGTCATAATTCAAGTCTATCCCTCAAATTATCTAAAAGACAGGTCCCCAAATCAATATTACAGCCAATCAACAGTAGGAAAATAATTCAAACAAAGAACGAGAATCAATGATTAGATAAAACTTCTATACACTAAACCATCTTGCATGACATCAAAAGCTGCTAAAGGCATAATAAATGCTTCCAAAAATATCTTGGGTGCTACAGATATACAAGACTACAAGCCAAAAAAGTACAAACTGCTTCAAATGAAAGATCATTAAACAAGATACTTATAAATAAATAAATAAACCTCATTAATACAATATGACTAAAAATCTTGTGTGATCCTTATAGACAGAGCTTATTTCAGTAACTTTATTGTGATAGCCTGAATAAAACTTCTGCAGATAACCTAATAAAACCTAGAAAAGTTGGTGATATCCAAAGTTAAAAATGATAAGGCTTCTAGAACAATTAGCACTCAGCTAATAAGCTACATATCATTTGCAATATACAACTAAAGTTGATCGTAAGATTTGAGGAACTCGTATTGAATGACATAGCATTTGCTTTTCAGTTTGATGGCTCACATAAGTGGGGATTATGATTTTAAAAGAAAGTCGAGAGCCAAGGAGGAGTTAAGCGTTCAATACAAAACGGACACATACCCCAAAAACATAGATGTTATTTTTCACCTCACCAAATACATGGAAAAATCCCCATCAAACTATAAGATTATATTTTTTTGCGTTTCTAATGCATTTTGAAATTTTAGTTCGATTATAAACACAATTTTAGTTTACGCTATGAACTTTTCTTACTTATTAAGTTGGTAAGACGAAAAACACAAGACTTTAGTTAGACTCAAACGCTAGAACTCTTTTACCCCAAAAAATAAAAAAAATAAAAAAATAATCGATCTCATATTAGGTGTAAAACTAGAGAAGATAATATCGAAAGATTTTAGGTCGTTCTTGAAAAGGATAGTGGCAGAAAGATGAAAGGATGTGAAAATAAATTTTGTTAAGATATTTTATAAATTTACAGTCTGCAACTGTAACATTATTGTAACACGTAATATTGACCTCAACCGTTCTGTAAGGCCCTCAATGGTCCATAACAGCCCTCACGACAGTGGCCTGCATGATGCTGTTGGAATAGGTCATAATGATCACTAGTTGCAACACCCCAAAACCCAATATTTAGCCACTTTTAAAACCAAAGTATCTTCATCCTACAGCTAACACCACTTACTTATGGAGCAGGACCAGGTTCCTATTCTGATGAGCCTTTAAACAGTCAAATTTGGGTCTAATTTCATTTGCAGAATTAACCCCATTCTATTTTAGCAAATTCTACATTCAGATCAAACCCTTAGCTTCAGTATCATATAGGGAGCCAAAAATAACACATAAATGCCAAGCAAAAAGGGCAGGCATATAACAAAACCCCAGGTGTAAACTGTTACACACTTGGTGGGAGTCAACTACATTTGATAGCCAATGATAATATTTAGCTACGGATTACACTTCAAATAAAACTTCATTTTCACTCAGAATGCTAGGCTCCTGAAAAATAAGTAAACACTAAACAAGCTTTACCAAAGAGCAATATTTGAAAAAAGAAAAATAGTGTACTATAACTTACTTATTTGCCATTTATGACATGAGTTTTGGCAATGACAGTGTCTACAACAGATGGATCACCATGAGTAATAAACCCCAATCCCCTTGGCTGGCCTGTAAGGCAATCCTTCATAATAACCGAGTCTGTAATCTCTCCGTACTTCCCAAAGTACTTGACAAATGTATCTATACCATCACCACCACTAAATTAATTATAAAAAAAGGGCGGGAAACACAAACATGTTGCCTAATACATAAGATTTACCCGGCCAAAAAAATGACCCATACAGCTATAATATCAAGAAGCTGCCAGAGTTAATTGGAATGCTAACCTAATGTAGTATCTCTAGCTAAACCTCCAATGAAAATCTTTCTGTAACATACAATTTCAAGAAAAAAATTAACCCTATCAGACAACAATTAAAAAGATATGAACAACAAAAAGACCAAATTTTCATGGCTTCCTTAGAGATTGTAACTGTACCTATAAAATTAAATATACAAAAAAAAATCATGAATTTTTTTGTAAATGATCTTCTCCACATGTATATGTTTTCCACCAAATTTGATTGTCTAAATATTTTTTTTACTATTTTAAATTAATTGATTCTTTCTTGGTTCGTTTCTAGAGGTGGCTTTAGAACCTGGCTAAAGTGGCTATATATATATACTTCCTAGAACATATAGGCGAAGTTATGAGATCTAGGGTTCGTACCTAGGAAGTAGAAATGCTCTCCAAGCCGACGAGCTTGTACCACTTAAGCTAAAGGATTACACCGTGTCTTGGAGTTGTAATTTGGATTGAAAATAAAAAGACAGTGAAAAGGGGAAATACAAAGAGCCGTGTTTGGCACAAAAAATTAAAATGACTTGATATGATTTTATAAATAAAAGTGTTTAGTATTATTTTTACTTATAAACTATAAATTAAATTAAATAAAATATAAAATTATTTGGCTAAAGTAATTTATAAATTAAAATGAATTTAAAATATTATTAAAATAAGGATAAATGAGTTATTATATTTTGTCAAATTTATTTATTTTAAAATAACTTGTAAATATTTATTTTATAAATAATAAATTATTACTTCTCAAAAATTACTTAAAAGTCAATTATAAAATATAAAATAAGTCCATCACGAATATTTCAATAGTAAAAACCCTACTTATAAGTTGATTTAACCAATTTATAAGTAACAACCGAACATATCTTGAGAGTTTTTTTTAAAAAGAAGAAAATAATAGGTGTCGTTGAGTTTTAGCAAGGAGAAAAGATAAATTAAGTCCTTTTTGAATCAAATATTTTCTTATTGCTTTTGAGAGGAAAAAAAATCCTCTCTTTTATTCTTTAACTTTCACTTCTTTTCTTTTTTAACTAAAAAACTCTAAACATAATGTTGAACTATAACAATCACGTCAAATTCAAATCATAACATGTCATCTCAAGTTCTAACTCCGTATCTCAATACTTTATATGTTTCAATATATAGGGTTGGAATGTTATAAATCTCTTACTGAAATATTAGACGTATATGTCATATTGAATAAATAGTCGCTCATAATTCAAAAAATTTAAATTTTATAACTATACGATAATATAAATCACATATATGTTACTACCTCAATCCTCTGTTCATTGCACTATAATGCTAGAAGTATTTGTGTTATCACCTTCGACAACAGGAACAAACAATCGTACAATAATATTTAAAGTGTTTGTATTCTCGCTGTGACGACCCCAAATCCGGGTTCCATAACCTCGAGTTTGGTTCTCACTATTCAACACATTACTAACAATTAAATACATACATTGCATTTAAATATCGCGAAAAATACATATTGGTTCCCTTCAAAAGGTTACAATACCAGGGTCTATCAACCTTAACATAATAACAGTTCCTATTACAAGGAATTACAAAAGGTTTAACAACCGTAAATACATAATTAAAGATCTAATTAGCATGCATAAGCTAATTTAAGCTCTGGCCTTTCCTTTTCCCTTATCTTTCTTTGAGCAATCAGGATTATCTGAAAAAAATGGTTCATGATATAGCAAGAATGAGCAACTAGTTTGCTCAGCAAGTTTAAAACAATCATATAGATTTAATATATCATGAATGAATGGGAAATATCATCAATGATTCAACAATAGATATAACAATTGTGAATGAAACAGGATTCAAATTTTAATAAACAGAATATTTGAATCTTAAAATGCTGAGTGGTCACTAAGGACCCTGAACTAACTAGGGTATAATAGAGTTTCCTCTGACCCTTTGAGTTGTTTGGTTTTCAAGGGGATCAGCCTATTCAACCCGCTGTATATGCATTACATTTAGTCACTGGCGCCCAAAGTCGGTTTCCCGACACAAAATCCCCTAATTTAGGGTTGTTCAATTCTCAGACTTAATATAAGAAATCCGCACCCAACAATGGTTTGGATAAGCTTTTAAAAGTATTCAAGTTATTGAATTTAGATACGTAATGTCTAGCTGAATTATTAGCTTAAGACATTTTTAATACAGTTCATGAATCAAGAACTAATAAGCTTCAAATGCACTAAGTGCGATTGTATAAACAATATGGATGTGGAATAATTTTAAATAATTAAACCACTGCAAGCTTTAACAATAAATACAAGTATGGAAACTTGTTCAACGATAATAATTGAGTAGGGTTAGAGAACTTGCCTGTTTGCTCAGCTACAATAATTGTTTAGCTTTAACTAACTTGCTTTGAAAGACCTAACATTAATAAAGTCGGTCTAATAATTAGTACGGCGTATTTGCATAACTATACGCTTAAATAACGAACTTATTTACCACACATAAGTACTAACACATAATTTACAGTAGTCAAAACAATATTATTAACCTTATAGACACTTAATCATTTTAGGTTAATAATTTAATAAGTTAGAAAATATTTTTCTTAAGTGTTGGACACTTATTAAACCTTTAAACAACTTATTATAATTGTTTAATTAAATTCAATTTATTTTATTAACTCAATCTCTTTTTAATTACTATTTACTATTGATTAAATAGAAATTAATTAATTAACTCTAGTTATTATTTAAAATAAATAATAACTAATTGTACTTACTTATTATTTAATTATAATTAAATAATAAATAATTATTAACTTAATTTTAACCTTCTTTAATTTAATGTTAATCAACCAATAATTAACTAAGTAATTAACCTTACTTATTATTTAATTAAGGAAATTAAATAATAGTTTACTAATCTTAATCCCCTTTAATTATTATTTAATGTCAATTAAATAATAATTAATTATTTAATTAATTTTAATTATTATTTAAGGTTAAATAATAATCAAATCATTCTTATTTATTATTTTAATTAAATAATAAATTATTACTCTAATAATTTAATTTCCATTAATCGTTATTTAATGTTAATTAAATAATAATTAATTACTTAATTATCCTTATTTATTATTTAATAATATTTAAATAATAAATAATTGATTTATAAATTTTATCTCTCTTTAAATATTATTTAATAGGCATTAAATAATAATTGCTAATTTATCATCTTTATTTATTATTAACATTTAAAATAATAAATAAATAATAAATTTATTTAACTTAACCATGGTTTAGCTAACTAGATTAATATTTAAAATATTTAAATATTAAACTTAATGAAAAATATCCTCCCCAATATTATTTTTGAATTATTATTATTTTTGTTATAATTTTAAATTAGTTTTTAAATATTTAAATTAATTAAAATTAACCCGAATGGCATTTTCGTAATTAAGTTGAAAAACCAGACCGATGGCAATTTCGTAAATAATTCGAAAACTGAACCGAGGGCAGAATGGTAATTCTGCCGAGAAAAACACGGAGGGGCAAACTTGTAATTTCGTCGGAAAATAACTACCGCGCATGGCGCGCGTTATAATATTTTCGGACCAAAACGGCGCCGTTTTTGGCAATCCGGAAATGGCCTCCGCGCATAACGCGCGGAGAAATTTTCTGCCGACGCCAAACGACGTCGTTTGGCTCCGCGTCGGTGGGTGAACAGTGCCTCGCGCATTGCGCGGCCAGTGTTAAATTTTCTCTTCCAAGCAGAATGTGAACAGTGTTTCCGGCTACCCATTTTAAATAAAAATATACCTTCAATAAATCTTTAACTCTTCAATAAAAATCCAAAAAATTTACCAATCATCTTATATTAATTTATAACATGAAAAATTAATTTTTCATGATTTAATATCAATATTTTTTTATAAAAATTTTTACATCACATAAACTACCATAAATCATAACTTTTTGTGTATAACTCCATTTTGAGTGATTCAAACTTTGTTTTTCTCATGATTTAATGTTCTATAATACTAGAACATCAAACCTAAGTTTTATAAAAATATTTTTGGTAATATATTTCAAAACTTGTTTACACATTACTAAATACATATTTTAGCATATAAAATATACCAAAATACAAACCAAACATATTAAACTCAAGCATGGCATAAATATTACCACTACACATTAATAATCATATTAACATGTTTATACTAACATGATGATTTATTTAATTTAAAAACAAAACTTAGATTTAGAATAACCATTACCTTGATTTAATGGCTATCTTCCTTTTTCTTCCAAAGTAGGTTGTGAATGAAGATGACATACACCAAGAACTCCTTCTCCTCTCTTAGTATTTTGCTCTCACTATTTTCTCACTCTCAAATGCTCTCTAGCTCTCTCTTTAGCTTGAAAAATAATGAAGTATACAAGTCTTACAAATGCAAGTATACTCCTACAAAATATTAGATACACACATTGTATCTATTAATCTAGACCATCATGCATCTATATTGGATACTTACATAAGAAAGCTAACCCATACTAAGTTGGTGAGGATTTTGTGGGAAAAGACTTTCCCAAAAATCAAAACAAGCAACCTTTAATTAAATAAATGGAAAATAAAATAAAATATCAAAAAAATCACTTTTTCTCTCTCCTCCATGCCATGGTCGGCTGGTGACATTTTTCCATGTCCCAAATTATTAGTCACATTTTTATTTTTAATAATTAATAAGTTAATTTAAGTATTTTTCAAGTGGGCCAATCATTGGGCTTTAATTTAAAATACCAATTGGGCTTCTATTAAATTGTTTGGGCTACTAAATTGCCAAATTTTATTATTCTACACTTGGGCTACTAATTGACCCATGATGGGCTAATTTAATAATTTATACATTAATTATTCAATCCATGATTAAATAAATAATTAAATGGAATAAATAATTAAATATTCTAACCCATTAGTATTAAATTACTAAATGGACTAATAAATATTATTATTAATATTTCACATTATTTACATTAATTAATAATCATATTAATTAATTTATTATATTTAATTTACTCATTATATTCAATTTAATTGAATATTTAATTAATAGGAAACTTATCAATTATTTTGATATTAAAACTTTAGGGTTTGTTCACTAATTTAATAACATATTAGTGACCCCCTTTAATTAATTTTAGTAATTAATTACATAATTATTTAATCACATAATTAATTAATCACATAAAAAGATTTAAATAATCTCGTAAAAATAACTCGTTGGAAATTAAATTAATAATTTAATTAATAAAGATGTGGAAATTCTAGGACATTACACTCGCCTCCGATAACCACATCAAAAGACCATACTTGAGTTTTCGAGAATGAAATTAAATACCATAAATAATAATTCGAGTCAAATTGCAAGTCTAATTCAAATTGAAACAGACCAAGGTCTACTGCCACTTTGATTTATATTTTTATGCAAAAATCAAATCTTAGCTTTATTGATGATGGTATAAATGACATAATTTTGTTAAATAAAATCATTGCAATTTTTTTAACACCTCACCTGTCAATAATTCAGGAATGATAATAAGGTTTTATTTTTTTAGAAAATAGCGGGCACATAAGCTTAGGACTGCTTAAATAATGTGCTTATTGATTCAAATTACTGTTTTTGCTTATAAGCAAATTTAAATAAGTAGTATGTTTTGTATTAAAAAATTATTAATTATTTATTTTAAGTATAAATTATTAAAAATAATGATTTCGACAAGTAAAAAAAATAATGGGTGAAATTACTAAAATAAAAAAAGATAGATTAAAAATATAATCGGTCAAAAGCTGATGGATTATTATATTTGATAAATAATCAAAAAACAATCAAGCCTAAAAGCATAAACAAATTTTGAACCTGCCGGCTTTAGTCCGGATCTTCGTCTGGGTTACACTATAACGCTGATATTTCACATAATCTGAAAATAAAGTCAAGGTAGAAGGGATATTTTTACATGATAAACTGTCGTTATAGACTTATAAGAACGGTCAAAACCGTTATTATAGATTTATAGTGATATTTTTTATTTAAAAATATTAGTTATCTTTTATTTATAATTGCGCCTTTAAATTCTCCACTGCACGGTTACATCCCTTTCACTTCTTAGTCCCTTCCCCTCCCTCACTGTATGAACTCCTCTATTTATTTATGTTACTCCATCTTTTTTTCATCGACCCACAAACGGCAAACCCAAAAAGGCCACTGCCATGCACAAAAAGAAAATCAAAGGAACATTCCTACTTTTTAGAGATTTCTTACACGTGGACACTAGAAAGAAAGAAACCGTGTTAACTTCAAGCTATGTTAATTTTTGGCGTGGGATATTGTACATTAGATGTTTGTTGAAATGCCACAATGAGGAACATTTGATTATTATACTCCGTTATATTCTGTCTTGGTTCTTAAAATATGAAAAGTGTTTACTTTCTATTAATTCTACCATTGTTGCTTGATTAATTCAAAGAATTTCATGCGCCACAGTAACTATAAAATTGGACTTGTCAATTGGGTGAAAATGGAGTCTCAAACTTTCTCACCACCTAGCTTTGCTGCGATATGGTGTTTGCTTTTTGTGTGGCTTCACATTTGACAGCTTATGGGGAGGTTCGGAAATGACTCTCTTTTTTTTTACTTAAAATTAAAATTTTAGTAAATTTATAAGTAAAAGTATTCGGCATCATTTTTATTTATAAGTCGATAATTATAAGTACTAGTTGTAGATGTGTTTGACTAATACTGACTTATAAGTTAAGTAAAATATAAAGATTACTAAAATATTCTCTACTAAGAAGAACATTAGAAAAATAAAAGAAAACATTTCTGTCATTTCATAATGGTTAACCAACTTTAAAAAAAATGACTTATAAGTCATTTTTTTTAAGCACCAAAAACTTACTTATTTTTTTGACTTTTTTTTAACTTATAAGTAAAAAAAAAGTTGATCCCGAAAAGCTTTTTTAACTTAATTATTTATAAGTTAGGTTGACCAACTTATAAGTATTTGCCGAGCAGGCGCTATATGCCAATGCGTTCTTAATGAGAACATGCAAGTATATTATTATTGACTCGTACCAAAGTTGTAGGAATTTTGAGTTTTACACTCTAATGTTTAAAACTTATTTAAGTGCACCTAAAAAAATTTTTTGCTAAACAAAATGTATCATTCAAAACTTTTCACTAGACAAAATGACCTTTAAAGTTATTTATGCTAAACAAAATGTACCCTCAATTTTGAGCGCAAACTATATTTTTTCCCATGAAAAAGAATTTTATGGTGCACTTTGATATTTTTTAAACATTAGGGTGCAAACCTAAAAATTCTTACAGCTTTGGGATACAATTTGTACTTTAGTCATTATTATTGGGCAAGCTTTAATCTATATTTGTTCATCTGAATTTATCTACACTGATATTTGGAAAGCCATTATTTTTCATATAAAAAGTGGTGGTGTTTTTTTTTAATTTTCTAACTTACGTTCCATTGTTATCATGATGCAATACTTGCTCTAGGCTTCTAGCAGTAACACTATCCCATTCTATTTTATAGTAAATGCCTTCCTTGTGGTCTTTTATAATAATACATTTAATTTCTTTAGGGAATCGGTTCAAACATTGTCCTTCAAGATGCCGATAATGTATTTTATGGGAATATATATATATATATACAAGAATGCATTTCGTAGGTAACAATCAATTCATGGATTCTTGTATCCCATCGATCAGTTAGCTCTATGTTTGTAAGTCAATTTGTGTTCGAGTGTTTAAGGGTGATATTTCTAATGTATTTATTTATAGTTGCTGCTAGGATTAAGACATCTAGTCTGAGAATGTTTGTGATGATACCAAATGCATGATAAGGACGTGCACCGACTGCTCCACACTATGTATTGCGCTTAAACACGTATTTTTAATGATCCCATGCAAACACACATCGTTTTATATATATATATATATATATATATATATATATATATATATATATATATGAAGAATGATCCATAGTCAAAGGAAAATATGAATTTATTTTTTATCTAATCTAATCTTATCATTCCGTTGTAATAAATAATGGCTTAGAAGAGCATACCGCATAACAGTTTGCAACTTTACTGCTCAATTATTATGCGATATATGACTCACAAAAAAATTGTCTATAATACCACTTAGAAACAAAATAATAATAATAATAAAATAAAAAATTAGAAGTATCGCAAAACTATTATGCAGTACCCCTAAATTATTTTTTTTACATACCAAATAACTGTTTTGCGGTATATAAAAAAAAATTAGATATCGTAAAATTGTTATGCCGTATATATAAAAAAAAAGTACCGCATAACTATTCTGCGATACCCCTAAAATATATATATATATATATATATATATATATATATATATATATATATATATATATATATATATATATATATATATATTATTTTTACCGCATAATAATGAATTGGAACAAAACATCAGTGACCTCATAACAGAAATGGGAGCAGAGGGCTCTCCATCTCCATCGCCACCGTCAATGAATTCAAGTTTGTTTAGTACTAAAAAATTAAACATTTTTTTAACAAGAATGATCGCACAAATTTTTATAAGAAAAGTAGCTTCTTATAATACATGATGGGGGATCATTGTGATCCCTCAGCTTGAATTTCACCATTTCTCAGCCATTAGAGCAATCGAGATTTGTGTACAATTCTGTGATAAATCACTACATCTCACCTATAAAATTACCTGATTAATACTAAGAAACAGACCTTGATTACTGCTTCAATTTTATTTACTTTTGGATGAAAGAATAAATTTTGTTCGAGAAGAAAAAGAAGAGATGATGAAAAATGGTCAAAAAAAATGAGAAAATGGAATAGTACAAAATTCTCTATTAATCAGAAATAGACTCCCCGCAAAAATTGCATGGACGCCCACAACAATGGAAGAACGATGATTCTGCCCCCAAGGAAGATTGAAGAACGAAACCGCATAACTATTCCGAAATAATAAATAAATAAAATTAGGTGTACCACATAACAGTTTTGTGGTACCCCTAAATTTATTTATTTATTGCTTTCTTGGCATACCGTGTAATTATATTATGCGATAAGTTAATTTTTTTTTTTTTTTTGCTTTCTTGGTATACCGTATAACAGTTTTGTGGTACCCCTAATTTATTTATTTTTACAACTAAGGGGTATTATGGATAATTTTTTATGAGTCATATACTGCAAAACAATTGTGTGATAGTGCTACAGATTGTTCTAAGGTATTCTCTTATCTAAGTCATTAGATATTGCAGTGGATTAATAAGATTTAATTGGATGAAAAATAGCTCTCATCCCCCTTTGATTATTGATCATTTCCATATATATATATATATATATATATAGAGAGAGAGAGAGAGAGAAGGTATTTTCCTCTTTATTTGTAGTTGTGCTTAATCCTTAATTCGTCAAAGCTTATGTTACGTTTTGATTGTATGAATGAATATGATAATGGAATGAAATAAATTGTATTTGGTTGTTTCATTGGAAATTATTCTCATTCCTACCAAAATTGTGAATTTTATTATTTAAAAAAATATATATAATGACTCATTGTAGTTTAAATAGAATGAACCATTTTACTATATTCTATTCCCTTCTCTATACAATTTCTTCACCAATTACATTTTTTTAATTCAAAGTTAACATTATAGTTTACCAATTTCACTCATGACCTTTCATTTCATGGCATGTAGAATATTTGGAAATGCTGGTTGAATTTAACCACCAAAACAATTCGAAATTAAAAAAATATAAAAAAACAATTATTTTTAGTCTATTTTCTCATCTTGGGGTGGGAAGGTTCTTTATAACATAATCAATATTTTTCTTCATTTTCAATTAGTCCAACTACAAATGATAAGATTCATCCTGATTATTCTCATATGTAGTTTTAAAAAATCAGATTATTAGCATTTATGTTTTTTAAAATTGACTATAAGCATGTTTGATTGTTTATAAATTATTCCAAGCACCTAAGGAAGCTTGAGTATTATATAATATTCTATAAAATGTTATACTATTATCCAAGTATTAAATAATTCATAATATAGTATTCATTTAAAAAGAAATGTCAAAAATACATTTAGTTATTGTTCTTTAGTTCCTTTTAGCAATATAAAATTTTATTTCATAATTGTCCATATAGTTTTGTATATGAACAGTGTTGTTCTTAAAAAGTGTGAGAGGTAATGATATTCCATTAAAAATAAAAATTGAATGTTAACATGCAATTTTGACTTTATATTAGACAATGAATAATTATTTATTATTTTACTTTTATATTGTATTACCAATAGCATAATTTAACTTAAAACTTTCATAATTAATTTCTCCCCATCCAATGTTTTATGTTCAATTTTTTAGCAATTAATTTAAAATATAAAAATAAAAATAAAATCATTGATATGAATTTACATATTTGTAGAATTGGTAAAAAAATTTGTGATAACAAAGGTATCATAAGAACTTTGATGCAATTTTTGTATGAAGTATTTGCCTTATATTTGATATGCATGGTAGGCAAGAAATTTGAAAACTCTTTTGGTGACTTTTTCTTCTTTTTCCTTATAAATTTATTTGTTCATATTACTAATATTTTACTCGATTTCTTATGATTTAAATAAAATTTTAAGCTAATAAATTATTGTATTATTTAAATAAACACGATCAACCCTGAATAAAATTCATTTGATGTAAATTTATGCAAATAAATTATTGCGTTATTTAAATAAATACGATCAACTCCGAATAAAATTAGTTGATACATAATTTCTTACTGTATCTAGCATTATTAACGACATATAATATTTATTTATAATTATATCGATCAAATTGAGTTAATAATTTTGGAAAAGAGAGTGTATATTGTTTAAAATATACAAATATTACCGTTTGGAGTGAAAGCAAATAATTTGCAGTAATAATTATAAATATTATTATGAAAGTCAAAACTTTGGACTTCACCGGCTATTCCTTTTCTCTCTGTTTTGCTGGGATTCGCGACCAAAACCCCCCACGCAAAACCCTTGATTCTCCACTACTTCATCTTTCCCCGCTGAAAACCCTAATTTCCCAGTACAAAACCCTCGATTACGAGCATACTTCGGTGCTGGCCGCCACCATGTACCTAATTTGGGCTTAATTTCTCCTAAACGTTTCAATTTTGGTGGCGATTTTGAGGATGATTATTATGACGTCAGCCCTAAGATGGATATGTGGCGATTCCTGGTGGTCCAATTCTGACATTACGAGGAAGAAGCTGGATACTCGTTTTGTAAGTCTCTCTGCCTGAATCTTTCATTATAATTGTCTGTAATTTTAGCTTTTGTATATGACTGTTGACTGCTTGTGTGTACTGAGCTTAATATGAATTTTTGTTTGTTTGTTTTTTTGTTTTGCTTTTAACCATATATGGTTTGTTTATGGGGATAATTGGATCTATAATATTTAGGTTTTCTTATGTTTGTGTTTAAGTATGGTAATTATATCATTAATGTTATGATCCTATATATGGAATTCTACCCTTTTTATTTTTATATAATTGTAACTGAAATTGGATTGACTTAGGTTTGTATTAGAATTTGACCTTTACTGATTCTTATGGTATGGGATTAGATTATAATAAATATAGTTTTCTCATAGCTTAAGGATCAATTTAGGTTTTTACCTGTAGGCACGTACACTCTCTTGCTTTTTTTTTTCTTTCTTTCCTTACGACCTTACCTACTTTTAATTTGCATTGGTCTATATTTATTATGCTAAATCATATCATGTGGCCCTTTATGATACTGCCTGATTTTGTTTTTTTTGTTCAACCCTTACTCATTTCATCTTCTAGACATATGAGGTTGTAACAGGGTTATTGGGTCTTTTTAAATATTGAAATCTACGAGAAATTGCATTGAGATTGGTTGATGGAAATATTAAAGGAAAAGGCATAACAGCAAACTGCATTCAAAATATCCCTTAGTTTTAAGGTCCATACTTTATTTATTCATTTACTTCTTCCTGCTTCAACTCAATTTTTTAAAGATCTTTTTATGACATAATTTGTTTCTCACAAATAAATGTTTTAGTTGCTTAACAGTTTTCTGTTTCATTATTTGCTTAAGATGATATGATGTTTCCTCTATTTAACGATTTGCTTCATTCGTTAGTTGTTTTTTTTTTCAAAAATTTTTTATTTTGTATTTTTTCTGTTTTTCTTTTTCTCTGTTTTTTCCTTCTCCACTTTTAGTTTGCATTAGTATATGCCTCACTTATTCTGTAAAATTATTAACTCTGGTCCTTCGAACAGTATCCTGGTAATGTTTCATTTAATAAATGGTCGTACATTTTATTTACTACAAATATGAGATTTTAACAGTGGCATATGTTCTTTTTAAATAGTGAAGTCTCATGGAAATTGCCTTGGTAGATTTAATAAAAAACTTAAATGAGAATACAATATTCTACATCCTTGAGTTTTAAAGTTTGTGCTTTATTTATTTATTTTTACATTTTGTTTGATATGAATTTCAGTTAGGTGTATGATTTCTGTATTTCTTTAAAAAATTTATTTGAATTTAAATAGAACTTGTCTCCATAGATTTGTGGCCCTTCGTATTAGTGCTTGATTTTGTTAACTTTGTTGAATGTTTTTACTCAATTTTCCAATTACACAGATGAGGTTGTAACAATGGTTTTGGTACTTTTTAAAATCATAAAATCTCTTGGAAATTTCCTTGAACTTGGTTTCAATATAATTCTTTTCTGCTTATTTTTTAATTTTTTTTCTTTCTATATATTCCATTATTAGGAATTGGTCATTTGAGTTTCATTTATTTTTGTTATTCTTTTTTAACTGCATTTTCTCTTCGTGTATTTCATATACTTTTTTCTCAAATTGGTTAGAATATTTGAATGTGGATATGAACTTTTCACATCATCTTTTTTTAGCTTATTCTTATTTTCCTTTATTCTACTTTGTTTTCTTCCATCTTGCATATTTTCTTTTCTTTTGTTTTTTCCCTTTTAATTTTTGGTGTTTAAGATGACCATATTTATATTTTCCTTTCCATTCATCCTCCTTTCGTTTTCTCCATTACTATTTTTTTTTCTTTTATTATCTTTTTATATTTCTTCTTTGTTGATTTAGTTCATGCTGCAGTTGCATTTATTTAGTATATTTTTCTTCCTTATTACCCCCATCTTTCATGCATTTAATATCTAAAGAACAGATGATGCTGATAAGGATTTAAATTTTAGCTTCATTTTTTTGGTAGCTTATTTGTATTTTCATTTATTCTCCTTCTGAGTTTTCTTCTATTGTGTGTATTTTCGCGTATTTTTTCTCTTAATCATATGTGTTTGTATTTTATCTGTTCTTCACTCTCTCTTTATTAATTTTCTCTTCCTTTTCTCTTCCTTCTAAAGTGCATTAGTATGTGCTTCACATATTCTCCTTCCTCATTTTCCCTCCATATTTTTTTGTATTTTCTCGGTTTTTCTCTTGTTTTTATAATTTGATTTAGAAGAATAGGGTAATGAGAACTTTCACCAGCAGCGGGTTGCCGCACGACAAGATAACATGGCTTTTGACAACCACCACTTGTCGTGACATCTGTTGCTAGGGACCTGCACTAGGGCCAACTGCATAGTAGAAGTCCTTCACCTTGTCTCCGGTGAGGGAGAAGCAAGGTTTGGGGGGCAACGCGATGCATGACCCGTGCCGATTTGCCCTCGGCCTAATTGTTTCACTAGTATTATTTTTTTTCCTCCTTACTTTTCTGTATCTATTTTTTTTGTCCTACATATTCAACAAAAATACTACAGACTCTTGTTGCGATTAGACACAATGGCATACTTTGTAAACAATACAAATATACGCAGGAAATTAATCAATGATTCTATTCGCAACAAAAGTCTACATGTTTTTGTAGCAATATATATATATATTTTTCTTCTTTGTATGTATTCCACTATTAGGAATTGGTCATTTTTTAGTTTCATTTATGTTATTATGTTTAATTTGTTTCCCCCCTCTTAAATGTATTTAACATCTCGTGTATTTTATTTACTTTTTCTCAAATTGGTTATATTTGAGTATTGATATGAACTTTTCATATCATCTTTTTGTAGCTTATTCTTATTTTTCGTTATTCTTCTTCTCAATTTTCTTCCATGTTGAGTATTTTTATCTGCTTTTCTCTCTTAATTTTACGTGTTTAAGATGACCATATTTATATTTTAATTTCAATTCACCTTCCTTTCTTTTTCTCCATTACTTTCTTTTTTCTTTTTCCATCTTTTTATGTTTATGCTTTTTCGATTTAGTTCATGCTTCAGATGTATTTGCTTAGTCTCATTTTCTTCCATGTTTCCCTCGTCTTTCATACATTATAGTATCTCAAGAACATATTATGTTGATTGGGATTTAAAGTGTAGGTTCGTTTTATTGTTGTAAATTATTTGTATTTTCGTTTATTCTCCCTCCTTAGTTTTCTTCCATCTTGTGTATTTAAGTTTTGTATATCTCTTTCTTAATATTATGTGTTTGTATTTTATCTGCTTTTCTCTTTCCCTTTATTATCTTTTCTCTCTTTTTTTGTTCCCTAATTCTAATTTGCATTAGTATGTGCTTCACTTATTTTCCTTCCTCATTTTTCCTCCATATTTTTGCATTTTATCGATTTTTCTCTTGCTTTTATAATTTGTTTTAGAAGAATAGGGTCACAGAGCTTTCACTAGCGGCGGGTTGCCGCACAATTGGATAACAGGGATTTTGACAACCACCGCTTGTCGTGACGTCCCTTCCACCTTGTCTCTGTTGAGGAAGAAGTGAGCTTGCTTTTTTTTTTTTTTGGGGTTGGGGGGGGGGGGGACGCGATGCGAGACCTCGCCCACTTGCCCTCGGCCTAAGCTTCATTATTATTTTGTTTCTCGTTTCCTAATTTTCTCTATTTATATTTTTGACCTTTATATTTAACAAAAAATTGACCAACTCTTGTTGCAAGTGGACACAGTGGCATACTTTGTAAACATTACAAATAAATGTGGGCAATCAATCTATGTTTCTATTCACAATAAAACTCCACACGTTTTTGTTGCAATATAATTATTTTTTATTTTTTCTTTCTATATATTCCCGTGTTAGGAATTGGCTGTTTTTTAATTTCATTTGTGTTATTCTGGTTAATCTATATTTTCTCCTCTTAAATGTATTTAACATCTCGGGTATTTAATTTACTCTCTCAAAACCATATTTTAATATCGATATGAACTTTTCATGATATATCTTTTTGTAATGTATTCTTATTTTCCTTTATTTTTCTTCTCAGTTTTCTTTCATTTTAGGTATTTTTGAACTTTTGACAGCATCTTTTTGTAGCTTATTCTTATTTTCCTTTATTCTTTTCAGTTTTTTTTCCATTTTTGCATGTTTTTCTTTTTAGCTCTTAATTTTACGTGTTTAAGATGACCTTATTTATATTTTCATTTCAATTCGCCTTCCTTTCTTTTTCTCCATTACTTTTTTCCCCTTCCAGCTTTTGATGTTTATGCTTTTTCGATTAAGTTCACGGTTCAATTGCATTTGCTTAGTCTCATTTTCTTCCCCATTCCCCCTGTCTTTCATACATTTTAGTATCAAGAATAGATTGTGCTGATTGGGATTTAAAGTTTAGCTTCATTTTATTTTTGTAACTTATTTGTATTTTCGTTTATTCTCCTCAGTTTTCTTCCGTTGTGTGTATTTTCGTCTAGTTTATTTTTCTCTTAACCCTATGTGTTTGTATTTTATCTGTCTTTCTCTTTCCTTTTATTATCTTTCTCTTTCTTCTTTTTTTTTTCTTCCCTACTTCTAATTTGCTTTAGTATGTGCTTCACTTATTCTCCTTCCTCACTTTTCCTCCATATTTTTGTATTTTCTCGGTTTTTCTCCTGCCTTTATAGTTTGTTTTAGAGGAAGAGGGTCATGATAGCATTCACCGACGATGGGTTGCTGCACAACAGGGTAACAGGGTTTTTGACAACCACCACTTGTCGTGACATCCATCACTAGAGAACCACTCCAACTTGTCTACCTTCGGTGAGGGAGAAGCGGGGTTGGGGGGGGCGACGTTGTGCGTGTTGCCCATGCAGACTTGCCCTCGGCCTATATGCTTCACCATTATTTTATTCTACTAGTTTTCTCCTTCCCTAATTTTCTCTATTTATATTTTTGTCCTTTATAGTCAACAAAAATACGACAGACTCTTGTTACGAGTGGAAACAGTGGCATACTTTGTAAACTATACAAATAGACACAGGCAATTAATCGATATATCTATTCCCAACAAAAGTCTGCATGTTTTTGTTGCAATATAATTTTTTTATTTTTTTCTTCTTTCTATATATTCCACTACTAGGAATCGGTCATTTTTTAGTTTCATTTGTATTATTTTGTTTGCTATGTATTTCCCCCTCTTAAATGTATTTAACATCAGCATTTCATGTACTTTTTCTCAAATTGGTTAGATTTGAATATCAATATGAACTTTTCATATCATGTTTTTGTAGCTTATTCTTATTTTCCTTTATTCTCCTTCTCAGTATTCTTCCATTTTGCATATTCCTCTTTGTTTTTCCCCTCTTACTTTTACATGTTTAAGATGACCGTGTTTATATTTTCATTTTGATTCACCTTCCTTTCTCTTTCTCCATTACTTTTTTCCTCAGCTTTTTATGTTTATACCTTTTTGATTTAGTTCATGCTTTAATTACATTTGCTTAGTCTCATTTTCTTCCCTATTTCTCCCGTTTTTCATACATTTTAGTATCTCAAGAACATATTATGTTGATTGGGATGTAAAGTTTAGCTTCATTTTATTTTTGCAACTTATTTGTATTTTTGTTTAATCTTCGTCTCAGTTTTCTTCGATCTTGTGTATCTTCGCCTCTTATTTATTTCTCTTTTAATCTTACGTGTTTGTATTTTATCTATTTTTCTCGTTCCCTTTATTATCTCTATTTTTTCTTCACCACTTTTAATTTGCGTCAGTATGTGCTTAACTTATTATCGTTCCTCACTTTTCCTTCACATTTTTGTATTTTCTCGGGTTTTCTCTTGCTAGTTTGGTTTAAGAATA
The DNA here is from genome assembly GCA_947179155.2 of Hedera helix. Taxonomy (NCBI): domain Eukaryota; kingdom Viridiplantae; phylum Streptophyta; class Magnoliopsida; order Apiales; family Araliaceae; genus Hedera; species Hedera helix. The sequence continues at coordinate 36,551,489 of OX359268.1, read as the reverse complement.
GGGTCACGAGCTTTCATGGGCGGCGGGTTGCCGCACAACAAGATAACTGGACTTTTGACAACCACCACTTGTCGTGACGTCTGTCGCTAAGGATCCGCCTTAGGGCCAACCGTATAGTGAGAACCCCTCCGCCTTGTCTCCGATGAGGGAGAAACGGGGTTCGGGGGCAACGCGATGCGTGATGCCCATAATTTGCCCTCGGCCTAATTGTTTCACCATTATTTTATTCTATTTTGTTTCTCCTTCCCTAATTTTCTATATTTATATTTTTGTACTTTATATTGAACAAAAATGCGACATATTCTTATTGCGAGTGGACACAATGGCATACTTTGTAAACAATACAAATAGACATGGGCAATTAATCGATGTTTCCATTAGCAAAAAAGTCTAGATGTTTTCGTTGCAATATAATTATATTTATTATTTCTTCTTTCTATATATTCCGCTATTAGGAATTTGGTCTTTTTTTTTCATTTGTGTTATTTTGTTTAATCAGTATTATTTTCCCCTCTAAAATGTATTTAACATCTCGTGTATTTTACGTACTTTTTTCAAATTGGTGTGAACTTTTGATATCTTTTTGTAGCTTATTCTCATTTTCCTTTATTCTCCTTTTAAGTTTTCTTCCATTTTGTGTGTTTTTCTTTGTCTTTTTCCTCTTAATTTTACGTGTTTAAAATGACAATATTTATATCTTCATTTCCCAGCTTTTTATATAAATGCTTTTTTGATTTAGTTCATGCTTCAATTGCGTTTGCTTAGTCTCATTTCTTCCCTATCTCCCCCGTCTTTTGTACATTTTTGTATCTCAAGAACAGAATATGGTAATTTTGGATTTAAAGTTTAGCTTCATTTTATTTTTGAAACTTATTTGTATTTTCGTTTATTCTCCTTCTCTGTTTTCTTCGATCCTTTGTATTTTCATCTTGTTTATTTCTCTCTTAATATTATGTGTTAGTATTTTATCTGTTTTTCTCTTTCCCTTTATTCTCTCTCTTTCTTTTTTTCTTCCTTGTAATTTGCATTAGTATGTGCTTCACTTATTGTCCTTTCTCACCTTTTTTCCATATTTTTGTATTTTCTTGGTTTTTCTTTTTGTCGTCATAGTTTGTTTTAGAAGAATAGTCACGAGAACTTTCTCCGACCGTGGATTGCCGCACGACAGGATAATAGGGCTTTTGACAATCACCACTTGTCGTGACTTTTGTCGCTAGGGATCCTTATTACGGCCAACTGCATAGTGAGAACCCCTCCACCTTGTTTCCGGTGAGGGATAAGCGTGGTTGTGGGGGCGACGCGATGCATGACACCCAGGCATACTTGCCCTCGGCCTAATTGGTTCACCCTTATTTTATTCTATTTTTTTTATCTTTCCCTAATTTTCTCTTTTTATATATTTGTCCTTTATATTCAACAAAAATATGAAAGATTCTTGTTGCGAGTGGACATAGTGGCATACTTTGTAAACAATACAAATAGACACGGGCAATTAATCGATGTTTCTATTCTCAACAAAAGTCTACATTTTTTTTCAATATAATTTTTTTTTTTTTCTTCTTTCTATATGTTCCACTATTATGATTTGGTCATTTTTTAGTTTCATTTGTGTTATTCTGCTTAATATGTATTTTTCCCTATTAAATGTATTTAACATCTTGTGTATTTTATGTACTTTTTCACAGATTGGTTATATTTGAATATCGATATGGATTTTTCATGTCAACTTTTTGTAGCTTATTCTTATTTTCTTTTATTTTCGGTTTTCTTCCATTTTGCATATTTCTCCCTGCCTTTTCCCACTTAATTTTACGTGTTTTAGATGACTATATTTATATTTTCATTTCAATTCACCTTCCTTTCTATATTTATATTTTCATTTCAATTCACCTTCCTTTCTTTTTCTCTGTTATATTTTTCCATATTTTTATGCTTATGCTTTTTCAATTTAGTTCATGCTTCAATTGCATTTTTTAGTCTCATTTTCTTCCCTATTTCCCCCCGTCTTTCATGCATTTTATTATCTCAATAACACGTTCTGCTGATTGGGATTTAAAGTTTAGCTTCATTTTATTTTTGTAACTAATGTGTTTTTTCGTTTATTTTCCTTCTCAGTTTTCTTCCATCTTGTATATTTTCTTGTTTATTTCTATCTTTTGTTTTTGTATTTTATTTGTGTCTCTTTCCCTTTATTCTTTATCTTCCCTACTACTAATTTGCGTTTGTATGTGCTTCACTTATTCTCCTTCCCAACTTTTCCGTCATATTTTTTGTATTTTCTCGGTTTCTCCGACCTTTGTAGTTTGTTTTAGAAGAATAGGGTCATGAGAGATTTCACGAGTGGTCGGTTGCCGCATGACAGGATAACAGGGCTTTTGACAACCATCACTTTTCGTGACACCCGTCACTTGGGATCTGCATTAGGGACAATTGTGTAGTGAGAACCTCTCCACCGCCTTTCCGGTGAGGGAGAAGTGTGGTTGGGGGGGCGACACGATGCGTGACACCCATGCAGACGTGTCCACGGCCTATTTGCTTCACCATTATTTTATTCTTTTTTGTTTTTCATCCCTAATTTTCTGTATTTATATATTTGTCCTTTATATTCAACAAAAATACAATAGTCTTGTTGCGAGTGGACCCAATGGCATATTTTGTAAACAATACAAATAGATACGGGCAATTAATCGATGTTTCTATTCGCAACAAAAGTCTACATGTTTTTGTTGTAATATAATTGTTTTTTGTTTTTTCTTCTTTCTATATTTTCCACTATTAGGAATTGGCATTTTTAGTTTCATTTGTGTTATTCTATTTAATCTGTATTTTCCCTTTACTTGTATTTAACATCTCGTGTATTTTACGTTTCATATCATCTTTTTGTAGCTTATTCTTATTTTCCTTTATTATTCTTTTCAGTTTTCTTCCATTTTGCATATTTTTCTCTGATTTTTTCCTCTTAATTTTATGTCTTTAAAATGACCATATTTATATATTCATTTCCATTCACGTCCCTTTCTTTTTCTCCATTACCTATTTTCCCCATATTTTTATGTTTATGCTTTTTCGATTTAGTTCATCCTTCAATTGCATTTGCGTAGTCTTATTTTTTTCCCTATTTCCTTTGCCTTTCATACATTTTAGTATCTCAAGAACTGATTATGTTGATTGGGATTTAAAGTTTAGCTTCATTTTATTTTTGCAACTTATTTGTACTTTCGTTAGTTCTCCTTCTCAGTCTTCTTCTATCTTGAGTATTTTCGTCTTGTTTATTTCTCTATTTATCTCGTGTTTGTATTTTATCTTTTTTTCTCTTTCCCTTTGTTATATTTCTCTTTCTTTTTTCTTCCTTACTTCTAATTTGTGTTAGTATGTGCTTCACTTATTCTCCTTCCTCACTTTTCGTCCATATTTTTGTATTTTCTCAGTTTTTCTTCTGCCTTTATAAATTGTTTTAGAAGAATACGATCACGAGAGCTTTCACCGACTGTGGGTTACTGCACAACAGGGTAACAAGTCTTTTTACGGCTGCCACTTGTCGTGACGTCCCTCGCTAGGGATCCGCATTAGGGTCAATCACGTAGTGAGAACCCCTCTACCTCGTCTAGTTAGGGAGAAGCGGGATTTTTTTTGGGGGGGGGGGGGGGGGGTGTTGCGTGACGCTCATGCGGACTTGCCCTTGACCTATATGCTTCACCATTATTTTATTCTATTGTGTTTCTCCTTACCTAATTTCCTGTATTTATATTTTTGTCCTTTATATTCAACAAAAATACAACAAACTCTTGTTGCGAGTGGACACAGTGGCATACTTTGTAAACAATACAAATAGACACGGGCAATTAATCTATGTTTCCATTCACAACAAAAGTCTACATGTTTTTGTAGCAATATAATAATTTTTTATTTTTTCTTCTTTCTATATATTCCACTATTAGGAATTGGTCATTTTTTAATTTCATTTGTGTTATTATGGTTAATCTATATTTTCCCCTCTTAAATGTATTTAACATCTCGTGTATTTTATGTACTTTTTCTCAAATTTGTTATATTTTAATATCGATATGAACTTTTCATATCATCTTTTTGTAGCTTATTCGTATTTTCCTTTGTTCTCCTTTTAAGATTTCTTTCATTTTGCGTATTTTTCTCTGATTTTTTCCTCTTTAATTTTACATGTTTAAGATGACCATATTTATATTTTCATTTCAATTCACTTCCCTTTATTTTTCTCCATTACTTCCCCCCCCCCCCCCCACCCCACCCCAACTTTTTATGTTTATGCTTTTTAAATTTAGTTCATGCTTCAATTGCATTTGCATAGTCTACATTTTAGTATCTCAAGAACATATTTTACTGATTGGGATTTAAGTTTAGCTTCATTTTATTTTTGTAACTTATTTGTAGTTTCGTTTATTCTCCTCAGTTTTCTTCCATCTTGTGTATTTTCGTCTTGTTTCTCTCTCTTAATCTTATGCATTTGTATTTTATCTATTTTTTTCTTTCCGTTTATTATCTCTCTTTCTTTTTTTCTTCCCTACTTCTAATTTGCATTAGTTATGTGCTTTACTTATTCTTTTTCCTCACATTTTTTCCATATTTTTTGTATTCGCTCAGTTTTTCTCCTGCCTTTGTAGTTTGTTTTAGAAGAATAGGGTCATGAGAGCTTTCACCGGCAATGGGTTGCCACACATGACAGGATAATAATGTTTTTAACAACCACCACTTGTCATGACGTCAGTTGCTAGGGATCTGCATTAGGGCCAACCGCATAGTGAGAACCCCTCCACCTCGTCTCCGATGAGAGAGAAGCGGGGTTTTTTTTTTGGGGGTGGGGGTGGGGGTGGGGGGGAACGATGCGTGACGCCTATGTTTTTGTATCTTATTCTTAGTTTCCTTTATTAGCCTCCTCAGTTTTCTTCCATTTTGTGTATTCCTCGAAACTCTTAAGTTTTTGTGTTTAAGATTTGACCATATTTATATTTTTCAATTCAATTCACCTTCATTTCTTTTTCTCCATTAATTTTTTTTTTCTTTTTCTCCATTATTTTTTTTTCTTTCTTTTTCCATACTTTTATGTTTATGCTTTTTTAATTTTGTGCATGCTTCAGTTGCATTTGCTTAGTCTCATTTTCTTTCTTATTTCCCCGTCTTTCATGCATTTTAGTATCTCAAGAACAGATTATGTTGATTGGGATTTAAAGTGCATCTTCATTTTATTGTTGTAACTTATGCGTATTTTCGTTTATTCTCCTCCTCAGTTTTCTTCCGTCTTGTGTATTTTCATCTTGTTATTTCTCTCTTAATCTTTATGTGTTTGTATTCTATCTGTTTTTCTCTTTCCATTTATTACCTGTCTTTTTTTTTTCCTTCCTTATTACTACTCCCTCCGTCCCAGTATAAAAGTCCTGGTTGACTTATTGTCCATATTTAAATTCTCATTTAATTGCAGAGTTTTTTGTATATGACTAGTGTTGCTCCATAAATATGCATAGGAAATAGAAATATGATAATTAATACTAAGGATATAATAGACAAATTATTATAAAAAATGGATTATTTAAGGTAAATAGACATTTAACTTGGGACTACCTAAAATAATAATAATGACTTTTATCTTGGGACGGGGGAGTACTAATTTGCATTAGTATGTGCTTCACTTATTTTCCTTCCTCACTTGTCCTCCATATTTTTATATTTTCTTGGTTTTTCTTCTGCCTTTATAATTTGTTTTAGAAGAATAGGATCACGAGAGCTTATTCTTATTTTCCTTTATTCTCCTTCTCAGTTTTCTTCCATTTTATGTATTTTCTTCAACTTTTTCATCTTAATTTTACTTGTTTGAGATGACCATATTTATATTTTCATTTCAATTCATCTTCCATTCTTTTCGTCCATTACTTCGTTTTTATTTTTTATCTTTTTATATTTCTGCTTTGTCAATTCAGTTCATGCGCCAATTGCATTTGCTTTAGTATTTTTTTCTTCCCTATTTCCCCCGTTTTTGATCGATTTTAGTGTCTTAAGAGCAGATTATACTGATTGGGAGTGTAGCTTCATTTTATTGTTTGTATTTTCCTTTATTCTCTTGAGTTTTCTTCCATCTCGTGTATTTTCATCTGTTTTTTGCTCTCTTAATTATTTGTGTTTGTATTTTATCTGTTTTTCTCTTTCCTTCGTTATTATTCTCTTTCTTTTTTTTGTCCTCTGCTTCTAATATGCATTAGTATGTGCTTCACTTCTCCTCCTTTCCTCACTTCTCCATATTTTTGTATTTTCTTGGTTTTTGTCCTGCCTTTATAATTTATATATGAAGAATGGGGTCACGAAAGCTTTCACTGGGTGAGGGTACGACAGGATAACAGTGCTTTTGACAATCACTTGTTGTCGTGACGTCCGTCACTGGTGACCTGCATTAGGGCCAACCATGTTGTTAGAACCCCTCCACCTCGTTCTATGTCCATCAACCCCATTCTCCATTCAGTTACATCCAGCTTTGAAATTCGCCAAAGGTATGTCAATTTAGCACCTTTTTTTTTTTTTTTATTACTAATTTGGGGATTCATGATTTCTGAAATTATTTTACGGAGCTTAAATTTTTCAAGAAATTTTCATATAGCATTGTTACTTAATTTGGTTGGGTAGTGCATTTTAAGTGTGTGATGAAATGAGGCAGAGGGGGAATGTTCATATGCTTAAATGTATCGACACGTGTGATTCATACTGTACGCCCTCACATACATGCAGAAGATATATTCTTGTTCTTAAATATAGTAGTAAGACCTTCAAATATAATAGGCAGCTTCAACCAAGAGTGTTTCTATTTTCCCAATTTTACATTTTGAACTATATATAGCTAATAACCGATTTGATTGTCTCATGGTTTTTAGAAGACACCCCATTAGGAGGGAACATTCATATGGATGATAAAATTAATAAAATTTTGTTGTACTATACTTCAATACCATCTTTAGTAAATTAGTAACTTATGACACTGCTAATTTATTTGTTTTCAAAGGTCCAAATGGACAATTGCCCCTTGATTGGTGATCCTCTAGTCCACTGTCCACTATTGAACTGGTGGGGATCCAAGCTCCCCTCAGTGTCAGAGTAGCAGCTTCATCTCTTTCTATTGTTCAAGCAAAATCGTGAGATGTTGGTTTTTTACTTTGCCTATTAAGTTGAACATAGGTGTAGACATTTCAGCCGTATTTGAGACTGATTGCTATAATGAGATTTTATGAGGATGAATTGAATAGGCCGATTGTGTAAAGTGGCCAGTTTCACATAGCTGCTTTTGCTTAAATTTGCTGGAGTTAGTTTGGATATTCTGATCAACAAGGTACCTGTACTCGAACAATGATTTAAGTTAAAATCAAATAAAAGTTGGATCTTCACCCTTTATTGTAGTTCATTGGTGATAATTTATTATTCAAGTGATTGGAACATATTTATTAAGACAATAGTAGCCAAGATTGTCTTAAGTTTACTCCCAACCTTTTGCAGAATATATAGCATTAAATTGGTAAAGCAATCTCAAAGTACGATCTAGGCCAATGCTAAAGGAAGGTATTGTTGACTAACTTTTGTCAAATAATTCCAGTAAGAATTAATTCATATTATCTTTTATTTTATGAACCGTCATTTTTATGACAAATTTTACCTTAATGTAGTAGTTTTTTGTATTTTTGGGTTCTCTTATTTTAGCAAGGGGGAATTTACGCTTGGTGAAACTGACATTGGTGCATTAGGAGGTTTGTTAAATTTTTCCCAAATTTAGACATTTGTTGTTCTTTTTTTAATGATAGTTGTTTGGTTGAACATGATTGTTTTAAATTGTTTTTGATGTTCTAGGGTCATAGCAATGATCATCCCCATCTAGAGATCCTCTAATCAATGTCTCATGAACTTGAAGGCACTGGCTAGCTATTATTCCTTTAGTTACAAATTTAACGATCATAAATGGACACTCCATACTTTGGATGGAAAAGCTAGTGTAGCAAAGTATGTACACATTGAGTTGGTAATGCTTTAAGGTTTGAAATGTATTTTAAATGTCTCAAATTCACATGTAATTGTTATATTTATTGTTCAATATAACATACACATTGAGTTGGTAATGCTTTAAGGTTTGAAATGTATTTTAAATGTCTCAAATTCACATGTGATTGTTATATTGATTGTTCAATATCATAATAGATCTTAAGTGACACCCACATGAATTTGAGACGATTTAAAATTTAAATTGAAAAGCCGAACAATATCTCCTTAAATTGCAAATTTAACAATTGCAAATGACTCTCCATACTGTGGGATGGAAAAGCTAACCTAGCAGAGTAAGTACACGTTGAGTTGCATTGAACCCTGTATTCCAAACATTGACATTGCATAGAATTTACGTGGTTGACCCCTTATCATTACTACATTACGTATGGTATCATTGTAATAGGCAAACTCATTTAGTAGGATTAAATTACTCCATCCGGTCCTTTTTCAAGTGATGTTTAAGAGAGAATATAAAGATTAAAGTTGTAATTAGTTCTGATGCTGCTCTAAATAGTTGCAAATCTAGTCGTGGTATTGTTATTTGGGATAGTGATGGTTTCATTATTGGATCTTGCTTTGATTCCTGGCTTGTCTGTCTTGATCGATTGACAGCTGAAGCAATGGGTATTCTCAAAGGCCTTACTTTTGCTCATAAGCTAGGTTGCTCTGGTATTGTGATTGAAACTTAACTATGATCAACTATCTTCATTCGGGTTCCATTGATCTCTTTAATGTGGGACACCTATTTTTAGAATGTTTTAGTTGGTGCAATAAGTTCCCTTCTGTCCAGTTTAACCATGTTCGTCGTGAAGGGAATCTCCTTGCTCATTCCCTTGCTAAAGTGCCTTTTATCTTATAGTGGGTTTCACTTTTTGATTTTATGTCCTCCCTTAACTTCACCATATCTGGCAATTGGACCCTCTTCTTAAAATTCTGCACTATAAATTGTCATTCTGTTTCATTTATGCTGATATGAAGTTCACTTGGGCTTATTAGATCCCGTCGTACCAGTACTGACAATTTCAAGGGTGGTCCAATCACCCCGGCCTGTGGTTTTGGGCATTCTCTAGTTCCTCTTTTTAGCTAGTCTCAATTATTTATTGGGATTTATTTTTTTGAATTTCATTGTTGGGTAAATGAGGCATTTGCTTCAATCAATTTTATTATTTGTGTAATTCGATTTCCCAATGATGATATTCCTCTTCTCTGGGTTTTCCCAAGGGTTTCAGAAGATTATAATTAGTACTGTATGATTGATCAAATTTGATATAATATCTTAATAATATTTCCATTCTAAAATTTATTAAAAGAGAAACAAGTTAAAATTTAATATTATAGAGATAATATGAGAAATTAAATCCTTAATGCTTTCTTGAAATTTAGAAATGACAAATGGTGTAAAAAGGAATAAAGCAACACTCTTAAAAAGACGGATATAAAAGAACAAAGGGGAGTATTATGCAACTAATTACAATCGGGTAATATTAGGGGTTTCAAATTTTGAATTTGAGAAAGTGTCTTAAATAATGTGTTATTATTACATTAGTTAAATAGATTTTATGTGATTGATTATATTATATATTTTTATTTAAATATTCAATATCGACTAAAAATTTAAGACGTTTAACATTATTTTTTACAAATTTTAACTTGTTAATTTTATAGGAAGGTTATGTTGACCGTCGACTCTTTGATAAGTTTATATGCACAATATTTAAATATAAAATTAAATAATAATTTTATTTTAATTATTAATATCATATTTTATTTTTTAATAGTTAAAATAGATGTAGTATTTAAATGTTAAACACTTACATGTATTCGTATTCTTGAAGGCTCAAGAAAAGATAGCGGTTTATGGGCAGATTTCTTTTCCTTCATTTTGTCAAAAGGCTTATATATCAGCATAAAGTAAGCTAAATTGCTCAACATCTATGCTAAACCGACTGCCTTTATTATACTACCTCTGATTAAAAAATATATATATTATAAAGTTTATAAAAACTATGGATATATTGTATTAAAAAAAATATTTGTAACACAAATTAAATTAATAGCCCCCTTTTTTCTTTTTAATTGACGTTTTAGGAGTAAGTACATAAATTAAAATAGTGTTATTAATGTTTTGTAAATAAGGTTTAGAATACCAATATAAGTCTTAAATTTATCGGAAGATGAGAGGAAAAAAAGAAGAAAAAAAAGATTATCTGATTGGAGTAAAACTTGAAAATATGAGAGAATAATGAATTACATTTAATGTTCCACTTATAGGAAACTAAGTAATTATTTATTTTTTAAAATTTACAAATTGCAAGGCAAATAAAAAGAAACAAAATTCTTTTTCTAAAGAATAGTTAAAAAGGAAGAGAATAGTGACATCTTTATATTTTTGAAGTCCTAAAATTCTAAAGTAACATGAATTATCACAATTGTAATACAATATTAATAAACTCACTAACGTTAAAATGATTGATCAATTTTGAGCTATCTATATAATATGAATGATTTATACAGAAATATCATTAATTGTTTCTAACTTGGTACTATAATTGATAAGATAGATCAAATTAATATTAATCTTTTTTAATTATCTCATATTTCATGTATTTACGTACATCAATATTTACTATTGACATAAATTTTGTGGTTATAATATGTAACACGACTTATATACTTATTACAAACTAATACATATAGTTTTAAGATTAAAAATATTTTTTTGTATGTTCTAAAATTAATATAAATTTTTAGTTTTGATTAGGCAAATTTCTAGTGTGTTATAATTTATATTTTTTTTAATCTATATTTTAGATTGATTACGTAGTATCATGTCACTGCTACTGTATTTTTAATTAATGGTTGGGTTATATTTGTCAAAAATGATTTTACTAGTTATCATTCTAGAAATGTAATTTAGTTTTGAAACAAATAAATTATGCCAAACAACTTCATATAATTATATCATTCCTTATATTTACTTTACTATTTAAATGTACGTTGTCAATGCAAGCGTCTTCTAATAATCATGAAACTATGAATTCAAATTAATCATAAGGAGAGAGAAAGAGGCTTGGTCAAATAATTATCCATCTAAAGCTAAAACATTGAAATTGAATCTCGACATGATTGAGAATTTAGAAAATATTAAACTGATAATTTGTACAAAGTACGACTCAATAGCGATAATATTATTTTAAATTATAGTGTGTATTATTTAATATTATAATTCGAATATATAATATAATATGAATAATAATATTAATTAAAAAATTGTATATATATATAGATAGATAGATAGATATTTTAATACATATATGTTTATTTTTAGAATAATACAACAACTTTTTTTAAATAATGTAATTCGGGATTAATTCAAAATTAATTTGTTCATTAATTTAAATAATTTAGATAAAATATTTATTTATCTTCTTATATATGGTTATAGATACAAGTCCTCTATGTACTCGGTCAACTTATGAGCCAGGACACATAATCATGCGCGAGTAATTTTCATCTAAGTAACGTCCATGTCAACTGAGGAATATATATGAAAGACAAAAAATAAGTTTACAAATACAATAATAAAATATAATATCAAATATAATATTAATTTTAATAATTAAAAAATAAAATTTGACATAAAAATTTATATCAAGTTTTAATTTTTAATAATTAAAATAAATATAATGCTTAACCAAAGACAAATTATACAGACCAACACATATAACATATGCGTTTTGTGTATAAATTATATAAGAAATAAAATTAGAAATTTATAAAATTTACATAATTAAATAAAAAGATAAAAAAAATTAAAAATTAAAAAAATAATATATTTAAAGTTATAAGGATAAAAAAGGAAAGAAAAAAAAAATAAAAAAAAAAGTCAACTCAAAATCACCAAGCTTCTGCGGAAAGCCTCCTGAGGCTTTATAATATAAATAAATTCAATACTTTTTTTAAATGTGACTTCACTAAAAAGGGCTAAATAGTTTGATTATGTGAACGCTTGAATTGTACATTATTAGTAGACAGGTCTCGCATTCAACTGAACTTTTACAGCAACTGAACTTTTTGAGGCAATTTCTAGACTTGGTTTATTGTGGTCTTTTTTCTTTTCTTTTTTATAAAAAAAAATCTCCTTTTTTTGGTGCTGTGCTTTTATGCTTTTTACTAGTATTTCATTCTCTCTTTGTACGAGAGCTTGTTTTTCTTTGTGAGTGGCATTTTCTTTTCTTTGTGAGATGATTATTTTCCTTCTTTTTGTGGGAGAGTTTTATTAATAAGAGAACTTTTTTTTTTGTTGGAATAATATTTTTCGTTGTACTAATTATCGACAATAGATCTTTTTAAATTTAGGTGTGAGATTATTACACTAACTTGATATTTCGTTGTTCATGTTGAATAATCGCTTAGATTTGCATGTTTTGTTTATTTTTAATGGAGGTTTACTGTATTTCAAGTACTTTTGGTATGAAAAATTATGACATGCTCTAGGAATATGGAATAACACTTTATTTTGGTATCCGCTAACTATTGATACGATTGGTTATTTTCCTGATTTGGAATCTATTATTTTTTAAAAAGATTAAAGATTTTGATTTTCTAACATCATAATATTTTCATCATTGTAACAAATTATAATTTCAATATAATAATATTCCCAAATCCTATACTATTAATCTCCTCCATATTATTAATTATTAATAATACAATTGCACAAAATCACTGAAAACTATAGTACGTTTTAATTAATAGTATTATTAATACTATTTTACTTATTTGTCAATGGAATTTTAGCCTAGTTAAAATTGAGATACTTAGTTTTTAATTCTCATGTTCGATTCTCATTTCTTGATATTTTATATTGAATTTCCAAAGCGGGATTTAAAAAAAACATAAATTTAACCAGCTTAAAAGACATGGCACGTATTTTAAATACTATATTAATTTTAATTATTAAAAAATAAAACATGATATTAATTTTAATGTTATATTTTATTTTTTAATAATTAAAATAAATATAATTTTTAAATGTTTTGCATGCTTATTCTTTTCTTAGATGTTTAAACTTTGAACGTGGTACATAAAAGAGACATCCTATTAGAGCTCTTGTTGTGTGCGGACAATGATTTGAGGACAAGCGCGTACCCCACAAGCCTACGTGTTTACCACATGCAAAAAAGTTGTACCGACCAAATTTGTCACACGACACAATTTACACTACAGATATTGTGACACCATGGAAAAACGAATAATCACATTTTTATATGGAATAATTCTAGATTTATCCACAAAAAATACTCGTTAGACTTATCCGTAAAAAAGACGAAAGAGTATGGTCTCATTTTATTTGTATTTTTCAAATAAAGTGGGACCATATTTCTTTGTCTTATTCATGGATAAGGCTTGTGGATCAAAAATAAGAGTAAATGTAGAACCACTATTTTATATGTTATTATTGGAACATATTATTCTACTTTATTTACTATTATATATATAGCGAGAAAAGAAAATATATAATTTGTCACAATTAATTTTGATTATAAATTTATTTATTTATTAATAATATTTTTGTCTTTTAATTAATTTTATTAATAATATTATAAATATTTTATTATTTTATAACAAAAAAATATATCGTGTTATTCATGATCTAAAGTTAAACTTTATTATGACAAATCACGTATTTCTTATATATATATATATATACATACAACAAAGATTTAGAATACTAAACAAACGAGAATTTGTTATTATTATTATTTTTGTTATGATAAGCTAAAATTTACCATTAAAGTTATTTTACTATTGAGTTACATGAGATTTAGTTAAACAAACGAGAATTCTTATTCACTAAATCTATTTAATTATTTAAAATTAAGTTTTTAATTCAATAAAGATATTGGTCACTCTCATTTTTTTTTCAAAACTATCCTCAATAACAAAAACACTAAAAATTATTTTATTTAGCGACAATTAATTGTATTTTATAATACATCTGACCAATCAACACACAAACGATATTTAAACAATATGTGCATTGCACATATCAACCTAATTATAAAATAAAATAACATTGTAGCTGTTCAACAAAATTTTCATTTTTTACTTACGAAATCAATTCACTAAGTTTTTTTGAAATCCAAATTTAATTAAAATTATAAATTAAAATATAATGTTCATAATTTAGATTATAATTAATTTATTTTTATCAATTAAGATATTGAAATTTAAATTTAAAATATTAAAATTCAATTCTTTTCAAAATGTAAGAGTATTAACAAAATGTGAAATAAAGAGGTAAGTGATCACTTGTATTCTTTTCGTAAAGTTAAAATTACGTTGTTTAATCTTTCATTTGACAATTTAAACTTACAGATGTAAAGGATAAGTTGTTAAATGTAAATTTTTAATTAATTTTACTAATGCCTGTTAATTAAAAAAACCATAAATATAAAACCTTTAAAAAAACATATTTATATTATAAAATTATAATAATAATAATTTTCTACAAGTTTATACCAAATAGAAATTTATATACTCTCAAATTTTACATGTTTTTTTTAAATGTTTGAATTGTTAAATAAATGACTAAATCGATGTAATTTTGGTTGATTTGTTACGAGAGTAAAATTAGATTAAATAAAATTATTTTATGAGAAAATTGAATATGTGTCTTGTCACAATTAAATTTGATTATAATTCAAGTTCAAAATAATATAGTATTTGATAATAAAATAATAAAACGTCTGTAATAATATTAATAAAAATATTGTTAAGATAAATATATCACGAATTATGTTATGTAATGTGATAAATTTATGATAAATTATAATTACAAAAGATATTAATACATAAAATTGAATATAATTATAAGAGAATTTTACTTATTACATATTTTTTTAAAAGAGTGATCAATAATACTTATTCACGTAATATAATTAGCAATCAAACAATTCATATAAATACTCAGAATATATATTCATTTTCACATGTCATTTATTTGACGAATGTATCTATAGTCAAGTTTGATAATAATAAATAATGTATTTTCTTTTCACTTATTTTATTTGTTCTTTTATTTGAGACAGTAGAAAATTAGAGGAAAAAATTGAAAGAGAAAAAGAAAATGATTTATTAAGGGAAAACCAAAAAGACCTACACTCCCACAACAAAACACTGGTCTCCATATTTTTTCTCTCCCTCCTCCCTCTCCATTTCTCTCCCGGTTTCTCTCTATTCCTCTGTTTCTCTCTCTACAAATTTGGAAAATTAGATCAATTCAAAACCCTCCCCAAAGTCTCTTTTTCCTTCTATCTTCATCACCCCATTTCTCCAATTCAATCAAACTCCATCTCTCCACCTCCAAATCATTCTGTATAACTCTATAATTTTATATACAGACGTTATATTCATATACACAGATATATATACATACAGCTAGATTGTAAAGATGAGCAGCGGAGGAGGCAGGGTTTCAATTCCAAGCAGTATGAAGAAGATGATCCAGAACATAAAGGAGATCGCGGGCAGCCACAGTGATGAGGAGATATATTTAATGCTCAAGGAATGTAATATGGATCCCAACGAGGCCACCCAAAAGCTCCTTCACCAGGGTATTTTATCTATTTCTATTTATACGCTATTTGTTTTTTATCTTGATTTCCACATTTTATGTTGTGATGTATGCTTGCATTTGGGGATTTGGTTTTGAGTGTTTTGGTTGTGTCTATGTTGTTATTTATTTGTTGCTTATAGCAAGTTGAGTTGGGTTTTTCATAGGTTCACTGTTGTTATTTTCTTAAAGGGTGGCCTTTTTCCACAGCTATATTAGAAAAAGCCCTTTTGGTTTTATTCCAAGAAGTGGGTTTCAAGGCTATAAAAGTGTGAATTATTTGGACGTTTTCCTTTGATATTGAATAGCAAGATTGAGATCTAGTTGATTTTACTTTGATGCTAATGATATTTTTCTCGAAAGTCTATATATGGAGTCTTGTTACTGAGTCCTGCATTCCAGTGTAGTATATTTTGGGAAAATTTTTCCTTTTTGTCATAAAATGAAAACTGATTGATTTTATGCTCGCAGATACATTTCACGAAGTCAGAAGGAAACGTGATCGGAAAAAAGAGGTAAGGTTCTTCTATATGAGTTGAAAATGAGTCATAGGTAAAGAATCTATACTGATTTATGCAACAAGTTATAATACAACTGTGTACTTATAAAAAGAAGTTCTTTGACCAATGTGTAACAAATAACATGAGAAAACAGATAAAAATTCTGGTATATTCCCGAAAAAGGTGCTAGACATTCATGTTCCAGAATCATGTTACAACAATTAGGCTAATAATATGTGTTTCTTATGTTTTTCTAGCTAATCTGTTCCTTTATCTTTGTGTGTATACAATAATGAATTGTGAAGAGAGTGACGAAACAGCGAGTATATCAGTTATTCTATTGTTTTTTTTACAGTTTGCGTGTTCATATTTTATTTATTTATTTTTTCTGTTATTGGCTTGTAAGCACCTTAAAATTTGCATGGACTAGTTCTTTCTTAGTCTATCTTGTAATCCACTTTGTATGCTCCAGCAGTACTGTAAATAGTTCAATGTTTATATTTTTTGCAGAATGTGAACAAGGATTCTGCAGAGTCAAGGTGGAAACCTGGCATGCAGGGGCGAGGGAATAGGGGTGGTCGGGGGAACTATCCATCTCGTTACGCATCTCATGGTAATTTACTTTTTTGATTCCCTTACTTACAATCCTATAATTTTTGTTGCCTTTCCAACTTGTTTAATTGGGTGGCGTTGCTTTTTACATGTCATGTTTTTTTACTGACCTTTTACAAGTGTATTTAGCATTTATATTGGTAATTTTGGGCTGTACCATCTGCTTTATCTTTCAAGAGGAAGTGCACCTCCGTCTCTTTTAGTTAGCTTTGTTTTAAAATGTGGTCTCTTATGGCTACTATGATTTCCAAATGGAACAGAGCTGATCTAATTTTGCATGGCCATTAATTAAAATATCATTACATGCACACCCATTCAGCTAATTTTGTCACATGTATTTGTTTTGTCAGATGTTGGTGGTGGTCGGAACTCTGCCTCTGGAAAAGCAAATGGAACCAATCAAGTTCCAGAAGAGAGTGTTGGCGTCTCAACACAGCCTAACTCTCACAATATCAAGAATAAAGAAGCATCTGTTGCAAGGTGCTACGCTTTCAATTATGCTACATGTTTACATTAAATTGCATTTTAATATAAGACCTGTTGGTTGAACTTGTTCCAGTCTTCTTTTGTCAATAATGGAATACATAGTTATAAATTGTAATATTATCTGATTTCTCATAAGCTATGCTTTCTTTTTTCATTCCCCCCCCCCTCCCCCTCCAAATTATTTGCAGCTCTACAACTGTCATTACTGATGGTCCTGTCTGTATAGCTTCTGAGAATACTAGTTTTCTACAAGCTGGCCATCGGTCTGCAGGAGGCGGGAATAACCAGTCTGTGGCTGCAGCCGCTGACATTACTAAGTTGGAGGGTCCACCACCGCTTAATTCCCCAGTTGAGGCAAACAAAGCCTCTGGCTCCACCATTGCTTTTGTAGGCGGGGAAGCACATGGGCAGCTCATGCAACCCTCCAGCAACATCCCCACTTCTAGGACTAAAGCACCTTCTCCAGGAGTCTACTTCTCTGCTTCTGATCCTGTTTTAGTGTCATCTCAGGATTCGCGACTCCTTGGTGCCGTGGGCACAATCAAACGTGAGGTGGGAAGCCAGCAAATTCCTCCTGAGCAGATTCCAGTGGTCCCTGGTGAGAGCCAATTAATTACCAGTAGGGCTTATCTGATCAAGGAGTATTTTCATCTTGTGATGCAGTAAACTTGCATTCATACTACTGAAATAGAAGTTTATCAGATTTTTTATTTATCATTTATTTATATATTTATTTAATTATTGAAATAACAGTTTCCTCCGAGGTTGGAAGCTCCTTCACGCAAGGAAAGATGGCAAACAAATCCCAGTTGGTTTCCAAGAATCAGCTTTCAGAATCTTCACAATCTGCACCTTCTACTCATGGTGGTCCTTCTGTTAGTAGGCCTTCATCAAGTTACAATACCCGGTCACCACAAGTTATTGGCCCTCAGAAAGGTAGTGCTTGAAATAAATTATAATAAATTAAGTTCAATTTCTATTTTCCCCAAAACATTATTCAGGTTCTAGTATGTAAAGATATTGCCAGAGATAAGTCTTCATGTTGTCCACCCTCCCAGCACCTGCATTGGTAGGAGTGGGACGAACATAGCTATGCATCCTATGTTCCTATGTGTTGGTCCTTTTTACCTTTAGCAGGAAAAGTGACATTCACCTCTATTTTTCCATTTATATAGCTCTAACATAATTATGTATGGGGCAGGGAAATGCTTTAACTGATAAAGGGTTATGAACTAAAACAGCAATGTGAATGTTAATGGCTATTTGTTCACCGTAGAATTATATTGCTAGTCAAATTCATGTATCAGCTTTGCTTTAATTGCATTTGGATGACATGTTGAGGGCCGATAAGTAACTTGAATAGCATTTTTGTTCAACAGTGGGTCCTACTAAGGAGTGGAAACCAAAGCCAACAAACTCTAATCTTGCTCAAGGGCCTGGTACAGTTGTTTCATCTGAGGTTGCTGCAGTTCCAGTTGAAGCTAAAACCCATCCACAGCCTGCAGCAATTGCACTTGATTCAAAGGAAACAATTTCTGATCTGGATAAAAAGCTAGAGCAGTTGCACATTACAGATAGTCAACATGTTATTATTCCAAATCATCTTCATGTCCCAGAAATTGAAAAGCTCGGGTTTTACTTTGGAAGTTTTGATACTAATTTCAACTTAAACACTAGCTACTCCAGTGGTCCTGAAAATGACAAGAGCCCACCCTCTGAAACTTCTGAGGGGATCGAAGAAAGTGTGGAGCAGTCAAGGTTTGTAAAAAAGTTTGAGCTCCTTTCTTTTCATTTCATTTTCTGCTGAGCATTTATTTCTGGATAAGATATCATATGTTTTTCTACCTTCAATGGGATAGAAAAATTTACTTTTTTGATTGAAGTTACCCATGGAGAAATAACCTATAAGGACTGCAAACCTTCTTTTGATTGTGATGTGATATAAGTCTTAGATTCTATGTCTTCCCCTGCTTCAGAAGAGGCTTTTGTTGCATGGTCTGTTTTTCATTTTCACAAGGTTCAGAGGTCATGATTTTTTTTTTTGTAATACAATATTCAGTTATTGCCTTTCCACAATATTCATTAGTCACATTGTAATTTCAGCAGTCAGAATGCATTGGCGACTGCTGAAGGAGATTATACTGATTATCCCCCATCATCTTCACATGTACCTGAAAGTTTGACGTCTGGTGATGGTCATGTCTCTTCCAGTGTGGTCCCGGTGTACAGTGAATCCAAACAAGAGACTGACTTGCCACCTGAAGGTCATCAATATTCTGTGGTACATACCTCTCCTAACTACAGTTATGGTATCATGCCACCGATGGTAGGGGGAGGCCCGATTGCACCCATTGAAAGTACAGAGTCTCAAGCACGCGATGTTCCTCGCCTTCCAAGCTTTATTGTAAGTCCTTAATTCTCAGGTCTTCCGTAGTCTAGGAATAATAAGTTTTGTACTTTTTAAGTTTCTGGATATCTTCAACTTGTTCAAGGCTGGTAGATTGTACAATCTCTTGATTATGATTAAATTCTCATAGTTGGCTTTTGAGTTATCTAGATTATGATAAATTTTATTCTATATGACAAATAACTCTTTAGTTTTAGTTTACTTACCGAAAATTTATTTACGTATACAGGTGCAGCAACCTTTCGACCCAACTAGCTACTATGCTCAATTTTATCGATCTGGTGCTGATAATGATGGTCGCATTTCACCATTCCATTCTCCTGGAATTTCAACAAAGTACAATGGAATTGTGTCAATGTTATCACCACAGGCTTCTCAGACCTCTCAAGAGGTCTGTTTGTATTCTGATCTTTTGAGTTCATTTACTTTCTCCTACTCCATGGCCTTATGTTTAATACTAAGAGTTTGCAATTTTTCCAATTCAGAAATTATCAATACGTTTTATCATCCCTCTGGCATTTAGGCACCATAAAGTTTTAACTAACCCAAGTTAAGCTGCATTGTATACCATGACCTTCTCCATACCTCTTGATTCCTTGAAGCTCCAACTCTCAGCAGCTTTACATTGCAAGAGTTCATAGCATTATGAATTGAAAATTACATTTTTCTTGGTTTGCTGTTGGTGTTCAAATTCTATTAATATTTTCATATTAAAAGGTTGGTAGGATTATATTAAAATATGTGAAATTCAGTAGCTTGGCAAAGCAATGCTTGTTAATGTTCAGCAGAAAATCTTTAGAAGATGCTTAAATATCATGCTGAGATTTGAGATATATTTTACACCTTAAATCCTCTGCCCAGCCTGGACTTCATTCATTACACTGCCAAAGATAATGATTACATATGTTCCATGGTCCAAGGGATTATGAGTTGATGAAATTCAATTCTTATGATTTTACTTTTTTGTTGTTGATGATAAGTATGAGTGACTTTGAACTTTCAATTGGCTGACCAACTCACCAAAGTAATGGGAGTTAAGGTCTGGGGCTACAATAAGGATTATGACTTTGTGGGGTTTGGTTGTAGAATAGTGTTTGGCAAAAGTTTGTTATGATATTGGTAAATGGCTTGGTCCATTCTTCATAATCCACTACTAGTTTCCTGGCTTTTGCTATGGTAGGGGAAAATAACTGCGGTGCCGGGGGAAGGGGTTGCTTATTATAAAAGCAGATTGTGATATAACAAATAAGAATTCCCAACTAGAACAAAGCTTTCTTCATGCAATCCCAAATTTCGGAGAACGGACTAGTTGCCCTGAGTGGTGGATCCCCTTAGTATCAACTTAGTCTTAAATTACACCATCTTTCTCACTGTAAGGTGACAAGAATTCTTTGTATCACATGTTTTGTCCTGCCACCCTTACTTGACATCATGCTAAACTGGCATTTCTTTTGGTTATACTCAAAAGGGAGCTTTTTTGCTCATAATGTTTTGTACCTTCCATATTAATCCTGATTCCATATTACTTTTCTCAGTCCTTTATCCATATCATTAATATACTTGCCTTCAAATTGCAGGCTGGAAACTCTTTACTTTTGTCTACTACGGGTCCAACTCCACTTGTGACTCAAGCTACTGGGGTTGTACAGAGCTCAATAGCTGTAACTCAGCAGCCACTCCCTGTCTTTAGACAACCAGCTGGGATGCATTTACCCCACTACCCTTCAAACTATATTCCCTACGGTCACTACTTCTCCCCATTTTATGTTCATCCTCCAGCTATTCACCAATTTTTAAGCAACGGTACATTCATGCCACAGCCTCAGGCTGGCAGTGTCTATCCAGCTCCACCAGTGGCAACCACCAAATATTCACTATCCCAATACAAACCAGGAATTAATACAGGGAACTCAACTCACATGGGAGTGCCTGGCAACTATGGACCATATGGCTCCTCCCCTACTGGTTTTAATCCCAATTCAGTAACAACAACAGGAAACTCAACTTCTAATGAGGATCTTGTTGCGTCCCAGTTCAAGGAAAATAATGTCTACATTACAGGGCAGCAGGTCAGTTTTCATAACTTTTCACATAATTATCTTATCTGTCTCTTGAAAATAGAGTTTGTTACAGTTTTCTTCAGGTTTGTGCATGCATTGTCATCGTGAAGTTTGATATCGTGGTTTAATCCCCTGATACTTTTTCAAGATGGAGTTACTATGTTTAACAAAAGGAACTCACTATAAAATCATAGTTAAGGACCAAAGTTCCATGTTTTCTTGAATAGAAAAAAAGTAAGTTTGGAGTAACCAAATGGCCCCTATTACTGAATTATTAATTTTTGTTTGCTATTTGTTGTTTTACACAATGTTAATTGGGTTAGCGTCTTGACCCCAGGGTACGAGCAACTTTTGATATCTTTCTAGTATTTCAAAATTCTGAAGTCTTGAACCTGTAACTTACCTTCCTTTCCTATTCAGCACATGATTAGTACTACAATTATAAAGAACTTATTTATATTCAATGAGGGATTTTGGAAGATATTTGTGGCCAAAGATGGAGTTCAATATCCTGGCCTAAAATCCTAATTTGTTGAAAGATGAGATTCCTAGTTCCTTTAAGGGTTTCAATTAAGGATTTTGGCGGACATAAATAGAAAGGTATATGATGCCCTGAAAAACTGTGTTACTTTCTGAATGTTAATAGCAGAGAAATCAAGCAACTTTCATTTCTCTATTTGAGATGTTAGAAGGGATTTACTAATCACCATTCAATTCGTCCTTTTTCCTTCTTGTTTTTACCTCATTAAAGTCGTGAAACGTAGTCATTTTTTCTTCCCTGGTTGGAAACTGAATAATTTGCATCTCATTCAAGTTTTTTTTTAATGTTTTTGTGAAAATGTTTTCAACTAAAACTATTTGGATAGAAGCGTTTTACAGAGGTGGTAAATTTTTACTATATTTCTGTAGAGTGAAGGCTCAGGCTTATGGATTGCTGCTCCTGGTAGAGATATTTCTAGCTTGCAGGCTAGTTCCTTCTACAGTCTTCCTCAAGCACAGATGGCTTTCACCGCAACTCAGGCTGGCCATGGCAGCTTTGCAGGCATATATCACCCTGCACAACCGGTGACAGCAGCAGCTGTTCATCCGCTTCTGCAACAGTCTCAGACCATGGCTGGAGCTGTTGACGTGGCTGAACTAACAGCAAGTGTTTATCAGCCATCACAGCCCGTGCCAATTAACTGGCCTAATAACTATTAAAAAAGGAGTGATTTATTTTTGGAAATGGGCAATACAAGAAACGGAATTCCCAATCCTGGATAAAGGGTGATATCCTGCAAAGTTAGTTGAAGGAATATCAAGAAAGATAAAACATTGGCTGGAACGGAGTGTAAATTTGTAGGAGGCTGAAATTTGGCAGTGTCTTTTGGTTTGATTGGGCTGAGGACATAGGAGGTGACAACTGTTACTAACTACTCAAGTTTAGTGAGGCAGGAATGTGCAGGTCTTATCTATCTTGCTGCTGATATGTGTTTTTACAACATTTTAACAATCTCAAGCCCTTAAGTTTCAGCATTTTCAAGAACACTGATTTGAGTTTCATTTACTTTATATTCTTTTCCCTTTTTACATTTTTGTTCAAGGTTTAGGACTCTGGAAAGTTTTTTAGGATTTTAGAGGGTTTTCCAATTTCTTGTTTTCCCATTATCATTCCGCAGTCTTACATGTAAAGTGATTCTTGATAGCAAGAAAGGTTGTATTGAACCGTCGTTAATGGTATAAGTAAAAGCAAAAGCGGCATTCAATTGTTTCAATTCCATTATATCATCGACACTTGAAAGGAACCCTATGGAGGACTGCTGGGAAAAAGCTTAACAGGTGAGACATCTAATTTGCTAGTGTGGGCTAATTTTTATGCCAAGTTAGTTATAACCTTGAGAGTATAGTTTCCATATTCAATTAGTTAACAGTATGATAAAATTATTAGGAGTGCGGAATATAATTGTAGGGCTGATGTTACTTTGCTAGACAACAATACCATGGCCTGCAACGGACTTCCTTTAGTCCACCTAGATCTTATCGTACATTTCCCTAGCTATGTGGAAGATTTATCCAAAGGCGAAAATATTAACTTAAAAACTTCTTCGTAGTTGCCGCCCATCTAATCTATAAACCCCAAACTCTTTGCGTACTCGACTGCCCAACTATATTTTTGTTTTGCACATCAAATTAGTAGCTAATATAACATGCTGAACAAACTCTTCGGCCCCCGGAAACGTAAACCTCCATTTGGAAGCCTTGTCCAGATCCCGGTGGAGGAGAAATCATCATCCGCCTTAAAGATCATCCATGCGGGTGGTATCACCGAGTGTCACTACATGGCTGTTCCGGCAGCCAGGATTATGAAAAAGTACCCTTCCTTTATCCTAGCTAGACCAGAGATTTTCCGGAGGCCATGGGATTCCATCGTCCAGCCGGATGAAATCCTCGTCCCGGGGCAGAAGTTCTTCGTTGTTCCGCTCCATACAGTGAAGCAGCTCAGGCGGCGAATTAGGAAACCTATTAAGGAAAACTTTGCCAATTCCTTTGTCTCGGAATCCTCCATCAGCGACAACGTATCGGCTAAACAACAAGATGAACTAACTAGCAAGTCATTTCTCTTAAAAGAGGGTGTTAGTAAATCTATTATCCGTACTACTAAATCTAAGGGCAAAACTAAAGCTCGAAATCATCGTGTGCGTTTTGAAGGCGACGATAGCAAGCGAGATAGTAATTTGGTGTCAATGGAGAAGAAGAGCTCAAAAGGAGAGTCTGGTTCTGGTGAGAGAAAGAGGAGGGTGAGGAACAATGTGATATGGGAGCCATCGCTTACTGTGATTGCAGAGAGTCATGGTTCTGATGAATAAATGAATGAAAGAACGGAGGATGAAGTTCATTTTGCTCGTCCATGAAAGTAAATTAGCCATTGTTTGAAATCTATTTATTAATTTGGTAATAATGAGAAGTGTAATGCTAATAATATTAAGCTGAAGAGATCAAATGTAAAGGCAGGCCATTAAGAGTTTTAAACAGCCTAGAAGATGTCAACCTAACCTTACCACACATGATATTACACCCTGAAAACACACTTCGTTGTTTTTATATTACGAAAATTTTCTGTTGGCTTGTAATTTTAACTTACATTAATATTTGAGATTGACTAATGTTATGAATTATTCCTTCTATATTATATATATCGTTAAAATATTATTATTAATAATTATTAACGTAACTAACAATAAAAAAGTGATACATAAAATCGCAAAACATATAATTATCTTTTGGGATCTATGACAAGGCCAAATGAAGTATATTCATGCATTTTTGTTCAAATATAGCCTTGGCTAGAAAAAAGAGTAGAAACATAGAAGAAACATTATTATCCCATGTTAATGATGTAAAAAGCTAATAAATCCTTTCATTTATTTAAATAGCAAGACTCACGTACTATTTATTTATTTTTATTTGTACACAATTGTTTTTGTATAATTTGTGTATATAAAATTATTATTTAATTATATAGTTGCATTCTAACTATGATAGGCATAATTAATTATTTCCCCCCCCTGCTTTTATACGTACTTGTGAAATGCATCTATCAATTTTTGACCGAAATTTTGTGGCGTGGGCCCAAAAAAATAAATAGATCCTTCAATAATACAAGCCAATCCATCAACACTCATCGGATACTCCAAAAGCAGGCTTATTCATTAAGATAGGGGAGTCATTCAAAATAATTTTAGGGGACAAGACAAATTAGCCTAATTGATTAAGTATGAATTGTTGTTTGGTGGTCTTTCAACCGTTTTCTCTGCTTTTCAATTTTCAATCTCTCACGTACACGTGTATATTTTCCTTTTTAGGAAAAGTTTCTTCGTTCTTAAGCTTAAGCTGTTCTATTCATATTTGTATTAAAATAAGGGATATTATATATATTACAAGAATAAAGTTATAATTATTAGTTTATTATAAATATTTTATTTTTAAAACTTATGTGAAATAATAAGAGTGGATTACAAATTAATATTATTTTTTATTCAAAATACGATTAATTTAATATTTTCTCTAAGATGGTTAAATTTTGATTAATTTTTATAATCAATGATGGATGATAACGTGTTTGACAAAATTTAAATAGTGATGAGAAATTATTTATTTTTTCTTTTAATTTTTGTAAATAATTTGAATAAATTGTTTATTAGATAATTGATAAACGAATTCGGATACTCGAATATTCGAATAATTTGTTCGTTCGAATAAAATAAATAGAAACGATTATTATTCGTATTCAAATATTATTTTGAATACCGAATATGGATAGTATTTTTAAAATTTATCGAATACCGAATACAAATATAGATAAGGTATTAATTTTTTAAATACAAATACTAATGTCACTATATCCGAATTTATAAAAAAATAAAAATAAAAAATAAATACAAGCCAACTACGATGGGCCACATCATAAGAAGAAAAGATTCATTCATAAACCTCAATTTTCTATCATTTAGTAGTATTTATATTTTATTGGGTATGAAATAATGTAGTAACATTTTTACATTGAATAATTATATATTTATACTCCCTCTCTTTATTTTGAATTATAAAATTATTATTAATTTTTAAAAAAAATTAATTTAAAATATTTTTAAACTTAAACTTAAAATAATTTATTTAAGTTTTAAAAACAATAAATTTTATAAATAACAATACTTTTTAATTAATTTATGATATTCATAATTGTATCGATATAAATTAAATGAATTCATGTTAATTTTGAATTTAAAAATATTTAAAATTGACATTTAAAAAGTCGGCATTGATCTTATTATAATTTAGAATGGAGGAAGTATTATTTTTATTTATTAGATAATAAAAAAATATTTAAAATATTTGTTTGAGAAACTATTTTCAGATTGTAAATTTAAAACACCAAATTTATCAAACCTTAAAAACATTACTAATATTATAGTATATATATGGTTACGTTTCCGAACATAAGATCCAAATCCATGGCACTAATAACAACTTACTAATGGTGTGTTTCAGTATTGTTTAATTTAATTTGATTTATTGAAGATGTAAATAAAAAATTACTCTTATTTCTTCCATATTTACAAACTAGAGAATCAACAATTAATTAGTTGCTCCGTTTCTACTCTCAAACAAACAAAAGAAAAAGAATAAATCTTTCAATCAATTAATTTCCATAATAATTTTTACTCTCTCCATTTCTTTTCCACCAAGCCCACGCAATAAAAAGC
Source organism: Hedera helix (assembly GCA_947179155.2). Taxonomy (NCBI): domain Eukaryota; kingdom Viridiplantae; phylum Streptophyta; class Magnoliopsida; order Apiales; family Araliaceae; genus Hedera; species Hedera helix. The sequence goes on along the minus strand of OX359268.1, from coordinate 36,524,517 downwards.
TATTATTTTATTAGAAACCATTTACAAATTATGATGGACCTTATCACCTACGTACGTAAGAATATATATATATATATATATATATATATATATATATATATATATATATATATATATATATATATAGGGGATTGCTCCATAATCAAAGAGAGATGAGAATTGTTTTCATTAAATTCAATCTTATCCATCCGTTGTAATATTTAATAACTTATCTAGGAGCATACTGCATAACAATTTATATCATATACACACAATTGTCTCATATGCAAATTAAAAATTAAAAAAAGGGTACCGCAGAATTGTTCTGTAGTACCCCTTAATTTATTTTTTCTCCAGTTTTCTTGTGGTATCGTAGAACTCCCTATTTATTATTTATTTATTTATTGCATTTTAGGAATATTAAAGAGAATTTTTTTATGGGTCATATTCCGCATAACAATTATGCAGATATGCTATAAATTGTTATATGATATGCTCTTATTTAAGCCGTTGAATATTACAATGAAGGAATAAGATTAAATTGGCTGAAAATACTCTAATCCCATTTAACTATAGATCAGTCCCCTGTGTATAATTAACACTTCATTTATTTTCAGATTTATCATCGTAGAAAAGTCATCATATCTGAAAAATAAAAAGAATAAAACCATATTAACATATCAAAATACCAACCCCTAGTACGTATTTATTCTATGTTTGACAGATATGGTAGAGATCGGAAATGGGACTAGAGGAGTCATTGATGATGGAGAAGGAAGAGGAGATATGGAATCAGAAAAAGCAAACCCTAATTGAACAAGTAGCAGATAAGCTTGTTAATGGTGAAGACCTAAACTCAAGCTGCCAGAGAAATCAGGAAGCTTGTAGTAGTTCTTGAACAGTTATGGAGTTTAGTTATTGAGTATTCGGTCTATTCAGCTGAACACTTGGAAGAAGATCCTCTCAAAGTATATATATGTGGATGGAAATTCATTGTTAGGTTGAGTAATTTGCACTAACAGCCATTCTACTTGAGCCGGCTCTTGATTAATTTGCTTGGAAGCTTTTTCAAGATTGGGTTATAAGAAAATGAGCAATTATTGTACATATGTTTTTAAGCTCATTATTATTGTTATTACTTATTTACTTCTGCAAAAAGTAGGATTACTAAGCTGCCTCCTAAAAAAAATCAAAGCTTTAAGACAAACGAGGTAGGTATATTCTTTATTTGTTTATGTTTTAAGCTGAGATAACAATCACCTATGTTGCTGGTTAATCCTTTACCCTCAATTTGTCTGATTTGTTAAATAAACTTTGAAGCATAGATACTTTGATTAGGTTACCGCGGCAATATTTGATACATACCCACAATATACGTTTAAGGTACATTGAGAACATATTAGAGACACTTAAGCATATCCAAATGTATAATTTTCACTGAGAATAAATGCATTAAAAAGTTAAGGTGTCTTTTTATGGCGGTTGTTGATTTTCTTGTATTTGGATAAAATGAAAATGATTTTGTTGTGCAATGAATAGTACTCATTAGTTTTCAGCAGGGAGCAGTTAAGTAACTATTGATTGGAGCTGTATTTACTTCATTGGTTGTCATGCCTGCGGTAGAATTAAGTCTAGGGTTCTTGCTTGGCGCTTTTACATGCCTCTTAATACAGATATCCTATTAAATGCAAATCTTGATTTCCTTCGAGGTTCCAAGATGTAGGATGAGTTTTGTGTTTAACAAGCTATTAGGCCCCAGAGGCCCAGACTGACTTATCTGACAGGATTAAATGAAGAAAAAATTACAGAAATGGAGCAACTGAAAACTAAGGAAGAAAAGAAATGACTCAATTGAAATTCTTCATAAATTCGTTCATAATTCTTCGTACATCACGCATGCTGTATATAAGCTAGTTAGCAACAGATTCTAACAACTAACTCCTATTACTTCCTTGCACGTGTCCTCGCGCAAATCTATGAAACTAACAAACTACTGTGAAACGATGCCGTAGAGTCTTAACAAGGATGATATCAATATTAACTGGAACAGTGTCGTTCGGACTCTTTATTTCACTACCCTGATACGCAGCTAGGGGTGAAAATCGGTCCGAGTTACTCGGTACCCGACTCGGATTCGACTCGAGAATATGATCCGGGGCTCGGATTCGGTAGGCATCCGAGCCGAATATGAGCCAAGCTCGTTTATGGGATTATGATACTGAACTCGAATCTGAGCAACACACTGTTCGCTCGTTTTAGGGTTCGAGTACACTGCCTTCATCTGATCCATACTCGATCCTTATTCAATGAACCCTACTCGTTTAGGGGTTCGATATATGACATTTGATAAATATAATGATGTTACTAGAAATTATATTATAGTATAATTAATATTATAAATTTATCATTGTAATTTTTGTAACTTGTATTTTTATATATAAATAAAATTGAAGTTTTTCTAAGTTTTCATTTTTATATCTCATTTTGGTGTGATCCATCTCAGATTCGAGCTCGAATAGAGGCTCGCGAAATACTCGTTGTGAAAACGAGTCGAGTAACTTCGAGCCGAGTAGTATCGAGTAATTCATCGAGTCGAACTTGAGCAGCCTTAGAAGTTATCATTTCGAATTCGAGTCGAACCTGAACACAAATTTTCTGATCCGAGTCGAGCTTGAGCATCAGAGTGTTCGGATCGACTCGGGATCATTTTCACCCCTATACGCAGCATTTCATTAGCTCTACCAATTCTAATATAACGACTAGTTCTGATATGATCTTCTCCCCTGTCATGACAAATTCCCCACCGCTTAAGAAGATCCTTGTCCCCAAGGATTGAAATTTGGGTACTGTGCGCTGATTTTGCTCCATTCTTCCCAGGTTGCATCCTCCGGAATACTGTGAGACCATTGAACCAACACCATGGTTACCGGATGCTGTCCTTTCTTCACCAACCTTCTGTCCAGCACAACCATAGGTATAGGTTTCACTTCCCCCATATTGTTTGTCTGTGGTAAATCTATCTGCACCACCTTAGTTTTTCCAATCTTTTTCTTCAATTGCGAAACATGGAAGACATTATGAATTTTAGCCTGTGGGGGTAACTGTAGCTTGTATGCTACTTTTCCTATCTTCTGTGTGATGGTATAAGGACCATAATACCTGGCTGAGAGTTTAAAATTTCTTCTTTGCGCAACTGAAATTTGCCTATAAGGCTGTAGTTTCAAGTAAACTTCATCCCCAACTTGGAATTCCCTTTCAGTCCTTTTTCCGTCTGCATAAAATTTCATTCTTTCCTGTGACTTGCATAAATTGTCCCTTAAGAGTTGTTGAATTGCTGCCCTTTTCTTAACAAAATCTGTTACTTGAGGATTAGCACTGACCTTCCCCTGATGATAGTTGATAATTTGTGGATTAGTACCGTAAAGGGCCTTGAATGGAGTCATTCCTATGGCTGTATGGAATGACGTATTGTACCACCACTTCGCTATAGGCAACCGTTTACTCCAATGTGTTGGTTTGTGTCCTGTCATGCATCTTAAGTACATCTCTATGCACTGATTCACTCTCTCCGTTTGACCATCCGATTGTGGGTGATAGGCCGTGCTAAGTCTGACTTGAGTTCCCATGGTACTGCATAATTCTTTCCAGAAGTTACTGATGAATATTCTGTCCCTATCCGATATAATAGCTTGGGGAGCTCCATGTAGTTTGATAACTGTGTCTAACATGATCTGAGCCACTTGTGTCGCTGTATATGGGTGAGTAAGTGCCATTAAGTGACAAACCTTGGTTAATTTGTCAACCACTACCAATATTGTATCCTTACCCATTGATTTGGGCAACCCCTCCAAAAAATCCATAGATATGACTTCCCATGCTTGTTTGGGAATGGGGATATGTTGCAAAAATCCCGGCGTAGAAATGTGCTCCCCTTTATTCCTCTGACAAGTGTCGCACTGCTGAATCAATTCAGTAAAATCCTTCTTGAGGGTTGGCCAGTAAAAAAATGCTTCAACCCTTTTAATGGAGGCTGCTATTCCTGAATGTCCTCCTTCAGGACTATTGTGAATCAGCCCCATAATTTTCTGTCTCAAATCTCCATTGTTTCCCAAGTATAACAATCATTTTCTTCTGAGAATTCCTTCATGTAAAGTGTATTCTGGAACTTTACTAGGATCCAACAGAAGTTGTGTCAACACGATTTGTACTTCCACATCATTGTGAAGACTATCTTCTATTTCAGCTACCCAACTGGGATTGACCTCCTGCATAGCAGCAGACTTGCATTCCCCCTCTTCTTTCCTGGAAAGAGCATCAGCCACCAGATTTTCCTTGCCCTTCTTATATTGTATAGTATAATCAAACCCTAACATTTTAGACACCCATTTTTGTTGCACCAAGGTAGTAAGTTTTTGTTCCAAGAAATATTTGAGAGCTTCATGATCGGTTTTGATAATAAATTGTTGGCCTAGCAGATATGTCCTCCACTTTTGTACTGCCATAATAATGGCGAGTAGCTCCTTTTCATAAGTGGACAGCCCCATATGTCGAGTAGATAAGGCTTTACTCATAAAGGCTAAGGGCCTCCCTTCCTGCATCAAAACTGCTCCCACTCCAGTATTGTACGCATCTGTCTCAATCACAAAGGGGGGGGGGGGGGTGGAAAAATTGGGTAACGTTAACACTGGTGTAGAAGATAAGGCTGTCTTAAGCTGGTTAAAGGATAGTTCAGCCTCCTCAGACCATTTAAAGGTTCCTTTCTTCAACAAATTGGTCAATGGTTTGCTAATAATTCCATATTGGTGAACAAACCTTCTGTAATACCCTGTGAGCCCAAGAAATCCCCTTAATGATTTCAGTGATTGTGGTCTAGGCCATTGCTTCATTGCCGCTATCTTTCTTTCATCACCTGTAACTCCATGCTTGCTAATAACATGTCCAAGGTATTCCACCTGATTCTGTGCAAAGGCACATTTTGCTTTCTTTACAAAGAATTTGTTTGCTTTTAGCACTTCAAATACTTGCTGCAGATGGTTCTTATGTTCTTCCAATGACGGACTATATATGAGTATGTCGTCAAAGAATACTAGAACGAATTTTCTAAGGTAGGGAGCAAAAACCTCATTCATAACACATTGAAATGTAGCCGGAACATTAGTCAAACCAAAGTGCATGACTAGAAACTCATAGTGCCCTTGGTGAGTTTTGAAGGCTGTTTTGTGAGTGTCTTGAGCTTTAACTCGTATTTGATGATAGCCACTCCTGAGGTCCAGCTTAGTGTAAAACCTACTGCCCTTGAGCTCGTCCAGCAACTCTTCTATGATAGGAATAGGGAATTTATTCTTTATGGATTTATTGTTAAGGGCTCTATAGTCAACACACAATCTCCATGAGTTATCTTTCTTTTTCACCAGAACTGGGGATGCATAAGGAGATGTGCTGTGCTTAATGATCCCATTGTCTAACATTTCCTTCACCATCTTTTCTATTTCGGTCTTTTGTATATAGGGGTATCTATAAGGGTTAGAGTTCACTGGTTTGCAACCAGGCTTGCACTCTCATTGGAGGCAAACCTTGAGGCTCCTGAAATAGTTCATCATATACATCTACCAACTGTTGTATCATTACTGGTACCTGCTGCAGTTCATCTGTTTCTGGCTCATTTTCAACAACTGTTAGCTGCACCAAGAAGTATGTTTCTTCTTGTGGCCTCCAATTAAACTTATCAACTGTCTGCACTAAATAGAACTGTTTAGAATCCCCTTGATCTCCTAATTGCATTTGTCTGCCCTTCCAATGTATGGTTATGCTTCTGTTTTCAAAATCCAAACTGATAGGATTAACAGTCTGCATCCATTGTACTCCTAGAACTGTGTCATAGCCCCCCAAATGAATGACATACATTTGAGCTTGGAACTCCCCTTGGGATAGCTTCCATTTGAACTGATCAATTTTCTTTGCATAGTTGATGGTTTCTCCATTAACAATTGTTACTTTAATGGGACTGCATGGTACAGTTGGAAGTTGTAGAGCTTTTACCAAGGTCTGTGACACAAAATTGTGAGTTGAGCCACTGTCTAGCAACATAGAGATATTTCTGTTCTTAACTTGCCCTTGCAACTTGATTATGTGTATTCCATTGGTTCCTGTGATCGCATGTATGGACACTTCATAATCATCTTTTATTTGCAGGAATTCTCCTTCTTTTGCTTGCACAACTATAGCTACCTTCTGGTCTTGTTCTGCTGCAGGTAATGTTTCCCTTTCATCTGTTATCATCAGAAATATGTGCTTCTGTTTACAGATATGTCCCTGGGAGTAAACCTCATCGCAATGGTAGCAAAACCCCTTTTCTCTTTTGTTTGCCATTTCTGCAAGGGTAATCCTTTTGACATGGTAGGATTTCTGTTCATGTCCCAGCTTTGTTGGTAGAAGATGATCCTTGCAGCTTCCCATATTGGGTCTGTTTTTGTAGTTCGAATTGTCCTTCATAGTTCTGGACACAACTTGATTTCTCATGTCTAGAGAGTCCAAGTATACCTCTTGTCCCCTGGCCTGTGTTATTGCTTCCCTCAATGTTTGTGGTCTCACAATATATAAGGTATTAGCTATTTCCTCCTTAAGTCCACTCAAGAAACTCTCTATAAAGTATTCTTCTGTGTAACCCTTGTTGTTGACGAATTTATGAGAGCTAAGTTGTTGACGAATTTTGAATCTCAAACCTCTTAGGAACATCCGACTCATTCGTGCTTCGTCATCCACTAGATGGGTGGCAAAACGAGATAACTCGACAAATTTAGCTTCATATTGGGAGACTGTCATGTTTCCCTGCTCCAGCTTAATGAATTCCACCTCTTTCATATGACGGATGCTTTTTGGGAAATACTTCTCGTTAAACAGTTCTTCAAATTCTGTCCAAGACATTTCGAGTGCTGAAGGTTGGATACGTTTTACCGCTTCCCACCAATGGTCCGCCTCACCTCGTAACATAAAAGTGGCAAATGACACCTTCTGATCATCAGCGCATTGTAAGACATCAAGTATTTTTGTCGTCTGCTTCAGCCATGCCTCCGCTTTGAGTGGGTCAGGCTTCCCGTGGAATTCAGGTGGCCCCAATTCTTTAAATTGCTTGACAGTGACCATCCTCAAATTACCAGCGTTTCTACTGTTATTATTGACTGGATTTCCTCTTGCTTGATTCTGTATGAACTGCATGAAATTCCTAAAGAATCCATAGTTCATCATGTTATCAGGAACATTATTTCCTGAGTTGGCAGGAGGATTGTTTGGGGTCTCTTGATTCTCGGCTACATTTGCTTTGGGTATTCCATAGTTAACCTCTTGATTTCCAGATGCCATACTTAACTGTGGTCACAAAATAATTGTTAGTTCAAACAAACTGACTCATCACTTCATGTCCCTATATTCAAATCAACTCATTAGATAATAAAATCTAATTTAAGTAGGACGCACTAGTGACTGATTCTATTCGTCTCTCCCCTCCTAGTTCTAACCCCAGATCTCCATTAAAGACCATATCCCTAAGCTCTGATGCCAACTGTGACACCCCCAAATTTGGGCCCACACAGCCCAAACTTGAGTTGTCAAAAGACTACAACAAAATTATTACAAAGTAGTACAACGTTCAACAATACAGTGTATAATAATACACAACTAAGTCTTCACTATTATTATCACACTATTTTACAACACGTGAAAACGGTAATAACTATCCCTCGGACTCTCACTCCATTCCCCGGCTAGACCCAGCTACATTCTCATCTCCTGTTGAAAAACAATGGAACAAAAGAAAGGGTGAGCTCAAATAGCCCAGTAAGAAATATCATGACTAAGATAATGACGAATAAATTATCATTAGCCTTCAACAGTTGAGTTCTTGATAGAATACAATAGACTACAAGGTTTATATCAAAAACTGCAGTTAAATTCTTGAACAATGTTCAGATCAATAATAGCAGCGGAATGAGTAATCTATTAGAAGAATAATGCAGACTATAAAGTCCACTCGCTTCTCTTTTTAGTAAAAATATCATCAACTTTTATCATCTGAAATACCATTAGTCAAGATAATACAACTTCACAGTTCCTGGTCATAATCATGCAGATCAACAGTTCATCTTTGCACTACGGGCCAAAGACATTCAATATAACACCCACGGTCATGATTATACCAGATTCAACATTTGGTCATAATCATACCAACCAACAGTTCATCTTTGCATTACGGGCCAAAGAGAACATTCACCACGTTCCATAAAAGATACCGAACAGATGTATCGCCTTTGACCTAGTATATCGCATTTAACCTATCATCTGTTCAACAATTATAACACATCTGTGCCCCCGACCACAGATATTCACAACAGCTTGATTCTTGATGATTAATACAAATAACAGTGATACAAATGATGAACAGAAGAACAGGATAAACAATAAGTATCAGAAGTTTACTTTGTGCAGATTCAAACAATGTCCAAATTGCCAACATGATGTGGAGTGAAATTTAAAAATGATATTCAAGATCCACAGTTCAGAATAACGATTATAGTTCAATAGAAAGGTTCAGAAAATAGGAAGGTTCAGTTGAAATAATGAAGTTCAACTATTATGGAACATATAATATTTTCAGGAATTATAGAAGCAATAGTTCCATAATAAGTTTCGATTTAGGTGTATGAAAGAAAATAATATCCCTTACCGTAGCAGGTTTGATTAACAAAATGTCAAGGAAATTAATATTCCTTACCATAGTAAGTTTGAATAATGGAAGATAAAAAAGATGGTATCCCTTATGAGTATAAAGGAAAATGATATCACTTACGAATATGGAATAAAAGTGTCATGTGATAATTCGTGTAGACAAATTATTTTCACACGAGACAAATAAAAAGGGTTATTCACCAACAGGCGGTAATCCGCGCCGTAAGGTTATTCCCATTAATTTGAATACGAAGAGTTATTCACCAAACAGGCGGTAATCTGCGCCGTAAGGTTATTCCCACAAATTAATACATGGAAATAAATGGCACATCTTATGAGTAAGAAAGAAACGATATTATTTTCGAGAATCAAAGAATGATAATCTCTTACCGTGGTAAGTTTAAATAATATGAAAGAAGATGATATTCTAAAAAAAATGACATTCCTTACAGTAGTAAGTTTAAGAGTATGAAAGAAAATGACATCCCTTACCATAGTAAGTTTAAATAATAGAATATGAAAGAAGATGATATTCATTCCCTTAACACGTGACTGAATATTGATTTAAATGAGGTTGATCAACCTATATTTTTATAATAAAATTAATAATTACCACATATAAATTTCAAAGTGTATGATAACTCGTATAATATGAATTATCAAAATTATATATATTTAACATAATTTTTGTAGTATAATATAACTACTTTTAAATAGTTTTAAAAATAATATTCCAAAATAATTCTTCCAAAGAAAGCTTTTAAAAATGAATCTTCTTAAAGAAGAGTCTTCTAAAGGAAGATTTGTGAATACCGTGAAAAATAGGAATTTATGAAATTACTACTCTTTAATAAAAAACTTACTTGAAAATTTTCTGCACTCCTTTTGGCTTTCAAACTCTCAAAATAACCTTACTATTCTTAGAGAAAACTCATAAAATTCTTATAGAAAAATTTTATGTTTTAGGTGTGATTTTTCTATTCAGTTAAGCAAGCTATTTATAGGAGAAAAATAAGTTACTATGTGCGGTAGGTGGGGGTTGTTGGCAGTGCAGCAGCCTCGTGCGTTTTTTTTTTCTTCTGCGTAAAATTTCTCCAATTTCAAGATTCACCAACCATATGGGCCCCACCAATGGGTCCACATGTTTCTTACTATTCACGTAAAATAATAATTATTTTTTTTTTTAATTTTTTTTTAATTTTTCTTCTTGTGGGTTCTGCATATAAAATAAAATAATGCTACAACAATAATTCAACAATAATGTAATAAACACGTTACAGATTATTATTAATTTAATAATATAAATTATAGTATATTTGCAACTGTGACAATTATTAGGTTCAATAATTTTAAAAATAGTGCAACAACAATTATTGAGTCAATGATATGAAATACAGTGTAATGACTTTTATTGAATCAATAATGCAAAATACTGTGTAACAACAATTATTGAATTGATAACATAAAATATTATGCAGTGACAATTATTGATGAAATGATGTGCAACAGTTACGGTGTCAATTATCAGACCAATAATATGAGACACTGTGCAATACCGTGTGCTACTGTAGAGTACCGTGTACTACAAAAAATACCATAATTTAATGTATGCTACTATTCTTTTCTCACCGGTATTTTAACAGTTCCGTTGACTATTTTTATTTAAAAAGGTTATTTTTGTCGTTTTCTATATTCGACAAATATTCCGTTGTGGGGTCCACCAATAATTAGTTATTTCGGCGCCGTCGTACGACCCGAATATTCCCCGACAAAATGAATATTCCCCGACAAAACGAATATTGTCCGACAAAATAAAATTTGAATATAACATCCTTAACTTTTAACTTTATCGATTTAACCACTTACTGTTTCAGAAAAATATATGAAGAAAAATTAAATTTTATATTTCATAAAATTCGGGGTCTTACAGGTAATAGGCAAATTCTTCCCACTGTATCCATGGTTTCTCATCCTGTAAGGACTGATACCAGATATCAGCCTCACCTTCCAAATAAAGGGCTGCATACAGCACCTTAGACCTTGGGTCCAACATTGGGTTAAATTAAAAAAACTTTTCACATTTCTTCAACCATCCTCTTGGATCTTTACCTTCAAAGTAGGGGAAATCCAGCTTGGGCATGGGAAATTGCGTAAAAGGGCCATTAGTGTTTCGGGGATGGTTTCCTTCTGTTACAGGTGGCCAGGTGCCTGGTCTTGTAAGGTTTGGGTTGTAGTAGCATGAATTATGAAGGGGGGTTGGGGGTGACATTAATCGGTTTGTCTGGTTTAAATTAGTGACTGTAGTAAATGGTCCTGTAGATAGGAGTGGGGATCCATAACTAGGATTATAAATGGGATTCGTGTGAAGATTAAGGGATGTATAAGGCAATGGTGCATTCATATGTTGATTGTTTAAAGGATGATAAAACTGGTTGTGATTATGACTAGAATGAAGGTGATTTTTAGAACTCATATTTACCTGTAGTATGTTTGGCTCTGTATGGGGGTTCCCATGTTCACTCTGTGACAGTTGTGATGGAATTCTGGTGGTGACAGGTTCAGAGGAAACCATACCCAAGGCTTGAACTGTGGGTTCAAAATGAGCTATTAATGGTTGCAGAGATGTACCAGTAGTAGAGTGAGTGTTCTTGTGACTCATATATAATGGATTGGTCCTGAGGTATGGAATTGAAGATGATGGAGGTAGGCTTGTGTGAGAATACGCATTCGGAGGTGTTCCAAATTGTAAATGAGGTATGAAAGTTGGTGTGAATGGTGGTATTGAAGGAGGATTTGCAGAATGACTGTGTATCATGTGAGATTTGGGTGGCTGATGTACCTCCGAGACGACTGCCTTTCCTTTATCCGATCGATTGAAGGACTCACATGCCTCCAAAATCCTTTGGGTTATTTGTTCACTGGTACTTTGCACTGTCTGACGGAGCTGAGTTATTTGAGTGCCCATAGCTTCGATCTGCCCTGAAGAGTGTTCAAATTTGGATGTCATCAGCTGCTGCATCTGATCTAACCTTCCTTCCAGCGCCTTGAGGTCTTTTTCATGCTTCTGTAGACTTGGTCTCACGGTGGAATCATCCATGGTAGGCCCAGGGATGCTCTGATACCAATTGACATGATTAAACTAAGAAAAAATTACAGAAATGGAGCAACTGAAAACTAAGGAAGAAAAGAAATGACTCAATTGAAATTCTTCATAAATTCGTTCATAATTCTTCATACATCACGCATGCTGTATATAAGTTAGTTAGCAATAGATTCTAACAACCAACTCCTATTACTTCCTTGCATGTGTCCTCGCGCAAATCTATGAAACTAACAAACTATTGTGAAACGATGCCGTAGAGTCTTAACAAGGATGATATCAATATTAATTAGAACGGTGTCGTTCGGACTCTTTATTTCACTACCCTGATACGCAACGTTTCATTAGCTCTACCAATTCTAATATAACGGCTAGTTCTGATATGATCTTCTCCCCTGTCATGACATTATCCTTATAAGGAGAGCTTAGGTTTTCGATCCTTCTGTCCCTTCTTTTCATGTCACGTTTTATTGTTTTGGTTCTGTGTTTATGTTTTGTTTCTATGGTATATGTCTGGTGTTTGCTTCGTATAGGGATTTGGATTTGGAGGAGTAGAAACCTCAATCTGTGGAACGTTTTTGATATCTCTGATAATTAATACATCAAAAGGCATGAACATCCTTCCCAATTTTTCTTCCCCACAAAATAATTAAATTAATTATGATTATGTACCCTCTCTCTCTCTCGTTCGGTGGCCCATAGAATGGTTGATCAACTTTGACATTTTTGATTGCCTATGCAACTTGCATTATCTCATTTAGTCCTTTCCATATAGTCTCTTTCAGGAACAAGGTCACAATAGCTAAATCTGGTGCCATCCCTCCGCTTGTGGAGCTTTGAAATTCCAGAGCGACAACTTAATAGAATTAGGAACTGCTGCAATTCTGACACTATCATCTGCTCCAACCAACAAGCCAACAATAGCAGCTTCTGCACCTCTTCTAGTGCAGATCCTTAGCTCTGGTAGTGCTCAGGGAAGAGTTGATGCTGTTACTGCCCTCCACAATCTTTTCACCTGTGAAGAAGATCCGACTTTGGTTCTTGATGCTAGAGCAGTTCATCCTCTCATCAACCTCCTCAAAGAATGCAAGAAATACACCAAGCTTGCTGAGAAAACTACTGCACTACTAGAGAGCCTTTCTATGTCCGAGGAAGGAAGAACAGCAATCACTGATGCAGATGGTGGGATATTAACCCTAGTAGAGGTAGTCGAGGATGGGTCCCTTGTTAGCACAGAACATGCAGTTGGAGCTTTGCTCACATTGTGCCGGAGCTGCCGAAATAATTACCGCGAGCTCATTCTCAAAGAAGGAGCTGTATCGACCTGAATAGGAATATTATATATATATATATATATATATCTGTTTATCTGAAGTGAACCAAACTAAAAGAATTAACTATGTCAAGGTTAATACTTGGTACTATGTCCTTAAGATAATTATACCTTCCTTATAGGTGCTTAGAGTTGATGACACTTGTCTCCCAGGATACAATGACAACGTATGTTATAACAACACTACAAATAACACACACAACGAACCAAAGAAATGCTTTGAACTCTCTCTCAAATAACTTATGAAATATGAAGACTAGAAGACAAGAATGCTTTGATGATTTGAATTAACTGAGTATTCCAAATGGCGGCCTCCCTAGACTATTTATAGGAAGGTTTAGTGACCCTTCAGATGGGTCACAACCCTTGCGAATAGTCAAAACTCTTACAAACGGTCATAACCCTTGCGAACGGTCACAACCATTGCGAAATGGTAAGAACGAAGAGACATGACTTTTTGAACGGGAGTGTCCATACGGACGAAAAGTCACAACCTTTCATTCACTTTAAATTTGGCTCAAATTCTAACAATCCCCCACATGAATGAAATTGACTGCCAGCCTTATGCAAATGTTATGTAGACTCTGAGAAAGAGACAAAATTAAAAATTATCTATATAGAGAGCGGTGACTTTTGGCTTTGAACCTTCTTTTGTGAAAGACTATCGGGTTTACTGGTTGTTTAGTAAACGTGATGTCTTGAACTATCCAACTGTTTATGTAAACCAAGACAATAGAAGTTCACACATAATTTTTCTAGACATTATTTGGTTCTTATGATTTTGTTCATTTCGGCCCCGAACAATCCCGAATTTATGAGTGCTCTAGAGAAGTATAGCCTTATCATTCTCATTCACATAGGTGATTTCTTAATAAGAGTATCCTGTCATAACCCACTTGTTTATCAAGATTTAAGAATCATTAAAAACATAGTTTATCCTGAAACCGCTGCAGGTATCACTATCTCGTATCATAGGAATGAGCAGAAGAAATTAATTTCTTCATAGTGATTTGGTTGAATCATAATTTAGTTGTCCATTTGAACCTAAATCTTGGGATTTCCTGTCAACTAGGTTGGGTTTCCATCATGACGGTTCTTATTTTATAGGCTTTAAACCCATTCCCCTCGATGTTATTTTTACTTGTTCTCTATTCAAACCTTTAGTCAACGAATCCACTATATTATCTTTCGACTTTATATACTCAATAGACATAATGCCATTAGAAAACAATTGTTTTATAGTATTGTGTCTACGACGAATATGTCTAGACTTACCATTATACATGTGACTCTGTACCCTTCCAATTGCTGATTGACTATCACAATGAATGCAGACAGCAGGAACAAGTTTAGGCCACATCGGAATATCTTCTAAAAAGTGACGAAGCCACTTAGCTTATTCTCCATCGTTGATTGAGCAATTCATGTTTGTTTAGAAGATTTTCATGATACTGCTTCTCCATCTAGTGTAAACACAAAATCACTAGTAGATTTAAAGTCTTTTGTATTTGATATCCAGTTCGCATCACAGTAACCTTCAAGTAATGCTGGATATCTTGAGTAGTATAATCCAAAGTTTTGAGTGCATTTTAAATACCTTAAAACTCTTATAATAGCTTTCTAATGATCTTGTCCTGGATTGCTTGTAAATCTACTCAATTTATTAACAACACATGTTATGTCAGGACGTGTGTAATTCATGACGTACATAAGGCTTCCAATTATTTGTGAATACTCAAGTTGTGATATACCCTCTCCTTTATTTTTAGACAAGTGTAGATTTATATCTACCGGTGTTCCCACAGGATTGCAATTGTATTTATTGAATTTTCTGAGTATTTTCTCAATATAGTGTGATTGTGATAACACTAACCCATCAGATATTTTAAAAATTTTAATTCCTAATATTACATCGACAACACCCATGTCTTTCATGTCAAACACATTATTACCCATAATGAGCATATCATCTACATAAAGACAAATAATGACAAACCCTTTCTCAGTGTCCTTGACATATACACATTTTTCACACTCATTTATCTTGAAACCATTTGACATCATTGTATTATCAATTTTTTCATGTCATTGTTTAAGTGCTTGTTTTAATCCATACAAGGACTTCACAAGCCGATAGACTTTCTTTTTTTGTCCTGGAACAATAAACCCTTCTGGTTGTTCCATGTGGATTTCTTCTTCTAAATCACCATGCTGTTTTCACATCCATTTGATGTATCACTAAATTATATATAGTTGCAATGGCTATTAACATCATAATTGAGGATATTCTTGTCACATGAGAGTATGTATCAAAATAATCCAAACCCTCATTTTGCTTGTATCCTTTGATTACAAGTCTTGCTTTGTATTTATCTATAGATCCATCCGCTTTTATTTTCTTCTTAAATATCCACTTGTATTTAAGAGGTTTTGAGCCTATTGGGAGATCTACTAACTCCCACGTATGATTGTGCAACAAGAATTATACTTCACTATTAATAGTCTCTTTCTAATATGGAGCTTCGGGACTTGACACTGCTTCTCTATAAGTTTGAGGCTCATTTTCAAACAAATAAGTTAAAAAATCTAGACCACAAGATTTTGATATGCTAGCACATTTACTACGTCTAGGTTCATCAATATCTTCTTGTAAGACCCCGAATTTTATGAAATACAAAATTTAATTTTTCTTCATATATATATATTTTTTTTTGAAACAGTAAGTGGTTAAATTAACAAAATTAAAAGTTAAGGATGTTATGTGCAAATTTTATTTTGTCGGACAATATTCGCTTTGTCGGGGAATATTCGTTTGGTCGGGGAATATTCGTGCCGTACGACGGCGCCGAAATAATAAATTATTGGTGGACCCCACAACGGAATATTTGTCGGATATAGAAAACGACAGAAGTAACTTTTTTAAATAAAAATAGTCAACGGAACTGTTAAAATACCGGTGATAAAAGAATAGTAGCATACGGTAGTTTATGGTATTTTCTGTAGCACACGGTACTCTACAGTAACACACGGTATTGCATAGTGTCTCATATTTTTGGTCTGATAATTGACACCGTAACTGTTACGCATCATTTCATCGATAATTGTCACTGCATAATATTTTATATTATCAATTCAATAATTGTTGTTACACAGTATTTTGCATTATTGATTTAATAATTGTCATTACACTGTATTTTATATCATTGAGTCAATAATTGTTGTTGCACTGTTTTTAAAATTATTGAACCTAATAATTGTCACAGTAACATATGCACAGTAATTCACATTATTGAATCAATAATTGTCATTACACAGTAACGTATGCTTTATTTTACATTATTGTTATCTCTATTATGATGTTATTTAAACAGTTGTATTTCATTAATTTATTGACTTGATATCTAAGAGCTAACTATACTGTATTTATAACAATTAGTCATAATAATTGAATTGATAAAGTTATTTGTTTATAATATAAAGTTAGGTGATTATTAGGTGATATGAAATGAATGGTGTAGATTAAAGTGTGAATTATTGTTGAATAATTGAATTGATTTGTTTATAATATAAAGTTAGGTGATTATTAGGTGATATAAAATGAATGGTGTAGATTAAAGTGTGAATTATTGTTGAATAATTAAATTGATTTGTTTATAATATAAAGTTAGGTGATTATTAGGTGATATGAAATGAATGGTGTAGATTAAAGATAATATAATATTTGAAATGGATGGTGTAGATTAAAAGATGATTTTTAAATGAATGGTTTAGATTAAATGAATGATAAGATTTTTGGCTATAAATAGAAGCCTTAACTTAAGGATTTTTCATAAACTTCCTTACTTGTTCTTTCTTTCTCTCTCTAAATACTTCTTGTGAAAGTTCTCTCTAAGTGTGCTTAAGTCATCTTGAGTATTTGTGAAGATCTATAAGTGTACGTGTACTGTTCAAGTTAATCAACCTCATTTAAATCAATATCCAGTCACGTGTTACGGTAAGGGATACCATCTTTTTCATCTTCCATTATTCAAACATACTATGGTAAGGGATTATCATTATTTGATTCTCGATAATAATATTGTTTCTTCCTTACTCATAAGACATGCCTTTTATTTCCATGTATTAAATTGTGGGAATAACCTTACGGAGCGGATTGCCGCCTGTTGGTGAATAACCTTTCGTATTTATTCATTATTAATCTCTGAGAATAACCTTACGGAGCGGATTGCCGCCTGTTTGGTGAATAACTCTTTGTACTCAAATTCTATTAAATTGTGGGAATAACCTTACGGAGCGGATTGCCGCCTGTTTGGTGAATAACTCTTTGTACTCAAATTCTATTAAATTGTGGGAATAACCTTACGGAGCGGATTGCCGCCTGTTTGGTGAATAACTCTTTGTACTCAAATTCTATTAAATTGTGGGAATAACCTTACGGAGCGGATTGCCGCCTGTTGGTGAATAACCCTTTGTATTAATTTCCTTCACCTTTTGTTAATCAAACCTGCTACGGTAAGGGATATTATTTTCTTTCATACTCCTAAATCGAAATTTATTATGGAACTATTGCTTCTATAATTCCTGAAAATATTATATGTTCCATAATAGTTGAACTTCATTATTTCAACTGAACCTTCCTATTTACGTGAACCTTTCTATTGAATTGTAACCGTTATTCTGAACTGTGGATCTTGAATATTATTTTTAAATTTCACTCCACATCATGTTGACAATTTGGACATTATTTGAATCTGTACAAAGTAAACTCCCGATACTTATTGTTATCCTATTTCTTCTGTTCATCATTTATATCATTCTAATCATCCAAAAATCAAGCTGTTGTGAATATCTGTGGCCGGGGGCACAGATGTGATATATTTGTTGAACAGATGATAGGTTAAAGGCGATATAATAGGTTAAAGGCGATACATCTGTTCGGTGTCTTTTATGGCACGTGGTGAATGTTCTCTTTGGCCCGTAGTGCAAAGATGAACTGTTGTTTGGTATGATTATGACCAAAGGCTGAATCTGGTATAATCATGACCGTTGGTGTTATATTGAATGTCTTTGGCCCGTAGTGCAAAGATGAACTGTTGATCTGCATGATTATGATCAGGAACTGTGAATTTGTATTATCTTGACTAATGATATTTCAGATGATAAAAGTTGATGATGTTTTTCCTAAAAAGAGAACCGAGTGGACATTATAGTCTGCATTATTCTTCTAATAGATTACTCATTCCGCTGCTATTATTGATCTGAACGTTGTTTAAGAATTTAACTGCAGTTTTTGATATAAACCTTGTAGTCTATTGTATTCTATCAAGAACTCAGCTGTTGAAGACTAATGATAATTTATTCGTCATTATCTTAGTCATGATATTCTTTACTGGGCTATTTGAGCTCACCCTTTCTTTTGTTCCATTGTTTTTCAACAGGAGATGAAAACATAACAGGGTCTAGCCGGGGAATGGAGTGAGGGTCCGAGGAATAGTTATCATAGTCTTCACGTTTTGTAAAATAGTGTGGCAATAATAGTGAAGACTTAGTTGTGTATTATTATACACTGTATTGTTGTACGTTGTGCTTTGTTGTAATAATTTTGTTGTAGTATTTTGACGACTCAAGTTTGGGCTGTGTGGGCCCAGATTTGGGGGCGTCACAGTTGGCATCAGAGCTTAGGGATATGGTCTTTAATGGATATCTGGGGTTAGAACTAGGAGGGGAGAGACGAATAGAATCAATCACTAGTGTGTCCTACCTAAATTAGATTTATTTTTTATCTAATGAATCGATTTGAATGTAGGAACATGAAGAGATGAGTCAGTTTATTTGAACTAACATTTATTTTGTGACCACAGTTAATTATGGCATCTGGAAATCAGGAGGTTAACTATGAAATTACCGAAACAAATGTAGCTGCAAAACAAGAGGCGACGAATAATCTTCTTACAAACTCAGAGTTGAATCATTTGCCTAAGGCAAAAATTATGCGTGTTCTATCCAGTAAGGATGAAGGTGAAAGCTCTGCTACAGTCGTTCCAGATCCATTCTTAGAAGCAATTAAAGGAAGTAACGAACTTGCGGAAATTATTGCCTTTAATTTACTCACTAATTGGGAGAGTGATATCACCTGGTTATGCTCTATAACAAAGGATCAGAATATATGGACTTTTCATATTAGTCTTTGGGATTTATGGTGTTCCAGCTATGATTTTCAAGATTATTTAAAAATGATGTTTCTATACTTTTGGGCGTTACAATTTAGAGGAATTCAGGTTAAGTTAGTCATTATCGTGGAAACTGCAGTCTATCGAAAATACTATTTTAATGGAAATCATTGGTACCTTACTACTGATGAAGTTGATGAACCCGAGAAACAGTTTGCTAGAAAATTATTCAGTGGTATTCATATGGTTGAAATACGTGAAGATCCGAATGAAGTATTCGGGATTCGATTTGACGATAACAGTCAAGAAACCGAATGAGGTGATAACCGGTAAGCTATTCATAAATTCTCGTGAAGTCTATGCCATATTAGATACTGACTCTATCCACTCTTTTACCTCACCTATATGTACTCAACGTTTAAATTTGACTATTGAAAACTTAAATCTTGTTTTATCAGTTGAAACCTCATTGGGAGAAATACCTATTACATTTACTATCTATAAATCTTGCCTAGTTCAAATCAACAACCTCACATTACCTGTTGACCTTATTTCTTTGGAGATGCGTGAATTTGATGTGATTTTAGGAATTGATTGGTTGACTACCCATCATGCTAAAATTGATTGTTTTCATAAGATTATTAGTCAACCTGTCATGCAAATTCAAGCAACTAAACCATTGAAATCTATAACTGTTATTTCTAGCCATAAAGCCATTCGTTTATTGAAAAACGGATGTCAAGCCTTTTTAGCTCATGTCACTGATTTGAACAAAAACACGTCAAACTTGAATGATATTCCCATTGTTAATGAGTTTCCTGACGTTTTTTCTGAGGAACTTTCTGGCTTACCCCAAACCGTGAAATTGAATTCTCTATCGATCTTGAACCCGGCACTAAACCCATTTTTAAAGTCCCATACCGAATGGCTCCTATAGAATGCCAAGAGTTAAAAGTTTAATTATTAGATATTGGTATCATTCGTTCTAGTACAAAACTTATATCGAGCGAGGAATGCGAGAAGAGTTTCCAAGAACTCAAGAGGAGACTTGTTTCAGCTCCTGTTCTGACCATACCATCAGGATCAGGAGAATTTGTTATCTACAGCGATGCTTCTGGCAAAGGTCTAGGCTGTGTCCTTATGCAACATGGAAAGGTTATAGCCTATGCCTC
Organism: Hedera helix; assembly: GCA_947179155.2. Taxonomy (NCBI): domain Eukaryota; kingdom Viridiplantae; phylum Streptophyta; class Magnoliopsida; order Apiales; family Araliaceae; genus Hedera; species Hedera helix. The sequence continues at coordinate 36,504,042 of OX359268.1, read as the reverse complement.
TCGACAACTCAAAGATTATGAGAAAAATTACCCTACTCATGATCCAGAGTTGGTAGCAGTCGTTTTCGCGTTGAAAATTTGGAGACACTACTTGTACGGAGAAAAAGTGGATATCTATACGGATCATAAAAGTCTCAAGTATTTCTTCACCCAGAAGGAACTCAGCATGCGACAACGACGTTGGCTTGAGCTGTTAAAGGATTATGACCACACAATCCAGTATCACCCGGGAAAGGCGAACGTTGTAGCTGACGCTTTGAGCAGAAAATCTTATGCAAGTACAAGTGCACTGCTGACAACACAAAAGTGTATTTTGTACGACTTGCAAAAGATGGAGATAGAGCTAAAGACACCAGGGACCCACTCGAAGATTGCTCACGTGCGAGTAGAACCAACTTTAATCGATAAAATTAAAGCTGCTCAAGCTACCGATCCGGAACTGATAAACATGATAAAGAAAGTACAAGAAGGTGCCATTCCCGAAGCAAGAATCGACGAGAAAGAAATACTTCGAGTCAACTCTCGACTCTGTGTTCCTAACGATCCTGAATTAAAGCATAAAATCATGATGGAGGCACACAACACGCCGTTTGCAATCCACCCAGGAGGTACCAAGATGTATCGAGATCTTCGACATACATTTTGGTGGAACAATATGAAAAGAGAGATTGCGGAGTTTATCTCAAGGTGCCTAACTTGTCAACGTGTCAAGACAGAACATCAAGTTCCTAAAGGTCCATTACAATCACTTGAAGTTCCCGAATGGAAGTGGGAACACATCAATATGGATTTCGTGACGGGTCTTCCAAAAGTTTCTCAAGGCTTAGATGCAATTTGGGTGATCGTAGATAGATTGACCAAATCTGCTCATTTCTTGCCTATACGAGAAAACTTTTCACTTGAACGTCTTGCCGGTATGTACATAAATGAGATCGTGAGATTGCATGGCATGCCAGTTTCCATAGTTTCTGATCGAGATCCTAGATTCACTTCACGCTTTTGGATCAGTCTACAAAAAGCTATGGGCACTGAACTACGTTTTAGTTCTGCATACCATCCTCAAACGGACGGACAATCGGAAAGGACGATCCAGACCCTCGAAGATCTTTTGAGACTTTGTGTATTAGACTTCAAAGGAAGTTGGGATAAGTATTTGCCGTTGGTGGAATTTTCTTACAACAACAGTTACCAAGCAAGCATAGACATGGCTCCATTCGAGGCTTTGTATGGAAGGAAGTGTCGCTCTCCAATATGTTGGAATGAGGTAGGAGAAGCAAAATTGTTGGGACCCGAGTTGGTACGCTTGACGACCGAAAAGATCCAAATGATCCGACAACGAATACAGACCGCACAAGAACGACAAAAGAGTTATGCTGATCTTCATCGGAGAGACGAAAGTTTCAACGTCGGAGATCATGTATTCTTACGTGTTTCTCCATGGAAAGGGGTTACGAGATTCGGAAAGAGAGGAAAGCTCAACCCTCGATTTATTGGCCCATTTGAAATCCTCGATCGAATAGGAACCGTAGCCTACAGACTAGCCCTACCACCAAGTATGTCTCGCATCCATAACGTTTTTCACATATCTATGTTACGTAAATATGTGAAGGACCCAAACCACGTCATTGAGTTAGAACCAGACGTTATAGCAGAAGATTTAACATACGAGGAGGTACCTGTTAAGATCCTGGATAAGAAGGAGCAGATCCTACGCTCAAAGGTTATACCTCAAGTTAAGGTTTTATGGAGGAACCAAGATACTGAGGAAATGACCTGGGAGCTAGAATCTGAGATGAAATCTAAGTATCTTTACCTCTTCGATATGTCAGGTACGTCAATTTCGGGGACGAAATTTCATAAGGAGGGGAGGTTGTAAGACCCCGAATTTTATGAAATACAAAATTTAATTTTTCTTCATATATATATATTTTTTTTTTGAAACAGTAAGTGGTTAAATTAACAAAATTAAAAGTTAAGGATGTTATGTGCAAATTTTATTTTGTCGGACAATATTCGCTTTGTCGGGGAATATTCGTTTGGTCGGGGAATATTCGTGCCGTACGACGGCGCCGAAATAATAAATTATTGGTGGACCCCACAACGGAATATTTGTCGGATATAGAAAACGACAGAAGTAACTTTTTTAAATAAAAATAGTCAACGGAACTGTTAAAATACCGGTGATAAAAGAATAGTAGCATACGGTAGTTTATGGTATTTTCTGTAGCACACGGTACTCTACAGTAACACACGGTATTGCATAGTGTCTCATATTTTTGGTCTGATAATTGACACCGTAACTGTTACGCATCATTTCATCGATAATTGTCACTGCATAATATTTTATATTATCAATTCAATAATTGTTGTTACACAGTATTTTGCATTATTGATTTAATAATTGTCATTACACTGTATTTTATATCATTGAGTCAATAATTGTTGTTGCACTGTTTTTAAAATTATTGAACCTAATAATTGTCACAGTAACATATGCACAGTAATTCACATTATTGAATCAATAATTGTCATTACACAGTAACGTATGCTTTATTTTACATTATTGTTATCTCTATTATGATGTTATTTAAACAGTTGTATTTCATTAATTTATTGACTTGATATCTAAGAGCTAACTATACTGTATTTATAACAATTAGTCATAATAATTGAATTGATAAAGTTATTTGTTTATAATATAAAGTTAGGTGATTATTAGGTGATATGAAATGAATGGTGTAGATTAAAGTGTGAATTATTGTTGAATAATTGAATTGATTTGTTTATAATATAAAGTTAGGTGATTATTAGGTGATATGAAATGAATGGTGTAGATTAAAGTGTGAATTATTGTTGAATAATTAAATTGATTTGTTTATAATATAAAGTTAGGTGATTATTAGGTGATATGAAATGAATGGTGTAGATTAAAGATAATATAATATTTGAAATGGATGGTGTAGATTAAAAGATGATTTTTAAATGAATGGTTTAGATTAAATGAATGATAAGATTTTTGGCTATAAATAGAAGCCTTAACTTAAGGATTTTTCATAAACTTCCTTACTTGTTCTTTCTTTCTCTCTCTAAATACTTCTTGTGAAAGTTCTCTCTAAGTGTGCTTAAGTCATCTTGAGTATTTGTGAAGATCTATAAGTATACGTGTACTGTTCAAGTTAATCAACCTCATTTAAATCAATATCCAGTCACGTGTTACGGTAAGGGATACCATCTTTTTCATCTTCCATTATTCAAACATACTATGGTAAGGGATTATCATTATTTGATTCTCGATAATAATATTGTTTCTTCCTTACTCATAAGACATGCCTTTTATTTCCATGTATTAAATTGTGGGAATAACCTTACGGAACGGATTGCCGCCTGTTGGTGAATAACCTTTCGTATTTATTCATTATTAATCTCTGAGAATAACCTTACGGAGCGGATTGCCGCCTGTTTGGTGAATAACTCTTTGTACTCAAATTCTATTAAATTGTGGGAATAACCTTACGGAGCGGATTGCCGCCTGTTTGGTGAATAACTCTTTGTACTCAAATTCTATTAAATTGTGGGAATAACCTTACGGAGCGGATTGCCGCCTGTTTGGTGAATAACTCTTTGTACTCAAATTCTATTAAATTGTGGGAATAACCTTACGGAGCGGATTGCCGCCTGTTGGTGAATAACCCTTTGTATTAATTTCCTTCACCTTTTGTTAATCAAACCTGCTACGGTAAGGGATATTATTTTCTTTCATACTCCTAAATCGAAATTTATTATGGAACTATTGCTTCTATAATTCCTGAAAATATTATATGTTCCATAATAGTTGAACTTCATTATTTCAACTGAACCTTCCTATTTACGTGAACCTTTCTATTGAATTGTAACCGTTATTCTGAACTGTGGATCTTGAATATTATTTTTAAATTTCACTCCACATCATGTTGACAATTTGGACATTATTTGAATCTGTACAAAGTAAACTCCCGATACTTATTGTTATCCTATTTCTTCTGTTCATCATTTATATCATTCTAATCATCCAAAAATCAAGCTGTTGTGAATATCTGTGGCCGGGGGCACAGATGTGATATATTTGTTGAACAGATGATAGGTTAAAGGCGATATAATAGGTTAAAGGCGATACATCTGTTCGGTGTCTTTTATGGCACGTGGTGAATGTTCTCTTTGGCCCGTAGTGCAAAGATGAACTGTTGTTTGGTATGATTATGACCAAAGGCTGAATCTGGTATAATCATGACCGTTGGTGTTATATTGAATGTCTTTGGCCCGTAGTGCAAAGATGAACTGTTGATCTGCATGATTATGATCAGGAACTGTGAATTTGTATTATCTTGACTAATGATATTTCAGATGATAAAAGTTGATGATGTTTTTCCTAAAAAGAGAACCGAGTGGACATTATAGTCTGCATTATTCTTCTAATAGATTACTCATTCCGCTGCTATTATTGATCTGAACGTTGTTTAAGAATTTAACTGCAGTTTTTGATATAAACCTTGTAGTCTATTGTATTCTATCAAGAACTCAGCTGTTGAAGACTAATGATAATTTATTCGTCATTATCTTAGTCATGATATTCTTTACTGGGCTATTTGAGCTCACCCTTTCTTTTGTTCCATTGTTTTTCAACAGGAGATGAAAACATAACAGGGTCTAGCCGGGGAATGGAGTGAGGGTCCGAGGAATAGTTATCATAGTCTTCACGTTTTGTAAAATAGTGTGGCAATAATAGTGAAGACTTAGTTGTGTATTATTATACACTGTATTGTTGTACGTTGTGCTTTGTTGTAATAATTTTGTTGTAGTATTTTGACGACTCAAGTTTGGGCTGTGTGGGCCCAGATTTGGGGGCGTCACACTTCTAATCCATTATCACTGTCATTAATAATGTCATAAGTTCTTTTGTTTGAACTTGTTTCATGTTTATTAGAATTTGGCTCTTGTTCCTTTTTATTAGGAAATACTATTTCAAAAAATTCAACATCTTTTGACTCAATAATAATATTTTCATGTACTTCCTCTATTTTTGATTTATTAACCAAAAATCGATATGCACTACTATTATTAGCATAACCAATAAATATACAATCTATTGTTTTTGGTCATATCTTTACCTTTTTAGGTGGAGGAACCATTACTTTTGCTAAGCACCCCCACACTTTTAAGTGTTTATAAGATGATTTTCGTTCTTTCCATAATTCATAGGGTGATGCATTAGACTTCTTTTGAGGTATTCGGTTGAGAATATAATTTGCTGAAAGAATTGCTTTACCCCACAAATTCTGATGTAGCCCAGAACTTAACAATACAGTCGTTTGGTGTATTATACCATGTTGTGAATAAATTTCTGCAAAAGGAAATTCATATTCCCCACCCCTATCACTTATAATTATCTTGATCTTTTTATCAAGTTGATTCTCAATCTCATTTTTGTAATATATAAACATTTTCAAAGCCTCATCTTTACTTTTCAATAAGTAAACATAACAATATCTTGTACAATCATCTATAAAAGTAAGAAAATATTTCCTACCCTATCTTATTTGTATGTACTTTAAATCACAAATATCAATATGTACTGATTCAAGAGTTTTTGTACTTCTTTTAATTGATTTAAAAGAAGATTTTTGAAAATTTGCCTAAACACAGACTTCACATTTATGATTGGAGTTAATCTCACATTTTGGCAAACATTCCCTATTAATTAATCTACGTATAGTATTATAATTAACATGTTTTAATCTACCATGCCATAAATTAGATAACTCAATCATATAAGCAGAAGATATATTTTTATTAATATTGGAAGGTACAATTGTCATCACATTCATTTTAAAGAGCCCATTGCTCATATATCTCTTCCCTACATACATTTCATTTTTGGTTAGGACAAATTTGTCCGATACAAAGACCAATTTAAATCCCTTTTGACTAAGAAGAGATTATGACACAAAATTCTTCCTAATATCAGGCACATGGAGCACGTTGTTGAGGGTGAGTTCCTTGCCAGATGTCATCTTTAGAACCACCTTTCCTTGTCCAACAATCTTGGATGTGGAAAAATTTCCCATGTACAATTGTTCTCCATTCTCAATTTCTTGATATGTGGAGAACATTTTCCTGTCAGAACACACATGGCGGGTTGCTCTAGTATCTACCCACCATTCCCTGAGATTTTCAACCATGTTTACTTCATAAACAATTGCTGATAGGTTCATTTCAGAAACGTTTTCAAGAAGACCATCCACTTCTGTTACATTAGCTTATGCGGACTTCTTGTTCTGGTCTTTGCGTTTATGACAATCCTTTGCCCTATGTCCAGGCTTGTCACAAATGTAACACTTGCCTTGGAACTTTTTATTCGTTCCTTATTGAGGCCCATTACCAGAGTGCTTTCTTTTGTTAGACCTTTGACCTTATTTCACCACGTTGGCTTTAAACTCCACAAAGGTCTTTCCTGTTTTCTTCTTAAAAGTACGTTTGTCCTCTTTTATCCTTAATCTTACGATTAAGTCTTCAAGTTTCATCTCCTTACACTTATGCTTGAGATAATTCTTGAAATCTTTTTAAATTAGCAACAATTTTTCAATAATCGCTGTAACTTGGAAAGATTCACTCAAGGACATTCCTTCTGCATGTATTTCATGCAGGATTACTTGAAGTTCTTGGACTTGGTTGATGATAGCCTTGGAATCCACCATCTTATAGTCCAAAAACCTGCTAACTATGAACTTCTTCGTGCCAACATCTCCTGTTTTATACTTTTTATCCAAGGAATCCCATAGTTCTCTTGCTGTCTTGAGAGAATCATACACATTATACAATGTGTTATCCAATCCATTGAGGATATAGTTTTGGCATAAGAAATTTGCATGTTTCCATGCATCAATTGCCGCAATAACTTGCCTATCTGTTTCATTCTCACCAAGCATTAGGGAATCTTCACGAAGAAATCTTGCCAAGTTAAGTGTAGTGAGATAAAACAACATCTTTTGTTACCATCTTTTAAACTCTGTTCCATTGAACTTTTTTGGTTTTTCACCATGGTTCATAGGAACATTTAGTATCACATGTGTAGAAGAAGAACCTACTATAGTTGTATAATTGGTAGCCATATTTATTGCAAATATATATATATATATATACATATATACTTATCTGAAGTGAACTAAACTGAAAGAATTGAATATGTCAAGGCTAGTATTTGGTATTATAGTCTTAAGACAATTATGCACTCCTTATAGGTGCTTAGAGTTAATGACACTTATCTCCTAGGATACAATGACAACGTATGTTATAACAACACTACAAATAATACACAGAACGAACCAAAGAAATGCTTTGAACTCTCTCTCAAATAACTTATGAAATATGAAGACTAGGAGACTAGAATGCTTTGATGATTTGAATTAATTGAGTATTCCAAATGATTGCCTCTCTAGACTATTTATAGGAGGGGTTTAGTGACCCTTCAGATGGGTCACAACCCTTACGAATAGTCACAACTCTTTTTCGAACAGTCACAATCCTTGCGAACGGTCACAACTGTGACGCCCCTAAATCTAGGCCTACATAGCCCAATTTGACACGCCATAAAATACACAATTTTTAATACAAATAGTACGTAAAACATAAATACAGAACTCAATATTACACAACTAAGTCTTCACTATTATTACCATACTGTATACAACATGTGAAGACTACAATAGCTATCTCTCGGACCGTCACTCCATTCCCCTGCTAGACCCAGCTATTCTCTCATTTTCTGAAAAACAATGGAACAAAAGAAAGGGTGAGCTTAAATAGCCTAGTAAGAAATATCATGACTAAGATAATGACAAATAAATTATCATTAGTCTTCAACAGTTGAGTTCCTAATTGAATATAATAGACAATAAACTTTATATCAATAATAGCAACGGAAAACAATCCATTAGAAGAATAATGTAGACTATGATGTCTACTCACGTCTCTTTTTAAGAAAAATATCATCAACTTTTATCATCTTAAACACCACTGATCATGATAATATAAATTTCCAATTCCTGATTATAATCATGCTAGTCAATAGTTCATCTTTGCATTACGGGCCAAATATATTCAAATATAACACCAACGGTAATGATTATACCAGTTTTCAGCTTTTGGTCATAATCATACCAACAACAGTTCATCTTTGTCCCAGGCCAAAGAGAACATTCACCACGTGCCTTAAAAGACACAACAATTATATCGACTTTATCCTATCATCTGTGTCTCAGGCCACAAATATTCACAACAACATGGTTCTTGATGATTAGAATAACAACCGTGATATAGATGATGAATTAGGAGAAACAGTATGATCAATAAATATCGAAAGTTTATGATTTTTCTTTGTGTAGATTCAAATAATGTCCAAATTGTCAACATGATGTGGACTAAAATTCAAGAATGATATTTAAGATCCACAGTTCAGAATAACAGTTAAGGTTCAATAGAAAGATTTAGAAAAATAAAAAGGTTCAGTTGAAATGATATTAGATGAATCGCAAACTATTAAAGAATATATAATCATTTCAGGAAACTTTACCAACAAGAGACAAATAAGAAATGAATACGAAGAGTAATTCACCAAAAATGCGGTAGTCCGCGTAGTCGGGTTATTCTCAGAGATTAATGAGGAATGAATATGAAAGGTTATTCACCAAACATGTGGTAGTCCGCGTAGTCAGACTATTCCCAAAAATTAATAAGGAATGAATACGAAATGTTATTCACTAAACATGCGATAGTCCGCATAGTCAGGTTATTCCCAAAAATTAATAAGAAATGAATACGAAAGGTTATTCACCAAACATACAGTAGTCCGCGTAGTCAGGTTATTCCCAAAAATTAATAAGGAATGAATACGAAAGGTTATTCATCAAACATGCGGTAGTCCGCGTAGTGAGGTTATTCCCACAAATTAATATATGGAGATAAATGACACATCTTACGAGTAAGAAAGAAACGATATTATTTTTGAGAATCAAATAATGATAATCCCTTACCATAGTAAGTTTGAAAAATGGAAGATGAAAAAGATGGTATCGCTTACCTTAACACGTGACTGGATATGAAGTTGGTCAACCTATATTTTTATAATTTAATTAGTAACTACCATATATAATTTTATGGTGTATACCAATTCGTATGAAATCATGAAAAGTGATTTAATAAAATAAAGTAGAATAATTTCAATATAGTTTTTGAAGAAAATAATATTTTAAAATAAATATTTCAAATGAAGCTTTTCAAAATGAATCTTCCAAAGGAAGAGTTTTCTAAAGGAAGATTTATAAACATCGTGTGATGTGTGTGGTTACTTATATAACTTTTATAAAAAGACTTACTTGGTCAGTACTCGTATACTTACAGATCTTTACAAATACTCAAGATGACTTTAACACACTCAAAGAGAACTTATACAAAGAAATATTTGGAGAGTGAAAGAAAGAATAAGCAAAGAAGTTTTTTTATGAAAAATTCTTAAGTTAAGGTCTCTATTTCTAGCAAAAAATCTTATCATCACCAAGATTTCCTAATTTAATCCAAACCGTATATTTCAAGATAATGTTTAATCCATACCACTCATTTCATCTCTTAAGATTTTCTTAATCTAAACCATTAATTAAAGATCATCTTTTAATCTATACCATTCAATTTACTTTATATATAAAACAACTAACTTTAAATAAATCAATTAACTTTATATATAAAAACAAATAACTTTATATAATTTATCATAATAAAAATAAATAACTTTATCAATTCAATTATTCAACAATAATTCACAATTATTCATTATTATGGCTAATTGTTGTAAATGCAGTGTAGTTGACTTTTCGAGTTAGATAAACAGAAAAATCAACTAATAATAGAATACAACAGTTTAATCAATATCATAAAAGAGATAACAATAATGCTGAAAATAAATAAGAAAATAACACATTACTGTGTAATGACAATTATTGGTTCAGTAATGTGAATTATTGTGCATATGCTACTGTGACAATTATCAGCTCAATAATATGAATTATTATGCATGTGACAATTATTGGTTCAATAAAGTCAATATAGTACAATAACCACTTTATCAGTTTAATAATATGAAACACTGTGCAATACTGTGTGTTACTGTGCAATACCGTGTGCTACTGTGTAATACCGTGTGCTACTGTGCAATACTGTGTGCTACTATGTAATACCGTATGTTACTATTCCTTTACCACCGAGTATTTTAACAGTTCAAGGTGATAGTACCGTTGACTATATTTATTTAGAAATGTTACATATGTCGCTTTCTATATCCGACAATAATTCGTTGTGGTGGTCCACCATTATTTTGTTATTTCGGCGCCGTCGTACGAATCGAATATTCCTCAACAAAACGAATATTCTCCGACCAAACGAAAATTGTCCGACATAATAAAATTTGCACATAACATTCTTAACTTTTAACCTTATCAATTTAACCACCTACTGTTTCAGGAAAAATATATATGAAGAAAAATAAAATTTTGTATTTCATAAAATTCGGGGTTTTACAACAACTATTGCGACATGGTATGAACGAAGAGACATGACTTTTTGAACGGGAGTCTTCATACGAACGAAAAGTCACAATCTTTCATTCACTTTGGATTTGGCTTAAATTATAACAGGAGCAATACCAGGCCTTTTAAGGCTAACTGTAGAGGAGGGTACACTTGAAGCTCAGGATCGAGCTCGGACTTCTCGACTTGCTAAGAGATTCTCCTCCAGAGAAGAGACTAGCTTCTGTTGTTTTGAGAGAATTGTTTATGACATTGCAGCACGGGCTGACGGATCAGATAAAGCTATTGAAGCTGCCAAGAGATTATTGCAAGACATGGTTCAGAGAAGCAGGGACGAAACCAGGATTTAATCTTTGGGGGGGCCAAAAAAATTTTTAACGACATAATATATATTCCTCTCTAAAAAGTAAAGTTCCACAATTACAAAATATATTTTTACTAAAATAAATATGATATAGTAATAGAATTTGTTTTGACAAAGACAACAAAACATAGTAAGAAAAAGTCTTTTAGAACATAACAAAACTTCATGGCAGAGATATTTGAAATTAGGCTCATAGGTAAGCAAAGATGTGTCAGCATGATTTGATTGTTTTCTCTGGAAAAATAAATCAATAGTATGTGATTTTCTCAAGATTCTAAAACAAAAAATAAAAAATTCAATTAACTACAGTACAAGAATGAGTTAATCAATATTATTGAACCACTCATTGAAATTTTTAATAATAAAATTTTCATAAATTTACAATTAAATAAATAAGGGTTTTAGTTAGTTACCGAAAAATAAATTGAATATGCAATTGAAATTAACATATACAATATTATGATCACTCATTAAACTTTAAAAAATTAAAATATCAAGTTTCAAAAAATTAACAAAGAATAAAAAAAATTAAATAAAGGTTTTAGTTGATTACTTATTTACAAATGTATCATTCAATTGGAATAACACATATACAATATTATGTCCCAATTATACAAGCATGCAATTATAATGAATTTAATAATAAAATTAGTTTGCAATCAATCCCTACTTACACTTACTTTTCAACTCTTATAATATACAGTTATTCAAATTCTATATTCACATGTAGTATTTTTATTTTTTTTTATTTTTCAGCACATGGACTTTACAAAATTTTCAAACCTTGGGGGGGCCGTGGCCCCCTCCAGTCATACACTGGTTCCGTCCCTGCAGAGAAGTATGGAGCTCAGCATGAGCCGCAGCATCTTGTACACCTTCAGAGGTTCCATCAGCTTGAGGGATTCTTCTTGATTCAAGGAAGTAAACACGAAGTTAAAGAAGACCTAAAACAGTCTTGTGGCTGAACCCAAATCGCCATCAGCGGCATAATGTTTATATACTCAACTGATTAGGTAGTACTGGCCGGTACTTTTAGGGCCCTGTGAGGTGATTTTTGTGACCTTATATTGGGTAACACTGTTTCAACTTTTAACATGCATGTTGTAAAAGGTTTTTACATGTCCATTTTTCTTAATTTTAGCAGTAGAAAGCCAAGGGTGTGCTGATTGGAGTATACTACTACATTTACTCACTCATTTAGCTGATATTGTACGGACATCTTAGCCTTCTCGTTGAGTTTACCTGGTCATGCTAAGCTGTGTTTCCCTGCAGATTAGATATTTACTGATTGTTTCTTTTGTCAAAGGAGTCAAAAATTCAATATTTGTCCACCGAAGTCAAATATGGAATTACATGTCATGAGAACAAAAATGTCAAATGTTGATCAACCATTCCCGTGGGTAGGGGATTTCTCAGCATGAAATTTATCAAATTATTTTTTTATTTAAGCTTCACAATTTACACAAATAAATGACCAAAGTATGTTAATAGATAATTAATTAATACTATTAAGATAAATTTTACAAAAAAATAGAATTATTAAAAATATATTTATCGATAATTTTTTTTTATTTTAATAAAAAATTCAAATATTTATCAAATAGTAAAAAAAGTGTCAAATTATTTTAAAAATAATTATATTATTAAATATTATAAATTAATTGACTAAAATACAAGTCCACTCTTATGAGCACTTGATAAAAACGGTTTAGTCCATCAAATGAAATTACAACTCGGGCTAATTTGATTTTATACTATTCACGGTTACGCCACTGTCGGTGAGTGTTACTCTTTTGCATGACATCGTTAGTATGTGAAGTCGTCCATTTACCTTCAAATCAGTAATTTATAGCTGTATCCAAACATTGTGGGCAATACGCCAACCCAAATCCCCTCGTCCACGTAATGCAATTTCCCACGTGGGCGCATCACAGTACATCATTCATAAACTGTACCCGCGCATTATAGCAAAAATCCTTATAGTTAACCATCACTACATTGAAAATTCAGTTGGGGCAAAGCTCACACCACTATAGAGAGAGAGGAGAGAGAAAACAGAGAGATGCTGATGAATTCCTCAATTGCTGCTTCTGAATAAAATCCTCGGATGTTCAAGGTATGAAGAATCTATAGCTACAGATCCTTCTATAAATAAGCTTCCCAAATAAGTGCCGTTTTACTCACAGTTCTTAGCTCAGTTTCAGATCTAAGAAAACCTGTAGAATTACATTTATTATTGATAGATTTATACCTTGATTGTTGCTAATTGGTTCCACTTTTCTGTAATTCTGTCATAATAATAAACCCTAATCTAGTTGTAATTGAAAAATGTGGGGTCGGTCTGCATTATCTCGGACCGCCAGTTTCCGGGCGGAGAACTTGGGCCAAAACGCCCTTGCAATGATTGGAAATCTTTGTTTCACCATGTTTGTACTTGGCGTCTTGATTTTCACCATAATTGCCGCAACTTATGAACCCGAAGACCCACTGTTTCGTCCCTCAAGCAAGATCACAACTTTCCTCACATCAAACTCAAATGCCACTTTTATATCTGATAGTACTGTTGTTAGGACGGGTGAGGACTTTATGACCCCGAATGAGACTGCATTTGCCTCTTTTATAAATGTTACTGATGTTGATTTGGGGACGCCTGAAAGAGCGGATCTGGATGTTAAACAAGCTGCAACATTTAATTGTGAGGCTGAAATTGGTAAACCAATTGATTGTACTGACCTTGAAGTTTTTCGTTTGATGATGACGGCTGCTATAGAACAGTTTAAGGATATACATTTTTACCGGTTTGGCAAACCAGTTCGTGGGTGGAATGATAGCTCTTGCCATATGGCATGGCGGTATAGACCAAAGGAAGGCAAGACTGCCGCGTTTTATAAGGATTATCGTAGTTTTACGATTGCTAGGTATGATAATTGTACTTTAAGCGTGGTGAGGATTGGGGACTATCATTCCGGAGGGAAGGCCAGGAAGAGGAAGAAGAATCAGAAACCTGGTTTTGAGAAGCCACAACCTAAGCAAGAACAACAGGGCGTTCTCCTTCCTGTTTTTGGGGAAGCTGCGAATGACACACTTCCTGTGGTTGAATCGGAAGAGTCGTTCAGTCATGGGAAGTACTTGCTTTACACTGGGGGTGGAGAGAAATGCAAGAGCATGGATCATTATCTGTGGAGTTTCATGTGTGCTTTGGGCGAGGCTCAATATTTGAACAGGACACTAGTAATGGATTTGAGTATTTGCTTGTCTTCAGTTTACACTTCCTCAGGTCAAGATGAAGAAGGGAAGGACTTCAGGTTTTACTTTGATTTTGAGCACTTAAAGGATTCAGCTTCAGTGTTGGACCAGACTCAATTTTGGGTGGATTGGAACAAATGGCACCAGAAAGATGGATTAGGTCTCTACCTTGTGGAGGACTTTAGGGTCACGCCGATGAAGCTAGCTGGGTTGAAGGATACTCTAGTCATGAGGAAGTTTGGCTCAGTGGAGCCAGATAATTACTGGTACCGGGTGTGTGAAGGAGAGGCGGAGTCTGTTATTCTACGGCCCTGGCACATGATATGGAAATCCAAACGGTTGATGGATATAGTGTCAGCAATTGCTACAAAGTTGAATTGGGATTTTGACTCTGTTCATGTTGTTAGAGGGGAGAAGGCAAAAAACAAGGAACTTTGGCCTAATCTTGCGGCAGATACTTCACCTGAAGCACTCATATCGACCTTGCAAGAGAAAATTGATGACGGTAGGAACCTGTATATAGCAACAGATGAATCAGACACATCCTTTTTTGACCCTTTAAAGGACAAGTATTCCACTCATTTTCTTGATGAATACAAAAATCTTTGGGATGAAAATAGTGAGTGGTATTCTGAGACAACGAAGCTTAACAGTGGGGTTCCGGTTGAATTTGATGGTTACATGAGGGCATCTGTTGATACGGAAGTTTTCTTGAGGGGTAAAAGGCAGATTGAGACTTTCAATGAACTTACCAGGGACTGTAAGGATGGTGTTAACACCTGCAGTTCGGCCATTTGATCGCTGTACTTGAGTGTTGAGACCCTGATGCTGCTAGATATGGGATTTCTCATGTATTGCTAGGTAATACTGCATTGTTTTTGATAAAAAAATTTATCTTAGCCGGTAGCTTAGTATTTGTGCAAGTCTTGTATCCAAGATAATAACAATGTTCTGTTGCTTGGTTTGTATTCGCAAGTCATAGGCGTGCTTGACATGCCGTTTCATTGAATTCTCTTGTTCCCACCTGTTTAGTATCTGCTCATGGTTTTTATGATCCTGGATTGACATATTCAAGCAAACACAGAAGTAATGGAAAAAGCTAGGATTTTTTTTCTGTGCGAAGGAAGAAAAAATTTGAATAGATATCAGTTTATATCGTTTCCTCTATTTATTTATTTTTTATTTTTTTAAAAAAAAAATTATTTATTGTTAATGTGGGTGAGACTACGAGAGGGACACAAAACCTTACCTCGACTCTACAAGGAGGGACTCTTTTATGGAATTATGTAAGAAGACCCTTATGTTATGTTTAGATGGAAAGAATCAAACGATGGAAAGAATCAAACGGTAGAAAGAATTGAATGATTTCTTAGCATCTCAAGTATTTTTTAGTTATTATTGATGGTGAGTGGTGTGATAGGATGACATAATTATCACATCTTATTCCATTGTAATGATTTATTTGCCAAAATAATCACCAAACAAGCAAACATAATATTTTTCATTCTATTCTTTTAATTCAAATGTAGCATCACAGACTATTGGAAGCATTTTTGTCTCGTCCAAGAAACGCTTTTAAAACGGATCAGTATGATGTATTAGTGTCAGCAATGGTGCCATTGTAAGAAGACCCTTGTGCTACGTTTAGATCGAAAGAATCGAATGAAAGAAATAATGGAATTATTTTTTAGTATCTCAAGTATTTTTTAGTTATTGTTGATGGTGGGTGATATGATAGAATGACATAATTATCACATATATTCATTCCATTGGAATGAATCCAATTTCAATCTCGCACATGAAATGAAAATCTAGGGAATAAAGTGAATTTTTATTTCATCGTAATGATTTATCTGCCGACATAATCACCAAACAGGCAAACACAATATTTTTTATTCTATTCTTTTAATTCAAATGTAGCATCACAGACTATTGGAAGCATTTATGTCTCGTCCAAGAAACACTTTTAAAATGGATCAGTATGATGTATTAGTCAGCAATGGTGCATTGTGTGATTTTCTAGTTTCTCCTTAATACTTGATTATAATCCTGAGAGGTTGTTGAGCTTTGTGCTCGATCATAAAATGGCATTTGCATATCGTAACAATAGGTAACTTCGTCAAACCCATACCCGACCCTAACGCCCATTAGAGTTGGACCGTGGGGATGGGGTAAAATTTCAGGCCTAATCATAACTCATTTCTAGAGGAAACGTACCAGTTATGACTCTTCTATTCTAAGTCAAAGGGTTTTGTGGTGAAAAATGGAGGATTTGTTATAACCTCGTAATCTAAACTGAAAAGACTTAATTTAGGGTGCGGATTGTTTCAAGAAATTATTATGCAAAATTATTTTTCCCTTTCTATCTCCTTACATCCCATCAAGGAAGAGTGAAGGAGAGGAAAGGAAAATTGACCTTGAAAACAATCATCATCATCACCACATTTAGGCCCAGGTAAATCTGCAATCTTTTTCATAATAATTTTATTTATTTATTTATTTATAAACAGTAGATAGGGTTTATATAATCCTTACCATTGTGATTCTAGCCATTATTTACAAGATTCACACAATTTTTAGGGCATTAGGGTTTGTGGCCCTCTGTTTGACCCGTCATTTTACTACTAATTATCTGTGATGCCTTTGTTGTTTTTTATATATATTAAGTTGTTTAGTGGGTTTTTAGTTTCTGGTTTGAGACCCTGATGAATATAAGGTGGAAGCGGAAGAAAATCAATATTCAGCTAGGCCTTAAATTACCTTTGCAAACAAGGTTCTTAAACCCTTTTAATGTTTTAATTATTTCTTTTAATGTCATCGAATTTGTCTGTTGATGTCATTCAAATTATTAATGATAATAAAATATCAAAACATATTTATGAAATCATTAATTACTACAATTTAATAAATCAACTTTGCCTCGGCACCCACAACAGGTAGAAATCTAATGAAAGAGGAAAATGAAAACTCTGCGGGGAAGATAAAGAAATCTAATTTTCAAGGAGAAAGTAATTATTTCTAAAATTTCATCAGCTATTTATTCAAAAGGTCCTCAACATCAGAATCCCAGATACATACATATAGCTTTCTAACTGCACCTAAATGTGTTTTAATGGATAGAAATAGCCTTTCTTTGCCCCTAAAGGGAAAAGTAACCATAAAAGTTATATTTGAAGTTGATGAATGTGATTGATTTTCCTGCAGTTTTTCAAGGCTGGATAACAATGGCTGAAGAACCCAGGATAACAGAACTACCTGAGAAACCAGTGCTGCCGCATGTTCGCCTGAAGACAGCGGATTTTTCCTCTCAATATCATCCATCAATCGACTCAACCGTACAAAAAGCAAGCAGCTTGAAGTCCAACTGCTTGTGCTCACCAACCACCCATGCTGGTTCTTTCAGGTGCAGGTACCACAGGAACCAAATGCCCCGCAGTAGCCTCTCTGTTGGCTCCAAGCTCTCTGACTTAGCCTGTAAACCTGACGGATTGCACGCTTAGTACCCTAAAATTTCATTATAATTAATAACGGGGCGAAATCAATCAAAGACTCTGAATTATACCGTGTAATATGACATAATTACCATATGGTCTGGTTTCATTCTGGACTTGCTCATAAATATTATGTCCATTTATTATAATTTTCTTTTTCTTCTGGTCTTTTACTATTAACTACTTTAACATTGTTAAATATGATGAAGAGGTGCGTATGTTATGGATTGCGGCTTATGTTCCATAGTTTGTTAATTCGTTCCTTGTTTTTTTTTATATTTTTTTATATATATTTGTTTGCTCTACACAATGCTTTTTTTTATACATGTTCCTTGACATGCAGCCTGTGGGAATTCCTAGATTTGATGAACCAGCTCATTATTAGATTAGTCAAGTTTGAGTTAAGATTAAAGATAGACACGACCATTTTGTCTAAAATTGACAGCTTATGAGCAGAGAAATAAGAGCCAAGTTTTTCTCATAATCCTTGAGCTCAATAAAGGTTTTCACATGCAAATAACACCAGAAACCTTACATTTATATGTACAATATAATTTCTGTTTTCACAAAGACTTCATGAGAGGCATCTCAAAACGCTGGCGCGTAAATATAGACACAAAACTACGCCAGATCTAGATATAGACTCTGTATACACTACTAAGCTGTACAACAGAAACTTGCTCAAGGTGCATCTCATCTGGAGCCGCTCACATTGGACAAGTATCTTCTTCTTCGAGTGGAATCATATGCTTCCTGCAATTAGGGCAGGTGACATTCCGATACTTCAACCACTTTTCCAGACACAAGCTATGGAAAACATGCCCGCAAGATAGGTGGTTTATCATTGCCTCAGGTTTGAAATCTGTCAAGCAAACAGAGCAGTCATGCTCAAGCTGCTTATGGCTATGCAGTGAGTCATACTGAATTGCTGGTATCCGGCTTCGGAACTCTTCTAAAGAGGTTTCTGGGGAACTTTCACAGTTTCCAGATGAGTTTGTGGGGTTCTCAATGGTATATTCTTCCAATGATAAGATATGAATACCTACTATGTTTAGGATAAATCGGACTATTTCCTTCATAGCAGAGATGTATTTGGCTGTGTTTACCAGAATTATACATAGCATTCCGGCATCAGCTGGATTTGGGTATGATGAGAGACCCATGTTTGATTCGAAACCTAAACCGAAGAAATGGAACCTTTAAATATTTAAGCCAAATGAGATAAAGAATAAAGAGGAAAGAAGAATAGCCAAAAATGCAATGAAGTTAGAAATTAGTTTTGTGTTTTTGTGGCAGAAAGTTCAACATTTATAGGAAACCACATAATAGAAAAGGGCTTTCGAAATCTTTTTCTTCTCAAGTTGACGATATTTCAATCATTTTAGTTTTTACCATAAACAACAAGAAGTAAGCACTGGTTAACTTTGTTTCAGAAAAATGTTCTAAATATTACTGTCTGGAGCTTATTTTTTCTAAACACACAAAGAAGATGGTTTCTAATTCTTTTTTGTGTCTTCTAGTCCTAAAAACTGAAAGAGACAAACATCCACTTCTACCATGTTTTCATAATGAAAATAAAAGAGGTGAAGAAAAATGTTCCTTCAACAAAAGTAAACTATGCCATTTCAGAACAGAATATCTCAAATAGAACTGTGACTATGTTTTGCATGTTTTTTTTTCAAGTTCATAGTTTTCAAAATCAAATGAAGTTTCTTAGAACAACATGCATCATAAGTCATAATAAAACAGAAGGACATGTCTTATAAATAACTGACTACCAAATTCATTTACAGTAGAACAAACTCTCTAACAAATCAAAAACCAAGCAATTAGATAACAAACTACCTTGTATGTAGAATCAGAATTGTTGAAGTGCGCAATTAGTTGCAGTGAAATCCTTGAAAAGATCACAAACACAATGTTTCTGTAAAGAAGTTACAACAATCAGTCCAATAAACATAAGAGAGAACATGTGTACAACTAAAGATGAACCAAAAAAAAGAGCTTCTTGCTTGTTAATATTCCATTTAGCTTGAAATGAGCATATTGAGTGAAGCAGTATTGTAAGTAATTCCAGGAGCTAACGTATGCAACGACCCAACACTAGAGACCTAGCCTAATTGGATTATATATTTGGTAAAAAAATTTAATTAATATGCACTTTGAATAGTTAGAGCTTCCGTACCTATCCCAATATGAAGAAGAGATCCAAACCCACAAACTTCATTTTCCTTGTATTTCAACAACAAAAAGTAAAAAAGCAACCTCTCCAAATGTAGAAACCAATTTATCAATTGAAACACTTAAAAGACTTCTTCTTTCCCCCTTCCCCAGCCATCTTGCAGTTCCCATTAATAAACATCCAACACATATACATAAATCAAGGGTTTCATTAAGAAAATTGGAGAAAAAACTGATAAATATTTTTTTTCGAACAAACACACATCTAAATAATTTTGCAAAATTATCTTCTTCGCATATAAAATTCCCAGGCTGAAAACGATTAGAAATGAGAAGATCCAAGTAAAAATCATCAAATGAAACAGGCGAATAGGGTCAGAATAAAATGATCAAAATCAGCCAAAAGTTGATGTAAAAGTAGACTAAAAAGAGGAAACAGAAGATCAAAATATCATTATTACTGATTTAACATATTGCCCACTACTTCCAAACCATAAGCATACACAATTTCAAAGAAAAACAAATTGGGAATTGAGATCTGAAACAGATAAAAAGCCCTTTGCCACTAAAGTACACCAAAAAGGGTCATTTCCATTTTTGAAAAGCAAAATTAACCACTATTTGTGAATCAAACTGCAAAAAGAGCACGAGGAGAGAGACTTACTGGACAAGAAGCTTCACAATGGAAAAAAGGAAGAATTTGGAGAGAATTGGGAGAGAGAGATTCAGAAAAAGGGGAATTTAACAGAAGAAAAGGAAGGGTAGGTTCATAGCATAGGATCCCAAGGCAAGGTGAGAGAATGAGACAGGCGATAATGGGTTGATGATGATGTCCCCTTTCTTTCTTTCTACTCCCTCCGGTTCAGGCTCTCCTTCCTTATTTATCAAGGGTTACTGACCCCACTACCAGTACCACCATTTTATCAGATTGTTCACCCATGTTCTCTTATCAATTTCTCCATCCACTAACAAGTTTGATTTTTGAAATAGTTTTAAATTTAAATTTTATGTAATTTATTTAATTTAAATTTAAATAGTTTTAAATTTTGTTTGCTCTATTGAATATTTTTAACTCGAATTATATTACGGCAATTAGATTTGGAGAAAAAAAAAATATTGATCTACCAGTCCTGCCATATTCTTTTTTTAATTGTTTTTATCCACGATCTTTTTCTTATTCTAACTTTTGCTACACAAATAAAAAGTATTTATGCATATGTATATGAATAAGTTTCGAAGATAACATAATTGAAATAGTCAATGTTAATTTTATACTTTGAAGCAGAGACGATATTATTTTTTTGTAAAATATATAACTCGTATATTCGAAAGAATAAATATAAATACGCACCAGTCAAATATTACATCAAATACTATATTTATTTTTATTATTAAAAAATAGGACATAAAATTAAAATTCGTATCATGTCTTATTTTTTAATGATGTAAATAGATATAATTTTTAAAATAATATTTAATTATTGTATGTGTAAATTTGTCCTGAAAAAAATCTCTAAAGAATTTTGAACCCATACTTTGGATCTCAACAAATTACTTGTCATGATATTCATCGCCATTAAAATAACCATTGAAGTTACCCGTTAACTTCTTCCTGATCTCATCATTTGAACTGTGGTTACTTTATACTCTCATTCTTCAAAGTTTACCTGCCATCATTTTTCAAGTAATGGATGATAATATTAAGCACACTGTAATTAGAAAAACATCAATTATGCTCCAATCTTAATTGACAAGTGTTACCATCCTTTTGTTTTGGATATGGAATGTCACAAAGAGTCTATGCTTTAAGCAAACAATAATTGTCCAAATAGACCAAAAGTAGTCCTCCGCGTGTAGTCATGTACAACCTCATCTATGCATGAATTTGTTCCAACTCCTCCATCATATTCATATATAATCATGCCCCGTCTAGCCCTCTCTCCAATTCTAAGCCCACAAGAAATGAAAGCTGCCAAATAATATGAGCACTTTCACTTACCACGTGTCATCATTTAAAAGGGGCATCCATAAAAATCCTTTTTGTTGCCAATAGGTGGCATGGCATAATTGGGTTGGTTGCTATAAGTAGATTCTGAAAATAATGTTAAAATCTCTATGATATACCTACAACCAACACAGGTAAGTAGGTAAAAAAATATCTGGGACAATTTTCTAAAAAAAGCTCGGTAAAATAGTCTTGCAAATTCTACTTTCCCCTTAATCATTGACCGAACCCACCCATTTATGACCTTTGAATCCCAAGTCCACAATGATCAATATATAATTTACATAATAAATAAAATAACAAAGGGATCCTGATTTTAAATTGTTGTGTAGGATAATTCACTTCGATGATTCATTAAACATTTATATAATTTGAGTTGCACTTATATATTACTTGTATAATAAAGATCACTATAATTGTAATATAGCGCTCTAATTATTTTAATTCGACTAATTTTTATATAATTTCCAAATAAATTACTCAAAACAAATGATCCGAAATTCAAATCTGTAACAAAATTTATGTTAAATTCTAATTTTGGAACAAAGGAGTATTTTAGCTGCACAACTAGACATATATTTACAATGAATTGTAGTATTTTTATGACTTTGACCCATTAACAAAATTCAATGAGACGTGATAAGAATTAAAAATAAAAAACAAAGACAATATTAGTCATATTTTTCAATAATATGCAATATATATTATCTATTCTATACTATAATATAAAGTCACAAGAAGATATATTAATTAAATGAACTCATCAATTAAAATGAGTTAACTCGAATGGTATTAATGAGTTAACAAAAATGGTATTATCATATTTAATATGGTATATTATATAACTACTATTAATTTCACTTGAATTATAGATAAAGAATAAGAACTTTTTTTTTTTTAAAATATTAAAAGTTATATATAATTTTACTTAAATAAATGACCGCTCAGATGTCTTCAACAGATGCTGCAGTCTCTTCTTGGGACAGTCAGCCTACAGGAAGATCCACAAATGTTTCAAAGACATAAATCATGAATTTTCTTGATGCTGTACTTTTTAAGCTCAGTTGAGAATCAATCTCGGTGGCACTTTTATTTTTATTATTTTAAATATTAATAAGCAATAGATTAAGATAATTTTTGGTTATTCTGGAAAAAAGTTACGCTTTATGTATATGTATATATCTTTCTTAGAGCTTCTGTTATTTGAGCCACCAAACATAAAATCAGAGTAATTGTAGTTGGAAACTGGAACAGGCTTATCATACCTCTTTCCTTGATTTTTTGTCATATGTTGGACACTCCCAAATGTATGTGAACTCTTGTGAAATGGCACTAGTTGTTGGAAAAACTAGGTTACACGTTTGGAAGTGAAAACATAATTGAAAATCTTATTTGTCAGGTTATTTTTGCAACATACCAAACAAGAACTTTAAATTCCTGTATATTATCAATCAGAAGACGCCTCTTGCACCCTGCCCTTACCATAATCACCATAAAATCATCTTACAACTTACCCTTTTTTTTTTCTTTTGACTCTCAAAATATTTATAATATTTATTTTGACTTAAATATTTACAGAATTAAGTGATTTAAGTGTAATTTGGATGCATGTAAATAACATGATTTTACAGACTGTACAACTCTGTTATTTACATGCATCTAAATTATATCTAAATCACTGAATTCTCTAAATGTTTGAGTCAAAATAAATATTATAAATATTTTGGGAGTCAAAAAAAAAAAAAAAGGGACCGGTCACAAATCTGGTCCCAAAAACCGGTAGCCCGAGAGTTTCTAACTCCTATATATTCAACTTAGAATATTCTTTTATTTTTTAATGTTAAAAAAAAGCCGAAAGAGAGTATATATATAATAAAATCCCCAAAAATCAATAGAAAAATAAAAATAAAACTGGACGAAAGTAAGTTAGCAAACAAAACTCAAGTAAAAGGTTCAAAACCAGTCATTGTTTCACATGCTTTCAGCTCTACCAGGAGTTGTTTTTGTAGCCTTAAATTTTCTAAGGTCTACTAGGTCCCCAAATAGCTTGTCCTCTGGCTTTGAAGGCTTTCCATAAGGTACGTACGATGGAGAAGGCAGGTAAGATGAATTTCTCAATGCTCCATCATCCCTCACAGATAACCCATACATTCTCTGCTCAAGGAACTGGTTGTTTTGTTGCCGGCCATATCCATAGCCATAACCTGGCATTTGGTTGCCGTACATTTGTTGAGGCTACATATAACCCATTTGCCATATTGCAATTGTTGGGGATGCATACCCATTGTTTGCCCTCCTTGGAATTGTTGAGGATGGACCCCTACCATCTGACTGGGCTGAATAGTATGGTTATTAATTGCTGATAAATGGCCTCCTGTGACTTGCTGATTGTACATACCTACCGCCCGGTCATTTCCCCATATGCTGAGATCCTTGAGAATGCATGCCACCTGGCATCGGCTGGGAATGTGTGATGCCCACCTGAGAAGTTTGTATTGGGTGCCTGCTGATGGAATAATCTTATGCTTTCTGACCTTCCCAAGGTGGTGGAGGTTAATAGTATAGATAGATGTAGTGTTTGATGTAGTATTTAGTTATTGTATGTGTAAACTTGTCCGAAAATAAATCTCTAAAGAGTTTTGATAGAATTTTGAACTCATACTTTGGATCTCAACAAATTTCTTGTCATGATATTCATCGCCATTAAAATAACCATCGAAGTTACTCGTTAACTTCTTTCTGATCTCATCATTTGAACTTGGTTACTTTATACTCTCCTTCTTCGTAGTTTACCTGCCATCATTTTTCAAGTAATTGATGATAATATTAAGCACAGTGTAATTTGAAAAACATCAATTATTCTCCCATCTTAATTGACAAGTGTTACCATCCTTTTGTTTTGGATACGGGAATGTCAATATATGTCACAAAGAATCTATGCAAACAATAATTGTCCAAACAAACCAAAAGTAGTCCTCCGCGTGTAGTCATGGACAGCCTCATCTATGCATGAATTTGTTCCGACTCCTCCATCATATTCATATCAAGCCCTCTCTCCAATTCTAAGCCCACAAGAACTGAAAGCTGCCAAATAATACGTGCCCTTAATTTACTACGTGTCATCATTTAAAAGGGGCATCCATAAAAAGCCTTTTTGTTGCCAATAGGTGGCATGGCATAATTGGGTTGCTATAAGTAGATTCTGAAAATAATGTCAAAATCTCTATGATATTAACAGTTGAAATGTATATCTAAGATATAGTAGAACAATAATGTGTTCCCAATACTTTGGGACGGCTGACTTATCTCCTCAACCTTAAAACGTAGAATCTATAAATTGATATTATTACATGAAAAAAAAATATTTTTATATAATTTTTTAAACATAAATATGATATCTATTTATTATTTATATGATAAAGATTATGTAAAAATATTAATTTTTCATATAAAACTATCAATTTCCTATGTTCTATCCAAATTTCTCCGCTTGGAAAGGGTAAATAGTGAAGCTAGAAAAAGTAGTGTCTTTCGTGCATTAAAGAAAGAATATTGTCCAACAATAATTTTATTTCATGCATTAAAGAAAGAATATTGTCCAACAATAATTTTAGGAAGTCCACAAAAGTTGGAAATCCAAACGACTGCGTAGTCTAATTAACATTTATAGATATGTTTTTTTTATTAGCAAAGGCAAAAGTAATTTTTAGCTAATTACATTTTAATTCTAGAGGTATAGGGTGGGTGGGTGGGTGGGGGGGGGGGGGGGGGGGGGGGTTGTTAAGGAAGAGATTGGCAGGAGTAGAATTAGGACAATCTAATCGAACAATCTTCAATAAAAAGATACATGTATCTACAACTAACACAGGTAAGTAGGTAAAAAAAATATCTTAAAAAATGCGAGACAATTCTCTTAAAAAAACTCGGTAAAATAGTCTTGCAAATTCTAGAGGAGTGTCTTTATACAAAATGAATTGCATTCTGTTTATTAAAAATACATGTCTCCTCAAAATCGTGAACGATTGAATTGATATACAATAGTCCATCCTAAAATATTTTTGACCTTTGTTTTTTTAATGCTATATATACAAGCTCTGGTCATACCGAGCATATAATTAAATGATCAATTTACGGTGCCTTTACGATCTGAGTGTACTTGGGCATTTGATTTTGGCCTAAAATCAACTCACTCATCATTTTTTTGTAATTTTTAATGTGTGCTTTACTTTTTATTCAAGAGTAACATGTAACGTTAAAAATTTTTTATTAATTAATTCAGAAAGTTAAGCAAAAGCTAGAATACAACTGTAATTGTATAATAAAGACCACTGTAATTGTAATATAGTGCTCTAATTATATTAATACATGCAACTAATTTTTATATAATTTCCAAATAAATTGCTTAAAACAAAAGATCTAAAATTCAAATCTGTAACAAAAATTATGTTAAATTTTAATTTTGGAACAAAAGAGTAATTTTGTTTTGTTTTGTTGTTGCTAATTTGGGGGGAAGAGATTGAACCTAGGACCTCTTGCTTAGTAAGAGGCCTAGAGTAGAGGTGTTCAAAAAAATCAGTCTAATTGATTTTTCGTGTATACAGAATTGGACAGTTCGGTATACTGGTACAATCGGTTCGGCACTTTAATAGTCCGATATATACCGGACCGTACCGGTTATCTTATTTTTTTTAAATTATTATCATTATTATTAATAAATAATTACTAATAATAATAATAATAATTATTATTATTATTATTTTCGAATAGAAATTAGTATCGAACCGCTAAATTAATTCTGTATACCAATTTAATTGGTATCAATTTTAATATTAAATTTTGTTTAAATTTGATATTAGTTCGATATCAATTCAATTCAATTTAATCCGATTTAAATCGAATAAACACTCCTAACCCAAAGTATCACTGAGCTGAAGATTCTCTATAACAAAAGAGTATTTGGATGCACCGCGCGCATGAAGATCACGTCATTTGGTGTCTTTA
Organism: Hedera helix; assembly: GCA_947179155.2. Lineage (NCBI taxonomy): Eukaryota > Viridiplantae > Streptophyta > Magnoliopsida > Apiales > Araliaceae > Hedera > Hedera helix. The sequence continues at coordinate 36,477,144 of OX359268.1, read as the reverse complement.
ACCCATTAACAAAATTCGATGAGACGTGATAAGAATTAAAAATAAAAAACAAAGACAATATTATTGTCATATTTTTCAATAATATGCAATTGATACTATCTATCTATACTATATTATAATATAAAATTATAAGTTGAGATACCAACTAAATTAACTCATTAATTAAAATAAGTTAACTCATTTCAACGGATAAATTAACTCGAATGGTATTAATAAGTTAATAAAAATTATATTATTATATTTAATGTTATAATATATAAGTACAATTAATTTTACTTGAGTTATGGATGAACAATAAGAAAAGTTTCTTCTTGAAATATTAAAAGTCATTTATAATTTTACTTAAATAAATGTAATTAATTTCTCTCAATTTGTGGAGATAGAAATATGAAAAAAAAATTCTTAACAATTAATTTGTAATTTTTAATCACGTAATATTAAAAATAATAATATTCTTTTTAATTGTAGTAGAATATGCTAATTTAAATTATTAATATTATATATGTATTATGTGAGTAAAAAATAAAAAATATATTAATAAAAAATATTAAATTTTTATAATTTTTTTTATATAAACTAACCCCTCCCACAGGTTATCAATCTTGTTAGTATAGTACTAGCTGGCGATCATTTGGTCCATTGCCGCCCTTCTTAAATTTTATGGCGTTTGGAAGCCTGCAAGAATTGAAGTATCGAACAGTTAATTTGTCTAACACAACATTTATTAATCTTATGTTGAAGCTGATAATTTTTCACTCGAATGTATGGCACATGGGAATACAATCTTGCCTCCTGCAAACGCTTAAAAGTTGGGATTTGCTATCAGTTGTATAACTATATCATTATTAAAGCTTTCTTTGTAAATATCTACACCAGTAGTAAAAGTATCTCATTAGTGTAGGCAATAATATTTTGGAGAGAAAAGATTAAATATAAAAATAAGATACAATTTTTTATTTTATTTATGTATTGTTGTAATTGGTTGTAATTATTAGATACATTCACGTATGATGACATATCAACTAATTATAATTTGATAAATTATTTTATAACTATCTTTTGATCACGTAGCATTACACAGATTTCACAGTTTCTCTCCTTGTTCTAAAATTAAAATGTATTTCTAAGTGATATTTCCACAATTTTTTTTAATATATTTTTATATGTAAATTGTCGTTATAGACCTATAGCGACGGTCAAAACCGTCGTTATAAACATATAGCGACACTTTTCATGTGAAAATAAAAAAAAATTATGTGAAAATATCAAAAAATCATGTGGAAATATCAATTTTCTTGTAACAATATAAGTACTAAAAAACTCATTAAATTAAATGAAAACCTAAGTTTAATTTTTCCATTTTTGGGTCTGGTTACTTGAAAATTGTAGACTTAAATAATCTACCAACCCAATATATTTTTATAAATGTGATGGATATCGGATACAAAGAATTGAGGAAGAAAAACATTTGATGAGGTGTACATGAGCAAATTTAGGAGGCAAGCGCAAAGCTTGAGAAGATATTGTTTGCTTTATATGTCTCTCTTCAACACAGCACAGCAAAGCGTGCCAGTGGCCTAAGTTCGTTGAATCCAAAAGTTTATATATATATATATATATATATATATATATATATATGTATGTATGACGTTCACGTGTAAACCCATACCATGTATCAACACATGTCAACTCTTGATTGGAAGCATAGATTTCTCGCATCCACTCAGGGACTCACCTCCCATGCTCTCTCGAAAAATTATTAGATGTTTCTGGGACATCTGTCACGTGGTGTCCCACACCACTCATGTAGTGTTGTATAAGTACTTAAAATTGACTATTTCACTTTAAGTGATTATATGACATTATATAAGTAGTGTCGAACACCACTTGATAAGTATCGCAAGACTGCTGAATAATTACTTTGCTCTCTTCCTCTCTTTTTGGTACTAATGAAAAACAAGTATTAGAATAACATAACATTACATTTAGTGATCCTAGCACGACGAGCAAACAGGTTAGCCTTGTCCATTAATAATTTAGGAACTTAATTTCCTAATCAAACACCAAGAAAATGGCAATCCTAGAAATAGAATATCAACTATTAATAGGCGAAGAAATCAAAGGATATTTGAGTAATAGTTCCACCACGAGCTGTGTGCAAGATTCCACCCTGTCCCAATGATGATGGATAGCCAAAGGAGCGAATGATCCCAATGATGATGGATAGCCAAAGGAGCGAATGATGAAGGGCAAGTGCGTCAGTGTTGACCCGTATTGCAATTCCTGAGAAATGTAGACTAGCTCCATGCCAGCACCAACTAATAACAACTAAACCTCCATAATCCGGCTTCCATCCGAATGCAAAGTGATGCTTTGATCAGTGTTACTAGTCAAGGGCACTTCTCTATTTATACTACCCAACTGAATGCAAGTTTTATTCTCTCCAGGGGCTCACTATAAATACCCACCAGCAGCTTTCTCACTGCAACAGCATTTAAAGTATACCTCCTGTGATTCAATGCTTGGCTCCACTGTTCCATCAAAACATTTACCCAATTTAGATGAACAGAAATAGAAGCCAATCAGCAGGATTATTACTATGTTGAATCAAACCCCAAATAGTCACCAAACCAAACTGCTCTTGTCAGAGGACAGTGAAGGTACAAATGTGTTTCTGATTCCTGGTTACAATCACAGAAAACACACATAGGAGATGCTCTCGAAATAAACCTACTTCTTCTCATGTTAAGTGGCAGAGCACCAATGACCAGTTTCCACAGGAGCAACTGAACCTTTGCAGGCATATCAAGCTTCCAGATGATTTTAAGACTTTTTGGCCGTCAAATATCATATCCAAGCCATTGTTGCTCTGCTCCCCCGAATTCTGTTTATCTTTCAGTTTCCGAGCTAAATGGTAGGTAGATTTTACCGAGAAGTTCCCATTAGCCGTAAGATTCCATAAGAATTTGAAACTTGTCCCGAGGCAGCAGCATATTCCTTGAATTTTTTTTTAATTTTTGAACAAGCTCTGAGGTCACATTTGAAATAATTATTAGTCATCTGCAAACAGAAAATGCGAGAATTCGAACTCACACAGAATTAAAAATAATTAACACCAAATACTAATTTAATATCAAATTAATTCTATTTAAACAATTGTAATTTAATTATAAAATAAACTAATTAAAATTACTAACTAAATTAAACTGATGAAAAAGCTTAAATCAAATTAAAAATAGTTAAGATCACAATTTTTCTCAATACTTCATTTAAATCTCTTTATTCTCTTTTTAATTAATTAATTATATTAAATTATTAATTGAGATTTCTTAACTATTTACTAACATTTTTCAAGAATTAATAAAAAGATTTATTTCAATTAAATTGTTATGCAAAATAACTTGAAATAAACTCATTAAGATCCAACTCTCAACAAAGTTACACGTGACATATAGGTATTTTTATCCTATACACTATTATGTTACTATTTCTAGAAAGAATTAATAAATTCACATGTTATCATATCTGAATCTAATCTTAGAATTCCTTTTACAATTTCTTCTAAGATATCACAATTAATTATTGCGCAAATAATTATACATGAACGCATAAAATATAATAAACAACTCATATATAATCATTAATAATTAAAAAAAAAATAAATTAAATTAAACTACACATTGGGTTCAATTGCAATCTCAAATAAAAATTAACTCATAACTAAATAATTAAATTAACCACAAATAATTCAACATCTCAAAATTACAAAAAATAAAAGTAAAAGAAAAGAAATCAAATCTGTGTTGATATTCGTCTGTCACTCGGATCACAGTCTCCAATTTTCGAGCTCCGCCTTCAATTCTTGAATTGTCTCTAAAACTACTCATAAATTACTCTAATATAATATATTTTACTCTAACCTAATATATTTTGCTAAAAATAACAGTTATATAGTGTATTTATAGGAGTACAATAATAATCCTAAGCTAATATGAAAAAGAAATTCAATTTGAAATCAATTAATGCTTAATTCCGTGAATAATCTCGTTTTTGATAAATAACAGGCTACCAAACAGTCCCTTGGCGTACGCTGACCAAGTTAAATGCGCTAATGACGTCAGAAAGAAATATTTGATAATTTAATAACTACTATTAATTTTTAAAAATTTTAATTAAATATTTATTTTATATTTAACTAATAATCATAATAAATTATTATTTATATTGTCCACGAGTTAGTGAGCTTGTTTCTTTAAAGCCTGATCCTCAGTCCGTTGTCAATTCATTTTCTATCAAAAAGCTTTGTTGAGTTTGGGCCGTTTGCCATCACATAAACCCCGAGAATTTATTAATTAAAATATATGCGTACGCCGAAGTGAATATTTTGAACTTTACGGGCCGGGTATTATTTTCGCAAATTGCAAGTGGTTACCCGAGTAATATTCCACATGAACCCAACTAAACCCTAGCTCTGTCTCACTAACCCAACTAAACCACCCTAGCTCTCTGTCTTCTCTCCGGCCGGAAGCCTTATCTCTCATCTCCAGTAACAACTATTCAAGGTATACTCTTTTCCTTCATTTTGTGTTGTAATTCGATTCCGTAATTTGCAGTTTAAGATTTCTGTCTGTAGACTCGAAATATTCGCTCTTTTCACCCGAAAGTGAGAAATAAAACCTTCTGACAGACTAATAGCGAATTATCCAGCTTACAGAATATATATGTGGTTGTAACATTGTAATTAATTATTGAACCGATTCTAACTAGCCCAATTAATAAATACTACTTAACACCATGTCGTTTATTGACATTTTATGATTTTGTTGTTGTTCCTTTTATTTGATGGATTGCAGTATTGCACCAAATTGGTGAAGTTTTTTTTGGCTAAATTACTCCTCTTGCTTAGTAAATTGGTGCAATTTGCAAGTCTCGTAACTTTAGTTTTCCTTTTTGTTGGTTTTGTTGTTTAAACTCTGTGCAACGTGTATATATATATATATTTGAAAGTAGTATTATGTATTTATGTATTTAAGCTGTTTGCCAAATGAAAACTGGTGATAAGTAATTTGTATATTGTTATGTTCATCACTTGTTAATTTGATCATAGTGTACTTTATAAGGATATAGGCAAAGACAATGGCCGAAGAAACACAGATACAAGAAGCTGGAAATGCCCCAATGAAGAGAAAATTAGGGCACAAAAAGGGCAGTAAGGGAAAGAAAAAGTTAAAGGTGTTTAAGGGCTCTGGAGAGAGGGTTAAAATCGATAAGAAGATGCAAAAAATATTTCGCAAAAGGGCAAGAGACTATAATTCAGATGATGATGAGGAACCTGCCCCCGTGATTACGCGTAGAAAGGAACAGTCACATGGCAAAGAAGAGATTTTTGATGATAGATCTTCTGATGGGGAAGGAGAGGACCATGGGGATGTTGCTGAGGATTTTGAATTTTCTGAAGATGAAAATGGCGAAATTCAGCCTGGTATCACAAAGTTTGCTGAAGGTTCTAAAGCATTCAAAATGGCATTTAGGAAAATCACGAAGAAGAGTGTTTCTGACAATGTATTGGTAAGCCTCTTTATTTTGGTTACTACCTCTGATCTATCATCTATGTAGTTGTATGAAAAATCAATGTCTTTGCAGGGTCCTGTATTATCAGCACACAAGAAGCTTATAGCTGAGAAACTTGCTGATGAAGAAGCGGAACGCAAGTTTAAAGGAGAAGCAAAGAAGGAAAAACACATGGTATTTGATTTTTTTTTTTCTTATTACCCTGTCTCTCTCTCTTTCCAACACCAGGTGCATTTAGGCATGAATTTTGTGGTATTTACTGTTATATTTCCTTCTACGAGAATCAGTTTATCTGTTTTACATTTCTTCTTAACTGAAAAAGGTAGGTGAGAAGGGACATGTGAAGCCTGCTAATTTCTTGGACACGCTTGAAAAGTTTCTTATAGGAGTTGCCACAAAAGGAGGTATCTGTATTGCCTTTGTATGCTGAAATTTATTTGATAAGAATGCCATTTTTCTATCCTATTTTAGGCTCTTCCAAACTAACTTGGTCTTCACTAATTCCATGTATTTGGCTGGACTTTCAGTGGTCAAATTATTTAATGCTGTAAGTTACTGTTTTGATTTGAAGTCATTATTCTTGATGTGTCTGCCTTATCCAAGTTGCTGGATTTTGAGCTTACATTTTATTATATCTTATACAGGTGAACAAGGCACAAAATGCTCAGAAAGGATTGAATCCTGCAAGGTCTAAAGATGCAAAAGGTATGTGGAAGTGTGGATACTGTGTAATGCATTACTAAAGAACCTCATTGCCCTTGCTGGGATATTTCTCTGGTTAAACTTATAATATGATATATGGTCTGAATAGTTTTGTTTATAAATTTCTAACTGCTACTAAAATTGATTTGTATTCTTTTTCTTAGAGCACATATGACATGTGATATTTTTTTTTTCTATACATTGATATTTTGGTACCTTCATATTTCATGGCAAATGTTTCTGAATTTCCTTGTAATGGCCAATATCCTGTATATTGAAGTTGCCCTCATTATTTTTTAAGACCAGCTGTTGTTTAGTAACAAGGGTGACTTGATCATGCTTTGTCTCAATTACATCACAGGGGCATTTAGCTACGAGCATTTAGCTACGAACATTTAGGATCACATAAAAATCATTAACATTGCGGCTCTCATTTCACTAAAAAACATCAAAAATGAGATTATTGCTAACTATAATAGACTAGTAAGTAATATTATTATGTACCCTTTTCAGCACCCCTTTATCTATGATCTTTAAACTATTGTTTCTCTTTTGTGATGAGGAACCTACAGCCACTAAGGTGGTTAAACTACCTATTGCACGTAATACCCCCAAATCACGCACATGGTAAGTCACCAAGTCCACAGTATACTATTGTTTGGTGGTCCCAAAGTAGATCATTATTTAATTGGAGTATTGAACCATGACCTATGCTTTTGAAGATACTTATCACTTAGCTCACTCTATCTATGATATCCGAATTATAGGACTACAAATGTCAACTTTTATTTGATTATTTGAAAAGCTTTAGTCAGGAAATTTGAATGGCGATTTTAATGCATTAACTAATATATATATATATATATATATATATATATATATATATATATATATGCACAATACTTTTCAAGTTTGTCATGTTGGACACCCACCCTTTGTTTGCATCCACATTTCGAATCCTACTAAAGGTAGTTGCTTTATACTTTTCAATATTGTTCTTTTCCTTTCTTTCTTCCCTTTTCTTTTGGTCTGTGGGAAGGTATGTAAGAAAATGTTCTTGTAATTTATTGCTTGAACTAGTGCATAAGCTATGCTCCATTTCACTACATCTTCCTATTGCAAGACTTGAATTTTGTTCTTTCTCCAAAACTGGGAGAGCAGGAGATCACAATTGAATTGCAGTGCTTGTGGTCACTGTTTCAGCTTTTGAGGCAATCTCTTCAGCTAATTTCTTATTTTTTGAAAGCTAATTCCAGTAATTCTGCGCTACTTAAGTCCACCATTTGTACAAGGAAACCGACATATATTTGCATTGTTTGGACTTTGGATTTGCTTGTAGAACTGGGGACTGCTGATTCTTATTTGCTATGGAGTTTGTTTCCAGACAAGTACATTGGCATTTGAGTTGCTATGAATCCAGCTTATTTTTTTCCTCCATTTAATTGTTGAATCGACACATGCGATTCTCTCTTACCATTCTTTATAGCATTGTTTCAATTCTGAACATAGTGAATACTCTCTTAACCTGCCAGTAATAAAGAAGCGAAGGAAGGAAGCATTCTTTTCAGAGTTGAGCAAGATGCCATCCCAATTGGCAGATACTTCTGCCAAGGTTCCATCTCTCTCTCTCTCTCTCATTTAGTTGCACATTTCATCAACTTCATCACAAAATATTTTCAAATATACGCAATCCGTCAGTTGGTAATCTGGAGGTATTGGTTTATAACAATGACGTGTAAATGTGCATGGTGTTCTGCCATTTCCACCTGAACTAATCAATTATTACATGGGTTTTTTAAATGTAGGTGGATGGTGAGGGTCCTGCATGGGCTCCATTACGTGATAATTACATGCTAACAAATTCTAAGTTGAAGGACTGGGATAAGATGCCGGTAAGAATTTCCCAAACTTCTCTTGGTGAATGTTCGCTATTTCTATCTCTCGTCCTCTATTATCTGCTTGCTACCAGTTCTTTTGTCCTGTTGTAATTATTTTTATAACTTTACATCCAATATGAATGTAGGAGACAACTTTAGCGGCAGACGACCTTGGGATTTCAGCAGATAGTTCATCCGATGAAGAAGATTAATCTTTTGGGAAGTCTGTAACATAAGAAAACAATTTTCTTTTGAACAGTCTTCTTCAGGCTTGGGGACTAGAAAATTCTGTTTATTTTGTGTAGGAAATATCACTATATTTCTGTCATTGGAATGGGTTGTATAATAATATAGTGCAATCATTCTCTCTATATTAGTTACTGCAAGAAATATTATTCCCTAAAGCAAATAGTACAAGAATTGTAAGAGTAACAATGGCAGTTGATGGTGTGAGGCCAAATGTAGGTGATTATCATTTCATCAAATTTGTGTAGAATCTTGCCCGAGGAACAATTTGGCCAGCAGAGTGATAAAGGTGAACCTTTCTGAATGTCGCCCGAGGAACAATTTGGCCAGCAGAGTGATAAAGGTGAACCTTTCTGAATGTCATGTATAATGTCTTTGACTTCTGTTATCCATTCTCTTCAGTCGGATTCTTTTTCAGAAATCATATTACCGGCAATGGTGAATATGAATACCTTAGCACTTGAACTTTCTGTCCAGTAACGATCATCATGGTCAAATTTAATTGGAAAAAAATGACATGTTCGATTTCTTTTACATCCCTTTAGTAATAAATATGTATAAGCTTTGTCATAGGGTGTGGTATTTGTCTCTCCTTACGGTACTACGAGATTTTGGGCCATCTCAACAAGGATGGTATTATACTCGAGTTGGATCAGGCAGTGGTAAATAGACACATAATCTTTGTCCAAAATAGGCACATGATGCTCGCGAATTAAAACAGATGCCCTAAAGCAACTTCTACAATATGTAAATGTTCTATTTATGTTAAAATCTCTCCCACTGGAGCTTACATTAACTGAAATAATTAAAAATGCAAACATTATTAGATCCATGTTCTTTCTAACTGTTCTGTAATGTTGTGCTATACATGTCAAACAAAAAGGAAAAGGTTACAAATGCAAGCTTCAACCTTCCTGGACACGAAAAGCTGCATTTTTTTTACATCCAGCATGTTTTGGCGCTTATATACTAATCCTGCATAATATACATGACAAGTAATTGAAAAATGAAAACAAGAATCTTCATGCCTGACCTCACAGCTGATATGGGCTACCCGTAAAGCAACGCCATCTTGTTCATAGATCCACAAAGAGCAGGACGAAACTGAAGAGTTTTTGTAGACATTGAAAAACATGGGCAAAATATATATTTCCCAAAGGCCAGTATATGTCCTATCCTCTGGGAAAAAAGGTTGACCATCCAAACTTTCCTATTAGAACACAGAATTAAAGGGCGCGGCTAAAGAGTGACGACACTATCCTCGTGGTAAAGATCATTCTTTTCTTTCTGGTTATGGGGAATAAGGTTTCTGTCTTTGAGCTTCAGCAGTGAAATCAGCTTTATACATCCACCTTTATCTGAAGCCCCTGTAATACAATGTTATATTTGTCGCCCACTTCCAAGTAAGGAAATAATGCATCAATGTAATCCATTCCCACGTAATATAATCAGTCTTCCAAATTAGCATTGATCATTTGTTTCCTAGTACATATGGTACAGATTTTATTCTCAGAAGCTTCGAGTTTGGCTCAATGGGTCATAATCAAAAGCATCACCGGCCTTGATAAACCGTCCCTTCACACGCTTTCTTACATCAGCTCGTGCCTTGCGTGTTGCATACCTTACTCTCTTCTCAAACCTACATTTTAAAATAGGAAGATAAAGGCAAATATCAATAATGGGAAGGACATGAAGTTACACATACATATAAATTTCTTTAAAGCTACATAGCACAAAAGCCCAAGCCCTACACATGAGTGACCTGAAACTCAAACCTACTAAAAGGAAGAAAAACTGGACATCTCTGATGCACATGTCACAGGTAAAAGAATAGTGGATTGAATTGCAAAGAGGCAGTAGAAAAAGTGATTCAGTTTACTAAATTTCAGAAAATATCAACCTACACTAATCTTACTTGCGTGTCTTCTTCTTTTCCTTGTAACGCTGGACTGCACTATTCCTGGTATCTGAAGCCAATGAACTTTCAGCAACTTGGGGACACCATGGTGGTGGCTCTCCCATGAGAAGCATTGAAGAGGCCTCACAATCTTGATACTCACCAGCACTGCTCTCTCCTGTGAGACCTGAAAATGAGAGATTTGAGGCTTGCCTTGCGAAGCAAGCTGGTTCCGTCTTACAGCTCATCATGGAATCAGCAGATGCTGCATTGCTGTCTGTGGGCTGCACTTGATTTTCCAATCCAATCGATGATCCCTGACAAAGAAAATATAAATGTTACTGCAAGAACATTTTCTATTTAGTTATGAAAACTTAACTAAATAATAGTGGAAAAAGGTTGTTTTCAGCATTACAGACACTAGTGACACCTATTCAGCCACTTGAGTACATCTACTTGACTGAATATATACCATTAGGATTTAGGTGCAAGAAGTTAGCAAGCATTTGAATTGCACAGACAGAAAAGGCCATTAGTATATAAAAGGTCTACAGGATTTTGGTGAAAAAGTAAAAGAAAAGAGGAATCATGAGGTACTCGAATCATCACAATTATGAAGCCTCAAGCAGCACACAACTTGACTGAAAAAATGCAGATATGCAAAAAATAAACATGTATGAAGGCTCTTTTGAGCATTATAAGCTGTGAGCACCTTATCCACTTGAGCACATCCACTTGACTGAACATATACATTAGGTGCAAGAAGTTGACGAGCACTTGACTTGCACATTGACAGAAAAATGTCATGGGTAAATAAAAGATTTATAGGATTTTGGTGAAAAAATAAAAGAAAAGGGAAACATATTAGGTATATTCCCAATAATCACAAATAAAGGATTGTATCATTTATGAAGCCTCAAACCAATAAAAGGACCTTGTTTGTTAGAGGCGGAAGAATATACCAGATAAGTTCATAGGATAAATAAAATGTCATTCGCAAATACAGGGAGTTTGGTTTTCAACAAGGAATCTGATAGCATCTCGCGTGAACTATTGGTTTTCAGAATGCGTCCCCTATTGATGACATCAACCTCACAGTCTCTCACATATATATATATATATATATATATATATATATATATATATATATATATATGCACTCATACCATGAAATCTAAGCAGGTTTATAATATTTCAACACACCATGTAAACACCAAATTTTGAATTGTACATAGCTGCATGCTCTGCAGGCAGTCATTGAGATTAAGTTTGGTAAATCAAGAATTATTGAGAAATTGGTTATTAACAAATAAAAGCAGATTTCAATGTGTGGTGATGAATGGTTATTTGGGAGGCCCTTGAACTCCTGAATAATTAAAGCACCCAAGAAACTATTCTGACCATATATGGTATATGGTTTCTCCTTGAAGCAAATAAGAGATGCAGCATATAAATCTATTTTTTCTGTTAGCTTCACTGAAGTAGAAAGAAACATGAAGCTATATAAAATACATGAAAGGTAACGCAACAATTAAATACACAAAGATAAAGCATTATGAAATGGGATGATCAGACCTTGTGTACTTAAAATAAAACTAGTTTTAAAAGAATATGCAAAAACCAATTATGGAATTTAGAAAGCCTATTTTCAGCTTTATGAGAATATGTGAGGACAACAGACTGTCTCCACCAATTAATTTTTTGTGAAAAAAGGGAAGAAAAGATGTTACAGCTACCCGCTGAAAGACAATTAACAAAATAGACAAAGCAGTAAGACTTTGAAACAGATCAAAGTGCAAAACCTGACAAAGATAGTAAGGATAAAATAAACAATTCAATATAAGATGAAAGTACCTCAGTAACATATGCACCCTGGTAGTTGGGATTGGCACCAGACAATCCCTTCATCTCAAACAAACTATCAATCCCATCATTATTAAAAAGATGTTGCGGATCATTATGACCAACACCAAAGAGTTCTTCATATTTCTCAATATTCAGGTCAAGTTCATCCATATTAAAGTCCTCATAAAAGTCATCATCTTCACGTACTTCAAGCTCTTTTGCTCCAGAATATCCAATCTGCATGTTCATTAGGCAAAATGAGTTAAAACAATCATAAAGATAGGAGTAGGAAGATTTTATACGCTTGACCTTCTAACAAAATTTAAATTTCTTAGGCAATGTGTTTGGTTATTAATAATGGTCCTTAAGCTGTATGGCAAGTCTGCCTTTTCCAGTGAGATGTGGACAACTATAACCTTTCCCAACTTCTCCATCACTTGTGCTAGTTGACAGCGATTAAAAATGTGAACTTGCATGTAAGGACAAAGGTTCTCTTCAATTTTGCATCTTTACTCCTGTGATCTGTGATTGGCTTCTCAAGCATTTTTCCGGTGGGATATCTATTCAATATTTTAACCCTAGGAATCCCTGCTGTGAACCACTCGTTATTTTTTTTTAATATTTTTTTTTTATATCTATAAGCTCCTGTTTGCTTGCTTACCTAAAGCCTGCAACAAGGGTTCTATTCTCTTTTTCCACTCTTTTTGTTTCTGCTTGTGAGACATATGGGCATGTTAATTGCTTTACTACATTTGCCAAGAGGGGTTCATTTCATAACAGAATTATAGATACACACAAAATTCATAGTTTATAAGAAATAAATAGAAACATAGTAAAATAAGAGTAGAAGATTAGATAATTTTACACAATTTGGGAGAAGCATCCATGGGTGAGAATAAAAGGATGGCGACTATAGTTATCTGTAGAATGAAACTGGGGAAAGATGATATTGAAAAGAATATCAAATATAAGGAAAGGTATAAGAAGACAGATCTAGACCAAAAACAAATGCTGCATTTCAAACATGCAATAAGATTGTAGTTTCCTACAACGAGGACGTGGGCTAGGATAAGCTGTAAACTCCAGAACTTCAGGGTAGAGACATCAATGAGAATCTTTGACAAGCTCACAAAAGAAATGACCAATGCTGATACTGTTCCAAGCAATCGAGAGACCAGTATTCAGCCAGGGATTAAAAGTTGTGGAAACTTTCAATCCCTTAAAAGACGGGCCTAATTTCCAACATGTCAGGAATCAGTTACAAGAGAGAACATTAAACATAGATTCTCCACCCAAGAAGAAGTCGAGTCCTTGGATATCCTATTGAATAATATGGTATCCCTACAAGAAAAAAAAAATCCAAAAATCATCATTTACCTTGGATAATGTAGATTTTGTGGTTTCAATTGGCTGGTTTGCATTGTCTAGCTTGTTGTCAAGTTGAGGCATTGAGGATCCCTTCCAAAAGTTTGAGTTATTTACATTCTCTAAACCTTTTGCATCAATAGATAAATCTCGACTGTTGTTGCTTCCTGAAGGGGCTTTGGAGTTTGCGAGACTATTATCAGTAATGCTCATTGAACCCATTCCCTGTTCCAAGAGAAAAGACCAGATACTAGAAAGTTCAACAGCTGAAGGGCAGCCTGAGTAGCAGTTAACCGATTGCCTCTTATGTGTGGAACCTGAATTACAGCCACCATGCCCCGTCCAATCACAATTCTGACAAAGAGACAAACTTTCCTCGACACACCTAACAAACGCTGGTTGTAAATTGCATCTTTCACACACTAGTGTCCTAGAATGGCGTTGTGAAAGTGCATTTGCTGAATGAACATTGCGGTCACAGGATAAACATAAGCAGGCGGCATCAGATCGACAATACACCATTGATCGTTGTTCCCCGCAGAAATCACATAGATAACCCATGTCCCAAGTTCAACTAAATTTTCTTCTAGATCAAAATTTTGAAAAATAATATAACTCACAAGATTCCAACTCTTCAGCCAGATAACATGTATTAACCAATAGAAAGTTTCCTAAATGAATCTATACTCATCAACAGCTATGCTTACAAAACCTCAGCTGGAAACCGATCCAGTTTCATCTCAATAAGGTAAAAGTAATCTGCACCAAAAAAAGGTGAAAATGGAAATTAATAAGAAATTCAAGATTTACATCACTGGCCTACTAGATAACTTTTACTGAATCAGAATATGCTCGACAGAAGGAATTAGGAAAAGGGTCACTAAATTAAGAATTTCATCAGGGTGCTGCTAAATGTCAAGAATTTAAAAAACAGATGTTAACAGAAAGAATTCTCTAATATGAAATAATGCTCAGGTATAAAAATCTACCCAAAAAGTAGTAAAAGAATTTGGAACACTACTGGTGTGTTGAAATCAGCACAATCAGAAACAAGAATAAAGAATCTGAGACCGGGAAAAACCAAATATAAAAAAGAAAGTAAAAAAACTTACAATCCCATTTTTATTTTCTTTGCATGCAAAATGATTTTCAAAAAGAAGTGAAAATATTAAATTAATTATGAAAAATAAAATTAAGATGAAAGACTTTATCCAAAAAAAGAAGAAGAAGAAGAACCAATTACTGCAAAGGAGACTTCCGTGTAAGCAAAGCTGCAAATTTTACCATAGATACACAACCAAAAATAGCATATTCACAAATAAAGAGCCCATTTATGTAAACTTTTCAATAGTTCAGTTGTAAATCAACCAAATAATGAAAAAAAGATCCAAATTTTTTGGGTGATTCAAATTTTGATTCCCACAAACAGATCATCACACAATTAAGCAAAAAAAAACAACCCCAGAAATGAAAATTAAGTGAATACACAAAAGAACTTAAAAAGTTACCAAATTGAACAAGAACACCAGCCAGTTTACAAGGTGCAAGACAAGTACAGAGCTTTTGATGCAGCTTTCCTTGAAACACAAAACCCCCTGAGGAGAAAGATCAGACCTTTCCAGACTTCTCTTTCTCTCTCTCTTTTCCTTTGATGAAGGTGAGGTGTTGGTCTTAGAAGTTCTCTTGGCTTTGTGTAGGAACTCTGACAAAAATTATTAATATCATAGTGCTAAAAAGTGCAGCTGGAGGAGTTGTGGGTGGGGCCCTGTCACTTTCATGAAAATGAAAAGTTAGAAAAGTTTGGTCCCCAATTTTTCTTCTACCCTAGCTCCCAATATTATACAAATATTTGATGATATTTATTCAAAAAATTAAATATGATTAGGTGTATGTATTTAAAATATTTGTAGATATACATGAGATGGAATACACTTGCATGTAACAAAATCTATTCTAGTGCCGACCAACAATTTCTCAAGATTTTTACCAAGTCTTTTTGTGCTTATCCTATTCATAACACAAGCCATATACTTTATTTAAGAAATTAATGTATTAAAATGGTAGAAAAACTTGTACGATAGAAGCCGAAGGGTTTCCACTTTAAAGGGATATATAAGTATATGAATTATCTAATAATTTTTTAATACTATATATAAGTTAAAGAATACAAATTCAAAATAAAAATAAAAAATTCACAATAAATAAAAAAATATGATAACAAAAAGAATTAAATTTATAGCTTAATAGTTATAAAGTCTTATCATAATGGTTACATCTCATTATTTAATGATAGAAGGTTAAATAATGAGGAAATAGGAGTTTATATTAGTGTGGTTGGTCAAATGATATTATTAGTACTTTAAAAACAAAAATGGAAGGACAATGAAATATCTACGTAGTCCAATAAATATCTAAGGAAACCCTGTTAGATATTTATGCTTTTAGGCTTTTTGTTGCATGTGCAGATGGACAAATCACAATATAATTAAATAAAATAAAATACTAGAATAGTTGTAATTGTATAGCTTTTTGGAAAAACAAGATATTTTTGTATCCTATTCATAAATAGATGTCATTTTTAGGTTTTTTTCTTCTGGGTACCCAATCTACAAGTATCTACTTTCCCCACCATGTTGGGCTCCCCGTTTGGGACTAAGAGATGGCAACTAGAGCGTGTGGAACCCTATGGACAATACCAACATTATTAGGTATTCTTGATTCTTCTGTAAGTAATTTCCATTTGTTCCATTAGGTGCTCTCCGTTTCAAAAAATATTATTTTCTCTAACATATTCAAAATATTTGTTATGAGTATAATAGGCGTGACATAATATAATCAACATATTTAAATTATAAGTAATGATATATATATATATATATATTCTAATTTAAAATTTATGATATATCTTTAATTTGAAATGAATTAATAAAAATTATATGTAATTTTGGAGCGGAGGGTAAATATAAATAGGCTCAAAGTTTCATATGTAATAATTAGATTAAATTATTCAATTTTAGATTTTTAGACTCCACTCTTAAATTTCATTGCATTTTAAGGGTACGTACAAACTTAAGAAGAGCACACATGGTAGTAGCCTAGCAGGTTTATGTGTGGGTTGAGTTGGTAGGATTCTCCATGTCCTTTTTTCCAATGAAATGAGAACATTAAAATAAAAATAGAATGATTTGATTTTGAGATATTAATAATAATAATAATAATAATAATAATAATGGGCACCAATAAAAGTATAAAACTACCACATGTCACCGAGAGAGAGAGAGAGTAGTGTGCCTAAATTATTTAGGGAAATTAATAGTGATTAGTGGAATTAAATTTATTAATAATATACTTTTATCAGATACGGCACTTTGTGAGTTTAATACTACTCAAAATCACCCACTTGACACACGATGACAAGACATGTGAGATCTTAGGTTTCCATCACCATTTCTTGATTCTTCTAATATGGTTGTCATTTTATAACGAGATCCCATATATTCATTTTTAGTTAGCGAACAGTTTATATTTTAAAAATTAATATTTTTATAAATAAAAATAATAATTCTATAAAATTCTTCTTATATAAATAATAAATAAATCTCGCACTCACGTTAGAAAAAACTTATAAAATTATTATTTTTACTTATAAAATTATCAATTCTCTATATTTTTGGCTCAAATGTTATATTTGTAGTGTAAATACAAAAAATAAATTAATATTAAGGTGAAAATATTAATTTATTTTCAGTATATATATATATATATACAGACACACACATCCTTACACCTCAGTCGTCATAAATTTGATTTCACTGTTGATAAAAATTGTCAAAATTTTATTATGTGTCTCAATTATATAATAGATGGAGTATTATTTATTTAATTCCCATCCCCTAAATTCCAATCCAAATTGTAAGAGAGAGAAAAATATGAAGCATGAAGGAAGAAAGCTTAAACATTTTCCTTGACAATGACCGGTGCCACTCTCTCATACGCTAATAAGAATAAGTTTTCAGATATTTCTTCAAATAAAGATCGCGTAGAAGATATTTTGTTTTAACTAGGTGACATCTCTTTTCGTTGCTATCAGCACAATTACCCGTTTTCTCATATCACTGTCTAAAAAATTAACATCTATAATTGTGAGGTACAGTAAAATGGTTAAATTTTACATTCAATTTAACCACACACCGTCTCTCTCTCTCTCTCTCTCTCTCTCTCTCTCTCTCTCTCTCTCTCTCTCTATATATATATATATATATATATATCTTTTAGTCATGGCTTCAATTCTTCTCGAGTATAAATCAACTCTCTCCAATAAAAGACTCTAATTTTTTGCCCTCAATTTACCTCATCTGGGTTCCTCCCAAAACCACCTAACAAGCTCTCCATCCACCACCATCACCACCACGACGTCGTCTTGTAAAAGTCTTCCTCATCGTGGGACCCACCACAACATCTCTCACTTTAATACTACCTTTAGATCGAGAAAATAGATTATAAAAAAAATTAATGTATTTAATGATCATTTTAAAAGATAAATTATTTTAATAAAATCAAAATTTATTCTATCTCCATCTATCTGAGAGGTGATAGAATAAAATCTATCCAACAGAATGAATGAATATAGATATATGTGTGTGTGTGTGTGTGTGTGTTTGTGTGTAATAATTTTTTCATTATATTATACCGCCCACCACTATCAATAATCAAATATATACTTAAAATACTTTGAAATCATTCTATTCTCTCATTCATTTCATTCTTTAGTCTAACACAGCATAATGCTACGTTTGGATTTAGAGAATATGATAGAGGAAGAAATAAAATTAAAAATAGTATATTTGATGATTATTTTAAAAGATAAACTATTTTACTGGAAAGAAAATTTATTTCATCCTCTTAATTTTTAATTTATGCGAGAAATGGTGAAATAAAATTCATTCTAATAGAATAAATATATGTGATAATTTTATTATTATATTACATAATCAACTACCACTAATAGTTAAATATATATTTAAAATACTTTAAAATTATTTCAATTCAAACTTAATAGTATTAGTCTCCATAGAAGGAAATGTCGTGGCTAATACTTACTAGTTTGAGAACTCGGGATAGTGTTCGGGTGTATGGATTCCGGGCTCCAATCTGGAAGATTCTAGGACAATCTAGTTATCTGGGGGGGGGGGAGCTTTTGTCTCCCATGTGAGTTATACCAAATTATCCCATCGTATTGCATATCGGATGTGACTTGTAGGGTGTTTTAATGTTTGGTGAAGCAACTTTCTTTGGCCCCGACCCTTCAACGTAACTAAACCCCTCGGTAATGTTATAGGTTTGGTGGTGGTGGGCGTGGCGTGTAGCTGGTAGTTCCAGATTGTTACTGAGTTGGGTAGTGATGGGCAGTGGTGCTAAAGCGGAGGTAATGCGGAAATAGATATGAATAATAATATTTTATAATGATTCATGTAATGATTTTTGTGAAAAATAATGGGACCCATCATATAAGTGGTGGGTCCCGCTTTTTTTTACAAAAATCATTGTATAAATCATTGATAATATCATTACACATAATAAAGTTGAGATAGTACTAACTAAGTTGGGGTGAGAGAGAGAAAGAGAGACGAGAGTGTTTGATTAGATTAGAGATATGGTCTTACAGACTGAGAATGAATCCGGTTAATATGAAATTATCTCATAATAAATTAGACAATGAACACATACAGTGTTCACGCGCAAACCGAAATATTACAATAAAAAATTATTTATCACTACCTCACAATCATAAGCGTTTATGTGTTGAGTTTTAAAATTTAAGTAGTGATATAAATAATTGTGTAAATCTCAAGTGATCATCTGAAATTTATCCGTTAATATATCCTTTTATCCCTTAAAAAGAGAGTTATATATATTTAATTATTTGTATAATTAATTTATAAAATTTTAAAAATTAAATTATATGTAAATTTATTTTGTTTTGATTAATATAATTTTAAATTACTTACAAAATATTACTAAATACAAAATTATAATTTTAATAATAATAAACTTATATTATATTTAATAAATTAATTAAAATCAAAATTAAATGAAACTTTTTTTGTCTACCATTCAAGTAGACAATAAGAAAACTCGATTTGACATCAACATTTTTAATAATCATCCATCCAACTGACCGACCGACTGGTTAGACAACATGGGGTAGCAACAACCGACAAATAGGCTTCAAGTCACAAAAAATACAAAAATGAAGAAGAGATCAACACAACTTTTTTCTTTTTGTTGGGTATTGAGTAATACATAGCTGCAATTAGTACTTTTATCATTTATTCATTTTATTTCCATGTTTAAAACATGATAAATACACTTTAAAATTTTATTTATTTATAAATAATTTATTTTATTCATAATTGCGGCATTTGAAGTCGAAGTGTAAGCACCAAAAATAATACAATGAGTTTAAAAATTGAAACAAACTCAATATTATCGTTCTAGATACTCGTAACTGAACAAATTCTATATAAATTGAATAATGTTTAATAGGTGGAGTTGACATACTGTTAATTAAACTCAAATAATAAAAGTTCACATTAATAATATTTACAATGTCTCATCTATGCGTGGTTGATTATATGCAGGTTCTGGGTATAGAATGGTGCTTATAAGAAGAAGCTAATATCAACAATTTTGCGCACCACACGGTACCCTGAAAAGTCTCTCCCGTAGGACTCCCCCTGATTGGCTAAGATTGGAGTGGGACCATTGATCATTACAATCTTGTTTGGCTAGCACAAGTGTGAAATGACCATTTCCTCCTAAGAAATCAATGTGTATACCATTATAATTAGTCAAAGTTACTTTAATTTTGAATTTTTAAATTTCTCAAATTAACTAAGAAAAAAAATAAATAAGACTTTTTATGTGAGAGTGGAACACTAGACAAACGTGCCGGCTAATATTGGACCCGGCTAAATTTGGATCGGGCCAAACTAATATTAAGTATTATAAATTTTAAAAATAAATGAACATATTATATGTACAAAATAAAATAATCTTACAAGTAACAATAATTCAAGTGTTTAATATCATTATAACATTGTTTGAAATATTATTATTTAGACAAATTTATAAGTTAAAACTATTGTATTGAATTAAAAAAATTAAAATGAATTGTTAATATTTTTTAATTATTTTTTTAATAGGTGAGTTGCTCATGTTATCGGGGGGAAAAATGAGGTGATTACAAGTAAAAATATATTAAATTATCATGAATATTATGAGATGAATTTTGAATATATAAAGTGAAATAAATTTTATGAACAAGTGACCCGTGGGCTAGATCAAAAAGGCTCAATTTTTCTTCGGCTAAAATATATAAGCCTAAAGTCCAACTTTAAATAGGCTTAAAGCTCAATTTTTAGCGAATGGACTGGACCAGTCCATATGCTTGAATCTATTTTGTCAGGTCTGTGTGAAACAATAATTATTCAATAAAGCTCTCATGGGCCAGAGTCGACATATAAAAGGGTAGGATCTCTAAAGTACCGGTGTCTGAAAAAGTCGCATTCTCACATGTAGACGCTGTTCGACAATGACTTATAAGTTGGTCAAACCAACTTATAAGTCATTTGCTATTGTTGAGGTGTTTGGTAATGACTTATTTTTATAAATAAACACTAATTTGGTACTTATTTAAAAATGACTTATAAGTCATCCTTATAAGTTCTATGCAAAAGCCCGGCCCAGCCTAGGCAGAGGACAGACCCGGCCCAGCCTAGGCAGAGGACAGACCCGGCCCAGCCTACGCAGAGGACCAGCCCAGCCTAGCTAATTCGTTTTAACTATAAACTATGTTTATGACTTCATGTTAGTGTGGTACAGAATCTCTTTGTTTATGACCTCATGTTGGTGTGGTACAAAATGAGTTTGAATTTTTTTATAGCAGTCTCATACAAATACCAAGAATATGGATACGTTTTTACTGGTGATCAATGTAATAGTTCCTAGAGGCACACAAGATCTATAAGGGGGGTTGAATAGATCTCTTAAAAACTTTTTACTTTGTTGACTTCAAAAAGTTTATTACTAATTAATTCATTTAATCAAGATTTGTTTTCACAGCGGAATATTAATTTGAAAACTCCCTTTAAAGATTTGTAAAACTCATCCGTTGAATTAAGACTGTAATGAAGATAGCCACTTTTCAAGTAAACTAATTTTAGCAGTTATATATATATATATATATATATATATATATATATATATATATATATATATATATAACAGAATGTAAAAGATACCAGAGAGTTTTAAGTGGTTCGGAGATAAATAACTCCTACTCCATTCTTCTACTACAACGAGTAGGAAATTCACTAAGAATGGTTCATGCAGAACCCTTCAAGTGCATCATGCCTGGAAACTCTGGTTCACCAAGAACCCTTCAAACTCAGCAGGTTTGGCAAGTTTAGTCACTAGGACAAGGTCACAACTGCCATCTTCAAGTCCAGCAGACTTGGCTCATTTAGTCACTAAGACACGAACATAACTGCCCTCTTCAAGTCCAACAGACTTGGCTCCTTGCTTGTTGAAAGATGTTGGAGTTGCTACTGAGTTGTACTTTATGTTCCATTGTCTTTAAATACTCAATAGCAGAATGTGATCATTCCTGAAATGATATTGAGTTCGACAATGATGCTTGACTTCTTTATATGCTCAATATCTTCTTGCGATCACCCATTGTGCTGCTAGGCTTTTGAACTTTAGTTCCTTTGGTACTTGATAACTTCTCGAGACGAACTCCTGAGATGGCTGTGAAACTCTTTTCTTTAGGTACTCAGTTGTTCCTTCTTGTCATAGACTGTCTATAGCTTCTCGAGATGGGCTTCTGAGATGACTGTAATGCTTCTTCCTTTTTGGTACTCAGTCGCTTCCATATTTGTATCAAGTTGGCATTTAAACTTCTCTCTACTATGTGCCTAGCAGCTTTTAACACTTCTCTTGTAATAGAATCATTTATCTCTATATCTCTCTCTATTCAGTGTTAGTGTTCTGATGGATCGTAGAGTCCTTCAGCATATTCATTTTCTGTTTTCACTCTACGATCGGTTGTTGTCTACCATCATCTCTCTTGTATATTCAACAACTCTCTCTTCTGTGAGTTATTTTAGCCTTTATATCTCTGTGCATATTTTACCGTTGAAAGAAATCTCGTTGGTTTCATTTGGCTTTGTGCAGATCTTTAATATCTTTGATGTTGACTTTCTTGCTGCTTGTGTCAGTGTTTTTCCCTTTTCTGACATGTTCTGATATATTAACCTGTAACTCAACTTTCTCTGAATTTATAGCCGTTTCATTTACAGAGTTGTTCAGTAAAGATTTATTATATTCTTTGCTAATTAATCTTCTGATTCATCAATAAATACCTTCCTTGACTTTTAGAGTCAGCTGTTCTGAAGTATTCAGAGATGTCTCATTAGTTTTGACCTTATTCACCATTTTCTTGAGCAGTGAGTCCTGACTTATAGTCGTTTAGGCACAAAGTCTTCTATGACTCTGACATGCATCTGTATCACAGAAACACTTAATCTCTTTCGAATCTGGAAGAGAAATACACTATTTCCTTTCGCACCATATTGCAGTTATGATCCTTTGCTGCTTCTTATATTGAATTCGTAGAGTGATTGTCTGCTCATTTCGATTCTACGAATTCAGCTTCACTCGTTACTTGAAGTATGTTGGGTAAATGGTTGAGTTTGAGTGAACTTCTCTTTTACTCTGTGATCTTGCTTTTGTGTTCAGATCGTAGAGTTTGTCTGCAGTGTTTTGCTTTATGATTTCGTTCTACGATCTTGTCCCTTTGTTCAAATCGTAGAGTTTGTGAACTGCCGTGCTTCTTAGTGAAATCGTTGAGTTGTTGTCTTGGTTGACACATTGTTTAATTCTACTCAACGATTGTTCCATGTGTGGAACACTTTTCTGTAATGTCTTGTCATCCTGTATTACTCCACGATTTCTATTATTTGCTCAAATCGTATAGATCTCGTATGCTTGCTCTTTAAGTTTACTCTACGTTCTTGCTAGAACGTGTATAACGTAGAGTACATTTCTTCTCTGGTTCAGCGTTAACTGCAGGCTTGCTTAGTTGTCTGTTCGACGATCGTAGAGTTCAGCTCTACGATTTTTGTACTTGATCAGTTCTTTAATTTTGCTTATAAATTTAGTAGACTTTTTGCACATCTGACTCTCTTTGATGGTCGTAGAGTTATCCTGGTAAGGAGTCGTAAAGTTCACTCTACGATCTATACAGAATCGTTGAGTCTTCTTTGCAAGGAATCGTAGTGTCCGTTCTACGATCGTATAGGCTGATCAGATCAAACATAAGATCAACCTAACAGATTTGATCTTTTCTAACTAAGTCATTTCTTACATTGTTACATCATTATATTAAAAAGACTTTACAGACTCTGACATACATAAAATACAGCAATGATTTATTCTTATACTATTTATGCTTATATCATACATCTTTTATGCAGAGTGACTCTTACTGAAAGATCAACCTAACATTTCTGATCTTTAAAATCTAAGTCCTTTGTACACAGATACCTTTTAAAAGGACTTTTCAACAATTGAATCTCCAACTTTCATTTTCTTTTATGAGACAAGATAGTTTTCAGCAAGATCATATTTATGTTAAACAAGTGTTTAGATTTATAATATTTAGACATAGGTAACATATATCATACATACATAATCATGTAGACGCATAATTTTATTATCATATAATTACTTTGTCAATTAAGCATATAAGCACTTTCAGAGTATCTAAGCACATAATCAATTAAGCACATAAGCACTTCAGAGTATCTAAACAGATTAACACATATGCACTTTGTCAGATACACATTGACAATCAACCATGTAAGCACATTTACCACAATCATTTTTGCACGACAATCATCATCATCAAATTAAAACAACCTTCAACACAATGTACATACATTTTTTTTTTCATACTCACCAGAAAAATAAAATAAAAAAAGGTTACATACAAGTATGATATTGCCAATGGGACAACTTTTTATGGTAGTGATTTGTGGGATATTTTTTTTTATCACAATTTGTGATTACAACTTTCAAAAAGGTTATATTTTTTTTGAAGATTTGAATTTTAAAGATATTTTAAAAATATTTTGAAGCAAAATATTTGTAATCGACTCATTATTTATTATTGATTAATTACTCATTTTTAATTTTTTGTCAATACATTTAATTAATATAGTAGTTAGTTTATTTAATATTTATATTTCACATTAAAAATTAGTTGATTATATTTTTAGGTCTGTCTCGGCCCGGCCTAAGGACTGGCCTGATCTGACCCAAAGCCTAACCCGGCCTAGCCTACAGGCCTGACCCAGCCTAGCCTACAGGTCTCAAAAGATCAGACTTTGATCGAGAAATTCGGTCTGACCCGGCCTACAGACCCAAAAGTTAAAGTTTTGTCTGACCTGGTTAACGGCCAAAGCCTATCAAATCCAGACCAAGTCAAATCAGTCCGACTTACTGTGCATGTCTACCTTTAACGTACAAGACACATCTACGTAGACGCATGGCCCAGGCGTACAAATATATTGTACTACATCCAATGTGCTGGCATAGACTATTACTATTAGCTGAGCATTTAATGATTACTTCACTAATTAAAAATAGGCGAATCATATGATAATAATCACTTCAAGCCTATGACCCTGTAGCAGAAATAAAACCAAAAACCTTCCTACTAGATCTTTAGAATCACCCAAAAATCCTATTTAAATCAAGAGACAGGAAATAAAGCAATATAAAAATAATTGTCGTTTCACTTTTCGCCTAACAAAAAATAAAAAAAATTAGAAATTTAAAAAGAGAGAAGGAGAAGAAGAAGAAAGAACCGTTCACGGGATTAGCACAGTTAAATGAAGAAAAACAAAAACTTCATTTGCCGAAAGGTTCATTAATTTCACGAGAGATACGGGACATCATACACACATCACTACATTTCAATTTCATAGCAAGGCATCGCCAAATAGGGGACCACGCTCAAGCAATGCAGGGCCTGGTGAGGAATAAAATCAAAGATACTTCCTAGCTCAGTTCTCGGCAAAACATAGAATTACCCATTTAGAGTTATACCAATTTAAGCATTTAGTTATTAATTTTTTTAAAAATAAAATTAGGTCATTAGTTTTTTTAAAATTTCTTAATTTGATCATGAGAGAGGGGAAGTGGTAGGGTTTGGTGGTCTTGTTCTTGAGTGGGGATTGGTGTGAGCTTGGTCTGTGGAAGTGAATCGGAAACATTGGAAAATACAGAGCGTTGACTTGTTCTTCAATGGGTTAACAGATTGAGAAATTCTGTGATCTGGATAATAAAATTTGTTCTTCAGTAAACTAATTCTCCGATCTGGGTAGTGTCGAGATCGGATTTGTTCATCAATAGGGTTAAGGTTTGTGAAATTGGGGAAGAAGGATGGAATTACTTCGGATGAAGAGAAGAGAAAGAGGAATTTTTATTTTTTTTTATTTTATAAATTTCCTCTTTTGACCAGCTTGTCCATATCATCATTTAATTGTTTTTTTTCCTTTTTGTTTAAAAAAAAAGCCACATTTGAAAATAAATGACCAATTTTAACGTCTATATGCTATAAATGGACGGAATAGCCAAATTAAGAAGTTTTAATAAGTTTAATGACTTAATTTTATTTTTTTTAAATTTAGTGACTAAATGCTTAAATTCATATAACCCCAACATGGTAATCCTATGTTTTGCCCTCAGTTTTCTATACTTTTCTGTTACAATATTATTCCACCTACCCCCTGACATGAGTTTCTTCTTGAAAAAAGTAGTACTCCGTAATAAACATAATATAAGTGAAACCCCCCTTAATTTCAAATGATGATTTTGTTCCTCGTCAAGATGATCAACATCTAAGCGTTGATTCTCTATATTAATTGCAAAGAATGCCAGGATTCCACATTCTTCATGAAACTTAACCGTACAATGCACGCCAGGGCTCCACATTCTCTTTTGATGTCTTGGTTGGATTCCATGTTATCCTCTCTTTTATAAAGCTCAGAGATGATATGCTTGCCAAAATATCTCCCATCTCGCAGAGTACCTGGGAAAGATGTTGCAGAGAGTCAAATGGCATACAATAAAACAAATAAGTAAAATACAAGTGGGCATGGAAATAAATTTATCAAGTATACTGTTGGTTGGGATTTGGGGGTAAAAGAAAACAATCAAAATCAATAAAAATGTTTTGGCATAGAATCTGAATGCTACAAACTTGACAAGTAACAGAAGTCGTTCCTCATATATCATGTATTCATGATTTATATGTCCAACTTATAATATGTAGACATTTAGAAGGGCCAGCATAACCCAAACTACGTGAAGATGATGTACAACACTTTCAATCTTTCCCTAATTAAATTATAACCATCAAGAGCTAGATTTGAATCACCAGTTAATTTAGTTTATGAGGCTACGTTAGTTACTGCATAGCAATAGTCGAGCCAACCAGCTTGGCCAGCTGCTTTTAACTCTAGGAAAAAGTGGGTGGTACACGTTCTATATGTTAGGATCCTGCTAAGAAAGAAAAATATATAAATGAATTGGCTTGGACATGTCTCACATGTTTGGACTCTGTTTGTCTAAATGGGTATGTGTCCCCGCAACACAAACTAATGATGATATGCAACACTATCAATCTTCCCCTGCTTGAACTTCAAAAGTCAAGCTGGTCCTGTGCCACTATTTTCAATGTGTGCAGCTGTTAACTTCCTGTTTGATAATACTTGAGCCAACCAGCTTGGCCAGCTGCAAGCCAGTAAGACAACATAATTGTAATTGATCAAATCATAGAACCTCAAAGAAGCTCAATGCAATAATCTCTTCAAAATCTATGATGTACATTGTATTTTTTGTATGCTCATAAACCTAACAATTCTCTCTAAAGAAAAAAAGAAATCGATCATTATCCAGTTAAATAAAAAAGTTATAAAATGGCAATTACCATCAGATATCACAATGACATTAAGTAAGCTCTAAACTTCCAAAGTATGCTACTGCTGGAGCATTTTGGTCTTCATTTTTGTTACCATGCCATCTAATGTTAACTATTACACCTTATTTTTATTATGGTAGTGGTATATACTAGCGTCAACCTAATAAGAAAATTGTTATATATTAGAAAAAACACAGACAATATTTTAGAAGGTTTGAGAAGTAATAAATAATGAAATGTGAAACAGCATAGCAAATGGGGAGGAAAAAAAAGGGATAACAATTACAAACTACAAAACTTTAATTACTAACCGGAGGTCGGTACAGAATAGGACTAAAAGTAAGCATGTTAAACAAAAAACAAGAATTAGCTTAAAACAACCACTCACCTTAATAACTTGATACAAAATAAATAAATAAATAAAATTCAATCATGGTTTTCAAAGTTTAATGTCCGTAGTTATGACTATTGATTGCCAAATTAAACTGCATCAAAGAGGAAAAAACAAATCATATGGCTTGAAAAAAATTAAGGGTAAAGGTACCTTAAATTCCTCTTCAGAAGAATTAGGGGATTGATTTTGACCACTTTTCCCGACAAGAATAAATGCAGGTATCTTCATAACACGGACCAGCTGGATAGAGCAAGCCAAAGGTTCATGATGAATTTGCAATGATGATGGTAGCTTTTGAGTTTTGCAGAGCAAAGCCTTAGAAGTATCTGTTTCTGGACCAATTTGTAGACCTTGCAGTGAAACATTAAAATTTGTCACTGAACTTATATTTTCCAGCTTAAGCTTTGACACTGCCACAAGGAAAGGAATAATAAGGGTAGGCATGTTCGATGAATTTTCTCCTGCTACTGATGTGATGACTTCATTGACAGCACATGCCAATATTGGAGGTTCGTATTTTTGCAGAAGCAATATGGATACCTGAGGTAAGAATCACGCAATTATAAAGCTATATATTTGCAAGAATAAGGTGGATATTTCAGAACTTCATTTTACACCCCTCCATGTGGTTGAACTTGTAATTTTTTTAAGCTATGAAGAGCATTTATAGACTAAAGAAACAGATCAAAAGGCAGAAACTAGTAAATGATTATTCATAGTTTCCTAAAGCCTTATGTCAGATTCTACAAAATATCAAATCCAGTAATATGGAAACAGTGAGGAAAATGAACCAACTAACTACGTCTTATAACTGAGAAATGAACCGACTAGGGAAAATGATAATGAACAGGAAAAAGAATGCATGGGGAAATAACCGATATTGATTTTTTGCAAGTTGCCCACATAATAACTAAATATTCTCGAAATGTTATAATAGTGTTTCAACTTTTCGTTGGCTAAATATTTCCAACCCAGAGTTTACTAAATTCACGTTCTTTGCTTTCTTATGTTTCTTTACTTATAAAAAATAAATACTCCCTCCGTCCCAAGATAAGAGTCATCCATTGATTTTTATAGTCAAATTGACCATTTTTCAAATCAATATATTTTATTATGCTTTTATATTTATGTAAAAAGCCTATAAACATTATAAATTACATATAATTGAGTACTAATCTTAATGTTTGCTTTTTTGAAAATCTAAATATATATGTTTAATTGTTAATTTTAAAAATGATCAATTTTATCACAAAAATCAATAAAAGACTTTTATCTTGAGACGGAGGGAGTATATATTAGTACATTACCAACCCAGAGAAAGTGAAAATCCACATATTACTCTCCTAGTCTCCTCCCATTCTGAAATCCTATCCAAGAATGGAGCATAAAGAGAACATACTTTTCTATACTAAATAATTTCATTTCTCCATTCCTTCTAAATATCCGAAATAGAGAATCAAACTTTGAACATCTTACATATTAGCTTCCTCTCTCCTTCCACAATTATTAAACTTAATTCACGGGTTTTCGATTGGCATCTTATATGATTTTGTAAAACATAAGCATGTGTATAATCCTATTATATATCTCACTTTAGTACAAAATTTTATCTATACTATAAAGCGAGAGAGGGAGGGGTCTGACTCTTGGACTCTGCATTTCTTTTATCTCTTAATTTTTCATAAAAAAAAAACAAAATTAAATAGAAACCCATGATTTCTATTACCCACATTGTAATGTTTTTATAAATTCCAGACTTCAATCTATCACTTGGTCTCTTGAACCCTTGATTTCTTTTCTCGTTTGAAAAAATAAAAAACCGACTCAATCACCTTTTATCTCTTTGTGAGCTCACTCACTCCCCATTTTTTCTCCTCAACTGAACTTCTCACGATTAATTTATTCCTGTACATACAGTTTCTGCTTTTTCTACTTTGATGCTGCAGCAGCGGAAGAATTCCACCCAAACTATCACTCGTGTCATAAACGTTTCTACTGTTTATTATAATCCTGCTGCTTTATAGATAGATGACATCTTTACTTTTTGTCTTTTTTACTCCTTTTGTTCAACAAAAAGAGTTCCATTTGCAAAAGTTACTAACTTTGAGGATATAATGAATTTGATGGTAAACCTGTGAAAGCAAGAAAATGAAATTGTGTGGTAGACTTGAGGATATTGTGTCAATTTAATTAACCAAAAAAAAAGAAAAAAGAAACGGAACTCTGTAATGAGACTTCTTTTGTGTAACAAAGGGAGTGTTTACTATAATTTGTGTATGCTGGACGGACAACAGCCTGATTACAGAATTTGATGTCAAAGAGGTAACATACATAGTTTGACATCGAAGAGGTAACTTATAGAGTTTGATGCCAAAGACATAATGTATATGACATTGAGAATGTGATTCAGGTGTGAAGAATAAATTGGACTACAGAGATTTCCAAAAGGTGAGTAATGCATAATATAACCCTTTTGCTTTTCAGTAGAGCAGCCAAGAAGCTAGCCATGGATTAAAATTAACGAGTGTTTAATACAGAAGTCGACTCATTTTCATACTGAATTCTTCGTACATTAATCAATTTCCTAAACATAATACCTAGAGTATTAGAAAATAACAATGCACTGAAAATAATAACAAAGAGAAATCTAAAGAAAAATAATTGTAAAAGATTCAAAACTTTAGGAGATTTGCCCAAAGTTTGGGTTACTCCACGGACGGCGACAAGTCAATCTCACTAACTCAGAAAATTGTACTTCATAGTTCATAACGTGAAAGATCCCCTCCATATATAATGCTATACAAGCACACTAGTTCACTATAAAAGTACAAAATTACCCTAAATATAGACAAAATCAAAAGATAATCCTTCACCACTGAAAAGATCAATCACCAAACTTCAATACTCACTAACAAGAAAAATCATTTACTTCAACCCTTTTGCATCAACATTTTTTTTATAATTCTAATCGCCTTGATTTGGACTCTCTTTTTTATTTGTATTTTCCCAAGCTTTACTCAATCATGCAGAAATTCTTGGTGTTCTATAAGGAACAGACAAAATGATTGAATTACAATTTGCATTATATATTTGATATTGAAAGAAATAATATGCCTATTATATTACAAATTATTATTCACATTCAATGGAGAGTTTTTAATCATCTGGTACATTCCATCTTCCTTAACATCCAAAGGCACCTTCCCTTTTCTGTTCCTATTTAGATATGTCACACCATAGCATAGCATGTAAAGTTGCATACTCTTGTTGACCTAGCAAAGTAGCAAACCGCAAATTGATACTTACGTTCCCAAACATGGTAACTTACTAATGAATTTAGCTTACTGAATGTTTTGTTTGTTGTTTTACCTTTAGTAGTGCAAAAACCAATATTCTTAGTATTGGATGCACAATCATCAAACCAATTAGCTTGTTGATTCAACTAAAATCTTGTATTAAACTTAGTTTATTGCAATTAGATTCTAAGAAAATTTGTAACTATTAACACTAAGCTATCCTACCGTACCTAGTTTCAGCCTACGTAGTGCATCACAAGGTTCCGGGAACCAAAACAATCGCGCTTCAGGTAACATTTGTCACTAAACACCATAACTAAATCTAAATCTAAACCTAATAATACCTGGTAAAGGCCATCAGAATCCACAAAGTGAATGATGTCGCCAGAAGCTTTCTCTTTGATTCCGTAGTGTTCCAACGATAGATCGAAAGAGTCCTTTCTGTAACGAGAATAATCGAGATAGTTGAGGATATACTATTACAATGAGAGTATTTGGAAGATATGTAAGAAATTAAGGAGAAAAATGGAAGAGGAAGAACAAACTCACAGCGTTTGAAAGGAGGAGCTAGGGTTAGGTTGGAGACCGTCGGAAATTGCCGCGGCGAAGCCATCGGCGTCTTTGAACAGCAATATTACCTTTTCAGCTGTCTTCATGGTGCTTCGTTTGTCCGGTTTTCAGTCCCTCCTCTGTCCAATAATTAACTTAACTTGCAAAGGATGAAAACTAAGACATTGTTTGATAGTCGGTTTTCGGCTCTGATTGTTTATATTTTACAGTTTACACCAAAAACATAGTACCCTGCCTATCCTAAAATTATACGGGTGCACACAAAATCGATTAAAAGTTTAAAACTGAAAAATTAATTTGACCAAACTAAACCGTTATTATTTCAAACCAAAAAACATAAAATCAAAAAAATCGAACACTATAAAACTAAAAAATCGAGACTAGTTCGGCCGATTTGGTTTGTCTTCTCAAAAAATCGAAACTGAGCAAACCGACCGAACAATTTAAAATTATAATATAATTTATATATTTTTCTAATAAATATTTATTTTATATAATTATATATTTATTATATGCCTTTAGTGTGACGAATTTGTAAAACTTCTATACTAGTGAGTGAGTTAGATGATTTTTATTTTTCGGATTTAGAAAACTTATATTATAATTAGTAGTTATTGAGTTAGTGATTTATTAATTATTATGAAAAATTGACAATATAATAAATATCAAATTATCAATTATGGAACCTGTAAGACCCCGAATTTTATGAAATACAAAATTTAATTTTTCTTCATATATATTTTTCCTAAAACAGTAGGTGGTTAAATTGATAAGGTTAAGAGTTAAGGATGTTATGAGCAAATTTTATTATGTCGGAGAATATTTGTTTGGTCGGAGAATATTCGTTTTGTCGGAGAATATTCGATTCGTACGACGGCGCCGAAATAACAAAATAATGGTGGACCCCCACAACGAATTATTGTCAGATATAGAAAGCAATATACGTAACCTTTCTAAATAAATATAGTCAACGGTACTATCACCTTGAACTGTTAAAATACCCAGTGGTAAAGGAATAGTAACATACGGTATTACATAGTAACACACGGTATTGCATAGTTGCATACAGTATTGCACAATAACACACAGTATTGCACAGTAACACACGGTATTGCACAGTATTTCATATTATTAAATTGATAAAGTGGTTATTGTACTATATTGACTTTATTGAACCAATAATTGTCACATGCATAATAATTCATATTATTTAGCTGATAATTGTCACAGTAGCATATGCACAATAATTCACATTACTGAATCAATAATTGTCATTACACAGTAACGTGTTATTTTCTTAATTATTTTCAGCATTATCGTTATCTCTTTTATGATATTGATTAAACTGTTGTATTCTATTATTAGTTGATTTTTCTGTTTATCTAACTCGAAAAGTCAACTACACTGCATTTACAACAATTGACCATAATAATGAATAATTGTGAATTATTGTTGAATAATTGAATTGATAAAGTTATTTATTTTTATTATGATAAATTATATAAAGTTATTTGTTTTTATATATAAAGTTAATTGATTTATTTAAAGTTAGTTGTTTTATATATAAAGTAAATTGAATGGTATAGATTAAAAGATGATCTTTAAATGAATGGTTTAGATTAAGAAAATCTTAAAAGATGAAATGAGTGGTATAGATTAAACATTATCTTGAAATATACGGTTTGGATTAAATTAGGAAATCTTGGTGATGATAAGATGTTTTGTTATAAATAGAGATATTAACTTAAGGATTTTTCATAAAAAACTTCCTTGCTTATTCTTTCTTTTACTCTCCAAATATTTCTTTGTATAAGTTCTTTTTGAGTGTGCTAAAGTCATCTTGAGTATTTGTAAAGATCTGTAAGTGTACGAGTACTGATCAAGTAAATCTTTTTATAAAAGTTATATAAGTAACCACACACATCACACGATGTTTATAAATATTCCTTCAGAAGACTCTTCCTTTGGAAGATTCATTTTGAAAAGCTTCCTTTGGAAGATTTATTTTGAAATATTATTTTCTTCAAAAACTATATTGAAGTTATTCTACTTTATTTTATTAAATCACTTGTGATGATTTCATACGAATTGGTATACACCATAAAATTGTATATGGTAGTTACTAATTAAATTATAAAAATATAGGTTGACCAACTTCATATCCAGCCACGTGTTAAGGTAAGGGATACCATCTTTTTCATCTTCCATTATTCAAACTTACTATGGTAAGAGATTATCATTCTTTGATTCTCGAAAATAATATCGTTTTTCTCTTACTAATAAGATGTGTCGTTTATTTTCATGTATTAAATTGTGGGAATAACTTTACGGCGCGGATTACCGCCTGTTGGTGAATAACTTTTCGTATTCATTCATTATTAATTTGTGGGAATAACCTGACTATGCGGACTACCGCGTGTTTGGTGAATAATCTTTCGTATTCATTCCTTATTAATTTGTGGGAATAACCTGACTACGTGGACTACCACATATTTGGTGAATAACCTTTCGTATTCATTCCTTATTAATCTTTGAGAATAACCCGACTACGCGGACTACCGCATGTTTGGTGAATTACTCTTCGTATTCATTTCTTATTTGTCTCTTATTAGTGAAGTTTCCTGAAATAATTATATATTCTTTAATAGTTTGCGCTTCATTTAATATCATTTCAACTGAATCTTCCTATTTTTCTAAATCTTTCTATTGAACCTTAACTGTTATTCTGAACTGTGGATCTTAAATATCATTCTTGAATTTTAGTCTACATCATGTTGACAATTTGGACATTATTTGAATCTGCACAAAGAAAAATCATAAACTTTTGATATTTTTTGATCATACTGTTTCTTATGATTCATCATCTATATCACGGTTGTTATTTTAATCATCAAGAACCATGTTGTTGTGAATATCTGTGGCCTAGGGCACAGATGATAGGATAAATGCGATATAATTATTGTGTCTTTTAGGGCACGTGGTGAATATTCTCTTTGGCCTGGGGCAAAGATGAACTGTTGTTGGTATGATTATAACCAAAGGCTGAAAACTGGTATAATCATTACCGTTGGTGTTATATTTGAATATCTTTGGCCCGTAATGCAAAGATGAACTATTGACTGACATGATTATAATCAGGAACTGAAAATTTATATTATCATGACCAGTGGTGTTTAAGATGATAAAAATTGATGATATTTTTCTTAAAAAGATACGTGAGTAGACATCATAGTCTACATTATTCTTTTAATGGATTGTTTTCCGCTGCTATTATTGATATAAAGCTTATTGTCTATTATATTCAATTAGGAACTCAACTGTTGAAGACTAATGATAATTTATTTGTCATTATCTTAGTCATGATATTTTTTACTGGGCTATTTGAGCTCACACTTTCTTTTGTTCTATTATTTTTCAGAAAATGAGAGAATAATTGGGTCTAGCAAGGGAATGGAGTGACAGTCCGAGAGATAGCTATTGTAGTCTTCACATGTTGTATATAGTGTGGCAATAATAGTGAAGACTTAGTTGTGTACTATTGAGTTATGTATTTCTATTCTATGTACTATTTGTATTAAAAATTGTGTATTTTATGGCGTCTCAAATTGGGCTATGTAGGCCTAGATTTAGGGGCGTCACAGAACCGAATAAACCAACCGATTTAACCGAAATCGAATAAACCGATAACCAATTACGATGTAAAAATTTAGGCAGTTTTGATTTTTAATTTTTTATAACTGATTTAAATGGTTTGATTATTTTTTTCCCCAAAAAATCGATCAAACCGACCGTGTGCACCCCTACTACCTTGTTTAGGTTTATGAAATCAATTTGAGATATATTTATTATTATATTAATTATAATTAAAAAATATATATATTAACTTTGAATTTAAAAATAGAAAATTGATATTTCTACAAGCTAATTTGATATTTTCATAAGTGAGTCCCATTTGATATTGTGAAATATCAAATAGCTTGTGAAAATATCAATTTCATATGGAAATTGATATTTCTACGAGCTAATTTGATTTTAGCACAAGTTTATGAAATTAATATTTTCACAAGTTAGTTTAATATTTTCATAAGATTAAATGAGAAACACTTGTGAAAATATCAAATTAGCTCGTGAAAATATCAATTCCCCTAAAAGTATTTTTAAGTTGACATCAATGGTGATCTTATGTTTTAAAACAGAAGGAATACTATTTAAGATTATTATTAGCTTTTAAAAATAAATTTATAATCATTTTTAACTTAAAATTACTTTTCTTAACCACGAATGTATGCAACGTTGGGGATGGGTTATACCATTTTGTATGTAGGTGTTGAGTGGTTTGTTTGTTTGTTTTTGGATTATTGGTGTTCGATATGTTGGGGATAGATTTGAAACTATGTCTGTGTTGGCGAGATGGTTTCATGATTAGTGCATTGGAATTGTCATTAATCTAGTGTACCGAGTGCAAAGTACTGCTGAAAACCATGAAATTCTGAAGTAGAGGAAGCAATGAATTTCCCGCTTATACATAATTATGCATCGTTGAACAAATGTTGGTACTTTGTATAGATTTCGCGGCATTTCGGCACTAGTTTGGTTAGGAAGCTCTCTTGGAAGTTGAAATGTGTTCTTTTATTTTTACTTTTTGGTCACTCTCGTTAGGGAATAGTGCATTGGTTTGTGCTTGCCGTTTTATCTGTGTAGCTTGTTTTAAACGGATGCTGTTATATTAAGCGTCAAGATGTCATGCCTAGTGTAACTTTTAACCCAAAGGGAGGTTGAAAGGCACAGGTCAGGATGAATAACCTCAAGGTGTTCCAACTTCCAATCCCCAATTCCCCAAACATGGACCAAAATTACCTGTAAAATTTTTTTGAAGTCTACTATAAATTCTTAAACGTGGCTTCCTTAGGAAACTGTATTGATTAGAAATTGTTGCCAAAGGGGTGGTCAG
Source organism: Hedera helix (assembly GCA_947179155.2). Classification (NCBI taxonomy): domain Eukaryota; kingdom Viridiplantae; phylum Streptophyta; class Magnoliopsida; order Apiales; family Araliaceae; genus Hedera; species Hedera helix. The sequence goes on along the minus strand of OX359268.1, from coordinate 36,440,380 downwards.
AAACTGAGAACCACTCTTCCTGTTTGATTTGCTGGAAGTTTTAGTTCTTCTATCCTAGCGTAGCAATTGAGATTCTAAATAGTTGGCTGCGGCCGGCAAACTAAGCAGGAAAACCAAGATGATATGTAGAACAGCTTTCCTTTTTTTTTGGATCTGCATGTAGAACGGCTTTCTATATATCTGATGGTTTCCTTTGGTTTTGGAGGATTGTGGTGTTTGAGATCTCAGAATCTGTACGGTGAAACTTATCTAAAAGTCGAGAGAAATGAAAATAAAAGAAGAATCTTATGGTCATACACTTCATTTTAGTCCATCATACAAAATCATGTTCTTTTCCAAATATATTTATTTTGCCCTCAACTTATGTTTTCTAAAAGTAAATTCTAATATGATGTCATTTTTTTCAGGATACTTTGTTCCTATAAGCTGCTAATCAGGGTAGATCACTTCATTAGCATTGCACGAATGCTAGTTCTTTAAAATTTTTACTTCATTTTTTAACTGCTTGCTTGTTACAGGGTCTCAAAAAGGGTGCCAGATATACCAGGAAACTTCCAGTCTGCAACTAGCAATGTCCCTTTTAGGAAATCTCTTATGTACTTTGGTTTACTCCTTGCTTCTGGGGTGTTTTTTATATTTATTGCATTCTCCATATTTCTTCCTGTCATGATGCTGATGCCTTGCCCTCCTTATGTTTGTTTCCACTTTCTTTCCCATCCGTTTACATATATTGGGCTTTATTGGCAGTATGGTGGGTACGATTTAGGTTTCCATGGTGCTTCACAGTTATGTTCTATCTGCGTTATTCTCGATCTGTGTTGCAGGTATAATTCATTAATTCCATCCACTTCTTTGTGTTTCTCCTTGTTTCCTTAGCCTTTCTGTTTTATGCAGTCAAATTGATCTTTCACGTAGGTCTAGGGAATCTGAGCACCAGTGTTCCCTTACGGGATCTTGACTCTTGGGCAATTCTAAAGGCAGATAGTTGATCATTTTAGTTACCACAGAACCACATAAAATCTTGTACCATATGAATGAGGATTTTCTCTCATCTCTGCAGCTTGGTCATAGGCATGCTACTGATTCTTTTTTCATGATTGATAATTTATACGTGGACTATCTGTTCCCGTTATTCCTGTGTTGGTAAATATACATGCAATGTTATTCAGAAAGGTTTAACTATGCGGGCTGGGCTCTATTACTGTGCAATGACTTTTAAAGTTGGTTAAGCCTTGGTTGGCGTTGGCATAAGAAGAAATCAAAGCACATTATTTTATTATATTAATTGAATCCATGTTTTGGTCACTCATACCACTTGTTCTGTGGCCTAACATTTTGTTAAGCTTCCATTAGAGTCCTTCACATAGCAGAGATTAGAAGAGAGAAGAAGAGAACTTGGGGGCTAAGAAGAGGAAGAAAATAAAGAAGAAGATTAACAGGCAAAAGCTGTCCGAATCAATCAAATCCAAGAGATAGTTCGGAAGGAAACATTATAAATAATTTTTTTTAGCAAATATGTATGAAGGGCCTCGTTAATGTAGTGACTTTTCTATAGGAAGAGAGTAGAGGAAAAGTTAGTTAGTAGTCTTAGAGCACCATCACATGGTGTCTCAGGTCACTAACATACTGTCATTTTAACATATACAGTGAATTCTTTTACTGTACATGTTGAAATGACTGCATGTGAGTGATATGGGACACCACGTGACCGTGTCCCAAGACCATAAAATATTTTTTCAAGAGTAGAGAGGGATATAGTGCATGTATTGGTATCTGAGTCACACGTACTCAAGTTCTTATATAATACTTTTTTTTTTTATCTTTTTTATTATTATTATTATTATTATTATTATTATTATTATTATTATTATTTTCATGTAGCATATTCCAAATGCTAAATTAGCACATGAAGTTCTTTTCACAGTGATTTTTTTTATCCCTTCTCTCTATTTATTTTTTATTTTTATTTTTATAAAGAATCAAGTAAAATCCATTAAAGCATCTCTAACCCTCCGGTTGCTTTTAGCTATCGAATCACATGAAGTTTTACTTCATTTTTTTAGTTTTTTTTAAATGACTTAAATATAAATAGTACCCTGAACTTTAAACCATTATTACTTTAGGAATCGTCTTTTTAATTTTTTTTTAATTAGATGATCAAATTCTAAAAAAAATTCAATTATATTTAATTGAACTTACAACATCGTAAATCTGAGTGACAACTTTTAAATTTTAATTAACTTCATATTTGTAATAATTCTTTTTATTGCTTTACTTTGGCATAATGGAAAGTATTATGAGGTTGAGTTCAAAATAATTAAGATTTTTGGAGAACATTATGAAGTTTATGAGTTCCTAATATCTTAACGTCTCCATCTTGAAATGAAAGAATCCCACTATATCTTCATCGTTGAATGGGAGTCTTCAAAGAAGGAGAAACTAAATTATGATTATTTAAATAAATATCCACATGGTAGTAGATTACTAAGAAATTTAAGAAGAAAATGAAAGACTATTAAATTGGTCACAATAGATAGTGAAGTTGCAACTACTAGTCATGAGGCCGTCTCAAGCCTGAACTAGGGCTAAAAATGAATTTGAGTGAATTGAAAATCAGTTCGAAATCGACTCAAAAAATTTGTGTGAAATTGAATTTCATCATATTATTACAAAATACTCTTTTATTTATCAAAAATGGAAGTCATGATACCCATGAAGGCAATGAAGGTCGAATTTTTATATAATAATTTACACAATTACTTCTATTTTCTTTAAAGTAAAAAAGAGAAGTGAAAGATCAAGTACCAACTTAGATGGAAACATCCTAAATGGAATAACGCAAGAAGTATTTGAGTTGTTTCTAGCTCAATTGTGATATCTACAACTTCAAGACTAACAAATGAGATGTTTGTGTCGATCAATTTCCATCTCATATTTGCAAGATTAAAACTTATCTATTTTTGTTTTTGAAAGGGAGAGCTAACTATATTACTAAAGTGAGGCTCCTGACCAAACCATTTAATTGGTGACTGAAAGAGATAATTCTCAAGTCATTCTTTCTCAACTGGTAAATTACTTCATTATTTATCTTCAACATATAGAAAAGGTTAAGGCCTAAGCTGATAATTAAAGATCTTGTGAAATAATTTCTTCCCTTTCTCCTCCCTTGTAAAAGAGAAAATGTCACACCTTCTAGTAATGCAATATTCTTTATAATATCAAAACCACAAAAAAAAAAAAAAAAAAAAAGAAGAAGAAGAAAAAAGAAAAAAGAAAAGAGAGAGAGAGAACAAAGTAAGGAATGAGAATAAAATAAAAGTTTACGTTTTTTTTTGGAAATAAGTAAATATTCAACATAGTTGTGATAATATTTTTAATCATTACCATGTGCTTATTTATTTCATCACGTAATAAGAGAGGTAGGCAAATAATAAATATTTTATTAAAATGACTGATTACTATCTTCCCTTTCTTAGTTACATAAATCTAGTTATCGGCAGTGCCATACATAATTATGATTTTTTTTATATATTTTAATAGTTGTAAAAATAATCTGATGTAACACATCATATAATTGTAACATCCCAATGTTTTTCACATCGAGACACTTAAAATAATTTGATATGTATACAAGGTTTTAGCCTATTATCAATATTAGTTTCAGTTATGATCTTTTGGAGGGAGTGAACGTTTTCTATCTCATATTATAATTCTACACATTATATGAAATTCTATTAATCAAGGATAATTTATTATTTTTAAAAATATCTCACTTAAATCAAAATTACATAATTTTTGCGGAACTTAATAAAAAATAACTATTTTAGTTGTTGCCATTAGTTCAATAAAATGTTGTAAGGCTAGTTTCTTGTTTCACGAAAATAAGATTGAACAATATTATTAGAAATTCATTTAATGAACATTATTAAGGCATAGTTACATCAAAACATATTTTCCTGTTGGAACTGTATGAATTTAAATAATCAAATCTTCTAAAATCTCACTCCACAAGCAATTGAAAACAAATTTTAATAATTTCTCTGGAATCGCTGGGCCATGGAGAAGCAACTCAAAAGGAAAGTTTAATAACCAAAGGTAGTCCCTTTTTATTTTTGTTTTTATTCTTCTTAATTAACTTGTCGTATGGTTTTTCTTTCTTCTTCTTTAAGGTCCAATAATTTGTTTTCTTTTATATCTACTATTGTTATTTCTTAACTCAGCTGGTACGCCGGCCGTGTTCCTGGATTCGTCATTGATGTTAACATTTTCATTATTATTTTATTACATTAAACGGAAAAACTATTTTCTTTATTTGGTAAAAGTCTTTTTAATGTACTTTTCACCTAATTTTAACTTTACCCCCAACTTTTATGGAAGACCCCGAATTTATGAAATACAAAATTTAATTTTTCTTCATATATATTTTTCCTGAAACAGTAAATGGTTAAATTGACAAAATTGAAAGTTAAGGATGTTATGTGTAAATTTTATTTTGTCGGACAATATTCTTTTTGTCGGGGAATATTCGTTTTGTCGGGGACTATTTGGGTCGTACGACGGCGCCGAAATAACTAATTATTGGTGGAGCCCACAACGGAATAATTGTCGGATATAGAAAACGACAGAAGTAACCTTTTTAAATAAAAATAGTCAACGGTGTTAACTGTTAAAATACCGGTGATAAAAGAATAGTAGCATACGGTAATTTATGGTATTTTATTGTGGCACACGGTATTCTACAGTAGCACACGGTATTGCACAGTATCTCATATTATTGACACCGTAACTGTTACGCATCATTTCATCAATAATTGTCACTGCATAATATTTTATATTATCAATTCAATTATTGTTGCTACACAGTATTTTGCATTATTGATTCAATAATTGTCATTACACTGTATTTCATATCATCGAGTCAATAATTGTTGGTGCACTGTAGTTTAAAATTATTGAATCTAATAATTGTCACAGTAGCAAATATACTGTAATTTATATTATTAAATTAATAAAAATATGTAACGTGTTTCTTACATTATTATGGTAACATTATTTTATATGTTGGACTCACAGGAAGAATAAATAAATAAATAAATAAAATAAAAATTAATTTTACTATTTGAAATAGTGACGTGAATAGTAACGTGAATAGTAAGTGAATAGTAAGAAACATGTGGGACCCACTGTGGGGCCCACACGAAATGTGAGAAATGTGTTTGCTGGGAATGGGTTGGTGGAGGCTGCGCAGCAGCCTCTGCTGAATTTTTTTTCTGTTCACCTACCACGCATAGTGCCTTATTTTCTCCTATAAATAGCTTGTTCAGCTAAATAGAAAAATCACACCTAAAACATAAAATTTTTCTATAAGAATTTTATGAGTTTTCTCTGAGAATAGTAAGGTTATTTTGAGAGTTTGAAAGCCAAAAGGAGTGCAGGAATTTTTCAAGTTGATCAATCTCATTTAAATCAATATCCAGTCACGTGTTAAGGTAAGGAATATTATCTTCTTTCATATTCTAACTTACTATGGTAAGGAATATTATTCTTTTCACACTCTTAAATTTACTGTGGTAAGGAATATCATCTTCTTTTATATTCTATTATTGAAACTTACTACGGTAAGGGGTATCATTCTTTTCATCATCATAAATGGATATTATTTTCTTTCTTACTTGAAGGGATTATCATTCTTTGATTCTCGAAAATAATATCGTTTCTTTCTTGTGCCATTTACTTCCATGTATTAAATTGTGGGAATAACCTTACGGCGCGGTTTACCGCCTGTTGGTGAATAACCTTTTGTATTCATTCCTTATTAATCTTTGAGAATAACCTTACGGTGCGGATTATCGCCTGTTTGGTGAATAACTCTTCGTATTCAAATTGATGGGAATAACCTTACGGCGCGGATTATCGCCTGTTTGGTGAATAACTATTCGTATTCAAATTGATGGGAATAACCTTACGGTGCGGATTATCGCCTGTTGGTGAATAACCCTTTTTATTTGTCTCGTGTGAAAATAATTTGTCTACACGAATTATCACATGACACTTTTATTCCATATTCGTAAGTGATATCATTTTCCTTTATACTCATAAGGGATACCATCTTTTTCATCTTCCATTATTCAAACTTACTATGGTAAGGGATATTAATTTCCTTCACCTTTTGTTAATCAAACCCGCTACGGTAAGGGATATTATTTTCTTTCATACACCTAAATCGAAACTTATTATGGAACTATTGCTTCTATAATTCCTGAAAATATTATATGTTCCATAATAGTTGAATTTCATTAGTTCAACTGAACCTTCCTATTTTCTGAACATTTCTATTGAACTGTAATCGTTATTCTGAACTGTGGATCTTGAATATCATTTTAAATTTCACTCCACATCATGTTGGCAATTTGGACATTATTTGAATCTGCACAAAGTAAACTTCCGATACTTATTGTTTATCCTGTTCTTCTGTTCATCATTTGTATCACTGTTATTTGTATTAATCATCAAGAATCAAGCTGTTGTGAATATCTGTGGCCGGGGGCACAGATGTGATATAATTGTTGAACAGATGATAGGTTAAAGGCGATATACTAGGTTAAAGGCGATACATCTGTTCGGTGTCTCTTATGGCACGTGGTGAATGTTCTCTTTGGCCCGTAGTGCAAAGATGAACTGTTGGTTGGTATGATTATGACCAAAGGCTGAATCTGGTATAATCATGACCGTTGGTGCTTTATTGAATATCTTTGGCCCGTAGTGCAAAGATGAACTGTTGATTGGTATGATTATGACCAAAGGCTGAATCTGGTATAATCATGACCGTTGGTGTTATATTAAATGTCTTTGGCCCGTAGTGCAAATATGAACTGTTGATCTGCATGATTATAATCAGGAACTGTGAATTTTTATTATCATGACTAATGGAATTTCAGATGATAAAAGTTGATGATATTTTTACAAAAAAGAGAAGCGAGTGGACATTATAGTCTGCATTATTCTTCTAATAAATTGCTCATTCCGCTGCTATTATTGATCTGAACGTTGTTTAAGAATTTAACTACAGTTTTTGATATAAACCTTGTAGTCTATTGTATTCTATCAAGAACTCAACTGTTGAAGGCTAATGATAATTTATTCGTCATTATCTTAGTCATGATATTTCTTACTGGGCTATTTGAGCTCACCCTTTCTTTTGTTCCATTACAGGAGATGAAAACGTAACAGGGTCTAGCCGGGGAATGGAGTGAGAGTCTAAGGAATAGCTGTCGTAGTCTTCACGTGTTGTAAAATAGTGTGACAATAATAGTAAAGACTTAGTTGTGTATTATTATACACTGTATTGTTGTACGTTGTGCTTTGTTGTAATAATTTTGTTGTAGTCTTTTGACGACTCAAGTTTGGGCTGTGTGGGCTCAGATTTGGGGGGCGTCACAGTTGGCATCAGAGCTTAGGGATATGGTCTTTAATGGAGATCTGGGGTTAGAATTAGGAGGGGAGAGACGAATAGAATCGGTCACTAGTGTGTCCCACCTAAATTAGATTTTATTATCTAATGAGTTTATTTGAATATAGGGACAGGAAGTGATGAGTCAGTTTGTTTGAACTAACAATTATTTTGTGACAACAGTTAGGTATGACATCTGGAAATCAGGAGGTTAACTATGAAATGACCGAAACAAATGTAGCTGCAAAACAAGAGGCGACGAATAATCTTCTTACAAACTCAGAGTTGAATCATTTGCCTAAGACAAAAATTATGCGTGTTCTATCCAGTAAGGATGAAGGTGAAAGTTCTGTTACAGTCGTTCCAGATCCATTATTAGAAGCAATTAAAGGAAGTAATGAACTTGCGGAAATTATCGCCTTTAATTTACTCACTAATTGGGAGAGTAATATCACCTGGTTATGCTCTATAACAAAGGATCAGAATATATGGACTTTTCATATTAGTCTTTGGGATTTATGGTGTTCCAGCTATGAGTTTCAAGATTATTTAAAAATGATGTTTCTATACTTTTGGGCGTTACAATTTAAAGGAATTCAGGTTAAGTTAGTCATTATCGTGGAAACTGCAGTCTATCGAAAATACTATTCTTACAGAAATCATTGGTACGTTACTACTGATGAAGTTGAAGAATCCGAGAAACAGTTCGTTAGAGAATTATTTAGTGGTATTCCCATGGTTGAAATACGTGAAGATCCGAATAAAGTACTCGGGATTCGATTTGACGATAACAGTCAAGAAACCGAATGAGGTGATAACCGATAAGCTATTCATAAATTCTCGTGAATTCTACGCTCTGTTAGATACTGGCTCTACCCATTCTTTTATCTCACCTGCATGTGCTCAACGTTTAAATTTGACTTCTGAAAACTTAAATCTTGTCTTATCAGTTGAAACCTCATTGGGAGGAATACCTATTACATCTACTGTCTATAAATCTTGTCTAGTTCAAATCAACAACCTCACAGTACCTGTTGACCTTATTTCTTTGGAGATGCATGAATTTGATGTGATTCTAGGAATTGATTGGTTGACTACCCATCATGCTAAAATTGATTGTTTTCATAAGATTATTAGTTTTTATATTCCTAATCAACCTTTCATGCAAATTCAAGCAACTAAACCATTGAAATCTATAACTGTTATTTCTAGCCATAAAGTCATTCGTTTATTGAAAAACGGATGTCAAGCCTTTTTAGCTCATGTCACTGATTTGAACAAAAATACGTCAAACTTGAATGATATTTCCGTTGTTAATGAGTTTTCTGACGTTTTTCCTGATGAACTTCCTGGCTTACCTCCAAACCGAGAATTTGAATTCTGTATTGATCTTGAACCCCGTACTAAGCCCATTTCTAAAGTCCTATACCAAATGGCTCCCATAGAACACCAAGAGTTGAAAGTTTAATTACTAGATATCGGTATCATTCATTCTAGTACAAAACTTATATCGAGCGAGGAATACGAGAAGAGTTTTCAAGAACTCAAGAGGAGACTTGTTTCAGCTCCTGTTCTGACCATTCCAATCAGGATCAGGAGAATTCGTTATAGCGATGCTTCAGGCAAAGGTCTAGGATGTGTCCTTATGCAACATGGAAAGGTTATAGCCTATGCTTCTCGACAACTCAAAGATTATGAGAAAAATTATCCTACTCATGATCTAGAGTTGACAACAGTCGTTTTCGCGATGAAGATCTGGAGACACTACTTGTACGGATAAAAGGTGGATATCTATACGGATCATAAAAGTCTCAAGTATTTCTTCACCCAGAAGGAACTTAACATGCGACAACGACGTTAGCTTGAGCTGTTGAAGGATTACGACCACATAATCCAGTATCACCCGGGAAAGGCTAACGTTGTAGCTGACGCTTTGAGCAGAAAATCTTATGCGAGTACAAGTGCACTGGTGACAATACAAAAGCGTATTCTGTACGACTTACAAAAGATGGAGATAGAGCTAAAGACACCAGGGACCCACTCGAAGATTGCTCACGTGCGAGTAGAACCGGCTTTAATCGATAAAATTAAAGCTGCTCAATCTACCGATCCGGAACTGATAAACATGATAAAAAAAAAGTACAAGAAGGTACCATTCCCGAAGCAAGAATCGACGAGAAAGGAATACTTCGAGTCAACTCTCGACTCTGTGTTCCTAACGATCCTGAATTAAAGCATAAAATCATGATGGAGGCACACAACACGTCGTTTGCAATCCACCCAGGAGGTACCAAGATGTATCGAGATCTTCGACATACATTTTGGTGGAACAATATGAAAAGGGAGATTGCAGAGTTTATCTCAAGGTGCCTAACTTGTCAACGTATCAAGGCAGAGCATCAAGTACCTAAGGGTCCATTACAACCACTTGAGGTTCCCGAATGGAAGTGGGAACACATCAATATGGATTTCGTGACGGGTCTTCCCAAAGTTTCTCAAGGCTTAGATGCAATTTGGGTCATCGTAGATAGATTGACCAAATCCGCTCATTTCTTGCCTATACGAGAAAACTTTTCACTTGAACGTCTTGCCGGTATGTACATAAATGAAATCGTGAGACTGCATGGCATGCCAGTTTCCATAGTTTCTGATCGAGATCCTAGATTCACTTCACGCTTTTGGATCAGTCTACAAAAAGCTATGGGCACTGAACTACGTTTTAGTTCTGCATACCATCCTCAAACGGACGGACAATCGGAAAGGACGATCCAGACCCTCGAAGATCTTTTGAGACTTTGCGTACTAGATTTCAAAGGAAGTTGGGATAAGTACTTGCCATTGGTGGAATTTTCCTACAACAACAGTTACCAAGCAAGTATAGGTATGGCTCCATTCGAGGCTTTATATGGACGCAAGTGTCGCTCTCCAGTATGTTGGAATGAGGTAGGAGAAGCAAAACTGTTGGGACCCGAGTTGTTACGCTTGACGACCGAAAAGATCCAAATGATCCGACAACGAATACAGACAGCACAAGAACGACAAAAGAGTTATGCCGATCTTTATCGGAGAGATGAAAGATTCAACGTCGGAGATCATGTATTCTTACGTGTTTCTCCATGGAAAGGAGTTACGAGATTCGGAAAGAGAGGAAAGCTCAACCCTCGATTTATTGGCCCATTTGAAATCCTCGATCGAGTAGGATCCGTAGCCTACAGACTAGCCCTACCACCAAGTATGTCTCGCATCCATAACGTTTTTCACATATCTATGTTACGTAAATATGTGAAGGACCCAAACCACGTCATTGAGTTAGAACCAGACGTTATAGCAGAAGATTTAACGTATGAGGAGGTACCTGTTAAGATCCTAGATAAGAAGGAGCAGATCTTACGCTCAAAGGTTATACCTCAAGTTAAGGTTTTATGGAGGAACCAAGATATTGAGGAAATGACCTGCGAGCTAGAATCTGAGATGAAGTCTAGGTATCCATACCTCTTCGAAATGCCAGGTACGTCAATTTCGGGGACGAAATTTCATAAGGAGGGGAGGTTGTAAGACCCCGAATTTATGAAATACAAAATTTAATTTTTCTTCATATATATTTTTCCTGAAACAGTAAATGGTTAAATTGACAAAATTGAAAGTTAAGGATGTTATGTGTAAATTTTATTTTGTCGGACAATATTCTTTTTGTCGGGGAATATTCGTTTTGTCGGGGAATATTCGGGTCGTACGACGGCGCCGAAATAACTAATTATTGGTGGAGCCCACAACGGAATAATTGTCGGATATAGAAAACGACAGAAGTAACCTTTTTAAATAAAAATAGTCAACGGTGTTAACTGTTAAAATACCGGTGATAAAAGAATAGTAGCATACGGTAATTTATGATATTTTATTGTGGCACACGGTATTCTACAGTAGCACACGGTATTGCACAGTATCTCATATTATTGACACCGTAACTGTTACGCATCATTTCATCAATAATTGTCACTGCATAATATTTTATATTATCAATTCAATTATTGTTGATACACAGTATTTTGCATTATTGATTCAATAATTGTCATTACACTGTATTTCATATCATCGAGTCAATAATTGTTGGTGCACTGTAGTTTAAAATTATTGAATCTAATAATTGTCACAGTAGCAAATATACTGTAATTTATATTATTAAATTAATAAAAATATGTAACGTGTTTCTTACATTATTATGGTAACATTATTTTATATGTTGGACTCACAGGAAGAATAAATAAATAAATAAATAAAATAAAAATTAATTTTACTATTTGAAATAGTGACGTGAATAGTAACGTGAATAGTAAGTGAATAGTAAGAAACATGTGGGACCCACTGTGGGGCCCACACGAAATGTGAGAAATGTGTTTGCTGGGAATGGGTTGGTGGAGGCTGCGCAGCAGCCTCTGCTGAATTTTTTTTCTGTTCACCTACCACGCATAGTGCCTTATTTTCTCCTATAAATAGCTTGTTCAGCTAAATAGAAAAATCACACCTAAAACATAAAATTTTTCTATAAGAATTTTATGAGTTTTCTCTGAGAATAGTAAGGTTATTTTGAGAGTTTGAAAGCCAAAAGGAGTGCAGGAATTTTTCAAGTTGATCAATCTCATTTAAATCAATATCCAGTCACGTGTTAAGGTAAGGAATATTATCTTCTTTCATATTCTAACTTACTATGGTAAGGAATATTATTCTTTTCACACTCTTAAATTTACTGTGGTAAGGAATATCATCTTCTTTTATATTCTATTATTGAAACTTACTACGGTAAGGGGTATCATTCTTTTCATCATCATAAATGGATATTATTTTCTTTCTTACTTGAAGGGATTATCATTCTTTGATTCTCGAAAATAATATCGTTTCTTTCTTGTGCCATTTACTTCCATGTATTAAATTGTGGGAATAACCTTACGGCGCGGTTTACCGCCTGTTGGTGAATAACCTTTTGTATTCATTCCTTATTAATCTTTGAGAATAACCTTACGGTGCGGATTATCGCCTGTTTGGTGAATAACTCTTCGTATTCAAATTGATGGGAATAACCTTACGGCGCGGATTATTGCCTGTTTGGTGAATAACTATTCGTATTCAAATTGATGGGAATAACCTTACGGTGCGGATTATCGCCTGTTGGTGAATAACCCTTTTTATTTGTCTCGTGTGGAAATAATTTGTCTACACGAATTATCACATGACACTTTTATTCCATATTCGTAAGTGATATCATTTTCCTTTATACTCATAAGGGATACCATCTTTTTCATCTTCCATTATTCAAACTTACTATGGTAAGGGATATTAATTTCCTTCACCTTTTGTTAATCAAACCCGCTACGGTAAGGGATATTATTTTCTTTCATACACCTAAATCGAAACTTATTATGGAACTATTGCTTCTATAATTCCTGAAAATATTATATGTTCCATAATAGTTGAATTTCATTAGTTCAACTGAACCTTCCTATTTTCTGAACATTTCTATTGAACTGTAATCGTTATTCTGAACTGTGGATCTTGAATATCATTTTAAATTTCACTCCACATCATGTTGGCAATTTGGACATTATTTGAATCTGCACAAAGTAAACTTCCGATACTTATTGTTTATCCTGTTCTTCTGTTCATCATTTGTATCACTGTTATTTGTATTAATCATCAAGAATCAAGCTGTTGTGAATATCTGTGGCCGGGGGCACAGATGTGATATAATTGTTGAACAGATGATAGGTTAAAGGCGATATACTAGGTTAAAGGCGATACATCTGTTCGGTGTCTCTTATGGCACGTGGTGAATGTTCTCTTTGGCCCGTAGTGCAAAGATGAACTGTTGGTTGGTATGATTATGACCAAAGGCTGAATCTGGTATAATCATGACCGTTGGTGCTTTATTGAATATCTTTGGCCCGTAGTGCAAAGATGAACTGTTGATTGGTATGATTATGACCAAAGGCTGAATCTGGTATAATCATGACCGTTGGTGTTATATTAAATGTCTTTGGCCCGTAGTGCAAATATGAACTGTTGATCTGCATGATTATAATCAGGAACTGTGAATTTTTATTATCATGACTAATGGAATTTCAGATGATAAAAGTTGATGATATTTTTACAAAAAAGAGAAGCGAGTGGACATTATAGTCTGCATTATTCTTCTAATAAATTGCTCATTCCGCTGCTATTATTGATCTGAACGTTGTTTAAGAATTTAACTACAGTTTTTGATATAAACCTTGTAGTCTATTGTATTCTATCAAGAACTCAACTGTTGAAGGCTAATGATAATTTATTCGTCATTATCTTAGTCATGATATTTCTTACTGGGCTATTTGAGCTCACCCTTTCTTTTGTTCCATTACAGGAGATGAAAACGTAACAGGGTCTAGCCGGGGAATGGAGTGAGAGTCTAAGGAATAGCTGTCGTAGTCTTCACGTGTTGTAAAATAGTGTGACAATAATAGTAAAGACTTAGTTGTGTATTATTATACACTGTATTGTTGTACGTTGTGCTTTGTTGTAATAATTTTGTTGTAGTCTTTTGACGACTCAAGTTTGGGCTGTGTGGGCTCAGATTTGGGGGGCGTCACATTTTATTCCTTTCTACTTCTATGAATTTAATGTTATAATAGTAAAAGAGTAACATTTTATCCTTTTCATTATTTTCTTCTCAGTTTACTAGTAATAAGAGAAAAGGTAGCTTTTTTTTCTTCTTTTCTCAACTCCCAAACAAAATAGAGTAACCTAGGATGAACCCTTCAACGCCTCTTTCACTGTATACCCCCTTCGAGGTGGTCGATGCCCGTAAATTATTGCACTCCAAGCCATGGGAGTTGAGTGGTTTGTGCGTTATGCCTAAAAAGCAACCAACATTTATATGCCCTATCTATAGGCATTTTTTGCTTTTTTGATATATCTATTGCTATAGTGGATAAAAGGAAAGAAGAATTGTAATATTACGTAACAAGTATCAAGATTATATAAGATAAGGTAGATTGCTAATGCAAAACTATGCGCAAGTATACTATACTATAGTATAATCTTATGTTATGCTGACTGCAAAAGTGAGAAACTCTCTAAGAAAAAAAGAGAGGAAATGAGAGCGGTCAAGTGCTCGGTGAAAGAAAGATGAGGTAGTTTAGTTGCTTTCATTTCCTTTCCCCCACCTGAGCTTTTAGTTGGTAGGTTAAATCTCCCTATAGCCGCCTCGCCAAGTGATTGAGTTGAATGAAGCTCAATTTCGAAACGAGCCTCAACAAAGAAGTGAAGTCATTCCTTGGACCCCAAAATCTAGTTTTTATTAAAATCTCTCATCACCCTTAACACGATGCCTTAAAGGTCTTAAAGAGAATTCAACTAAAGAGGCTTTGGGATATTTTCTTTATTTGTAGATAGGTCAGGATTGACTGTCTTGACACCTTAGTATCAAGAAGACCAACCTTCCTTTTGCGGGAAAGCAGACAACAATGGCTAGGCCCTCCATGAAAGGCCTAAAAGAAATAGAAAATCTGGCACCACCTTTTGACCGACCCTAATAGGATGCCCCTTACCAAGCCTAATTTCCTTAATCAAATCCTACTTCGTCTTTAACTTTTCTGATCTCACAAGCTTTG
This sequence comes from Hedera helix, assembly GCA_947179155.2. Lineage (NCBI taxonomy): Eukaryota > Viridiplantae > Streptophyta > Magnoliopsida > Apiales > Araliaceae > Hedera > Hedera helix. Next base: position 36,425,290 of record OX359268.1, on the reverse strand, counting down.
AAAAGTTTCTAGCAATAGGCGTAAGGCTATAAAAGTATACGTATATAAATATAATGAGTGTGCATGCAGGGTGTAGGTATATAACTTACAAGAAAGAACCCCAAGTCAGTAAAGTAGTTAACCAAACATAAGTAAGTAGTTCGTTAGTCCTTCCTCCAACGCCTCCTGTCTATTCTTCTTCATTTCGTTATATTTGTTTTGTTCTTTCATTCATAAGTCCCAAACCCTTATTATAACGCCTCATCCTTCTCTTTAAGTTAAGAAAATGAATAATAAACAATAGGAATTAAAGTCCCGACTCTACATGCTACATAACTTCTACCTTTCTGGTGCCCACTTTTACACCTTCAGCTAAAATAGTAACTAGCTGGTCATCGATGATGAACTTCACCCTTTTGTGCATTGTAGATGGGCCTTATGGGGAAGAGCCCTGCTGAACGGAGCCAAAGTCTTCCCAATAGCAAAGTCAATGATGCCTTGATATTTACCATATTCAAACTTATCTTGAACTGGTACGACCCTATCAACTAGCTGACGTAGGTGTTATTTCTAAACCCCTACCTAGCAATTAAATGCAAGAAGGACATACTCTAGTTGGTTTTCAACACATATCATTTTCCCAGAAAAAGAACCAACGTAGGAAGATCAAGGTATAATAATAGCAAGAAAAACAACAACATTCAAAGAGAAATTGAATAATTAGATCTGTCAAAAAAGGAAATCAAGATGTGGAACAAGTAAAATCCAATTACTCGCGGCTTGCCATTCCTTTTGGGGAACTATACCCCACTCCTAAGCTATGATTAAACCATTTTTTTAAAGAAGATTTATAGTTATTTGTCACCCTGGTTATGAGCCAACGGTAGAGGAAATTCCTTAGCTTCCACACATGTCAAATAATGCATTAATTTTGCATTGGTCACCAATGGATTAGAACGAAACTATGTGTGCTTGATTAACACATTAACTAACCAATATCAGCTAAAGAAGATTTACAAATACTTTGCGCTATAACTTATTGAGGGCTATGATGCCTTGAAATGATCCCAAAAATTAAACCCAACTCACGTATCACTTGAATCGGCGAACAACTGAACCTGTAAGACCTTCTTCAACCCCAAGATGTGATAAGTCAACATTGAGGTGCCAAACGACTCCGTTTTATAAGAGTTTTTAAGAGTCATCAGCTTGTTATCTCCGATGTATCTTTGACCTGTTAAGCAAGAGCACTTCCATACGGGACTCCTTGATTATTATGCCCCAACTCCAAACTCATTTGGAAAATGAGTTAGGCCCTGTATTGATGATCTAGTAGTTAATTCAAGATCTGGGTGACTCACCCCATTTAAGTAGTGCTGAAATCGGTCTGGAATTCAAAATGACAACACAGTATAAGCCGTCATACCTCTAGAAGCTTTGTTTTGCCGCAAATTCACCCTAGTTTCGTTTTAAACCTCCCTTGACCTATCTATTATTCCCAAATGGCATAAATAGATCTACAAGGAGGGGTTGAATAGATTCTTTAATAAAATTTTACTTTTAAATTATTTACCAACTAATTTTAGTAGATAACTTATTTGTTATACGCAGCGGAATATTAGTTTGTTTATAAAACCCCTTCAACGATTATTGAAGTCTACAGCTCTGAATTTAGTGTACGATGTAGAAATGAACCTCAAGTTGCATTTCAGTGATATTATAGCTATGACATATTATAGTAGTTTATGAAAAAACTAATAAATGATACAAGGTGTTAAGATATTTGGAGTCTAATTACTCTTAATCCTCTCTTTCACTCCTCTAAGCTGTGATCCTTTATTAGGATAAGGTCATTGAGACTAAGGTTCACTAAGAACCAATTACAATAAGTCACTTAGACTTAATCTCACACAGGGAACTAATTTCTCTGAATCAGTCGAACCACCAAAACTCATCTTTGTTATTCTCACTAAGAGTCTGATTTATCTGAATCAGGCGAGCCACCAAAACTTGTTTTTTCTAATCTCACTAAGAGTCTGATTCCTCTGAATCAAGCGAGCCATTGAAACTCATCTTTGTTAATCTCACTAAGAGTCTAATTATATTCCTTTTAATCAGATGAGCCACAAAAACTCGTATTTACTAATTGGCTGATTGTGTTTGAGGGTTAAAGATCTTTAAGCTCTTCTTCAAATGGCTTAATAGTAGCAATCGTTGTCATAAAAATCGTAGATAGATTTCTGGATCGTAGAGTAAGTACTTTTTCAGTATCAAAATCTTAGAGTATGATGTGCTTTAAACTCTTTATAAAACTTTGATCGATCTTTATTTTCTCGTTGTTCAATCTTCTATTTCTTGATGTACATTTTACGATCACACAATAACTTCTATGTGTAAAGGCAGAACTTTATATATAGACTTCTATTTGAAAATTTGCCCATTAGAAATTCCTGCATCAAAGCCTCCTAAGTCAAGTGTTAATTTGTTTTAGCCGTTCTGAATGTCAAAAGTGTTAGGCTTCACTGAGTGTTATGGCATATTGTCTTTATCAAATATAATTATTGGAGTGGCAGCTTGATTAGACATTTCTATTTCTGACAACACACTCTCAAGATCTTCAGTAGTTGTGTGTTGAGGAAGCTTTTATACACAACGGTAACTTTTCAAGTTGCATTCTAAGATATGATGACTAGGGATCGTAGAGTTAAGCTTTAGGCAGTTCACTCGACGATGTTGACTACCTCTACATTTTGGTTGTCTAGAGTCGTTCTACGATTTGACTGTTTTGAGTCGTTCTATATTTTAGCTATGTCCTTCTGTATACTTACGATCTTCAATTTCTTTGCATTCTGCTCGACGACTTTGCCATATACTTAGTTTACTCTTTCTATTCTCAGAGTAACTAAGTCTTAGCCCTTCGGACTCTTATTCAAACTCATTTTTGATCTATTATTCGAACTAATCTGATCTATATCAGATCTCTGATTCTTTATATATTATGTGGTCTGAGCTCATCCGAACTTTATTTAATGTTTTCTCTTTTATCTGATCTGTTATTCGAACTCATCTAATATGTGTCCGATCTCATATGATATGAACTTATAAATGATCTCTTATCTGATGTGTTATCTGTAGGGGTGCACACAAAATCGACCAAAACCGAAAAACCGACCAGACCGAACCAAACCGTTACTATTTCAAACCGAAAAATATAAAACCGAAAAATCGAACACTATAAAACTAAAAAACCGAAACTAGTTCGGCCGGTTTGGTTTGGCTTCTCAAAAAACCGAAACCGACCAAACCGACCAAACAATTTAAAATTATAATATAATTTATATACCTTTCTAATAAATATTTATTTTATATAATTATATGTTTATTATATGTTTTTATTGTGATGAATTTACAAAACTTCTATCCTAGTGAGTGAGTTAGGTGATTTTTGTTTTTCGGATTTAAAGAACTTCTATTATAATTAGTAGTTATTGAGTTAGTGATTTATTAATTATTATGAAAATTTGAAAATATAATAAATATTAAATTATCAATAACCGATTACCGAATAAACCGATAACCGATTACGATGTAAAAATTTGGACGATTTTGGTTTTTAATTTTTTATAACCCACTTAAATGGTTTGGTTATTTTTTTTCTCAAAAAATCGACCAAACCGACCGTGTGCACCCCTAGTTATCTGAACTTATATCTAATCTCTTGGCTAAACTTATCTGATCTTTTGTTTGAACTTTGCTCTGACCTTTTTTTCTTTATCTGATCTGTGGTCCGAACTCATCCGAACACTATTCAATATCTTTGCCTTTATCTGATTTGTTGTCCGAACTTATCTGAACTCTTATTTAATGTTTTTGATCTGCGAACTTGGACTTTTTAGTCTATTACAAGTTCTATCTCTATCAAATTGATCAACGTAACATTATTTGATCCCTAAATCTTTTTACAATAATTATCTCTGAAAGACTTTACAATACTACTTGTTTTCAATTCTGATTACAAATATAATATTACGCTTGTCAAAATCATCTTTTCAGTAGTCATTATTAAATCAAAATAGGCTTAAACATAAATATACACTAATACTATCCTCTTTGATTCTAATTATGGGGCATTCAATGCACTGACGTAGACTAAAAAAAAGACTTTCCAGTAGGTTGGACTGGGGGAGTAGCTGCCTCTTCAGTCTCTTTTAGCCAATTCAGATATTGAATTGTGTATCTTGAAAAGAGGTGCAGAAGCTCTCCCTTTGATTGAGAGGGGCCTTCTACCACTTCGATTGATGCGACGTTGTTATCTCGTTGTGAAAGAAGTAAGGAAAGGCCAGGAAGCCTAATGCTCTCAATGGTGAATCGAGTATTCAATTTCTTTTTATAGAGAAATAATTGGATTCACTATGTCAAAAAAAAATAGAAATAGAGTACGTTATAAAGAATTAATTGGTCGGTTGGATATCCGAGAAACAAAAACTCGTTAATTTGAAAAGTTATTTTGAATTTTTTGTTTAAATTTTTATGAACTCCTTTTGACTTTCAGTAATTTATTAAAAAAATATCTATATTCTCATTCTCTTCTCAAAATATATAACCCTCAAGCATACTGAACCTAATTAACAGTTTCCATTTACCAATTAATGACTTGCTTAGCGTCTTAATTAGACATGGAAAAGAAATCAAAAACAAATAATTACACGAGAATAACATTGAATTTCAGTGCATGCACATGTACGATTCCAAGCCCGGATTTTGTCCTCCAAAAGGAAAGATTTATGAATTATTTTGGTAAGCAAGCTAGGTATTCTTTTTCCCTTTTTTTTTTCTTCTTCTTATTTTGTGTCCATTAAAATGTTTTTCTAATTAAAGCTAAAATAAAAATTAAAGATAGTGCCATATTATAAGCCAACTGACATGGCCATGTATTCATCATTGATGTTATCACTTTCGTTATATTTTTATTATTACTCTTTTTTATTATATAAGGAAAAAAATTAACCGGAAGAAACGCCGAGAGGACCGTCTGAGGTTGACTTAAAAAAGTCATCACCTATCTAACTACTCCGTCCCCCTCCCCCGCCCTACACTGCTCTGCTGTAGAAAAAAAGTCAACGCACGCAAAAAACACTTAACAAAGCAAGGAGTTTACTGAAATTTATGTAGATAGTATACAACTAAAGTACGTAAACGTGTTAGATAAGAAAAAAAAATTAAAATTAGTTTATTTAATTTTATTATTTCAATTTTATGATCATTGAAATTTAATTTCATTATGAAATTTATCAGATAAAAATCAGTACCTTAAAGCAAAAGAATTGGAGGAGGTGAGGAATGAAGTAAGCTGCACCAAATATAATCTAGTTTTTGCCCCTTCCTATTATTTAAAAGTTCTTAATCTTTTTAATATGTTAGATGGCACCAAAAACTTTTCAATATTTTTTGGTTATAATTCATTCTTTTTAAAGGGTTGATTCATAACAAGAAATTGTTATATCCTATTGTAGGACAAATAAATCTTTTACCATTCATTGTAAAAATAAAAAAAAATCTAAATCTAAAAATTATTTCTTTCATTCTCACCTATTATTAGTCGATTCCGCTAGTAAAAAAGACCAATATGCCCACACTTTAAATAAATTAATAATTTTATTTTAAACTATTCGTTCCTAATTGTAGTAGATAAAGATTAGGGTTGTTTTTCAATATAATATTGTTCATAATAGTAGCATATAAAGAATAGGGTTGTTTGCCAAATGCCGCAATTTGGATCTACTCTTGTTGAATTTTTGATGGCTTTAGAGTTTTTCTTTTGCTTCTGCCGTCTTTACTAGCATTTTCTAAGCTATTACCAATCATGATTTTCTAGTCGGTCGATGACTCTATGGTTTTCTGACTTATATTTTCTCATTTACCTAACCTTTTGCGAGCTGCTAATCAAGCTATTAGGAACAGTCTAAGTTCTACACTAAAAATTGGAGTTTATTATTCGGGTCAATTTAGCTGATCCAACCCGGTAGAAGTGTCAAAATATTTCAGTTTCTGATCAATGTTTTTTTCAAAATAAAACGAGTAATATAAAAAAAATAGTTATGAGCGGATTACTTTTCTCACATCGATCATTTTCAAGATGTATATATATGAAAAGCAAAAGGAAGTGCATAATTAATACTCCATCAATTTGAGTACAAACATACATACATACATATATATATATATATATATATATTGTTCAGGCATCAACAAGACGATATGATTGGCTTCTTTTTACAGTAAACAAAGTTGGGCATTTCCCTCCCTAATTACTCGCCTAATTCTTCTTGCTAAAATTATCGACGTTAGAAAGTATAGAATATATCCAGTGGAAAATTATTGATGTTTAACGTTGAAAATAGGAGACCAAATGTTTTTATCAAATTAGGGGCTCCATATATAATAATAAAATATTATTCTCACTAGTTCACAAGTTATTTTGTTTCAAAAAATATTGTTTTTTTAATTAATAATAATATATAATGATGTATATATTATTAAGTTTGCAATTATAATTTTATACTCCAATGTACTAATATTAAACTAACACCTTGTTATTTTTAAAAGATAATAAACGTGATATAAAAATATATATTTAATATACTATCATTTTCACAAAAAAGCCTCATTTGTAAAATTTATGAATATTGATTTTGTGTTTTTATTTCATTTTTAGCTCGAATATTAATAAGTTACTGTTTAACAATGGTCCAATGACGATACAATTATGATTGATGATAAATGTAAGAACATATATATTGTTATATTATACCGCTATTAATAATATAAAAAAAATTGTTGACAACTTTTTAAGAAATAATATATCTCAGTCTTATTAGTTATTAATATTATTACAATATATGCATGTGCTCAAATTTGACAACCTGTAACGGACGAGTCTTCGCTCGAGTCCTTGACGTAAACCCAGTGACAACCAGTATTAATATTATTAATTAATTATTAGTCACGCGTCAATTTGAAATATAGAATTATACTCCTCAGTAAGTCAAACGATACTCGAGTATATTATATATTTATACATATATAAATAAAGCACTAGTTGTTTTTTTCCCATACCAAACTCTTTAAGACAAATTCACTTTCTGCTTCAACACGCCAGCAAAAACCAAGACAATGAAGGTACGTATGTATGATTGATATCATGAAAAGGCATTTTGATGCTCATCCAGTCCCAAAAAGCGAGTCACATTTGTAAATTATTTCACCAAAACAATGATGCTATGTATGAATTCCTCTATTTTTAAATTTAAATTCTTGATTTGCAGCAAAAGGTGGTGATTAAAGTGACACTGTGTTGTAACCCAAACAAATCTCGCACTAAGGCCATGAAGATTGCAGCAACTTTTTCTGGTATCAAAAAAAAGTTTTTCCTTAATTTAACCACGTTTTATTATGTTTACACATCCTCCATAATTTTTTAATATATATATATATATATATATATATATATATATATATATATATATATATATATATACATACATATATAAATGCTTTTTATGTGTTTATAGTAGAAACAATCTCTTAAAATAAAGTTTTCTTTCGTTTACTTATCGGGAATACTTTATAATGTGTATGAACCCTCCGCTTTGCGAAAACAGTCTTATTTGTTATTTTTTAAAATATAAAAAATGTCCCATTTGCCAAAAAAAAAGGAGTAATATTTATGATATGATGAAATTATGTATGTATTTATGCAGGGGTAGAATCAGTAGCAATAAAGGGGGTTGATAAGGATGAAATAGAGGTAATTGGAGAAGGAATTGACACTGTTGAACTTGCAAAATCCCTGAGGAAGAACGTGGGCCATGCAGATGTGTTGAGTGTTGGTCCCGTTAAAGAAGAAAAGAAAGAAGAGAAGAAAGAAGAGAAGAAAGAAGAGAAGGTGCCTGTGGTTTGTTACCCTTATTATGGGACAAATACACCTTACTACCAAGTTTATGAGGTTAGAGACCCGTGCCAAAATGGCTGCTTCATGATGTGATCATGGCTAGCTTATAATTGCCACATCTCCGACCTCTGGAAAATTTATAGGTTAAAGCATCAGTTTATCAAACCATGGAATTAATTTTAGTAGAAATAATCTCTTTTACTATATATATATATATATGTGTGTGTGTGTGTACCATTATTACTTGTGCTTGCTCAAATTTGTCTTCATATTGTTGGAAATTGTTGCTAATAAACACGTATTAGCATATATATTATTTGAATAAAATCATGATAGAGGAGGAGAAGTGAGTATTAACCACAATTAAATTTTATATACTCTGAACTTGTTTTTACCTTTTTTCTCTTTTATTTTATTAAGACCAAACTTGTTTTTACTTTTCCCAAATAAAATTACCATGTCAGTGTTTATATACTACTGTTTTTTTTTTTTTTTCCTATTTCTAGTAAAGAGGCATGTCAGTGTTATAGTATTGATGACAACTGAATGTGTTGGGACATTTTTTGAGCCGTAGTCCATTTTGGGCATGCAGTTAGAATGGCATTTTAAGGTCTGTAAGGTGGGTGCGGGGAGGGGGGAATCAGATTGCCAAATTAGAGAGGAAGAAGACTCGCGAAATTGGGAAGGAGAAGAAGACTAATTGATTTTATTTTTTTCTAAATATAGGCCTCCCAAAATGACGTGGTTTTGGGAGGCTACCACATCCATATGAGGTTCACCACAACTCCCTTATTCACTATAATAAATTATAACTGCATTTTTAGCGGTGATGATACGGAAGATATTGTTGAATTTTCCAATGCTTTAACCAGTATTGTGCTGTCAAATAATTGAAAAATTACTATGAAAAATAAAAGAAAATTAAGAAAATATCATCAATATGGATTAAGGTATGTGTATATCATTGGTGTAAAGGGTCCAACAAATACTCTCCATAATTTAACAATTTTGTCTTCTCTAATGTGTATTAATTCGAGTAGAGAATGTAAAATGAACAAGTCAACTTTGTGAAATAATAAAAAAGGGCGAGAGTACAAAATATATTTAGTGTAGAGAAAGAATTTTATATGTTTCAGTAGTATATATTTTTTTTCCTGAGAAGATAGACAGAGAGTTATGTTTTTTGAATGAGTTGTAGTATGTTTTGCAAAACTAAAACTCATGTTTTATATCAAGTCGTAGATAAAAATTAACGTTATAATTATTCCCGTTGAAATCATAGGAGTGGCAATAAAATAGGAAAGGAATAAAACGAATTAGTGTGCAAGTTTTAAACCGCAATGACGAGGCATAAAATCCAAAAAAATAAATTATGCGAACATGATAATCAGACATAAAAATTAAATGTGAGTACTTTAAATGAGTCTGAGTAGAAGGAGAAACTATTCCATGCTCATACAGCATGGTGAATAGTTTGCGAAAGAAATCTCACAATCGAAAATTGGAACATAATAGTTTGACATATGTTGTCTCTGTCTTTAAGGTGTTTATTACCCTTTACCACTAAAGTTTGTTAAAGGTTACTGGCAATATACCTTCAGGATATATGTCAAACCTATATTTTCAATGTAATAACAACTCACAATTGAAAACTCAGTACCTGCTTCTCTGCAAAGGTTAAAAAATATATAGAATGAAGAAGAAGCTGTAGAGAGAACTCGTGATTTTCTAAAACTGAAAACTCAATTCAAAGTAACTGTTATAAATTCAATTCAAAGTAACTGTTACAGATTTAATTCTGTAACATAAATTGAATTGATCACACGTCAGTTTTAGCTATTGCACTGGAACTCTATCTAAAAGGAAAGGCTCATGGCTCAGGACGCGAGCGCGGGCTGGCGTCATTGTGACCCGATCTAAATATTTTCTTTAGTAGCACAAGTAAATTAAACTATTTCACTCATACTTATAAATTATTAAATAGTTTTACTTCTTATCGATGTGGGACTTAAAGAAAATAGTTTTGCAAATAACAATTCACCTTTTTATATACCCCACTTAAGATATAATTAAAATACAATATATAATTTCCACTTAAATTATATTTTGTTCTTTCTTAATCTCTTTTTAGTAGACTATTAGATGCACTTTCAATTTAATTTAAATTTACTCAATTAATGAGTCTAAATTAAACCTAAAATTGATTAAACTCACAGAAAAAAATGTGCAATTTAACAGTTTGTTCCTTCCATCACATGCATGTGGGTTTCATGTGGATTCCACCACAGAAAGCCCCACATGGATGCGAGGGGATGAGCATACTATTTATCATGCTCCATGAACATGAAATAATTTTTCAAGTAGAAGAGCTCAAAATCCAAACCAAATACGTAACATTTTAAGTTGACTAAAGGATTGTTAGTTTACTTTTAAGTGAGTCTGATTTTGACTGAATATGTCATTCAGATAGTTTGTTTTACAATTTTTAAATTTTAAATGTGTCTAAATGATTCATCTAAAAAGATGTGGGTGAATCAATAAGAAACAATACTGAATGATATTTTTAATTACATACCTTCATTAATAATTAAAAATTACGTTCAATATCTATCTTGTTTTACTATTGTAAACAATTTTTGTCATATCCAAATTATTTTTGATTTTTCAAATCTAATTTAATATGAACTCTCAATGTTACTTTTTTTTTTTTTTGGCCAAAAGAAGATACTTATATTAACATAACTTCAAATAAAAAACTCTTAACACAAACACAGTAAAGAGGTAATAGCAAATTCTAGGAACGAAGGAACAGTAAATGTCACGAGTTCAGTCCTGAGAGGTGAAATGTTATTTAGAAGACCAAATTAGAGTCCAGATTCTATCTACGTACTTCAATCCTGCCCACAATACTATTTCGGTAAAAAATATTCTTGTTCATGAAGCATATAAACTAGCTTCAGTAAAGAGGTAATAGCAAATTCTAGGAACGAAGGAATAGCAAATGTCACGAGATCAGTCCTGAGAGGTGAAATGTTATGTAGAAGACCAAATTAGAGTCCAGATTATATCTACGTACTTCACTCCTGCCCAGCATACTATTTCGGTAAAAAATATTCTTGTTCATGAAGCATATAAACTAGCTTTAGAGCTGAGTTTTACTCTCTGTGTTTTTTCCTTATCAACAAATGTTAACTTCTTCTCAAACCGTTGAAGAGTATAAATAGATCGAATACTTTGGAAAAATATGTTAACGAGCATGTTTTGACAAAGAAATTCGATACCGGATGTGCTGTTGTACAAACTGAGTACATGAAAGTTCGTTTTTTTTACTCTGTTATCATAAGCGTTAATGGGATGAATTTTTTATTTGTGTGCCAGGTTTATTTTGTAACAATTAAGTATGGAAATTGTCACTCATTGCAAATCAATATTTCATGTATAATGCTATTTTCAGATCCATACTTTTTGGATTTGGATTTCAGTAATAAATTTTCTTTATCTTTTTGCAATGTATATATATATATATATATACTAGCATTTGGCCCGTGCCTACGACACTGAGAAATGAAAGAGATGAAGAGGAAGAAGAGAAATGTGGGTAGCCGGATTTATAAGCGAGAGAGAGGGAGGAGGAAGGTTATTAAACAATCGACGGTGAGATTTGTCTCAAATTTTCGACGGTAAAGATCTTCTATTAGATTGAGGGGGAAATTCAAAAACAATTGTGTTTTATTATTATAGATATATATATGGGAATGATCTATGACCAAAGCTAGATCAGAGTAGTTTTCCATCTATCCTAACATTATCTGTCTATTGTGAGATCGTATGACTTAGAGAAAATTATATCGCATAACAGTTATTAGTATTACTGCACAATTATTATGCGGTATATGGCCATATAAAAAATGTCAATATTATCCCTCAGATATATCGTACAATTGTTATACGGCATAGACTAAAGCTTAAAAAAAATAGCATTGCACAATTATTATGCGGTGCCTAATGGTATTGCATAACAATTGTGCGGTAAGTAGCAAAAAAAAGGCACCGCATAACTGATACCGAACATTTATGCGGCATCTCTATCAAATTTAATTTTTTTTATTCGCAATTCAAAAGATTGGTAAGTAAGAAATCTACCGTTCCTTCGGATATCTTTGTTGTTTTCATGGATTTGTTTGATATTGATCTTGTCATTCCATATTACTTGTTGGTGAAAATATATGTGATAAAAATGATGAGATTACTAGTGTTTGTTAAGATGATAGTTCATATATTGGGCAAATTTTTGTGACATTAAAAGAAGTTAAGAATTTTATTGAAGATATGCCCAATACGTGCTAATTTGTCAAGATTATACTCTATATATTGGGCAAATTTTTGCGACATTAGAAGAATTTGAGAATTTTATATAAGATATGCCCAATACGTGTTAATTTGAAATTATGATTAAAACTAATAGAAAACATGTAAACTCAAATGTGTATTGTTCTAGATTATACCAATGTAAAAAAGTGAAATATCAAGTTGTTAGAAAAAATAAAAAATAAAATAGTGGATAATGATAAAGATGATGATAAGAAGATAAAGAGGAAGAGAGATTATGTAGATAAAACTGAGTGTAAAGCCAAATTGTACAATGTTCATAATAAAAAAGCAAATGATTTGTATATGTTTACATTTAAGCTAAATTACAACCATAAATTTGTGTCACCAAGTAAAACTTCTCAAATACAAAAAAATAAAAATATAAATGGAGCGGTTAGAAATCTAATTGAAATGTCAATAATACTAGAATTGGGGCAAACGATAATGAATATTCTTACTTCAATTGGCGGTGTGTTATGAATATAACTTTATATATATATATATATATATATATATATATATATGAAAGGCTAGGATTAGAGTAAGAATAGATGGTTGTGATGAATTCTCTAGATTTTTGTACTAGTATCTAGAATTCAGTACTAAAGATCCTATAAAGCATATTAGTTTGTAAGAGAAGATTTCATTGAATACGAATTATATCATTTTCAATACAATTCCCCACCTTATATAGGGCTTACTAGTACATGGACTCCATGTTAATTAATCTCAATCATCTATTCTTAGTCTAATTCTAGGCTTTCATTTTTATATATATAAAACTATATTCATAACATGGTGAAATAAAAAATGTGAAATATTTAGAGAAAGAGATTTGGAATGTAATGAGACACATAGAGAAGATGACTTAGATTCAAATAACATTAAACTTTTTTATGAGATTTTATTTTATTTTTGAATAGAGTAACTATTCTCATGAGGCTCGAAAGATTATATGCACTCTTGTTCATTCATATTTTTGACTTTGAAAGTGATAATAAGAATTTTAAATCATGGTTCTTTATTTGATAATCTATTACTATTATTATATCAAGGTCAAGTTGAATTATGATAGTCAATTGATCTATTAGTATGACTTACTTTTATTGATATAAAAAAATTTAAATTTTGTTGACAATAAGTTATGAAAACAGGTCTAAAAGGCAGCAACGTGCGATGAAGATTGAAGACAATAAATTATTTCCTCCCTCATCTACACTCTTCTTTCTTCAGTTAAGGTTGAAGACAATAAGTTATCCCTTTTCCTGCCTAAACTCCTCTTCTAGATTAAGATAAATTGTTATAATAGATTATAATATATATTTTTTTAAATATCGAGTTGAATTTCAGTGTTGTCTCAATGAAGTATTTGGATAAAATACTCATATTTGGTTTAAGGAATTTTAATAGTTTATTCTTTGAGCTAACTTAAACTGAAAATGATTAGTCCCAAATAGAGTGGCTCTTAAGAAAAATTTCTCCTTTCAACTAGTCTAGTCCTAGCCCTAATGACACACATTGCATGTGTAATTATTATAAAGACATAATATATAAAAAAAATTGAGAACAGAATAAAAAAATAAAATATAAAGGATAAAATTATAATATAACTAAACTTGTAGGAACAAAAAAACAATTTTTTAAAAAAAAAATAAGTCTCAAGTAAACAATTATTTTTACTACTCTCTCTTAATAATATAGGTATTATAGTTGTTGAATCATCGTAATAAAAAAGAAAATAATTGTGTCGTCAACAAGATTGTCGACTACCATAGCCTACTAAACCTTTCTCTAGTAATTAAATGCTATAATATTTATTAATAATATCGAATGTCATAAAAATGTTATTTTCTCTATCCCTAAAGAGCACTTATAGGGGGATCGGTCCTAGCGACCGGTCCAAGACCGATCCAAATTTTTTTTTTTACTCATAAAATATTTATAACATTTATTCTGACAATTTTTTTTTATAAAATTCAATAATTTAGGCATAATTTGGATATATGTCTACAAAACTTTCTCATCCCTAAAAGCATGTCTACATGGAATTCTTCTTCTCCTCTGTGTGTGTTAGTGTTATTACGGGCCCTGTCAGTGTATAGGACATGGGCCGGTATGTGAATATAGTTTAATTCTGAGACCATTATGGCCTATCAAGTCCACAGGGCCATTTTTCCATGTTCAGCAGTATGGTTTATGTTCCTATTACAGCCAGTATGAAATTTGTAAAGGGAATGAGCCAAGATAAATATCGACCCAGAATTTTCTTCTTCCTCTCTTTTTTTTTTTTATATATATATTTTTTAAGTTTTTCATTGGCTGAAACTGTTGGATTTTTGCTATAAAATCTCATTTATTCTTTTGTTAAAAACATTTTATTCTTGATTAATAATATTACATTATTCATTATCCTTTAATTGGTCATGTGATTATTATAACCTCGGATAAAATGGAGATATTATCCAACAAGTTATAGTACTTCTGCGAAGATAATTTATCTTAGTCATGATAGTTGGACTTTGAATTAAAGTACTAATGTGTTAATAGTGTGTATTATTGATCAAGTAATTATATTTATTCATAAAATACATTATATTTATTAATTTCATTATACTTATTATTCAGATATTTTACAACGTGCGGTTATATTATATTAATTTATATCTCGGAATATCAAATTACTATATATTATTATGAATATTAAGAACATATGTTATTGCCATGAAATCTATAAGATATTTCCATAAGATAATTCATTAGTGATCCTAGAATCTTGGCTGAGTATTTTTATATTTGTTATTAAAAGAATTGATTTAATCATTAAATCAATTATTAATCAATAAGAATGAATTATGTACAAATAAAATTAATTTAAATATTTGAGAATTACTTGTAATTAATTATGAGATATTTATGTACATCTATAAAAGAAATTTTCGTATGAAATTAATAACGTAAGAACTAAATAATTAAAATTTTGGATTAGAGTACGATTATAATTATTTAGTGAGATTAAATGTAATTCGACATTAATTGTAATTCGGCATACATGGAGAGGTGTATCAACGGCACGCGAAAGATGAGGGATGTTTTGAGAAGCAAGTCAATGACAGATTTCAGATTACAGGAGTGGACTGATGGTCGGAAATACTAGGAATTTCAGATTAATAGAAATCTAAAGAGTTGTTATTAGTTAACCATTCTTATTAGATAAATATCGGAGCTGAAATAAGAGATGTGAAATTATAGAAAATGAAATATTTAAACTTAGCCATTTTTGTTATTTTTTTATTTAATTCATATATAAAATAAATAAGCGTGACCTATTTATCTAAATTAAAGATAAAATAAATGTAATCTACTCATTTAAATTAAAAATAAAATAAAATATGACCATATTTATTTATCTTATATGCGAATAAAAATAAATAAATATATAAGATAAATAAATAAATATAGAAGGATTCTATACAAAAATACGTGTTAATATAACCAAATACTAGATAAATTTTAAAATTTTAATATTTATATAAAATTATAAAGACAATCGTAAGATTATATTTTAATTTTTTTTTGAAAAAACCTATTGTCAAAATATTAGAGCATCTCTAACATATGGACTATTCCATAGACTATATTTAGTCCATATGACATCAGCAAATATTCTTTAGTCTTCAATCATTCCAACAGACGAACTATCCCGTGGATTATAATATAAAAAAATTAAAATAATCAATAAATTTAAAAAAACTCCTATCATCTTTCTATTCTCTTATTTAAATATAATTAAATTTATAGTCATAGACTATCTAGTTCCTAGATTTAGTCTTTTAAGAGTTTTAAATATACTTTGAGATTATAATTAGTCTATTTACTAGAGAGGAAAATTAAATCTTAAATTATATTTAATCTAAGAATTCGAGATGCTCTGAATCCATAAGATAATACTTGACTAGTTTGTGTCCAAATTTCTCTCTTGAAATATAGTCTCAAGTTATATTCAATCCATAATATATGCAACATATATCTAACGGACCTAAAAGATCCAGATAAGCTAAGTTGCATCATCCGGTGGTTATCCGAATTTTTCTCCCAACGTATAAAACCCACACCACCCCTCTCTCCTTCGAAGGGAGGGAAGAAGGAAAGAGGAGTCCACTAGAAGAAGGAAAGACTCGTCTTTGAATTTACGGAGTTTTTCTCTATTTTTTTCAATCGCTGGCTTTTAATATATAGTTATGAATTATTGTTTTGTTATCGTTCCGCTAAAAAGTTCATCTAATCAATTCGCATATGTCCAACAACGTCGAAGATCTGAGCAACGATGTCTGAGGCTTATATCTTCAAGTGCATCGTCATTGGAGATACCGGTAAATTTTATTTCTATCATTATCCTTCTTGTTGATCCTAATTTGAAAGAGATGGATATTCTTATCAATTTGTAACATTATTCTAGAATTTTGGTTTTGTTCGTTTTATGCGTTCTTGTCCTTTTTAGGAAACTAGGAATCATGTAATTTGAATTTTTTTTAATTTGAAATATAAGTTAGAGGAAATCCTTTGTAGTAATTTTGATCATAGTTTGCAATTGATATACGGTGTAATGATTCTTGCAGTACTAATCAATGAGTTTTGTCTTGTTATGGATATTTACTTGTGTTTCTGCTTTATCTTCACTCGAACAGTTATATTAATATATGTACCAATCTTTGTTATACTGAAATTTTAGGTGACTGTATTGTTTGATGCCTCAATGCAATTGTGTCACTTTGTGTATATGCGAGTAACATATGGTATGATTGAGTGGATGAGAATATATAACATGCTAGCTCAACTTGTAATGTAAAAAAAAGTTATGGAAAAAGGAATTATATCACTCTAATTTAGATGAAAAGGATTTAAAGTTTGTTGTGATAATTAGAATATCAATTGAATTCTTGATCCATGTGTTACAGGTCAGCTACATAATAATGTAATCTCATTTTTCAGATTTACTGATTCACTTTCATAAGGCGTGGAAGAATTTTGATATGGTTAGGATTTTGGAACACTAATAAATCTCTTGTCAATCCATTTGACTAATTACTTTCTAGTAATGCAATTATAAAAAATTAATTAGTAAGGAATTCTTGGGATGATAAAATTAATAAAGGTTATGACAGTAACTTTCCCTAGATTTGGTCCTTGTTCCTTTGAGACCATGATCTATTTTACCATTGTGAAGTTTAGAAAGAAAAAAAGAAAACATTGGGTTGCTCCTGTTCTCATCTTTGTAGGGCACAAGTGGTGGATGCGGGAGGAAAGACCTCCACTTCTCTCCCCACCCTATTTGCCTCCTATAAACAAAAGGAACCTTATCCATCATGCCTTTTTTACTAGAACTGGTATTTTGTCATTTGTTTTGAACATTTACTGATTTTTTCTGAATTCGCTAGATTTTACTTTCGTTTTGGGGGGTTCAAAGTTCTTATTGGTAATGATTCTTAGATATTGAATTAAAAAATAACTCTCAATACATCTTAATGTGTGTATCTTTTCCCCATAATAATTAGTTTAAATTGATATGTATTGTCTGATTAGCAAAGTTAATTTAACATCATAGTTCAAACTTAATGTATTGATGTCTAGACGGCGTTATATTATATATGCATTCATCTTCTCTAGAGTTACTGCCTATTCTAGATAGCTGGGTTGATCTATGTGTTTAATTCATGAAAGATGGAAAGAAATAAGAGCTAGTGTGTTTGATTTATTGTCATGCAGGGGTTGGAAAATCATGTCTTCTCCTGCAGTTCACTGACAAGTGTTTCCAGCCAGTCCATGATTTAACCATTGGGGCTGAATATGGGGTCAGAGTGATCACAACTGACAGCAAACCATTAAAGCTGCAAATATGGGACATGGTTAGTTATCTCTCTGTGTGTATCTGTGTTTGGCATTGGTTCTAAATTTTGGGATTTAACATGCAAGAAAATACTTCTTTCTAACGGTGCCCCTGTCAATGACTTTGACATATGTTCTGCAAGGAAAATAAAGTTTGTCCCTTTGGCATGGAGGCTTTCATCTATAATTGAGATTCCAATTTCATGCTCCCTCTGTCCCATATTGTTTGTCCGTCTTCTGTTTTAGGAAGTTTCAAAATGCTTGTCCAGAAATAAATATAAATATTTTAACATTGACATTTACATTATACCCTCATGTGAAGAATAAATATATCATACACCTCTGTCAGTTAAACAATGTTAGTTTTTGCCTTTGGTGATTGTCCCTAAATAATGTCGCCCTATAAAAAGTCAACTACAAACACCATTGGGGCAATCCAAAAAGAAAATGACAATACCATTAGGGTGTTTTTGAAATTAATTTGTAGAACTTCTGATTCTCGAAGTAAAAGAATTTATTTTCTTAATAATTGCACTTTCGTAAAAGTGACATTCTTTCAGTGACGGAAGAAGTAATAAATAATTAAGTAATTTTTATGAGAAGTATTGGTAAAAGCATAATATAAGGTTGAGGTGTAAAATTATCACGATCTACATGTTTTTTCAACTGGGTCCCTCAATTTAACACGGAGGGAATAATTTTATGTCATGTTTTGCTTTATGTTAGGCAGGTCAAGAATCATTCAGGTCTATCACAAGGTCTTATTACAGAGGGGCTGCTGGTGCACTGCTTGTTTATGACATCACTAGGTAAGTTTTTTTTGGTTTGTGCATAAATAGAGTCGAGACATTATTGTTTAATCTGTTCACTCATGAACTTGTACACATATATGCTTATATACGTCTCTTAATGTCAACTATCACGGTATGATAAGGGCTTTCGTATGTTATGTGTCTTTGTAAGTTCAGTCTCAAGAAAAGAAAAGGAAGCATACAATCCTGTAACATAATGTGTGGACCATTGTGTTGGTAACAGTCGTGCCCTAAATTATGAGACTTCTCTATATTAGAGATTATTAATGTTGGCTAACGTGGATGTTGTGTCGCATCATGCATATAGAGTAAATGTAGTGAAATAACAACACTGAAGTATATTTGGTTCAAACTAATATTAGACGCACTTTTAAACTTGTCAAAAACAAAAAAAAGTAAGCAGTTTTATGTTTTAATCTAATTGGTTATAGTCTTATGGAGATATAAACAACCTTTGAATCATGAGAAAGGTTGTTTACACATGCTTATTTTACTTGTCAAAAGAATTTGTAGTTGGCAAAAACATAATTTCTGCAAGTGATTTGATGCAATATTTTTTATATAACATGATATTTTACATAAGAAGTAGAATAGGCATATCACTGTGCGGAAATATCTATGCCATATTTGCTTCATGCTTTTATTTTTCGCTTAAAATAGATCAGTAAGTTACTTTGACCTCTTTCCTATACACTGACTCAATATGTGGGTAATGTGGTTTGTGACTGAATATGTTAGTCTTACAAGCTGTCTTGTAGTTAGAATATGGTGCTGCAAGTGCTACTCTATCTGTGATAGAGGATGATCTATATTTATTTATTTTTACATTCAGGAGGGAAACTTTCAATCACCTTGCAAGCTGGTTGGAGGATGCTAGGCAGCAGGCAAATGCAAATATGTCTATTATGGTTATCGGAAACAAATGTGATCTTGCTTATAGAAGGGCTGTAAGCACGGAGGAAGGTGAACAATTTGCCAAGGAACATGGCTTAATATTTATGGAGGCCTCTGCAAAAACTGCTCAGAATGTTGAGGAGGTGATGAATCTCTCGTGTTAGTTGCCAATGGATGTTTAATATCGTTTAGTATCAAAATTTCTATCCTGGTCAGCAAATGCAGCCTTGCTTCCAGTCTTCTTTCTTTCTAACAGAGACATTATTTCACAGGCATTTATAAGCACTGCGGCAACTATCTATTAAGAAGATTCAGGATGGAGTTATTGATGTATCAAATGAGGCATGTTTTTTGTTTACCTTGCATATTATCTGCTTACAATTATCACAAGTTATTTGGAATGTCCAGGCTGTAAAAAGTGCAGATTTCTTCTTGATGCACTAAAAGGAAGAATGATATGCATATTTCTAAGTAGAGTCATTTCCAGTATTGTGTTTTCAATGAAAAGCCAAGGATGGAAAAAATAGAAAATAATTTTTGTCGAAGAAAAAGAAACCTGTGCCCTGGGATTCTTCCCCCCCCCCCCCCCCCCCCCTTTCCATGTGACTAAAAAGTTTAATTATAATTTTTTTGTCAGGTAAGTAGTCTAGTAGACATGATCTTTATTTTCTGGATAAGAAAGTGAGACTTCTATCAAGATTTTATCCGCTCAACTGAAGGCTAGTGGTTAGATTATGTAATTTTTTTTCTGGTGACTAATATCAATAATGTTTTTGCATATTTATTTTGCAGTCTTACGGATAAGACTTGGATTTGGTGGCATCCCAGGGCCTTCAGGAGGGAGAGATGGTGACGCCTCTCAAGGAGGTGGATGTTGCAGTTGAAAATGAGAGAACGAGGCGGCTGGTTGTTTGCTTTTGGTTTCATGGATAGTTGTCGTTAAAATCATATCATTAGTTCATACTTTTGTCCAAACAATTTTAATATGTGCGAGTCAAAAAATTTAAAGAAAACAAATAGGAACCCCCTAAGTATCATATGTTTTCTTTTATTTCCTTCAGTTAATTGTGAACCGTGTAAATTTAACAGTTTGTAGATATTTAATTTATTTTTATTTATTTAATAGTTTTTGTAAAGAAACGAGACCTGCCTAAATTCTTTATGATTGGGTCTTCCTCTTTGTTGACATAAATCTCCTTGAAAGTTTCCCAAGATCGTGGCCCGCTTTTCTGTATTTTTGTTGAATGGTTATCCGTCTTTACATTTTAATATCATATCTTATTTTTTATTAATTATAATAATAATATTTAAATATTATACATTTATATTTATTTTAAAAAAATACCACCATATGTAAAGAACGGAGGATTGTGGTTGATGTTGGGGCCTTGGGGGTGTATTATAGTAGAATATACTAAAATTATTTATGGCCCCCAGGCTTTGCTGGCTTCTCGCTAGATCCTAGGCTCCTAGGCTACATCTGAATAATCTTTTTCTATCACTTTTTTATTTATTGATAATTTGAATATAATTTTTAATAATTTTAACTTTGTTAAGGTTGAATCGAAAGATCTCATGCATCCAAAATTTTATAAATAATTATTTTACTATTAAATTATAAAGGACTTGATTTTTTTTTCATCACTTTGCTATTTATTATTAGAAACATACTACATACACAATAACTAAACATAATAAATATTATATTTATTTTAATTATTAAAAAATAAAATTTAACATAATTTTTTTATTATCAAATCTCACTTTTTAATTATTAAAATTAAAATTATATTTTATTATTGTATTTGTAAATTTATTATTATTATTATTATTGTGGCTTTTATATGTGGAAAAGGAATTAGGTTGATGGATGGGACGTCTACGGGAAGGTAATAGAATACTTCATTTCAAACTTGATGAATATTTGTCGTGTACTACGGACGGACCTAACAAATACCGAATCCAATTAGTTTTCCACTCACCGGATAAATTGAATATTTGTCGTTTTGCTTATCTTGAAAAATACGATTAATATAACTTTGGCAATTTTTAATTTGACTTTCGACATTAATTTTTTCTTTAACAACAATTAATTACTCGTTCTGTCTTAAAATAAAAGTTTTTTTAATTAATTTTTATGATTAAATTAATTATTTTTAAGATAAATATATTTTATTATTCTTTTATATATATATATATATAAAGTTTATAAATATTATAAATTATATATAATTTAGTATTAATCTTAATGTTTATTTTTTAAAAAATTTAAATATATATATATATATATATATATATATATATATATATATATATATATATATATATATATATATATTCAATTGTTACTTTTAAAAAAGATTAATTTGATCACAAAATTTAATAAAAGACTTTTATTTTGTAATGAAGAAAGTATATAAGTTACATGCCTAATGCATGGTTTAACACACATATATTAGGATCAATTATAAATTGTGAGATCATATAATAAAATAATAATTTAATATAAATTAACGAAAGAAAATTTCATAAGATCAAACTTATAAAACCAATGAAAGTCGAATCGGTGTAATTATTATTTATCTGTTTTATAAAAGAATTTCAATTATAAAATTGTGTATTACTAATTATTATTTTTAATTCTTATTGATGATATAATATAACAAAATATCTTCAAGAATAATAATACAATTTTAATGTCATACCATTATCAAAGCATAAATGTGAAAAAGTAAATTAAGTTTATAAATTTTTTTATAAATAAAATTACTTTTGGAAAGAGGAGAATAATTAATTCTAGAGGTAAAGTGTTATAATTAATTAGATTGGTGGTCCCCAATAAAATCCAAATCACTTATTAATAATAAGAATTGATACTGATAAATCATACAACTAGCATCGAGTAGTACTAGTAGCCAGTAGGAGTATTATTTATTATAATATTTATTTATCTTGATTTCAGAGAATTCATTCAATAAATTAATTTTTTATTTTATTTTTTTTAAACGGACGGTGCCTCACAATATAATCAATTTAAAAAATAAACTTACCGTGTAAAGTCGTCTGTCACACAAATATCCCACGAGCTACCTGTGACAATATCACAATTTCTATCTAAAGTAACATCCTCCGAATCACGTTCATGAGTCTCCCCAGATTTTCTATCATCCTTTAAAGCCCCAAATTACCCTTCTCCTTCTTCATATCAACACTCCCCTCAGTAGCCATTTTCTCTGTCTAAAAAGTTTTGAATTAGTTGTAGATAATTACAATGGCGGCAATCGGAATATTGAAGGCTCCTCGTAGTAACTCACACATTATAGGCGGCAGTGGTGAGAGAAGGACGGCGCCATTCCGGCGATTATCCTTCTCGTCGTCTCACCTCTCCGGCGATAAGATCGCTTCAGTGCAACGACGCCGTTCTGGGCGTGTTGAGGGTAAGAGTTTGGTGATACGGGCGGTCTCTGATTCGCAGAATTCGCAGACATGTCTTGACCCAGACGCCAGTAGAGTATGTTTCCCCCCCCCCCCCCCCCCCCCCCCCCCCTTAGTTTCTTCACTGTTTCAACATTGTGTTTGATTTTAGTGAATTGTTTATTGTTCAGAATATTGAGTATGGTGAAGACTTGATTCTTGCAGATCTGAGTACATTATCTACTTAGAGAAGCTAATTAATACCGCTGCTCCAATTGGAAACTGAATTTACCGATCCTAAAATTTCTCACATTTACCGAGCCATTTGGCCGGATGTTATCACCACTCCTTTGCAAAAGCAAAGGGTGTGGGTTCAATCCCCCCTCCCCCCAAATTAGCAAAAAAAATAAATAAAAAATCTCACATTTGTAGGTGTTGATTGAACTATGCAAAGAACACAACTTTTTGATATTGAATTGTCGTTTCTAGGGAGGAATTACTAATTAGATTGTCCTTGGTTTGATTTACTTCTATTAAATTGCGAGTGATATCATATATCCATGAACCGTAAAATTGCATTGGGTGCTTTGGATCGTGTATTTATTCTTGTTCGTTTTGGCCAAAATGTGGAAGAATAGTTAAAAGTATTGGATTATACTGCTTATTCTATTCTGACAAATTTTAGCGTGGTTGCCTTACGAAAAAACACTTGGAATCTAACAAATTGTTTCAGATACGAAACTAGTTGTTTTCCCCTCCTACTTGAACAGAGAGTATATTAAAGAATCATGTCATCGTGAGTTTTGTTTAGGTTTCCTTGGTAGTAGCTGAATGCATTATTTACTGAGTGGATGCATGTGTTTTTGGCCTACTTCTTTATGGGGGGAAATTAAGGGAGGGTTGGGGGACTGACATGTACACGGGATTCCAATCCTTCAATATTTTATTGACTGTTGTTGGAACTTGCAGCCACTATCCTAAGGGTGTGTACTAGATAAACCAGTGGCTACATGCACCAACCAACCACACGAGAAAATCCATAATAACCACTTAACCAGTGACGAAGCCACGTTAAGAGGAGTGGTGTCAATTGACCCCACTGAAAAAATAAATTATTTTATAATACATGATAAATTAAAAAAATAAATTAGGTGTAATATATAAATTGACTCCATTGAAATTATAGAATTTTTCTGATGTACGGAATTAAATTGAAATTTGTATAACTTTCTCAAATACATATCACTCCTAATCTTTTATATATGCATCTCCCTTTAATCTTTTTTAAATAAATACTATTTTAATTTATATTATTTTTTAAAACAATTAAGGAATTAAGTGTTATTAAACAAATTTGTGATTAGAAAAAAATATTAGTGGTCAATAAGGTGTTTATATATAATGTTACTATTTATTGTATTGATATTGTAATCATACATTAATGGTCAATAAGATGTTTATATATAATGTTACTATTTATTGTATTATTATTATAACCAAATATATGAAACCAGAAAATATAAAACTATTCCAAAAAAATTGGCTCGGGGTGTTGCCTTCGCATCTCCGCTAAATTATTCATAACATATTTTGACCCCACTAAATAAAAATTGTGGCTTCCTCACTGATAATAACTATGTGCAGGTGGTCCAAAGGACATCACTGCATTATTGAACACCATATGCGTCACCAGGATCACTACTGCTTCAATGTTTATTTTATTTTTTATGGGATTAGGTTATTCACAAACTATCATAGAATTTCTGGGTGTAGTTGTAACAGAGTGACTTAGGTTAAAAACTATGGCTCTTAATTACTAACTGATATGGTAACATGCTACATTATGATACTTTGTGGTTTAACTTACTTGTATTCTAAATTAAGCTCATATGAGATAGAGTTATAATTTCTTGTCATCTATGTGATTCTCTACAGAGTGTACTGGGAATTATACTTGGAGGTGGTGCTGGCACCCGTCTCTACCCTCTAACAAAGAAGAGGGCAAAACCAGCTGTTCCTTTAGGAGCAAATTATAGGCTTATTGATATTCCTGTTAGCAATTGCTTGAACAGCAACATATCGAAGATTTATGTTCTTACCCAATTCAATTCTGCATCTCTCAATCGCCACCTTTCACGAGCATATGCAAGTAATATGGGCGGTTACAAGAATGAAGGGTTTGTTGAAGTTCTAGCTGCTCAGCAGAGTCCAGAGAACCCAAACTGGTTCCAGGTATTTTTAATCCAAAACTTGGAACCCTTAAGCTTTTCTTCATCTTCTTTTAGGTCATATGCAATTGAAACTGAGAAACATAAATATTCAATAAAAAATTCAGACACTTCCAGTGTATAAATCAGCTCTGCACTGTGTCCCTACATGCAACTCAAATTCAGGAATTTTATTCCTTAATTATTTCTTTCTCTCTTTTTTTAAAACTTTTTTATCGCTTAAGGTTTCAAATCCAAATCTATGTAGAAAATTAGGATGAAACTATATGGAGGTTAAAATGCTGCAATAAGCATCAAAATTAGTCCTTATAATACCTTGCAATTAGTTGGAGGTATATCATTAGAGCATGGTGTTTTCATTCATGAAATGTTTACTTTGTACCTGTATTGCATATTGTTTTCATTCATGAAATGTTTCCTTTGTACCTTTCCTGCATATCGCTGTCTTCCCTCCCCTTGAGCTTGAGAGATCACAGAACATAATGATGGGACACAGAACCCCTCTCTAACTTCTGGTTTAAATTGATTGCAGGGTACAGCTGATGCTGTGAGGCAGTACTTGTGGCTGTTTGAGGAGCACAATGTTTTAGAATATCTGATTCTTGCTGGGGACCATCTATACCGTATGGATTATGAGAGATTTATTCAAGCACACAGAGAAACTGATGCTGATATCACTGTAGCAGCCTTGCCAATGGATGAAAAACGTGCCACTGCCTTTGGACTGATGAAGATCGATGAAGAAGGACGCATTATTGAATTTTCAGAGAAACCAAAAGGAGAGCAATTGAAAGCTATGAAGGTAAAACAATTATCTGAGATAGAATTTTTATCTTCTTTTTGTTATTCATGTTCAAAATATTTACTTTTACTGTTCGGAATTGGTGAGTGAAATCATACCTATTGTGTTTGCTTTACATTTTCCATTTTAGGTTGATACGACCATCTTGGGTCTTGACGATGAGAGAGCCAAAGAGATGCCTTACATTGCAAGTATGGGTATATACGTTGTGAGCAAAGACGTAATGTTAAATTTGCTTCGAGACAAGTTTCCTGGGGCAAATGATTTTGGAAGTGAAGTTATTCCTGGTGCAACTGCCATTGGATTGAGAGTATGCATTCCTTTTACTTCGTTTCTCTTCATAAATGTATAATGTAGTATTTTAAATTTATACATATGCAAATTCAGAATATAGATACGTGCAAGTGTGTGTTTGCATCAACACAAATGCAACATTGTTTTTGCTTATATTTTCTAGCCATCCCTGTTGGAAAATAACATCATAATAAATCAAACATTCATGCCAAATTGCGAATGGTTGCATTATGATACTAGCAACTTTTGCTAAGGGTGGATGTGGATGTGGATGGTAAGTCGTTCTGGTCTTATATATATAACTTTGCATTTGCTGATATTCCTTGTATATAAAAAATTCTAGGCATGATTGTGCAGTTTTATTGTTTAAATATGTGTAAGTTTTGCCCGAACATTTGATTTGTACTACAAAGCTTCAAGATGACAAGCACTAATGTACTTAGTGGATCTATGGGACTGAAACTTTCTCAAACCATCGATTTTTATACTAAAGTTTCAAGATGGCAAGCTTTAATTAACTTTGTGGATCTAGTTGACTCAAACTTTCTCAAGTGTAAGATAAGTATGCATTTGTTTACTAACCAAAAAGGAAATAAAGGTTGGTTTATATAGTTTTCTTAGCCACTAGAACAGTATTATGCCTGCATTTTTTTTTCTCCAGAGGCGAATTCCATATGTATAATTCCTACAAACCTCTATAGGTGCAAGCTTATTTGTATGATGGCTACTGGGAAGATATCGGTACAATTGAGGCATTTTATAATGCCAATTTGGGGATCACAAAGAAACCAGTGCCGGATTTCAGGTAATTTTCCTTCTCATTGAACATTTAATATCTTTATATACCTTTATTTGCTGTCAAATTAGCAGCTTTCTTTGTAGTATTAAAATTTATATGGCCTGGGATCTCTGTTGCAGCTTCTATGACCGCTCATCCCCTATCTACACACAACCTCGATATTTGCCTCCTTCCAAGATGCTTGATGCTGATGTCACAGATAGTGTTATTGGTGAGGGTTGTGTGATTAAGGTGCGTAGACTTTAGTTGAGAAGCTTGGCCATCTGGAAGGTTCTATAGTTGCCTCTTGGGAGTCTCATGCTTTATTAGCACAGTCTGGGTCATTGAAAATAATTGGACAAACATTATCTTTTATACACTCTGACGTAACATGTTTCTGCTATGGCATGGAAATATTCAGAGCACAAAATTGGAAAAATTAATCCTAGTTATTACAAAACTAAATTACAAGATTCATTTTGTGGTCATGAATACATATTGGTTACAAATGTAGAAATTCATACAACTGCTAACGTTTATCATGTTGTAGTTTAATAAGGTTTATGTGTTAGCCTATTATCACCATAGAACACTGGGAAAAATGGCTTACTGTTTGCCCTTTATATTCTATTCTCATCATCTTTATTTTTTATTTTCATTTTTGATGATGGTGTGCAATGGGTAAAGTAAAACTACCTGAAATGAATCTTTTGTGATGTTAAAATCCTTCGCACATATTTCTTGTGCAGAACTGCAAAATTCACCATTCAGTGGTAGGGCTTCGATCTTGCATCTCCGAAGGTGCAATTATAGAAGATACACTGTTGATGGGGGCAGATTATTATGAGGTAATACTCCATAGAGAGACCTGACAATATATTCTTTTCTAATTCAAGTACACTTGTGCTTGCACGTGTTGTGTTATTAATATTGGTACTCTGCTGTGGATAGAATTGGTCAAGCATGAGTGATTTTTCTTATTTGATTTTGTAACTGTCGTGATTATGCTTTTTCCATTGTCTTGATACAGACAGATGCTGACAGGAGGTTTCTAGCTGCAAAGGGTAGTGTTCCAATTGGTATTGGCAAGAATTCTCACATCAAAAGAGCAATTATTGATAAGAATGCTCGTATCGGGGACAATGTGAAGGTAGATATTTAAATGTTTTATTCCCATCATTATCAGTAAGGATATGATAAAATTTGTTTGTATAAATAAAAAAAATAAAATTGGATGTCTATTTATGTATGTTTATATCCACAAACACTTCATGCCTAGCATGTTGAGAAAACCAAAAGTATATTAATAAAATGAAGTAGAAAATTATAGGAATTTTGGATGATGTCAATTCTTGACTCTTTATAATAGATGTAAACTGGTGCTCACATGCTTCTAAAATCCATTTAAGCTCATTGTGTGTTTCTTTTTCCCCCGGGGAGGTGGGGTGAGGGGTGGAAGTTTAGCATTGATTGCACATTAGGTCTAGTTGAAGAGTTGAATATTTACTGCTAAATTTATCTTCTCAGATCATTAACAGCGACAATGTTCAAGAAGCAGCAAGAGAAACAGACGGCTACTTCATAAAGAGTGGAATCGTGACAATAATCAAGGATGCTTTGATTCCCAGTGGTACCATAATCTAGAGGTCGTAGTTGCCTTTTTCCAATCCATTTTGCGGGGTTACTATCCCAACTTTTTAGCTTCAGAATTGTAATTTTACTTTTATGTAAAAATAACTAATGTTCATCTTCTAGTAACGTCGTGTACGGATAGTCAAAAATCGGACTTGACCAATTATGCTGTAAAGGTAGTTCTTTATTCAATAAAAGTTCAGTCCATAGAATATCTTCAGGATAAACAATTTGGAGTGTGTTTGCTTTCTTTGCTTGATTGTATCGCTTCTTTCTGCTGCTGGATCTATTCAAGAATAAATCAAGTCTCTGCAGAAATTCAAGCTTTTTCGATCTGTATTTTGTTTCTTTTCTCGTCTTGATTGTTATACAAGGTATTTGAGATGAATAAAACATTTTATCAATTATGATTTTGACTCTATGATAATTTTTGTCCTGCAATTGGATCCAAAACATATGGAATTGCAGACTGAATTGTTTGTTATGATATATCAACTTAAAATGAATACACCCATATTTTGTACTCTATTTCCCAATTTAGCTTTTAATGCGAAAACGGTGAAACCTTTGGTGCGTGCTGCTCTTTTGGAAGCCAAAGCAATACGTCTCTTTTCAAAATTGGCCAAGTGATGAAATTGGAGTGTGCATCTAATTTCGGACTCAAGTTGATATTTTTTGCAGTGTATTCTAAAGAGTTGCCTGTAGATTTTCAACGTGTGGACCGTTGGCATGTTGGTCTGATTTTTGAGAAACTATTTTATGAAGTACGGTGAATAGTTTGATCCCCCTCTTACATGTATGTGGGGCACAGACCTTCTGTGGTAGGATCCACAGGAGACTCGCATGTATGTGAGAGAAAGAGCAAACTATTAATCATACTCCAAGAACATAAAATAGTATAGACTTTCTGATGACCGGATAAAAATATTATAAAATATGCTAATAATAATAATGTGGAGAAAATTGTATAAAATCACATGCAAAGATTTCAGAAAATTCACTATGGAGAATACAACTTGAAGTTATCTGTCTAATATAGGAGAACTATTTTGCTGCATTTCTGCCGGCTTCGTTATTTTTACTCAGCACTTTCTTTAGAATTAAACTCAAACTTGTTACCTTATAAAGTATAATTTTTTTTTACCACTAAAGTATCTATCACCTTTGATATGCCAAAAAATTTAAGTGTAGAAATGCGAGTATTAGGGCTATCAACCTTACAATACTCGCCCTTAATTAGTCATTATTATATCAACCCAATTTAATAAAAAGAGTCTTATTTAAAAAATTTATAAATATTCAAGATAGTATTGAATGGTATGATTACTTGATTTTATTTTCTTTCAAATCTATAGGGTCCTCGTTGAAATATAATGTAAAATTCTGATCAGAGTATACATGTTTAATGCAACACTGGGGGGAAATGGGTTTCAGAGATACCTTTAGGTTTTTGTGTTGCTAGCTCTTGTGAATGAATATAGTTTACGAAATACAGAACTAACACTGTTTGGTTGGAGTGATTTTGGAGAGAAGAGAAAATGCTTTCTCTCTAGCGGCCAACTTTCTCCGCGTAAGTGGGAAGATTTGGAGCAAAGAGAGTTTCATGAATGAAACTTTTGTAGTACCCTCAAGTGACCTAATTTGTCGCTACGGATTGACACAGCCGCACTCAAACCGTGAGTTGGCGGTACATTTGGTTTGAATTCGCGTGCTGTGAAAGTCAAACCCGCAAGTTAAAATCTGAAAAATAATATTTATTTGCTCTGTCATCCTTGTTTATGTTTGTCTTAAACAGTATATGTATCGTTAGTATTGGAACTTCTATATTTTGGTGTCCTAACTACCCCTTAAAAGTAGGAGGGTAGCTTCCCTTGATATAGTAGTATAGATTATTATCATAGCAAAGATGCTCTTTCTCACTTCGATCAATTTATTTCCTGGGTTAATTTACAGTAGCCTTTGTTGGAACTTTGCAGTCGGGGGTCTTCTCAATGCTACTTTTGGAAATGCAACAGAGTTGATCATTTCAATGTATGCAATGAAAAGTGGCATGATACGTGTTATTCAGCAGTCGTTGCCAGGCTCAATTCTGTCGAACATGTTGCTTGTGCTAGGTTTTGCATTTTTCAGTGGTGGAATTGTTCATCCTAACAAGGAACAGGTGCTTAACAAGTTAGGTAATTTCCCATGCAAGTGTGGCTTAGTCTGTTTTTTGAATAGGGAAATTATATATCAATAGTACTTTGACTAAAAATTGAATAAAATATGATATGTATGGTTGTAGTTGGTTATAAGCGTTGAGTCCACCCATGTATGGTAAAACATCAACTAATTACAATTTGACACATTTCTTTGTATCCATGTTTTTCACCATTGCCTTATTCATTATATATTGAACGTATGCATTTTGTTTTCTCCTACAATGATTGACTTAACAGTAGTGTTTCCTGATCTTATTGGCAGGGAACTGCTGTGATGATTTCTGGGTTCATGGGTCTTCTGTTCCCAGCTGTACTTCACTTGACACACACCGAGTTGCATTTTGGGAAGTCTGAATTGGCCCTTTCAAGATTTAGCAGCTGCGTTATGCTTGTAGCGTATGGTGTCTATCTTTTTTTTCAGCTGACAAGCCAAGAGAATCTATATTCCCAATTAATGAGGTATTCGCTTCTACTGTTTTCCAGAAATACATTGTTTAATCTTTTCGCAAGACTTGCTTCGCTCATATTTGTTTTTGGACCTAGAGCGTATTATGATATGGGTATTATATCTTGCTCTTCACTTGGACTTCCAGCGTATATTTTGATCGGTTCAATTGTAGTAACCCTTTCATTCACAATCTTTTTAGCCTCCTCTGACACAATACCACATTGTTGCTCTGTGAACTTCTATGATGTGTTTCAGTTGCTGATCTCTTTCAAGCTTCCTCTCCAATGTCTGGATTCCACTTCTTTTTTCTTTCTTCTTTGTACACTCATTTGGGTAATTAGAGCTTTTAAGCAAGTTCCTAAACTCACAGAGTAACTGGATAGATAAGAAGAATAAGAGTAAAACCATTATGTCCATGATGGTACACTTGCAAAACCTGCTGAATATATGTGTGTGTGTGTATGAAGTTATGTTTTCTTTGTGCAACCTTCTGTCATGCATTCTATTTATTTATTCTTTATCTATCTAGTTTATGGAAAGCTCCCTGTTTACTTCTTTACATGTGTTACTAATGTTTATCTACTAATTAAATGCTATAAAATCAGGAAGAAAGTCATCCTAATGACAGCTTAGATGATGAAGAAACTCCTCAGATCTCCAAATGGGGATCTATAATATGGCTCTCTATTTTGACTGCATAGATCTCAGCCCTCTCAGAGTACCTAGTTAAAGCCATAGAGGTACCTATGTCTTACTAATTTGATTTTGTAGTTTACTCATCATCATTTCCTTGGACTGAATATTGTTCATCTTTTGAAGCAAATGATTTTAAGGTATTTTCTAAAAAATCACCATCTTCTTTACTTTTATGTTTGTTCAGAGACACCGTTTCTATATTTTATTTACATTCTATGACAAGTATGCTTACTGTTTAATGGCAAGCCTTTTCATTTGTCCTTGTCACTTCTCTAATGAAGTCGCCTCTAATCTCTCTCTCCCTAAATTTCAATGTTAGTATTTCGTGCGACAGTTTAATTTATACGCGTTGCAAGTAGTATTTCTTAGTATTTTCTTACTGTGAGGCCCAGTTTGATTAACACTTAATAGCTTTAAATGATTGAATGGTTAAATCGATCAGATTTTTAAGTTGAATGACTAAGTCTAATTTTTTTAGCTGAATGAATAAGTCCTAGCTGAATGATGTAAAAAAATAAAATATTAACTATTATATTAAATAATATTAAATAAATTTATAACAATTTTAAATTTTTTCAGAAGGGTAAAATAGTAAAAAATTGTTATTCAGATGTTTCAGACATGTCAATTATCAAACAACTTTTTTTATTTAGTATTCAGAATTCTGTTTCATTCGACTTATTTAAATTACTTAAATATTTAAAATTATTTTATTCAATTTTTATCAAACACCCACAACATCTATTGCTATAAATGTTCCAGTTTCATTTATAAGTGTTATTTTGCTCCCAATTGTTGGAAATGCGGCAGAACATGCAGGTGCAATTATGTTTGCCGTGAAAGACAAGCTTGTAAGCACTTATCGTGCTGGCTTTTATAGGACCTATGTAGGACTATTCATTATATGAATCTATGGGATTTAGTTATAGTAAAATTGAAAATTAACTTCACCATAATACGTTGTAAGATTTTTAATTACATTAAATGTGTATTGGTAACAATATAATAAAAAATTTTACAACTTACTATGGTAAAATTAATTTTCAATTTCACCATAGCCGGATCCGAATCTATGTTATGTCTGCAGGACATTTCTTTGGGAGTGAGTTATGGAGGAAGAGTCAGGTGGTGTTCTCACTAATTACATATTGTCATTTATATGAGGTTTGCGCAAACCTCATATCTGGACTCACTGATTTGCTAAAATTTACGCAAACTTCATACAAATTATAACATGTGATTAGTGTAGGGCATCGACTAACCCTGCTGATCTAGGACCAACTAATAATTTTTCGTTGCAATAAATTCATCAACACATATATCAATGTTTGGGGTAGGTATTAAATGATTTATGCATTGATGTCGTTTGCTAGCTATGCATTTTCATTTTGAATTGGACTTATCAACTTTTATATTCGTACTTATGGGATCACCAAATCTGCTTTCATGATATAGGTTGTTTATTTTAATTTTTTTAGCGATCAGTCGCTATATGCTGAAGTCTGAACCAACTTGTATTTATTCTAGGTTGAAGCTACTTTTATGCTATAGACAACGCCTTAGAGATTGATTCATACCCTTTGAAATACGCATGCATAGAAGTCATTCAAAAATTTGCTTGCAGCGGATAAAAGCTTGGGCCACTAAGTGATGTAGGACAATATTTGGAGAAAAATAATTGCTGGAAATTAAATTAATTGGAAAAAACGTAACTAGGGTGGAATTCCGCACTCCGACTACCCTAGGATCCTCAACCGTAGAATAGCAAGTTATCGCAGTCAATAATTTTGTCTCAATAATAATATTTTCAATAGCCTAATGAGTCTGGCAATTACATCTATATTTTATATAGAACAAAACCCTAATTCGGACTTATGGCCCAAGGAAAAACAAAGGACTTAAATACCCAAATGTTATGCTCAGTGATTGGATTGAATTGAATTGAAATGAAAAAGAAGAGACAGAGCAGAAAATCAAATAAAAAAATGGAAGAATCTGGAATTTCAGCAAGTTGATGTAACAACTTTTGCTCCCCAAAATACAGCTTTCATTTTCAGTTACAACAAACAACTAACTTATATTCAGTTACAACTAACTCCTCCCGACACGTGTCGTTCCTTCCATCTAAATGTAACACCGTATAAAAAACATCTAATTACTAATATTTTAAATAAAAATCTGCAATAATAAAATAACATAAAAATCATATCCACGTCGACAACGCTTTAGAGATTGATCCCTATCACTAAATAAAGTTTTACAGGGTTTTCCTTACCTGTTCTTTATTCCCAGCAACCTCTTCGGTCTCTTAAAATTGGTGTAGGCTTGTAAGTTCTATTGTGCTCTTTTTTAAGAATTATTTGCTTCGAGTTTGAGGGTACGCTAGGTAGCTAGGGAGGATGTGGCTTGGTCTACTGATAAGAAGGAAGTTATCTTCTACGTGAAATCTTATTATTTTTTACCGTGTAGTGGAGAAAAGAACCCTTTGTCATGGAAGATTATTTGGTGATTTGGTTAATGAAGGCTTCAAAAGTTCCCCCCCCCCCCCCCCCCTCCTTTTGTTGGGTATTTTCATTGTTGAAGCATTCACAACAGGCTTGAGTTTGTCACCATTTGGCTAATCAATGTAGTGTATTATGATTGCCACCAAGGCATCAATGGTGTCATAAATGCCATGTTTTAATAGATCAGTATCAGTTATCCACTCCTTTGATGAAGACGTTCCAAAGGAGTAATATGACATCTTTTGCTGAATGCTGCTTTTAGGATCAAATTCTTTGTTTAAAGGTATTTCTGTAATGTGTATATGGCTATATGCTGCCTCGTCTTCTGTGTTTTAACTCTTTGCATTTTCATTGCTGTTGCTATAATTACAGATTCCTTTTTGCGTGGTTGTTGGGTGGATTGTAGGCTCTCCTATGGACTTGAATTTTTAACTTTTTGAGACGGTCACTCTTTTCATGACTGTTCTAGTAGTAGCCTTCATGCCGCAGGTTAGCCTGTTGTGAAAAATACTTCTTTTGTTGTTCTATTTGACTTTGGAAAAAATGTACTCAATCCATCTCTTAATATATGTCATTTTAAAGTTGTATGTAAGTATTAAAAAAATAATTGTATAACATTAAATATAATATCAATGGTTTATATTATTCTTGCATTATAATAATATAATGGTATTTATTGGATAGAAAATAGTGAAAGAATAAAAGTTATATTTAATATTTTGGATAATATTGGAAACTAAACAATTAATGCTTACTTGAAATTTTTAAACGACAAATATTAAGGGGCAAAATCACTTATCTAAAATGATATTTAAAAAGGGAAGGAGGAAGAATTATTTTTCTTGATTGTTTATAGCACTTGTTTTGATTCTGAATATCAACTAACAAGAGAAAAATTACTTTGTTTTGAAAGGATTCAGATCACCAATATCTAAACTTTGTTCCGTATCTATGGAGACATAGAACTATGAGGTACGCGCATACTTGTGGATCCAAAATATGAGGTTTGCACATATTTCATAGTTCCATATCTTTAAATACAAAGATACAGAATAAAGTTTAAATACAGATGATCTCATACTATTTTGAAAGGGCATACAATCTTTTTCCGTACTTTCTTTCTCTTATTGTCATTTTTACTTTTTATATCTGTGTATGTATGTATTTTTGTGTTTTTAAAAGAATAATTTTCTTACATTTTTGTCTTTTTTAAAATATTTTTAATATATATATTTTAGTTTTATTTTATCCTTTCTTATGTTTATCTTTTATTTTTCTTCTTGTCTTTCTACTTTTACTCTTTCACATGGGATTCTATTTCAGCCCAAGTAAAGCACATCTTATAAGAATTGGTTTTCGGAAAAAATGAAGTGCCTGGTTGTAAATGAATCGAAATTTGGCAAGATAACTGCACCATTCCGCCATTATATGTGGCAAAGACACAACTTCAAATTAGTTATAATGTACTAATGATTCTAGTGCAATTCTCTCTGTCTATCCGTCTCTCTCTCTATACACACACACACACACACACTCTGTTCTTATAAGGATTAATACTGCATTTTAATCTATGAAGAATCTGTCTGTCTCTACTTTTCACTGTTTACTCCGCAGTGAATGTATTCTTGTGTTTGCAGGATGGAACTTCCAATTACTTTAAAGGACTGATGCCCCTCTTTTGCTACCTGATAGCTGCGGCAAGTTTCTTTGTACATAGATATCCTAAATCTGTAGTTGAGTAATTACACGTCCTGCTGAGAACTGATGGCATATAATGGATATTGGAATTAATGAAATGATATCTTTTCTGGGATGTTAAATTACCTTTCGTCATGATTTTAAGTTCATCTTCTTGTTCACATACTATGCTGCCTATTTGTTGTTCTTAAATATTTCCTTTTTTGCCTTTTGATGGAATGAAATGCGGCGGAACTTGATGTAGCAGAGGATAAGCTCTCAAAAACTTAGTTACTATAAGCACAATGGGAGCATCACCATGAACCTGCTAGAACCGAAGCCTTCAAGTGTTGCAGAAGAAAGGGCCCTCAAAAAGTTGGCCGATTAAGAGCAGATTCGATTGCTATAAAGCTTACGAGGTCAATCATTTGATTGTATAGTTTTTGAAACTGAGCATCTCAGTTTGAGTTCAATGGTTATTGTAAACTGCCTATAATGAGTAGTTTCCAGCCCCTTAATTGGAAGGTTGGACATTGACTCTAGTTTTCAAAATAGAATTTAGTTAGCGAAAGTCAATGATGTGAAGGAAGATTTTAAATTTAATACACTGATTGATAGTGTATGCATAATGATATTTGAGTCAGTACACTTTGTTTAAATAAAGATAATTTTTTTGTAACATAAGTATTTTATTAATAATGTATTATAATGTTAACATTATTTCTTATTCACTATCGGTGTATGAAACTTTAACTCGTAAAAAAAATGCAGCTCTGTTTTTTCATCTTTTGCTCATTACTAGTGATGTACTTTGTACATCGTTTTAGAAAATCTTATTATGTTTTTTTTAATCTCTTAAACATAGTGATCATTCTGCGATGGAAAATATGAATTTGAGAAGTTGAACATCCTTTCCTCAGTAGAATCTTTTGCACAGATAAGTGATATTTTAGGATGAACTATTTCATCATATTTGCGTATGATTTACATTTGAGAATTTGTACTTTCTTTCTTCTGGAGTAAGGCTCTTTTGCTTTACTTGTATGATTTCTTACGATGAACTATTGCATTTAAAACCGTGTATCTAAGAGGACCGTGGACGCGTCACAGGTCTATATATATATATATATATAGCTAATTAATTGTTGCACAAATTTAAAGTGCAAAGCTACGTTTTTGTTTTGTCTTCGTAAATATAGTTTACGTGTTTGTAACATATAAATACATTGAAAGTATAATAATACAATGGGGAAAAGATAATTTTTTGTTTTGTCTTCGTAAATATAGTTGACGTGTCGTAACATATAAATACATTGAAAGTACAATAATGCTATGGAGAAAAGATAATTTAAAACATGCCTTATTGAAGTTTGAAAAATACGTTTTTGTTGTCTTCGTAAGTATAGTTGACGCGTTTATAACTTATAAATAGATTGAAAATATAATAATATAATGAGAAAAAAAGTAATTTAAGGCATGTTTTAGTCAAATTTAACTAGTCAAGTTTAACTAAAATTACTTAATAAAATAACTTAAATTTTATAATTAAAAATTTTTATTTGATAAAACTCAAAAATAAAAACTTAATTCTATTGCATAAAACTATGTCGTTTTATTAAATAGACTTATTCAAGTTTAACTAAATTGTATGCTTTAGGTAACATTTTTTCCAATATAATATCTAAATATATTTTGAGTAATGTTAGGTAACTATGCAAAAATTATCAAGATTTGTTTAGACAAATATTACTATGTTGTGCAATATAACTCAATTGATTCGGACAATTCATCAACATTTATTTAGACGAAGTTAAATAACTTTCGTTTAGTCAAATAATAATTTATCTATTTTAAAATATAAAATTATTATTGATTTTTTGAAGTGAATTTAAAAATATTTTAAAATTAAAATTGACATGAATTCTTTTAATTATAATCAATACAATTATAAATATAGTAAACTATATAAAAATATTACTCATTGTAAAATTAATTATTTTATTTTTTAATAAATCATCTTAATTTTAAATTTAAAAATATATCAAATTAACTTTTAAAATCTTAATTATGTCCCTATATATATATATATATATATCAATGGTGCATAATTATTGGGGCATATATAATTCAGTGCATGTAGCATTTACTGACCGTTTAGTTGGATGGAATTGTTTTAGAAGGGAATAGAATGATGGTTAAAATCGAAACTAAATTAACATAGAATCGGAATTAAATATTATATTTATGCATTTGGTATATTGTTTAAAAGTTATATCGAAATGGAATAAAATAGAATGTAATGATCAAAATATTCCTAACTAAGCTAACTAAATAACTATATATTAAAGACTCTTTTTAAAAAAAATAATAATAATATTAAAAGAAGATGTGACATGATGTGATATTTCGCGACTCTACTTATTTTTCTTATATTTACAAAAATGTCATCAAAAATCTTCAAAACGACGTCGTTTTGATAAATGTATGTTACTTAATGAGGTATATTAATTAAGATGTATGCTTTTGAACTATCATATATATATATATGTGTGTGTGTGTGTGTTATACTATTAAATATCTATCTAATTTAAATATATAATAATATATTATAAACATATAATAATATATATTTAATATATAATATGATGGATATCATATGTATTGTATTGTATTGATATAATATAATATAATACCTATTAATATATATAGAAAATTGATATTTTCATAGTCAAAAATGATATTTTCACTGCTAAACTGTCGCTATAGATGTATAGTAACGATTTTGACAGTCGTTATATATTTATAGCGATAATTTGGCTATAAAAATATCAATTTTTTATATATAATATCTTATATTATATATATTTATTCATTTATATAGATGAGGGTATTTTTGTCTTAACATTATTTTTTTCATTCTTTTCTCATGCTTATTGGAGTCGTCATTTCTTAACCCCTAACTAATATATAAAGAAAACATAATTATTTAAATAATCATTTTGATCAAATTTAGCATACCAAATGATGAAAAGGATAACTTAGTCAAAATAATCATTTTTTTCCGTTCTTAATTCTTTCAAACCAACCGCCCATAAAGTTCAAACACCGGTGGATTGACTATATAATACATGTCTAGCTAGGAAAATTCTTTAACTTGTACCCAAAGAAAATTATACTACAAATAGAACGTAATTTCCTTGAAAACTACTGGAGTACTAAATTTCTAAAGACTTTGAAGTTTACACGCAATTTAGTCAAGGTCAATACAAAATATCCAGGTTGCCCTGCCTATATAAACATGCATGATTCTGTAAACTTAATTATAAATATAAAGCTGGTTAAAAACAGCATGGCTAGATTAATATTTTTAGAAGTTCCGGGAGATGGTATTGCAGCACCTACTACTGGTGGTGGTGGTGGTTCATCAGCGGTTATTTTCATGCTTTGCATGGTGGTTATGGCATTGTCAATCATGTCGATGATCGTCTTTGCTTGCGCTGACTCAGGTAAGTCCAACGCTAAACGTCGGAGAAGCAGTGGTGGTGTTGGAGGTGGAGGTGGTTGTGCTGGTGGTGGTGGTTGCGGTGGTGGAGGCAGTGGTGGCTGTGGTGGTGGTGGCGGTGGCTGTGGTGGCGGTGGTGGCGGCTGTGGTGGCGGAGGTTGTTAAAGAAAACTAGCTAGCTGGTCTAGTGACTAGTGACATAGAGTGGTGTGTTATAAATATACTCTTTTTCGTTTACTCATGTATATTTAACTGTTCAATCGTTGTACTATATTTTACTTGTACAATCCATAAAGTGAAATTAGATATTAATAAAATAATATTTTATTCCTTTTAATTTACAAGAATCTTATTAATTTAAAAAAAAAATTAATTTAAAATATTTTAAAATATAAAATTGATATAGATTCATTTAAAATTATAAATTAATAAAAAATTTAATTGGTAATACTTTTTAGATAGTTTAAAATATTAATCATTATATTGACTAAATTTAAGTGAATTTATATCAATTTTAATTTTAAAAATATTTTAATTTAATTTTTGAGAAATCAATAATGACCGATAAAAGATTTTCTGAAAATCATATATTGAGCTTGCCTTTTATTGGTTCAAGTTCCAGATTATGATATACCAGTACTTGACGAAATATATACTTGATGATAAAAAGATTTAATAAAATATTCATATATATGGATCTTGAGGCATGTTGTGACTTAAATTTTTTTGGTAGTCAAGGTAAATTAATATTGTCAAAACTGTCTTCTCAAAATATAAAAATGAAACCTAGAAAGAAGTTGAATGGGCA
Organism: Hedera helix; assembly: GCA_947179155.2. Taxonomy (NCBI): domain Eukaryota; kingdom Viridiplantae; phylum Streptophyta; class Magnoliopsida; order Apiales; family Araliaceae; genus Hedera; species Hedera helix. Next base: position 36,384,416 of record OX359268.1, on the reverse strand, counting down.
ATATTTTCTAAATTATCTATGTATTTGAAAAGGTTGACTAAAACATCAACTTATAAAAGTTTTGTCAAGTAGGGGGAAATGGTGGAGGATATATTATATTTTATTATATATAATATTTAATTATTTTAACCTTTTAATAGGATTGACTTTGTAATCCACTAAAGTATTTAAGTTATATTAGGTTTAGTATATTAAATAAGAAATTTTTTGACACGATCTTAAAAGCGTATTCAAAGTATATATTTAATTTTGAGTTGACTTATTATTATTATTAAGATATATTTATTATCTATGAAGTTTTTTCTACATGATAAATTTCACATCTCATTTTTTTTTTGTGCATTCAAAGGTCTTCCAGCGAATTATAAAATTATTTTACCTAATGATTCTAAATATTTGTTATCGTCGGAACAATATCTGAACTTCCATTATGCATCGATCTAAAATAAAATTATAAAATGTATGAAAAAATGATATTGCATACAAATATAATGTATTTTCCTCGAAAATTCCTAGACTTATAAGTTTGTAAGAAATTTAGTTAAGTCGTATTTAATATGATAAATATAATTTATGGTATTAAATAAGTTTGTTTTATTTTGGCACAAGAAAGAAATTAAAATTTAAAATCTAAATCTGTTGATAATGGAATCTAAATCGGCCGAGAAAGTCGTCAACTGGTTTAAATTCCCTATTTATTATTTCTAGTAGTGTTTTGACTTATTTTAGATTTATTTAGATAAATATTTAACATATGTAATTAGGTCTTCATTTAAATACTCTCTCTTTATAAATAAAGGTTTTTAGAGGTTATTAAGTCCATTTGTGTGGTTATATTATATTTTATTATATATAATATTTAATTATTTTAACTTTTTAATCGCAAGAATTTCCAACTTAACTTAGGCTTGACTTTGTAATCCACTAAAGTGTTTAAGTTATATTAGGTTTAGTATATTAAATAAGAATTTTTTTGACACGATCTTAAAAGCGTATACAAAGTATGTATTTAATTTTGAGTTGAATTATTATTATTATTAAGATATATTATCTATGAAGTTTTTTTCTATATGATAAATTCCACATCTCAAATTTTTTTTGTGCATTCAAGGTCTTCCAGCGAATTATAAAATTATTTTACCTAATGATTCTAAATATTTGTTATCGTCAGAACAATATCTGAACTTCCATTATGCATCGATCTAAAATAAAATTATAAAATGTATGAAATTAGATATTATATACGAATATAATGTACTTTCCTAAAAAATTCCTAGATTTATAAGTTTGTAAGAAATTTAGTTTGCAAGAAATTTAGTTAAGTCGTATTTAATATGATACATGTGACACCCCCAAATTCTGGTACCAATATCTCGAATTTGGTGCTCATGATCAAATACATACATCACCTCTTAAACAACATATATTACTAAATGCGGAATAAATAAACATAAGTTGTTCATTACAAAAGGCTTACTACGGTCCCAAGGTCTCAACCTTAAAAAAATTACATCATGACGATCCTATTAATATAAACAGGGTTCCATGATTTACAAAACAGGAATAAAAATATTTAAACTATTCTTAAAGCTTGCCCTTGCTTTTGTTCTTCTTGGAGTGCTCAGGCCTAACTGTAATTAGTTCATGATATATATAGCAAGAGTGAACAATTAATATGCTCAGCAAATTTAAAATAATACAGGCATATCATGAATAACTGCGAATAAAGTGAAAGCTCAACAATTTATAGAAGTTAATGAAATGATTGATAAGATAATCAAAATCCAAACGAAGGAATTGAACGATGATTATTTACTGCTAAATGGTCCAACCGACCCTGAACATTTTCAAAAAAACAACATTCCGATTATCCTTTTAAAAATCAGACTGTACTTGAGGGGATCCGCCGCCTCTTGTACATGTATATGCATAACATTAAACTCTAACCATGTCGAACTATGACATTTATAATTCCCCATTTAAGGTTTGTTCTCTCAGTACAAGACTTTCACACCAATCAACTGGTTTGTAATAGCTTTTAAAAACATTTACTTTATATGTTCAGCCGAAACAAATGGCGTAGACCCATTTGTTGAACAGTTCATGAAGTAAAGAACTTTAAATAATTTACTTGTTCAATAATAGAACATATTTTTCAAATGCATCGATGTACGAATATCAATACTGTCATTTACATAGAATAATTAGCGATCAATTAAACTATTTGACATGCTCAAAAATAATAGTTCAAGTTTGAGTTAGGAAACTTGTCTCTGTCGTAGTCTACAGCTTACACGACTTAAATTACAGTCCTTGAAAGACCTAGTATTAAATAGGTTCATCTATCAATTAGTAACACACATAGGATTTCATATATCACTATTAAACAGTATGCCACGTAAGCACAATTCCCTATTTAGCAACACGTAGCTTATACGACAATATAATCACACTCGGATAATATCTTAATTATTAAACAATATTATACTACATTCAATAATATTTAATTCACTTACCAATGTTATTAATTATTTAACAACATCCCAATTGATTATTAATATCATTAATCTGTTAATAATATTTAATCCTCTACTATTATTATTAACTATTTGATAATAAGTTAATCACTTAGTATTATTATTAATTATTTTATAACAATTTAATCATTCACCATTATTATAAATTATTTAATAATAATTTAATTGTTTGCTATTATTATTAATCATTTAATAATAATTTAGCTAATACCATTATCTAATAGTATTTTAAACACTTAATAACTTATAAAAATCTAAACAATTTTAAAGCAAATTGTTTAACTACATTATTATTTTCTTAATCTCTTTGCTTTATTTATTTAATATTAATTAAATAAATAATTAAGTTGGATTAGCCTTTATTTCTCTTTAATTATTATTTAAAATTATTTAAATAATAATTAATTAAGTAATTATCACCATTTATTATTTAATATAAAGTAAATAATAAATAATTATTTTATTAACTTCATCTCCCTTTTATTATTGTTTAAATAATAATTAATTAACTAATTTATTCTTATTCCTTATTTAATTATTAATTAAATAATAAATAATTATTTTATTAACTTTATATCCTCCTTTATTTATTATTTAATAATAAATAATTAGTTATTATTCTTATTTTCTTTAATTATTATTCAATATCAATTAAATAATAATTAATCATAGTAATGGCCTTTATTTTCTTTATTTATAATTTAGTATAAAATAATAAATAATTATTTAACTTGGGTCCTAAATTAATTATATCAATTTTTAAACATTTTGACCCATTTTGGTTATATCAAGTCCAACCTGACCCGTTTCAAAAGGCTTGACCCGACCCGGATAATAAAATATCATTTTCAAAAATCTGCCATCAAAGCCCCGACTTTCAAAATAGAAACATGTTTGGGCGAATTTTTCAGATTTTTTAATTTTGTCCATTTGATTCCAACTTTCATAAAATCTTCAATATAAGTCTAAATGACCTCAAATTGGTATCGATGGATTCGTATCTTCTTAAACTACAATATTCCATCATTGGATCAAATTTTTAGAAAAGGTTTGGTTATGAAAAATAGCTACAAAGTGGATGGTTGCGCATTAGGGCTTGACAATGAACCACTTTGGTTTCAAAAAGCATAACTCACTCATTTTAACACCTTTTGATATGATTCCAACTAGGTTTTATTCTTAACTTACATACCTAGCATATGAAGAAATAAATCACACATACATCTTGTAGGTTTCAAAATACAAAGCCCCGAACCATACGTTCGATTAAGGTTTCATCGGTAAAAAATATTTTCATGCTTTTTGATAAACCTTCTTATCATCTAAGCATTTAAACATATTATATTAAACCACAAAACCATAGATTAACACATCTAGCATGATTTTAAGCATCTAGAGCTTTGAAATTTGTTTTGAACCATCAAAATAGATTTTTGACCATCAAAACCACTTCAAGCACTTAGAACACAAAGGTGAAAAATAAAACAAGGGTTTGAAAACTTTTAAACCTTCTAATGGTTTTTCTTCTCCTTTCTAAAAACTTCACCAAGCTTGGATAATCTATCTTGCTAACTAGATAATCTCTCATTGAAGAGCTAGGGTTTATCCCTTTTTAAGCTTCTCCTTTTCTCAATCTTTCTCCCTTTCTTTCTATTTTTTTGTTTCTAGCAACTTGGAAGCAATATGACTAATGAAATGAAGAATATGCTGAAAATGAGAGAGAAATAGAGAGTAATGTAGTGTTAGTAGATGTTGTATACTTACATGTTATGTAAATATACGCATCAATAGCCATCCTAGCTTTCTTACGCAAGCCCCCCTATTTTCCTTACTTCTACCCACACCTTGAGCCTCTAAAAACTGAACAAAATCAGCCCCCAAATCCCTTACAAAGCTGCTGGAAATCTTAGGGCAAAAGGGTCCAAGTTTTGCTTTATTTTTTTGTTTTCTTTTAATGCCTAAATGTGTTAGTAAAATTATATATAATGATACATATATATACAATCACCAACACCAACATTTGGGCTATAATTGAATCATTTCTTTGAGCCTTAGTCACACTCCAATTGGACTCAAATAATTTAAATATTTGGGCCTTGCATTAAATAATCCAATGGGCTAGGTATTTGGCTTGGTTGGATCATTAATTAAATTACTTTATACTTAATAAAATATATCATTAATAACACATAATCCAATTAGATATGCTAGGCAATTAATATAATTGGATTATTGATTAGGGTTTCAATTTAATTCTCATATTAATTTATATTAGGCTTTTATTTAAATCAATACCAATATTAGCCCTAATATTAGTTATGTCACAAATAGACTTTGAATACCTCCTACCATCCATATTATCCCAAAACTAGGGTTTGGATTGAAATTAGGGTTTACAACTTATAAACAGTGTTACAGAATTTTCGGATCCTTACAATATATATAATTTATGATATTAAATAAGTTTGTTTTATTTTTGCGCGAGAAAGAAATTGAAATTTAAAATCTAAACCTGCCGATGACGAAACCTAAATCGTCCGAGGAAGTCAGCTGCTGGTTTAAATTCCCTATTTCTTATTTTTAGTAGTGTTTTGACTTACTTTAGATTTATTTAGATAAGTATTTAACATATGTAGTTAGGTCTTAATTTAAGTACTCTCCTTTTATAAATAAAAGTTTTTAGAGGTTATTATGTCCATTTGTGTGGTGTACGTAAACATCCAAATTTTGTGTCTATATTTAATAATTATTGATTATTTACAACAAGAGAATGAAATTGTAAAATCTTGATAAATTGAGGATGTCAGATGATGACTTACAAATGCAACAAAAAATACTTGAAAAGTACTCATAGGCCCCGGGGTACTAAAGATATTAAAAGAATGTCCAAAACACCACTTTTGACATAACAAGATTCTTGCAACCCTTTTCTCTCTTTTAATAGATCCAAAATGGGTCAAATAGGATATCGTTTCGAAGATCTCGAAACGACCATCCGCATGGGGGTCACACATATCACAATTCTTTTCAAATTGAAAGTTATGGTCGTTGAAAGGTCAGAGAGGCAAAGCTGAAAATTTTAAAATACGTAGGAACCAAAGTTGTGACCATACTTGCGACTCAGGGACAAGTCGTGACCATACTCATTGCTCAACCTTTGAACCTCTTCTCAGTATTATTTATCCCTTGTGTATGAAAAAGATAGAGCTAAGCAATTTTAGGGAGAGAAACTCCGAAAATACATATAAAAGTGAGAAAAAAGAAAAAAAACAACCAATCTCCACTCAATCATCCTTCTTCAACATTCAATCAATAGGAATGAGAAAGCCACTTCAAACCTTGAAATTCAATCACCATCCTCAAGCTAGTAAGGTCCAATTCTAAATTTCCTAAATTTAATTGAATCATATAGAATTGTTAATTTTTATCATTATATCATCTCTATTTCTCAATTAGTATGTGAATTGGGTATTATTTTGAATTGTGTGAAAAATCATTGAATTACTTGTGTATAATGTAAGACCATGAATTTTATGAAATACAAAATTTAATTTTTCTTCATATATATATTTTTTCATGAAACAGTAAGTGGTTAAATTGACAAAATTAAAAGTTAAAGATGTTATATGCAAATTTTATTATGTCGGACAATATTCGTTTGGTCGGGAAATATTCGTTTTGTCGGAGAATATTCGGGTCGTACGACGGTGCCGAAATAACTAATTATTGGTGGATCCCACAACGGAATATTTATCGGATATAAAAAATGACAGAAGTAACATTTTTAAATAAAAATAGTCAACGGTGTTATCACTTTTAACTGTTAAAATACCGGTGATAAAAGAGTAGTAGCCTATGGTAATTTATGGTATTTTACTGTAGCACGCAGTATTCTACAGTAGCACAAGGTATTGTGCGGCGTTTATATTATTGAACTGATAAATTGGTTATTACACAGTATTTGCATTATTGATCTGATAATTGACACCGTAACTGTTGCACGTCATTTCATCAATAATTGCCACTGCATAATATTTTATGTTATCAATTCAATAAATGTTGTTACACAGTATTTTGCATTATTTATTTAATAATTGTCATTACTGTAAGACCCCGAATTTTATGAAATACAAAATTTAATTTTTCTTCATATATATATTTTTTTGAAACAGTAAGTGGTTAAATTAACAAAATTGAAAGTTAAGGATGTTATGTGCAAATTTTATTTTGTCGGACAATATTCGCTTTGTCGGGGAATATTCGTTTGGTCGGGGAATATTCGTGCCGTACGACGGCGCCGAAATAATAAATTATTGGTGGACCCCACAACGGAATATTTGTCGGATATAGAAAACGACAGAAGTAACCTTTTTAAATAAAAATAGTCAACGGAACTGTTAAAATACCGGTGATAAAAGAATAGTAGCATACGGTAGTTTATGGTATTTTCTGTAGCACACGGTACTCTACAGTAACACACGGTATTGCATAGTGTCTCATATTATTGGTCTGATAATTGACACCGTAACTGTTACGCATCATTTCATCGATAATTGTCACTGCATAATATTTTATATTATCAATTCAATAATTGTTGTTACACAGTATTTTGCATTATTGATTTAATAATTGTCATTACACTGTATTTTATATCATTGAGTTAATAATTGTTGTTGCACTGTTTTTAAAATTATTGAACCTAATAATTGTCACAGTAACATATGCACAGTAATTCACATTATTGAATCAATAATTGTCATTACACAGTAACGTATGCTTTATTTTACATTATTGTTATCTCTATTATGATGTTATTTAAACAGTTGTATTTCATTAATTTATTGACTTGATATCTAAGAGCTAACTATACTGTATTTATAACAATTAGTCATAATAATTGAATTGATAAAGTTATTTGTTTATAATATAAAGTTAGGTGATTATTAGGTGATATGAAATGAATGGTGTAGATTAAAGTGTGAATTATTGTTGAATAATTGAATTGATTTGTTTATAATATAAAGTTAGGTGATTATTAGGTGATATGAAATGAATGGTGTAGATTAAAGTGTGAATTATTGTTGAATAATTAAATTGATTTGTTTATAATATAAAGTTAGGTGATTATTAGGTGATATGAAATGAATGGTGTAGATTAAAGATAATATAATATTTGAAATGGATGGTGTAGATTAAAAGGTGATCTTTAAATGAATGATAAGATTTTTGGCTATAAATAGAAGCCTTAACTTAAGGATTTTTCATAAACTTCCTTACTTGTTCTTTCTTTCTCTCTCTAAATACTTCTTGTGAAAGTTCTCTCTAAGTGTGCTTAAGTCATCTTGAGTATTTGTGAAGATCTATAAGTATACGTGTACTGTTCAAGTTAATCAACCTCATTTAAATCAATATCCAGTCACGTGTTACGGTAAGGGATACCATCTTTTTCATCTTCCATTATTCAAACATACTATGGTAAGGGATTATCATTATTTGATTCTCGATAATAATATTGTTTCTTCCTTACTCATAAGACGTGCCTTTTATTTCCATGTATTAAATTGTGGGAATAACCTTACGGAGCGGATTGCCGCCTGTTGGTGAATAACCTTTCGTATTCATTCATTATTAATATCTGAGAATAACCTTACGGAGCGGATTGCCGCCTGTTTGGTGAATAACTCTTTGTACTCAAATTCTATTAAATTGTGGGAATAACCTTACGGAGCGGATTGCCGCCTGTTGGTGAATAACCTTTCGTATTCATTCATTATTAATCTCTGAGAATAACCTTACGGAGCGGATTGCCGCCTGTTTGGTGAATAACTCTTTGTACTCAAATTCTATTAAATTGTGGGAATAACCTTACGGAGCGGATTGCCGCCTGTTGGTGAATAACCCTTTGTATTAATTTCCTTCACCTTTTGTTAATCAAACCTGCTACGGTAAGGGATATTATTTTCTTTCATACTCCTAAATCGAAATTTATTATGGAACTATTGCTTCTATAATTCCTGAAAATATTATATGTTCCATAATAGTTGAACTTCATTATTTCAACTGAACCTTCCTATTTACGTGAACCTTTCTATTGAATTGTAACCGTTATTCTGAACAGTGGATCTTGAATATCATTTTTAAATTTCACTCCACATCATGTTGACAATTTGGACATTATTTGAATCTGTACAAAGTAAACTTCCGATACTTATTGTTATCCTATTTCTTCTGTTCATCATTTATATCATTCTAATCATCCAAAAATCAAGCTGTTGTGAATATCTGTGGCCGGGGGCACAGATGTGATATATTTGTTGAACAGATGATAGGTTAAAGGCGATATAATAGGTTAAAGGCGATACATCTGTTCGGTGTCTTTTATGGCACATGGTGAATGTTCTCTTTGGCCCGTAGTGCAAAGATGAACTGTTGTTTGGTATGATTATGACCAAAGGCTGAATCTGGTATAATCATGACCGTTGGTGTTATATTGAATGTCTTTGGCCCGTAGTGCAAAGATGAACTGTTGATCTGCATGATTATGATCAGGAACTGTGAATTTGTATTATCTTGACTAATGATATTTCAGATGATAAAAGTTGATGATGTTTTTCCTAAAAAGAGAACCGAGTGGACATTATAGTCTGCATTATTCTTCTAATATATTACTCATTCCGCTGCTATTATTGATCTGAACGTTGTTTAAGAATTTAACTGCAGTTTTTGATATAAACCTTGTAGTCTATTGTATTCTATCAAGAACTCAGCTGTTGAAGACTAATGATAATTTATTCGTCATTATATTAGTCATGATATTCTTTACTGGGCTATTTGAGCTCACCCTTTCTTTTGTTCCATTGTTTTTCAACAGGAGATGAAAACATAACAGGGTCTAGCCGGGGAATGGAGTGAGGGTCCGAGGAATAGTTATCATAGTCTTCACGTTTTGTAAAATAGTGTGGCAATAATAGTGAAGACTTAGTTGTGTATTATTATACACTGTATTGTTGTACGTTGTGCTTTGTTGTAATAATTTTGTTGTAGTCTTTTGACGACTCAAGTTTGGGCTGTGTGAGCCCAGATTTGGGGGCGTCACAGTTGGTATCAGAGCTTAGGGATATGGTCTTTAATGGAGATCTGGGTTAGAACTAGGAGGGGAGAGACGAATAGAATCAGTCACTAGTGTGTCCTACCTAAAATAGATTTTATTATCTAATGAGTCGATTTGAATGTAGGAACATGAAGTGATGAGTCAGTTTATTTGAACTAACATTTATTTTGTGACCACAGTTTAGTATGACATCTGGAAATCAAGAGGTTAACTATGGAATGCCTGAAGCAAATGTAGCCGAGAATCAAGAGGCCCCAAACAATCCTCCTGCCAACTCAGGAAATAATGTTCCTGATAACATGATGAACGATGGATTCTTTAGGAATTTCATGCAGTTCATACAGAATCAAGGAAGAGGAAATCCAGTCAATAATAACGGTAGAAACGCTGGCAATTTGAGGATGGTCACTGTTAAGCAATTTAAAGAATTAGGACCACCTGAATTCCACGGGAAGCCTGACCCACTCAAAGCGGAGGCATGGCTAAAGCAGACGACAAAAATACTTGATGTATTACAATGCGCTGATGATCAGAAGGTGCCATTTGCCACTTTTATGTTACGAGGTGAGGCGGACCATTGGTGGGAAGCGGTAAAACGTATCCAACCTTCAGCACTCGAAATGTCTTGGACAGAATTCGAAGAACTGTTTAACGAGAAGTATTTCCCAGAAAGCATCCGCCATATGAAAGAGGTGGAATTCATTAAGCTGGAGCAGGGAAACATGACAGTCTCCCAATATGAAGCCAAGTTTGCCGAGTTATCTCGCTTTGCCACCCATCTTGTGGATGACGAAGCACGAATGAGTCGGATGTTCCTAAGAGGTTTGAGATTCAAAATTCGTCAACAACTTAGCTCTCATAAATTTAGTTTGTATTCAGATGTTGTAGATAGGGCTCAAAGGGTGAAGCAAACAGATGAAACATTGCAGCCAAGAGTTAATGATCAGCATAGAGAAAGGAGTGACAACAACCACAGGAACGAGAACCATCGAGGAGGTAACCAACACTTCGGTGGTAATTCCATACCAAATAACAGAAGAGGAGAATCTAGTGGGAACAATTTCAAAAGAAAGAGATTCCATAATAATTATGGAAGGGCACCAGCACCAGTACCAACACCAGCACCGACCCCAGTTTCAAGGGGAGAAGATCAACCACCAGTGAGATGCTATAGGTGTGGTCAGGAAGGTCACATCAGCCCAAACTGTACACTGCAGTCCAAAAAGTGCTACAGTTGTGGGAAAGAGGGTCATCTTGCGCGGTTCTGTCCTGCCACAAAATCAAGTCCAGCTGCAATGATGATACCAAAAGCTAGCGCGGATAAGGGAAAATCTGTAGTTCAAGGGAGAGCTTTTGTTGTGACATCCCAAATGGCGCGAAACTCGAACGAGGTGATAACCGGTAAGCTATTCATAAATTCTCGTGAAGTCTACGCTTTGTTAGATACTGGCTCTACCCATTCTTTTATCTCACCTGCATGTGCTCAGCGTTTAAACTTAACTCCTAAAAATTTGGACTTTGACTTATCAGTTGAAACCCCATTAGGAGAAATGACCATTACATCTACTGTCTATAAATCTTGCCTAGTTCAAATCAACAACCTCACATTACCTGTTGACCTTATTTCTTTGGAGATGCATGAATTTGATGTGATTTTAGGAATTGATTGGTTGACTACCCATCATGCTAAAATTGATTGTTTTCATAAGATTATTAGTTTTCATATTCCTAATCAACCTGTCATGCAAATTCAAGCAACTAAACCATTGAAATCTATAACTGTTATTTCTAGCCATAAAGCCATTCGTTTATTGAAAAACGGATGTCAAGCCTTTTTAGCTCATGTCACTGATTTGAACAAAAATACGTCAAACTTGAATGATATTCCCATTGTTAATGAGTTTCCTAACGTTTTTCCTGAAGAACTTCCTGGCTTACCCCCAAACCGTGAAATTGAATTTTATATTGATCTTGAACCCGGTACCAAGCCCATTTCCAAAGCTTCATACCGAATGGCTCCCATTGAACTTCAAGAGTTAAAAGTCCAACTACAGGAATTGTTGGATACCGGTTTCATTCGTCCGAGTGCATCACCTTGGGGTGCTCCTGTTCTATTTGTGAAGAAGAAAGACGGGAGTATGAGATTGTGCATTGACTACCGAGAATTGAACCATGTCACCATCAAGAACAGGTACCCGTTACCTCGGATTGATGACATGTTTGATCAATTGCAAGGCGCTCAACATTTCTCAAAGATTGATCTCCGTTCTGGATATCATCAGTTAAAGGTTAAAGCTGAGGACATTCCAAAGACTGCTTTCAGAACTCGTTATGGGCATTATGAGTTCTTAGTCATGCCTTTTGGACTAACTAATGCTCCTGCAGCTTTCATGGACATGATGAACCGGATATTCAAGGAACATTTGGATCATTTTGTGGTTGTCTTTATTGATGACATCCTCATATACTCCAAGAGTCGCGAGGATCATGAACAACACCTGAGATTGATACTACAAAAGCTCCGTGAAAACAAATCATATGCCAAGTTGAATAAATGTGAGTTCTGGCTTGAGGAGGTCGCGTTTCTTGGGCATGTGATTTCTAGTCAAGGAATATCAGTCGATCCTGCGAAGATTGAAACGGTACTAAATTGGGAACAACCCAAAACAGTAACCGAAGTCCGAAGTTTTCTGGGTCTAGCTGGTTATTATCGGAGATTCGTAGAAGGATTTTCTCGAATCGCCACTCCATTAACGCAGCTTACTCGGAAAAGCACAAAATTCATATGGAGCGAGGAATGCGAGAAAAGTTTCCAAGAACTCAAGAAGAGACTGGTTTCAGCTCCTGTTCTGACCATACCATCAGGATCAGGAGAATTTGTTATCTACAGCGATGCTTCTGGCAAAGGTCTAGGCTGTGTCCTTATGCAACATGGAAAGGTTATAGCCTACGCCTCTCGACAACTCAAAGATTATGAGAAAAATTATCCTACTCATGATCTAGAGTTGGCAGCAGTCGTTTTCGCGTTGAAGATCTGGAGACACTACTTGTACGGAGAAAAAGTGGATATCTATACGGATCATAAAAGTCTCAAGTATTTCTTCACCCAGAAGGAACTCAACATGCGACAACGACGTTGGCTTGAGCTGTTAAAGGATTATGACCACACAATCCAGTATCACCCGGGAAAGGCGAACGTTGTAGCTGACGCTTTGAGCAGAAAATCTTATGCAAGTACAAGTGCACTGCTGACAACACAAAAGTGTATTTTGTACGACTTGCAAAAGATGGAGATAGAGCTAAAGACACCAGGGACCCGCTCGAAGATTGCTCACGTGCGAGTAGAACCAACTTTAATCGATAAAATTAAAGCTGCTCAAGCTACCGATCCGGAACTGATAAACATGATAAAGAAAGTACAAGAAGGTGCCATTCCCGAAGCAAGAATCGACGAGAAAGGAATACTTCGAGTCAACTCTCGACTCTGTGTTCCTAACGATCCTGAATTAAAGCATAAAATCATGATGGAGGCACACAACACGCCGTTTGCAATCCACCCAGGAGGTACCAAGATGTATCGAGATCTTCGACATACATTTTGGTGGAACAATATGAAAAGAGAGATTGCAGAGTTTATCTCAAGGTGCCTAACTTGTCAACGTGTCAAGGCAGAGCATCAAGTTCCTAAAGGTCCATTACAATCACTTGAAGTTCCCGAATGGAAGTGGGAACACATCAATATGGACTTCGTGACGGGTCTTCCAAAAGTTTCTCAAGGCTTAGATGCAATTTGGGTGATCGTAGATAGATTGACCAAATCTGCTCATTTCTTGCCGATACGAGAAAACTTTTCACTTGAACGTCTTGCCGGTATGTACATAAATGAGATCGTGAGATTGCATGGCATGCCAGTTTCCATAGTTTCTGATCGAGATCATAGATTCACTTCACGCTTTTGGATCAGTCTACAAAAAGCTATGGGCACTGAACTACGTTTTAGTTCTGCATACCATCCTCAAACGGACGGACAATCGGAAAGGACGATCCAGACCCTCGAAGATCTTTGGAGACTTTGTGTATTAGACTTCAAAGGAAGTTGGGATAAGTACTTGCCGTTGGTGGAATTTTCTTACAACAACAGTTACCAAACAAGCATAGGCATGGCTCCATTCGAGGCTTTGTATGGAAGGAAGTGTCGCCCTCCAATATGTTGGAATGAGGTAGGAGAAGCAAAATTGTTGGGACCCGAGTTGGTACGCTTGACGACCGAAAAGATCCAAATGATCCGACAACGAATACAGACCGCACAAGAACGACAAAAGAGTTATGCTGATCTTCATCGGAGAGACGAAAGTTTCAACGTAGGAGATCATGTATTCTTACGTGTTTCTCCATGGAAAGGGGTTACGAGATTCGGAAAAAGAGGAAAGCTCAACCCTCGATTTATTGGCCCATTTGAAATCCTCGATCGAATAGGAACCGTAGCCTACAGACTAGCCCTACCACCAAGTATGTCTCGCATCCATAACGTTTTTCACATATCTATGTTACGTAAATATGTGAAGGACCCAAACCACGTCATTGAGTTAGAACCAGACGTTATAGCAGAAGATTTAACATACGAGGAGGTACCTGTTAAGATCCTGGATAAGAAGGAGCAGATCCTACACTCAAAGGTTATACCTCAAGTTAAGGTTTTATGGAGGAACCAAGATACTGAGGAAATGACCTGGGAGCTAGAATCTGAGATGAAATCTAAGTATCCTTACCTCTTCGATATGTCAGGTACGTCAATTTCGGGGACGAAATTTCATAAGGAGGGGAGGTTGTAAGACCCCGAATTTTATGAAATACAAAATTTAATTTTTCTTCACATATATTTTTTTTGAAACAGTAAGTGGTTAAATTAACAAAATTGAAAGTTAAGGATGTTATGTGCAAATTTTATTTTGTCGGACAATATTTGCTTTGTCGGGGAATATTCGTTTGGTCGGGGAATATTCGTGCCGTACGACGGCGCCGAAATAATAAATTATTGGTGGACCCCACAACGGAATATTTGTCGGATATAGAAAACGACAGAAGTAACCTTTTTAAATAAAAATAGTCAACGGAACTGTTAAAATACCGGTGATAAAAGAATAGTAGCATACGGTAGTTTATGGTATTTTCTGTAGCACACGGTACTCTACAGTAACACACGGTATTGCATAGTGTCTCATATTATTGGTCTGATAATTGACACCGTAACTGTTACGCATCATTTCATCGATAATTGTCACTGCATAATATTTTATATTATCAATTCAATAATTGTTGTTACACAGTATTTTGCATTATTGATTTAATAATTGTCATTACACTGTATTTTATATCATTGAGTCAATAATTGTTGTTGCACTGTTTTTAAAATTATTGAACCTAATAATTGTCACAGTAACATATGCACAGTAATTCACATTATTGAATCAATAATTGTCATTACACAGTAACGTATGCTTTATTTTACATTATTGTTATCTCTATTATGATGTTATTTAAACAGTTGTATTTCATTAATTTATTGACTTGATATCTAAGAGCTAACTATACTGTATTTATAACAATTAGTCATAATAATTGAATTGATAAAGTTATTTGTTTATAATATAAAGTTAGGTGATTATTAGGTGATATGAAATGAATGGTGTAGATTAAAGTGTGAATTATTGTTGAATAATTGAATTGATTTGTTTATAATATAAAGTTAGGTGATTATTAGGTGATATGAAATGAATGGTGTAGATTAAAGTGTGAATTATTGTTGAATAATTAAATTGATTTGTTTATAATATAAAGTTAGGTGATTATTAGGTGATATGAAATGAATGGTGTAGATTAAAGATAATATAAGATTTGAAATGGATGGTGTAGATTAAAAGGTGATCTTTAAATGAATGGTTTAGATTAAATGAATGATAAGATTTTTGGCTATAAATAGAAGCCTTAACTTAAGGATTTTTCATAAACTTCCTTACTTGTTCTTTCTTTCTCTCTCTAAATACTTCTTGTGAAAGTTCTCTCTAAGTGTGCTTAAGTCATCTTGAGTATTTGTGAAGATCTATAAGTATACGTGTACTGTTCAAGTTAATCAACCTCATTTAAATCAATATCCAGTCACGTGTTACGGTAAGGGATACCATCTTTTTCATCTTCCATTATTCAAACATACTATGGTAAGGGATTATCATTATTTGATTCTCGATAATAATATTGTTTCTTCCTTACTCATAAGACGTGCCTTTTATTTCCATGTATTAAATTGTGGGAATAACCTTACGGAGCGGATTGCCGCCTGTTGGTGAATAACCTTTCGTATTCATTCATTATTAATATCTGAGAATAACCTTACGGAGCGGATTGCCGCCTGTTTGGTGAATAACTCTTTGTACTCAAATTCTATTAAATTGTGGGAATAACCTTACGGAGCGGATTGCCGCCTGTTGGTGAATAACCTTTCGTATTCATTCATTATTAATCTCTGAGAATAACCTTACGGAGCGGATTGCCGCCTGTTTGGTGAATAACTCTTTGTACTCAAATTCTATTAAATTGTGAGAATAACCTTACGGAGCGGATTGCCGCCTGTTGGTGAATAACCCTTTGTATTAATTTCCTTCACCTTTTGTTAATCAAACCTGCTACGGTAAGGGATATTATTTTCTTTCATACTCCTAAATCGAAATTTATTATTGAACTATTGCTTCTATAATTCCTGAAAATATTATATGTTCCATAATAGTTGAACTTCATTATTTCAACTGAACCTTCCTATTTACGTGAACCTTTCTATTGAATTGTAACCGTTATTCTGAACAGTGGATCTTGAATATCATTTTTAAATTTCACTCCACATCATGTTGACAATTTGGACATTATTTGAATCTGTACAAAGTAAACTTCCGATACTTATTGTTATCCTATTTCTTCTGTTCATCATTTATATCATTCTAATCATCCAAAAATCAAGCTGTTGTGAATATCTGTGGCCGGGGGCACAGATGTGATATATTTGTTGAACAGATGATAGGTTAAAGGCGATATAATAGGTTAAAGGCGATACATCTGTTCGGTGTCTTTTATGGCACGTGGTGAATGTTCTCTTTGCCCCGTAGTGCAAAGATGAACTGTTGTTTGGTATGATTATGACCAAAGGCTGAATCTGGTATAATCATGACCGTTGGTGTTATATTGAATGTCTTTGGCCCGTAGTGCAAAGATGAACTGTTGATCTGCATGATTATGATCAGGAACTGTGAATTTGTATTATCTTGACTAATGATATTTCAGATGATAAAAGTTGATGATGTTTTTTCTAAAAAGAGAACCGAGTGGACATTATAGTCTGCATTATTCTTCTAATAGATTACTCATTCCGCTGCTATTATTGATCTGAACGTTGTTTAAGAATTTAACTGCAGTTTTTGATATAAACCTTGTAGTCTATTGTATTCTATCAAGAACTCAGCTGTTGAAGACTAATGATAATTTATTCGTCATTATATTAGTCATGATATTCTTTACTGGGCTATTTGAGCTCACCCTTTCTTTTGTTCCATTGTTTTTCAACAGGAGATGAAAACATAACAGGGTCTAGCCGGGGAATGGAGTGAGGGTCCGAGGAATAGTTATCATAGTCTTCACGTTTTGTAAAATAGTGTGGCAATAATAGTGAAGACTTAGTTGTGTATTATTATACACTGTATTGTTGTACGTTGTGCTTTGTTGTAATAATTTTGTTGTAGTCTTTTGACGACTCAAGTTTGGGCTGTGTGGGCCCAGATTTGGGGGCGTCACAGTTACACTGTATTTCATATTATTTAGTCAATAATTTTTGGTGCATTGTATTTTAAAATTATTGAACCAAATAATTGTCACAGTAGTAAATACACAGTAATTTATATTATTAAATTAATAACAATCTATAACGTGTTTATTACATTATTGTTGAATTATTATTGCAGCATTATTTTATTTTATATGTAGGACCCGCAGGAAGAAAAAAAATTAATGAATTATTATTTTATGTGAATAGTAACATGAATAGTAACGTGAATAATAAGAAACATGTGGACCCGTTGGTGGGGCCCACATGAGTTGGTGAAGTTTGAGATTGAAGAAAAAATTTGTAGCACGAGGCTGCTGCTGCTGGCAAGCAGCAGCCAGCCACCTACCCTCACCTACCATGCATAATACCATTTTTTCTCCTATAAATAGCTTGCTCAACTGAATAGAAAAATCACTCCTAAAACATAAAATTTTTCTATAAGAATTTTATGAGTTTTCTCTGAGAATAGTGAAGTTATCTTGAGTGTTTGAAAGCTAAAATGAGTGCAAGAATTTTTCAAGTTGATCAACCTCATTTAAATCAATAGCCAGTCACATATTAAGGTAAGGGGTATCATTCTTTTCATCATCATAAATGGTATTATTTTCTTACTTGTAAGGAATATCATATTATTTCATCTTCTATTATTTAAACTTACTACGGTAAGGGGTATCATTCTTTTCATCATCATAAATGGTATTATTTTCTTACTTGTAAGGAATGTCATTTTCTTTCATACTCTTAAACTTACCACGGTAAGGAATATCATATTCTTTCATCTTCTATTATTTAAACTTACTACGGTAAGGGATTATAATTCTTTGATTCTTGAAAATAATATCGTTTCCTTCTTACTCATAAGATGTGTAATTTATTTCCATCTATTAAATTGTGGGAATAACCTTACGGCACGGATTACCGCCTGTTGGTGAATAACCTTTCGTATTCATTCCTTATTAGTCTCTGAGAATAACCTTACTGCGCAGATTACCGCCTATTTGATGAATAACTATTCGTATTCAAATTTTATTAAATTATGGGAATAACCTTACTGCGCGGACTACCGTCTGTTGGTAAATAACCTTTTATATTTATTTCTTATTTGTCTCTTGTGGAAATAATTTGTCTACACGAATTATCACATGACACTTTTATTCCATATTCGTTTATAATATCATTTTATTTCATATTCGTAAGTAATATTATTTTCCTTTATAATCATAAGGGATACTATCTTTTTCATCTTCCATTATTTAAACTTACTATGGTAAGGGATATTAATTTCTTTCACATTTTGTTAATCAAACCTACTACGGTAAGGGATATTATTTTCTTTCATACTCTTAAATCGAAACTTATTATGTAACTATTGCTTCTATAATTCCTGAAAATATTATATATTCCATAATAGTTGCACTTCATCTTTTCAATTGAACCTTCATATTTTTTGAACCTTTCTATTGAACTGTAACCGTTATTCTGAACTGTGGATCTTGAATATCATTTTTGAATTTCACTCCACATCATGTTGACAATTTGGACATTATTTGAATCTGCACAAAGTAAACTTCCGATACTTATTGTTTATCCTATTTCTTCTGTTCATCATTTGTATCACTGTTATTTGTACTAATCATCAAGAATCAAGTTGTTGTGAATATCTGTGGCCGGGGGTACATATGTGATATAATTGTTGAACAGATGATAGGTTAAAGGTGATATAATAGGTTAAAGGCGATACATCTGTTCGATGTCTTTTATGACACGGGATGAATGTTCTCTTTGGCCCGTAGTGCAAAGATGAACTGTTGTTTGGTATGATTATGACCAAAGGCTGAATCTGGTATAATCATGACTATTGGTGTTATATTGAATATCTCTGGCCAGTAGTGCAAAGATGAACTATTGATTTGCATGATTTATGACCTGGAATTGTGATTTATATTATCATGACTAATGGTATTTCAGATGATAAAAGTTGATGATATTTTCCTAAATGGAGAAGCGAGTGGACACTATAGTCTGCATTATTCTTCTAATAGATTGCTCATTTCGCTGCTATTATTGATCTGAACATTGTTCAAGAATTTAACTAAAATTTTCGATATAAACTTTGTAGTCTATTGTATTCTATCAAGAACTCAACTGTTGAAGACTAATGATAATTTATTCGTCATTATCTTAGTCATGATATTTTTTACTGGGCTATTTGAGTTCATCCTTTCTTTTTGTTCCATTATTTTCAACAGGAGATGAGAACGTAGCTAAGTCTAGCCGGGGGACGGAGTGAGAGTCTGAGGGATAGCTATCGTAGTCTTCACGTGTTGTAAAATAGTGTGACAATAATAGTCAAGACTTAGTTGTGTATTATTATACACTGTATTGTTGAACGTTGTACTACTTTGTAATAATTTTGTTGTAATCTTTTGACAACTCAAGTTTGGGCTGTGTGTGCCCAGAGTTGGGGGTGTCACCGTTGGCATCAGAGCTTATGGATATGGTCTTTAATGGAGATCTGAGGTTAGAACTAGGAAGGGAGAGACGAATAAAATCAGTCACTAATGTGTCCCACGTAAATTAAATTTTGTTATCTAACGAGTTGATTTGAATATAGGGACAGGAAGTGATGAGTCGATTTGTTTAACTAACATTTATTTTGTGACCACAGTTAAGTATGGCATCTGAAAATCAGGAGGTTAACTATGAAATGCCTGAAACAAATGTAGCTGTGAATCAAAAGGCGACGAATAATCTTCCTACAAACTCAGAGTTGAATCTTTTGCCTAAGGCAAAATTTATTCATGTTCTATCCAAGAAGGATGAAGGTGAAAGCTCTACTACAGTCGTTCCAGATCCTTTCTTAGAAGCAATTAAAAGATGTAATGAACTTGCAGAAATTATTGCCTTTAATCTGATCACTAATTGGAAGGATCATATCACTTGGTTATGCTTGATAACAAATGATCAGAATATATGAACTTTTTATATCAGTTTTTGGGATTTATGGTGTTCTAGTTATAATTTTCAAGATTATTTAAAAATGATGTTTCTATACTTTTGGGCGTTACAATTTAGAGGAATTCAGGTTAAGTTAGTCACTATCGTGGAAACTGCAGTCTATCGAAAATACTATTCTTATAGAAATCATTAGTACGTTACTACTGATAAAGTTGAGGAATCCGAGAAACAGTTCATTAGAGAATTATTTAGTGGTATTCCCATAGTTGAAATACGTGAAAATTCGAATAAAGTACTCGGGATTCGATTTGACGATAACAGTCAAGAAACCGAATGAGGTGATAACCGGTAAGCTATTCATAAATTCTCGTGAAGTCTACGCTCTGTTAGATACTGACTCTACCCATTCTTTTATCTCACCTGCATGTGCTCAACGTTTAAACTTAACTCTTGAAAATTTAGAAGAATAAGAACTTTTCTCCTATGATGGATAATTTGAAATTTTAATTGACTAGTAGTACATGTAAATCATCTATGGGCCTTAAAATCATTTGGGTTACTTTTATCTATCAAGGTGGAGTTAATTTAATGCCTAAAATAGTGAATCTCAGTATCATTTGGTGATGGGTCCAATGTAATATTAATAATTCGCATACTCTAAGTTGGCCTATAACCTATTTACTTTGCTTTGGGTAAGTAAAAAATAATATTTATAAACTAAAGACTTTCTAAAATGAAGTAATTCGAAGGGTAAAAACTAAATGCTTGAAAAGAACTTTTGACAAACTAAAATTACACTTGAAAACTCACTTTTTATAACACAATAATAAAATTATTTTGAAAAATAACTTTTGAAAATTCACTTATGAAAATTTACTTTGAAAAGCACATTTGAAAACAAACCTTGAAAACCACTTTCGAAAGCACATTTTGAAACTCTTAAACCTTTGAGGATACACACTCGTGAGTTTAGAAACTAAGCTCACGTCTTTTGAAAATACACTTACGAACCTTTGTGGACATAAATATTCATGAGTTTAAAAACCAGGCTCACATCTTTTGAAAACACATTCTCGAACCTTTGTGTACATAAACACACTAGTTTAGAAACCAAACTCACGTCTTTTAAAAACACACTCACAAATCTTTGTGGATATAAACACACATATTTAGAAATCAAACTCACGTGTTAATGCTAAAACATGAGTTTAGAAACCAAACTCACCTTTTTTTGAAAAATATCCTTCACGAGTTTAGAAATCAAACTCTCAAATCTTTTAAAACCACACACGAGTTTAAAAACTAAACTTATAGAAATCATAAATGAAAATGGACTCACTCACCTGACAACGCACGCACTATGAAATGACACAACACGCTTAGGCACGACACACTTAGTATACACATTAACACAACTCTTTCAAAACATGAGAAAAGATTAAGAAGGTGGTAATTGTAATTCACAGAAATCGAGGACTATCTAACACCTTCCTCTCATTTAAACAAGCCTCCAAACTATTTGAATCTCGATTGTGGACCAATGCAATGGAGTTACATTATGGGTCATCTATCTTTAAAACCTTAAAAACTCGGATTGGTTAATACATCTAAATAAACTTATACCAGCTGATGACTCTATTACATTGGCCTATATTTAAAATCAATCATTCAAAAACTCGTTAACAAAAAAGCCTTTTTTCTATAGATCTCACCTAACACACCAAATTAAAAGAAAATGAGAATGTCTATGACGCCCCCAAATCTGAGTTCCATAACATCGGGTTTGGTGCTCACGAAACAACATCATCAATCACATTCTATAATCTAAAGCTGAATAAATAAACATACATCGTTCATTAAAAAAGTACTTCTAGTCCAAAGGTCTATTAACCTTTACATAGTACCAACATACACCTTAATTGTTCAAAAGGGTTTACATAACAAAATTACAAAACACAAAGTAAACAGTATGCATAGCTACACTATTCTTGAACTTTATTCTTGCCATTGTTCTTCTTCGAGCTTTTTGGCTTGACTGAAAGTAATGTGATATAGTAAGGGTGAGCAACTACTTTGCTCAGCAAGTTTAAATAAACAGAATCATATAAAAGGTATATCACGATTTTAAATAGATAACTTTTAAGGTTTTCGTCAAGATATAACATATGTGAAGGAAAGAAAATCAAGTTCCAATTTAAAAGGAATAACTAAATCTTTACTACTGAGGGTTCGCTGAGGACCAAGAACTAGCGAAGGCAAATCAAAATTTCACCTGACCCTTTCAGTATTTTGATATTCTAAGGGATTAACCTCTTCAACCTATTTATATATACATAACACTTAGACATCTTGCGCAGGTTCGATTTCCAGATATTAATCCTCTGATAGGGTTGGTCTTTCTCGGTCTTACTATAAAAGTTCACACAAACTATTGGTTTGGATACGTTTTAACAATATTCAATTTATTAAATTTAATCATGTAAGGTCTAACTGAAATAATTAGCATAGACTACTTCTTAAACATTTCATTAATATCATAACTCCATTGTTTCACAGATAAATAATGAAACAATTCTAAGTGCACCCAAGTGCGAATAGTAATATTGATGTGGATTAATTTTCAATAATTAACCCACACAACATGCTTGTAAAATAAATATAAGACTAGGTAAAGAAAACTTGTCTCGTTTGCGAATTACTGCTTAAAGTAAACTTATCTACTTCATTTGGAAACGACATAACATTGATAAGGTTGACCTTTTATATTAATAACTTTAAATCGTCTTAATTACTAACATTTAATCACATAATCAAACATGAACACTTAGATATATTATCATCATTTGATAATATTTTAATCACTTAATAGAAATATTAACCATTTAATATCTTTTAAACTCTTGTCTAATATTATTAATCATTTAATAATATTTTATTAAGTTTCTAATATTATTAATCATTTAATAATATTTTATTTATTTATAAATATTATTAATCATTTAATAATATTTTATTAATTTTCTAATATTATTAATTTTTTAATAATATTTTATTAAGTTTCTATTATTATTAATCATTTAATAATATTTTATTTATTTTCTAATATTATTAATTATTTAATAATATTTTATTAATTTTTTAATTTTATTAACCATTTAATAATATTTTATTAATTTCATAATATTTAATAATAGTTAATTTTTCACAAATGATTAAATCATTTTAATTTCATTCATAATGATTAAGTGTTACATTACTTCAAAATTATTTAAATTGATTTTTGAATCAATTTATTATTATATTATTAAATAATAAACATTTATTCAACTATTAGTCAAACACTATTAAACAATTTAATTTAATTATTTTAAATTCATATATTTGAATTCATTTAATAACAAAATCATGCCATTATTATAATACATATATAAAAATAACTAAATTACCCTTGATTAGTCCTATTAACTTATTTTAACACATATTACTCCATAAAATTATATTTCATAATTTTGTGACTTAATTTACATCAATTTCTTTAATCCTTCTTAACCTAATTATATTTATTAAAAATATCTAAATGACTTATTATTTCTATATTTTGTTGATAACTTCATTATAATATATTTTACAGGTAAAATAATTTTCCTGTAATTTTCCAAGTTCCTTTCCTATTTTTAAATAGGTCATTTCTGTCCAAAATAACAACATTTATAAAATAATATCCATACATCATAATGAAATGAAATTTACATAATAACTACATATCAACACGTACTGCTTTCACAAAAAATTTCATAATTGTCTGAGCTATAGAACTCAAGTTATAACAGTATCTTTTTAAACTCGTAAAATGTTTACCGGACCATATCTCACTCATTCGGCGTTGGAATAAGCTCATTTTTGGACAGTGACTGCTTTATACCATTGATTATCAGGAATAAAATTTCCAGAATTTTTTAAATAAGATAAGTGGCCAAAATAGCCCCTTTTAAAATATGGATAGTAGGTTTTTCGAAAAACTTCCGGCAGGAACTGTTTTACATGAAAAATCACTACGGACAGTTCGTTTAATATTTTTCAGTCTTTCCACTGGAAAAGTTTCGTATCTCATAGTCATACCATCTAAAATTTATGGATCTCGAACATGAGCTATGAAATATGAACAGTAACTTCGAGAACCGGACTGTTTCGTTTAGCGTTTTTCAATAAAGTTGGTTTCATGCATTTGATCAACTTTTTCGACACTAATGCATATGAAAACTCATGTTACACCCATGCAACCTTATATCTACAACTCTAGCATGGATCTAAGATTAGAGAGTTTTGAAAAATAGATTTTGACCATTAAAAATACTTTTTAAACACATGCATGAACATATACACATATAACTCCATCAAAACTCCATCCTTATATCTTTGAAACCTTACATGGTTTCCTCAACACATAAATCTCCCACAACTAACCATGACAAAGACATTTAAAAGAGATTTTAACCGTAGAAAAGTAAAAAAAATATAAATATATAACACTTTTAAACCTTGATGATTTAGATGTTCTTCTTCTTTTTCTTCCAAAGTATGATATGAGACTAGATGACATGCACATTTACCCTCCTTGTTCTACCAAAAATATTGCAGTATTTAAGTTTACTAGGTTTTTCTCTCAAGAACACTCTTGTTTTCTCTAGACAACTCTTTCTCTCTTTTCTCTAACTTTTGCTCTCACTTAAAATTAATGAAATGAAATAAAATGGAGAGAATGAGAGTGAAATAACTTACTTACAAAATGTGTAAGTATACACATCAAGTGCACCTCAAATAGACCTACTAGCATGCATTAGGGAAGAAATTTGTAGGGTGGCCTTCTTAAGACATGCTTAGGGCATTGCACCCCCATGCCCATTTATTTTCTCTTGATTTTTACTTTTCTTTTAATGTTTAATTGGTAATATATATACATATATATATAATCACCAACTTGTATAATTGTTGACCAACATTTGACTTATACAATGCGTTCCATATTGGGTCAAATTAATTATTTTTATTGGGTTCATTCATTTAATTTATTTAGGCTCAATTAATTCATTTCATTGGACTAACATTAACTAACTTATGATACTTGAAATTAAATTATGCATTGGGCTAGTTTAATTATAACATGGATTTATTACATGGGCTAACCATCACAATAAACCCATGGACTACTAAATTAATTCTTTTGATCATTTAATTAATAAATTCATTAATTAAACTCATAATCCAATTAGACTTTCTTTATTAAAATTAATTGGGCTACTAGGTTAACTAGTTTATTTTAAATTTCATTATTTAATCTCTTCTCTAATTAATTACTCTATTAATTCATATCTTCTCTTTAATAATTAAATGAATATACAAATACATTAATATAATCATTCAATCACATAAGTGCATAATTAATTAACACAAAAATATAAATTCATTGCTAATTAGTACTTAATTCTAATTACAATGTGACATGAAATTTATGGTCATTACAATGTATTTGAAAGCAATATTAAAAAAATAAAATTAAGCATCGATATGTGATAAACTTTTACTTTTGTTAGATAAATAATTATTTCACAAGTGTAAATGGGATTTCATATATATCCCATATACTTGGATAGTAAATTTTTAGGTACTTTCCTTTGATGGACTTTTAATGGATATCCCTTTGAACCGAACCTTCCATAGAACTAAGTATGTAGGCTCTACTTAAGGATCTGATGAACTTTGAATGGCCCTTCCTGAGTAGGAAACCATTTTCCCAATTCAGGGGATTTAGTTCTTAAAGACAAAATGACCTTTCAGACCAAATCGACAGGTTGAAAAGACTTGAATTTTACCTTACAGATCAATTCGATAAGTTGGAAAGACTAAAAATTTATCTTCCAAACCAATTAGACAGGTTAGAAGGACTTAAACTTTAGTTTTCAGACCAACTCAACAGGTTGGAAGGACTTGATATCTACCTTCCAAGCCGATTTGACAGGTTGAAAGGACTTCAACTTTATCTTGTAAACCAACTCGATAGGTTGAAAAGACTTAAACTTTACTCTATTTTTTGTACCATTTTGCTACTTTGCTCTTATCTATTTATAGATTGTTTAGGGTATCATATCTTTTTTAATCCAAGTCCACTAAATTGACTTTTAATAAATTAAGATAATCATATGTTGGAACATTGTTTTGTTCTAACACTCTAAGAGATTTAACAGTGATCTCAGTAGGTAAGACTACCTCTTTCGGATCTTCTGTCTTAATAAATTCATGCCTAATTGTCATAGGCTTAGCATGTTGAACTATTTAATTTCCCATTGTCTTTTTTAGGGATATTCAATTCTCTTTCGGCTATTTTAATTGTGATCTCGGTAGGTAAGATTGCCTCTTTCTGATCTTCTGTCGTAATAAATTTTCGACTAGTTTTAATAGGCTCAATAGGTTGAATCGTTGCCCCCGTGTTTTCTTATTCACTCATTCTCGTAAAAGTATTATAAATCTTTCATTCTTTCATATTGCCACGTCCATAAATGGATCTAGAAACATTACGTTGAGGTAGGTATGTAGCCACGTATGGTTGTGTCATATATACTGGTGGACTTGTCCAAAAACTTTTCTACCATTTGTTATTCTATCTAGTTGTACAAACACATTTTTACTATATACTGAGGACATTGGTTTAACATTTATTCTTAATATGTTCAAAATTTTATCAGTTTTCTTATTTATATCATCAATGCATTCCTTTTTTAAAGTCAAACATTTTTTTTCTAAGATCAAATGAAGGAGTTTAAGGAGAATCACTTACTTTTGGTTCTCTAGATTCTGAACTTAAATCTCATTTCATTCTAGGTTGCTATATATCATCAACGCGACGACGTTCCATTGTTCACAGCATTTCTAATTATTTTTCCCATTAGCTAGGTGTGCCAACTCAACATGCGGACAA
Organism: Hedera helix; assembly: GCA_947179155.2. NCBI lineage: Eukaryota > Viridiplantae > Streptophyta > Magnoliopsida > Apiales > Araliaceae > Hedera > Hedera helix. The sequence continues at coordinate 36,356,970 of OX359268.1, read as the reverse complement.
AAAACCAAATATTAGTTTTATGTTATTATTAAAAAAGTATTTTGATAATAAGTAATTCAGTAATCAAATTTATTTATTAAGTACAAAACAATTGTGTGTTCGATACTTTAGACTCCAAGACTTCTTGAAACATAAAACGATTAATTAGTACAGTTAGAACAGTTACACAAGTATAATTTTTAGTAACACGAGACCAAAAATTGTTTCAACTACAATAATTCTAGTAACACGGGATTTAAATTATTTACAGAGACTACAACTAAATTAATTTTTACCTTATAAACCTCCTGCCTATGCGCCCATCATGTTTCAAATCCTACTCTTAAGATAGTAACTCTGAAGAGAGTTGTTGTATTGATTTGTTGATGATGAGTTTGTCCTTTCTTCTGATTTTGATGTGACCATTTATAATTTTTCACCTAAGTTGTGCAACTTCTATATCCATGATATTCTCTAGTGAGAGTCAAAAGATTAACCGCTTTAATTTTATTTAACACGTCATTATCGTATTGGTCTTGGAGTAAGGTCTATGATATCCTTAATAAATATTTATGAAATTTCATAATTTAAAAATCATTTAAACTTTTTCCCTTTTATTTATATTTTATCAATAAATTGATAAAATATGGGTATTCAACAAGTCAAATGATGGATGATTATATATATATATATATATATATATATATATACATATACATACACATACACACACACTTACTGACTAGAGCAGACTGGCTATATAAAACATATTTGATTTTGTGAACTTTAGCGTTCTGGTTAAAAACAGCAAATATATATATGGGTAGATTTATATTTGTAGAACTTCAGGCGGATAATAATGCTGCTACAGCTGCAGCAGGTTCATCGTCAGAGGTCATCTTCATGATTTGCATGATTGGTATGGCTGTGTTAATCACGTTTACCATTATCTTTGCTTGTGCTAGCTCTGGTGAGTCCTCTGCCGATGAAGATGCTTCTTGTAATTGTACTTGCGTATTAGGAGCGAGGCGGCCTGGAAGATGGCGAGAGATGGTGATTGTGGTGGTGGTGGAGGTGGGGATTAACGATGTTTTTAAAGAAAATTAGTAGCAGTACAAACTTAAGTTTTTAGAATATGATCAAATAATGTGGAACTGGCAAACGAAGAGGTTGTTCTATTCAAACTTGTGTATAAATATCTTTGAGTTTGTTTTTAATTTTTACTAAAAATAAGATATTTTAAGAGGAGGAAATTTGGTTTTAACAAATTTACCTTATGAAAATGTGTGAATCTCTCATCGGAAGGAAATGAAGTTGCTATTGTGTTATGTATAAGCATTATGTTCATCCTATTTTTTAAATATTTTTTTTAATAATATGTTTCTTTTGATGTTGTAAGATGAAATGTATTCTCAAGTTTGCTATCATAATTTTGTAGTTAAATAAGCTATTTTTTTAAAGTGTATTAATAAATAGTCTGCTAAGTTTTAATTTCTTCGTTATAGCTTTTAACTAAACAATCATATTTTTTTGAGTGTAGTCTTCTCAGTTTGGACAGTTACAATAGTTGTAGCATACATCAAATGTACCGACAATGCCTTAAACATGATCGACAACTGTATACTACAAACCAAGGGCGGAGCCAGGAATTTTTTCCACCCTGGGCTAGAAGTCCCAACCATATCCAGCCGCCACCAGCCTCAGCCCCAGCCCCTTCAAAGGCAACACCTGCACATGCTAAGGTAGCATCAGTACCGTCACCAACAAAGGCACCACCGGCACCAGCCCCAACACCAGTAGTCGAGTCTCCAACCCCAGCACCAACATTAGTACCCTCACCTGCACCAGCTCTAGGTAAGCACAAGAAGAAGCACAAGCACAAGAGATATCAAGCAAAAGCATCAGCACCGCAGCCATTCTGCTGCCTTTTAAAGAAGATGATGGTGTATGGGTTGGATCATCATTTAAATGCGAATGCGAAGGTTGATCATCAGTTAGAGTTGAAGAGTAATTTGATGCACAAGTATTGTAGTCCGAGGGCAGTGGTGATATTCATGGTGGTGTTGACGACGTCGCTTTTGGTGTTACCGCTGGTGTTGCCGCCTTTACCTCCACCGCCGTTGCCGTTGACGCTTCCATTGATCCCACTTTTGATGCTGGCTTTACTTGTAGTCTTGGCCATTTCTCCTTCTCAAGAACAATGGCTTCACCTGGGCTATAGCCCACCCCAACCCAAGTGTGGCTCCGCCCCTGCTACAAACTGTATTTAGGTTTCTCCAAAATTAATAACGCGGGGGCGTCCCATGTTGTCCCAAAACCACAACCCTTATTATCCTCAAATCGAAGAAGAAATTATTGAAGTTAAGAATTCCAATTTAGTCAGCATTTAGGTCAACTTTGAAGATTTAAGTGGAATGTTCTACATGTTTTTAGCATGCATGGCTATCATTAAAGATACAAAAATCTAGTTTCCAACGCATTAAACAGCGTGATTTAACATTTTTTTGTTGCAGGGCTATGTTGATAAAAGTCAAGTAGGAACAAAAAAAACGTCTCTTAGCTCAATTTGACAGAATAACTTGATTGAATTATTTTAATTAATTTAATAGGATAATTATAAAAATTAAAAACTTAGTAAGTTATTGCACAAAATAGGACAAGTACAGTGAGCTAGTTGCTACGTTCTGATTTTCCATGTCATTAGTACGATATAAACTAATAAAAAAAGTTATGTAGGAAAAAAACAAACATCTGTTAATTCAATTTGACAGAATGACTTGATTGAAAAATTTTAATTAATTTAATGAGATAATTATAGAAATTAAAAGTTTAGTGAGTTATTGCACAAAGCATGACAAGTACAATGGATTAATTGCTAGTTTTGCCATAATTAACACTTAAAAAGAGTTATGGACCAATAAAGAGATTTATAAACGTGATTTGTGATGGTCCTATAAAGACAAAAAAATAACTATTAAAATAAAGTATTAAGAATAAATATAAAAATTCTTATTTTTATTAAAATATCCAAGTTATCGAGATTTATCTAAACAATCATTACTAGATAGATTGTATAATAGTGGTTAGAAATTTCACAATTAACCAAAGTAGGAAAATTAACATAATGAACTTTTTTATAAACTTATTTTTCATAATAATAGACCTAATAAAGTACTATAATAATTTATGCTTAAGAAGAGTTATGAACCAATAAAGAGATTTATAACATTCCTATAAAGACAAAAAATAGCTATTAAAATAAAGTATCAAGGATGAATATAAAAATTATTATTTTTATTAAAATATCCAATAGCAAAAGTTATCGAGATTTTTCTAGACAAGCAATATCTATAATTATAAATATTGTAAGCTATATAAAAATATTACTAATTGTAAAATTTATTATTATATATTTTTAATAAATTATTTTAGTTTTTAATTTAAAAATATCTCAAATTAATTTTAATTATTCTCCTATACATAATTGGGGCATAATTAAGTACATGCATGTAGTATTAAAATTCAAATTATGGTGGTTTGAGTAATATTCTACATGTTCTAGATAGGAAAATTCAAAAACGCGTACCCAACGAAAACTATATAATAAATAGAACGTAATTTCCTTTGAAAACTACTAGCGATTTTAAATTTGTAAGGGCTTTTAAGTTGACACGCAATTTAGTCAAGGTCAATATAAAATATGCAGGTTGCCTTGCCCAAACTTAATAATATATATAGATAAAGCTAGCTAGTAAGAAACAGCATGGCTAGATTAAACCTTTTAGAAGTTCCTGGGGATGGTATTGCAGCTGCAGCTGCTGGCGGTTCATCAGGAGTTATTTTTATGCTTTGCATGGTGGTTATGGCCGTGTCAATCATGTCCATGATCGTCTTTGCTTGTGCTGGCTCCGGTAAGTCCTCTGCCAAACCTCGGAGGAGTGGTGGTGGTGGTTTCTTTTGGGACGGACAAGCAACTGGCAGTGGAGGTGGTGATGGTGGAGGAGGTGGCGGTGGCTGTGGTGGTGGCGATGGAGGAGGTGGTGGTGGCTGTGGCGGTGGCGGTGGCGGTGACGGTGGCGGTGGCGGTGGCGGTGGCGGTTGTTAAAGAAAACTAGCTAGTTGGTCTAGTGATTAGTGACATATAGTGTTGTGTTATATATAAATTATAGGAAATGATGTAAACTAAATGTTTGTGATGGACACTATTTTAGCAATACATCTTACACCTTCTATTGGTAATCTATCTTCCCAAAATAGGCCTCTTTCTAAAAGAAGTGGCTGCAGGGAGATTCTTACTGGCTAGCGACACGAATAATTACTCATTTATGCTATTACTCCTTTTGGCAGCAAGTCTCAGCAGGCATTGGCAAGCCTCAGTAATATATCAGGAAAAAAAATTTGGCCCAACCTTTAGCTGCTAATCTTTCTAATGACAATAATAGAAAAAAAAAAATCACCCCCTTACCGTTAGTCCTTCTAGCGACGATATTAGAGAAATTTTTTTTGATCCAACTCCTTCCTGCAAATTCTTCTAGCGGCAATATCAGGAAGAAAAAAAATATTAGTCCAGCCCCTTGCCGCTAGAAGGCAAGAAGGAGTATAGGCCTGTCAAGGTTTGCTGCTAGCTGTTGTTGCATGTCGAGGTTTGCCGCTAGCTGTCGTTGCCTGCCGCTAGAAGGCTAGAAGGAGCAGAGGCTGCCAAGACTTGTCGATACCTGTTGAGACTTACTGCCAAAAGGAGTAGCGGAGCTTGCCGAGACTTGCTATTAGGAGTTGCGACGTGTAAGGGTAAATGAGTAATTATCTGTGCCGCTAGTAAGAATTGCCCTGCCAACGCTCCTTACAGCGGCAGGTATACAAACACCCATTTTGGACCTTTAGTTCTCTGCCTATAGAAGGTATAATACGTATTTTTTGAAATAGTACGGTTAGTACCCATAACAATTATTAATTTGTTATGTATTATTCTTTTATATTACTTGTTTTTTCTTCTACCCATGTATATTTTATTGTACAAAATATAATGTTTTTTTCTAAATAAATTAAGCTATTAATAAATAATCTAATATTTGATAAAGGTTGTGATTTTCACCTCACCATTCTTATGTTAATTTGATATGTATGATAACTCGAGTGTGGTCGGATAACTTGAGGATTATATTGTTTACTGACTCCACCAATTTTATTTAATAAATACCATGTTTAATTAATGAAATTTTAGGGTTTTTTGGTGTTGCAAGTGCACTTCTTAATAAATTCCATTCTTATGCTAAATTGATATGATAACATGTTAAAATTTATATGAGTTGGATTTGGAAAATAGAAGTAGAAACCTAAACTCCACAACTATTAAATTTTGATATTATATTTGCTAGGCAACGCACATCACACTTCAAAAGAGATCCTAAAGCAATACAACGAGGATTCAAGTTTAATGTCTATTATATTACTTCCTTGTTACACAAATATAGTCTAATCTTATTTGTTAAAAAAATTTATTTCACAAAAAAAATTAAAAAAATATTCATTTTCTTGTGATATTAGTATAAAATGACATAACATCCATAAGTTTGTCATCTGAATTTCATTACCATATTACACTATTAAACTACAAACTTATTATTTTTATAGGTATATATATAAAAAAATATATTATTAAGATGAGTTTAAATTTGATTATAATCCAACTGCATGTAAGTTTATAACTTCGTAAATTTTGTAAATGATCGAGATTTTCTTCTTTGTGCACAAAGTTAAATTAATTAACACGTAAATGAGTCTTTCTTTTCTTTATGCACAAAGTTAAATTAATTAACATTTAGCGGAGAAAACTCTTTTTAATTAAAATTGAAATTTAATTAATCCAATATATAAAATCTATAATGAATCAGTGGTAACAGCATTGCAGAAGAGCACACAACACACATACGACTATATTGTGCATCGACAGCCTACAAATGAAAGAGAAAGATGGTGACCAATAAAGCAAGAAATTATATATTGAGCTTGTTTATTTCGTTCAACTTCCCCAGATCATAATCATATACTAGTTGTGGACGAAATATATTTAACTGACGATAAAAAATAAAAATAAAAAGATTTATTAAAATACTCGTATGGATCTTGAGGCATGTTTTTTGTGGCTTAAAAGTTTTGGTAGTCTAGGAAAATTAATATTATCAAAATAGTATTTGCGAAATATAAAAAAAAATCTCGAAGGAAGTTGAATAAGCAATGATTTCTAAATATTTATGTATTTGAAAAGGTGGACTTAAACAACAACATATAAATTTTTCTGAATTCTTTTAAGTGGGAGGAAAATGGTGGAGGAATATATTATATTTAATAATTAATTTTTAATTTTTAACTTTTGGAATTTTTCCAACTTGCCTTATATAGGCTTGACTTTATAATCTACTAAAAGAATTTAAGTTATATTAGGTTAGTATATTAATTAACAAAATTTTAGACACGATCTTAAATGTGTATATATATATATATATTTTTTTTTTGAGTTGACTTCTCATTATCTCATTATTAATATATATTATCTATGAAAATTTTTCTATCTGATAAATTCTACGGCTCATTTTTCTTGTGCATTCAAGTTATCCTAATGGATCATAAAATTATTTTACCAAATATTCTATAATTGTTATCTGTCAGAATAATATCTGAATTTCCATTAAGCGCCATCTAAAATAAAAATAATAATTTGTATGGAAAAAAATTTATATAAAAATAGAGTGTACTTTCCTCGAAATTTCCTGGGGCTTCCAAATTTGCAAGAAATTTAGTTAAGGTCGATACAAGTGAAATGGCCATGAAAAATGATGGATGATAATATTATATGATATGGTTGCTGGACCCCATCAGTTGGGTGGTTGATTTGGGCAGTTTAGTTGGGCCTACTAAATGTGCTGTCAAATAATGTAAGACAATGCAATGCAACAATTACATTATTTGATAGCACATTTAGTAGGCCCAACTCCACCACTCAAGTGATGGGGTCCATTATAACCCCATGTTTCATTACCAAACAGAAGTAGAGGGCCCATCATGAAACATGTTATGTCAAGTGTAAACAAATATTAACAACCACATCTCCACACAAAAAAAGTTATCACCTCAGCACTTCTTGCCGTGGCAAATAAGAGGAGGTCAAATTGGCCCCTAACACTCAAAATTGCACCAATGTGATTATTAGTGCATTGCCGGAACATGATGTGGGATGGAGGAGAAGCCTTGTATAACTTTGATGGAAATTGAGCCTAGGTAATTTTGAATCTTTTGGTGATGCGACTATGACAGTGTTGTAATTGATTATTCTAAGGGTTTGTGTATAACTTATGTCTTGGTTTGTTGCAAGTAAATTTTATTTTTACAATTTATTTTTCCGGTATTACTGTTTGTTAACCTTTGGTCAACTAAAATGATAACTTCTTATTTCATTTTTTCTTTTTAAACATCAACAATAAAAAACCAATGAGGTTTTTTATTTATTTTACAGATAAGCATTTACTTGCCATGCATGAAGGGCCACATTAGCAATTTTTATGAGATGGCATTTCAATCGAACGTAATTGAAAATCATCTAATAATCATCATTAAATCTAAAAGGTTTCATCCAAATAATCTGAAATAACATCCCAAACACGAATATAATAGAAGTCTTCAGAAATTGTAAATTATAAAATCATATCTATGTAAAACGATTGAATGGTTCAAATTAATTTGAAGCAGTATTGTTGTCATCTTTCTCGATTTTGATCTTCTTTTGCATCTTGTTAGTTGACATTTCAACAGCAGTTGACTGAGATTCTTTTACATCATCGTCACTGGTTGAATGTATAGGTCTTTTGCTTATAGGTGTGACACAAGCATCATATAATGACTCCCCTTGTATAGACTATAATAAGAGGAGTAGATAAAACATATAAGAATTTGTTGGAAAATTATGAATAATTAAAATGTACGTGGTAATAAGTAATGTAATAATAATACCTGAGTTTCATCACATAAGTTTATGTAAGTTTCAATTATCTTTTCATCATCGGTCATTCTAACAACTATTTATGTCGCATAATTTGTCTTCAAATTATAAGATGAAATTTGTATTTTGAAAAGAAACCTCTTGTGCAACAATGAATTGAGTTCATCCGAAAAACAGTCATAATCTCCATCCTTTAACACATTTAAAAAAATATGAATTAAAAACAGTTATGTACATAAGTTAAAGACTTTATACAGCAAATATTTAATAACATTTTTAACTTTAATTTTACCTTAAGCAAACGCTCACTTAGTTCATAAGCTGATTTTTCTATCAATTATTGAGCTTCATTATCAAACAGAACAAAAGATGCACTTTGCGTATCATCCATTTCTTTAACCTAAACTTTGAATCTATAAATAAAAGTTAGATTGACCAAGTTAGATAGAAATAAAAGACTGGGCATAGTATGAACATAAGTTAGATATACCCCATACCTTGGTATAACAGACTTGACATAGTCACAACATTTATCACACCAAAAAATTTCACTATTAAGTTTTACTTTCTTTTGACATTTTTTCCATGAATTGTAAAACCAATTGTATTCGGTTTCTATGCAAAAAATAGTAGCAAGTACCACACATGTTGACTCCTAGATCGTTTCATAGGAAAACACCAAAAGTAAATAAGGAAAAATGTATTTATGCGATGGTGTTAAAGAAACTGTATTACCTTTATAGCATCTCATATTTCATCAATAGTTTCCCTATCACGGCTTAGGAGGAATTCATCTGTAATAGACAATGTGCTCTGGCCGAATAAATAATTTATTGCAGTTATATTATTGTTTGCAGCACAAAGGTTGTTATTCTAGCAGACAACAAAGAAGTGTAAATAAATAGAATTTAAATTTTAGTAGTAATAAAAATTAGTAAGGGTAAAAAGAAATATGTAATATACCTTTTCTTGAAATTAACAACCTCAAGGAAATCTGCATTTAGTAGAAGTCTCGAGCCTAACATTTAGTTTGACAATGTTGTTGTACTTAGTATTCACAGTGTTAGTATTGTTAGTATGTATAGTTAATGATCATATATGTGGAGAGATGTTGTAATTTAAATGCAATAAAATTGAAAATATCTTTCCAAAACTTTATTTTTGCAAATTGTAAAACAATTATAATGTGATTTTGGCTTTCTGTTTCAGTAAATGAGCAAATTTGGTTTGCAAAGTCATCTCACAAAATGCATCTCAATACATTATGGTCGTACAAAAAATACAATGTTATATTAATTTAAATAAACATACTTATTATTTACGAAATTTTCTCTATGTGATAAATTCTACAGCTCATTTTTCTTGTGCATTCAAGTTATCCTAATGGATGATAAAATTATTTTACCAAACATTCTAAAATTGTCATCTGTCAGAACAATATCTGAACTTCCATTAAGCGACATCTAAAAAAAAAAAATAATTTGTATGGAAAAAGAAAATTATATACAAATAGAGTGTACTTTCCTCGAAAATTGCTAGGCTTCCAAGTTTGCAAGAAATTTAGTTAAGATCAATACAAGTGAAATGGCCATGACAATGATGGATGATATTATATATAATGACTAGAGTCTAGAGATATGGTTGCTGGCATATATAAAGCATATATGATTTTGTAAACTTTAATCCATAATGCATGCTGGTTAAAAACAGCAAATAAGTATATATGGCTAGATTTATATTATTAGAACTTCCAGAGGATGGAAATGTAGCATTAGCAGCAGCAGGTCCAACAGGGGTCATCTCCGTGCTTTGCAAGTTTGCATGATTGGTATGGCCGTGTGTTAATCATTTCCATGATTATCTTTGCTTGTGTTGGCGCCTCAGCTGAGTTCTCTGCCGGTGAAGGTGCAGCTTGTGGTGGTACAGGGAGGTGGTGGTGGTGAAGGCAGCGGTGGTTGTGGAGGTGGTGGCAATGATTGTGAAGTTGTTGACTGTGGAGGTGGAGATTGAGGTGGTTAATTAAAGAAAATACAAACTGAAGTTTCTGGGATATAAAATAATGTTGAACTGGCTTTTAAAGAAGCTGTTCTCTATCAAAACTGATGTATACATCTTTTTGAGTTTAAGTTATAATAATAAATAAGATATTTTCAGAGGAGGAAATTTGAAGTTAACAAGTTTACCTTCTGAAAAGGTGTGAAATTCTCATTGGAAGGAAATGAAGTTGCTATGAGTTATATATAATATTATATTCATCCTAAAATTTTATTAATATTATGTTTATATTGATGTTATTGAAAGCTGGCTCTGTGTTCTCAAGTGTATCATAATATACAATCACTAAACACTCGATAAGTTTAATAAGTCCCTGATTGTGTGATTAATTTAACACAATAAGTCACGGGAGATTTCATATCCAATGTTAAGGAACTAAAGAACAGTCTACAACTAATAAGCATAAATGAGAACTGAGAAACACATGAAAATTATATTTCTTTTATTGATAGTGAAAGAATCTAAAATAAAGAATAATTGGCATATTACATACTATTTGGCACATTTTCAACAGCTCTTATGTGTGACTATTACAATAATAATGAGGGTTGTTGCCATCAATCAAATAGGGGCAAGAACATAGTAAAAGTGTGTCTAGAAATATAAATAGGTTGACGTATCTGTTGCATTTGTTGCATCCCTGCAAAGAATGGATCGTGCTTCGGTTATTGAACGAGGGGCTTCGAGATCTTTATCTTGCAGGGCATTCCCTTGAAGTCGCTGCATCTGGGAAGCAAATGTGTCATCCAAAATCTACAAGTCAAAATAGAAAACATCAGCTGTATATAAATTTTTTGGTAAAGTATGAAATTCATGAAAAAGCTACCGAATCGTATTGTGCTGGGATAACCACAAATGATTTCTATTATGCTTTGAAGGCGTTAGAGGTTCTTACCCCTAGAGCATAATAAGATCCTCTGTACCACACCCGGTTTTCTTTTCTGCCCTCCAGAAACTTCAACACAATCTAGTCCAGTGACAATATTGAAAATGCATCAGACCTTAGTACAAACATTTGGAAGATGGGTGAGAGAAGTTATATATTTCTCTCTAATACCTGTCCCATTCTGTCCCAAAAGCCGCGACAGGTTGCAATGAATATTTGACTTGTAAAGACCTCATGCAAGTTAGATATGAAGTCAATAAGTTGAGAATTCAGCATTTGCATCCTTTCACGTATTTCAGCCTCTCCATCTGCTTCCTTTGTCTCCTCCAGAATCCTTTGAAGCCTTGTGCTCCGATTAGCTTGTATCTGAATAATTTATCAACTATATATTAAAAAATGGACTAGGATAACACATGTCCGACATTGAATGCCCTACATAGTATCTTGAGATTCATTCCTGCATTCTAACATACCTATCAATTTAGTTCCAGATTCCTGCTTGTTTAATGATGGCCAAAGACAGCATAAGAATGTATTGTAGGAAATTTCCAACTAGCAAGAAAAGGTTTTTGGAAAAATTTTAACGACAAGCTACTCAAAGTCCAGTTTTCTTTTTCGGTCTTTTATAGGAAATCTAAAACAGGCTTCTTCTAATTCATTAGGTCTAAGTATTAATGAACTGGCCATATCTTCGGAGGACAATATAGATCAAGGACCTCATGATAACCACATATCTGCTACCCTACAGGTATCACAAAAACCATAAGGAAATTAGATTGTTGCTAGAGCTTACATTAGCAACAAGCTTCACTACTGTTGCCTGCATGTAGTTTTTATATTTGGTCCTTAGTAAGACAGTAATTTCATTTATCTGCTCCCCAAAACTTGACTTTTTGTCAACATTGACTGGGAGATAGGATGCCCAAGTCTTCAACTGGTCCTCAACTCTGCAATGGAGAACATCAAGGATTCTTTTAATGGTGTTCAGAAAAGTACCCAACTGTCAACAAGAGGAAAACATAAGAATAAGATTTAGTTAGCTATAAATTTGCTTGAGTGAGTGTTAAGAGAACTATTCTTTTGTTCAGAACTTTGTGAATTTTCCTCTCTCTCTCTCTCCCTCTCTCTCTCTCTCTCTAATTGTGTGTGTGTGTATATATATATATCATACGTAAGACAGCTCATCAACAGATACCCTATGTGATTCATCAGCAAGTCCAAAACTTAAGAATGTTCGCTGGCAAAATCTTGACTTCCAATCCTCATCCTAATTCCACAGAAATGACTAGTTACAGAATTGTGCAATTTTCCTAATCTTAGGCTGCAGGGTCTTGTACATTTATAATTTAGGCAATACATCCTAGATTGGCTCAGAGTGAAAATCAGTTCCAAGATTGTTAGTGGAGAAGCACTCACTTGATTAGGAAGCGAATAAAGTGTGGTTGATTGTCTTCTTGCTAATTTCTGAACTTTGATACCAAGCCTCTTTGGAATGCTATCTTTCAGAGGAGTCAATATATCACTGTATTGCTTTTCCAGTGCTTTTATGATCGCTCTTTCCACATTTGCAACCGCCTTTGTAAAAGCAACAACGCATATTTGAAATCATTTCTTGACAAGTCAATGAATATTTGTAAAGCATTGGAAAAGAAAATGAGAGAAGAGAATCAAAGAGTATGAAGTTTTAGAGTGGAATTGTGTACACATATACTTAAAAGTATATGTACATGAGAATGTGAAAATGCATACATTCATGTACGGACTATACTTGTACATAGACATACATGCAAATTCCTGAGCACATGCACGTGGTCTTTGTTGTAACTCTTAGAATAACATAAAAACTCACATTCTCCAAAACTAAAGTGTATTGAGGCCATCTGGTGATCACCACTCCATACTTGGTTAGCATTTCTTTGATTCTTTCATACATCTCCTCTGGAAATGGTGAGGTAGAATAGTTTGTAATCACACCAGACCACGGTACCTGAAAGAGGTTTTCCTTATCAGAATCATTAAATTTATTTCAAATAGGGAAGAGTTAGTTTCTGGAACATTAGTACCAGAAAAAAAATTCAGATAAAAGTCATGATTGCATAACTGCATAATAATATTGCTTGAAAGACCTACCTTTTCTAACTTGCAATAATCAAGTAAGTTGAGTTGCATATCCTGTACCCAGACCAATATATAGTTGTGGTACAAATTCCTCGAGTCCACACCACCTTGCACTGGACTGAAGCATACAAGATTATATGTTAAGAAGAAAGATCAATCTTCAGAAAGGAAGTTTAAGAGGGGTGCTGTTGCCATATTATGGCTAAATTATCAGAGGGTAATTTTTTGTTTGTATAGGTGTGTGTTATCATGGGAAAACTTCACAATATATAATCTGAAGTTTCTTTTACAAACCTGATATTCCAGGACTCAAGGTTTCTTTCAAAATCAGCAGCTGCTATCAGAAGTTCATTAACATGGGGCTGTGGACTAGATGGAGGCCATGCAGCAAGAAAAGCTCTAAGCCTTTTACACAACTCAGTGCTGTAAACTGCAGCTGTGATGCTTGACAGGTCAATTGAACTGAAAATAAAAGAGAACAAGTCAGAGGCTTTTTCTAAATATTAGGCAAAGAAAATTGTGAAACAATACCAACTTCCATATTCTGATTTATATTCTAAAAGAAATGGTCAAACTTGATTCAGCTTCTTATGGCCATAATCAATTGAGTTAGTAAATTCTTAGTCAAGCCAACACACATATTTAAGTACGGGAGGTTGTTTCTATAGCTCATAATCAAACATCATGTTGCAGGCTGATTCTATAATTTTGTACCTGGGTAGTATGTGCTGATTGTGGATCTTAATATCTGCCTGAATTTCATTTCCCAAGTCTATGCAAAGGTTCTTTATCTTCAAATATGCTGTTGAAATTGTAATAGAATCCATAATAAACCCCTCGGAGTTGCTTGACACAAATTCATCCGTCTCCACCATGTGCTTCCTACACCTCTTTGCTGCTGCTGTCTATCAAAATAAATATACAACATTTAGGTTATAAACTCTGATTTCCAAAATCACAAATGAAAAAAGATTAAAAAATGTAGGCTTAAATACACTTTAAATCTTTATTTTATTTTTCGCATTTTAGCACTCAAATTTTCAAGTTTAACATATTGAACCTTAACTTCCCAAGTCTATGCATTTTTGGTTGTTACACCCCTACATATCTTTGGAGGCACAAAATATTGTAGGCGCGTGAATAGCGCGTATCATTACGATACGTATCGTCGTGTATCATAATATTCTGACAACTATGTTAGTGACTAATATTACTCACCTTCATATAATTTCTCAACACTACTTGTGCATCTTGAGAAAGTATATCACGAAGAATCGTATATACTTGTACGGCAGGACCTAGAGCTGGTGCAGCAGCCTCTGGCAATGGACTCAACGGATCTGCTAATCCTGTTGGAGAGTTTTCATCTAATGACTTGTAGTTCTCAAAAACAGTTGACAAGAGACTCTCAACTTGGGTTTCACAATCCAACAGTATATTTTTCTGCAAGACAAGAAAGAAAATATATATATGAGCATTAATAACAAGCATAAGGAGTAGCTTAGATTAAGAGCATAGCAGCAAAAGTAAATAGACAATTAATGGTTAAGCAATAGTAAATAGACAATTTAACGGTTAATACTTTCCGATACTGTTTAATCCACTCAACTTTCCATGTCTATTTGGCTCCCACTCATCTATGAAGTCAATACAATTGTTTAAAAAGTAAAAAAATGTTCATTTCCTCATTGATGATTTTTCTTAACCATCTTCGTAGGACAAAGAAAGTCAAGATTCCTCAGACACAATGGGATATTGTGAATTTATGTTCTCTAAAGAATTTGTCAGTCGGTCAATCTAGTGTATCCATATTTTAATCCTCGTTGTTATCAGAAAATATTCTCTTTACAATGATTGGAGAAAATTAAGAATATATAAAGATTAAATTATGTTCTATAGTTTAGTTGATTTCAATATTATGAAAACTTTTCTTGCATGCCTTCGATTTGTATGGCATCTTAGTATCTTTAACATAATTTATCTCACACTTCTTGCTACTTTAACCGGCTTACATATGTAAGGTTGACATTCAGGAATCACAAATCCACTTTGGTTTATGGAAAAAATTATTTTTAAACCTCAACTAGACATTTTAGAGAAGCTCAAATCTTAATTAGGTTCCTCAAAACTACGTGGCTACTTTGATCAAAGTAGTGAGTATGCAAAAGTTATATTTTAATATTTGCCATCAGGAATGTAAAAAGGTGAGTATTATCAGTCGGTCAATCTAGTGTATCCATATTTTAATCCTCATTGTATCAGAAAATATTCTCTTTACCATGATTGGAGAAAATTAAGAATATATAAAGATTTAATTATGTTCTATAGTTTAGTTGATTTCAATATTATGAAAACTTTTCTTGCATGCCTTCGATTTGTATGACATCTTAGTATCTTTTACATAATTTATCTCACACTTCTTGCTACTTTAACCGGCTTACATATGTAAGGTTGACATTCAGGAATCACAAATCCACTTTGGTTTATGGAAGAAAATATTTTTAAACCTCAACTAGACATTTTAGAGAGGCTCAAATCTTAATTAGGTTCCTCAAAACTACGTGGCTACTTTAATCAAAGTAGTGAGTATGCAAAAGTTATATTTTAATATTTGCCATCAGGAATGTAAAAAGGTGAGTATTATTAGACCTACCTCTTGTCTGGTTAATCTTTTCTCACCCCTAGCCTTCATAACGGGTACAAGTAATTGATGCATCAGCTCTAAGCAGTCTTTTGTTGGTGTAGCGACTTTCATAACATGGGATAGATATCTATTCAAAAGCAGAAGAAAGGTAATTAGAAGGGACAAACACGTGAATATTAGAATGACTTTACAAAATTTGCCTGTTTAAGTGCCTCTGCTTAGTGTACTAGTTGAATACTTAGAACTTAGAAGGGCAGCAAATATTATACTCCCTCCGTTCCAAATTATATGATCATTATTGACTTTTGAAAGTCAATTTGAGACATTTTCAAACTCAAAATTGAGATGACTCATTAAAAATTATGAAACAATTAAACTTATACTGAATAATAATTTTTAGATAGTTTATAATATTTATCATTGTATTGATTAAAATTAAAAAAATCTATGTCAATTTTGAGTTTAAAATTTGCTTAAGTTGACTTTAAAAGTTCAACAACGGATCAAATAATATGGAACCCTGGAGTACCAATGATTATTAGATGGACTTGACAAAATTCACATGTTTAGTACCTCAGCTTAGCGTATGAATCTGAAACTCCATAATAGTCAGCAAACTCAGACAGGAGCCATTTCCAAGGTCCATCTATCCATAAATTTCGTGCGTGAAAATGTTGAGCACGCATGGCAGCCTCCAGCAGTAGATCATATGCAAGGGTTTCCACAATAGGTCCATTCTGTCAAAGATAGAGCAAAAGAAATATTTATAAAAACTACAATAACCGGAAAAACTTGGGTTATGTTAAGATAAGCTTGGGCACACTCTGCATACAAGAACCTTGAATTGGACCTAGAATACATCTTATAAATATTTATATATAAAAAAAGACCGTGCACATGCTATGTTATACAATATTTGTAGGCTTTGATTTCAATTGTTAAATTATAAATGTGACTATGTGAAATGAACGTATATATACTTATTATGTATGAAAAAGTATAATGACTGTTTCATCTTGATGTTGTTCCATAGACATTAGTCAAAGATGACACAGAGATTTGCAGGTATTGATGTTATACATGGTGCTTTCTACTATTGCACTTGTAGTCTTTCTTGGAGTTGTTCGATATGATTTAGCTATATATAAAGGTGACATGATTCACGAACCAAATAAATTTAGTTGAAATTATTTTGAAATTGAATAATTGAACCTTCATGTGGGTAATCTCGTCACATGTAACTGTTCCACAGACGGATAGCTGAATCTTTCCAACGCATTCATGATCATCATGATAAATAGGCCACCACCTAATTCTATCATTCTGCATTGTTTAAATAATCACATCAGGTTACAGTCATGAGTAGGAAGAATAATTAGCATTAGAGAAGATTCATTATTTAAAAATCTAAAGATGTTACATACAGGGTTGTCAGTCAAGGATGAAATTGGAATTGTAGCTCGACCTTGGACAGTTTTCTTTGCATCCTGCACTTCAATTAGAAGCGCATCTCCTTCGCTCTCTGGAAAACTGATATATATGCAAATTATAAGACATTCCTTGATGTTAATGAAAGGAAAAAAATTTAAGTAGAAACTTACAAGTCATGGTAATCACTGGTTCCAGGCCTCAAGCAAATGTCTTGTACCGATTCAAGTTGGCTGTCTTCAGTTGAACTTCTCAGGTAAAGTAAGCATGCCATGGGCTCTGCACATGACAATTCATTTTTAATCTTCCACGGAATTAACATAGTTGGGGAACACAATATATATTATACATGGTCCAATAAATTAAACATAATCCTCACAGAGTAGGGGATGGACACTTTAAGCCCTTGAACATGGAGAATTTTGTTTTGAAATAAAACAAGCCCATCATCTAAATTTTGATCTCTTCGGTTGGTAAGTGACATGTGTTATTGTTTAAGCATTATATTGACTATCTCACCAATATTGACAGTATATGGTTTCACATTCATGAATTATAGATAAAGAAAATAGATCCCCAAATTTTTGGCCCAATATGCACAAACCTTCAGATGTCAGATTAGATGAGGCAAGTCTTAGAGAGGTGATGCTGTTTTTCAAAAGTGATGAAACATGTCGGACATACTCTGCTCCAACTTGCATATATATTGCACCTCGTTGTGAGTAGGTGCTCTTGAGTTTCCGCCTTGGTATTATTCTCAGCTTCCTCACTGTCATAATCAAAGAACTATTTAAATTACATATCTGATCAAGATTTACTAAACAAGATGATTAGATTTTCCCAATTATGAGTGTAGATAACTAGATATATATTACATTATAATCACAAGATAAACTATCCATCTTCATGAAACTACTACCTCAAAAGTTGAAAATGAACTCAACATGGTACCAAAAAAGTTGCACCAGATGTAACTTAAAATTGAACTAATTAAAGGAAACCAAATGAACATATGCAAGAACAGACCCAATGCTTGAATTTAGATATGCATCAGTGTCTCAAGATCTGTTCAGATGAAGTAGCTCCATGACATTTATCCCTAATTCTAATGCCAGCATAAGAAATAAATTGAGTTTCATTTTTTCTGATAAATAAATTGGGTTTCATTGCAGTCTAGTCAAAAACTGACCCCATATAATTACCATGTAAGTGCCAAATAATGTACTAACTCAAGATAGCACTGAAACTATAAACAAAAGAATAACAAATGTACTGAAACAATTTATGACATGAAACTCAGTTGATAGTGGCAGGAATCTATTTGAATGAGTAATTGCTCCGAGGTTCTTGCACTACATATGTTCAGAAGCACAAAGAGCAAAAGTAAATATGAGATGCAGTTTGGTAAAATATGTGAGACTGGACAAGTATCTTTAAAATGTGGGTGTATGTTAAATTGTTAATAGGTATCATCAATACAAAAAATAAACAATATAATTAGGAAGGAAAATAGTGCTTCACATTTAGGGCTTCAGGTTACTAAACCGCACAAGTGCAATCTTTTTTAGGAAACATTAACTTCACAGGCATCCTTGCATAGAGCTTGGAGTATGCTTTTAAGGAAGTGAATTGTACTTTACTATTAAACCATACCTTCAACCCTAATCTTTCCAATCGCTTTCTTAACTTTCAAGGCGCCTGTTTGTTCTGCAGTCTTAGCACTACTTGTTTCCATTGGCTGCACGCCTCGAGGTTGCAACAAGAAGTTGTGTAGTCTATCAGATAAACAAAGATATATTAGCAGATTCCATTTAGCTGTGAGAAGCAACACTTAATAAACTCATAAATAATAAATTAAATGAGTAGAATCACAAGTACATAAGCTGTAGGTAGCATACCCAAAAGCACTACGGAGCAGTAGGCACTCATCACGTAGAAACTCAGGTGCCTCCATGCAGCCTCTCGTCCATGCATTTAGGCAGAGGCGAAAGCAAGCATCATAAGCAATCAGGGTTTGCCACGCATTTTGTCCACTGCCAGAAGAAGAGCATTTCAGAAAATTGTGTAAATTGGAAGCACAGGTCCACATGATAAAATGGGGAGGACCTCCTCTAAATTGATATTAACCATTCAAGCACTTGGATTAGGAAGAAAATTATTCCTCTAGAGTGTGTGTGTGTGTGTGTGTGTGTGTGTGTGTGTGTGTGTGTGTGTGTGTGTGACCACTTTTCGTGGGATCACATTCTTTAAGAAATGAGATGAATGAGATTCTTATTAACAACAGTTTGTTCTAAATCCTAAACACGGACTAGGAACACAAATTTATCCAGCTTTTACTTCCTGTGTACAACATGCAGTGTCAATTTCCTGATGGCAGGTTGCATAACAGTGGAATAAAGCAACTCTTTTGGCAACTAACATAATCGATTCTGAGTAGTAATAGAAACGAACGGTAGGCTAAAACAAAGATTCAAGTTACTTTATTGATTAAAATAAAAAAAGGTTTAGGACAGGAAAGACCTGGTATTATAATAGGTTGAATGATCCATTGTGTTTGTTTGCCAATATGGCACTGATGCTTCTGTTTCTTTAAGTGTTTCTTTATTCTCCCTGCAGAAAAAACACTGACGATGTATTATGGGATTTATATAGGAAAGCAATCAAAAGCACATGCTTTATATACAAAAATTATAGTGATACAACGAATAATCACACCTTTCACCAAGTTCATGTATTGGAGCTTGTGCTCTTGCATCCAAAATGACTTCTTCACTACCAAGGCAACCTTGTGCTGATCCTCTTGGCACATGAATCTCCTCAGCAGATTTCTCATTTCCCCTCAGACCTCCAGAATCTTTAATCAATTCACTTTCAACTTCAGAGTTATCATTAAGCATATTGTTCCCAATATCCATAATGGGAGGTGCACTTGGAGTTCCCAATTCAGTAGCATCATTGAGCACATTGTTCCCAATTGGGGTACCCTGCACATTCATCATCATGTCCACCATTAGCTAAAATAATTTCTCAATCAATTATTTACTCAATTCCACAAATCATAACGGGAAAAAAACACAAAGAAGTCTTTATCAACAGCTGAAATTCTTACATAAGCACTGTGAAATTGAACACTTTCTCGAAGCCCATAGCTGCTACCAGAAATTGCACTTCGCGGCCCACCTCCCCTGAAACCCTTTACATTTTCTGGCAATTGAATTTGAAGATTCTCCTGTAATAACCCTCTATTTAAAGTTGATCCATTAGTCCTAGTTGCTTTAATGTTTGATTTTAGTCCTAACATTTCTTCATCATAATAATGAGCAACTGGCTTCTTAAAATCTTCTTCCTCAGAGGAATTTCCATCAAAATCATCTGGAGCTGAAGCCACACTTTCATCATCCTCATCCTCATCTTCATATCCATCCTCATCATTGCTGTCTAGACTAAGACTGACAGTATTATGGGGCCCCAAAAGGCCAGGGTAGAATTTAAGAGGAGGCAGAACATTGGAGGACTTGTAAGTACTGGAATTAAACCCTAGAGGAGATTTTGGAACTGGGTATTCATGATCAAACTTCTCACCTAAAGGTGATCTTATCTGGATTTGCTTAATATCTGATCCCTGCTGATATAAAATTAAAAATAAGAAAAAAATAAATAAAGTTTCCAAATTGAAATCAAAATACCATTTTTTTCCTTTATCATTTAATCATAATCAAAATTACAATAATGGTAAGAAATTGATACTTAAAGCTAGAATTTTGAGTAAGCCGACCAAGACACTTGCAGGAAGTGAAAAAAAGAGGAGTTGTTGAGGAATTTAATATACCTGATTGACCCAACTAAGGGCGCTTTCATCCAAGCCTTCTGTGAACATTTTTCAGTTTTTGGGGAGAAATTGGTGAGATAATTAATGGAGTTGAAGATGGCGGTGGAGATTTGTAAGCTTTTGAGCTTCTTGACAAGAGTGGGAGAGAGACACAACGAAGGGGGAGCGTTTGGGGCTTAGTTGGGGGCAACTAATCTCAACGGCTAGTTTGAAAAAATATATTAGTAGCCCGAATTCAAATTCAAAAAGGTCCATTCTCCGGACAACCTGGACCCATGTTAAAACTCGCCCCGATTAAGGAGGGTGCTGCTTTTTACTCCATTCAGTTCTTTCTTTATTTTTATTCCAACTCCAATTTATAAGAAAAATTGAAGTGTGACCGAGAAATAGTCTAGCAAAAACCATGTGCGAAGGAATTTAAATTAATGGATTGATATTTATGTACATTTAAATATGTATTGCTGGATGAGATTGGACGGTACATTTCTATAATACATTCAAATAATTTGTGATTATTATTTAAAATATGTGTATATCAGCAACTTAATAACATTTGATTTAAATGATTCAATTCATCTTAAGGGGAGCTTGAGAAGAAGCATGTGATACTTGAGAAAAATTTACTTTTAATTGCACAACTAAAAGATGACTTTATCATTAAGTTATTACTTTGGGTCTATATTTAAATAATAATTGATCGAAAGTAAAAATGATAGACATAACTCATATTGTGATGGAATCGTTTATAAATTTTATCGAGTCTCGTTTTGATTTGGATAATACTTGTTTAGCTATTGAGTCGGGTACGATATCGAATCGAACCCGAACGGTTTGAACTTTTCGAACAAGTATGATCCGAATATCAATAGAAAATTGTAATTTGAATAATCTAGAGTAATTTATTGAATTTTAAACTTTACTCATATTTAAATCATTTATATTTCGAGTCGAACTCGAATCGAACTTTTAATCGATCGAGTACGAATTGAACCCGAATCGTTTGGTTCATTTTATAGCCTTACTTTCGATAACACTCATACACTATCTTTCAATAATACTAATTGTTTCGAAAACTCAAACTTACATTTTTAGTAATACCAAAAATTCAAACATAATGTATATATGGTAGATCAAAAATTATAATATAATGATAAGACATTTTTATTTTTTTACGGTGCAAGAGGTCACTCACAGTAGGGCGTCGTATTCGTCCGCATCCGTATTCGGGAAAAAAAAAACGAATATTATTTGCATTAAAAAAAAACGGATATATCCGTATTCGGTTTAAAGATATCCACAAATAAATGGATACGAATACAAAATACAGATATAGGCGTATTTGTATTCGTTTAACATTCAACCGTAAATATATCTAGCGAATATCCAGACTCTGATATTCAAATTCGAATCCGTATCCAGAATTCGTATTCGAATAACTTATATATATAAATATAATAATCATAATAAAAAAAAATTAAGTGGCATTGCTTATATAATAATTAGTTTTCACTATCATATGAAAAATATTTTTAAAATATGTCATTTCACTTCTAAAAAGTAGAAAAGAACACTTTTATTATAATATTAATAAACTGAAATAAATTGATTTAAGTATAGTTAATGGAATTTTACTATTATAAAGTTAAAATATATAAAATGTATCATTTAATAAGTGTTATAAATATTATAAATATCATTTAATAATTGTTACAATATAACTTTTGAATCATTTAACAAGTGTTGTAAATGTTATAAATATTATTTAAATGTTATAATTATAGAGTATAAATATTCATACACACTATAATATTACTTCAAACACATAAATTAATAGACATTAATTTATTAATGGACATCTAAACATTAATAAGTAGAGCATTCATTTTGAAATTTAGGATTTAAAAAATAAAGAAAACTTATTTGAATTATAATTTAGAGCATTGATTATTGTATTTATTAAAAATAAATAAATTAACATTCATTTATTAATGAACTATACTTTAAAACTCATTATTTTTTTTCCCTTATTCTAGTTATATAGAGTGTTAGAATATATCTAAAATGCATCATTTAACAAGTGTTATAAATATCATTTAAATGTTATAATTATAGATTATAAATATTCATACACACTATAGTATTATTCCAAATTAACACATAAAATAGACATCTACTTATTAATAGACATCTAAACATTAATAAGTAGAGCATTTATTTTGAATTTTGAATTTCAAAAATAATGAAAACTTATTTGAATTGTAATTTAGAGCATTGATTATGTATTTATTAAAAATAAATTAATTAATATTCTTTCATTAATGAACTATATTTTAAAACTCATTATTTTTTCCCTTTATTCTAGTTATATATAGTGTTACAATATATGTAAAATGTATTATTTAACAAGTGTTGTAAATGTTAAAAATATCATTTAAATGTTATAATTATAAATTATAAATATTCATACACACTACATTATTACTCTAAATTAAGACATAAAATGGACATCTAAACATTAATAAGTAGAGCATTCATTTTGAATTTAGGATTTTAAAAATAATGAAAACTTATTTGAATTGTAATTTAGAGCACTGATTATTGTATTTATTAAAAATAAATAAATTAATATTCATTCATTAATATGTATGGTTTAAACTTTAAATTGTGATTGGTTATGAGTAATTATTTAAATTTTTTTCTTTAATTTTTGTAAATAATTTGAATGAATTTTATATTAAATGACTGATAAACAAATTTGAATACCCGAATATTCGAATAATCTGTTTATTCGAATAAAATAAACGAAACAGATATTATCCGTATTCGAATATTATTTCGAATACCGGATACGGATATCATTTTTAAAATTTGTCGAATACCGAATACGAATAAAAATAATGAATTAATTTTCTGAATACGGATACAAATATTACTATATTCGAATCCATTTAACCCTTAACTCACAGTACTCTATTTATAACCTTACCCTGGTCATTCCAACGAGAAAGGATTTTTACATGGCTTCAAAAACTTTATATTTTTACCATTGTCTTGTAAATATAACTCTTGTTTCAATTTCACCATTTATTTGAAAATGTTGAATAAATTATGTATTTGTGTTCACTTCGTATGGCACACGCCAATCATTTCTCTCTCTTCTGCCATTTTTTTCTTTAATTCCCCAATAAATAGTTATTTTTCTCTATGTTAGATTGATAACATGTATAAGATGCAGTATAATTTTAAAAATAATATATTTTATTTTATATAGTATAAAAAAATTATTAATTATATTTTAAAATTATTTTCATAAATATTTGTAAAGCATATGCATACATGTTGATTAAACTATTATATATATTTTATACATACATGTATTTAAGATCTCAGAATTATAAAATCATTGAATACAAAATGTTTAATATGAATACATAATATACATTGTATCAATATAATTTTTTAAAATTCAACATAATTGAAAGTCTTAACTATTTAACTCGAAATTGACTCGCAATCAATTAAAATAACTTGATTAAATTATAAAATTATTACGAATCGATTTAAGATAAAAATATAGTTATGAATGATTCACTCTTGAATTAAATAGGAAGACCCCTCTTCTCTACTCCTAGTCTCCTACAACATCAAGTGATATATTATTTTATCAATTGTCTACGTAATTGAGTTAATTTTAGATTCGCCGCTGGGTATATAATTAAAGTATATAGTACTATCATATAGATTTGTAGAGAGAAGTAAAAAGTACAAGTCTATATATATAATATTTAAATATAAAATTAAATAATATATCTATTTTAATCATTAAGATAAAGAATAATATAGATTTTAATGTCATATTTTATTTTTTAATAATTAAGATGAATATAATATTTGAATGTTATTTTTATATGTTGTGCATTTATATTTATTCACCTGAGAGTAGTGATTCAATCAACATCGAGTCGCCCCCAACTTGATCACCAAGACTATATTTGTTTACAAAAAATATATTTGTGATTGAATTATTTATTTTAATTTAATACTATTTTGTACTATTTAATCATTTGATAATGAATTATTAATCTCTTAATGTTAGACTATTAATCTCATAAAGTCATTTAATAACTTAAAATGAAGGGGACTATTAATCCCAAATTTTTTATGAGATTATATAATTTTATATAAATAGCCTTAGGAATGATAAGAAAAATAGTCCATATAACTATTTAATCCCCCATTATGGGATAAAACAGTTTAAAGTAGTGCTAAATTAATACAAATAGTCAACTCCCAAATATTTTTTTATAAACAAACATAATCCAAGGCTTTATGTTTCCAAAAAAATATATCAATTTTATTGTAGAAATATCACTTTCGGAATGAATAGTTTTACGTGCACAAAATATGCACCAATAATTGTGAGTAAATAAAGTAATACATTAGTTTCATCATTTGAATAATTGGTAAGATTTATTAATTTTTCATATTATTGTTTTTCTATCTAATATATGGATAATACTAATCGTGCATAACTTTTTATGCACAAGTTGTGCACATTCATAATTAGTTAATAGTTATGGATAAATAACAAATTATTATAATTTAGTATATGAAAAAGAACTAGATAGTGTTGTAACCCTCAATTATCTTCTTTTTAAAAATAAAAAAAATCCTTAGCAAAATTATGTTAATTAATTTCCATGAAGTTCTTATTTTCTCATATATATGCCTTCACATGATGCCATTTAGACTTTAGAGCTATGTGGACTCGCTATTAAACTTGCTCATTATTACTTTTCAGCAAGGGATGGATAAATAAATTAAATCAATTGTTAAGCAATTAAATCAATCGTTAAGCGAGCTTGCCCACCCATGGTACGTAAGGGAAAGTGAGAGATTTGTAAGATCGAGTTGACCAAAAATAGAGCGATGAAGTAGAGATTAAGCTTCACTATGATGGCTTACATTACAAGAAATGCAGTTAGTTTCGACGGAATTAATTTCGATGGAATTAATAATTTCGTCGTAATTAGTGTTATATCGACAGAATATTCCGCCGAAGTTAATTCTCTCGAAAATAACATAATGTCGACGGAATTTTGTCGAAAATACAGCACTCTGTTGGCGCCAAAGTTCCCGCACCTAAGAATATAATGTCGACGGAACAAATCTGTATGGTCGACGGAAATTCCGTCGGGAATAATAGATTTTCGACGGATTTATTTTCGACGAAAATTCCGTCGAAAATAAATTAAAAATCTTATTTCAGCGTCTTTTTCCCCCAGTCGCCTCCGATTATTTCTCTCTCTCACCTCACTATCGCTCTCTCTCTTTATCCCCTCTCATTTCCCGGCTCTCTCTCTCTCCCTCCGACCTCTCGTCACTTTTGCCGTCGTCCATTGCCACAGCCTTTGTCGCCGTCTCCCGATTCTCCGTCCGTTGCCACAGCCTTTGCTGCCATTCGTTTGGACCTCCGTCGCCGTCGCCGCTATCCTTTGCCATCTCCGACCACACCTCACCGTCCGTTCGTAAGGTATATATATATATTGTGATATACTGATGAACTGTAACATATATATATATATATATATATATATATATTGTGAATTTAATTTGTATTCTGAAAATTAATATTTGTACATGAATTTAATTTGTGCAATTATAGCTATTTCTTTTATGCTTATTTTGCGTAGTTGGTACATTAGTTATTTCCAGCGTTCGAGAAGACATGTTGGACAATCTCATACGGGCGCTGGCTTGGACGACACGTTGTTCCAGCGGGTTATGGTGACGGTGTCGGAGACGTTTAGTACGGATCCGATATTCCGTAGGCAGAGCCTACCTACCAGTGCTCATCTTCACTAGCTTGCTCAGGACGTTGCATCAAGGGCCAGTGTCGAGAGTACGGGCATATCTCTGGAGCAGTTTGCCGCGATACGAGACGAGGTGATTCGGATGGTAACTACCCTGCTGTTGGAGGCTTTTGGCCCGATGCTGACTCAGTGCCTGACTGCACAAGTATTTTATTCAATTTAAGTTGTATATTCTGTAATAATTATTTAACTGTGAGTTTTTGTCTCAAGTACGGACTAATGACTGATATTTGCAATTGTATTAACAGGATGGCAATTCCGAGCATGCTGGTGATGTCGATCGCGAGCGAGGGGGTGATGACGATGATTTTTATACATCACAGCAAAACCGTTGATCCCTGGACAACGATTCTTTGTAGACAACTGGTAGACCTAGTTTCATTTAGTTGTATAGATTATAATTTAGCTTTAATTGATTCTAATTCATCGTAATTTTGTTGAGTTTGTAAAGTATTGTATTTTTAAACGATAATTTATTTTATAATGTGTCGTCGTTTATATTTATATGATGTGTGTGAACATAAAGAATGGATTTCGTTGTGTTGTTGGGATAAAGCAAGTTTGCAGGTACAAAAATGTGGTTTTAAAACCTGGCACTGAAAAAGCAAAAAGCACATTAAAAAAAAATATTATTTCCGAAGGAATTATATAGTTTCGACGGAAATTCCGTCGGAATTTAAGCATTAAATGAATATCTGCGTAAATATTAAAAACATTATTTTCGACGGAACATTTTATTTTTGATGAAAATTGCGTCGATATTAATAGTATTATTTCGACGAACTCAAACTATTCCGACGAAAGTTTCGTCGCAGATGAAAGGGGAAGGCCGACGGAATTATAAAATCTCGACGGAATATATTCCGTCGTAGTTAATTTAATGCCGACGGAAGTAACGACAAAAAATAATCCGTCGAAAATATTTTGTTCCGACCGAATTCTCGACGAAATTAATCCCGATGCGATTATTTCCGTCCGAATTGACGACTGAATTTTTCGTCGGTAATAACCTAAGCTCGACGGAATATCCTTATATCCGACGGAATATTCCGTCGAAATTGACCTGTTTTCTTGTAGTGTTAGATTTTGTAATGTTTAATCTTTATAAATACATATCATATAAACTAGAATAAACTTTTGCTACATATATATATCGACAATTAATAATATATACCACTGACTTGATGTTGTAGATTTGTAGGTGGAGAAGAGGAATCTTCCCTGTTCATTCAAGAGAGAATGGAGAGAAAATATAACTAGGAAAAAAGACATAATAATTTTTCCAATATTTTCAAGTAAATGGTGAAATGAAACAAGATATTATAATCTAGCAACAAAAAAAAAACAAGACATTATATTTAGGGAAGTGATATTTTCATAGGATGTTTTGATACTTTCACATATAAACTGTCGCTATACACCTATAGCAACGGTCAAAACCGTTATTATAAATCTATAACGACACTTTTTATATAAAAATATTTTTAAAATTCAGTAAAAATATCAGTTTCCTATATTTACAAAGAACAACCATATTATGCAAGTTAAAGTTATAAAATTTGTGAAGCAGTGTAAAATTGCTTTCTAATTAGAATAATATATGGTTTTGGGCCCCACTATTAAAAAGTATTCCTTTCTTTTTATTATATAGGTCGTTTTATAAGTTTTTTTTTAAAAAAAAATATAAGTTGTTTTACATATATCTAGGCGAAAAAAATCTAATTATTTTTTACTTTATCTTTAAAAATGGAGTAATTAAGAGAGAGAAAACAGAGTAATTAATTAGTGCATGGATAGTAATAGAATTTCAAACCAACATTAATTACCTAATATTAGTATTAATAAAATTTCTTAATATGTATAATCATATTTTAAACGATCTATATAATGAAAATAAGGGAGTATTATTTTATGTTATACATTTATTTATTTTATTATGGACCCAAGGTTATTATAAACAGAATGGTGACTATATTAAGTTATTCTCTCGAGAATAGAAGGAGTATTATTTATTCTTTATAAGTTATGGATGGCCTAACAATGAAATTTATTATGTATTTAATGTATTTAGCTTTAAATGTAGTAAGTTTTTTATGGGGAAAAAAATGAATAATACATATCGTCTTCACTAAAAGTCGTAGAAGTCTAGTGTTTCATTGGCCGTGTCAAAGGGCTTCAGGGACTTGCATTAAGATTTTGCACCAGGCGACAAGCTAGAGATAATAATCAAAAATAACATATCATAATTAAATTGCAACTGTCACCGACCGATTATTACCTTGAATCTATGCTACTTTTCCTTGTAACTGTCAATATAATCAAAAGTTATAGCTAGCATCAATTTTAGTTTCTATTAACATTACTACAATCGAAGGACTATGTGCTCGACTTGTGAAGAAACATTTGACTAATAATGTTTATGCATAGTGTGTACATAAAATTATTCTATATACTCCCAAGTTCTAAAAAAAGTTCAATTTTAACTTTTTAAAAAGCAATTTGTAGATTTCTTAAATTTAAATAATTTAGTTAAGAATGTTGTTATATACTGACATACATGGATACATAGAAAAATATGAATATGCGTCATATTGTGTATTGTGATAATTTTGTGCTGAATTAGAATTGAGAAATATAAAAATACCAAGAATTAAATACACTTATAAGAGGGGTCCACCTATTACATATTTTTTCAAAAAATTATCACTAATACTTATCCACGTATAACTCGTAACCAATTAAAAAGTCGACACAAACACTGTATATATATCATTTTTCTCCAGTCTAAAGGAAGAATCCACATGTTACTATTCTATCTAATCGCTTAAAAGTACTGCACATTAGTAGTAACTCACATTCAATATAAAACTAATCTACATATAAATCATTTTTCTTTAGTGGGTACAATCATAAATATTGTAAATTATCTAGTAATTAATTAAAAAAATACTACTACTTATTTTGTCATTTTTAAGATTTAAATAAACTCACATCAAATTTATATTTTAATAGTTAAGTTATTAACTTGAATTTAATGGGACCGTATTTTCACTCAACTAACAAGAGGGAAAAAAAATGACACAAAAAATTGAAGTAGGCACATACATCCCCCTTAAGTAACCCCCCACACCCCATCTTCAGCGTACTAATACATGCAGCTAGCTAGCAGAACATACAAAAATTAATTAAGCTTCTTAATCATCACAACCTTAAGCCAGGCAACTCCCTTCTCTCTCTGTCATTTTGTCGCCTGGTGCAAAAACGTACGAGTTGGCAATTAATTGCCCATACTAAAACACATAATTGTTGTAATATATATAGGGAGGGTGTGTTTGGCCCACACAATTCATTTAGCTAGCGCAAGTGATCAGTCAAAGATCGATCATCATGTATCCGACCGGAGTAGTGATATCAACGACATCAAGCCGCCCCGAGCTTGATCGCCATGGCTTTGTTATTGATCAGCCTCAGCCTCAGCCTCAGCAGAAGCAAGAGAGTGCGGGTAGTCGAGCTTACTATCGGACGGAGGAACCTCGACTTCAATGGATTCCCCAACTTCATGCACTTTTTGTTCAAGCCCTCGATCAGCTCGGTGGGCCATTTGGTAACTAATATATTAATTTCTACCCCATTCAAAATGTAGATCTATTATATTCTCCCATTTATATTTATATTTATATATATATATATATATATATATATATATATATATATATATAGAGAGAGAGAGAGAGAGAGAGAGAGAGAGAGAGCGCTTAATTAAGTACTTTTATCCTTATATGTTAGGGCATGATCTGATCTCTCTGGGGAATATGTGCAGTTTTTTTTTTTAAAGTACTTCTAAGTGCACGAATTGTGCTTAGCGCACGGTTTTTGCACATAGGAAGAGAATTAAAGAAAGAAATTTGAGTTCTATTAAATTAGGGCTTAATTTCACTTACCTAACATACATACATACATATATATATACATACATATATAAGCGCGCGCGCATTTGCCTTTTTAATTTGTGTCATTATATAATGTTCTTAGTATTTTTATTGGAGAATTTTCTTTTGTCTTTTAGCTTTACAACACTAGGATCTGTCATATAGAAATCGTTTCTAAGAAATTTATTCACAAAAAAAAATTCCAAAGAAAATTAAATAAATAAAGGAACTAAATAAAAAAATATGAGTAATTGAAGATATCCAAGAATGGATCAATTGGTGTCTCTCGTTAATTCTACGTAGCAAATGAGTGAAAATCTAAATATTCCAACTTGTTAATAGATAAATTAAACTCATGGCCGGAGATTTGATATATAAAATTATAGTATATATTTTGTTTTTTAAAATTAAAGAAATAGTTTGATATAGCCGAAGCAATGGTGGGCGATCCTATTAATTGTATTCGTTAGATCTCTCAATTAGTTATTGTTTGAGTTCAATTGTTTTTTCTTCTGTGTTCTTTTCTAATCTTTCATGGTCGCCTAAATTTGTGTTCTTAAGATATGAAATAATGGTAATTTAAGATAAAGTGAATATTTCTTTATAAGCGACAAATTTAATTTAGATTATGCTCCTCTACCTCCAACTGTTAACGATTTCTCATTTATATGAAAATGTTGGTTAACTTAATCGATTTGTAATTCTTATTTATGTGCTACCATTAGGGTTCAAATACTATGGTCGACTCATTCTGATATAGTTTAGATTATATATGTTCCTCTTTCTCTAACAATTAAAAATTTATTTATTTATATGATTATTGTTGTCGCATTCATTCTCATAGTCCAAAGTTTGCCTATTTTAGCGAAATAGTTGGCTTGTCGGTTAATTTGTAATTTATATTGTTACATACTCTATCATAAATTTTCAAAGGTTGATCGACTAAATTTGATCTAATATAAATTATGTTTCATTTTCTTTAACCGTTGTTAACGATGACTTTAATTATTGCTATTGTTGTACTTAATTAATCATTCTCGTAGACCTAAATTGATTTATCCATTGTTGTAATTTATAAAAGATTATTCGGTAGTTCTAAGACCCGTTAACAACTTTAATTATTGTTGTAATTAATTAATCATTCTCATATACCTAACCTTGTTGTAATTTATATTGCTACCTCATCTTTAATTTAGGGTTGGAATCTTACGGTCAACTTAATTTGATAAATATGTTTCTTTTAACCGTTAACGATTTTTTGTTTACAGTGCGTTATCATTAGCTAGGATTGGTATATTATAGATAACTCAATTTTTGATACTTACTGTTCAAGAACTTGTTGTTTAAGTGCATGCATGCGAATATTAATTATATTTTTAATCGTATTTTTTTTAATGTAATTATTTATGAATTTGAATCTGTTACATGCACTCAATTTTGTATATCATCCACAAATTACCCCTTTTTCCCCTTCTCAACTTTATGGTTGATCTGATAATTACTTAATTAGTGCTTATGTACAATTTTAAATTTCTCTCTCCTGTTTATTTCATCTCTGAGCATATATATTAAAATTTAATGGCTATTATTATTATTAAACTTCTTTAATATGGCTGCCCAAGTAAAGTTGATTTAAATTAAGGAATATCAATATGACATGTCTAAATTTACGTACTAAATATTTTGATATTGATCAGATTATTCATTTATTTTCAAAATTGCCCTTTATCTTTAATTTAGACCTGAAATATATATGATATAAAAGAAAGGGGGGAAAACACACTAATGCTTGTTCATTTATGCGTCTAAAACTATTAATTTTTCTACAGAATTTAAAAGTAGAGGTAAATTATTAATTAATTACAATGTCGATCGGTTTGCTGATGAGATTTGAATCACATTTCTCTCTTTGCCTATTTTTGGGATTGTTTAGAGGTTTGACTAATAGATGCATTCATTTGTTACCATATCAAAAATTAATTTCTTTTATGACATAATTTCACTTTCTAGCCTTGAAATTTTTTTAAATTATATAATATATACTAGCACATTGCACCCTATAATGTGCAAGCGGAAAAAAGGACTTCATTTATAATATAATTTTCGAATTTTTGCACTTTTTTCATTTATTTGTTTGCCTTTTCTTTTGTGAGCTTTATAGCCACAACTTCATTAGCCTTATTTATCTTTTATCATGAACATTACATTAATGTGTAGAGGCCAAACCAAAAGCAATATCAAAGATAATGAACGTGAAGGGGGTGTCAATCTTTCAGCTGAAGAGTCATCTACAGGTTTAGTTTTGTTATATTAGTATAACATATACACAAATATAATTATTTATACATATATATTTATTTCCTAGAATTCATTTTTTTTTATTAAGAGTTTAATGATTTGTTACAGAAGTACAGACTAGCCATCAAACGAGGAAAGGCACAAAAGATATGGAACGAGGCAGCCAAATATGATGGTATATAGAGTTTTCATCCAAATTTATTCCTCTTCACATATATATAGATCTGATCTTCCAAAAATATTCATAAATTTTATATATAGTTGATTATGATAAACTTGCTACCATTTCACTTCTCAAATTCATTAACTTAAGTGTATATCATTTACTGTTTTAGTAACGATAGTTGTGTTACTTGGCAATCAATTTATTATATGCAATATATTTTTATTCACTCGTTAAATATATTGTATGTTAGATGGTTAGTATAAAATATCATCAGACGTACACGTATACACTCCTGTATGTGGATCTTGGTTATCAACTAATTGTAACCATAGATAATTTTTCATATATATATATATATATATATATATATATATATATATATATATATATATATATATATAATTACAATTATTGAACAAAAATTAATTGCATGTACGTCTCACATATACACTCAAGGACGGAGAGAGATTATAGTAGAAATTGAATTAAATCTCTATGGATTTGTACTAGGCGTCCAAGTGGATATAGCCTCGGCTACAAAAGTCTCAGATGCTGCGGGATCTTCAAGCTCTGAACCACCTGTTTATGTGAATGAGTAAGATAAATTTCATTACTCATGCATCTCCTTAATTGACATTAATATACACAAATGAATTATTACTTCTTCTATTTTATTTTATTTTTTGTTGGCTTTTTAAAAAAAATTAGTCATCACTCGTGCATCTCCTTAATTGACAACGTCATAACCTCAACCCTACAAGAATTGAAAGTTTATAGGCAGTTGAAATTGGGACTTTTATGGGCTATATATAGAATAAAGTCTTTAGCATGCTATTGAAAATATATTCTCTACAAGATAATATATCGCAGAGTAAGTCCCATCTGCAATTATGTTACAACATTTAAGGATGTATTTTTATTTCATATTTGCCCCAATATTTATTAAGTCGATAGTTTAACAGTGATAACATTACAATAAATTTATAATACTAAACTTAAAGATATTATATTATTTATACTATCATCAAAATAAATTAGACTCTTTTTTGAAGTGAAAGAATTTGATCCATGTATACCTCCGTTAGGGGACGAGAGGGGTAACCAATTAACTCCTTAATTATTTTATTGCATTTAAATTATTATGCTAATAAATTATTAACTATTTTCCAACCTTTTCAATTATTTTTCTTCTCAAATCTTTGCTGGTGCATCCTTACGTGAAGTGTTTCGGGATTTGAGCAAGATATATTGAAATATGGGAATCTACTTGTGAATGATGAGGTAAGTTCCCTTAAGAAATCTTTTTAGTTTACATGATAAAGGTCAGGAGATATATATATATATATAAGAATTCGTTGATTAGTAATTAATTTAGTGTTGATAATTAATAATTCAGGTCTGGAACTTGAAATGAGTTTAATGACCCTTTCTGATCATCGTCAAGATGTTGAGGTTGCGCCCACACCTACAATGGAGCAAAATCAAGTTCGTGTTGAGCCAATTGTGCCACCAAATTCAAAATTGGAGGAAGAGGCAGACGATAATGAACTTCCTTACTATTTGAACTTCCTTAGTATTTAACTATTCTAGGGTTTTAAATTAAATAAGCTGCAATGGATTTCGTTCTTAATTTGTAGCATGCATGAATTGTTAAGTTCCCTTTTGTGTTCCCCCAGTATAGTGTTCTGTATGGAGCAAGCTGGCTTATATCCATACAGCTAAGTACTTATGGTCTACCGAATTCTATATAAAAATTAACTGTATGCAAACCTATTGTCTAATATTTTTGTCCATCGAGTCTTTGAGTTCATTTTTCAAAATTAAAAGTAACTGATAGTGAATGATCTAAATCTATATATATATATATACTATTCTAACATTATTTTCAGGTTATGGCTTTATGCATCTAGGAATAGAACTCTTTGATGTGAGAATAAAACTGTAAAATACGACTCTTTTTGTAGGGCTGATAAAATATTTTAATATTCTAATCCCTAAATAGGAGTAATTGTATTTCCCGTAACTATAGTAAATATTTAATATGCAATAACAGAGTTACTAAATTAAGTAAGTAAATTGAAATTAGAAAGTTCAGTGTACTTACTTGGAAAAAGGAGATTGAATTTTTTGGAAAGATTAAATCCGAGTCCTTTGAATTCACAAAGTCTCCTTGAAGCAAATTTATTCCCTCACTGGTGCTAAAAGGTTTTTGAATAATTACTTCCCAAGATGAAACGGATTTCCAATCCTTAATTAGAAGCACTTCAAAATTAAGAATTCTTCGAACTCAATTTCTATGCTTTATACTCGAACTGACTATATGATGAATGCAGGAAAATGAAAGTTATTTCTGGAATTGAATGAATGAATGATTGCAGCACAGGCAGGTTATTTATAGGATGAATTGTGACTGATCAGAAGGGACACCTCCTTTGGCATGGCATCCATTCGTCAAAACGACGTAGTTTTGGACCAATAAGAATGGGCGCTTCTGTTCAGAAAAGGCGCCATAAAACGACGTAGTTTTGGGTCTATCAAAAGGGTGCTTCTGTTCAGAAGAGGCGCGTCTCAAAACGACACAGTTTTGTTTCCGCTTTTGCAATAAAACTTTAAACAAAATTTTAAATAAATTTTGCCCAAAAAATTATACCCACGACCCGCGACCCGGCCCGGCCGGGCGGGCGGCGCGCGCGTGTTCAAACCAAGCCTTAGCTAGGTCCTCTCCCTTCCACAAAAGTGGGGTGCCCCTTGGGGCCCTTCCCATTGTGCAATTATCCCATATATAAACCCTTCACATTTCCCTCATTTATTCTATGAGGGACAAGGTATTTATGACAAGTTTAAACATTTCAAGTAAATGATTTTGGAGTCAATTTTTCATTCAATACTTAATGGATTTGAACAAATAAATATACCACGTTACACTCTTTGCGGAGGAGAACGTGTTGGTACATGGACCCGACATTTTTGGAGTTTGGGTCCCACATTAATTGAGCCTAAAAAATGCTCTAATTATTTAGTTTTCAAATCCATTTCCAACAGTAATTAATATAGACATTACAACAAGTTTTTGTATTCGGTGAGACAATAAGCAACTCTAGGTTTTATCTTGGGTTTTTTCGGTTCTTCCATTAGCTGTTATTCAATTTCTATGCATTGGACTACCTAAAAAAGAACTGCTACCGGACCTTGTATGAATCCTCGATCGATCTATCAACAAAAACACTAATGATATTATAGATATTAAAACTAGATGCAAAATAATATGTATGGTTATGAATGGTTATAATCCGACCATAGATACATCTCTAAATAGATTATTTGCTAATTACATTTTCAAGTTAAACTTCTTCATTGCTACTTGGATGAATCAATGGATGTGTAGAAGATCATATGTGACACAACAAAAACCATACAAGAATTCAATCTATCAAGCTTTGAGTTCACAAGAAAGTGAAAAAGACTGAAAACAGTTGTATCATGTCAATTTAACTGAATAATAATAGAGCATAGCACTCTAATAAATACGTACGTTTAAGAAAGTATTAATTTCTAATACGTACCCTAACCCTAAAAGCAATAACTTGAAAGAATAAAATAAACATTTTACTAAAAACTCAAAATAAGTCCAAATCAGCCCAAAAAGAGTACGTATTTCAGGTGGATTTTGACTTCGAAAACAGACTCAAACAGGGTTAACTCGATGACATAGCGCTGGGAAAATGTTTTTCGAAATTTACTTGCATTTTTTCTAACCTCTTCTCCTAAATCAAAATTTATGGCCGTTTAAAGTTAGACTATAACATAATAACCTTTTGTACCTGATTTGCTCTACTACGTACGTACGGGGCAGTTAGAAGAAATGTTAATCTTAACTAGCTATATAATTGTTCCATTAATGAGACGTTATATCTATTATTTTATTTTGCTCCAGGTAGAACAGACCTTTGCCCATCTGAATTTGATTCAGCTTTAGCTAAAATATCTTGGCTGTACAAGATTGAGAGATATCGAGACCTGTTGGAGTGCATATATTGCGCCTCAATACCGATCGAGGCAAAATTCAAAGGCTGGGTGGATTTATTTATTGAGTAACTCACAATCTTCCTTTTCTTTTTGTTATTCAAAATAAGACTCTACTATATAATAAACATCTTATTAAAAATAAGATACTTTTAAAAACAGTACCCTTATTTTCAGTAAGACTCTTCATTTCCATAATAATAATCTTTTTTTAAATATAATTTGAGACTCAACAATTCATCTCTTGACTCGAATTCCCAAATAGTTCAACTTCATGTATATATGAATAAGATTTGATCAAGAAATATCCCAACAATTTCTCTTTCGGCTTGAATCCACATACACTTCAACTTCATCACTCTTGTCGTTGTCGTAATCGTCATTATCATTCGCATCATCTATATCTACCTGCATCATTTGCACCATTCGTATCGTACGAATCATTCACATTATCCACATCATCCAAAACATACACAGCATTTGCGTCATTCGCAATATCCACATCATTTGTGCCACCCGCACCATTTGCAGCATCCACATCATCTGCGTCACCGCATTATTCATATCATTCACACTCTCCGAATATTTAGTAACAGCAATAAAATCTTCAATATCATCATCAACTTCGTCATCTTTATTTTCATCTTCATCTTCATCTTCATCAGCATCAACATCTTCATCATCTTCATCATTTAACAACTGCAACAATGATCTTCTATACATGTAAAATCTCTTATTCATCAAAATCATGATGAACATTTTCAACTCCTTCAATATTCGCTCTCTTTATTTCACATCAATACGACTGATTTCTCTCTACTTTGGATCCAATTAATTTAATTGTAATGCCACTTTTTGAGAATTAAATTAATCAACGCAAACCAAATAATATAAATAAAGAGAGATAAAACAACATAATGGAGTATTTAATATGAAAACCTTTAAAAGGAAAAAAAAATACAGGTTAAATTTCGAATCTCCACTATGTCTAAATATAATAATGGGCTTAAAATAATTCTTTCAAATTTTACGTCTTAATACTTGATGTTCCACAATATCGTAACACAACTTTTTGCGTTGACTGAAAGTTACAAAACCCTCCCTCCCACGATAATACAACTTTTTTGTACGGAATATAAAAGATACAAAAACCCTCTCCTTCACACAAACATAAAACCCACTCACACCGTCTCTCAACTTTTAGAATACTATATGACTTTTAGTTGTACTACACTTTAACAATTAAACATAATACTCTATTTATAGAATAACTCATAATTCTCATCTTCTTATTTATAATAAGACTCCAACACATAATGTGACGCCCCCAAATCTGGCCTACACCACCCAATTTGAATCGTTAAAATACTACAATAAAATTATTATAATATAGTACAACAATACATTACCAGTAATACACAACTATAACAACTATCTTAGATCATCACTTCATTCCCCTTTTATCCCCGCTAGTTCCAGATACACTCTCATTTCCTGAACAATTGAACAAAAAGGAAATGGTGAGCTCAAATAGCCTAGTAAAGAATATCATAACTAAGATAATAACGTATAAATTATCATTAGCCTTCAACATTTGAGGTCTTGATAGAATAATGTAAACAACAAGTTTTAAATCAACAAGTGCAGTTAAGTTCTTAAACAAAGTTTAGATCAACAACTACAGCAGAATAACAACCATTAGGAGAATCATGTAGATCATGATGTTTACTAACTTCTCTTTTTCAAAAAAATCATCACCAACCTTTATCATCTGAAACATCAATGGTCATGATCATGTCAAACAACAGTTCTTTTTTGCCTCAGGCTAAAGAGAACATTCACTACATGCCCTAAAAGACACATCACCATTAAATCGCATTTATCCTATCATCTGTGCCTCAGGCCACAGATATTCACAACAACTTGATTCTTGATAATTAGTACAAATAATAGTGATATAAATGATGAACGAAAGAAAGAGAATAATAGGATAAACAATAGTTATTAAAAGTTTACAATTTTTACTTTGTCCAAAGTCAAATAATATCCAAATTGTCAATATAATGTAGAGAAAAAGGTGTTCAAGTCAAAGATTAATGTCAACGGTAAGGTTTAAGTTACAAGAAATATTTAACAGTGCACAATGTTCACAGTTCAATTAAATGTTCATAGGTCAAAAATTCAAGGTCCAATAGTTCACTATTCAAATATAACGATAAAAATTTAATAAAAATGTTTATGTCAAAAGATATTAGATGAAACGCAAACTATTAATCATTTTATGAATTTTACCGAACAATACTTACCATAGTAAGTTTAAGAAGATGAAAGAAAATGATATTTCTTACCTTAATACGTGACTGTATATTATTTTCTACGGAGTTGATCAACCTATATATATATATATATATATATATATATATATATATATATATATATATATATATTTATCATTTAATTAATAACTACCACATATATATTTCATGGTGTATACTAAGTCGTATGAAATAATTAAAAGTGATTTGATAGTATAAATTTGTGTAGTAGAGTGGAATATACTTCAAAATAGTTTTTAGAGAAGTAAACAATATTTCAAAATAATATATTTCAAATAAAGTTTTCAAAATAAATTCTTCGAAAAAAGAGTTTTCTAAAAGAAGAGGTAAACAACATGTGACATGTGTGAGTGCTTATATAACTTTTATAAATAAAAAACTTACTTGGATAACACTTGACTTTTACCAATCTTCACCAACACTTAAGATAACTTTAACTCACTCAGAGAAATCTTAAACTAAGAATATTTAAAAAGTGGAAGGAAGAATAAGTAAGAATGATATGAAAATTCCTTATGTTAAACTCCCTATTTATAGCCAAAACTTAACCAACTATTTCAAATATATATTTCACATTTTTTAATCTATACCATTCATTATTTTTCACACTTTAATCTACACCATCTATTAACTAATCACATGATTCACATCATAATCTAACTTAATCTACATAATCCATTAGCAAATAACATGATTCACACATTTTACTAACTTAATCTACATAATCCATTAGGAAATCACATGATTCAGATCTTAAACTACACCATCCATGGATCACACGTTTCATATTTTTAAGCTTTACACTACACATTTAAATATTATATTATCCATCTTTTATATTATTATATTATTGACTTAATATCATAATTATTTAAATATTTAGTGTTATTCAAATAATGAGTCTATTTAACTATTTAATACACGTGACTACTACTATGACAATTATTGGTCCAACGATACAAGATGATGTGCATTATGACGATTATTGACTTAATAATGTAAAATGTTGTGTAATGACAATTATTGATTCAATAATGTAAAATATTGTATAATGACAATTATTGATAAAATACTGTGTAATGATCACTTTATCAGTTCAATAATATAAAACACTCTACAATACCGTGTGCTACTATAGAATACCGTGTGCTATTGTAAAATATCACGTGCTACTGTAAAATACTGTGTGCTACTATAAAATATCGTATGTTACTATTCTTTTATCATTCGGTACTTAAATAGTTAAAAGTGATAGTACTGATAAGTAAATTTTATATTTATTTATTAGGTATTTTTAGGCTTAATTATTTGTGAGTTTTTAGGTATTTTTAGTATTTTAGGTAATTTATTTAATTTTATGCATTTTTATTATTTTTAGTAATTTTATATTATTTTTATTTTGTTTTATAAGAATTAATTAATATTGATGGTTCTTCTGTAATTATAGAGAAGTTGGCAGGGCGCGCCATACGCGCAAAAGGGTTCAGCAGCTCGTGTAAGGACGACGCCATTTGGTGCTTTGAAAAAAAAGAGGACTCGCACCATGCGCGGTCAGTCATTTGGCGTAGCAGCAGTTGGTGCGTGGCTGCAGTTTCTTTACTTGCAAATTCTGTGGGTCTTGCCTAATGCTATTCCCTTTCCTTTTCTTCAGCAACTTTGGTTTAGCAGATTACTTTCCGCATGGTTTCCATCAGCAATCCAATAAATTAAATAAATTCTAATAGTGAATTGGAAAAAGAATTAAATAGAAATTTTTATAATTTATTATTTTGAATTTTAATTCCTATTAGGGTTTGAAAATTATAATTCTTATTAGGGTTAAGATAAATTATGTAACCTATAAATAGAGGATGTAATACACAATTGAGAGTACATCTTTTGTTAGAAAATTCTCTCTTTTATTATTTGTTGTTTTTCATAGATATGTGTGGCTAAAGTATTTTTCTTGATTTAAGTGACTAAAGCCATCAAGATTGATATATTGTGAGATCTAATTTATTTTAATTGTTCAATTTATATTTTGAGTAATGAATATTCTTCTGTATTTATTTAAATGATTGATTTGTTTAATTCCTAAGAGACCTACTAGTTTATTATTCGCATTAATCTATTGCTAAATTAAATATCAAATTCGTAATTGTTTGGTCACTTTAATTTATAAAGCAATTAAGATTAATAATTATTTTACATATCAAAAGATTATTATATATTAGGAAGAATATTCATCTAAATTAAATGCAACCGTTTGTGCTTGTGTTATTTAGTTCAACGATCTCTCTATTTCTTAAAGTTGTTACTAGGTTAAATCTTTAGCGCTTGTCTGAGATTATTTAATAGTAAATGTTATTTAGATCTCTTGTTTCTACTTAACTATAAATAAGAAGAGATAGAAAAATTATTCGAATGAGAGTAATTATTTCACGTTGAATATTTAAAATATTAATTGATTTATTCTTACATCAATGATCAGTTATAAATTCTTGATGGTAGATGTTAACTTAAATCAAGGCTTGTTCTTCCTATTTATTTTATTAAATTACTTGCATATTTATTTATTTTAGTTAAAAATATTTAAATTATTTCTTTAATTAAAACCCCCCAAATTCTGGTTTAAAAAATATAAAATTAAATTAATCATTCTTTGTAGGATCGACTCTTACTTGTACTACCACATTAATATTTTTTTTAAAGTAAGATTTTATTTTTGAGTGTTTGCGACAGCACACCAAATACCGTTGGCCATTTTTATTTAAAAAAATTAATGTTGTCGTTTTATATATCCGACAATATTTCTCTGTAAGGTCCACCAATGTTTGGATATTTCGACGCTGTCGTACAAATCGAATATTTTCTAACATAATGAATATTTTCTTTTATTTTATAATGTATACATAACATCTTGAACTTTTATCAATTTAACACCTTACTGTTTTAGAATAATATATGAAGAAAAATAAAATTTTATTCAATAAAAATTAAGGTCTTACACATAATAAACATCTTATTAAAAATAGACACCTTCCAAAATAATACTTCTATTTTCAGTAGGATTTTTCCTTTTTATAATAACGTTTTTCTTAAATAGACTTCGATAAATATAAGTATCCCAAGAATTATCATGCTAATTAAATACTAATTAAATGTTCAACATTTTCAAATCCTCTTCTTTTTCTACTTGTCGTTGCTCCCTTATGTGAAGAAGCTGTGAAGCATTTGAAGTTGAAATAATGGAACACGGGACATGTCTTCTGGAATATAAGGTATGGT
This sequence comes from Hedera helix, assembly GCA_947179155.2. Taxonomy (NCBI): domain Eukaryota; kingdom Viridiplantae; phylum Streptophyta; class Magnoliopsida; order Apiales; family Araliaceae; genus Hedera; species Hedera helix. The sequence goes on along the minus strand of OX359268.1, from coordinate 36,314,146 downwards.
CCCTATGAAACCTGAAAACATTAGCTTCTGTTTTAAAAAATATTATAATTTTTACTCCGATAATATCAACCTACCAAAAAAAAATAAGAATAAGAAATTGATTAGTAATGATAATAATGCAGGCACTGGATCATCGTCAAAATTTTGGGAATGCGGCAATCAGAGAAGAGGCTGAAGAAACTAATCCAATAAGCATAGATGATTTTGAAATTTTGGATCATTTTACTTTTAGGGTCTATTTGGATAATTTGTTTTGAAATTTAATTTGACTTGTAACTTAGTAGAGTTACAACTCATTGATTTACAAAATCAAAACAATATAATTCTATTTTTTGATTAACATATTAAATTCATATTGTATTTGTGTTAAAATTTATAAATTATTATTTGGATAATTATTATTTTTGTATTATTTTCAATAGCGAAAATTTAACATAATTAAATATGAATAACTTTACACACACTACAACTAAACACTACTCCAAACACTACATACATCTCGATCATTAAAAAATGGGACATGACACGAATTTCCGTGTCAAACCCCATCTTTTAATGGTTAAGATCAAAATATTGTGTTTGATGTTGTCATTGATATTGTATACTTGTACTTATCTATTAAATATATGAAGTAAAAATGCGATAAGAATATTTTTGATTCCATATTCTCTATCCAAACACAGAAAGCCATCATTTGTAGCTACCAAATTACAAAATGTGAATCAATGATTCACAACATCTACTGCTCGCTATATGTTGATGAGAAGCACAAAAACAATCAACAAAAAGGTAAAAATGCCGGTGGCTTTCCTGCTCATCCCATTCATCATTCTTGTAGGATACCAGAGTGTCAATTTTGTGTATCTGCATAAACAAACAATCAAATAAAACTCGAGCAAGTTAACTACCATTACAGATCTCTATTTTCAATGACAAAAAACCCCACCGGCAAAGAGTGCAATTTCAGCATAAGGAGAACATCATTTTCACAAGGAGTCCCAGCTGCAAGGTCAGAAATGTCCACATTCAAAATCGAAACTTCCTATATCAGCATATATGGTTGAAAATTCCTCATCATTCACACCTACTTTAATGCCCTCGGAAGGAGTTTCATCAAGATTCGTAAGTTCCTTTGCAAGTTGCTTTATTACATTTGGAGGAAGATTTTCATTGGTTGCTTACAACCATCAACAGCAAGAAAAAATGTTTCAAAACAATCTTTAACCCACCAATAAGGAATGCAATCCACAAATAGAGAAGCTCCAAGTGTATATTCTCTTTGGTTGGTGGGGGGAAAAAATTCAATGACATTGTCAATGAAGCATTATATTATGTGGAACATGAGCAGAAGGGACCTTTAGTAAAGCCATAAAACAGTTGTCCGTCTCATTTGTACCATTTTTCTTTCCATTTGTACCATTTTCTGAATGATGCATCTATTCTATCTGATTCTACCGGGAAATATATTGTTGCTGGGCTGATTTTTTCAAGAATTTATCGTAAATTTAGAGCCATGTTTAGAGAAACGTTAATTCAGAAGCAAATTTGGTTTCCACATTACTCTGTTGAGTTGAAGGTTTTTTTTATTTTTTTACTTATTGCTCTAATTACGAACTCACCCTGTTCCATGTATCTAAAATTTCCACCATTCTCTAATTTTGAATTCTTATAAACAACAGACTTGACATTTGTTAGAAATATAGTAGCGGTGATGGTGTGTCGCAACTAGAAGGGAAGTCATACCCCGATAAAGTTCATTTGAACCAAGAATGCAAGGAAGAAGTGCAGAATGGTTCCTAAGGCCGTCCTCTAACTCGGTAAATGAAAATGTGTAAACAGGGGTGGTGAAAACAGAATGGTTCCTAAGGCCGTCCTCTAACTCGGTAAATGGAAATGTGTAAACAGAGGTGGTGAAAACAGCCGGAAAAAGGGTGGCCTTTAGAAGCTACTCAATCTATTAAGTGATTTTATAGTATAAAAAATAAAAATATATCTATAATTTTAGAACGGACTGCAAAGAAAAATCTACCAAGTGACTTTATAATATAAAAAATAAAAATATCTCTAATTTTACAAAGAAAAATATATCATTAATTTTGAAACTAAGGTAGCTTTGGACTACCTAAAAAAATGCCCCAGATTATGAATACTCCATACACCAAACAGTTGGAGTGATCCCAAGTACAATATATTTTTCAGATGATAGGAAGAAACTAATCTCAACAAACTCATGCTAACACAATAATACCCCACGTACCTCCTCATTGAGCAAATATACCCGGTCAGATCTAAAATCAAAATGATAGATCTTCTCATCAATAATATGAAAAGAAAAGAGTAACATCTCTGTATCAATTATAAAGTCTAAAACAGTAAAATGCATAAACATATTAAGTGATTAGCTCAAGTATATCAACAATTACAAGGAAATACAAAGAAAAGCAAATTTTATTCAAGGTAAAAATAATGTTGGCAATTTAAACACTTCTTTCAATGTTATGATTGATATAGTACAAGGACAGTAACTTTTGTTCCGTTCAGTTAGTTTCCATTGGATGTACGGGTAAAACGGTAAAAAGGCGCGAAAAGAAATGAAAATAGCCCTGCAGAACACAGCAGAGAGGATTACTAAGCCACTTTTTTCCCCGACGAGTCTAAATCAATATTTTAATACTATTGAAATTTCTAATCTCAAAAGGCAAATAAAATATAACCATACTTTAGCACAACTGCAGATTACCTGAGTGCCTCTTGACATGGTGCAACATTATCTTGTAACAAAATTTAGCAAAAGGATATTGTAGGACTGTAAGCACTTCATTTATCTATTCACCAGGAGACTTAATTTTCAAACTGACCAATGAGCATTAAAAAAGGAACTTCTCAATCAATCTTCACCGATGAGAAAAGATAATGAACGAAGTAGAAGGATGTAAGGAAGCCAATGGTGCCAGTAGATAACATGATTGCAATTGCCACGATCAGTGAGTAGCCAAGATAAAGTATCGCAGACACAGGTCCGCTCAAACTTTGAAGGTCAAAAACCAAGTAGTTGACAGAGTAAAGGAACACGTACAGCGCTACAGAGCCTGAGGCATAAAATGCTTTCCACCACCACTGCCAATCCTCAACACAGAGATGCATGTAAGTGAGGACCAGAGAAACTTCGGCACAAACAGTAACCAACAACAGAAGAACAACAAGCAAAAACCCGAAGACATAATAAAACCTTCCAAGCCATATGCTAGAAAGGATGAAGAAAAGCTCAATAAAGAGGGTCCCAAATGGAAGGGTTCCAGCACCAAGAACAAGAAGCCATGATGGATATTTGCGAGCAGGGATCTCCCTAGGAATTTGGTTCGTTCTCACAGGGTATTGGATAGGCTCAGCTCGTGTCCCTAAGTATCCTCCCAATAGAGTGAGAGGCACTGAAATGCAGAACCACAGTGACAAGATTATAAAATACAATGATATGGGAATAGCGCCAGTACTCTTGCTGCCCCAAAGAATGAAGTTCAATGCAGTCAGAATAACAAAGACAATGCCAGGAAAGAAGCAAGCGACCGACCATGAAACTGACCTCCACCCCTCTGAAGTCCCCTTGATAGTGCACCACAAACGAACACCAGCATAACCAGCTCCAGTTCCCAGGAAAAGATAAAGAATTATCATTCCTGTCAACAACATACCTCGTGAAGCTGGTGACATGAAACCAAAGGCAGCAAATACAATAGTCACAACAGCCATCCCTGTAATCTGAACCCCATCTCCAATCATCACACATAGTAGCTTCGAAAAATTCGGCTCTCTGAATACATCACCTACAACAAGCTTCCACCCTGAGAGTTCCTCATTCATCTGTGCCTGCGCTTCTTTGTCCAATTCATCATACCGCGTTAGATCCCTCCTTACCGTTCTTAAGAAAATAACAAAAACAATACCAGCTAAGAATAAGATCACCATCAGTGAGTTGAGGATAGAAAACCAGTGGACACGGGCACCTTCCATCTTTAGATAAGCATCCCACCGAGATGGCCATTTAATATCACTCTTCACAAATTCAACCTCATAAGTAAATGATACTCTCTCATGCTCTCTTATTATTTGAGACTTGTCGAGCTCAAGTGGACAGATTAAGGATGTAACATTGTCATATATATGAAGTTTAGCCATCTTCTCAGGATCATATTTAACACTGCAAGGGAAGACCTCAAAACCAACAATCTCATACCCAGAAGCTTTCTTTTTATCAGCTTCTGATATAATGCCCATACCTTCTTCCCCTGTCCCTATTATCTCTACTCCAGTCCCTTCATACTCGTGAACCAAAACTTTGAACTTAAGGTGGTTAATGATGTAATCATCATTAGTATTGGGTGGTGTGTATCCAACAGGAAACCCAGTCCACTGAATTTTTATCCCATTTTGGATGGCAAACCTCATGGCAGGTAAATTATCCAGAATCATATTTACTTGATACAGATCACGAGTTCTCTGTTTCAAAAGCTTTACCTCATTCTCACTCAATGGTTTTGTTGTGCAGAGATAAACAGATTCATTGACATTCATACGGAAACGGTAGGGAGAGTTGTCGATCTGGTCTCCCATAAGTAACTCTCCAAGATTCTCAGCGCTTTTCTTTACCCCTCCTTGAGGCTGGCAGTATGGTAGACTGTAGTAACTGAAGGGAAGCTCCGTTTCAATAGATGTCAATGAATTGACTTTGGCAACTATTTCATCGCCTGTCGAATATGTGTGCATGTAGCTTCCCGGAAGGTAAAACCCATTACAAACATGCGAAATCAAAATAACATAGATGAAAGCATTCCAGTATGTCCTTTTCGAGATCAATGACAGTGCCGCCATTGGTCTTAAGAAAAGGAAAAATAGACCAGATTCTCAAAACTTCACCACTCTCAGCTTACACTTGCCAGCGTATTCAAAATCAAAGCTACAAATACAAACATTTAACTGTCAGTGCTTGTATAGATCTCTTTCTCCCCAATTTAATCCCTTCCTCCACCAGATTTTATAAAACAAATCTTATTTCTATAATAGTTTGAAACTGGATTACTGGAGAGAAAGAAATACACAAAAGCTGAAATATTATCTAAAAAATCTGAAAACAAAAATAATGAGATCCCCTGAATGAATATATATCCAACGATTTTGATTTCCAATGTTTCTCCATCTACTTTCCCATTTTCTCTCTTTCCCCTCACCTTTCCCGTGTTTTAAAAGGTAGCATATTTGCTTTTAGGGGGTAGGTTATATATTTTTAATTCCAAAGCGCAGATCTATAGATTGACTAAGGTAGCGAATCTGTGTTTCAAACTTTGCAATTCAGTAATCGCGCACATTTGACTTACTACAAGAAATGATTGATTATATGAATCACCTAGGTCCATCAAATTTATAACTTTACCTCAATTTTTAGTTCAAGGCTTGCATTACCTTAGCTAAACTAATTTTAAACTCCAAAAGAATAAATCGACAATTGAAAAGAATTATAGTATTATTACTACAAGTCTAAATTAAACTCTGCCCACTAAATCTAAAATCAAAAGCTACAACCACAAAAACTTCAAATCAAGGGTACACAGGAGCCAGAGTATACACTAACAAATAGATCATTAGAACCACAATTTACACAAAAGTTACAATTTTGTAAGTATTCAACTACTGAAAACAAAATAAATGATACGGGTTATTAGATAACAAATGGTGACAATTAATCAAGGCCGTGCAGATCTTCATACATACAAATCAATCCTGTATAAAAGTAAAGACAGAAAGAGAGAGATCGAAGACGCACCAGACTTAGATTGCATTTGTTAGGTATGAGGATGATAATGAGAAGAGTTGTAAAATGGGTGGGAGTTTTAATATTTTTAGATCTGGGACTGTATTGGGCGTTGCAAGGGTTACTTGAATCGGATTCTTTATAACATGCCTCTTCGTCCTTCATCAATAAAAGATTGCGTAGGCAGATACTTTTAATAATTACACCGAATCCCCTCCAAGTTAAAAATAATTATAGGGGAGACTTAATAATTACACCGAATTCCCTCCGAGTTAAAAATAATTACAGGGGAGACTTATAAATGAGTCGCTTTTACAATTTATGTATATACATGATATAGATAAAAATTAAAAATTATTTTATTTTATTTTAATTTGTTATATTTTATTTATAAGTTTTTACGCTAGTAGTAATTTAATTTCTTCACATATTTGATGACATATACATTATTCATTTAAAATGTATCTTTTTTTTTTACTAAATTAAAAGAATTTTGTTTAAAAAGTATCAGATTTATAGTTACAATATTAGTAAATTTCATATTAATGCTGAGAAAATTATAATTATCACTATTATCACTAATCATTAGTCTCACATGAATATCATATTTCAAAATTTATGTTTGTGGATGAGATTTAAGGCGTGTTGTTAATATTTAAATTATTTTTCTTTTTTCCTTTTGGGTTGAAATTACTTTTTAAATTCTAATCATATATAAAAGTTATAAAAAAATATAATTTTTATATTTATTTTATAAGTTTTACGAGTTCTGCTCTAAGATGTGTATTAGGCTCATGTATTTTTACATAAAATCATGTTGTTCCAAAATTAAATTATCTCGATGAATTTGCCGAACCTAACACGCCTCAATGTTGAAGGGGTTGTTTTTTGGTTTAAAGATTTGGCCACCAGTTAAATTTTTTATGGATATTGATAATAAAATAATATTTTTGAGGACTGATATTTGATAAATTTACCTAACTGGGCCAAGTTTAGGATTAATCCTTCTAACTCATCAGTTTCTTTATTTTTGGCAATCTAAATCATCCATTACTCGAAAAAAAAAATATGGGAGTAATATTTACACTGCATCTAAATTTAGTTGTTATGTGTAGGTGTATCTTGATATTTGTTATGATATTGGAAAAGTCTACGATCATAAATTTTTTACACAAATTTTATTTACACAATTAAAAAGTATAGCTTGACACAAATTTACGTATTAGACATCACTTTTAAATAATTTGAATGGAGTTTGTGTACTTAAATTTATTTTATGATATTATACCACTGATATAATTGTATACATTTGGCATGTAATTAAATGTCTCACAATATTCAAATACTAGGGATAACTCGTACCTGAAGGTACAGTGTAATTAATATAACAATTGAGTACTGTATCCAATATTTTTAGATTGAAAAATCTAAAACTATTGTGGATTCTTAGTTCCATAATACAACTGAGAGTCCAACCATTAATACAAAAAGATTGATACTTAATTCAGTTATAGTTTTTTTTTTAGACAAACATTAGTGTGCTACTCATTTCCATTTAAAATTAGTTATTGGCAGGTTTGAGCAATTAATTGATTAACGATAACGGGCTCAAATTTGTGTAATATAATATTTTCGGGTATCCCACACACCTTTTCTTTATTAACAAAATGGAATGAGAAGTTTGGCAGCATTTATTTGCCTCTAGTATCTTTTATCATCGATCAATATGATTCATGAACAATATTTGCTGTGAGAAAAAAAGGTTAGTACTGCAAGCCATTTGATGGGTTCCAATGAGGGGGGAAAAATGTAAAAATTCAAAACAAAAACTTTTCCATATATACCTAAAAATATAAAATGGGTCCCTCTAAGTCCAAACAAAAAAGTATTGTCATAACACTTACTAAATTGCATCATTATAACATTTTTTTCTCTATATTTTTTCTTGAAATTGGACAAAAAGATTCTCATACCATGAGTCAGAGCCTACTACAATAGTTGCTTTCGATATAGCCCGCAAAAACATCAAAGAGATGACACGTAATTGCCAGTGTCTGAAGGCACGACATAGATTAAAATTTTAAAAATACTCCATCACCTAAATACTCTTTACAACCTAAAATAACTTACAAATCAATTAGAATAAATCTGAACCGTCCCAGTGATTTTCCGCCCAAATAAATTTGCATGTGAAAACATAACGACCGCAATACCCGATAAACAAGAAAAGAGTGTCAATGCTAAAAGGGTGATTCATGTTGTTTACGTGTAATTTTTTTTTTTTATTACTATTACTATAATAATAATTATTATTATTACTATTATTATTATTATTAGTAGTAGTAGTAATAGTAGTTTTAGTATTATTATTATTATTATTATTATTATTATTATAATTATAATAATAATAATAATTATTAGTATTAGTATTATTACTATTATTATTATTATTATTATTATTATTATTATTATTATTATTATTATTATTACTATTACTAATGTTATTATTATTATTATTATTATTATTATTATTATTATTATTATTATTATTATTATTATTACTATTATTACTATTATTATTACTACTACTATTATTATTATTATTATTACTATTACTATTACTATTATAATAATAATAATAATTATTATTATAATTATTATTGTTATTATTATTATTATTATTATTGTTATTATTATTATTATTATTATTACTACTATTATTACTATTTCTATTATTATATCTATTATTATAATTATTATTATTGTTGTTGTTGTTATTATTATTATTATTATTATTACTATTATTATGATTATTACTATTATTATATTAATTATTATTATAATGTAGTGGTGAATTTGATCTGGGCTGAAAATATGAGTGGATAGATTTTTGAAAAAAATATTTTGAATTGGAAGGAAAAATAAGAGATAGATTAGTGACCGTTGGATGTTGAAGTCCCAAATAATTTTAGACTATTGAATGTTGAAGTCTAAATTAATTTGAGACAGTTGAATATTGAAGTCTTGAGATTTAAGCCGTTCTGTTTTATATTATAAATTATAGATGTATGTATGAATATTTGAAGTAATTATTCGTTGATCTTGAAGCACCTACCATGTGTTGTCTTACATCATTCATATGCTGTCATTTTAGTACTTAAAATGAATTATTTTACTTTAAGTGCTAAAATGACAACACATGAATAGTGTGAGGTATTACATGACAGGTGCTCCAAAAATATCTAATAATATTTCGAATATTTGAATGCATAACAGTATTTTTGTTGTTATCAAGATTATACGAAATAGACTATGTTTTATCATGATTATAAAAATAGGGAATTGATATTTTCATAATGAAAATTGATATTTTTGAAAAGTTTTCATTCACATAAAAGTAGATCTCATTTACTAATCATGCGAGTAAGTTTTGTGAAAATACAAAATTTTATTATAGAAATATCAATCCTTGAAAAAAAAAATACAGACTATTGGTCCTACTCGCGAATTATATTATTCACTAATTAGAAAATTTATTTTTCGGTAAGTAAAACAATATTTCCTTTGTTTTGTTATTGCTCATGTTAACCTAATAATAAAATGTGGTTTGAAATAAAAAATCTCATAAAGAAAGTCTCAACTAATGCCCTTGCCAAACAGGCCGTTAGATAAACGGCCAGAGTCATCTAAATTATAAACCCTAGAGTGCTGCGGTTTATGCTTTACAGGTCAGTCCAAATATTCACTTCGTTTTTCATATATGTCCTGTTTGTTCTTTGTAGTTGAACGAATTCTGCATTACTATCTTGCTGCACATTTAATTTTTCTGGTATTTGTTCTGCTGTTAAAACTTTCGACCTTTTGTTAATTATGCTAGAATATTACTCTTTTTTTAATAGCATAAATTGGTTAAAGATTGATATTTTTGGTTAAATATTGTAGGTTAATCATTAGATTATATTGAAAATGGTGTATTATCAAGGTGCAAAACGTTCGATTGATATACTCCATAAGAGGTTGAGTAATTCTGTGCAATCTGGACATTGTTATTCTACTTGGGCATGCAGGAGAAACCCCAATTCCATTGCTGAACTTAGAGAGAGTAAAATCTCATTTAATCCTATTTCTGCCAATCCGCACTGCAAGTTAGGATTTTTTGTTAGACGATACGGGGTTGGTGTTCCGGCTTCGGATCAAATGAATCTTATAAAGCAGTTGAGGGAAAGAACTAGTGCTCCCATAAAAGAAGTAAAGTCTGCTCTTGTTGAATGCAATTGGGATATTGGCAAGTATTTCTTTACCCTATTGTCTTTTTATTTGCAGTTTCATGTTTTTTGGCTAATAATAGAGCAGTTTAATGCAGAGGCGGCGCAGAAGGAATTGAGGAAACGAGGTGTGGTTCTTGCATCTAAAAAATCGTCTCGAACAGCTGCTGAGGGTTTACTTGCTCTGGCACAGAATGAGAACAAGGCTGCTATTATTGAACTCAACTGTGAGACAGACTTTGTCGCTAGGAATGATATATTTCAGTATTTGGTTAGTATTTAGTATCTGGATTGTAGTTTCTTTTGTTGTTGTAGCTTGATGTTAATCTGGTATTCTGGTTACGTGGCCTCGTGAAATTGTCTAATTTTGCACATAAAAGACATTTGTATTTTTTTAATCCGTGTAGCTTATACAGTATACATGCACATTTTCTTGTATCTGGCAAACTTAAGTATTTTCCTGATTATGTTTGTGTAACCAATTGATGCCTTTTCAACTTACACATAGCATCAAGTCTTTAAGCTCTTATTTATTTCATGAGTTCATACTGATTCATAATCATTGTTATTGCAGGCCTCATCTTTGGCAAAACTAGCCTTGTTGGTTGACAATTCTCAGCATCTTTCTGGTGCTTTTCCTGTAGGACCAGAGTATTTCGAGGTAGAAGGTTTTGATAGATTGTCTTTTACTTCTCTTAAAAGCTACATATTTTATGTAGTGAACTAAGATGCAATTTACTGTTTTGTATACATTTTGTTTTTATGTCATTTATTCATTTTGGTTCACAATACATACTATACCAGTGGTTTGCAGTATTCATCTAGGTTCGAAATCTGATATTAAACTAAAACTTTTCACATATGTTTTATTATAGTTCTACCATCCTATCTTCACACTTGACATTCAGTTTATCATTTAAAGAAGAAAGCATGCTTTTTCATGTTGTTAGTACTTGGTAAAATCAGAACTGGCTTTGTGCATAAGCTACCTTTCTCATGAAATACTGTTTTTGTGCCAACATAAAGTCTTGATAGCATTTGTCAATATTTTATTATTACGATTATTAATTGTTGTTTTTGTTCTTGTTCTTGTTCTTTGATAGCATTCATCAATATTTTATTATTACGATTATTATTTGTTGTTGTTGTTCTTCTCCATCTTCTGAACTCTTAAAAAACCACTAAAAATATGAAATTGCAGGATTTGAAAATAAATTTTGAGCACCCTAAATTAAGTGGAGAAAGAACAGTTCAAAATGCAATCACAGAAGTGACTGCTATGATGGGTGAGAATGTCAAACTGAGAAGAGGTTTTGCAATGTCCACGTCTTCACATGGTATCATGTCCACATATCTCCATACAAGTCCCCAACCAGGTAGTGTTGCTGTTATTGCATTACTTCAGTAAGAAGATAGTATTACTTGTATTTGCATGTACATATGCCTATTTTTCATGTAATTCTGTTTTTATAAATGCATTTTCTGAGTTTCTTATTCGTACCCTCATAATCTAGGATCATGATATTATTTATTTAGCAACATGGGGAAAAAATCTACGTTTTTTGGACTAAGAGAATATGAATCGACAGTAGAGCTTAATTGATATTGATGTGACTGCAGGTTTGGGACGTATTGCTGGTATTTTATCTCTTGAAGTGGAGGATCAGAATGCTTCATTTGACGCTCTTCAGTGTGTTGGATCAGAATTGGCAATGCATGTGGTGGCAGCAAAGCCATTATTTCTAACAAAGGAACTAGTTTCAACTGATGCAATAGAGAATGAACGAGAGATTCTGAAGTCTCAGGTATTAGTTTGTTATTGTTTTGCTCATTATTGGGTTCTGCCTCTGGTTAAAGTAGATGATCTATGAAATTAAGTGGTTTATGCTACGGTTGGCAATCTGTGAGCCACCCCACGGGTCTGACCTGAATATTTAATATCATTACTTGGGTCACTATTTTAGGTCAGCTGATGGAGTTGGGTTGGGTGTGAAAAAAGAGAACATTCGTTAGGTTGGATTGGGTTGTGACCCACGGGTCAATGCTTATTAAAAAGAAATATGAATAATTATACAATTTAATGTCTCTCTCTCTCTCTCTCTCTCTCTCTCTTCTTCAACAAATCAGTTCTCTGTTTCATATCTTTATCTATCAAATACTCATATACATTTATATACTCGCATCTTATATTTGATGTTGTTTTCTTTCAACTGCTTGGAAATATGGTCGAAAGATTTAGCCGACGTCGGAGACGTAAAGAATGCTGCGTAACCGAACTGTGTTTCTAGATGAAGGAGCAAATATAGACTGTGTTTGTTAGCAAAAAATGTTTTTTAGCCAAATTCTGGAATCCAGTTTTGGAGCTGAGAGAGGAGAGAAGCCGAGATTTCCCTATTTTTGAATACCATTTCTTAACAAAGAGATGAGGAAAAGAAAGTAAATTAATTTGAATTGTGCAGTAACTATTGCCATATCACTTTTCTGAGAACCAACTCATTAGTTGGGGTTAGTTTTATAATGTCATTTATACTTGTTCTGTATTTCTTCACTATTGGCTTGTGATTCATGACCTAAAAGTTGAAGTTGGGCCCAAGGTCACGAATGGTGGCAAAAGGGTACCATTTGACTAAAAATTTACGCACACCACAAGGAAAGAGGGAAAGGAGTTAATTTCTCTTTCCCTTGATGCATTGTCATCTAGGATGTTTTTATTTATTTATTAATAGTTGCATTTACATCTATCTTCTCCATCATGTAGAATTAGTTGGCAATGTGATGGCCATAATTACTAGCAAGCCATCTGGTTCTGCCTCATTAAGTTGATTGATGTTGTACTTAGAGATGTTTTCTTCGTACTTTTTGACCCCATTATTTTGTAACTTGTTACCTTTTTTTTGGGTGACCAATTTATATAGTAGAATAACTAAACTATGAGGCTAATAGAGGATGTAAGAGGATAATAAGTGCAATAAAAAACATTGTAAATACTTGTGAAATGATTGATTGACAACTTATAGAAAGTATCTATGAGTAGTACCTTCTATTTGTAGAATCTTGCTTGATGAAGCTTATGGTACTAAAAGTGTTGGCAATTGAAGTCAATAAATGGTGAATGATGACCATGAAATCCATCATAGAGACCAGAATACTAATGCAATAACTTGGAAAAGGAGGGATTATTATTATTTAATCAATTATTTATTTATTTTTCTTCTGGAGTGGAGAAGAGGAATGGGAACTTATCCTAAAAAAGGTGGAAAGGGAATTAGCCTTTGACAATCAAGGGAAATATAGCTAAAAAATCCTTCTGCAAACCATTTAAAACTCGAAGTGAACTCTTCTGCTTCATAATCCTTGTCTCGCCTATGTTGCTCAAATTGGCATCCTTAGGTGAAGGACCATTCCGATAATTAAGTGAGGGAGGGAAGGAGGGAGGGCTCATCTAGCTTAATTGGTAGCTGTTTAGGACCTTTGAGGTGATTAGTTATTATTTATGAAGCCAGTGTTAAAATTGTTAAAATCTTGATTACCTTGAGCATTTTAATCTAAATTTACAGACCAATGTGGTTCTTTAGTGAGGATCGATAACTATTCTAAGATTGGTTCAATGAAAGATTAAATTTATGGTAATAGTTTTCTTTGCTAGATTCAGATTCAATTTTGATTGGTTTAATTTGATTCATTCATCAGGCCCAAACTAGTGGGAAACCTCAGATGGCCATAGAGAAAATGATAGAAGGTCGTTTGCGGAAGTACTTTGAGGACGTCGTTCTAATGGAGCAAAAATTTGTTGTGAACGACAGTGTAAATGTAAAGGTATGCATATTGCTATAATACAAGTGTTAACATTTTTTTCCGTATAAAATTGCTTTGATATCTATTAATCCTTGCTCCCATAAAGTTTGTTACACTTGTTCGAACCAAATTAAGTCATTTTTTGAAAACCAATTTTTTTTTAATGAAATATTACTCTGAAAATAGTCCAACATGGACGTATGCGTATGTACTTGCAGTGGACTTTGTAGGGAATTTAGTCTTTTCTTGTAAAAGAGAAAAGTTTTTTTACACTAAATTTACCTTAGTTTGAAAGAGTGACTATCATTTTGATACCCAAAAAAAAAACTCAATTTGGGCAGTCGCTGGATGGAGGTAATACAATTTAATAAAGCAGGGAAATTAGTTTGCAGTTGACTTTGAAGTCGTCTCACACATTATGTATTGGACACATATATCTATAACTCCTTCACCCTACCCATAACCCCCACATTTCTTTTAATTTAAACTACCCTCAAGTTATTAACCTGTTATTTTCAAATTCTAAAATAAATCAAGAAAATAGAAAAGGTGAGATAAATCATGAGAAGGAAAATGCAAACATGTAGTGAGTCATATTTAATTGGCGTGTTAGTTTGGATTTGTGGGGTGGGTTGAAGAAAAGGCTAGTGGGACTGAAGACGTTATGAATATGTTATCGCATCATGTATGAGTTGTTTTAAAAGCTAGAAACACTTGTCCTAATTCAAAATTGTCTTCATGTGTCTGATTCCAGATTCTACTTTATTATTTAGGAGGTTTGGAATTTGCTAAAAATGTAAAATGTTCATGCAGGCTGAGATCATAATAGCTTAGTTATAGATTCAACATGTAAACAGTCTGAAATTCTGTCATGCATTTATGTGGAGTGTGTGCGCGCAAGTTTTTGTGTGTGTGTGTGTATATATATATATATATATATATATATATATATATATATATATATTCATACATGAAAACATAGCAAATTTTAAGTATGGCCTAGTAAGCGATTGAAGTGTCCTTTGATGAATATACTTGATGGTTTGGGGGCCTTTATTACCACTTGCAGTGTTAGGTTCTAAAGTGCATTAGGTATTTCATAATGTGGCTATGAAAGCAGGCAAGAATTATTTATTGTAAATTAATATGATTTGTGATGTTATCCACAAACTTTCACAGACCCTCTTGAGTAATTTATCCAAGGAAGTGGGCTCACCTGTGAAGATTGGAAGCTTTTTAAGAATGGAAGTTGGAGAAGGGCTTCAGAGGTAAACACCTTAAACATTCTGAACATTGTCATATCCTCAATTTTGTAATTATTGTTACATCATCTTCTTTGTAGAGTATTGTAGCCATTTGTTACTCCAAATCTAGCCAACTTAAGTTTGCCTTTTATGTTGATAAAAGTACATTTTGATTTCGACTGATAGACCATTTAAGGAAATAACTTTGTATTGTTTAATTCACACTCAATGACTGAAAGTTGTAAGCTTCAAGTGGACCGTGGGTGGACACTAACTTGCACTAGTCTTGTTTCTTAATCTGATTGTCAAAAACAAGTTATAATTTGGACACAAGTATGCAGATGACATGAACTTTCTAAAACCGAGACGCTGCATGAGTGAAGGAGATTTGGTCATATAACAATGATTTTACTTTGACTTAAAAAAATATCCTCTATCTCCATTTGTCTAAACTTGACAGTTAGCTTTAGTTGGCTAGTCCTTTACTTTTTCTGCAAGTCATGATTATAATATCCTTCTAAATAGGAAAATTTAATCATTTTATGATTCTAAAGTGCATTTTCTATGTGAAAAAGGTTTTCAATTTCAGTATGAATATATCTGGACAAGTGAAAAAAACAAATTCAAAACTTTATGTTACCGATCTTCAATTTAAACTGGAAATTTAAAAGCTTATACATGCTTGGTTGTAATTGACAGTATGACTTTAATTAGCTCAATAGTTACTACATAAATATGATGTAGCAGTCACAATTTTGATTTAAAGCATATTGGTACTTCTTTATTCGTCATTTATTTAATCTTAATCTGCCTCAGAATTTTAAATTTTGATTTGTACTGGTATGTTTAATGCTAATAAGCTCATTGCATGTTTCCCACCCTGTGCAATCTTTTTAGAAGGTACTGTCTCAGTTAATGGTCCAAGTGGGAATTTGGTCCAATTTTTTTGCTTCAATAGTAGTCATTTTCATTCCATTCTGTTGAAAAGAGTAATTTGGGCAACTTTGCTAGGAGTAGCATTGCGTTGTTAACATGGTGTAATTACTGAAAGTTTGAATTACTTGGTTAATTAATGTGCCTGCAATTTTAAAAATTAGTGCTGGGACATTGTGAAGCGCATCAAGGGGACATTTGTCTCTTGTGCCATTGCAATGTTGCACATATTTTATATAGTTGTTTCTTGATATTCACGGAAGTCCTCAGATGTCCCTAGCCAATCCTAAACGAAGACAAGAATACTACCTTCAGTACCTTGTACATGCATGGACCTTATACATGCAGATAACTTGCTGAAATATTGTTGCCTTTCTGCACTTCTTCAACTACGCTACTTAGTCCGTGGGGTTAATTGATATTTTGGTCACTGTTCTAGGATGATTTTTATTTTGGTTATTGAATTTTTTTTGTTACATTCATGTTATCAAACTAATAAAATTATTTCAAATTAGTGATTTTAAAATTTTCCATCCAAAATATTAATGGAAAAGCTTACGTGGCTAACGTTTGACAGATGGATTGGACTATTTAAATGAGGTGGCATGGGTGGTTCACCTTGTAGATAATAAAAATAAAATAAAAATACTTAATGATCCTGCTGCCTTGCAGAACTCAAAATATTCTCCCCCAATTTCTCTATCCTTTCAATCAAATTAACCTCCTCCATTGGCACCAATCACCATCCAAACCCTCTTCCATTAACGCCCTCAAATCATGACATCAATCACCATTCCTGCCACCAACACCACAATCTGTCACACAGAAATCTTATTATCCAACCACACCAAAAATGGTTTTAAATAAGCCAAATGAAATAACGGTAGAGGAAACAAGATAGAGAAATTCACCAATCGAAGTTCTTCTTGTTTGTTATGTATGGTTCCATTATTGGAATCAAAAGCTCTGAGAGGAGAATGGCGGGTAAGTAGATTTATACTGAGATCTGTTGTGATATGAGGATTTGGAGATACCGGAGGTTTTGATGTGGGTAAAACCGTAAAGAGTGAAGAGAGAGCGGCGAGAACAAAGGCTCAGTGTATTGGGGTTTTGATTGATTGAATTGCTAGAGACATTGTTAGGATTTTGGGGTTTGGGTAAAAATTGAATGGATGAAAGCAGTTGGAATTTGAGCTGAGACAGAAAAATAAGATTTGATTGTGTTGATATGGTGTTCTGGTTGCAGCAATTTCATAAATCCAGATCAACAATGGTCATACCTACGAAATTTGGGTGATGGACGGAGGGAAGAAGATACTGGGGAGAATGCGAGGGGAGAAAAGAGATTGTCTATTTTTTATTTTTTTCCCCTACTTATCCTCATAAGCATTTTATTCATTTTCTAATCTAAACGTGGACTATATATTTAATGAGTTCACATGACACCTGTCCAATGTTAGCCAAATCAGCTCTATTGTTTATTTTTTGGACAGAAAATTATAAAATTACTAATTTGAAATTTTTTTGTTAGTTCAATAATGTGAATGTAACAAAAAAAATGTTACATTAATCAAAATTTAAATCGATCCATACAATGACCAAAAATATCAATTAACCCTTAGTCTATGTCACTCTTTGTGCGAGGAATAAAACAAGAAAAGGTTAAAAATTGGTTTTGTCGCATATATCTTTAGTGGATCAGAGCTTGTGCATCATTGTAATGTAAAAGAACTATACTTGCTCTTTATGTACTGTTGTTTGTGCATGGTTCTGATGTGTATATGTTTTTCCTTTAACTGGTTATATAAATGTTGAAATCCTTGGTTTGTTCTTAATTCATAATTTGTTCGGAAAAGAACTTAATTTGGTGCATAAAGTTGGGCCCAACACTAAAAAGATAGTTGCATCTATAACTTGTCCGAATATTTTATTTTTTCTCAATACAAACCCTTGGTTATGGTCTTTTTTTGTACTTGATCTTTTTCCTCGCACATGTTATGTTTATTACCCATTTTGATGTTCATATTATCGACTGCCTGCTCTCCAGGCTTGAAGCAGCCGGCACACCTGAACCTTTGTCTCAAGCTGCTTGATTCAAGTAATTGTCTCCCATGATCCTGACGTATCCCAAAAAGAGTCTATTGATGTACCCCATAATTAGGGATAGTATGCTTTCTTCTTGGTAACTCGTGTGCTTTACCGCATTGCTAAATTAAGGCCTCTTGACTAATTGATGCTCCGCTTTAATTTGAAATTTTGATATATTTTTAATGATAAAATAATGGAACTTTTTCCTCTTTGGTGAATATAATTACGTGGTGCAGTTATTTCCTTATATATATATATATATATATATATATATATATATATATCAGCGTTTCAGTATTTCTATAAATTTTAGTTCGGTGTCTGAAAGTTTTGAAATTATAAGCTATTGCTGTTATGCTATGTTTGGATTGAAAGAATGGAATGAGTGAAAAAACAGAATAAAGAAGGAAATATAATAGAGAGTAAAATAATTTATTCCATTATATCTTAAATGAATTATTCTATACCTTTTCCTAAAGAATAAAATTCATAAATTTAAGAGGAATAAAAATAATTCATTTTATTTCAATAGAGCAATCAAACACAAATTTTTATTATTTAAAAATGAGTTATTTCATTCTCACTTTCATTTATCCGATTCAAATGTAGCATTATTTTTAGAATTTTCTGTGAGTACTTGAATTTAGTTGGCTACTATTATCTACTAGCATTACAGAATAGTAATAAATATGAACTCCAAATAATAGTACAATACACGTCTTCTGTTACAAATAATATGCCATAAAAGTCTGCACATGATGTTACAAATATGAGAGAGAGAGAGATGGAGAGAGAGAGAGAGAGAGAGATGGAGAGAGAGAGCATGACTACAAATTCTAGTGGAACTTGAGGCTGGTCAAGACATTGTTATTCACAGGATCAGCCAAATGATCCAGGAGGTTTTGGAGGGGACCAACTCCTGTCACTGGCGCTTGTATAAAGTAACCCAAAATTGCCAACATAGCTAGTCTTCCATTCTTAATTTCCTTCACCTTCAACTCTTTCAGGGATTTCTCATCTTTTCCAAATCCAAGTGGGTTAAAGAATGGGCCTCCTGGGTATGCAGGTTCCCCAGATCCTCCCAATCCTTTCTCTAACCCCAAGAAATATTGCTTTCCCATTGATCCAGGATTATACCAATCTTGGAATCTCCTGTGCTCTGCAAATCCCACCAGTGCCATCTCAAACACAAATAGTGTGTAATTGTCTGCCCAGTAGTTGTATGTTCCAGCCGGAGGGATCACGCCGGTTTGGAACCATGGGAGGGCTGTTTCTTGTGGAATGAGCCCTAGTTTTCCGAGAATTTCAGGTGCTATAGCACCGACTGCACCCATCATGGCGCAACGCCCGTTAAAGACCTCTCCGTAGGCTAGCCATTTTGGCTCGATGAACCCTCCAGTTCCTTCAGGGTCTGAAAGTCCTAGTGGATCGAATCCATAGTCACCTGGGAGGCTGTAATCATTGACATGTATGTTCAAATGGGTGAGTCAATCCTGTGTTCTGTTCTCTTAGTAGATAGATAGTTGAATAAAAATTAAGATATGCATGATAGATATACCTGCCATCCAAGTAAGAAAGACTTTGTTTGGAAGCAAACCACAAAGGCCTATCTGCCCCTTGCTGAAAAGCACAGATAGTAGTTTTGATAGTAAACTTATTCTTATATAGCTAAACATACACACAACTTGAACAGATATAGTTTTGGGAAGTATTGTTTCCACAACTCATACAACAACAGTGGGAGGGAGCTACTTACTATTAGTGTGAAAAAAATTATGTAGAAATATTACTCGCCGGTCTTTCACTCGTACACACTTTATTAACATTGGTTGTGTTTGGACATCCAAAAATTGCGTTTGAGATAAGTTATTTTTTATTCAATTTCTTTTGGACTTAGGAACTTTGTGCAACTCACATGCACTTAATTAATAGCGTCAACCAAATAACTGTGAGAGGGAGTACCTTAACCGGGGGAGTGGCAGCGGCCTTCACACCAAATGAAACCTTGCGTAACGGAGATTGGGCAGGCCTTCCGGCAAGAATTTGCCGGGCAGCCTCCACGGAAGAGGTGATCGACGAAGACGAGAGCAGTGCTTGTGTTGCCATATTTAGTTTGAAGAAAGATTTGGTTTTTGCAGGGAGTCGAGGAGGGGAATTGGAAAAGCAAAAGAACACCAACTCGTACTAAAAAAAATGAAGGAAATGGAGCTGCAAATAAGGGGGAGGCCGAACCACAAACCTGTGTGTGGGGCTGGTGAAGAGTATCCAAATTGTGGTGGAAATAAGGCAGCTCAATTTTTAGATGAGGTTTGAATCTTGTATTCCAATAACGTGCGCACAAGTGGCAAGTGATTACGTGGATAAGAGATTTTTACGATTTGTGTTGTAAATGGAGTAAGATACATGCCCTCATATTTGGCTCGTAAATAATGGTGGACACCATAATTTTCAGAAGTCTATTTTTCTAAAAATATATGGTGTATAACTTAAGGTTAGTTTCGGTGACTACTTAAAATGCCAAACATTCAAATTCGTTATTATTCATAGGTTATAGTTTTAGTACAAAAACAATGATGGACTTTAAAAATATTTTGAAATGTCTAAAACAATGCTTGGGAGCCTAAACGCGTTCAAAAAAATTATCTTTAAAAAAATAATTTATTATAAATGTAATTTATTTATCACACAAATAATTTTTAAAATTTAAACACAATGTATCAAAAATAATATAATGCATTTAAAAGTTCAAATACATCGAATAAAGGCCGAAAACTTCTAGTTATACTGTGAACTTCTAGTTCTAAAAAAATATGAGCAGAGTATAGGAGGACTAAATTGATCTTACTGTGTTTGTGAGTGAGAAAAGGGAGAGAAGATAAGAGAAAGGAAAATGCCTAAAGTTTCTTGTTTGTAAATTTTTTGTGGGGAGAAGAGAAAAGAGAAGGAGAGAGATTTTTTTTAAAAAATTCTCCCGAAAGATTTGGACCAAATTTTTTAATTTAGATGACAAAGTAAAATACTAAATCTATCTTTATAATAATTTTTCAAATATTTTTTATGTTTAAATTTACTTCAATAATGTAAATTTTCTTTCTTTTACTGCCTTGGAAGTTTTTTCATTACTCTCTCTTATTCTCTCACCAAACACAGAGAGTTCAGAAATAAAAAGAAAAAGGAAAATAATATTAAAAAAGTTGTGAGTGGTTCATATCCGGAGAGGATCCATACCCTTCAGCATTCACAAATATAACAAATGGGTTGGGTAATGATGATGATGATGATGATGCTAAGGTTGGTGAAGAAGGAAGAGAGGCCTTTGCGTAGGCTGCTAATTGGGCTTAGCCGGAGATGGGTAAGCTCGGTACTTAGCTTTGGGGATGCTGGCAATGGTGCGCTCTGTTATGGTCATGGGATCCGATTCCTACGAGTCCTCTCCTATACCGGTCTTCCGCCTGACATTTCAGTGTCGCAGCGGGTAAGAGTCACACAAAATCGAAAATAATCAAAAAATCGACTGCACCAAACCGAATTGTTAACAAATCAAATTGAAAATTACAAAATCGAAACTTATAAAATTAAAAAACCGAAACTATATTGGTCGATTTCGGTTTAATTTATTCAAAAATCGAAATCGATCGAACTGACCGAACGTTTTAATATTATAATATAATTTATATACTTTTTCAATACTTATTTATTTTATATAATTATATATTCATTATATGCCTTTTTTATAATTTGGTGACATAATAATTCCCTTTTATCCTACAATACATTGCGTTAAAATTTAGTGACATACCAATTCTATCTTTTATACTTCAGTTTTAATAACCGATTAAACCGACCGATTAAACCGATAACGGAATAAAAATTTGGACGATTTTAATTTTTAATTTTTTATAACTGACATAAATAGTTTAGTTATTTTTTTAGCTACTAAGCCGACCAGACTGACCGTTGTGCACCCCTAGCCGTCCGTCACTACTACTCCCTCGACGTCACTTCTCAGGTCACCTTTGGGCTTGGGGCCGCAACAATGAAGCCCAACTCGGGCGTGGCAACCACTCTCCTAGGTTCCACTCTCTCTCTTTCTAAATTATGTATATCGCAATGTATTTGCTTAGTCCATTATTTAGTAATTAAAATGATGAACCTAAGTTTAATTTTTCTTGTGAATAGTCGTGATTGTATAATTGCACTTTTGATTAAGGAGAGCATAAAAGTTTTAAAATATATATATATAATAATAATAAGCATGTTAACATGTTAATGCATTTTAAGATACATACAGATGAATTTGATTTTCAATATAAATGTCTGTGAAAGCATAAATCAAATCCTTAGAAAAGGAGAATGAGAAAAGGATCATCTCAAGTCCAATGGGTTTCTCTCACATGAGCTGAGCTTGGCTTTACATGTTGTACACCCAATTGGGAATGCACTGCAGTATAATGGATATCAAGTGCACTAGAGAGTATCAAAATCCTGGAAATGTGACAACAACAGGAAAAAAGTGACCTTTGTTAGTTGCCCTTGTGTTGAAAATTGAAACTACTGGACTTCATATTATTTGAAAACAACTACTGTTATATTATGATTACAAATATCTCTTTTGTACTTGTGAGCCATAATTTGTCCATTTGTGCAATAACAGAACCAGTCACTCCTGTTCCTTCTTTCTTGTTTCACTTACAGGCTTCATTGGTTTTAAGTATATGATTCTTACAGCCTTACACGTAAAGTAGTAAACCAAAATTTCAGAATATGCTATCTAAAATTAAAAAAATACTCAAAAAAGCTATTTTATTTTTGACTGTATATGGGAACAATGGTGGTGAAGTACAAGCCCTGTTGTAAAACAATCATTAGCGAACAATTTTTTCTTCGAGGTTCCCGTATCTAGAATCTTGTGCTGGAATAAAACAAGAATATATAGAGTAAACTGCGTGTATATTTATTTCATATATTTCATTTACAACAGTGAGTATCCTATATATAGAGAGATGGGATAATCATAATTCTATGTATGAAGAATTTAATACAGTAAGGACTCTAAAGAGATAATTATAATAAGTATAGAATCAAACTCTTACCGAACTACTAATTGCTATCAGGTGTTGATATCCCTCCGCAAGCTAAAGGGACCCTGGAAGACACTTTGAGCTTGTCTCGATTGTACAAAAATTGGGTGGTTGGCAAGGGTTTGGTAAGAGCATCGACAACATTATCAGTAGAGGAGACAAAGGTAATCGAGAGTTGCTTGTCAGCAACCATTTCGCGGACAAAATGATAGTCAATCTCAATGTATTTTGTACAGGCATGAAAAATAGGATTGGAAGCAAGATAAGAGGCACAACACAAGCACATGATGAAGAGGTAACCGTAATTCCTTCAGCAATGAACAAAATCATTTTAAGTCAGCAGCAGCATCAGCAATGGCTTTATACTCTGACTCTGTGGAGGATCGAGCAACTGTGCGTTGCTTTCGGGAAGCCCAAAAAATTAAGTTGCTACCCATAAAAATGGCATTTCCCGCCGTTGATTTGCGATCATCAATATTGCCTGCCCAGTCCGCATAAGTAAACGCATGGAGAGTGTGATTGGCACTAGCGGAGAAAAAGAGACCATGTGACAAAGTGCCCTTTAAGTAGCGTAGAATCCATTTGACAGCAGCCCAATGTATGATGGTGGGGTTGTGCATAAACTGGCAAACTTTATTTACGGCAAAAGAAATGTCAGGACGGGTGAGACTCAGATATTGAAGGGAGCCAACAATTTGGCGATAGAGAGTATGATTGTCAAACAGGATGCCAGAAGTTTTGGATAATTTGTCTGACGGAGAAATGGGAGTGGGTTGGGGTTTACAAGAGGTCATGGAAGCTCGAGTGAGGATATTGTGGGTATATTGTTTCTGAGAAAGGAGAAGACCAGCCTTGTTTTGTACAACCTCGACCCCCAAAAAATAGTGCAAAGGTCCTAAGTCTTTGAGAGAGAACTCAACACAAAGAGTAGTAATTAGATTAGAAAGAGATTGATTGAAACTTCCTGTAATTAAAATATCGTCAACATATACAAGAACAAATAAATAAATGTTAGAATCATTATAGATAAATAAAGAGGTATCATTTTGAGACTGTTTAAAATTGTGAGCTATGAGAAAAGAAGAAAGTCGTGAGAACCAGGCCCTAGGTGCCTGTTTTAACCCATATAATGACCGCTGAAGTTTACAAACATAATCCGGATAATGTGCATCAATAAATCCTTGCGGTTGTTGCATGTAGACTGGTTCATTTAGAAAACCATGAAGGAAGGCATTGTGAACATCAAGTTGACGAATGGGCCACCGTCTAGTGATCGCCAAGGAAAGAATTAAGCGAATAGTTGTGGGCTTAATTACTGGACTGAATGTTTTTGAGTAATCTAACCCAGGTTGCTGGTGATAGCCTTTAGCAACAAGACGTGCCTTGTATCGGACAAGGGAACCATCAGCATGAGTTTTAATGCGAAATACCCACTTATTTCCAACAATGTTCATATCAAAGGTTTTGGGAACTAACTGCCAAGTGTGGTTTTTATACAAGGCATGGAGTTTGTCGAGCATTGCAGCACGCCACACAGGATTGGTATTAGCAGCTTGAAATGAGGTAGGCTCAGTGGTGAAGAGAGAGGCAATATGTGCCTGTCTACGATGCCTCAGAACCATCGGGTGAGGGTGGTGTAAGGATGGAGGTTGGGTAGGCGACGGAGGAGCAGGAGTAGAGTCATGATTTGAGCCAGAACAGAAAACACAGCGGGGGCGGTGGAAAGGTTGAGAGTTCGGTTGACGGAAATTCCCACGTCCACGGCCACGTGTTCCACGACTGCGACCACGGTAGTTATTGTAGCGGGGAGTGGAAGGTGGTAATCTCTGAACTGCATTGGCTGACGGTGAGGGAGCAGGAGGTTCAACAGTAAGATTGGGTTCAGTAAGAAACTCATGACTTAGACATTTGCTAAGTAAAACAGAGAATGAGAGAGGAGTATCAAGCATGGAGAGAGCAGATTTGAGAGACATGAATTCAGATCGAAGACCCTTTAAGACAGCAACCATGAAATCAGAAGAGGAGATTGGACGAGCGGAAGCCGATAATTCGTCGGACACACGTTTGAGGCGGTGAAGAAAAACAGCAAGAGTTTCATCATGTTTCTGAGGGGTATGCAATTCCATAGATAGACGAAGCACACGGGTGTTTGAAGGGCTAGCAAATGCAGCGGAGAGAGTAGCCCAGATTTCAGTAGAGGAGGTTAGGCCGATTGCAAGGGGTATGACATCTTCACTGAGAGAGGAGATGAGGAGACTCATGAGGAGTTTATCCTGGGCATCCCAGGACTCAGCTGCTGGATTGGGAGAAGAAAAAACTGCATCAGAGTCGCTGGAGGAAGGAGTGGTTGGCAGGAAGGATGGAGGACGGGAGTACTCGCCAGTAACATAACCAAACAGGCGTTGGCCTTGCAGATATGGATCGATTTGTTTGCGCCATAGGAGGTAGTTGGTGGAAGTTAGTTTGAGGGTGATGTAACGGTGAGCTTGAGAGAGAAGAGTTGTCGAAGAAGTAGGGTTGAAGGTGGGATTAGAAGAGGTTGAGCCGGAAGTCATGGTGGACATCAGAGAACAAAGTGGTGACGGAAAGAAAAGTGGCGTAGCCCTGATACCAGAATAAAACAAGAATATATAGAGTAAACTGCTTGTATATTTATTTCATGTATTTCATTTACAACAGTGAGTATCCTATATATAGAGAGATGGGATAATCATAATTCTATGTATGAGGAATTTAATACAGTAAGGACTCTAAAGAGATAATTACAATAAGTATAGAATCAAACTCCTACTGAACTACTAATTGCTATCAGGTGTTGATATGCTGCTCCTAATACTGGAGATGTTCTAGAAGTCATACTGAAAGCATTCTGTTTTTTGAGTTGTGGCAGGGAAACATGGTATGAACCTAAAAGAGTAGAAGGGTTGGATCAAGTAAGTGTTCGAAATGCATTTGCATCGGGAGTCATATCTGCAGCCGTAGGAGTAGACGGATCTTTGTGGGTTTGGGGAAAGTCGAAGCTTGGGCAGCTAGGTCTTGGAAAGGGAATCACTGAGGCTGTTATACCTTCCAGAGTTGACGTATTTACTGCAAAAGAGATAGCTAAGGTGGTCTCCTATCATGCTTAAGGTAGAACTATATTACAGAATATTCGTTCATGTATTGGGTGATCTTTCTTGCGTGTTTCTGAAGTCAGTTTTCCATAGCGTGGGAAGTTCTTATGTTTGAGTTGTCTTGCAGGTCTCATTTGGTTGGGGACATGCTCTTGCTTTGACTAAGGATGGTAAATTGTTAGGCTGGGGCTATTCAGCAGATGGTAGCTTGGGAAGGATTGGAGAAACTTTGGAGAATTCTCCACTGGAGGCAAGAGCTGGAATGTTGAAAATGACGAAAGAAACTTCAAGTTCAATTGTGGAAACTGCTGGGAAGTTAGTCTTAGAAGGAATGGAGAAGGAGAAAGACATGCCGATTATATGGGAACCCTGTTTGATTGAAGAGTTACGTGGTGTTGAAGTTATAGATGTGGCATGTGGGCTTGACCATTCACTAATTCTTTGCCGTAAGTTTTATTTTATAACCATTCATGAGTGTGCACTCGTGTGTACTGTTGAGAAATCAAGCACACAAACACTAAGATAATACGCGCACAATTGTATGAGATACGAACAAGAACACACAAGAATTTTACGTGGAAACCCAACTGGGAAAAACCACGGGGAGAGATCTCAGAAATCCACTATGAAATAAATATAGAGAATACAAACTCTCAACTGAGAAATAAACTAACTGTTTATTTTCTCTCTGCTCTCTCACACTCACTAAGCTTCTCTCTAAGAACTATTGAGCTTCTTTCCTCTCTTAGACAATTGCTCTCAATTGTGGTGTGTCTCAACTAAGGAACCAAAGCTTCCTTTTATAGGAGAAAAATGGTCTTGAATGTCATCCCCCAACCACTAACAACCAATGTCATCAATGGTCATCATAAATGTCATCCTTCCAACTACCACCAACTACCAAGAATTAAAGCCATAGTCAACAATCTCCACCTTGGCTTTATATTCTCTGAATACTGTATACTCTGAATTTCTTTTTACTGTAGATGTATCCCTCTCCCCGGATACTCCACTACTAACTCAGCATTTGACAAAGTGAATTAAGTCTAAGCAATGTTTAAACTTTTCTGCCGTAACTGACTTTGTGAGCATATCCGCGGCATTCTCCTTTGTATGGACTTTGCGAACTGCAATGTCACCACTATTCAGCCACTCACGAATCTTGTGATACCGAACATCTATATGTTTGGTCCTGGCGTGGAACACCTGGTTCTTTGCTAAATGAATAGCACTTTGACTATCACACTGTATCTGGATACTGCCCTGCTTGAAACTTAGTTCTTCAACTAATCCCTTTAGCCACAAAGCCTCCTTGCCTGCCTCTGTCAACGCCATATACTCAGCTTCTGTTGTTGATAACGCTACTGTAGACTGCAACACTGACCTCCAACATATACATCCTCCACAAAAGGTGTATACAAACCCGGTCGTAGATCTCCTTGAATCTAGGTCTCCAGCATAATCTGAATCAACAAACCCTATAACCTCACTTCTCGTAGTATCACGATCAAACATAAGACCGTAATTGGTTGTACCTGCTAGATAACGAAAAATCCATTTGACAGCATTCCAATGCTCTTTCCCTGGATTTGCCATATACTTGCTAACCATACTTACTGCATGTGAGATATCTGGCCTTGTACATACCATGGCATACATGAGACAACCTACCGCATTTGCATACGGTACTTTGGACATAGACTCCACCTCATCCTCTGTCTGTGGGCCCAACTGTGAAGATAACTTGAAATGTGCTGCCAACGGAGTGCTAACTGGTTTAGCATTGTGCATGTTAAACCTCTCCAAGACCTTTTGCACATATCCTTTCTGAGTTAACCACAGCTTTCCTACCTGACAATCTCTGTGAATTTCCATACCTAGGATCTTCTTGGCTGACCCAAGATCCTTCATTTCAAATTCATTGCTCAATAAATTCTTCAACTGAAGAATATCTGTCATCCTCTTTGCTGCTATCAACATGTCATCAACATATAATGTCAACAGTACTAGAGAACCATCATCAAGCGATCTGAAATACACACATGGATCATACTCAGAACGAGAGTAACCATGAGCCACCATGAAGCTATCAAACCGCATGTACCACTGTCTCGGGGACTGCTACAAACCATAGAGAGACTTTTTCAAGCTACAAACTAAGCCCTCTTTCCCTGGTTCAATAAACCCCTCCGGTTGCTTCATGTAGATCTTTTCTTCTAAATCACCATGGAGAAAAGCTGTTTTCACATCAAGCTGCTCCAGCTCCATATTCTGTGATGCTACAATAGACAAGATCAACCGAATCGATGTGTGTTTCACAACTGGTGAAAAGATCTCATTGTAGTCGATTCCTTCTCTCTGAGAGAATCCCTTTGCCACCAATCTAGCCTTGAATCTTTCACCTTCTTTATCAGACTGAGCTTCCTTTTTCCTGAACACCCACTTGCATCCTATAGCCTTTGATCCTTTTGGAAGTTGAACTAACTCCCAAGTCTTGTTCTTCTGTAAAGACTTCATCTCTTCTGCCATCGCTATTGCCCATTTATCATTTTTCTTGGACTGAATAGCATCCTGATAGCTAGTTGGATCTCCACTACCTGCAATCAAGGCAAAAGCAACCATGTCTTCAAACTCATATATCTGCACTGGTTTGCTGACTCGCCTTTCCCGATCTCTAACAAGATTATAGGACCTCTCTTGGGGATCTGAAGGATGATCATCTTCAATCTCTTCAGCTTCTTTGTTCTCTTCAGGAAGCTCCACCTCAACTGAGTGTTTCTGCAACTCATTTGTTGTAGATTCTTCATTCTCGGATTTGTTCAGCATGTGTTTCTCATTAAACACCACATCTCTGCTAACAACCTTCTTCTTGGATACTGGATCCCATAACCTGTATCCTTTGACTCCATCTTCATATCCAAGGAAAATGCACTCCTTTGACCTTGGATCAAGTTTGGACTGTCGCTCCTCAACCGGCAAATGAACATAAGATGGACAACCAAAGATTTTCATTACAGAAAAATCAAATGGTTTCCCAGTCCATACCTCCTCAGGGATTTTGTAATCAATTCCAGCTGAAGGGGATCGATTTATCAGATAACAGGCTGTGTTGACTGCCTCAGCCCAGAAATACTTGGGCAAACCTGCATTCAACCTCATACATCTGGCGCGTTCCAACAAAGTTCTGTTCATCCTCTCTGCAACCCCATTTTGCTCTGGAGTTCTTTTAACTGAGAAGTGTCTGGTGATACCTTCATCCTGACAGAACTGTAGGAATGACTTGTCCTTGTATTCCATACCATTATCTAATCTGAAATACTTCAGCTTCTTGCCGGTCTGATTTTCTACTTTAGCTATCCATTGCTTAAAGATTCTGAAAACCTCGGACTTCTGCTTCATAAAATACACCCACACCTTTCTGGAGTAGTCATCTATGAAGCTGACAAAATAATGGGCTCCACCCATTGACGTATCTTTGATCGGGCCCCAAACATCTGAATGTACATAATCAAGTACATTCTTACTGGTATGTGCTCCTGCCTTGAAGCTGACCCTTCGTTGTTTGCCGTACAAACAATACTTGCAAAATTCCAAACTGCACGTTTTGACACCTTTCAGCAACTGCCTTTTGTGAAGTTCTTTCATTCCACCTTCACTCAAGTGACCAAGTCGCATGTGCCATAATTCTGTGCAATCTCTGTTGGAATTATCCTGCACAGAAACCGCTGCTCCACCAGTAACTGTGTCCCCTATCAACTTGTAGAGGGTGCCCTTTTTCTGACCCTTCATAATTACCATTGAACCCTTGATAATTTTCATGACACCATCTCTGACTGAGATACTACAGCCTATAGAGTCAAGTACTCCAACCGATATCAAGCTCTTTTTCAATTCTGGAATATACCTTACATCACCCAATGTTCTGACGACCCCATCAAACATTTTAACTTTGATGGTGCCTATCCCGGTAACTTTGCAGATTGCATTGTTACCCAATATCACAGAACCACCATTGCAGGATGTAAAAGTATCAAACCAATCCCTGTGAGGGGACATATGAAAAGAACAACCGGAATCCATGTACCAATCTGTAAGGCTGCTACTGTCTCTAACGGATAAGAGATCACCTCGTGAAGCTTCATTTTCTGCCACTGTGTACAGCTCTCCGTCGCTGCAGACATCTGCTTTCTCAGCAACATTAGCAGAATTTTCAATCTGCTTACCTTTCTTTTTGTTCTCCTTTTTCAACAATGGACACTTATTTTTGAAGTGACCCTTCTCGTGGCAATGATAACACTCAACTTGAGATATATCCTTCTTGCCTGGTCTTGACTGAGACCTTCCTCGTTCCTTACCGAAATTCTTCTTCCGATTAGGACCCCTGCCACGCCCATTTGAAAATGCAAGAAGACTATCTCCTTGATCTCTGGAAGTAGTGCCCCTGAACTTATCCTGGTCCAGGACTGCAGACATCACATCATCAACTGCAAGTTTTTCCTTCCCTACAAGGAAAGTAGTTTGAAGAGTTGAGTATGAATCTGGTAGAGAAACAAGAAGCAATAAGGCTTTATCTTCTTCATCCAGCGTTACATCGATACTGGTCAGTTGGGTCACCAATCTATTAAACTCATTAATATGATTGGTCAAATCTGACCCTTCTTCCATCCGAAGCCGGTACAATTCCTTTTTTAAATATAGCCGGTTTGACAGAGACTTCGACTTGTAAACTTTCTCAAGTTTCTCCCACAAGTCTTTCGGAGAGGTTTCTGTCAAAACCTGATATTTAATTTGTGGCGCCAAACTCAATCTGATTGTTGCCACAGCCTTTGCTTCAAGTTCTGCCCATTTGTCTTCTGTCACATTCGCTGGTTTCTTTTCTTTCCCTTCCAGTGCCTTCGACAAACCCTGTTGAACCAATACATCTTTGATCGTACTCTGCCAAATACTGAAATTTGACTTACCATCAAATGGTTCAACATCGTACCTCAAACTCGTGCTTGTTATATTCGTATTTGTGATCTGCGAGATTTCTCAAAAAACGGATCGTACCAGTTGGCCAGGAAAGTGTAAGTCCGGTGGGAGTCTCTCCGTGCTTTGCAACGGTGACTAATTAAGGAACCACACGTACTTTAGGCGTTTGCCTTTCGAACCACTTTCCTAGACACCAACGGCGTGAACCAAAGCTCTTGATACCAATTGTTGAGAAATCAAGCACACAAACACTAAGATAATACGCGCACAATTGTATGAGATACGAACAAGAACACACAAGAATTTTACGTGGAAACCCAACTGGGAAAAACCACGGGGAGAGATCTCAGAAATCCACTATGAAATAAATATAGAGAATACAAACTCTCAACTGAGAAATAAACTAACTGTTTATTTTCTCTCTGCTCTCTCACACTCACTAAGCTTCTCTCTAAGAACTATTGAGCTTCTTTCCTCTCTTAGACAATTGCTCTCAATTGTGGTGTGTCTCAACTAAGGAACCAAAGCTTCCTTTTATAGGAGAAAAATGGTCTTGAATGTCATCCCCCAACCACTAACAACCAATGTCATCAATGGTCATCATAAATGTCATCCTTCCAACTACCACCAACTACCAAGAATTAAAGCCATAGTCAACATGTACGTCTGTGTTTATAATGTAGAAGAACATGCATTCAAGTAACTTCTGATTTCTATTGTAGGTGATGGCACCCTATTAAGCGGTGGAAGCAATATTTACGGTCAGTTGGGCAGGGTTGTACAAGATTTGGGGTTGTTACCTGTTGATAAGCTTTCGTCCTATTTCAATAGCATCAGGTCTTGGCCATTCTCTGGCAATATGCAAGAATCCATCAGCAGAAGATGCCACAAGTATTGTTTCTTGGGGATGGAACCAGAGTTCTCATCTTGGAAGAGACGGGCCAGAGAACCTTCCTGTCTTGGTTGAGGGGCTGGCAGGATTACGTTCAGTTTCAGGAGGGCGTGTACATTCCATTGCTCTTGCATCTAATGGAGAAGTCTGGGTTTGGGGTGCGGTAGAAATGGAAGGCTTGGATTAGGCAGCTCAAATGATGAAGCTGAACCTTTGTTACATGACTATTTGGAAGGTACGAATGTTCTGCAAGCTGTGTCGGGCTTTGATCATAATCTTGTATTGACAACTGAATGTTGTAGCATAAAACAAAGGAAATGATTTATATGTCGACAAATTTATGACAAAGTTGGATTTCGACTTGGGATTAATTAGGGTGGAGTCAATCTCATGTATCCAGATAGTTGGTATTCTTGAATATAGCAAGACTCAAACAAAAAGGGATCTAATTAGATTGTTTTCTTTGGTTTCTTCTTGCTTACTTTAGATTTATTCTCAGCATTGCTTCACCATTTTCTTTATAATTTCAAAAGACAATAATTCTACATTGTTATATGACCTCCTTTTGCTAATAAATTATTTTTATCAATTATCAACCCGAGCTATCTTCCCTCTAATTTATTGAGCTAATAATGGGTGAAGACTATACATCTCTTTTGTTAAAGATTTTATGATGTGTTCTACATCCATTATGCCCATAGATTGGCCTCGTACTTTGTCCAGCTGCTACTCCCATTAATACATTAAATTAAATAAAAGAGAATTGATATTTTCACAAGCTAATTTATAATTTATACAAGATTAAATAAGACCTACTTGTAAAAATATTAAATTAACTTATAAAAATATCAATTTCCTAAATAAATAATTGTGGGCAAACGTGTACCACCACATTGTTTAAAAGAAGTTATTCTATAGCTAATAAATTTGAGATATCAAATGAATTAATAAAAATGAATAGTTAATTACGAGTAAATAATTTGCACAGCTATGATTATTTTTTATTTTAATTAAATTTTAACTAAAATATATATGTATTGTTAATTATTGAATTGAGAGTGATTATATTAGTTCCCTGAAAAGTCCCAGCATAGCATCAGTAACCACACACACACACACACACACACACACACACACACACACACATATATATATATATATATATATATATATATATAACTGAGGCTGAAGAATGTAGTAACAGATAAAAGAAAACAAATAAATAATAATGTCTATATATATATATATATATAGACATACATATACATATATGTATGTATATTTTTTTGTGTCGGAGTACTAAAAATGAGAACAGAGAATCTCACGCTTGTGAGGCTGAAGAATGTAGTAACAGATAAAAGAAAACAAATAAATAATAATGTCTATATATATATATATATATATATATATATATATAGACATACATATACATATATGTATGTATATTTTTTTGTGTCGGAGTACTAAAAATGAGAACAGAGAATCTCACGCTTGTAATATGATCGTTGGCTATGAATTCTTTGTTCCATGAAGGTTAATTACATTTTGGCTATAATATCATAATCATAAATGGTCTGTGGCATAAAACAACAATGTTCAAAAAGTAGTATTTCCCAAGAAATAGAAACATGGAGGAGTATCTCTATAACCATTATTGGAACTAGATGCGTTACATTAACATTTTTGTCTTCTCTTGCTCGCTTAAGGCCCATTGCCTTGTGGCTGAATCGTTGACAGTTACCTCATATCAAGATAATAAAAAGTTTTAATTTAAAAAAAAGAAGAGAAAAAAAGTATTTTAGAGATTTTCAATAGAAGAGGAGAAGAAAAAAAATGTTTAAAAAAAATAGTGCCTTAAGATTTTAGTTAGAAGGAAAAAATAAAAATAAAGCGAGAGAGAGAGTTACTAGTATATGTTAGGTCAAAAGCTTTTTCCTCACTTTTGATAAGAAAGTTAGAGAAGAGTACTTTCTCTTCTCTTCTTTTCTCAAACTTTTTTTTCCTTCAATTAAAAAGCTCTCAGACACTATATAAAAACATTTTAAAATTAAAATTATGATTTTTTATCTTTGGTGATTCTCAAACAACACATTTTAAACAAGCTAAGTAAAGACTTGACTAGAAACATATTTTCAATTTATCATATTATTCTTACTTTAAACATTTATGTATTTTTCTTTCATTTTTTTAATGAATTTTGAAGGATATCATTAAAATTTTATACATATTTTAATCTATCAGGCAAATATTAATTATATTCCTTAATTTTTAGTTTTTTTCTTAAATCGGTAGTTAAAAAAGGAATGGAAGGAATATTAAAAATAATCTCATACCACACATTCATAATTTGTTCACTAATTTTTTAAAACATTTTTATAATTATATAAAAAAAATGAATTTTTCATAAAAAAATTTTGATACCAAATTTAAAAATATTTATCATACCACATCACATTGCTCTATTAAATGAGTACTTAGGATGCGTTTGTTTAGGTCTAAATGTCTTTTAATGAATTCATATCTGAATCGATAAAAGGCAAAAGTTATTTGTTAAAATTTTATACGTCTCTTAATGCCTTTTAAAAATGTTTTTAGACTCGGACCGGTCATTGAATTGAAAAGGGTATCGGGTGAACGGGTCACTGGTTCAACCAGTGGTCGAACCATTATTGACGCAATGACGTCATAAATACATAAAAATATATAATTTTTTGTAATCTAAAATATAATGAAATTATATTATGATATTGTTAAAAATATCTAATTTTTAAAATAAAAATATTTTTATACAAAAAAAAATATATTAAGAAATACTTTAAAACCGGTTCATTGGATCAATTCAAGCTATTTTACCGGTTGAATCATCGGTGGCTAATCGGATTTTGACTGGGTCACGTCAAAACCAATTTTCTGGGCTAAACCGGGTCGGAATACCGATCGATTCTGATTTTTACAGGTCGGACCGCCAGTCCAATCCGAATTTTAAAACCATGCCTCTTAATGGTAAGACATAAAATAAATCCAAATCATTAAGAGTTATATCTTAATAAAAAAAATTTGGTAATTTTTTTTTTTAAATAAATTCAACAATATTATCCACTCATTTTTATTAAAATGAATATTTAAAATTATTAAATAAAATTTTACCTTTTAAAATGATAAAATAATGTCATTAAAAAGTAACTCACTTTTTTAATTACCAAATATTTTTTTAGATTCAAATGATATTCACTCAAATGATCTAATTTATTAAAATATATTAATCATTCAGATTTTAATTATTTAATTTTATCAAAAACAACCTTACGGTACTAGTAGCAAATTAAAATGAACAATATTACATATATAAAAATTAAATATAAAATTAAACGTTATATTATCTTAACTATTTTTTAACGATGGAGATACATTTTATCACTAATTTTGCTAAACTTACACTTTTCCAATTTAGATACGGTAACGAGTGAGTGTTGGCCTAAAGAGATGAGACTGGCAACCGCCCATATAATTAGGAGAGAGAGAGAGAGAGAGAGAGAGTCTAGCCTTCTAGAGATGCATGGGAAAGTGTGGTGGTGTGGGTTTTGATGGCCATTGATCAGTTAATGCTCCACAACCAACCTGGCAACCTTACCTAAAGTTTCATTAATAAGTGGTCCAAATTACCATATATAAATTTAGACCCAAAAAAAATACAGAAACAAGGACAAGGCTCCAATTCCATTAATAGAACAGATGGCGGACAAGAGAGAGAAAATTACAAGTGTTGGAGTAGCAACTCCAATGGGGATGGAATCATCATCAGTAGGAAGAAGAGATGAAGAAGATGAAAATGGAAGCAAAAGCATGCGAACTGCTGAGAGTTTGCTGCGTTTGTTGCCGATGGGTCTATGCCTGATGGCACTTGTGCTCATGCTCAAAAACTCCCAGTCTAACGACTTTGGTTCTCTCTCCTATTCGGACCTTGGCGCTTTCAGGTCATATTTTTACGTTTCATGCCATTTTACATACATATAGTTCGTACTTAATATTTTTTATAAATATATTTTTTATTTTTTTATTAATATAATACATATATAATATTAAAAATAATTATATAAATTTTACCATATACAAAAATTTTATATATTGATTATAACTCATGTATAGTATAAATATTTATATATATTTTAAGGTATACGAAAAATTTATACATTTTATTAAAAAATAAAAAACATTGAATGATTGATTCAATTTTAAATCAGACCAACTTATAATCAACCAAAATAATTTAATAAAATTATTAAATAAAATCTCTTAATAGTTTATTATATATAATTATTGATATAAAAAATAATTTCTATCTTCTGAAAATAACGATTGAGTTGTTAATGTGCATACAGGTATTTGGTGCATGCCAATGGCATTTGCGCTGGTTATTCCCTTCTCTCAGCTATCATCTCAGCCGTCCCTCGCCCCTCAACCATGTCTCGTGCCTGGACTTTCTTCCTCCTCGATCAGGTTGAAATTTTCTAATCACATACTCGTATTTATTCTCAAGTTTTCAGAAATTCTGTTAAATTTAAGATTGAATATTGGACACACAAATCACACAATCACACATAAATTAAAGAACAGAAAGTGAATAACACACGATATATCTAGGTTCATCAAATTGTCACTAGTCCTACACGTACGATATATTCATAAATATGTCAACCACACTCTACAATAATCTTCACACCAAATATCGTTTATATAACAACTAAAAAATCCTAACTGTCATTGGTCGAATCCGTTGAAATATGAGCCAATCTCAACAAATTCTAATTCTATTAACTTCTGCTTCACTTTTAAATCCCAATTCTAATAAAATTCAATATCCATTCATATTAAATGCAGACCTTAACATACATAATACTGGGAGCTGGCGCAGTGTCAGCAGAGGTTGTGTACCTTGCATACAAGGGAGATGCTGCCATCACATGGAGTCGAGCTTGCGGATCATTTGGGAGTTTCTGTCATAAAGCCACAGCATCTTTGGCCATAACATTCGCCGTAGTTATTTGTTATGCAGTGCTGTCGCTAATCTCCTCTTATCGTCTATTTAGCAAATATGATGCTCCTGTTGGTTACAGTAACAAAGGAATAGGGATTCCTGCCGCCTTTCATGCTTAAAGCGCCCCCACTGTGTTTTCCGAGTTTAGAACTTGGTAAACTGAAGAACATAATAATAGCATGAAAGTGGCTGTGTTTTGTGGTTTAAATATTTGGCATTTGTTAATAAATTGTAATTGTTTTTTTATTTATTTATAACTTTTAGTTTTCAGCCCTTAGCATAAATAGAAACTGCATAATAACTCTTGGATCATGTTTGTTTGTGAAGATTATAATATCAGGATTATGATCTATTTTATTATTATTCATAGGATTATAATTTCAAGATTATTAAGCTTAGGATTAAATAGTCTTGAGATTATAATACCTGGTTGAATATGATATTAAATAATTTTTATATTAAATTATTTTATAATTTCTGAACTAATAGTATCAAGTTTAAATTTAAAAACAAACAAGACACTTGAGATTAGTAAACTTATTCCAAGTGTAATTTTTTTCAACAAACATAACCTTGGAATTATAATTCATAACTTGGGATTATAATCTCCGAGCTATAATTCTTGCAAACTTGGGATTGGAACGTTGACCGTCTCCTTGTAAGCTGGGAGAACAAAAAGGGCAGAACAGGTAGAGGAAGAAATTTCAAACCTGAAGAAAAGGGTCCTAGTTTCTCTCACAATTTCTTTGCGGATGATGAA
Organism: Hedera helix; assembly: GCA_947179155.2. NCBI lineage: Eukaryota > Viridiplantae > Streptophyta > Magnoliopsida > Apiales > Araliaceae > Hedera > Hedera helix. The sequence goes on along the minus strand of OX359268.1, from coordinate 36,276,166 downwards.
TTTTATTTTCTAAAGCGACTCCTTAACAAGCTAAAATTATTGTGAAAGTTTTTGAAAAAATTCAGAATATGTAGCTACAGTCCATAAGCTTCTCTAAATCTAAAAATTTTGTGTCCCCTAAAACTTCAATAGATGTGGTTAGACAAATTCAAAGTATTTGTAATATTAACATCACTGACAATTTGGGAAAATACCCTTCATCCATTCTCGCATTGATAGCAACATGTGCTACCTTGTAGAGAGGGTTCAAAAAAGACTTGCTGGGTTGGAAGTCTAAATGCCGTAGTGTAGCGGGTAGAGCGACTCTCATTCAAACTGTCATGACAGTTTGCCCATTTAACTATGCAAACTGTTTGGTTGCCTTCAAGCATATGTGATGATCTTGACAAAATAAGCATGCCATTTTTATGGTCTAATAAAAATGGGGAGACAGGTATTCACTTAGTTAACTGGGAAGAAGTAACTGAAAGTAAGTGGAGGGTGGGCATGGAATTAGGAAAACTAGGTATTCTAACATTCTAATGCTTGCCTAAGTTGGCTGGAAAGTAGCTAGTGGAGAAAAAGAAAAATGGACTGAGATGTGGAGGAACAAATATGTAGGGAATACAGATATATTTGAATGCCCTGCTAGGAATGATTCATCTAATTCTTGGAGGGAGGTCTTTCGAAGCCTTAATGAGGTTAAGCAGGGGTTCAAATGGAAAATTGGAGATGGGCAGAATGTTATGCTTTGGAGCAACACTTGGGAAGGAAATAAACTTTTACATGATGTGCTTAATCTATCCATCTATTACAATGATTGTGATCTTCGGGTCTGAGACATTATTGATGAGGGGGGAAATTGAAAATTTTCTAGTCTTAATACTCTTTTAAATGATGAGGTGAGAAACTTGATTATGGGTATTTTGATCCCGTGTAAGGCTAGAGCTGACTTGAGAATTTGGGGGCATTCCCTTGATGGATGTCTCTCTGTGAAATCTGCCCATAAATTTATCCAAAACTCCACAAGAAAACCTGCTAATGCTACTAATTGGAAGTGGAATGTAAAATTCCGCAAAAGCAAAGTCTTTTATGGTCCAGTCCTTAAAGGAAAAAAATTAACAAATGAGAATAGGCATAAAAGGCATACGTGCGAGTCTGCTATTTGTACAAGGTGTGGTTTTGTGAATGAAAACACCTTGCATGTCTCCCTGTCCTAAAGTTAGAATTGTGTGGGTCAAGTATGTTTTAAGTCAATTTCATAAGGGGAGCACCACATGGGTTTTTGATATCTCCACACGTGGTTCCCTCTCACATGAAAGTAGGACCCACTTTATGTTCATGTGAGAGAGGACCATGTGAAAAAATAAAAAATATATGTAAAAATATCAATTCTCTTTCATAATTCTTTCGTCCCAGCACCCCTGTTGGAGTGGAAAACCTCACAAAAACTCCCGTCCCCTTGATGGCCTAATCAACGTTAGTCTCACATTTTTATTGCTATTTTATGGACAGTATTAAATAAATCATATCAAAGAAGTGATTGAAAATGTTGTCTGCTTTCTTTGAAACTATACATGCTATCTCTCTTCATGTGACTGGCCTTGGACAAACTTTTCCTGGTAATGCTCAACCATACTTGTGTCATAAGCCTGTTAGGTGAAAATTGCCTCCTATGAACTGAAAAAAACTTAATACAAACGTTAGAATTAAACACTCCCCCTTTTCAGTCGCCATTGGTAGCTTCATTCGTTATGACAATGGGAGATGGGTTTTTGTAGGCATTAAGGACAAGTCTCTCGATGTCATAGGATATGAGGATTTCTATGTTGGTGATCCTCACAATCACCAGGATGGGAGTTTAATTCAAGAATATAGAAACTTACTTAGAAAACCTTGCAACAAGTTTAATTCAAGAATATAGAAACTTACTTAGAAAACCTTGCAACATCAAAATTGGGCATTCGTGAAGAAAGAGGGAAATAAATGTGCTGATAAACTGGTTATTTTAGGACTTTTTTTTTTTTTTGTTATTGACTATGTTGTTGATCCAGAACTTATCCCCATTAATTCTAGATGATGATTATTTTATAAATAATTTTTTGGCCTCCATTGAGCCAAAAAGTTCAGGATGAAGAAAACTAAACTTGGAACATGTTAATGTTGGTTGGAGGGTAGGAATAAAAAATGAACAATAATTATGAATTACTTGCTAACTTCGGGTAAAAGCTCCATTGATTTTCTTCTTTTTTTGTAGATATTTGTTTGCCTTATAATAACTACAATATAATTCAGTTACCTTCATCTTCGGCTGCATTTATATATATATATATATATATATATATATATATATATATATATATATATATATATATATGCATTTTTTATGCACAAAAAAACAAATAAAAAGGATGCCAACAATATGAATATTTTGTTATATAAGGAAGCTAAGAATCTAAGGTTATTTTTGGTTGCAAAATACATACTTGGGATTGAACTATTTGTATTAATTTAAAACTATTTCCAACTTTTTTATCCCATGATGAGGAATTAATAGTCCTTGGACTATTTTTTTTATCATTGTTAAGGGTATTTATGAGAGATTATATAATCTCATGAAGAATTTGAGATTAATATTCCCTCTCATTTTAAGCTATTAAATGATTTTATGGGACTAATATTTCAACATGAAAGGACTAATAATCCCTCATTATGGGATAAAAAAGTCGAAAATAGCTTTAAATTAATATAAATAGTTCAATCCCAAGTATATATTTTACAAACAAACATAGCCTAAATACTTTTTTTTCATTATAATATAAGACCATTCTATAAACCAAATATTTGCAAATAGTGCTCCCAGTCAAATTTGTGAGATGGTTAAAGTTTAATCGCTGCCCCCCTCCCCCTTTTTTCTTTTTTTAAATTAAAGCAAACACAACTCCAGGAAATCACGGCAGGGGATCATACTCAGTATACATATATCGCATCACTTAAATCAACATCCACAAAATGCAAGTTGTTGACCATTTAGAAAAATCTGACAATCTTAAGGTTATAGTAGACATTACACATTATTAAATACTTGCTTCATCCCCTAAATCCACTTCTTCAGCGTGCTTCATACTGAACAACTGCAGCAAAGAATAATGTGGAATCATGGTTAATGGCAATGTTCAATGAATAAAATAACAGAGTAGACTGGATCTATCAAAACAAGAACAATAAAAGGCGGCATGAACTACATTATACTGGAACATAGTCTGTCATAGCCAAGACCATTTTCTTACATAAATAGCGAGAAACAAGCCAATACTACTAAAACAGGCTTCATAATAAAATGAAACAAATGCCTGTACAACCTGCTGTGACTAGTGTTGCACTCGCCACACAGGTAACTAAGTCAATTCTTAAAGCCGTTAAGAAATGAACACAATCATCTTATTTTTCACGGTACATTACTATTAAAAGCTCAAAATGGACAAGAAAATAACTTTAAACAACCAACAATCTAGCTAAAAGTTAAACTGGCATCCAATAATGATTGAACTTAATTATCTTACAACAACTTCCAATTGCAAGTACACATTCTGCCACATTATCTCAAAGATGGGGCTCAGAAAAGAATTATTAATAACATCAAGATTAGAATTATGAAGAGGACTTCACATTTCTCCTTCCATTGAACTTGTTAATTATTTGAAAGAATATATGATCACACAAGCTCTGATTTGGGTACTAAGTATATATAACTCACAAACACAGAACTGGAATCTATTAATTTATTTATAAAGAATCCTTTCAAAATAAGTACGCATAAAAAATATGAGAAGTCTCTCAAGCTAAGAACTAAGTTAGTGTTAGACAAGTACTAGTGGTGCACCTCCTCTAATACAATAAAACCATTTAATTGGAATTCAGATGGTTCAAAACAAAAGCTTTGGATAGTGATCCTCCCAATCTCTAAGTAAGCGGACAACATTTAGGGGATTTAAGATTTTATTTATTTATTTTTGTTAGGACCAAAATTTAAAGAAATTGGCACCTGAGTAACAAACACTGCAAAAGCCTAAAAAGAAATTTTGAGAACATGATAGATTAAAAACAAATGAAGAGACCAGAAAGGCTTAAAACTTAACAGAAGAGAAGACATCAAGCATCCAACATACAATCAGTATTACACAAAGAAACCATAAGGTCAATGACTCTGATTTGAAACTAATTGAAGAGACGCTATCCACAAAATTTGTAGCCTATGTTAGTTGGTTCCATCAAGCAATAGTCTCCAAAAGTTTAAAATAACAATCGTGGCCAGGATAAGTAAGCAACATACGGCCAGAAAAGTAACGAATGCGATTGAAAAGGTATTAAGAGCGATTACTTCTACGGGTACGCTTCTTGTACAAAATACGGTAACCACACTCCCGGCACTGAATCACGTCACCAGGTTTCAGTGTATTTTCTTGCCCACAATCTACACAACAAAATCAAACCAGAAGAAATTAAAATTTTTAGTAGTAAAAAACGTAATTATTATACACATGCACATATACATAAATCGAGAGATGATTGAATAGCAAACCTAACCTCCACAGATGTAGCTCACAGGTTCCGGTTGAGGATCCATTGATGAACAAAGCTAAGGTTACTGCGCAGTCAAAGATTGAACAAACAAAAGTTGAAACTTATCGAAGAAAAACCCTAGAAATTTGCAAAATTATAGTAATGAAATTGAACAGAAAGTAAAAAAGGGACATTAAATAGATGAAATCGTTAATTCGATTAGAGATAGACGAAAATCGATAAAATCGCTTTACCTTTCGACGCCAGAAGGAGTTGAAGAGAGTTTACTAGGGTTTAGGGCTTTTGCTTATATAGCCGGAGATCAATCCTTCCACACACGTCGATACTCGCGTCTTAACTTAAAGTGCTTCCCTATTTTATTTTTTATTTTATTGTTATTTTGGTTTTTCATTTGCTTTTTCTTATTTTGATTTTGAATAATTTGTCATGAACAACAACGCAATTAGAAAGGATATCTCATCAATACAAGTAGTACTACTTTGAAGAATACATATCGGCATTTAACGCTAGAAGAGTTAAAGATCTGTATTGTTAGTAATGCTTATAAGATCTGAATCAAATACATGACGAGGATGATGAAAAAATAGATAAATTATTATTTACATGTTAAAAAAGTATAAATACACACGAATTAAATACAAAATTCAAACACATCATCGTCTTCATTATTAAAAAGTATTGGATGACACAAATTTCAATATAAAAACACGTTTTTTTAATAATAAAGATAATGTTACTTAATTTGTATGTATGAATACTTGTTCTTTCGGGTTAGTAACAATTAGAACTGTTTGTTTTTAATTTTTGCTTTAATCCAAGCCATCAATTTAATTGTGTAAGCTATAACACTTAATATTCATTTTTGCTTAAAATATTTTAGAAGAATTTATGCAATCGCAACGTTTTGCACCTTATTACAACCCTGTAATGATATAGTACCAAAAGATAATAAAAGAAAGAAAAAGGTAACATATTCCATCAACAATGAACCCGGGAGAACGTAATACAGATCCTAAAAAGACAAAAGTTGCAACTGGAAGTATAAAATATAGATATAAAGCTACAAAACCCATTTGAGTAAAATTTATATGGGTGCAAACCGATATAAAATGACCAGAAAATGTTGCACGAGCTACAACAAAATGGTAACTCAACCAATGTAAAATGGCATTTACCTGCCCCTACAAAGAAACTTGTATATTTTGATAAACTATAAAATCGATGCTTTACCTTTGTCATGGTTATTAAAGTTAACATTATTTATATTATTAGGCCATAGGAAAATTCAATCTGTCCAATAGTTCAACTAAAATATGGCCACATCTATCTTACTGATTGCAACAGATTATTATTAACTACTCCACAAAGGAGAAACAACAACAAAAGGAGGAAAGGCTATTTAGGCCATTCAAGATGCATCTATTCTTCGAGTCTCAATAATAGAGCTAACAGATTCCAAATTTGTTCACAAACCAACAACGAGAAAGTAAAAAATCCAGGTCTCTGTAATGCTGAAAGCACGGCACGGAAGGAACTTCAGATGTCTAGGGAAGCATAATCCGCTATTACTGCAAGCAAAAACGAGCCCACCAGAAGAGATAACTCCTTAATAAAATGAATGTTACAACTAACAAAAAGTGAAACTGTACACCTGTTTCTAGGAAAATTGCTTTGAACTATAACAAGCTACAGAAACTGGAAACACAATGTCAAGTCAGCATTTAACAATTATCTTGGTTTTGCAACCAGCCAAATTGTATAATTTACATGTTTTGACCCACATAACACTCAAAATGCAAGCACCCAATAGAACAGAGCTACCACCGAGTTACGTCTGATATGGAATCAGAGGAACACATCTTTGCGCCACAGGAGAAAGAGAACGTTTGTTATGAAGAAAATGTCAGTGTTACTGTAAGCCAATGCAGCATTATAGTTATTGTATTATCGCCTAAAAGGTTGCATTTAAAACTGACTATAAGATATGTTCCCCAGCAATATCTTTTCCCTTGTCATATGCTGCCTTACCCAAAAACAAGAGAGAAACATTAGCATGTTGACAACCTACAAAATTTAGGTGTAATGTTCACAACTTAGGACCTCCACTCCCTCCCATTTGCTAATTTTTTGTTCCACCAAAAAGCTTCAATTTTTTTTGCATTTCTTGATATGTGTAAATGAATGTCCTCAAATTTATCATCACAATTTAATTATTATGCACTAATAAGCTAAACACTAGAGGTAAACATGGAAAAAATATATCATTAAAGTTCATAAATTTTGTAAATGCGACTCTTTTGTGAAACGAAGGGGTACTAAGCTAGTGTTTGCTAACTAATAGAAAACTGCAAAAATAGAGGACTAGTTATAACATTCGTTGACAAACCTACACAGCACGCAGGCAACCCGTGTGCATGTAGCATCTTTGAAGGGGTGTTGTTCCACTTTACACACACTACAATAGAGACAGAATATAAGTTGGGAATACTAAACACCATGGACTTAATACCAACTTCTACAATTTCACAAATATGCAAAATGTTTTACAAACAAAATACAGACACGAAAATGGAACATTTGAAACAAAAATGGAAAGAACATTTTTTTTTTGAAATAATATGTGAGCCACATCATTCTATCTGTAAATTTTGCAAATATATTCTGTTTATATAAGTAGTTCACAAATATTGTCAAAGTTGAAAATTTCAAGAAAGTTTAGTACATTTTTTTTTACCAGAGTTCATCAATAAAATTCCAATATCAAGCTCCAACATAGACATGTGGTTGTACTAGCGGACCCAATCGACATCCCTTATCCACCACCCTCTTATCTCAACACATCACATCAAAAGGGAAGTATGGTTTTTTTATACTACTATATCCTTGGCTTTTGAAAAGTGGCATCATTTTGAAACAAAAGTAAAGTTCAAAACTGATCTTTGGGAATTGGAGGGAGTAGTATCTGGATATTCCACAGCATACAAAAAGCATTTCATTGTTTCTATACAATTTCTGACATGAATTTACGCCCCTTTATGTCATTCATATGCAGAACCTAAGATAACTTTTCTTTTTCCTTTTTTGACAAGTCAGAATCATAGCTAGTTCTGCAGTAAGAATATGAATAAGAAAGGTCACTAGTAAGTAGTAATATGACATATCAGTGCAATGACAAGAATTACCAGTTGGCAATATTGCACATGGATATTTGAATTCAGTTTTGCCCATGGCTTCTACTAAAGGAGTTGCGTGACAAGAGTTTCCGACCAGGAGTCGAATGAGCATCCTGAAAGAAGCAAAAAACAGTTTATATCCCAACTTTTCAGATATATGAGGCGTAATTATGTCAGGAATTCAGAAGGACATTTCAGCAGAAAATCAAACTAGATAATCAAAAATATGGATAGATATTGCAAAACTCATAATATGGCAGAACTTCGAGAAAATATACCTAAAAAAACATCTTATAGAAATAACACTTGCAGATAATTGTGGGGAAACACTGAAAGAATGCCTTGAAGTGGGAAAAGATTCATGAGACAATCTGTTTATATTTACAATGAAAAAAGTCCAGCACTAAAGCAGTACCTACTTATGCTTAGTTGACTATGATACGAGAAGATACTTCAGACACGCACTATATAATAGTTAGTTCCCAAATTAATTTTCAGTTGATGTCTAAAGCATTTACTTGCATCCTTAAAATGTATGAAATATGAGAAAAATAATAAAATAAATATACACAAAGAAAATACGAAAGCAATAACACAAGCAACTGAAAAAGAAGCCTTAAGAGATAATACAACAGAAACTGACAAACCTTGTGAAGAGATGCAGCTGATTCAGACTCCACAGTTTGGATTGGAATCTGTCCAAGTGACTGGAAGGCATCCAAAGCATCTAAAGTCAGCTGCCAACCACAAAGAGCTACAGCACTAACACTAGAACTGGAGCCACCGCTGCTACTACCGCATGCTGCAGCTACATTTCTGTTCACCCAAGGACAGAAATAATTGTGATGCTTAATTGGATCAAATTCCACAGCTTCTTCATAGTTGCTGTCATCATTTGGAGGCCCTGAACAACATTTCGTGGAAAGATTAATACATGGTAACATAATATTTTTTGTTAAAATAGATGCAAGAAAAAGAGTACAACATTTACAATAAGAAATAAAAAATAATAAGTAAAAGGGTAAACAAAAGAACATAGCAGGATTATTTAGATGTCAACATAAATACACTAATACAGATATCTTTGCCCTCATAAAATTCAGACAAGCTTTAAAAAGTTGTCCCTGTGGGCCAGGAATCATAACTCAAAGGCCCAAGATTCAAACACACAGTACTGGACATTGACTTAAAAGGTTCCTTAAGACAACTTGATCATAGAATCAGAGGGGGCTGGCTCAAACAAACCTAAATCTAGATAGTTACACAATTTTATTAAGAGAAAATAAAAGGCTGATAAGTAAAAAAAAATCTTGTCATCTGACATAAAAAAAGTTGCCACGGAATAAAACATAATAAGATTTTTGCATGTCAACACTCCCAAGTGACTGCCTCAGTGGTCTTATGGGTGTAGGCTACTATCTCTCCAAGGAATTTTTTTATTAGATAGAATTTTTTAACTCACATTGCAAATCAGCAAATATAACGTTCTCAGAGTTATAACTAGGCACTATTAAACTTGTCCATTACAAATCAATATCCAAACATAGATCATATATTATAGAGAAAGCTAAACTGCTCCATTAAATATATAATTTTATAATTATATAATTTCAAATATATATATATATATATATATATATATATATATATATAGGGAGCTAATCCATGATTAATGTTAGATGGGATCGCTATTTGAACTAGTGTATCTTCCACTGTCCAAGCCAAGATCCAACACCCAAGATTATTTAAAAAACATACCTTCAACTACTAAGAGTAGCGGAAGGCATAGAAATTAAATACCTTCCGTTACTCTTAGTAGCTGAAGGAGTAATGTCCTAAATGCCACCACTTTAGTTAGATTTCAATAACTTCGACATATTTATTTGTAATGTAATTTATATTAATTACATAAATTGTACTACACAATGAAGTTTAAATTTTAAATAATCAAATTGTCACAATAATTGAGAATGTTAAATTTTATTAATTAAGAAATTATCTATACAAATAAATACATTGAATATATTTGACAATGTTAAAACTAAAGTTGGGGCATTTAAGATATTACTCCTTTAACTGCTAAGAGTAGCGGAAGATATTTAATTTCTTTGCCTTCCGCTAAAGGTATGTTTTTAGAAATGTATAAAAAACTAAAAAATAACTCTTAGAAGAGAAGGAAATGCTTGGATCTATTGGCCAGGCTCACTTCTTGGCAAAGGAGCATAACAAATCATACTAGAGCAAGTTAAGTGATCCCTGAACTCTAGATTCATGAGATTCTAAAAAAAGTAGAAATCCCAAGAAATATAGTTCCCATTACACTATATGACCTAGTAATGGATGCATTATGCAAAAAAGAAATGCAATACAAACAATTAAAAGTTATAGAGAACTGATTCTCTCTCCAAAACCAATTAGAATGACCATTCCCGAGACGCCAACCCAATATATCAAATGACAAACAAAGAAATATACCGTTGGAGATAATTTTCAGCTACATATCAAACTCAACTCCTAATAAACCTACACCAAATGTAATGAGATTCCAAAAGAAATCTCCAACACCACCCAACCACTATTCTAGCTACATTATCTCCGACCTAAACACGTCTTTATTAGCAGGGACACACAACAGATTTGCTTCTATAACTTCTTGCATTCTTTTATCAGTCAAAGACTACAAATTTATTGTTTTTCTTTCCAAGTCAACATACCTTTTGCAAGAGCAAACAAGATAAGCCTCAAAACTAAAATGTTTCCCTAGTATGCATCCAAGGAAGACCAAATTAAGACCTTCGCAGATATAACCATATGAAAGTATAAGGACGTGTATCTAAAAGACCTTAAAACTCAATAAATAGAATGGGTGTTTCTTCCAATGTTAAATAAATGTATCTGGACATTTAACTTCACCAGAATATCTCATGAATCAAAGAAAGCTTCAACAAAAGTTATCACATTGCAAAATCCATAACCCACAATACTTACAGGGCAGGACTGCATCTACATTCTATCAAAAACACAGGGTGGATTTCACAATACCACAACAGATAGATATAAAAATAGATTGTGTGAATATACCTGAACCATTTGCAACCATGTAATGTGGCCCAAGGTAACCACAGTCATCAGTAGGTGATGCGTTGCCAGCCTGAGTTACTTCTTCTTTAGAAGCTTCATATCCAGAACATAAAACTGCATTGCAAGAAAGTGAAGGATGGTTGCTGTTCTCATGGGGAAACAGCTGCATGTCACTAGTCTTTTCACCACTTTCAACAGATTCCGCCTTAGTTGAATCGACAATTTTCGAGCCACTGTCTTCCCTTCCTACAGACTGCAACATCAGATCTTGACTATCACCATGATGATACTCTCGATCCATTTCTTGAGGGACAAAATCACCCATTAGTCCAGGATCAGGAGCAAATTCACCAGTTTGGCCCTGATTTTCAGTAACGTCAGCAACTGGCTCCACATCACCAACAACACTGTCTGCTCTATGGACAGAGAGATCAGTACCATGGATTTCAGCTTCATGACTAGCGCCCATCCCAACACTTCCAGTGCTAATTCCAAAGCTTGGCCCATCCCTTGCATGAGCAGTTGCAGTATCCGTGTTTAATACTTCCTCCTCTCCATTTGTGCTGCTAACACCTATTTCACCAGCAACTCTTGCTGCAGCTGGACAAACACTCTGCTGTAATTGATTACTGTAGTTCAAATCTGAAGTGTCATTAAGATCTGGATTCCTAGACACAGTAGGCAAGTGCACATCATCCATATCTCCAGGATGATTTTCAACACTATCCATAGAGTCATTGTCTGCATAGACGGTGTCCATTGCAATAACAGAGGAAACACGGGTTGAATCTCTAGTGGATGGGACACCAATAATTTGATCATTCCTTTGGTGGAAAGGATCTTCCCTGTGAGCATTTCTATTAATCTCAAAAACCAGCGAGTGGCTAGGTCCAGCACCAGACGAATCTCTCCTATATGATGAATGATAGGTTTCAAGAGCATAAGAGTCACGAGAACGTTTAGAAGGGCCAGTGATGAACTGTTCACCATCATTCACTTCATCATCACGGTCGATGACAGTCCCCTCAATGCTGTCTGCCTGCCGCATCATTAACTGTGGCCTGTCAACAGTGCTTCCACCGTCTTCCAAGTTTCGCTTGCGAGTACTAGGGCCACATGATTCATATGATGCTGCACGATCTCCAACCTCACTGCTGGAAGGCTGCCCAATTATTAGATCTCTTCCTATATTTACATGTTGGTAGTGTTCAGACATCATGGTCATGTGGAATTGTGCAGAGGATAACCCACCACCCATTGTAAGATTTAGATCCACTCCAACATTTGACAATGACTGCCCCTCATCTGTCATTGCTGCTTCATCATGGCCCTCAATCTGCTCTTTCTCCATGCCGTCGGTAGCAATCCATCCGCTAATTCCACTTGCTGCACTCACTCCACGCGTTAATGCCATTTTCTTGCTTGTTTCAGGAATATCAATACTAGTCGGAGTAAAGCGAGCAGGACGAGCAATAGTCAGAAAGTCCCACATCCTAACTGTGGCTCCACATAAGCTACAATCTAACAATGGAGACCTCGATTCACATTTTGACTTGAAGCCCCGCACTTCATTCTTTTCGAAATCTTTTTTGGTTGAAGAAGACAGTGCTTTCTTACTATGCCCAGGATCATGCAGATGACCAGAGTCTTTAGTAGGGCCAACTGAGTATCCATTCCTAGCTGATTGAGCAGAGTGTTCTTCGCAGTCTTGAACATTTGGAAGCCACCTTGGCTCCCATCCACACAGGCTTATCAGTTTCTGGGCCTAAAATTCAGGGAAGAAAAAAATTGTTATGAGAGAATGTTAAAAGAGAATAAAATTAAAGCATTATCAGTTAAGTGTCACATGATTCACATGTCATCTTACACGAGAATATACACAGACGACCTCTTCTCTGGTATTTCCCATTTGTGGCAAAGAGCCAGCATCCCCTACTGTAAAAGCCTGTAGGTGAGCCAGAAAGCGGTCAATTTCTGGGGCCCGGGAAACTCGCATCTGTTCAATTGCAGATGCAGACACTATAGGGAGGGAGATAAATTGGAGAAGCCCATCACAGCGATCCTTATAACTGCCAATCAGGGCTGATGGAGGAGTAGGAGGGAACTGCACCAAGTTCTCTGCACAGATGTTCCCTCTCCAGGGGCAACTGATTTTGTGCCCTCCATCAAGCTGTTTGGCAAAATCTTCCCCAGCACTTTCAGCTATCAAAAAAACAATAAAGATAAGAGATATCAACATGGGCCATGAGCAATCCAGTGTGCATGCTATGTCCATATTACTGCTAGCATGCTATGTCCATATTACTGCTATGACAACGTACAAAGGAAGGACCAGGGCTGATTGTTGCAAGAGGAAATATATAACTAACAGAAAATATCCAGTGTTAAAAACACTTATCAAAAGATAATTGCCATCAATGGTCAAACTTATTAGAAAAACTATGTCGCAATTCAAACAAATTTCCCGTGATGAAAGATAACAACCTGAGGATAGCTTACAACCAGAAGTAAGATAAAACCCAAACCAAAACATCTTTCCAACAAAAGGCTATCACAACGCTACCCTTGATAAACTGTCGCCATAGCCTATGTACTAATTATAATATAGTTGTCATTTTGTGGTCAAGCTAAACAGAATACCAGAACTCAAGGAATTACATTCAAGGACTATAACAACACTACCCTTTATAAACTGTTGTCGTGGGCTATGCAATGATTACAATATAATTGCATGCTGCACTCAGCCTAGCAGAATTCCATAACTCCAGAAACTACACATGTCTAAGGAAGAATATGCTCCATTACTGGGGCTGGCTGTTATGTCTACATCATATTCACTGGAACAAAAAAGTACTTAAACATGTTATGTTTGAACCATTCTAAAATCCTTACATCAAGCTCTTACCATGTGAAATAAATCATAATAACGCCAATAAACTCTGTTACCGTAATGACAAAATGCCTTTCTGAAAAAGATTGTAGCATTATCAGGAAATATTTGAGCTTAATTATATCATTTGAATTTGAAGCTTAAAGAACTGCACAATCAAATATTAAAACTTGATCAATTGAACACAGTAAAAAATGACATATACCAAAGTTAGGGTCATGGAACTCTTCAGCTACACTAATATCCCAAATTTGGTTGGTTAAGCCTTTGGGCAAGATTATCTTCTTATTTGTAAAGATAATATCAATTAAAGAAATTAAAACTACAAGGGCTTGTGTAGGATTTGACAATTGAAAGAGAAGACCAGGTGACTCCAAGGGCTAATCATGTGTTGTTGAAGGAATCACAGTAACAGATACTCTGTTCTTTCTTGTGGGTTTCAGGTTCAGGGGATATTTCTAGGAAAAGACCTCAACAATAGGTGTTGCTGTAGCTGATGTCTCTCACGACTTTTGTAAAGGAAACAGGTGACAGGACAAATGTATCCTAAAAAAAGCACCCATTGCAGAAGTCTTCTTTGTTGGCATCTGCAATGGGCACTTTTCAATGAGCCATTTCACTATTTCAGACATTTCTTAGAGAACAGGAGAAAATTCTCCAACGAGAGCTTTGTACCTATTCCACTTGTCATTGTTTCTTTGTGGTAAACTACTTGTTCTCCTTTCCCTTTGTACTTATATCTCGCTCTAATAAATCTTCTTCTCTTAATATAGGAAAAGTATGCTCCTCCTTGAATATAAATTAGACTGTTAGAGGAACTTTACACTTCAAATTCACACCCCACTTAAATGAGGATATGCCATCAGGTCCATCACAAGTACATTATGTCAAGCAAGGAAGGTCACACACTTCCAAAGAATCATGGCATCCTTCATTCCTTCCTCCCTTCAAAACCTCTGAACAGAGTAAGCAACTAATCCTCAATTAATATGGGACACATCCACTCAATTATTTCCTTTTGTTTGAGATTTAAGAGTAGGTTCTGTACAGAGTTTGCTACCGGCGTGAGATTGGGTGGTCTAATGTTAATCTCCGTAGACATTTTATGAGTTAACCTTTAAATATCTAGACAAAACTTTGTTACAGAACATATCCAAACCCAAGATCAGCACACAAAGTAGCAACCACAAAAATAACACAATTAGAAGCCTAACTATACCAAATAAATTCAGTTAAACATAAAATTTCACCTTGTGTAGACAGCCAAGTGGCTGATGCAACAAATTTCAAGTTTGCGCAGCAAGAATCGCACTCAATCTTATCAACATCCACATTTACCCAGCCTCTTCTAGCACAAGTCAGTGAACTGGAAGCCTACATGGAGAATCACACACAAAAGGTTAATGAAAAAATAATATAAATCGCTTAGAAAGAGCACCTACAAAGATTTTGTTTGTGAAAAGACTAAAGAGCCATAAATAAATTAAGTATGCAAGCTTAGCAATATAAATCTATTAATGAAACATGTACAGTCGTGCACCAATGGAGACTGAAGGTACAAAGTTCAAACCTTAGGTTTTCCAAACCAGTATGAAGGATTGAATGTTGACAACCGTCTAAGTAAATCACCCCTTTCCCATGGTCTACATGAAGGCTGTGATGATCCTAGAGCTGAACCACCGGCACTTGTGCTCAAAGAAGCCCACATGGGTTGTGAACCAATGCGAGATATGGAAACTGCTTTGGAACCCAGACCATGACCCAACCAGTCTATACTGCCAGCATTTGCAGGAACAGCGGGAGATAATGCCCCTACAGAGCTGACAGATAGAAAAGCAACTAAGCAAACACACATGCAAATAATCTAAATAACTGCAAAGAATTAAACTTTCAGAAGTTTGTTTGCTCGTAGTAACCTATCAGCTGGAACTCCAACTTTAAGCTGAGATACACAAGCAGATAAAACCAAAGGTTCTGTAGAATATCTGTTTCACCATATTTCTTAATACCCAATTACAAGCACTCCATCTTTGAGGTAAATACACATATAAAATGTGGTGTTTGCTTGGGGCAACCCTGTTACAATGCTTTTGATACCCTACCACTACATTTAGTTGTAGCAAAATCCTATTAACTCTTAAGAAGTGACGGGGCAGCTGCAGATACTAAATTTTCACTTGAAGGGACCCAAGTGAGTTTTCTTATTGGCAATAGTCTTATAAAATATTAATACAGTAATTACCAAGTGTAAGGAAGGGAGTCTTTGGTTTTCCAACAGGCAAGCTAAAGAAACTAGAAAAACACTTGCAAGTTGCAACCCTTTCACTATTAAACAAGCTAGAACCTTGAAAAATATAATTTCAATCAAACTTTAAAAAAAAAATTAAAAAAATGATATAATTAGACTATAATAAATATCAAATCAACAAACTTTTCAGTCAAAACAAAAAATAGCATCTTCTTGCCTTCATTGCGGAGTATTTAGATATTTAAAATACCACATCTTTTAATCAATTGATGAAATTTATCATTCTTTCCCTTGCAAGCAAACTAGTTGAAAGAAGAAAGTTACAGAAATCAAGAAACAAACCATAATCACCATTTGAACAGAAGACAAAGCCCTTAAACAATGTGGAGATAAATTTATAAATCAAAAAATTGAATTTCTGGTCTAGGGTTTGGTACCTGGCAGCAGGGGTAGGAGTAGCAGGAGGTGAAGATGATTTGGGGGCAATTAATGGATCTCCTGATGTGCTAATTCCTTCTTCCCGCATATTTCTCTCTCAATCTCTATCACTCTTCGTCTTCTAGCTCTCTTCCCTTTTTACTAGATACTAGTAGTATTTAGCACTGAGTTCGATGATTTTCGTTTTCAGAAGCAATTTTGGAAGCAGGTGCATTGTGCGTGATGGTGTGCGGTCAATCACTCGGGCAAGTAGGTAGTCTAATAAAATTGAAAGTATATCTCTGTATACATTGACAAATGTACATCTAAGCATATATTTAAATATAAAATAATAACAAAATATTTCTTTTTTTCCTTCCCTTTATAACATTTTTTCACTTCTTATTTATTATTATTTTATACTTAAATATGTTTTTAGATATATATTTTGAATATGTATATAAATATATTTTAAAATTTAACGTCGATATTAATATTATAAAAGAGAATATTTATGTACAAAAAATTTACATCCATCCATTATCGAAACTATACTTTTATCTTCGTTCCTACAAAACTGGTTTAGATTAACTTTCTTAGTCAAATTAAACAAATTTTAATTTAAAAATTGAGCATATTTATTTTTATTTTCAAACTCATAAAAATTAGAGATAGTAGGAAATTAGATATATTCAGATATAATTTTCCCACCTATATTTATAACGAATGCTATAAATTTTAATTATAAAATAGTTAATTTTATTTAAAAAGTTAAATTAAGTCAATTTTTTAAGAATATAATGAGTAATATATAATATAATATACCAGGAATGATTTACGAAAAAAATATGATAACGATTGTGTTTATTTATGAAAAAGTATGATAGTGGTCGTTCAAATTAAATTTTATTTATTGTATATAAAATTATATACTTGAGTCTATCTCTCTTGTTACGGATCAAATATTTTTTTCATTTTTTTTATATTTTGTATCTTTGTAATTAAATTATAACAAGTTGTGTAGATTCTTTTGTAATTATTCTTTTGACACCACGTATGGTAGAAAGAAGAACACACATATTTACATATAGTTCCAAAAAAAATATGAAGATATATGCACAGCTAAAGGTGTAATAAAAATGAGAGAAATATCATGAAAACCTTACCCCAAACCTTATCCCACAATAATGCTGTCACTTGATCACATGCAGAGAAATAGCCACATACACAACCCAAATCCAATCAAAGGGTCAAGCCCGTCTGTTTTGCAATTTTGGGGCCATTCTTCCGCAAGACCTCCGCAGTCACAAGCTCGCTTAGCTTCCTTTTCACTCTCTTCACACAACGTTTACACCACGTAACTGTTAGAAATTTCATATCCCTTTAAAATCTAATCAACTAGTTGGTTTCAAGAAATAGACTTGCAAATTCTTGGAGTTAATTTTTTTTCTTCTCCTGAACTAGTGTTTTACATCCTGATTCTGAATTCGTAATATCTACCGGAATTTGGGTCCTCCCAATTTCATTCGGAGAGATAATTGTTAATTGCAAATTCAGTATCATTTTCTGTATATGTTCCAAGTGTTTGTTAGTTAAACTAAACTGCTGTTTAGTGTTCAGTGTTAATTTATAATTTGAATATCTATGAGCGTCAGCATTGAACTTTAGGTGTTTGAGTTGCTGTTTCTTGGGCTGAAGCTGATGGTGGAGGATATTTAAGTGTACTTACGGCTAGTGTGGCTTCCTTGGTGAGTTTGGGGAGTACAAGTAAATGCTATTCTGGGCAATTTGAACTGTCCCTTTCATTGGTTAGTAGTTTAGGCAAAATGTGGATTGGGGAGAGATGGCGGTACGTGTCCATATGTAAATATTCGGTTAGCACCGATTACATTGCTGATCACGTGACTTCAATATCACTTGATTCCACAGAAGTAGCAAAGAGGTTGAGTCTGATCTCATTCTTATGCCAGCTCCTAGACCTGTAATAAAATCTGGGCCTAAGATTGACCCCCTCTTAGGGATGAATACTGTAACATGGGACCCATCAAAACTTAGTAATGATTCTGAGGATGAGAAGTCAAATGTTGAAGAAGAAGAGAGAAATAAGGTGATTGAGTCGCTGGGAGAGGTATTGGAGAAGGCAGAGAAACTAGAAACTAGTAAGAAGGTGACTGCATCAGTTAGAAAGCCACCAAAAACCAATACAAGGGTTGATCAAAGAAATGGTAGACCAGTTAATTCCACTGCAGTTGGAAAGTCTAAGACTTTGAAGAGCGTATGGCGAAAGGGAAATCCGGTTGCCACTGTTCAGAAAGTGGTTAAAGAATTACCGAAGAATGAGAAGGTTGAGGAAAAGGAACCAGATACAGAGGTATTGGCGAAGATTGATTCCCCGCCCGTTACTCCTCTAAGACCCGCTCAAACGCCTCAAAGAGTTCAACCTAAGTTACAAATGAAACACTCTGTAGCCCCTCCGCCTGTGATCAAGAGAGCTGTTATCTTGAAGGATGTGGGGGCAGCTACAAAGTCACTGCTTAGTGATGGAACTGATTCTGCTGCACAGACGAAAGAACGCAAGCCAATATTGATAGACAAGTTTGCATCTAAAAGAGCTGCAGTTGATCCTCTGATTGCTCAATCTGTGTTGGCACCTCCCAAACCGGGGAAGGCCTCTGCACCTGGTAGATTCAAGGATGATTTCCATAAAAAAAGTGGTCCATTGGGGGGATCACGCAGGCGTCTTAAGGTTGTTGATATTCCTGATGAGGAGGCATCAGAATTTGATGTTTCTATTCCTGGTACTGTTACGGCAAGGAAAGGAAGGAAATGGGGTAAGGCAAGTAGGAAAGCAGCTAGACTTCAGGCAGCTAGAGAAGCTGAACCTGTTAAAGCTGAAATTCTGGAGGTGGATGAAGATGGTATGTTGACCGTGGAGTTAGCCTACAACTTGGCCACCAGTGAAGGTGAAATTCTTGGGTTTCTATATGCAAAGGGGATTAAGCCTGATGGTGTGCAAACTCTGGACAAAGACATTGTGAAGATGGTCTGCAAAGAATATGATGTGGAAGTTATTGATGCCGCCCCCGGTAGAGTGGAGGAAATGGCAAAAAAGAAGGAATTTTTTGATGAAGACGACTTGGATAAATTAGAAGATAGGCCTCCAGTTCTCACTATAATGGGCCACGTCGATCATGGAAAGGTAAAGAAAATCATAGCTCTATTGTTTTTCATTTTTCACCATTAAAT
This sequence comes from Hedera helix, assembly GCA_947179155.2. Lineage (NCBI taxonomy): Eukaryota > Viridiplantae > Streptophyta > Magnoliopsida > Apiales > Araliaceae > Hedera > Hedera helix. Next base: position 36,256,548 of record OX359268.1, on the reverse strand, counting down.
ATTAATTCCTCTAATTAATTTTTATTTAATTTCTAACGGCCAGATTCCGCTAACATATTTTAATATTGTCCATTTGGCAGACAACCCTGTTGGATCATATTCGAATGACCACGGTATATATTGAAGCTGAAGTATCTTGATGCTTGTCATAACTGATGTCCATATTGGATTTTATATCTAATGACTTCCGTCTTGTGATTAGATTATAGTTTTTGTACATCATTATATGTTATGATTGAATAATTGATGAAGTGATGATAACACATATCACGTGTTGGCTAGATTGTCCGCAATTGACATTGAATTGGATATCAAAGCTTGACTGCTAAGTATTACAGGTTGCGGCATCCGAAGCTGGTGGAATTACACAAGGAATTGGTGCTTATAAGGTTCAAGTACCTATTGATGGAAAGTTGCGACCATGTGTTTTTCTTGATACTCCTGGACATGAGGTAATCTCAATTTGTTCTGTGGTTTGAATTTCAGGCTCCGTTGGCAGAAATAAAACTCTCGCTCTCTCCCCCTTACTTTTCTTGCTTGAGTTTGTATTTTTTATTTTTGGGTAGCTTCTTCAATCCCTGGTATAACATCTATATACCTTTTGGTAAAATGGTGTTATGGGTTCATTTGCTATCAGTGCTTCCCTTTCTCCTTTCAATGATAGGTATTGAATTTGCTCCTGTAGGCATTTGGGGCGATGAGAGCTCGTGGAGCGAGGGTCACAGACATTGCTCATTGTGGTTGCTGCTGATGACGGGATTCGCCCTCAAACAAATGAGGCCATAGCTCATGCCAAAGCGGCTGGGTTGCCAATTGTCATTGCCATAAATAAGGTATCTTATTTGTATTCCACATGTTACGCTTGGCTTCCTGTTGGCTTTAGGAAATTTCACGCTCTTATTACATTCCCCCTCGCCAAACTCCAGATAGACAAGTATGGTGCTAATCCAGAGCGAGTCATGCAAGAGCTCTCTTTGATTGGTTTAATGCCAGAAGATTGGGGTGGTGACATCCCAATGGTTCAGGTCTTTGAAATGCATCATAGAAAGTGAAATTAAATGTCAGTGTTTTTATACCTTTCAATGACCTTTTTTTTGGTGCTAATACCCTTTAACAGGTCAGTGCTCTTAAAGGAGAGAATGTAGATGATTTGTTGGAAACCGTTATGCTTGTTGCTGAGGTAAGTTGAATATAATTTGTGACCCAACTTGTTTCCTTTGATGTTTCTCTTAGGATAAGTAACAGCTCTATCATACTCCCATAAGCTGCTTTAAATACTTTACACTGTTGTTTCTTATTAAATATAAAACTCATTAGTTCGTTTCTTGAAATCCAAAAAATTAGTGAACAAGTCTTTGTTGTTTGTTTGTTTATTTAATTATTTGTTCTATTTTTTAAGAAGAAGCCAAGGCCTTGTGTAATTGCTTGCAGTGTTGCCAGATTGTCTAGCAATTTATGATGGCTTCACTATATGCTATATTTGTTAGGTCCCCAAGCTGCTGGTATCTTCACTGTTCACTATTTTACGTGTAGATTGTTTAATCCTAAAAATATTTCCTTTAGTTTTATGAAGTGGCTATGTGCAGTCATACTTGTGATATCGAGTTGACATTAGTACACAGTGATGAGTCGTTTCATTAATATTTTTAAGGTTATGATTTAGTTAGTCTACTGAATATGCTCACTTTCCTTCTGGACATCCACTAAAATTTCTGGTACGATTATCTTTTAATTTTCTATTGCTTAACAAGTATACGCAAAAGTATACGCAAATAAGTTAAAATTGTTTCCTAAATGTCCATTTATTTGTCATCCTTAACAAGCATGATCCATCTATTCTAAATTACATTTCATTCTTTATTTAAGTTGCAAGAGTTGAAGGCTAATCCTCACAGAAATGCAAAAGGACACAGTAATCGAGGCAGGTCTTGATAAATCTAAAGGACCAGTAGCTACATTCATTGTACAGAATGGTACACTCAAAAGAGGAGATATAGTAGTTTGTGGTGAAGCCTTTGGAAAGGTTGGTGGATAAGAAAAAGAAACTTCTAAATTTTTATTTAAAATAAAATTCAAGTACTTAGTTGACCTAGATTTTCCTTGGGTGTAAGCTGTTTTTTATTTGGTTGATTTCATATAATGCTATCTTGAAGAACTTTCCCATTTTTAATGTGTCAGGTTCGGGCTTTATTCGATGATGGTGGAAAGCGTGTTATTGAAGCTGGACCCTCAATACCAATACAGGTTTGTAATATATATATATATATATTTGTCCTGGTTATATTACCTATTGTAACTACAAGCTGAGCTGTCCTGACAACAAAGATGGAGGCTACTATAGAAATGTGTATATAAGAGCAGACTAGAGGTAGCCCGGGTCAACTGAACAAAAATATGCGACTTGGCATGGCTTGCTGCTGCGAAGATCTAATAATTTTTCATCATTGAAGTGTTTTTGTTTCCTAGTGAATTGCTATGAAGAATGAGTAGGAACTTTAACTCTGGTTTTTTATTTCTAGTTGATTTTCTATTTTGTAAGTGTTACTCTTGGGTTGTTGTGACTTGTGAGACAAAGTAGTTTCTGCTGAATCATTTAATTGGAATATTCCAAATTGTCATCTGTGTATAGAGAGAGAGAGCAAGAGAGAGGTAGAGAACCAATTTTTTTCTCCTTGGCAGTGCACTTTATGTTTCAAATTGTTTCTTTTGCCACCCAATACTTTTTTCCCCATATTTTCCATTTCCCTCGTCAAGTGTTTCAGGTACATTTCCATCTCCTTCCTAGCATGAGGATAGAACTCTGAATAAACATCTGATCCTTGGATCATTGGTCCAATTTTCATTTGAAAATAAATTGTGAAGGGAATGTTTGGGCGTTCAATTAATCATGTCCCTCTAGAGATGTTATTTCTGAATTCTGAATAGTTTTCTTATGTGCTATTTCATAGGATAGTAGATTGAGGATTGTTGAAGAACCTTAGATTACGAATGGGGACAGTAATTACTTATCAGAACAAACCTGAAAAAAATTGGAGAAAAAAAGGAAAGAAAGAATGAGGACTACTAAGTTATGGGTTCCCTGAAAAAGAAATTAGAACTGTAGAATTAATAGAAAATTGGGGTTTTCTTGCTTACGTCAGAAAATAAGTTGAGTGATGCATAGTTACGAAATTAGATTTGGCCTGCTATCTAATTGTGTGTGTACAAAAGGAGGTTCAGGAGGGTTAGAGGTAAGAAAAAGTAAATCCCAGCTTCTCTTCTCTAGTGAGTCTATTCAGCTTCACTGGTGCTTCACTAAAAATTTATAATGTTCATGACCTTTCTTTAAAATCAGTCACCACAACTCGCTGTGTTTTCTTTTGTGTGATGGAGCTAGTATCAAAACTACCAATGAGGTTGTGAACTGTATCTTAATCAACTTCTTTCACAATTCTGCAAACTCTTGTCTGCCAAGCTTAAAAGCTTTAACACATTAAACTTCAGATATGGGTCGCTGAAATGAAGAAGAAATCTGATGCAAGAGTTCTTTTTGGGCATAATCATTGAGGAAGAATTGGTTACTCAAGCAACATATATACAAAGTGTTGTTTTCTACATTTGCAAAACAAATTGAAACAGAAATTTAAGGGATAGAGCACTGAAGTTAATAGAGGATAATTAGCAAAAATAAATAATAATAATTGAGGATTTTGGTGTGTTGACATGTGATACTTCAGCGATAGTAAGATGTCAGATAAAACTAACCAGAATTAGTGGGGATTCTGATGCTGATAGTGATATCTGCTTCTAAGTTTACAAAAAGTTAGGTACCACATATACCAAGAGGCAGTCTTTATTATTCACAAATAAGTGCCAAGGGTCCTACTGGAATCAACACCCAGCATTTTTTAGTCATTATTTGGCTCTTTTTGGTGCCGTACTAAAAGGTCCTAAGAATTCCTTACCGTTCATTTTGTGATGAACAATAAATTCAAATCTTCTTATAAACCTAATTTAAGCTATTGTTTTCAGTCTTTAAAGAGTTGGGAGCTGTTTGGAAAATATAAGAAAAGATGAAGGGTGTATCTGAAGTTGTTTATAGAAGTAGGTGTATCTTAATGAAATAATACATCACACAATCCTTTTGTGGTTTTATTTTAGGTTAGTGAAAGTCGGTTGCTTTTCTGTCTATATATTCCTCTTGATAGAAATGTCATAGTTATCAATTATCAGATAATCGTTTGTTTTGAAGAATTAATTCTTCAGGTAATATGAGTGTGGTGCTACCTTTGCTGACTTCCTTCAGGCATGGGAATTTCTCGTGAGAAAACTCACCACTAAAAGTCATACCTGGATTTCTGACTTCATATTTTATTGAAATTTCTGGAAACATAGCATCTTTGATTGATTATTTTGCACCTGCAAGAAGATGAAAAGAAACAAGAAGAAAAGAATGAAAAAGGTTCCGAGTCCAGCTATAGGTGGTTAGAATTTACCCTTTAAGTAACATCTAAAACGCTATTCAAAGTGAGGTTTCTTTCACAATGCATCATATGGTTTTTGAAACCTTTCTTTCTTGCTCTAGCATTTAAATATATCAAATGTCTCTGTTTTTAATACATGGTCTCTATACTTCTTTGACATACTTTTGAAGGTCTTTGGATTGAACAATGTTCCATTTGCTGGAGATGAGTTCGAGATTGTTGGTTCCCTTGATAATGCGCGTGAAAAGGCCGAGTCAAGAGCAGTGACAATTTGAAATGAACGCATTTTGGCCAAAGCTGGGGATGGAAAGGCTGCACTTTCTTCATTTGCTTCTGGCATTTCATCAAGAAAGCATGCTGGATTAGACTTGCACCAGGTGGTTATCATTATGAAGGTTGACCTTCAGGTAAGCATATCCATTATCTACAGCGATAAATCCAGATAATTTGATAAGGCTGAGTTCACACAAAAAGAGTCCTATTTGTAAAATTTACAAGTTTTAAGAATATATTTGTGTTCCGTGTTTACCCCTAAATTTCTGGAGTGTATAGTTTAGTTGTGATGGAATTGTGATGGTAAACTTGAGCTATTGCGTCATTTACTACAATAAAAAAAATGACTCTTTTTTTTTAAGCAAATAAATTGGTAGATGGATACAATTTTGTGGAACGGAGGGAGTAACATAGTGGTTAACTACACTTCATTCTGCCAATGATATCTTGATATATTTTGAAAAATATCTTACCAGTTGCCTAGGTAGGTGGCACCTTTCTCATTCGAAAGGCAAAAGTCACTGAAAGTTTACATAATTTGGTTGGATTTTGCTGGACTGGTCAAAACTTTAAAGTGTTTTGACTTTTTTATTTTTATTTTTTAGAACATATACTATTACGATTCAATTCATCCTAGGTCCTAGGGGGAGCTTGGGGAGGGGCTAAGAGGGGAACTAGGGGGAACCTAGGGGAAACTTACGTTCAATCTTCTGTAGCGCCTGCTGGTAGACTTGAATCTGTGGTCTTGTACAGTAAATGGAGGTAGATACCTTTGCCACTAGGATATCACCTTTGGTCTTAACTTTACTGATTCTTATGTAATATTTCTTCATCCTTGTTTGGACTAGTAGGTCAATGTTTGACAGATCATTTGTCGTAGTTTGAAGAAAGATATTTTGTCAGATCATTGTCTAGTTGGGCTGATTGAAATTTATTTTTGAGATCATGTTTACTATTTGTTGCACAATATATTAATTGCTTGAAACACTAAAAAAACTCTATATACCTTGTGTCTTATCTCGTCTTTAGTTTCATCTGTGGTAATGTGGTTTTTGTTACTTGTACATAAGTTGAAATATCTTAATCTTAACTAGGGATCCATTGAAGCTATCAGACAAGCTCTTCAGGTGCTCCCACAAGATAATGTTACTCTGAAGTTCCTCTTGCAAGCAACTGGAGATGTGAGCAACAGTGATGTTGATCTTGCAATTGCTAGTAAAGCAATTATTTTTGGGTTTAATGTCAGAGCACCCGGTTCTGTCAAGAGCTATGCAGATAACAAAGGAGTTGAGATTCAACTGTACAGAGTTATTTATGAACTCATTGATGATGTGCAAACTGCAATGGAGGGACTCTTGGAGCCTGTTGAGGTATATTTAGATATATTACCATATTTCTAGTCAGTTATCAGTTTTCAGTTATCTTTAAAAAGCGATATATAGAATAGCAACAGGCTGGACAAGATATATGTCCAGCTTTGTTAGATGGACTTGGGGAAAAGCATTTGAAGCTGTAACACATTTTTGAAAACCAATCAACCTTGATATCTTTGGACGAGGGCACACAGAGAACTTGTTGAGGTCTAAGTTTTCTACTTTATAAGCCAGGCTATATTTTATCTTATAAGCCTAATATAGCTTCTGTGATGTGGGTTGTTCACTCATGTGAAGCATTAACGTAGGAAAAGGATTAATTTATCTGTATATCCCAAGAAATTCCATAAGATTTGGGCTGTGTTCGCCTAGATTTGGGTTGTGTTCGCCTAATATAGCTTTCTTTGTTTGGTGGGAGGAAAATGGGTAGGAAGAGAACAGATGTTGGTCATTCACCCTGGGACCACAATATTCATTCCTCCTACTTTTGGGGCCAAAGGTGTTGGGAATTGGACTGACTACTCAATTTCTGATTACCTTTTTACTTAATCTTTCCCTTTCATGTACACAGAGAATGCATCACAACACTTTATTTACTTTCTGCAGAACAAAACTCTAGCACAGAAGAGAGCTTTCTTTCCCTGGATATGCCTGCTATCTCCTTCTTGTTTCCATTGATGATAGCAATTGGGCTGTTATTGTAGGTTGATTGATCAGATAGATGCTGCGATCGAGATGTATTTGCTCCGTTTTTGAAGTTCAAAATCCTTTCTCCCCTTTTCAAACAGGTTACCTGAGTAGAAGATTATATATTTACTTACTGGTCTCTTAGATTTAGGGAAGAAATAATTCGTTCATGCCTTGCTTTTGTTCGTGTATGTTGTGGTACCTTAATGCATAAGATTACAGTTCCAAACTAACTCTTGTATCTTGACAGGATCAAGTACCAATCGGTTCAGTAGAAGCACGAGCTGTATTCAGCAGTGGCAGTGGTCGTATTGCGGGGTGCATGGTAACAGAATGAAAAGTAGTGAAAGACTGTGGAACTCGAGTTCTTAGAAAACGAAAAATGATCTTTGTTGGGGTCCTTGATTCTTTGAAACGAATCAAGGAGGCTGTGAAAGAGGTATGTCTCTAAAGCTCTTTCTTTCTAGCTTGTTCTTTTTTCTACTATCTGTTGATCTTACGACATACTAAGTGTCTATGGGTTTTCTGTACTTACAGAAATATGGTATACATATATTTGATAAGGAGGTCCTCTGGTCCTTGGTTGCAATATATATTTTGGGCTGTTATATTGTTTGGCAAAAATTCCCATATTTTTAAGTAGAAGCTCAGTTACTAATAGGGATGCTAATCCTCCCCCTTCCTCCCTGATTGTAAAAGTTTTTGGGCACTTCAATTTTAACTGTATAGATTTTGTGCGTTTGTGTTGTCATGAAATATGAAATCTAAATTTGAAGTTTAACCTTTCAAATCCCTTAGGTTAGTGATTTAAGTAAAGACTTCAGATACAGGGGACCATTTTTGTTTGAAAAAGTGATTTGGCTTCTAATTCTACTTCATTTAGAATGCTCTCTTCATAGGTTGCAGACTCTTGCATCTCTTTTAATTTGAAAAATGATATGTACCTCTGCCAGTCGGGTGGACTCATTAGTTCCTCACTTGGTTTATCCATTGAAGTGAAGAAAATTAATAGTCTTATAGTTGAGTTGCATCAATAATTTTATTTATTTACAATGCACAGTTTCTTTCCCTTCTGTGTTTTAGTTTACAAAGTACTATCTCTTGCCAAATTGGACAGGTAAGTGCTGGACTAGAGTGTGGAATCGGGATTGATGACTCAATGATTGCGAGGTTGGAGACATTCTTGAAGCCTTCAACATGGTGCAAAAGAACCAAACACTTGAAGAGGCATCAGCCTCAATGGTAGCAGTGCTTGAAGAAGTGGGCATCGAGTGATAACAATATGAGAATACAAGATTTTACCTTGCTTACCTACTTCTTGAATTTCAAGCTCTAATTACCTTAGACGGGTAAAATTGGCTCCCACCAATTTGACGACACTCAGGCAGGCGTGATATTGATGAGCTTGCTAAATCCCACTGGTCACGGACCCTTGATACGTAGTGCAAAGATCTCAGCTTTGAGGAGATTGGGTAAATTGTAGTGTGCTGGTACATTGTAAATAGTGATATAATTTAGTTTCAGGCTCCGTTTTGTAAAGAATGACAGGTGTCATTTACTTAAAATGCTCAAGTTTCAATGACAATACAAGGCTACAAGCCGTAACACAACAATTATCTTTGAAGAAAGAAAGGAAAATTATAGTGATGCTCTAAATTGGATGCATCATCTCTTACTCATTTCTCATCACTGTTACTGGAGTCAATTATGAATGGCTCATTCAAAACCATTAGTGCATTTGGGAGTCACTGACATCCATGGGTTTTCAGTTTGGCATTCAACATCAGCAAACGTTTGCTTGGACATAAATCTGGTAAGCCTTCTACACTCTGCTATCTAACTTATTTTCAGTCTTCCCGATTACCGGGAGTCGACTTTGGAACCCTCAACTCCCATAAACCATAAATAATGTGCCAGTTAGCTTCTCCTGGTTTCAATTTTGAGACCAGTTGCTGTGATTTTTGTAGTGATGCAGTAATATACTGTGTAATGCAAATTATTCTGTAGCTCTGTTTTTATGATCCGCTATTTGTCTTGCCTTGTAATTTGTGTTATTTAGTTGATTGGGAAGAAAAACAATAAAAAGAAAAGGAGGAATAATCTCAATGTCCCCTACTTTTTTCCTAGTTTATCCATTTCCTGCTTGTTGGCAATTTCAACTACTTATCTTACTTCTGAGAGTGAAAAGCCATTTCGAAATAGTTTCCTGTAAATTAGTTCATTCAGAACAGTTCAATTTTTCGGCTTAATTTATAAAAATGGTGATGAATAACACAATTCATGCAGACCAAAGAAGGGAAGAATAAAATAAAACAATTCATTAGTGTTTCAAACGTCATGCACTGCCTACTATATAGCAAGTGTTTATTAGAGCATCTCCAGCAGCTAGATTATCTCATGGACTATATTTAGTATATATTACATTAGCAAATGTCCTTTAGTTTTCAATCTTTCCGGCAGATGAATTATCTCGTGGACTATAATATAAAAAAATTAAAATAATCAATGAATTTAAAAAAACTCTAATCATCCTTCCACTCTCTCATTTAAATGTAATTAAAATTATAGTCCATAGACTATCAAGTTTATAGATTTAGTCTTTTTGGTATTTAAAATATAGTCCTAGACTATATTTAATCCATCTGCTGGAGAGGAAAGATGAATTTTAAACTATATTTAGTCTAGAATTCTATTGGTGGAGATGAGATGGCCTTATGGTACAAAAAAGATACTTAGAAATAACATATAGAAAGAAATCACACCACTTTTTTTCCCCTGGAAAAATTGTTGGTGAAGAAAGGGTTGAATGAAGTTTCCTTGAGACCCCCCTATTCCATCACTACCTATAAAATGCAGACCGTGAAGAATTAATGAAGATTCGCGTTCAAAATAAAATGATAGAAATAACAAGCTAAGCGCCGCTGATACACTGAACTAGTGCATTGCAACTGCAAAATGCTCTGGTTCTTTATTTCCTTAAAACTGTAAAACATATTTTGTTTGATCAAAATGTAGAGAATTCACAATCTCTCTCGCGATCTACAGATCTATCAAAAGACGTGGAGAGGCTTCCATGTACATTCTCACCCTCTTCCTCATTAATGGTAGCCAAAATTTTGGCCAGGGGACGCCTAATCACAGAGATGAACTGTGGCGGAGCAACTTCCATCACAAACCTTGGTTTTGGTATAATTCTCGACATCATAGCTTTCTTAAAAATTTCAGGCAAAAAAATAGAATGATGGATTATGCGAGTTTAATTTGCCTTGGATGAAGAATGAGATGAGACTTGCAAAGAACAACACTTCAGAGGTAAATTTATAGGGAGAGATGTCGCGATAGCCTGGTTCATACGTTGTTGCTGTGGAATTGAACATTGAACTGTACTGCCGTCCTTTCGTTTTGTATTAAATGCATGGAATTGACGCAGAAAATGACTAGACTATTTCAACCATGATTCTATTACGCCATGCATGGTTTATATAGAAGGGGACCATAAATCTTGATTAGATTTCTTTTCACAATCATTCTGATGTGGCATTGCAATCTTGCTTTTTTCATGAGAGCAACCCTATTAAGTTTCGGCACGTAGAGAGGAAGAATTACAGTCGGAGCCTGCTTGCTTATGTAAACTGTTACCGAACATTTTTGCTTCTGCAATATGGTTCAAAATGTTAGAAATTTCCTAGTTATATAATTCCCCCGTCCGGGAAAAAGTACTATTTTCTTAGTTAGGGAATTTGAACTTGTAAAGAGAATTAAGGGCTACTGTTTTTGGTTGCTTGACAGCCAGTGCTTCCTTCCACATTGCAACTTTGTGCTGATGTTATCTAAGAGCCATATAATTTTAGAGATTTGTCTATAGCTATTAGCTGCTGGTCCCCTGGCAATGAATGTTCGTTGCTTTTATAGGGGACCTAGGCGTGACATTTTGGTGATTTCGTAATCTTCAAAACTTGATTCAGTTAAATTTAGTTATTCCCTTCCTAGATGTCTTATTTGCTGTCTCCAGTTTTACGCTCAAGTAATTCTTATCTATGGGTCAAGAAACAAGACATAAATAATCGAAAGTATAACTAAAAGGATGCGATACCAGCTGCATAAATTCATGAATGAAGGTTAAATCCATATATGTCTGTCTGTTCACATTTATTCGAGTTTTTTTGTTGTTGTTAATTTGAACATACACCCCCACACACACACACCCAAAGATTCGAATCCCGACCTCATGGTTAGCCGGTCATACCACTTGAGTCAAAGGCTCTCAGTAGTCTTCCCTCCTTTAATAGTGTATTAATAATCCTTCTTCCTTATTAAACAATCAACCCTTTTTTTGCAGTGTGTAACAGGGGATTCAATCTGCGTTCGTCGATCACACAAACCTCGCTAGTATTGCTTGCTAAATACTCCATTTGTCCAAAAAAAAGAGTAGCATTTTTTTCCAAGTGAAGTATAGAGTCACCAAACTGAATGTGTACGCGTCCTCGGTGACGTGATTTGCAACTAGCAGTCTGTTTTGGGATTAAGATGTCTTTGAAAAACTCAGCAGCTGGATGCCCTTATTTGTGCTTTTAATTATATAATTGATATAAATATAGATATAAATGTGGATATAGATATAGATATAGATATAGATATAGACGTAGATGTAGATGTAGATGTAGATATAGATATAAATATAGATAGATAGATAGATACCTCCCTTATATATCTGAATGCCTACAAACAAAGTCTTCTGAATAGTCAAAGCTTTATCAACCTATATATTGAGGTGTATTCGTGTGAATTGTTTTATAATTTTCATGTGAAGTCTTTTATATAAAATTCTGAATCTATTTAATTATTTGCGATTTTCATGTACTTCTTTTACAAATACCCAATTTTTAAAATTGATTTCTTAACTAAAACATGAATCTGGCTGGTATAGTCCTGAATAATTTCTCAAAATTTGATCGATGAAACGGATATTTTTCTCATTGTTGTACGAGTTATGAGTATTTAAATCACAACAATTAATGGATTTCATTGGTATGAAAACTTTGTTCAACTTATATTTATTAGAGAGAGGAGATTCCAAAATTCAATTTCCATTCTTTTTTAGCTCACGGAATTTGATGATTCTTTGGATGCTTGCATTTATTTGCTCATTAGACAGATAACTTATATATATATATATATATGATACCATTAGGGGGATGATCTGCAGAAAGGCCATAAGCCCAGAGAACAGGGGGTGAACTACTCACAATTCATAGCAAAAAGGCGTAAGGATTTAATACAACTTAATACTGTTATAAATGATGCAAGGGGATTACTGGGAAGGGGACCTCACAGTTGTATATCAATGCTGAAAATAAAACTTAAACCAACCATGTAGGTGGTAAACCAACCATGTAGGTGGTACTAACAGTGATAAATAAAGAACAGATTACTAAAATTTAAATAAAGAACAATTTACTAAAATTTACTTGATTTATAAAACTTTAATCGAATTACAATAGAGAGTACAAAAGATAGAGAGAGAATTAGAACTTACAGAAAAACCAGTGTGTCTAAACACTGAGGCTCTCAGTCTCTTAAATAGAGAAAACATACAACGAAATTCAAATGAAATTACAACGAAATTCAAATGAAATTCAAACGAATTACTATTACAGACACTTTTCACTATTACAGACACGTTTTACTTTTCAGACACCTTTTACTATTCATTACTGATGATAGCCTCGAGATGCCAAAAGGTAGATGCTTTTGGCAAAGTAGACGTTGGATTTTGACTAAAGGAGCAGACATGTCGGAGACAGATCAGGCAAATGGGTCCTGAGCATCTTGGAGGGAGATGCTTCCATAAGGATCTTTACTGGAGGCTGCTGACTCATGAGAGGAGACCGAAGCAGAAGAGTCTTCTTCATCAACTTCTTTGTGGAGTGAAGAAACTCTTTGGTTAATAGCATCAGTTAATAACTTGATATCCGCAACAGAACAACTATTGATAATTGAGAGATCAATAGAGCCTGTTGGGCTTGACTTTTCCTGTTTAATTTTTGCAGTTCCAGAAGTAGAGGCCAGAACTGGTTTAACTGGAGTTAATGGGAATTCAGTTTGAACTTGTTTGACAATCCTGTTGACATCAAACTTGTCCCACCATTTAACAAAGAAAATTCTGGTTACTACAGGGATCTGACTAGAAGGAGGAAAGTTATACTGCCATTTAAGAATCCAAGGGATCTTATATTTACTGACGAATCGGAGCAGTACTGGGATACCTTCAAATTTAGAGTTAAATGGAACTTTATTACTGAAGTGGTTTACTTGGGTGAGGAGGAGTTCTGGAAGAATAGAACTCAAAGGACCATATCTAGACCACCAAATGGTGAACCAGAGAGGAATTTGACTTTTAAATTTGTGGTCAAACTGGATGAACCACGAGTGACTGAAGGATTGGTTCTGGTACAAGAAGATTTTGTGCCAGGCTTCCATATAGTCATAGTAACTGAAATATGCATCATCTTTACAAAGTAAAGGGTTACTAGAATCAGTAAGAGGTCTCAAATCAGAGGGATGATTTCCCCAATTTGAAATAATCTGTTTAATATATAAGGAATGAAAGATGATTTTGGTACTATCATACCTGTCGTAAATGGGTTTAATGGTTATGGACTCTGTTTGAATAAGAAGATCTTTGTAAAAAGTTAATGACTTGTATGGAGCATAGGGAACGAAGTGCCAACCAGGGGGATAAAACTGGGCAGCAAGTTTAATGGGGTCATTTTTTGAGGTCATTGTATGTTCAACATAGAACTGGTTACTTTCATGACTAGGAGTATATTCAGATCTAGGCAGAGCTGGATCTGATGACTGAGTTTTGCTTTCAAAGGGATCGAAAGGCTTAGGTTGACTGGCTAGGGCTGAACTGTATGGTTTAAGTATTTGACCTAAAACCTGAAAATTAGTAGAAGGTGACCTGGGGGGATAACTGGGGTGAGGAACAAGAGTTCCAGTAACTGGAGTAGTTGGAGTAGAAGAAGTTACCTGTGCCTTGCCTCTGCCGGCTCGGCTGGAAGACGATCCACCTCTCACACTCATTGATTTTGTTTTGAGATTCCTGACTGCAGAAATTCTCTAGTAAGAAAATCTGGAATTGAATTCTCACTACCTTTAATGTATTCAATATCAAATTCAAAGATACTTAAAATAGATTGCCATCTTGCAAAAATCTGTTTAGAGGCAATGTTTTCAACATCCTTTTCTAAAACATATTTAGCCGATTTACAATCTAATCTTACTAAAAACTTTTGATTTAATAAATCACTCTGAAATTTATTAATGCATGAGACTAGAGATAAAATCTCCTTTTTAATGGTAGAATAATTACTCTGAGTAAGATCCCAAGCATGAGAATAAAAGCAAACAATCTGCTCAGGAGAAGTAGGGGTTAGCCTTTGTTTCAGAATACCGCCGAAACCAATATCCGAGGCATCGGTTTCAACAATTTTAAATGCAGTGTGATTAGCTATGCCAAGACAGGGTAAAGTTTTGACATATTTTTTAATATCTCGAATTATGGAAGTATGAATATTAGTCCAAGGGGAAGGATTTGACTGCAATCTTTCGAATAGGGGTTTACATTGCTTGCGTAGATCTTTATAGAATTCACCAATATAATTGAGAGACCCTAAAAATCTTTGTAACTGGGTTTTATCAAGGATTTTATCAGGAAATTTATCAGCAAATTAAATAGCACGAATAACAGGCTGAATAGTTCCATATTGAATATGATAACCAAGGAATTTAATTTTTGTTTGGAACAGGCTGAATTTGGTAGAAGATATGACTAGGCCATTAGTTTTGACTGTATGAAAAAATGAATTTAAATGTTTCCAATGTTCTTCAATAGAGTTGGAAAAGATAAGAACATCATCAATGTAGACAATAGCAAAATGACTGAAAGGGTTTAGAATATCATTCATAATATTCTGGAATTCACTAGGGGCATTCTTCAGACCGAAAGGCATGACATTCCATTCATAATGGCCAAAAGGAGTATTGAAAGCGGTTTTGTATCGATCTTTCTCATTAATTTGGATTTGCCAGAATCCGCTCTTAAGGTCAAATTTACTAAAAACGACAGCTTGACTTAGTCTTTTAATCAAATCCTTTTTATTAGGTAATGGATACCGAATCCATTCAAGAATTTTATTAAGAGGTTTATAATTTATGACTAACCTGGGGACCCCTCTTTCTATTTCAGAATTCTTATTAACATAGAAAGCAGGACATGACCAAGGGGATTTACTCTTTCTAATTAATCCTTTTTTCAATAAATCGTTAATTTCTTTTTTACAATGTTCCATTTGTTCATGGTTCATTTGAATAGGTCTAGCCTTAGTAGGAATTAAATGTTCTTTAAATTCCTTAGCATAAGGTAGCCTGACAATATGTTTCTTCCTGTGCCAGAAAGCATGGGGGAGATCAGAACAAACAGAATCAGTTAAAACTTTTGTAAAACATTTTATTTGTTCTTGTAACTTATTATTTTTTAAACGTTCTTCAACTTTCTTATACTTAATTTCATCTTTTAGGTATTTTAAATGACTTGTCTTATTATTTAAGATATTCAAAGTTTTAGAAATTGACTCATCTTGAATTATCCTTAAATCTTTGTTTTTAGGTTTATTAATAAATGAAAACGTTACTTCTTGACCTAAATGTTTAGTAGTCAAACCATCTGTATTGGTAGTAAAAGGGTACAATAAATATATAAATGGTAATCCTAAAATAATCTTATCCGTCATGTTTCGTATTAACACAAAAGATGTTTCAAAACAAACATTATTTTGACAGATATGAGCTTTAGGTAATTTGTAATTTATATCCATTTTACTTCCATTAGCAGATGTCATTCTTTCAGCAGTTTTTACATAATACCTAGTTGGGATAAGACCTTCTTGAATGCAATTCAAGTCAGCACCAGTATCAACTAAGGCCGGGATTTCTAAAGTGAAGTTTTTGTTAATAATTATAGTGACTTTAATATACCATTTTTGGATGGTTAGAGATTTTAATATACTTAAAGATAATCCTTGTTGATTAAGAGTTTCATTATCACTGTCTGGGTTATTAACTTTAGAAGTTTCAGCTCATTCGTTATCTTCACTATCAGAGGAGTTATTAACTAACAATGTATCCTTTTCTTTAAGTTTATTAATTTCATCCCTTAACTCAGGAATTTCTGATTTTAATTTAGAAATTTCTCGTTTTAAATTATTAACTTCTTGGTTTAATTCAGGTAAAGTTATTTCTTTTACTGGACTTTTAAATCTTTCTAAAGTCTTATTAAGGCTGAAAACAGGTTTTTCTTTTAGCTTATTCATTTTATTAGTTGGAGTTTCTTTGTTAAAAAGATCTTTTAATTGTTTAGTATATTGAATTTTTAACTGTGGATCAGAAATTTTACTAATTAGATCAATTAATAAGCCTTGTTCTTCCTCTTGTTTACTTAAAACATTTAAGGATTTATTACAACAAGTATCAGTACATCCTAAAGTTATTTTAGGACTTTCATTATCAGAAGTTGAATTATTAGTTTCACTGGAAGACTGAGAATAATATTCTTCTTGTTCATCATTACTAGAACTATTTTCTATTCTCATTAACTCAATTATCTGATTACTATCTTCTTCGGATATTTTTAATTGTTTTAGTTTTTCTTTGACTTTGCATTCATTTTTATAATGACCTGATTTACCACAATTATGACAAATGACTTTACTTTTATCAAATTTTTTATAAGTTTTCTTCTTATAGGGTTTTTTATAACTTGTATTTTTGGGAGATTTTTTATAATAATTTTCTTTGTTATTGTATCTATGTTTTCTAAATTTATCTTTTTTATGGTGACTTTTCTTTCTAGAAGGAGCAATAGGGGGCAGACCATATTGTTCACAGAAAGAGCCTAACTCATATTTAGCTTTGTTTTTATCTTTATTGGCTTGTTTACTAATTTTAAAATCAATACACATTTTAAGTCCTGTTTTTTGTATTTGACTAATTATATCACCATAGGTTAAATTATCATAATCTATGAAACCTAAATTTTTACTTAATTCTTCACGAATTTTATGGGCAAATAAATTAGGTAATCCATTAACAAATTTTTCTTTCCAAAAAGGTTTGTTACTATCATCACGCATCATAACTCTAGAGGTAAACACGTCTTTGTACCATCTAAAATCACTTAAAGTTGGGCAAGATAAATTACTTAACTGGTCATGAATTCTATCAGTTATGTTACTAGGTGTTCCAATAAAATGTTTAATTATGGTGTAAATTAATGTGTTGACTCCATCAGAAGGGGCAAAACCTATGTCTTCATTAAATATAGGGTTACCTTCTTGATCAGTTTGAACAGCATGAATAATACTATACCTAGAGTCTTCAGTTAGGTGTTTTTCCCACCAAGACCTAAGTATTCCTGTAAAACCACTAGCAAGTAATTCAACAATATCTGGCTGGGTTAGGACAACATAGTTGGTTAAATAACTATTGGCTACCATGGACATATGATTTAATTTATTTAATAATTCTTGTTCACTAAGACCATCTATGTTCCATTCATAAATCTTATTAGCAGAAACAGAGAATTGATTATCTAAATTCCTTTCTTCAAACTGTAAGTCTGGAGGGGTTGGTTTAGAATACCAATTTTTTGTCTGACTGGTAACAGTTGGGTTTTTAAAAGTTAATTTCCTAAATTGATTTTCAATTTCTTCAATAGTAGAATTATCTGTGGTGGTAGACTCACTATTACTAGAATCTTCTCTTTGGCTATCATATTTTTCAATGACGGCTAAAGACTTAGATCCACTAGACTCAGCAGTAGTTTCTAGATTTTTAAATAACTTATCCAAGGTTTTTATTAATTGTTTATCAGAACTAGGTAATCCTAGACCTTGCCTATTTTGGGGTAAGTTTAACAAGGGTTTTTCTATTTTATCATCTTGACTGATAATTTTATCTTCAAACTTTTCTTCAATTTTATCTAACTGTTTTCCTAGAGTTGCTAAATATTGGTTAGTGAAATTATTTTGTTCAATAATCTTCTTTTCATTAATATTAGTTCCTTCAGCAATCTTGAAAGGACTAGCAGTGACAGAAGTGTTTTGAACTTTTATTATTATTGTTTCCAAAGGAGGATGACTAGAGGAAACTTTAGTTTTATCTTCCTTAACCCACTGTTTTTTAGTTATAACATTACATTTTCCATAATATCTTTCATACCATGAATAAAATGTAATATTTATCTTTTCTTTAAGCACAAATTTTTTCCATTTTTTAATTACCTTTTCTCTATCAATTTCATTATGGTTTTCTCGAAATTGATGTCTTTTATTTTTATTTTCTTTCGAATTAAAATCATTAGTTAGTCTTTCCCATTTAGGTTTGAATTCTTTACTTAAAACTCTAAGTTGATGGTTAATAGCTTCAAAATCAGACTGTGTAGGTGATAATTGTTGTTCATTATCTCCATCCTGACTTATAGTTTCATTATTATAACAGGGCTGACTAGTCTGTCCTTCATTGATAATTCCTTTTAGCTTAATATTTTGAAGTGTATTTTTACTTAATAACTCTGGATCTTTTCTAGAAGATGCTATAGTATTACTGACAGA
Source organism: Hedera helix (assembly GCA_947179155.2). Lineage (NCBI taxonomy): Eukaryota > Viridiplantae > Streptophyta > Magnoliopsida > Apiales > Araliaceae > Hedera > Hedera helix. Next base: position 36,238,080 of record OX359268.1, on the reverse strand, counting down.
AGGTGTTATAGTACTATTAATATCTTCAATGACTAAAGATCGTCCAAGTCTTGAATCATCAAAACTTATCCGAACAGTTCCATCTAAGTATTGTTTAATATTTTCTAAATTCATTATGTTATTATTAACTGGTCTCTGGGGCATTTCATTTTCTAATATCCATTGCCTCGGGAGATTTATATCTCTCCAAAGAATAGTCTTTGGAACTTGGATATTAGCATCACTCGTGCTACTCTGAATAAGAATAGTTTTATCTTTAGGACTTTTACTTAAAGCTTTCACATTTAAATTAGTTTTCATAGTTTTATAATAAATTCTAAATATCAAAGCAAGGGCCTGTGATCCCTCAATCATTTGGGTGATTTCTCCAGCTGTTTTGATATTTAAAGTTAATGCTTTTAACAAATGTGGGTCACTTAGACTTAATGTAAAATCTGGAAAGCAGTTAAAATGGACAGGTCCATTATGCAAACTAGATTCCATTATGCCTAAGATGCTGGGAACATAATTTAAATATCTAGCATCACGCAAACATAAAAGGATGCTAGAATTAATACCTTTAATGCTTAGGGGTTTAACTGCAACCTGAATTAGACCTATATGAATAAAATTATATCCTTTAAGTCTATGTTTTTTAATAACTTCATTAGTTAATAAAGAGCAATTTTCATGTTCTTTATTAATAGCATAAACCTTTTCAACAGTTTTAACATTATAATCAGATTTGAAATTATCTGAAAAAGTTGACTTGTAAATTTCTTTGGGTGAAACATTAGGTATGTTCCAATTTCCAAGGTCTTGACTTAAATTATCATAACTGTGTTCTTCCTGGTTGATAAAATCAGGAATAGAAGAAAGGCTTGACCTATGGCTAGCTGAAGAGTTGGATCTGAACAGTCTACTCATATATATATATGGGCGATCCATAGTAAGTATTTGCTATAGATCAAAACATAGCAAACACCATCTAATTTGTACATTTTAATATCCAACGGGCGAGATTAAAAAGAAAAATACCACGTTCGCTAGTAATACTAGCGGACGGTGTGACGACCCCAAATCCGGGTTCCATAACCTCGAGTTTGGTTCTCACTATTCAACACATTACTAACAATTAAATACATACATTGCATTTAAATATCGCGGAATAATACATATTGGTTCCCTTCAAAAGGTTACAATACCAGGGTCTATCAACCTTAACATAAAAACAGTTCCTATCATAAAGAATTACAAAAGGTTTAACAACCGTAAATACATAAATAAAGATCTAACTAGCATGCATAAGCTACTTAAGCTTTGGCCTTTCCTTTTCCCTTATCCTTCCTGGAGCAATCAGGATTATCTGAAAAATGGTTCATGATATAGCAAGAATGAGCAACTAGTTTGCTCAGCAAGTTTAAAACAATCATATAGATTTAATATATCATGAATGAATGGGAAATATCAACAATGATTCAACAATAGATATAACAATTGTGAATGAAACAGGATTCAAATTTTAATAAACAGAATATTTGAATCTTAAAATGCTGAGTGGTCACTAAGGACCCTGAACTAACTAGGGTATAATAGAGTTTCCTCTGACCCTTTGAGTTGTTTGGTTTTCAAGGGGATCAGCCTATTCAACCCGCTGTATATGCATTACATTTAGTCACTGGCGCCCAAAGTCGGTTTCCCGACACAAAATCCCCTAATTTAGGGTTGTTCAATTCTCAGACTTAATATAAGAAAATCCGCACCCAACAATGGTTTGGATAAGCTTTTAAAAGTATTCAAGTTATTGAATTTAGAAACGCAATGTCTAGCTGAACTATTAGCTTCAGACATTTTTAATACAGTTCATGAATCAAGAACTAACAAGCTTCAAATGCACTAAGTGCGATTTTATAAACAATATGGATGTGGAATAATTTTAAATAATTAAACCACTTCAAGCTTGAACAATAAATACAAGTATGGAAACTTGTTCAACGATAATAATTGAGTAGGGTTAGAGAACTTGCCTGTTTGCTCAGCTACAATAATTGTCTAGCTTTAACTAACTTGCTTTGAAAGACCTAACATTAATAAAGTCGGTCTAATAATTAGTACGGCGTATTTGCATAACTATACGCTTAATAACGAACTTATTTACCACACATAAGTACTAACACATAATTTACATTAGTCAAAACAATATTATTAACCTTATAGACACTCAATCATTTTAGGTTAATAATTTGATAAGTTAGAAAATATTTTTCTTAAGTGTTGGACACTTATTAAACCTTTAAACAACTTATTATAATTGTTTAATTAAATTCAATTTATTTTATTAACTCAATCTCTTTTTAATTACTATTTAATATTGATTAAATAGAAATTAATTAATTAACTCTAGTTATTATAAATAATAACTAATTGTACCTACATATTATTAAATAATAAATAATTATTAACTTAATTTTAACCTTCTTTAATTTAATGTTAATCAACCAATAGTTAACCAAGTAATTAACCTCACTTATTATTTAATTAAGGAAATTAAATAATAGTTTACTAATCTTAATCCTCTTTAATTATTATTTAATGTCAATTAAATAATAATTAATTATTTAATTAATTTTAATTATTATTTAAGGTTAAATAATAATCAAATCATTCTTATTTATTATTTAAATTAAATAATAAATTATTATTCTAATAACTTAATTTCCATTAATCATTATTTAATGTTAATTAAATAATAATTAATTACTTAATTATCTTTATTTATTATTTAATAATATTTAAATAATAAATAATTAATTTATAAATTTTATCTCTCTTTAAATATTATTTAATAGGCATTAAATAATAATTGCTATTATCATCTTTATTTATTATTAACATTTAAAATAATAAATAAATAATAAATTTATTTAACCTAACCATGGTTTAGCTAACTAGATTAATATTTAAAATATTTAAATATTAAACTTATTGAAAAACATCCTCCCCAATATTATTTTTGTATTATTATTATTTTTGTTATAATTTTAAATTAATTTTTAAATATTTAAATTAATTAAAATTAACCCGAATGGCATTTTCGTAAATAAGTTGAAAAACCGGACCGAGGGCAGAATGGTAATTCTGCCAAGAAAAACACGGAGGGGCATAAATGTAATTTCCCCGGAAACAGATGCTCGCGCATTGCGCGCGTAAGCCGATGCAGGACCAAAACGGCGTCGTTTTTGAAACCCCGGAAATGGCCTCCGCGCATAACGCGCGGAGTAAAATTTCACGGACGCCAAACGACGTCGTTTGGCTCCGCGTCCTCGGTGAACAGTGGCTGCCGCGCATTGCGCGGAAAGCCTTAAATTTTTTTCCTCCCGCAGAACGTGAACAGTGACCAGAAAATACCCACTTTAATAAAAATTATACCATCAAGTAAGCTTTAAATGCTCAATAAAAATCCAAAAAAAAATACCAATCATCTTATATTAATTTATAACATGAAAAATTAATTTTTTCATGATTTAATATCAATATTTTTTTATAACAAAATTTTACATCACATAAACTACCATAAATCATAACTTTTTGTATAAAACTCCATTTTGAGTGATTCGAACTTTGTTTTTCTCATGATTTAATGTTCTATAATATTAGAACATCAAATCTAAATATTATCAAAAATTATCTTTAATCATTATATTGAGATTTATTTTCACACAACCAAATACATGTTTTTCATTCAATAAAACTCATAACACATAAGTTAAACCCATGATCAACTATATAAACATACATAGCATGATATTAACCATAGAAATTATTACACTAATATTTATACCATAACTTGAAAGAAAAGCAAGATTAGGGTTTAAAAATAACTACCTTGTTTTGATAGCTATTCTCCTCTTCTTTCCAAAATATGTTGTGAAGGAGGATGGCATGAACTAACTTAGGATTTCTTCTTCTTACTTGATCTCTCAAATATTATGCTCTCACTTAAAGTTTTCTCTCAACTCTCTCTAGCTTTCTTTTGCTTGAAAATAAAAGATGAGAAATGATTTTCAAAAACTACAAAATTGTAAGTATACTTACAATGGTTATAGATATAAAATCTATATCTATCAAATTTCCATAATGAGATAGCAAGGATACTTACACAAGCAATTTAGTCCATACATAGTTGGTGAAAAGAAGCATGGTTCATGTACTTAAAAAAAAAATAAAACAAGCAACCTTTAATTAAATAAATGGAAAATAAAATAAAAAAAATCAATTTTTTTCTCTCTCCTCCATGCCATTCGGCTGATGGCTTCAAAAGTCAAAAAAAATAAATTCATTTTTCTTATTTTAATTAATTAATAAGTTATTTAATTGTTTTTCCAAGTGGGCCAATCATTGGGCTTTAATTTAAAATACCAATTGGGCTTCTATTAAATTGTTTGGGCTACTAAATTGTCAAATTTTATTATTCCCCACTTGGGCTACTAATTGACCCATGTTGGGCTAATTTAATAATTTACACATTAATTATTCAATCCATGATTAAATAAATAATTAGATTGAATAAATAATTAAATAATTTAACCCATTAGTATTAAATTACTAAATGGACTTATAAATATTATTTATTAATATTTCACATTATTTACATTAATTAATAATCATATTAATTAATTTATTATATTTAATTCACTCATTATATTCAATTTAATTGAATATTTAATTAATAGGAAACTTATCAATTAATTTGATATTAAAACTTTAGGGTTTGTTCACTAATTTAATAACATATTAGTGACCCCCTTTAATTAATTTTAGTAATTAATTACATAATTATTTAATCACATAATTAATTAATCACATAAAAAGATTTAAATAATCTCGAAAAATAACTCGTTGGAAATTAAATTAATAATTTAATTAATAAAGATGTGGAAATTCTAGGACATTACAGACGGACTAATTCCAAAAATACCCTCTAAAAGTCAACTACGTTGGACCAACTATGCTGTTAAAAAAATTACCATCCGCTAGATATACTAGTTGACACGGTGATTTACTTCTTCACTTCGGCTATTTAAGCAAACCTACACCCCAACCCCATCTCAAACCCATCGATCGGGAATTGATGAGTCGTGGTGCCAAAGGCCTTACCTCTCGCTCATCAGCTTACTACCAACAGGGCGCTCGTTTTGCCAAATGGTACAAATCCTCACTGTGTTTGTTAGAAGAGAAATTCCGCTTAATCTTTTGATTTACAGAAAGTACCTTCACTTTTGTCATTGAACATGTTTTATCTCAATGTTGTGAGCGTACTGTAGTGTGCATTCCAAACGGTCCATCTGTACTGGCCATGAAGGAAGCGACATGGGGTCTTGTTCGTTATGCTATCATTTCTCAGGTTTATCTTTGATCTAAATAATGAAAATGAAAGAGGAAAAACATATGTTAATCCCTGTATATACTATATATCATTATTCATTATGACGATAGCGAATTAGTGCTAAGTAGGTCCTCTCTTATATTGTAGGACAACGGGTTGGTCCCAATTATGGAGCCTGAAATTTTACTGGATGGTGAACATGGAATTGACAGGACCTTTGAAGTTGCCCAGAAGGTACGGGCAGATGTCTTCTTCTACTTTGATGAGAACAATGTCCTATTTGAAGGTATCATGTAATGTCCTAGAATTTTCACGTCATTATTAATTTAATTTCCGATGAGTTAGTTTTACGAGATTATTTAAATCTTTTTATGTGATTAATTAATTATGTGATTAAATAATTATGTAATTAATTACTAGAATTAATTAAAGGGGGGTCACTAATATGTTATTAAATTAGTGAATAAACCCTAAAGTTTTAATATCAAAATAATTGATAAGTTTCCTATTAATTAAATTGAATATAATGAGTGAATTAAATATAATAAATTAATTAATATGATTATTAATTAATGTAAATAATGTGAAATATTAATAATAATATTTATTAGTCCATTTAGTAATTTAATACTAATGGGTTAAAATATTTAATTATTTATTCAATCTAATTATTTATTTAATCATGAATTGAATAATTAATGTGTAAATTATTAAATTAGCCCAACATGGGTCAATTAGTAGCCCAAGTGTAGAATAATAAAATTTGACAATTTAGTAGCCCAAACAATTTAATAGGAGCCCAATTGGTATTTTAAATTAAAGCCCAATGATTGGCCCACTTGAAAAATACTTAATTAAACTATTTATTTATTAAAGTAAGCCAAATGACTATCATTTTGGGACAAATAATAGTCCATTAGCCGAAACATGCTAGGAGATGAGAGAGAAAAGTGATCTTTGGTGTTTATTTTAATTTTATTTTCATTTATTTAATAAAAGGATTGCTTGTTTTATTTTTAAAGTGCATAGACATCATGCTTCTTTTCACCAACTAAGTCATGGCTTGTTAACTTGTGTAAGTATCCAATAGCTAGCTTGTAATGGTCAAAATTATTAGATACATTATGTGTATCTATTAATTTTTCAAGTATACTTGAAATTGATAGATGTTATTTCATTTTTTGCTCCAAAACCAAAAGAGAGAGTTAGAGAGCATTTGAGAGTGAGAAAATAGTGAGAGCAAAATACTAAGAGAGGAGAAGGAGTTCTTGGTGCATGTCATCTTCTTTCACTACCTATTTTGGAAGAAAAAGAAGAATAGCCATTAAATCAAGGTAATGGTTATTTTAAATGAAGTTTGTTTTTAAATTAAATAAATCATCATGTTAGTATAAACATGTTAATATGGTTATTAATGTGTAGTGGTAATATTTATGCCATGCTTGAGTTTAATATGTTTGGTTTGTATTTTGGTATATTTTGTATGCTAAAATATGTGTTTAATAGTGTGTAAACAAGTTTTGGAATTTATGACCAAAAATATTTTTATAAAACTTAGGTTTGATGTTCTAATATTATAGAACATTAAATCATGAGAAAAACAAAGTTTGAATCACTCAAAATGGAGTTATATACAAAAAGTTATGATTTGTGGTAGTTTATGTGATGTAAATTTTTTTATAAAAAAATAATGATATTAAATCATGAAAAATTAATTTTTCATGTTATAAATTAATATAAGGTGATTGGTAATTTTTTTGGATTTTTATTGATGATTTAAAGCTTACTTATTGGTATATTTTTATTTAAAATGGGTATTGCCGGACACTGTTCACATTTTGCAAAGGGAAAAAAAAATTAAAGGTTTCCGAGCAATGCGTGGACCACTGTTCATAAGAAACGCGAAGACAAAACGGCGTCGTTTCGTATAAAGAAAAAAATCAATCCGCGCGTACGCGCGGAAGCCATCAGCAGTGTCCCAAAACGGCACCGTTTTGGGCCTGCTTACGAATAACGCGCGCAATGCGCGAGCCCAGTTTCCGCGAATTTATCAAAATGCCCCTCCGTGTTTTTTCAGCAAAATTACCTTTCTGCCATCGGTTCAGTTTTCAACTTATTTACGGAAATGCCATTCGGGTTAAATTTAAATAATTTAAATATTTAAAAACTAATTTAAATTATAACAAAAATAATAATAATACAAAAATAATATTGGGGAGGATATTTTTCATTAAGTTTAATATTTAAATATTTTAAATATTAATCTAGTTAGCTAATCGCCTAATCATGGTTAAGTTAAATAAATTTATTATTTATTTATTATTTTAAATGTTCATAATAAATAAAGGTGATAAATTAGCAATTATTATTTAATTCCTATTAAATAATACTTAAAGAGAGATAAAATTTATAAATTAATTATTTATTATTTAAATATTATTAAATAATAAATAAGGATAATTAGGTAATTAATTATTATTTAATTAGCATTAAATAACGATTAATGAAAATTAAGTTATTAGAGTAATAATTTATTATTTAATTTAAATAATAAATAAGAATGATTTGATTATTATTTAACCTTAAATAATAATTAAAATTAATTAAATAATTAATTATTATTTAATTGGCATTAAATAATAATTAAAGAGGATTAAGATTAGTAAACTATTATTTAATTTCCTTAAATTAAATAATAAGTAAGGTTAATTACTTAGTTAATTATTGGTTGATTAACATTAAATTAAAGAAGGTTAAAATTAAGTTAATAATTATTTATTATTTAATTATAATTAAATAATAAGTAAGTACAATTAGTTATTATCTATTTTAAATAATAACTAGAGTTAATTAATTAATTTCTATTTAATCAATATTAAATAGTAATTAAATAGAGATTGAGTTAATAAAATAAATTGAATTTAATTATACTTTAATTAAACAATTGTAATAAGTTGTTTAAAGGTTTAATAAGTGTCCAACGCTTAAGAAAAATATTTTCTAACTTATTAAATTATTAACCTAATTTGATTGAGGGTCTATAAGGTTAATAATATTATTTCGACTAACGTAAATTATGTGTTAGTACTTATATGATAAATAAGTACCTTAGTGAGCGTATAGTTGTGCAAATACGCCGTACTAATTACTATACCAACTTTATTAATGTTAGGTCTTTCCAAAGCCAGTTAGTTAAAGCTAGACATATATTGTAGCTGAGCAGACAGACAAGTTCCTTATCTCTAAACTCATTTCATTGAACAAATTATTTATTTAAGCTTGAATTGTTATTTCCAAGCATGCTTTGAGTGGTTTAATTACTTTACAATTATTCCACATCGATATTATTGTTATTCGCACTTGTTGCACTTGAGATTGTACAGTCATTGGCTTGTACTTAATTATTGTTGGCTTGTTTAAAGAACTGTTCAAAGTAGGTCTAAGTCATTGTTCGGCTAGACATTTATGTTAAAGATTTTAAAAGCTATCCAAATAATTGAAGATGCAGATTCTTAGACTATTATGAACACCCCTTTATTATAGGGGAGTACCCTGTATCTAATATTAGGTACCAAAATACGGAAATTAAATGTTATGCATACACATATTGTACTGAGGCTGATCCCCTCGGGTACATATTTCTGGTAGTAACCATTGGGTCAACCTGCTATTGACTCCAGTGGATATTTATAGTTCATAGTCTATTTGACTATCCTAATTTTAAAAGCAACTTATTATTCCTGCTTATGTTATTCACATTATTGAATTGTTCAGCTATTCCCTTTCATTCATGATATATTGTTCCTTGTTGTTATTTAAACTTGTTAAGCAAACTAGTTGCTCACTCTTGCTATATCATGAAACCTTATTGCAGTGCAACCCGATACTTCGGGAAAGAACAAGAGTAAAGGAAAGATGAAGTAATAGACTTCGAGATGCAGCCCTGTAGTTAATTAAATTAACTGTTATGTAATATAAACCCTAAGTACTTTATTAAGGGTATTTGTGTACTTTTGTGTAAGGTTATCGTATCTTGGGACTAGTAACACCTTTTGAATGAACAACATATGTTTATTATTCCGCATTTAGTTATTGTATGTTGTTTAGAGGTGAATGTTTGTATTGGATCGTGATGACCGGATCCGGGTATTTGGAACCCGAATTTGGGGGCGTCACATATCCTCCTTAAGCCAAGTTTATCGGACACTGCTTATGCGGGTATTAGTTAGACCAACATAAAAATACTAGCGGATGCATTTTGATTTAATTCAGGGGCATTTTTGGAAATAGTCTGTCCGCTAGTATTACTAGCGGACGTCGTGTTAATTTCCCTTTTTAATCCTATCCGTTCGATATTAAAATGTACGTATTGGATGGTATTTGCTTATTTTTTATCCATAACAAATACTTGCTATAAATCGTCCCTATATATATATATATATATATATATATATATATATATATATATATATATAGTATACAAGATTCAACGCTCAGAAAAACATCTTTATTGCTATTAAGAGTAGCGGCAGGAGAAAAATTTTGCTTGTCTGTCGTTACTCTTAATAGAGATACGGAGAAACGTCCTAAATGCCATCACTTTAATTAGATTAAAATAGTTTTAATGTATTTATTTATAATATAATTTATATTAATTAAATCAAATTGTGTTACAATATAAAGTTTAAATTTTAAATAATCAAATTATCATAAAAATTGACAATGTTAAATTTTATTACTTAAGAAATTATTTATACAAATAAATATATTGAATATAATTGACAATGTTAAATTTAGTTACTTAAGAAATTATTAATACAAATAAATACATTGAATATAATTGATAATTTTAAATTTTATTACTTAAGAAATTATATATAAAAATAAATACATTAAATATAATTGATAATGTTAAATTTTATTAGTCAAGAAATTATTTATACAAATGAATACATTGAAACTATTTTAATTTAACTAAAGTGAAGATATTTAGGATATTCCTCTATGTCTCTACTAGGACTATAATCGAGTCGAATCTCAGCGAACATTGGTATACTCGAATTCGACTCGTGTATCATTAAATGAAAAATGAGTATAGACTGGATTCGACTCAGATCAACTTCAGATTCAAGCTTTGGATCATATTTTCGAGTCGATCTTGAGTCAAGCACAGAGCAATTCGGCTCGGCTTACACTCCTAGCCTCTACTACTTCATGTAAATTTTTTTGTTACCACACACACACACACACACACACACACACACATATATATATATATATATATATATATATATATATATTGTAATGACTATGAATTTTAGATCACATTGTCATTAGAATTATAACTAATTATCAATGAAGTGAATTTTATACGAATGAATTGAACACCTGTGTAATTTATGAAATACTATGTGTAATTATTTTTTATTTTATTTTATTGTTATCAAAAGTAACAAAGAATAATTAATAAACAAGCCAAGTCATTGTGTAGACTAGGGTTTGTAGTTAAACCAATTTGTGATAGTCTAAATGATTTTATACTAATTGGATTAATTAATTAATTAACCTAATTGTGTTATTTAATACGTTAGTCCATGTGTAGTTTAACCTAGCCTAATAGAACTAAATGTTATAACGCGATTCTATTTAATTAACTAACCCAGTTGAAATTAATTGGTGTAGCCCAATCTTGAGTCCATGTGGAATTAATTGGTAGCCCAAACAAAGTGAAACAAGGAGCCCAAAGGAATTAATGTAAGTATCAAATAAGTGGCTTAATTGTTCATATGTTGGTGTATATATATGTGTGTGTGTGTGTGTGTGTGTGTGTGTATAAAGCATAAGCAATTAAAATAATGCAAAAATGCTAAATAGGGCCGCGGGGGGGGGGGGGGGGGGGGGGGACCATAGGTTGGTTCATTACTCCAAACTCTCTAAATCACTCCAATGAAAGCCTTCCCAATGCACATCAAGTCTCCTAAAAAGTGGATCTTGTTTTGTGAGATTAGCGAGCTAATTAACTAAGTGTTGGTTGATTAGTGAAGCTAAGTACACTTACCATTTTCCTATAAATAGAATGCTTAATCAAGTGTTTATGTTGTTAGTCATTTTGCTAGAAAATTATAAATATTGAGTGAGAACTTCCTAGAGAGCTTGTAGAGAGAAAAGAAAGCAAGAACACTTCAGAGTTAAAAAGCTAGCCATTTGAAGGATTCATAGTAAATGCCATCTAGTTTTACTACATAATTTGGAAGGAAAAGAAAGATAGCATAAAAAAAAAAAAGTTTAAAAGTGTTCTATCTTTAATCTTTGTCTATTTTCATAGTTAAAGTTATAGTTAAACTTTTTCATGGTTGGTTGTGGGGAGAAATTTATGTATTGTGGCACTACGGTGAGTTTCGAAGAAATAAGGATGGAGTTTTGATGGAGATATTGTGATTTAAGTGTTCAAGTATGCCATGTTGTATTTCTTTGTTCAAAATATAGTTTTAATGGTTTAAAACCTATTTTTATACTCTATGATGATAAATCTATAATATTTAGGAAGATCTATGGTTATATATGCTAGATATGTGTATTGACATGCCGTGTATGCAAAGGCTAGGATTGAAGAAAAGTTCTTTTGAACATGTTTTAAAACAAAACCCTAGCTTGATATATGGATTAATGAATTATGATTTGAGATAAGTAAGTTATTTATATGGTCTTGGAGTCTTGTATGCTAGATCTATAAGTTTCGGTAGTAACGTAACTTAAATCGTTGAAAAATGTGGTAAAATAAACAAGCTATGGTCATTGTTCTCAAAACATATCACTTTTAAAACTCTAGTCGATCGATCATATTTTTATGTTAAAAACGTTTTCGAAAATGCTATCAATCCATGAAATATTGAACAACATTAAGTTACGAAGATAACAAATCAGTTTTGGTGTCTTTTGATTGTGTGTAGCATGTTTTATTGAAGTTTGAATCAAGAAAATAAAGTTAGAAAAATTAATGTTTGTTTTACTAACAAACCGCCGTAGCGGTGAAAGGTTCTGTTCGGGACCGCCGCGACGCTAGTATCCACCGCTGCAGCGGTGGTCCAAATTTTTGAAAAATAAATTAGTTCAACTGGAACGGGTTGGGTCGATTTTGGTCCAGTTTGAGCATATTATTTCAAAAATTATATAACTATTTAAAAACCCAATTTAAATAATTAAAATATTAGAAAATAAATAAAATATTATTAAATAATTAATAATATTAAAAATAAATAAAATATTATTAAATGATTAATAATATTAAAAAATAAACTTTTATTAACTGTTTATACTATTATGAGATAATTAATTATGTGATTAAAAATATTATCAAATGACGATAATGTTGTTAAGTGTTTGATGTTAATTATGTGATTAAATATTAACTAATTTAGAATAAAGATGCACTAAGGTTATTATTATAGACCTATATATGTTACTAATTGAAAGATCAAACTTATTAATGTTGGGTTTTTCCAAATGAAGTAATTTAAATTGCTTAGCAGTACATGCAAGTTTTTTATACTCAGACTTATATTTATTTTACAATAACCTTAAGTGGTTTAATTATTGAAAATTAACCCATATCAATATTATTGTTATTATTCGCACTTGTGTGCAATTGAAGACCGTTTCAGTATTGAGCTATGAAACATTTAAGTTTTGTCATTCATGAACTGTTTAATAAACAGTCTATGCTAATTGTTCAGCTAGAACTTGCATGTCTAAATTCAATCATTTGAATATTATTAAAGTAAATTCGAACCAATAGTTGGTGCATACTCTTATAGTAAGTCTGAGAACAAACAACCCTAATAAGGGGATTATTATCGGGGAAATCGACCATTACGCAAAATGTCTGAATGTTATACATATATATATATAAGGTACAAGAGGTTGATCCTCTCGAATACCAAAACAATAAAAGGGTCAAATAATGCCTGATTTACTTTAAGTATTAGTTTATGGTATTTAGTGGTCACTCAACAGTAAAGACTAAATTGTTTTCTTTTAATGGAAACTTGATTTTTGCTTATTCACAATTATTATACATTGTTGAAATCTTAGAAAATATTCTTATTCAATTATGATATATCATTATTGTTTACTTAAACTTGCTGAGCAAACTAGTTGCTCACTCTTGCTGTATATCATGATATTTTATTCCAGATAAACCCAAAAACTATAAGAAGAATAAGGGCAAAAAAAAGTCCAAGAGTAGTTAATATGCATGCTAGTTATTCCTTTAACTGTTGTAATTGGCTTATGTAAACATTTTTTTTAAACAATTAAAGTGTATGTTTTGTATTAAGTTAAAATTGTTAGACCTTGGAATTTGTAAAACCTTATTGTAATGAACAATTTTATGTTTATATATTCCGCTTTAGTTTATAGAATGTATTTAGAGATTGATGGATTGTGAGCACCAAACCCAATGTTATGAAGCTCGGATTGGGGGCATCACATATACTTAGAGTTGTGTAATATGGTTTATAGTAATACTAAAAATTACTAACTTTTTCTATCATAAACTTGACTCTACGAGAACTCGACATATATATTAATATCATTTGATTAATTATATATATGCAAATATCTATTAAGAAAGTTGAGTTATATAGAAAAATGATCAAATGAGGATAGTTGAAAATATATTACAAGTTTTTTGTATGTATTTTAGACATGATATATCTTGATAAGTGAAATCACAAGGAAAAAATAATTATGCACATATAATACATGTAAACTTTATAATTAATACATTGCATTTTTATATTTCATGCTTTATTCCACTTATGTCTATTCCTATATAGGAAGAGTACTATTAGGGAGGTCATGTAGGGAGATACTTTCTCCGTTTCTTATTATTTGTCCTTTTAGAAGTGGACACACATATTAAGAAAAATAATTAATACTATTTTTTTAGTTAAAAATAACATTAAATGTCAATAATGTCCTTGTATTGAAATAAGAGAGTATTACTTATTGGATAAAAACTAGTGAGAGAACAAAAGTTATATTTAATACTTGGGGGTAATATTGTAAACTAAATAATTAATGCTTATTTAAAATTTTCAAACGACAAATATTAAGAGACAAAAATATTTTTCTAAAACGACATTTAAAAGGGGACGGAGGGAGTAGCATTTTGTAATTATCAAATTTGGAATGTTACATGAATTTGATAATGTATACTTTAGTTTATAAATTATAAATAAACCTTTAAATAACAATTACAAGTGCATATTATTAAATTGAAAATTGACAAGTACAAGTTGAATTCACATAGACTAAATTATTTTTAAAATATTTTTAATAAGTATTTCAGGCGAATTAGAATTAAAGATGGAGATTTGATTAACTACAATTAAATACTAATATTAAACTAATTAAAAGAAGAAAACTAATAATGAAAAAAGCAATCTAAGAATCCGAACTAACAAAAAAATAAACGTAACAAATAATTCACTCTCTTATATTTTTGTAACTTAAATTACGCCAATTGCTTGGTATATATAATTCGGAAAAAAAAATTAAGTCCAAATAAAAATTTATTATGATTTTGAATATCCCGTCCCTTTAATTTAGTAATTTAATAACTAACTTAGGCAAGTATAGATTATAAAAATTTTAAAAATATCTATAACCCATCAAAATTTCTTCGATTGGTTATGAAAAACTTGTATGCTAATAATAATTTATCAAAATCTCTTCGTTAATTTAAAATCACATAAGAATTATAAAATGAATGTATTTCAATAACAAAACATGAAGGCGAAAATAATTGAACATTAAACCAAAATTAATAGAAGAGATGAAAAATATTGTCATGGATAATTATTTAATTTCATCTTCATTCTATTTCTAACAATTTAGTTAAACATGTAAATAAATAAACAAAGTAAGATAAAGAAGACGAAGTAGAAAAATAAAAAAACTCCATTTATTCAAGGGTCCCCCAACAAGTTTATAATTAATGAAGAAATAATTTAATTTTACTCATACTCCAAACCAAAACTAATATATACAGAGTAATACATAATAATTTTCACTTGACACCCCTCTATTCATAGGGATAAATTACTAGTATTTCAAATTAGGTACAATGAATTTGGTCAATTTTTTAATTATTATTTTAGATAAAATCAATTTCTTTATTTTCATGTTTCAAGTAATCTTTTCTTGCACATCTTTTTATTTGAATCCAAATAAATATCAACTAGGAAGTTTCTAAAACTCTCTTTTCAATTCAACTCCATCTATTTATTTAATTCCTACAAAACAAAATAAAAATAATTATTTAAATTAATAAAAATATTAAAATAAACAAAATTAAGAAATTAAAATATATGAATTATGGATTTATCAACAACATACCAACATATGTCTTCGAAAACTATGTTGCATTAAGACATTGAAAATGATTTATTTTAATTTGAAGAGGTGTTTACTAATAAAATAAAAAATAAGATCTCAATTGACTTATATCTTGTTTCATTTTAATTTTTAACTATTTGTGTTTATATTAAGATTTTTTTGAAATATATTCAACATATCATTTTTTTAATTAATAGTTCGCAATAATAACTATTAATGATATTAAAGAAAAATTGGATGAGTGTAAACATTTTAACGTGTAAAAATATAAAAACCTAATATGATTTTGGTATGAGGATGGACAAAATACAATGTAAGATGGTATCCGAATGGATGAAAATATTGTGTGAGATTGAATGATCTCACATTATATTTTCATTATAATTGAATGAATGAAATAAAAGAAATAATAAAAAAATAATTATTTGGTGATCATTTCGACAAACATTCTGTAATAATATAGAGCATACATGCAGCAAAAATGAATTGAAAAAATAATTAAATCTTTTCGATTACCTTTGAAGCGTATGCCCACAATAACGAACGGCTAGAATCTCGTGCACAACGAACAATATTCTTAGCGATAATTTAGACTACAAACGAGTGCTAAATTATCTTCCACAATTCAAGAAGCTACAAACTTTCAAGCTTTAGAATGACTATTCTAATGACTTATATGAAACTCTCTATATTGCTCTCAAATGACTTTTGTTGCTTGGTTTCTTGGTGTCTAAAATGATCAGCATTGCTCTCCTTTTATACTACTCTAAGAAGAGTAGCTCATGTAACTCCCAAAAGAATTAAGAGCATGTAACCTATGTAACTCTCAAATATGTTTAAGAGCAATATAACTCTTATGCATGTAACTCATGAAACCCTCAAGAGCTTAAATGGAGAGGTTATGATCACATGTTCATTGTATCTAGACAATGAACAATGTGGTTTATACCCATCAGGTCATCCGCTCCATAGGCGCTCCGATTTGGGTCCATAACCCAACATCTCCCACTCGCCCATGGCGAGGACGACGTTGTTATCATATAAGCCAATAAAGTCCAAACGTGTAAGTCGAAAATTTGTTTAGCCACCGAATCGTGTGACCGCTGAGTTTACTTACAATGCGGGAGCTTTAAATCAAATCCGTTAGGGCCAAAATAGAGACATCAACCCTTTTAATAAAATATACAATGTGGGAGCCGTTATGTTAAACTGGTTAAGGTTTGCATTAAGGCTACAACCTCTCAAACTCAGAGTACTCCAGATTAACTTTAATTTTCACCTTGTTAAGTATCTCTGATCCCTCAGAGAACCGTACTTAACCCCTTTAGGCCTTTTATGTTTTGCATCTCACTTATTACTATATCGTTTCCGAAAAATGATTACATCTTTTCGATTACCTTTGAAGCATATGCCCACAACAACGAACGGCTAGAATATCGTGCACAACGAACAATATTCTCAGCGATAATTTAGACTACAAACGAGTGCTAAATTATCTTTCACAATTCAAGAAGCTACAAACTTTCAAGCTTTAGAATGACTATTCTAATGGCTTATATGAAACTCTCTATATTGCTCTCAAATGGCTTTTGTTGCTTGGTTTCTTGGTGTCTAAAATGATCAACATTGCTCTCCTTTTATACTACTCTAAGAAGAGTAGTTCATGTAACTCCCAAAGGAATTAAGAGCATGTAACCTATGTAACTCCCAAATAGGTTTAAGAGCAATATAACTCTCATGCATGTAACTCATGAAACCCCCAAGAGCTTAAATGGAGAGGTTATGATCACATGTTCATTGTATCTAGACAATGAACAATATGGTTTATACCCATTGGGTCATCCGCTCCATGGGCGCTCCGATTTGGGTCCATAACCCAACACATTCCGATAACATAAAAATTCATCATATTCTCTTAATTTTGGGATTGATGAATTGATGAATGTGATATTGAATTATGCCATCTTATCATCACCCGCTATTACCAATAACCAAATATGCATTTAAAATATTCAAAAATCATTCTATTTTTTTTTATGTATTCCATTTCTTTAATGCAAATGTAGCATTTTATTCATACCATTAACTTGTATTATTGTATTTCATCCGTCCATATTATTTGATTATTGTTAATTTTTTTAAGTCAATTTAAGAGATTTTTAAATTTAAAATTGATATATATATTTTTTAATTTTAGTCAATAGTATAATGAATATTGTAAACTATTTAAACTTATTGCAAGTTTTATTGTTTCATAATTTTTAGTAAGTCATTTTGATTTTTGAGTTTGAAAATTTCATAAATTAATTTTCAAAAATCAATAACGATCACATATTTAAGCTTATTGCAAGATTTATTATTTCATAATTTTTAATACTTTTTAAAAAATTTTGAATTTAAAAATATATTATAAATTAACTCTTAAAAGTTGCATAATTTGGTACAAAAAAGAGTATACAACTTGAGTTTGGTGAATCAATAAATTCTGAAATTATTAGCCATTTAGGATAGCTTGTCACAATTTATCCTCATGTCCTCCCTATCAAGTAAATGTGTAAACGAATCAAGTCAATTTTCGGCAAACCCTATACCCGAGCTTGACAAGTTCGGCAACACCGTAAAGAGAAAGGGCTACACGTAGGTTAGCCTATCCAATATCCGATTCAAAAAGAGATTGGATTACTGCTTTTCCTCTCTCTGTATAAAGTCAATCAATCCCAGTGTTGGGAGAATTCATTGCTGATAGATCTCGTCCGGTGTGCCCTTCTTTCCCCCGATGCCTTTCGATCGCCAAATATTAAATTGCTCAGACTTGGTTTATAAAATTTATCAAGTATAAAATAAGATTTGATTGAGGTTCGTTTGACTATCGAGTCGGGTACTATCTCGAATCAAGTCCGAACTGTTTGAACTTTTCGAGTGAACATGATTCGAGTATCAATAGAAAATTATAATTTAAAAAGATTCGAGTAGTTTATCGAATTTTAAACTTTACTCGTATTTTAATCATTTATATTTGGAGTTGAACTCGAATTAAACTTTTAGAGCGAGTATGAATCAAATACGATCTGTTTAGTTCATTTTACAGCCTTACTGGTTACTATCGAGGAAAGTTGAGCATTTTTTTACTCATGCCCCGGTTAACCTAATTTGTCCAAACAAACCCTAGATTTTTCTTTCGCCCGGTCGAGAAATTTCAAAATTCAAAAAAACCCAACGGTGAAAATGAATGTTCCATCCCGAACGAAACTTTCTCTTCTCGTTTGCCAAAAATTGAAAAGCATTCATTTCCCTTTTCTTCTTTTTCTCATAAAAAAACAGCAGTGTCTTTGATTACTACTCTGTTTTTTCGATTCAAACAGTTTTGACTCTCTTTATCAATGGGAAATGATGATCAATGGCATGACCCACTTCTTATAACGGATGTTTCTTGGCAGCAACAGAACACTTCAAATTTTCATTGTAAGCTTTTCATCTCCCCAATATTTAATTCTAACATACAACAAACAATTTCACCTAATTTCCCATAAGGGTTCTTTATTAAATTTGTTGCTCTTCTAATTGGCAGACCCTTCGATCGAATTTCCCAGCTTTCAGACTTCAAGAATGGCGGATCCGGATGAATTATTTTCTAACAAGATTGATGGTAAGCTCGCTGATTTTCTTAATTATATATACTTTTGTATTGGTCTTGTTTTTCGTTTCCGCATTTGTGAATCTTTCTTGAAAAGTTAAGTTTTTATCAATTTTGGACTAGAAAGGGTGATTGGTTTATGGGTTAGATAATTTTTCCTTTACGAAATGGGAGATTAAAAGCCACTGGTGCTGAATTTATTAGTGACCCAATTACCAAAAATGTTGTTGATTGGAATGTGAAAAAAGTTTCGATCTTTTATCCATTTGGGTTTTATCAAGATTTGGCTTGATCAAGATTTTCTTGTCTTAATTTTAGGTCGGTTTATGCTAGGGTTTTCTTTGACATCACCTGACTTGGTTATCTGCGCCGAATCGCCTGATATTCCAAGACGAGGTAACGAGGATTCACCTGAAATTTTGAAGGGCACCTCCACTGAGGTGTCATTGGAAAATGGCATTAATGGATCTGAAATAGAGTACAATCCTGACACAGCAGCTGGTACAAAGATTTCTACATTGTGGCAAACATCAAAGGAAGATGTATATGCAGAATCTTCATTTGAGCTTCTTCCACAACCAGCAACTGAATACAATATTTTAAAAGGTGCCATTACACTTATGAGCATTAATTCAGGATCTGCTGATAGCAGTGTAATATCTGGTGGGATAAAATTTTTGGAGGACAGTTGTTTTAGTGGAGGTGATACTACGAAAACTGATGCTACAATTGGGACTGGAGAAGGCATTGCCCTTTATCAAACTGCGCGGTTTGGGAACTTTATTTACTACTTCAAGACTCCGGATTCTGGAAATTACATTATTGATCTGCACTTTGCTGAGATTGTTTTCACAGAAGGCCCTTCAGGGATGAGAGTGTTTGACATTTTCATGCAAGAAGAGAAGGTAAGAGGCCATGGGGCATGGATAGGAATTAGGTAACAACTTTAGGGCTCACTGTAGCAGGGTTACTGCTGGTTGGATGCTTGAAGGATCTAATCTTTATCGGTATTTTGAATTGCTTTTGTAGGTTGTTTCCTGCTTAGACATTTATGCGCGTGTCGGTGCAAATAGACCTCTGGTTATACCTGATCTGAAAACTTTTGTCAACGGTGATGAGGGTTTGACAATTAGATTTGAAGGAGTAACTGGAAGCCCTATTGTGTGTGGCATTTCTATAAGAAAAGATTCTTCTGCATGTAAGCTGACAATTTTTTCGAATTGTTTAAATTTGACCATTAAGGGAAATTTAACTAAAACTGCAAGCAAAAATTGAGAACTTTACCATTATGTATTGCCGGGTTATGCTAAACAAATCCTTTGATTTGCACGCCAGATTGTGGAGAAGCTGAATTGATCAAACTAGTGGGAATCTCTCAACTGCCACCATGCGAGTCTCCAAAAGTAGTGCTCTTTCAGAACCTGCTCTTTGTAATAAAGTAAGCTGTAAGAATTTTCAAAAACTTGATGTTTTTCCTTATTTCTGAAATGTGTTTAGGGTAATGATGACTATAAAGTGGAAGCAGAATTGGGGAAATTTAAAGATGAGTGTCAGGAAAATGGACTAAATGAATGTCAGGAAAATGGACTAAATGAGTGTCAGAAAAATGAACTAATTGAGACAAAGAAAGCTTTAGAGTTGCTTAGGAGGGAGAATGAACAAAAGAGCAGAGAATGTCAGGAAGTTTGGAAGTCTTTAAAGGAGCTCCAAAATGAGCTCATGCGCAAATCGATGCATGTTGGATCACTAGGTATGGCAGTTCCTTTTCTGTTTTGCTAACAAAACTAACTACTAGATCGCTAAACTAACATGTTGATTTTTTCATTTCACAGCTTTTGCGGTTGAGGGACAAGTGAAAGAAAAGAGCAGATGGTTCTCATCCTTGAGAGACTTGACAAGAAAATTGAAGGTAGTTAAACCTATTTTCATGGCTAACATGAATTTTTGATCAAATGAATATTTTTAACACATTCTGAATTTTCTTTTTCCCAACAGATATTGAAAATGGAACAAATTAAGCTATCAGAAGAAGCATTGACATATAAAAAGTGCCTGGGAGATATGAATAACATGAGCTCTATAATTCAGTCAAAATGTAAATTTGCATGCCTATTGATCTTAACTTCCAATATATCCATTTGTGTCTTGTTTCTTAATGAATATATTTTTTTTTTATAGTAAATCATCAAGTTGAGTTACATGAAGATCTAAAGATCAAATATATCAGTGGAGCCAAGGAAAGGAAGGAGTTTTACAACAAGATTTTAGAGTTGAAAGGTTACTTAGTGTTCTCTTCTGTAGGTACTAGAACAGGGCAATGAACCACTTAATGCTCATAATCGTCGATTTTGGCTCTTGTAGGAAATATTAGGGTCTTTTGTCGATGTAGGCCTTTAAACAGTGAAGAAATTGCTGCTGGAGCCTCAATGGCAATCGATTTTGGAGCTGTTAAGGATGATGAGCTTACAGTAAAATCTAACGGGGCTTTCAGGAAATCATTCAAGTTCGATGCTGTGTTTGGCCCCCAAGCAGACCAAGGTAACTAATAATGGATGAGAAGGATTGGCTTCTATATTAAATTTCTTAGTTAAATTACTCTTCATTTCTTGCATGTATTACATATATATATCTCATCATTTTTTGCTTGTTTGAGTAGTTGACGTTTTTGAGGACACAGCTCCGTTTGCAACTTCAGTTCTAGATGGCTACAATGTGTGCATATTTGCTTATGGACAGACGGGAACCGGGAAGACCTTCACTATGGAGGGAACAGATGAAGCTCGTGGTGTCAATTTTAGGACTCTTGAAGAGCTGTTTCACATCATTGAGGACCGCAAGAAACAATTCCGATATGAAATTTGTGTCAGCGTGTTAGAAGTTTATAATGAGCAGATACGAGATTTGCTTGTTTCAGGATCACATTCAGGAGTAGCTGCAAAGAGGTAGAACATAGCATACTAATTTGTTGCTGCAAAGAGATTGTCATGTATAAAGTAATATTCTTTATGACCAAAATTTAAATAAGATCAATTTTAAGAGTGAACATTTCTTGGATGCTAATATTTACATATTTATGTGTATATATAGACACATATGTATACATATATCTATTATATAATGGGAGAGCCTATCAACCCCTAATTTAACGTGTTTTAACGTCAGCACATATATAGTGTGTGTCAAGTATACTAGTATACATGAATCTAATTGTACAATATTTTATTGTAGGCTTGAAATAAGGCAAGTAGGTGAAGGAATACATCATGTTCCTGGACTTATTGAAGCAAGTGTAAAGAATATGAGTGAAGTGTGGGAAGTTCTACAGACTGGGAGTAATTCAAGGGCAGTTGGATCAACTAATGCTAATGAGCACAGTAGTCGATCCCATTGGTTAGTTTACCCTTTTTAGAACTGAGCTTATTATTTTGTGAATTTCATTACATTTTGAAGACAATACAGAATCTCAGACTGTGTTACTTTGTCAATGCAGCATACATTGTGTTATGGTGAAGGGAGAGAGTTTGTTGAATGGGGAATGTACCAGAAGCAAGTTATGGCTAGTAGACCTAGCAGGGAGTGAACGAGTAGCAAAGACAGAAGTACAAGGAGAAAGACTAAAGGAAACACAAAATATTAATCGGTCCCTTTCTGCACTTGGGGATGTTATATCTGCGTTAGCAACTAAGAGCCCACATGTTCCTTTCAGGTTCTAAAACTGCTATCATTACACCTTTATTATGTTTCATATGTGATTTTTGAATTTCTGATATCTTTCCTTCTGCGCAGGAATTCCAAGCTCACTCACTTGCTTCAAGACTCTCTAGGTACTTTATTCGAGTTTGGAGTTGATTGGGGAAATAAAGAAAATCTTAACTATTTCTATTTTCTTTATATAATTAAAGGGAAATTGGCTATCATCTATTTCTAGACTTTTTCAGTTTATGACCCGAAATTGAAAATAACTGTTTAATTATGAATTGTTATTTATTTATAGGTGGAGATTCGAAGACACTAATGCTTGTACAAATCAGTCCTAATGAGAATGACTTGAGTGAGTCTCTTTGCTCACTCAACTTTGCAAGTAGAGTGAGAGGGATAGAGTTAGGTCCTGCAAAGAAGCAATTAGAAAGCACTGAGCTTCTAAAATACAAACAATTGGTAAACTACAGATACTGAGATTCAATTCCACATGTTCTATAAGTATCCGTCTCAGTTGTATCCCATTCTTGTTAATGTCTTTGGCACAGTCTGTATCTGCATTTGTAATAAACCATTATATCATTTACATAGGTCGAGAAAACCAAACAAGATATGAAGCTCAAAGAGGTGCAAGCTAAGAAGATGGAGGACACCATTCACGGTTTAGACATGAAGATGAAAGAGAAAGACTTGAAGAATAAGAACTTACAAGACAAGGTATTCCACATGAAATCTTCTTCATATGTCATGTACAAAGTTTATGCTTTTACTGGTGACCACAAAGGGTGCTAGAAATGACAGTGAGCTCGAGGAATTAACCTCAAGGTCGCTTGTTCCAATCCTCTATTTTTACTGGTATTCAGCGGCTGAATTTTCCTTTACACGAAATCCTGTATGTTGCCACTAGCAGTTAAATATATGGCAACACTTGGGTTCATTATGCAGATAAAGGAACTCGAATCACAACTTTTGGTAGAGAGAAAGCTAGCGCGGCAACATGTGGACACAAAAATAGCAGAACAGCAGCAGCAACAACATATCAGACTACAACAAGAAGAGCCCAATTCTACACTTCCAAGGCCGCCACTTGCCACTAGGCCATTAGGCATTCAAAAGAACTTGAACGAAGGCAAAGACCAAGTACATCTCAACCGAACACTTACAGAGAACAATAGCTACAAATTCCCAACAGCCATTACCCCTTTAGATGGTTTTGGTAAGCACGATCTTACAGAAAAAGAAAATAATCCTGAGATAGCAGAACAAATCCTACTGCCAAAGCGGACTGGGAGAGCTTCTATCTGCACAACAATGCAGAGGATTCCAGCATCCTCAGCTCCACGACGCAACTCCCTTGTTCCTTTACCTACTTTACCAGGCTCTGCAAAATTCCCACAACCATTTTTGCCATTGACACCAATACAAGCCAATAACGAGGAAGATGGTAAGGATCGAATTGAGACTAAATGCATGCCAGAACATGAAAATGGAGGTAAGAAGTTGAGCAGTATATTGAGATTAAGCTTTCAAAAGAAAGCACAGATGAAATCTCCAATGCAGCAAAACTTCAGAAGAGGTGGTGTAAATGTAGGAATGGAAAAGGTCAGAGTTTCCATTGGAAGCCGAGGCAGGATGGCTCATAGAGTATTGCTTGGCAGTGCTAGAAGGGTGACAAAGGATATTCAGCAGAAGCAAAGCCGTAGGGAAAAGGAGAGAGGGTGGAACACTGGCACTGCAGGAAGAGCTGTTATATAACATGAGCAGAAGATTGTTTTATTCTGTCTCTTTTATTTTCTTCTTTCTTATTAATTAAATGGAAGCCATTTCCATTTGTGCATTGGATAGATACGAAGGCTTTTTTTTTATTTTTGGGTGTTGATTCTTAGGGATGATGCTATCATCTGTTTGGAGATTTGCTCAACTTGTCAAACACAGTATTTGATTGATTACTGTATATATTTGATCAATTTATATGATATGATTTTTTTCTTCTCGTCGTCATTTAGACTTGCCGAGCTTGCTTTATCCTCGATTTAAAATTAGAGATACATCTCTAAAACGATAACTTTTAAGAAAAAAATTATTTTTTTAAAAATCTCTCGTAACATTTGCTAAAAATGTAGCACCTCCTATTTCCCTAGAGGATTAAATGTTTTTTAGGTCATTGTATTTTAAGCCGATTTAACTAAACTTTTTTTTTTTTTTATATTTAAGTAACTGAACTCTAATTTTTTTATATTTCGTTAAAAAAAACTCGTTAAATGCGTTAACTTTTAACGAAAAATCCAAATCAGCGGCTGAGTTGTCAAAAAAACTAATGTGTTGCCAAATAAGCAGCTTAGTTGTCAAAAAAGATGATGTGGAAATTAAAAAATTATGAAAAAAATAAAATTGCTAAAAGTTACTTTTTAATTGCTAAAAAAATAATATATTTTAAAATTGCCTTTTAATTGCTAAAAAAAATAAATAAATTAAAATTGCCTTTTAATTACTAAAAAAACAAAATATTTTTAACATAATTTTTAAATTGTCTTTTAATTGCTAAGAAAAATAAAATATTCTTAACATAATTTTTAAATTGTCTTTTAATTGCTAAAAAAATAAAATATATTTAACATAATTTTTTTCTAACTTCTTTTTACCCACTTATAAAAAAATGCCTTCTAATTGCTACAAAAATATAATATTTTTAACATAATTGTTTCTAACTTCTTTTTACTCATTTATAAAAAAATACCTTTTAATTGCTAAAAAAATAAAAAGTTTTTTAGCTTAATTTTTTTCCAACTTAATTGCTTATGCAAATGTTAAAATGCTCATTAACAATTCATCAAATTTAACAAAATATGCCCCTTACAAATCCAACCAGTTGCATAGCCATCATCTTTGACCCAAAAATCAATTCAAACAAAATAAACTCCAATCATCATCTTCGATACCAAAAAAATCCATTTAAACAGAAGCTATTTGAAAACCCCATCTTCGCCGCCGGAGGTAACACTGGAACTCATCATCAACCAAGATTTCGTCTCTTTACCACCACCCAGATTCATTTTCATCCCAATTTAACCCAACCAAATATCAATATCTATATCTATATCTATATATATATATACACGGATACCCAGAAAAAGGGAATACATTAAAATCACATCATTGAGCGTAAGAAACCGTAATATCAAAATGACCTAGAATTTCTTAGATAGAGTTTAAGGAGAGATTTAGAGAAATAAATAAATACTTTATATATTTTTGTGGTTTATGTATGAGAGATTGAAGACATGATTGTGTGCTCAGATGAGTTCAATTTCTGGACTAGTTTGATAGATTTTGGAAGCTATTTGGAAACCCTAGGGCGAGAGAAGGCTAAATCTAGAATAATCCATACCCATAGGGGAGGCAATCAGACCTCAATTCCGGTTAAATTAATGGGTTAAGAGGAGAGATGAAAATGAGAGATAGTGTTAATGGGTGAGGGAACTTTTGGGTCGGTTCGGGTATGGGTTAGCCCTGGATGGGTCATGGGTGGGCGAGGGTAAATCTTATGTGTCAAAAGTGCTTCCAATGTCTTCCATCTCAGATTTTGTCCACCACGTCAATATCACATCATATTGTCGTTAAAAAATTTAACCCTTACGGATGAAAATTCAAAATTTTATAAAAAAATTAGAGTTCAATTAATTTATTATAAAAAAAATATATATATATATATAATTATCTAACTATAAATTGACCTAAAATATACCGACCTAAAAAATATTTAACTTTATATAAAAATGATGTCATGTTAGGAATTCTTGCGACAACTTTATATTATTGTGAAAGGGATTAAAAAAATATAACTCTAATTTTATAACGAATAGAGTATTTCTAAAGAGAAAGAGCAACAAACACGAGGCAGCATATGAAGCATTCGTACAACACCTATTTCGGTATTGGGCCGATTGGCTTCAATAGCCTGCTCTCGTGGAACATTCATATAGTTGATAGTTTCACCTTTAACAGCTTGCAGACAGACCTAGCCATAGAAGATTCTTTTTTTTGTTCCCAGTTAACCATACAAAACCAACTGAACTTACAAGCATACCTACCGAAGTATAATTAATTCCAAAATATTTTAATGCTCTAAATTGATTGTTCAGATCTACCAAAGGAAGATGTTACATATTACACTTTCCAATGTTTCTTCCTCTATTCAAGTATGCATTTTGTATACCTCCAAAACAGGTTTGCTTTCCCAAACCTTGGTATAAAGCTCTTCTATAGTCTAAATTAATGTACATTGGGAATTGAAACAGAAATTTATAGATGGGCTATCTCAGCTTCCTCAACCTGAAAGAAAAAAAACCATTGCAACAGATAGCTTGGGTCAGATCATTAATCAGCCCCCATCTCTGGAGGAGACCATGAAAGGTTATGATGTTAAAGATGAATCACAGTTAGCAAAGAGTAGTTTTAAGTACCAGAGCTCGACCACTGATTCCCATAGTCTTCGCCATAAACCAAGCTGTTGTGCAGAAGGTTCTAAAGGCCGCTCCTTCATTATCCTCTCAACAGAGGGCCCCTTTTCATGGACAAATTTGATAGATTCTGATAGTCTATTGAGAAGATTTACCAGAGCAATCACTTCGTTTCTATGCAACTGTAGCTGTAACACAAGTAACACAAAAGTTTGAGAGGACGAGTCGTAAGCACACAAATACAATATACTGCTTGGAATTTGTATGACCAAAACACTTGGAAACTCGGTGAGAGAATTTTTTTGGAAACCATAAAAATAAGTAGGAACAGACACTCACTGGCTGAGCTGGGTGATTCTGACCATCAACTGAGAAGAGGATGTTTAACGCAGTTCCAAGACCAAGAACCTGCAGCTTTCCCCAAAGGCGACACTTCTCACATCCTACACAGTCCATCAGGGCACTACAACATGAAAAGTCATTGTTACAACCATATTTAACATAACTGAGATTATCCAGAATTTGGAAGGATGAAAGAAACAATTTGAAACTTCATGCAGTCCTGTGATAATTTGAACAGGGAATAGAGTAATACAACTATTATGGATCTGCTTTCACCAAATCATACGTCAATTGATGTCATGTTAAGCATATCACAGCTGGCAATATAATCTTGGAGACCCTTTAAAATCAGGCTATTGAGAAGTATGAATTTGTCTACTGGCAAGTTAACCATTTTATGCAAAGGATAATTTTATTTTGTTTTTCCAAGGAAAAGTTTATATAGAAACCTGATGTTTCTGAATTGCTTTTGAATCTGCTGCTTCAGTTCAGGTCCATTCTGTCCTTGCCACAATTTGGCCTCATCAAATGGAAGTGGACATGCAGCTTGAAGTTTTGGATTGTTAAGTAGCTGCCGCATCAAGGAATGTGCTTTCAGGTCTTCTATATGGTTACCAGAGTCGTACTCAGCTTGCTCCAAGTAATCTGATGCCTGTAATATATCAAGAAAGAAACAGACGTTCTTAAGAAAATTTCACCAAAGACTATATAAATGGGATTCTGAAAACAAGGATGCTAGAAAGTAATACTCACTTTTGTCACAGCTCTGAGAACAAATAGGAAAGTGAAATACAGGTTTCTGACACGATCAGGGTATCTTAAAATACGATCATACATCAATTCAAGATTCTCACCCCACTGAAATTGCAGCAAACGAGTCATCAGAATTCTAGTCAAAATTATTAATGATCACTGTAATTTATGGCTTCAATTTATTTTAGGCATAAGGTTCAGATTTTTCCACACTCAATAGGCAAGCATGACTCAAATATTTAACAGGGCTAACAAAATCAATATCATGCCCTTTGCTTTATGCAATCAGATGGTCTCACTTTCAACTACATCATCTTGAAAAAGAACTTCATAATAAAATATAGACAATGAAAAAGTATTGCATTCAAAGGCACAAGCAAAAAACAAACCATATTGGTCTTTTCATCAAGAAGATAATCAGATGCTATGTGAATTGAGATTGAGGAGTGAAGACCAGATATTAACTTGTATAGCACTTTCTTCTCCTGGCAGATTTCTCCCAATGAATCTGCAGACAAGATTGAATCTCAAAATTTCAATAGTTAAATTATAATCCATCTCACTACACTTGGAGAGGGGGAAAATCAACACCAAGATGGCTACAACACTTTTTCCAAACAACAACCAGTTCACAACCATTGTTTTGCTTTTCTTTTTAAATTTTGGGGTTTGGGGTGGGGTGAGAAGGTTGAGGGGGTTATAAAAACTATGGCTGCTCAAACTTTGGATGGACTCCATATTATCATACATTAACAATATCATTACGGAACCACTCCAGAATTATTATTTTTTAAAATGGTCAACAATAGGAAGAAAGAACTCACATTTTGGACAATTTTCCGAGTATATAGCATCCCAAATCCTTCTGGCAGATGGTCCAGTGTAGCCAGTGTAACGCTCAGGGTTTAATTGGAGATTTACATATGTCATCTCACCTGCCAATGGAAAATTGTCAGTCCTTTTCTGTAATCAGCAGATGATCTTTACAATGATGCCAATCATATCTTCAAAGGGAATTAGGCATTACGCGGAAGAACAAAAAAACAGGGTTCTGTTTCTATTTTTTCAATTTATAACATGTTCCTAGTAATAACTTTCAAGGATGTGATATGATACCTAGTTTTGTTTAAAGTTTGTGATATATTTGATTAGAAAGAAAAAGGTGCATATCTGATTCATATTCCACTCTTTTTTTCTTCTTTTTTTCAGAGACCAATATAGAAACAAAAAAATTTCAGCACTTAAATGTAACATGCATCACAGAATATAACAACAACTACCATTATCAGTCTCATCATCATTTGTCCATGGATTATCGATTTCTATCCAGCCTCTGAAAGCCTTGGCGTCTAGTGTGCGGTCAACAGTACCCTGGGGATTTCCCTCTTGACATACTAAATGATCAGATGAAAGACTACGATGTGATGGTTTCTTAAATGACTCTGGAAATTCATTATCGGGACATTCACAGACACTGCAATCACGTAATCGGCACATGCCATCATCAGGCCAGAAGGGACAGTCACACCACAGCTTAACCTGAGGAAGGGACAAGTATATCAGGAGCATAGAAAATCATACCAAAAATGGCCGAATGGTAACACCTAACAAGTTGCATCATCATCTAAATGAATAATTTGTGCAATTCTTTTGAAGACCAAGCAACTCACTTAAGTTCTAACCAGGAAAGAACCCATATTGAACTTATTGCCATGTATTATTTCATATTATTGTGTCAAAGCATATCCCATTACTTTGATTAGTCATATAAGTTTCATCTAAGAGTAAGCTTGAGTTTGGTTGCAATCAAAGACTGACATTCTAAGTGAAGAATTTAAACAAGTTAGAAGGTAATTTCTCAGGACTTCCACAAATATACTAATTAAAAATACCCTGTAAATCCTGTTTATTGAAAATTGAGCATATATCCAATCCAATAAACACTAAAAACCTAAAACTTCTCCAATAATAATCTATGATGTAAATAATGACTTCATTAAATTAAAATACAGTCAAACCAGTGTAGGTAAAGTTTTCTACTATTAGCAAATATGAGTTCGTACCACACCTTAAAGTATCGGAAGAATGGAGTAGTAACAAGCTCTTGCAACAAGGGATTCAACACTGCTCCATTAAGAGTGTCTGCGGTCTCATAGTCACAACAACAGTCCTCAACTATGCCCGAATATTTACGAGAATCCTGCACAAGCACACAAAAAAAAGAAAAGAAGATAAGATAAGCTAACTAGTCACACACAACAGCAGTGGTCAGGTTCTTTATATTCTTAGGTGCCTCTTCTTCTTTAAGGAGAAATTAAAACAAGCAATGTTATAAATTGAAGTTTAACCGAGAAGTATCCAAGAATTCCACTCCAGTGTCCTGATCAAAGCCAGAGTAGCCACCGATATATCAGCTACCATCACTAATAGAAGAATAGCAGCTAAAAGAAGATATCCAAAGAGTTTTAGTCGGTTTGTTTTGTTTTAGATTAAAATTGAAACGATTTCATTCTGTTTCTCATATAGCATTGTCTAAAAGTATAATTCCTTTGTAACACAACACAATTGTATACCTACAGTGAAATGGGTTAATTTTTTCTTTTTTAGTACATGGTAATTGAAATGGGTTCATTCTATTCTTCATAATAGCATAGAAGTATATCCAATTAGAACCACATTTCTGAGTCCAAAACCAATACATCTTTTACCATAAGTATTTAAGCTATATTAGGCAACTCAAGTCTTGGAATTGAAATTTGGAATTGAAATTTGGAATTGAAGGCCCAAATATTAGCTAAATTTCAATTTGAGAATTGCAAATGCGCTTTCAATTTCAATTCCTATGCTGGAATTGAGCTGTCAAACACAGCGTTGTAGAATTCCGGAAATCCATAACAAAAACACAAGAATTGAAGACGTATAGAGAGAGAGTGCAGAAATTAAAAGAAATAACCTCAGAACAGCTGCAGATCTTGTGATTGTTAAGAAATAAAGAAATCTTCTGGGAATTCTTAGAAGTGATAGCTGTAGCTACTAAAACCGCGATCAAAGCCCCAATTACAGCACCCCATTCCCATCCCCATTTTTTCCTATCTATATTCCTCTTTTTCTTCTCCGCCATCTCCTCAGCTTCCACCATTGCAATATCTCTCTCCCCAAATTTCGCCTAAACCCTAAAATCCCAAAAATGTAGTTCTGAACCAATTTTCAATAGATTAATGCGGGGTTGTTGTTAATATTTATTTGCCTTAGGTGGGTCGGTTGAATTCAAAGCGAAATGTTCACATTGATTCGTCATTTTAGACCGAAGCAAGAAGGTTCTAAAAAGAATGCAAAAGCCTACTCGCTTTAGAGAGCGATTGGATTATACGCGAATGTACCGTCTCGGTTGAGAGTAGCGCGTGAAGTTTGAAGTTTGAGTTGAAAGACAAGGATTGAACATTGGATTGCGCGCGGCGTAGTTAGATGAATGACGTTGTTGGACCAATAAGATCTCCCTTTTTTAGCTACGTGGACTACTTTGTTGTGCGTGTGCATGTGCATGGGCATGTTTGTTAGATAGTGTCTCGACTACATAAAAAGACTTATTATTTATAAAATTAATAAATAAATATTAAGAATATATTTTTATTTTACTTCTTAAAATAATAAATTATTAATTAAATAGTGATTGTATGATTATAAAATTATATATATTTTGTTATTTTATTTTAATATTATCAAAAAGATAACTCATTTTATTTTTATGAGAAAAAGGAGAATTTACAAAAAAAAATAAAAAAAAATTAAGCTAAGTACTAAAATTCTCACCATATGGTATTTTTGAAATGGAAAAAGTAACACTCGGAGTGAAATATATCAATGCATTCCCCTGTTTCAAAACAAATAAAAAAATGCAGATGCATTCCTTATTGTGTTATATAAATTAATTATTATTTTCTCCAAATTATTTATGTGAAATTAATAACTTTTGTTTTGCTATACATGTATTTTTATCATTTCTAAAAGATAAATATTACGTTTATAATTGAAATTGCGTTTGAAAAATTATAATCTTATTCGTTTATCTACAACTTATGTTATTAAAAGTGTCATTTTATTCGACGAAAATTATAAGGGCTGTGTCATAAATAGTACAAAATGACCAAAAAGGATATAAATTATTATATAGTTTTGATATATGATAATAAATTAATTATGTAATCATCAGAAAATAATAGTTTGTTGAAAGAAAATTAATAGAGTATGTAAAATCATTTCTCATTTGGTATTCTATTTTATTATATTACGATAATAATTGTAATTAATTTATTAATAGTAATTAATTTAACAATAAATTATTATTACTTTATTTTTCTAAAATTTACACCGCTAAACTAAATAATAATAACAATAATAATAATAATAATAACAATAACAAGGATACGAAAATCACACAAAACATATAACACCGCCATCTCCACGGGGTGACCTTATCTCGCCAATGTCTTATCTTCACTCTCTTTCTAATTGTTTCTTTCGAACTCCATATATAATCGGAGCTTTCTTTTATCTTCTTCCTTATTCGTTTTGTTTTCTAAACAGAGAAATCGAAATAACAAAGCTCAAATTTCAATCATGTTGCACTGTTTTAACAAACCCATTTCATCAATATTATTGACGACTTTTCTTGTAATCTTTCTTCGTCTAATTTCAGTTAGAACCCGTGATGGCAAAAATAGGTACAGGGAAAGAGCGAGAACCTACGTACGTTGTAGGGTTTAAACGCAACCTTAAAATTATATATCTTCTTGGCACTGCGTTTTGGTCTTAAACACGACTTTAAACGTTGGCTGATGTGTTTAAATTTTCAGCGTTTGTGCAACCGAACAATTAACAAACGACAAACCTGCTTTTGATGTATAAGTGCGGTATATATACTCCAAGTAACCCAAGATACACTTAACTAATAGAGTGGATTAAAAAATTACTTGGTTTTGCCTTAAAACCTAAATTCTCAAGTTTTATTTATTATATATTTATGATAATTCCAGTCTTAACTATTTCGTATTAGGAATTTACAACTGAATTTGAGTTTTACATCAAATTATTAATAATAAAGTGAAGGAGTAATATGTATGGACTCAAAATTTAGTTTAAATTTGTGTACCATATTGGTTCCAAACATGTATAGGTATTACTTACTACCTTATATGTGTACATGCTAGACCCCGGACTCCCCATTCTCCTTTACATTTGGTATCTTCTTTCTTTAACAAAAATACTATGGCATAGTAAACACACTCGGATCCTTTATAATAAATCATATGAACCCCCTCATTTTGTAAAATGACTATAACCACACTTCAACATTTGTAGTATAAAGATAGAACCCCACATCATCAAATTATTTTCTTATAAATTTCCCAAAATTAAAAAAAAAAACTATAAAAAAACAAACAAACTTAGTTGATAATATTTACAATTATAAAGATCTCAAATATGATGAAATTAAGTGAGGATATAATATAACTTTTGCTATGGAAAAAAAATGAGAAGCTTAAGCATATATATGATATTTATCCAAATTAAAACTCCACCAAATGGGGTTAATTATATATATATCCTAGAAATGTTACCTATTGTCTACTGAGAGTAGTGCTGATAAATGATAATAAAGGTTCAGTAAAAGATTGTCCATCTTAAAGCTGAGAATTCTGTTGTCATGAAAGATCTAAACTGGGAAGCTTTATTTGGGCTGCTAGTTCTCTTGGTTGATGCCTTTTAATTACCAGGCGCCACAAAATAAAGTGGAGAAAGACAGGGTCTGGGGTTGAGGGTTCTTAATTTAACTTGTTAGTAAGTTAAGGAGAATTCAATTAGTTATTTGGTGGTTGGTGTATATATATATAGGAGCTGTGCACAATAACTATACATATATGTCTGCTATGTGTGGGGTTTAAATGATTATTGAAATATTAATTACTGGTTTAGGCTGCTCAAACAATTAATATTTAAGAATAAGAACAAGCAATAAATTAACAAATAAATTACTACTATTATCGTTTATAGGTATAGATGATCAACAGCAGAAAATGAATAAAGGAAATTAAAGTAGTACCTAAAAATTAAGTAGGCAGATATAATTAAATACCTACATTATCAGATTCTAATTTCCATTACTTTACCATGCACGTTAAATTGCTGGAAACATTCTCTGTACTCTAATGTTCTACAAGAATTCTACAAGAGAACTACATGAGCGATAGCTAGCTATATATATAGATCTTTTAAATATCAGCACATCGATCTGAGGCATAGCATGATGATCCATTAAGATTATATACGCAGATATATATATTTGGAAACAGATTTAGAGTAATGTCGACTATATATAACTAACAGTCTGCCAAACAGTTGGACGAACAAGTTTTTACACAAGCTAGCGTCCGTCAAAGTGTTTGCGTCCTCCACTCTATTATTTTATGGGAATTAATATTTTTACAAGAAAAATTGATATTTTCGCAAGACTCACATGAATGGTAAATAGAACCACACTTATATGAATGCAATCTTGTGAAAATATTAAATTTCTCTTAAAAAAATAAAATTTCTTTATTTTATTGGTGGACTATTGGTTATAGTCAATGTTGATTGTGAATCACGCCTCTCTCTCTCTCTCTCTCTCTCTCTCTGTATATATATATATATATTATTTAAGGATTAAAATTAATTAACTCCCAAGTCGCGATACATACGTACGAGATGCATGCGGTTTCTGTGAGACGAGCGAAATTGCTGTAACATGCAAATAATATCATGGCAGATGCATAAATCTATATATCTATATATTACTATATTTATGAATGTATATTCCGTACAAGTATGAAAATATTCTTATGTAGTCGACTAAGTATATAGGAGTAGTAGTTAATAAGAATAACATTAAGGCAATCTTGAACTTTAATTTCGACAAAATAATTAACCTTTATTCATCTTAGCTCGTTCTTCCACTGTTACACACGATATATATATATATATACAACAAAGATCAAGAACATAACTCTTATCTAGTATTACTTTCTTAAGTAACATACCTATATAAAGTCCAAACAAAAACAACCTTTTATTTTTTTTCCTCTTTCTTTCCTCACCAAAACAAAAACAATCAGCAATGATCCGAGATCGGCAGAAGGCCCAAATTTGGACTTCAATTGAAGTGATTCTAGTGTTGCTAAATCCCGACTCCAAATCTGGGATACAAAAAGGTAAAAAATTCAGACTTTTCCCTTCAAAGATCTTATTCAATCGTATGCTATTATATAGAATTTGTGAGGTTTTTGACTTGATTTGTGATTTTATTACAAGAGATTTGCTATAACTTTGCATTTCCTACCTGTAGCTTTACTCCACATGGAACAACTTAACATATCTCTCTCCCTCTTTTAATTTGTAATGTAAATCATGTAGGAAGAATTTAATTATTCTTAGTGGTACATAAGTATGACCAAATATGAGAATAATGCCAAACGAGCCAAGGGGGACAATTGAAATTATGGCATCCTCGGTTCTGATGATCTGTTTGATCTTTTGCAAATAATGAGTATTAATAATAGGTGATAATTATTGGATTGGTTTTCGAAACACTATTTCAGACATGAATGTGTTTGAAACATAGAAATTGAGGGGGATGATTTGAGTGCAGAGGGGTTGGATGTAAACAATCAAAAAACTTTTGTGTACTATCCTCAATTAACCGATGAGTTTATGCCTAAGTTAGGTCAATAATTTCAAACATTAGATGATGTTCACACTTTCTACAGTACATATATATGCAATGCATGCTGGTTAAAGTGTTCGAAAGTTTAATGAGAAAAAAAGGGTGGGAAACGATGAGATTTGTATGAAGGAGTATGTGTGTTATAAGCAAGAAAAGAAAAACTATTAGCCAATGTGAATGTAAAAAGAAAACGTGGATCTACAAAAGAAGGTTGTAGTGTAAGAATTGTAGTGGTAAAAAGAAATGATTTATACATAGTAAGTAAAATTGAGGAGGACCATTGTCACCCATTGTTAACCCCACATAAGAAGCATCGTTTACGATCTCATCGTAATGTGTCAACTGCCCAAAAAATTTTGAGTCAACAACTTGGCATGGTGAATATACCACAATGCCAATAATACAATTTTCTTGCAGTGCAGGCGAAAGTGTGACGCCCCCAAATCTGAGCCCACACAGCCCAAACTTGAGTCGTCAAAATACTACAACAAAATTATTACAACAAAGCACAACGTACAACAATACAGTGTATAATAATACACAACTAAGTCTTCACTATTATTGCCACACTATTTTACAAAACGTGAAGACTATGATAACTATTCCTCGGACCCTCACTCCATTCCCCGGCTAGACCCTGTTATGTTTTCATCTCCTGTTGAAAAACAATGGAACAAAAGAAAGGGTGAGCTCAAATAGCCCAGTAAAGAATATCATGACTAAGATAATGACGAATAAATTATCATTAGTCTTCAACAGTTGAGTTCTTGATAGAATACAATAGACTACAAGGTTTATATCAAAAACTGCAGTTAAATTCTTAAACAACGTTCAGATCAATAATAGCAGCGGAATGAGTAATCTATTAGAAGAATAATGCAGACTATAATGTCCACTCGGTTCTCTTTTTAGGAAAAACATCATCAACTTTTATCATCTGAAATATCATTAGTCAAGATAATACAAATTCACAGTTCCTGATCATAATCATGCACATCAACAGTTCATCTTTGTACTACGGGCCAAAGATATTCAATATAGCACCAACGGTCATGATTATACCAGATTCAGCCTTTGGTCATAATCATACCAAACAACAGTTCATCTTTGCACTACGGGCCAAAGAGAACATTCACCACGTGCCATAAAAGACACCGAACAGATGTATCGCCTTTAACCTATTATATCACCTTTAACCTATCATCTGTTCAACAAATATATCACATCTGTGCCCCCGGCCACAGATATTCACAACAGCTTGATTTTTGGATGATTAGAATGATATAAATGATGAACAGAAGAAATAGGATAACAATAAGTATCGGAAGTTTACTTTGTACAGATTCAAATAATGTCCAAATTGTCAACATGATGTGGAGTGAAATTCAAGATCCACAGTTCAGAATAACGGTTACAATTCAATAGAAAGGTTCACGTAAATAGGAAGGTTCAGTTGAAATAATGAAGTTCAACTATTATGGAACATATAATATTTTCAGGAATTATAGAAGCAATAGTTCCATAATAAATTTCGATTTAGGAGTATGAAAGAAAATAATATCCCTTACCGTAGCAGGTTTGATTAACAAAAGGTGAAGGAAATTAATACAAAGGGTTATTCACCAACAGGCGGCAATCCGCTCCGTAAGGTTATTCCCACAATTTAATAGAATTTGAGTACAAAGAGTTATTCACCAAACAGGCGGCAATCCGCTCCATAAGGTTATTCCCACAATTTAATAGAATTTGAGTACAAAGAGTTATTCACCAAACAGGCGGCAATCCGCTCCGTAAGGTTATTCTCAGAGATTAATAATGAATGAATACGAAAGGTTATTCACCAACAGGCGGCAATCCGCTCCGTAAGATTATTCCCACAATTTAATACATGGAAATAAAAGGCACGTCTTATGAGTAAGGAAGAAATAATATTATTATCGAGAATCAAATAATGATAATCCCTTACCATAGTATGTTTGAATAATGGAAGATGAAAAAGATGGTATCCCTTACCGTAGTAAGTTTTAATAATAGAAGATGAAAGAAGATGACATTCCTTACCTTGATATTGTGAAACAAGTTTATAGCCGAACAAATTCTTCCTTGTTTGTAGCAGTAAGGAATCTGACTTTTGAGTCTTCTAGAGTTTTTAAAATCTCTTTATGCTTTTAAAATAATGTTACTCTCGGAAACATAGACGACATAGACTCAAGAATCACTCAATTCGGAGTTAATATGAATGAGTTATGAATTTTCAAAACTAAGACTGAAAATAGTGACGAAAATTAGAATAGGTTACGGTTTTTAGTATTTTAAGACGTGAAGATGATTTCAGATGACTTTTCTTCCTTCTTCAAAGTTGTAGAGGACGAAAAACTGAAGAGACAGGCTTTTAATTCATTAAATTCTGACAAATAATGAATTTACTACGATTTTTCGAAAGAGTTGCTGTACATAAGAAAATTCTACTCGGGAATTCAAAGAAGAATGCAAAAGATTTCAAAACTAGGAATGACTTAAGAACACTTAGAGAGAACTTACACAAAAAGTATTTAGAGAGAGAAAGAAAGAACAAGTAAGGAAGTTTATGAAAAATCCTTAAGTTAAGGCTTCTATTTATAGCCAAAAATCTTATCATTCCTTTAATCTAAACCATTCATTTAAAGATCATCTTTTAATCTACACCATCCATTTCAAATATTATATTATCTTTAATCTACACCATTCATTTCATATCACCTAATAATCACCTAACTTTGTATTATAAACAAATCAATTTAATTATTCAACAATAATTCACACTTTAATCTACACCATTCATTTCATATCACCTAATAATCACCTAACTTTATATTATAAACAAATCAATTCAATTATTCAAC
This sequence comes from Hedera helix, assembly GCA_947179155.2. Lineage (NCBI taxonomy): Eukaryota > Viridiplantae > Streptophyta > Magnoliopsida > Apiales > Araliaceae > Hedera > Hedera helix. The sequence goes on along the minus strand of OX359268.1, from coordinate 36,198,785 downwards.
AATAATTCACACTCTAATCTACACCATTCATTTCATATCACCTAATAATCACCTAACTTTATATTATAAACAAATAACTTTATCAATTCAATTATTATGACTAATTGTTATAAATACAGTATAGTTAGCTCTTAGATATCAAGTCAATAAATTAATGAAATACAATTGTTTAAATAACATCATAATAGAGATAATAATAATGTAAAAGAAAGCATACGTTACTGTGTAATGACAATTATTGATTCAATAATGTGAATTACTGTGCATATGTTACTGTGACAATTATTAGGTTCAATAATTTTAAAAACAGTGCAGCAACAATTATTGACTCAATGATATAAAATACAGTGTGATGACAATTATTAAATCAATAATGCAAAATACTGTGTAACAACAATTATTGAATTGATAATATAAAATATTATGCAGTGACAATTATCGATGAAATGATGCGTAACAGTTACGGTGTCAATTATCAGACCAATAATATGAGACACTATGCAATACCGTGTGTTACTGTAGAGTACCGTGTGCTACAGAAAATACCAAAAACTACCGTATGCTACTATTCTTTTATCACCGGTATTTTAACAGTTCCGTTGACTATTTTTATTTAAAAAGGTTACTTCTGTCGTTTTCTATATCCGACAAATATTCCGTTGTGGGGTCCACCAATAATTTATTATTTCGGCGCCGTCGTACGGCACGAATATTCCCCGACCAAACGAATATTCCCCGACAAAGCGAATATTGTCCGACAAAATAAAATTTGCACATAACATCCTTAACTTTCCATTTTGTTAATTTAACCACTTACTGTTTCAAAAATATATATATATATATATATATATATATATATGAAGAAAAATTAAATTTTGTATTTCATAAAATTCGGGGTCTTACAACCTCCCCTCCTTATGAAATTTCGTCCCCGAAATTGACGTACCAGGCATTTCATAGTTATCCTCCTGATTTTCAGATGCCATACAAAACTGTTGTCACAAAATAATTGTTAGTTCAAACAAATTGACTCATCTCTTCATGTTTCTACATTCAAATCGATTCATTAGATAAAAAAAATCTAATTTAGGTAGGACACACTAGTAATTGATTCTATTCGTCTCTCCCCTCCTAGTTCTAACCCTAGATCTCCATTAAAGACCATATCCCTAAGCTCTGATGCTAACTGTGACTCTCATCCCACCATAGGGACAGCACCTCACAATGGTACCTATCAGTTTGCCACCTGTACTATAGGCGTCCCCTACGGAGAGTCTGGCTTCGGTGCATCCCCTTTCCCTAGGAAGTCACCAGCGAGAGGGTCGGGGCTCTTCGTTATATGGCTCTGATACCAACTGTGACGCCCCCAAATCTGAGCCCACACAGCCCAAACTTGAGTCGTCAAAATACTACAACAAAATTATTACAACAAAGCACAACGTACAACAATACAGTGTATAATAATACACAACTAAGTCTTCACTATTATTGCCACACTATTTTACAAAACGTGAAGACTATGATAACTATTCCTCGGACCCTCACTCCATTCCCCGGCTAGACCCTGTTATGTTTTCATCTCCTGTTGAAAAACAATGGAACAAAAGAAAGGGTGAGCTCAAATAGCCCAGTAAAGAATATCATGACTAAGATAATGACGAATAAATTATCATTAGTCTTCAACAGTTGAGTTCTTGATAGAATACAATAGACTACAAGGTTTATATCAAAAACTGCAGTTAAATTCTTAAACAACGTTCAGATCAATAATAGCAGCGGAATGAGTAATCTATTAGAAGAATAATGCAGACTATAATGTCCACTCGGTTCTCTTTTTAGGAAAAACATCATCAACTTTTATCATCTGAAATATCATTAGTCAAGATAATACAAATTCACAGTTCCTGATCATAATCATGCACATCAACAGTTCATCTTTGTACTACGGGCCAAAGATATTCAATATAGCACCAACGGTCATGATTATACCAGATTCAGCCTTTGGTCATAATCATACCAAACAACAGTTCATCTTTGCACTACGGGCCAAAGAGAACATTCACCACGTGCCATAAAAGACACCGAACAGATGTATCGCCTTTAACCTATTATATCGCCTTTAACCTATCATCTGTTCAACAAATATATCACATCTGTGCCCCCGGCCACAGATATTCACAACAGCTTGATTTTTGGATGATTAGAATGATATAAATGATGAACAGAAGAAATAGGATAACAATAAGTATCGGAAGTTTACTTTGTACAGATTCAAATAATGTCCAAATTATCAACATGATGTGGAGTGAAATTCAAGATCCACAGTTCAGAATAACGGTTACAATTCAATAGAAATGTTCACGTAAATAGGAAGGTTCAGTTGAAATAATGAAGTTCAACTATTATGGAACATATAATATTTTCAGGAATTATAGAAGCAATAGTTCCATAATAAATTTCGATTTAGGAGTATGAAAGAAAATAATATCCCTTACTGTAGCAGGTTTGATTAACAAAAGGTGAAGGAAATTAATACAAAGGGTTATTCACCAACAGGCGGCAATCCGCTCCGTAAGGTTATTCCCACAATTTAATAGAATTTGAGTACAAAGAGTTATTCACCAAACAGGCGGCAATCCGCTCCATAAGGTTATTCCCACAATTTAATAGAATTTGAGTACAAAGAGTTATTCACCAAACAGGCGGCAATCCGCTCCGTAAGGTTATTCTCAGAGATTAATAATGAATGAATACGAAAGGTTATTCACCAACAGGCGGCAATCCGCTCCGTAAGGTTATTCCCACAATTTAATACATGGAAATAAAAGGCACGTCTTATGAGTAAGGAAAAAACAATATTATTATCGAGAATCAAATAATGATAATCCCTTACCATAGTATGTTTGAATAATGGAAGATGAAAAAGATGGTATCCCTTACCGTAGTAAGTTTTAATAATAGAAGATGAAAGAAGATGACATTCCTTACCTTGATATTGTGAAACAAGTTTATAGCCGAACAAATCCTTCCTTGTTTGTAGCAGTAAGGAATCTGACTTTTGAGTCTTCTAGAGTTTTTAAAATCTCTTTATGCTTTTAAAATAATGTTACTCTCGGAAAGATAGACGACATAGACTCAAGAATCACTCAATTCGGAGTTAATATGAATGAGTTATGAATTTTCAAAACTAAGACTGAAAATAGTGACGAAAATTAGAATAGGTTACGGTTTTTAGTATTTTAAGACGTGAAGATGATTTCAGATGACTTTTCTTCCTTCTTCAAAGTTGTAGAGGACGAAAAACTGAAGAGACAGGCTTTTAATTCATTAAATTCTGACAAATAATGAATTTACTACGATTTTTCGAAAGAGTTGCTGTACATAAGAAAATTCTACTCGGGAATTCAAAGAAGAATGCAAAAGATTTCAAAACTAGGAATGACTTAAGAACACTTAGAGAGAACTTACACAAAAAGTATTTAGAGAGAGAAAGAAAGAACAAGTAAGGAAGTTTATGAAAAATCCTTAAGTTAAGGCTTCTATTTATAGCCAAAACTCTTATCATTCCTTTAATCTAAACCATTCATTTAAAGATCATCTTTTAATCTACACCATCCATTTCAAATATTATATTATCTTTAATCTACACCATTCATTTCATATCACCTAATAATCACCTAACTTTGTATTATAAACAAATCAATTTAATTATTCAACAATAATTCACACTTTAATCTACACCATTCATTTCATATCACCTAATAATCACCTAACTTTATATTATAAACAAATCAATTCAATTATTCAACAATAATTCACACTCTAATCTACACCATTCATTTCATATCACCTAATAATCACCTAACTTTATATTATAAACAAATAACTTTATCAATTCAATTATTATGACTAATTGTTATAAATACAGTATAGTTAGCTCTTAGATATCAAGTCAATAAATTAATGAAATACAATTGTTTAAATAACATCATAATAGAGATAATAATAATGTAAAAGAAAGCATACGTTACTGTGTAATGACAATTATTGATTCAATAATGTGAATTACTGTGCATATGTTACTGTGACAATTATTAGGTTCAATAATTTTAAAAACAGTGCAGCAACAATTATTGACTCAATGATATAAAATACAGTGTGATGACAATTATTAAATCAATAATGCAAAATACTGTGTAACAACAATTATTGAATTGATAATATAAAATATTATGCAGTGACAATTATCGATGAAATGATGCGTAACAGTTACGGTGTCAATTATCAGACCAATAATATGAGACACTATGCAATACCGTGTGTTACTGTAGAGTACCGTGTGCTACAGAAAATACCAAAAACTACCGTATGCTACTATTCTTTTATCACCGGTATTTTAACAGTTCCGTTGACTATTTTTATTTAAAAAGGTTACTTCTGTCGTTTTCTATATCCGACAAATATTCCGTTGTGGGGTCCACCAATAATTTATTATTTCGGCGCCGTCGTACGGCACGAATATTCCCCGACCAAACGAATATTCCCCGACAAAGCGAATATTGTCCGACAAAATAAAATTTGCACATAACATCCTTAACTTTCAATTTTGTTAATTTAACCACTTACTGTTTCAAAAAAAAAAAATATATATATATATATATGAAGAAAAATTAAATTTTGTATTTCATAAAATTCGGGGTCTTACAGAAAGAGTTTGAAAATATTGGTTGCATGCAATGAGATTTGTATAACTCTAAAAAAAATAAGCGCAATGAGTTGAAGGGACATGACGGCGATATGTTGAATGAGTACTTGAAGTTAAAACAACAAAAGAATCATTCACTCGTTGTTTTTGGGTCGATGCAACTTCTAGACAGGCTTATAGATTTTATGGTGATATTGTCATTTTTTATAGCACATACAATATTAATCGTTACGAAATGATATTTGCACCACTAATGGGGGTTAATGACCATGATCAAACTATTGTATTTGGTTGTGCTTTCTTAAGTGATGAAACCGTAGAGACGTTTATTTGGCTTTTCAAGTGTTTTTTGGAAGCAATGTCAGGTGATGCACTTGAAATGATTATCACCGATCAGGATCCGTTTATGACAAATGTCATTTCACAGATTCTTCTTAATCCATTTCATAGGTATTGTAGTTGACACATTTTGTCCAAAATTTCAGAGAAGATTGACTCGGTCAAATTCAGTGCTTATTATAAAGAGTTTTTAGATTGCACTTGGAATTCAGAGACTGTGGAAGAGTTTGACTCCACTTAGGTGGAGCTTGTGGAGAAAAGTGGGTTAAATGCTAATAAATGGTTACAATCAATGTACGACATCCGTTCTAGATGTGTACCCGTACATATGAATCATGTTTTTTCAACAGACATGTCAAATAGCCAACGAGCGGAGAGTGCTCACGTATTTTTAAAAAAAATTATTTCTAAAGGAAATTCTTTAGTAAATTTTATTATTCAATTTGGTCGAGGCTTTCAGCACCAACGACATGTAGAGTTTGTTTCGAATAACAAAGATTTGATTGAGAGGCTGAAAATGAAAATTGGTCATGACTTCTTATTTCAAATGGTTGACATTTATACACATTCTACATATTATAAATTTAAAGATGAGTTGTGTAAGAGCTTGAATTATAGGTTTAAAATTTTGAAGGAGGATGTCAACTACCATGTGTTAAGATTTACCGAAAGAATGTCAACAAGTTTAAAGTAAAAGAAATTTATTATGGCAAATCTTTGGATTATGCAAAATGCACTTACAAAAAGTTTAAAAGTTTGAGAGTTTGAGAATCATATATTGACATGTGATAACTTACTTGAATAAGTATCATAATCTTGACAAATTATCTACAAAATACATTTTGAAGAGGTGGACAAAGACGACAAAACCAAGTAGTTTAATTGATGATAATGGTGTGGCGATAAAGGATGACAAGCCATACTTACTCTTGCGGAGTCAATTGATTCAACATTATTTAGATTTGATTGATAGGGCTCTCATAAATGAAGAAACCACAAATATTTTAAAAAATTATTTAGATAATGTGGATGAAAAGATCAATCAAATTATTGGGAAAAATGCTTATGAAAGAAACAATGAAATGGAGTGTGGTGGAATGAGTGTATCCAAGTCAGTTAACATGACTTGTACTTATGAACATAGCTATATTAAGTCGAACCAAATATGAGCAAAAGGGTGTAACAAAAGGCTCAAGGGTGGCAATAAAAAATGCTTTGGGAAAAATAAAAAATCCCAAGGGTAGACGTTGTCATAGATGTGACAAAATTGGTGTGACACACGATAAAATAAACTGCCGGTGCTTAATAATCCGTAAACACGTTACCTATTTTGACTTTGCTATTTGTTTTAAAATGATTTTTTTTTAGATTTATATTTGACTTTCTTATTTCTAAAAATGTAAAACTGAAGCATCAACTGATGACGCTACTTAAGATTCGAGTTTAGATGATGACAATGATTCACCCACAGGTGCAATACTGAACTGTTATACCAATACTTGTATTTTTATATTTTTGTATTAATTTTTTTTTTTTACAGAGTTAGCTTTAGAATTGCAGTAATCATGGAGTTACTTGGGACCCCTCTTCATTGGAGTTTATAGACTGTTTGAGCTAGTGTTAAACTGCTTTTTTTTTTTCTTGTTAGGATTTGTACTGTCTTGGAGTTGGGTTTTGTACTGTCTTGGACTTGGAACGACACTTATTTTCTTGTATGGTTTTGTATTGTCTTAGAGTTGGGCCCTACAATTAGACTGCTTCTATTAGACTTTATGAATTACTGTTAAATTGCTTCTATTATTCTGTAATGGAGATTTGTAATGTGGTATCTCGATGAGTTCAATTAAGAAATGTTGTACATTTTATTTTTATTGGTGACATTTTGTTGGTTAACATTTCAGATGGAATAACTGGGACTGCTTGACATATCTGATTACTTACCTTTATTTGTGTGTGTTTGGTGCCTTATACAGAACATAGCTCTAATAAATTGGATAATAGATTAATGTCCACATTTTTAAATAAAGTTTTAAGAAACACCAAGTGATAGCGTTCTTATTCATTACAAGTCTTCAACAAATTGGAAGTCTAAAATACAGCTTATGTTTTATCTCCACTCTTTAGTGGCATGATTGCAATCAATTAGAAGAGCCTCATTTCCATAGATGAACACTCTCATTCGATGTTATGTTTCTCTTCCTTTTCAAGTCTACCACAGTAAATAGAAAATTAGTATACACTTTGGACAATAATATATAGTTGTAAACATGTAGTGGTAGTCACTACCCTTAACAAGTAACATTTGCAGACTAAGTATCACATACATTCCACTATCACAAGCTTAAAGATAATTATATGCTACAATACATAGCTGCATTTTTGAGACAATGACTCACAGACAATTGATGCTAGAATAAGATGTTAAATAAGGAAAAACTACCTCCATTTATTAAACAATTTCATTACAAAGCAACTATATCTTCATTAAAAACAACAAAAACCACAACATGAAAGGAAAAATAAACACCCAGTACACGACTCTTTTCTTCACTCTTTTATTGTTCAATTTCATCTCCTCAATTTTTACCACCAACTCTTGAATTTTCTTTTCTACAATAGCTTTATCATTTTTGGCATCGACAATAACAATAGTCATCTCGTCAATCCTCTTTTTTAAAACTTGTACTTCAGACTTCAATTCATTATTTTCACGATAATACTGAGTAATTCTTGAGCGCGGTGACAATGCTGGATCAATCCATTTAAACAAGTCACATGGTATTGTTTTATAATTTGGACAACCAACAATCGTTTCCCGGGATTTATTTTGTTCCATGAAACCTTCACAGGTGAAGGAACTTCACATTTGTAACTGCGGGATGAGCTCCTTGATAAATGTGTGCTCATGACTTGGGAGGAAAAATAGTTAGGGTTTACATAAGAGCTAACCTAAGTAATATCATGTTATAAACCAAGAAAAAATATATTTACAATATCCCATAAGAATATAAAGAAATGAAAATAGTGATTATACATAGGAAGCATAAACATAAAATGCATTCCCATTGTTCAACTGTGATAATCTGGTACAATAAATAGATTTTAAGTTTTCTAACCCTTGTAGTGCTTCTATAGGTTTTTTTTTTACAAATCTCACAAGACTCAGACATTTAAAACTCATATCAAAATTAGTAGCGTCCATGGTTTGGAGTAACATTTAAAACCCATATCAACGCTACAACAAATCTCTTATAACAAAATCACAAATCAAGTCAAAACCTCACAAATCCCATATAAGCATACGATTGAATAAGATTTTTGAAGGGAAAAGTCTGAATTTTTTACCTTTCTGTATCCCAGATTTGGAGTCTGGATTTAGCAACACCAGAATCACTTCAATCGAAGCCCAGATCTGGACCTTCTGCCAATCTCGGACTGTTTTGTCTAGCTAAGTCTTATAACTTGAGGAGAGAGAAAGATAGGAGTTGGGTCTTTGCTAATTGTTTTTGTTTTGGTGAGGAGATAGACAGGAAAAAAACACTAAAAAACTGTTTTTATTTGGACTTGATATAGGTATGTTACTTAAAAAAGTAATGCTAGATAAGAGTAATGCTCTTTATCCTTACTGTATAGATATATAATGCTCTTAATTCTTGTTGTGTGTGTGTGTGTGTGTATATATATATATATATATATATATATATATATACTAGTAATTGTCCATGCCTGAAGGCACGACATAACAAAAAATTAAATTAAGATTAAAAAAATAAAAATATTATTATAATCTGTATTGCTATTAAGAAAATTATAAAATATAAAAATTATTATTATCGGTATTGTTGTTGTTGTTGTTATCGGTATTATTCTTCTTCTTCTTCTTCTTCTTCTTCTTCTTCTTCTTCTTATTATTATTATTATTATTATTATTATTATTATTATTATTATTATTATTATTATTATTATCATTACTATTGTTATTACTATTATTATATTATAATTATTATTATTATTATTTTTTATTTTTTTAAGTATTATTATTATTATTATTATTATTATTATTATTATTATTATTTTTATCCTTATTATTGTTATTAGTATTGTTGTTATTGTTATAATTATAATTATTATTACTATTATTATTATTACTGTTATTATATTAATTATTATTATTATTATTATTATTATTATTATCGTTATTATTATTATTATAATAATTACTATTATTACTATTATTATATTATAATTATAATTATTATTAGTATTATTACTATTACTACTATTGTTATTATTATTATTATTTTAATTATTACTATTACTATTATTATTATTATCTAAATTATTATTTTTATTATTTTGAGAGAAAATAAGGGAATTATTTTTATTTATTTATTGCAGAGAATTTATTCTATTACAATTCAATTTAAAAAAAATTAGCGATTAAGTCAATACCATAGTGTTTGTTCAATAATTATTGTTTAAGTGTTTTATCTGTTCCATCTCTGCATTAGTGATTTGACTAAACCATTTCATAATGCAATTTTATAGTGCATTTGAACGTCCAAATAAATTAAACACTGTGACCAAATAATTACAATTAATGTGTTTGAAATACTTGCTACGTTAAATTAAGCACATTTGTTCAACTAATTACAATTAATATGTTTGAAATTTCAAATACACTATAAAATTTTATTTACTTCAAAATTTTAAATATACTTCATTTAACTCATAAATATAATTACGTTTGAAAATTTAAATACATTAAATACTAATACAATACAATGGCAGAGAAAATTTTGGGGGGAAATTTATTAAGTAAGAATCAATCTGAGTCATTAAATTTGGGTAAACTAATCTGAATCGTTATTGTACTTTGCCAAATAAGAGATTCAAATAAGAGTAAATTGTTCGTGTCTAAAGGCACGACATAACGAAAAATTAAATTTAAATTCAAAAAATAAAAATATTATTATTATCTGTATTATTATAAAGGAAATTATAAAATATAAAATTATAAATATTAATATTATCGGTATTATTATTATTATTATTATTATTATTATTATTATTATTATTATTATTATTATTATTATTATTATTATTATTATTATTATTATTATAGTTATTATTATTATCTTATCAGTATTATTATTATTATTATTATTATTATTATAATTATTATTATTACTATTATCAGTATTATTATTATTATTATCGGTATTATTATTATTATTATTATTACTACTACTACTATTATTATTATTATTACTATTATTGTTATTACTATTATTATTATTATTATTATTACTATTATTATTATTATTATTAATAGTAATAATAATAATAGAAATAACAATAATAGTAATAGTAGTAGTAGTAGTAGTAGTAGTAGTAGTAGTAGTAGTAGTAATAATAATAATAATAATAATAATAATAATAATAATAATAATAATAATAATAATAATAATAATAATAATACAGAATAATAATACTGATAATAGTAATAATAATAATAATAATAATAATAATAATAATAATACAGAATAATAATACTGATAATAGTAATAATAATAATAATAATAATAATAATAATAATATTGATAATAATAATAATATTGATAATAATAATAATAAATATAATAATAATAATATTAATAATAATAATAATAATAATACCTATAATATTAATATTTATAATTTTTATATTTTATAATTTTTAATATGAATATTAATTTTTAATATTAATTTTAATTTATTTTTTATATTATAATTTTTCGTTATTATAATACATATAATATATTACATGTGTAGATGGTAACGTGAGGTTAAAAGGCTAATGCAGTATGTTAGTAGGCTAACGGTCACGTCAGGTTAAAAGGCTAATGCAGTATGTCAGTATAGCCGTTGGATTGGACTGTAGGCTAATGGGCTCAAATCTCGATGGCCAGCCAACTAGCTAAGGCAATGTAAAATCAGGGTCATGATAGAAATAAGCTGATCATGTAGGGCCCACGCGTCTTTTTGAAAATTATGTTCCCAAGAAAAAGAAAAACCGACTGACTGCAACTTTAATAAATATATTATTGTTGGGCGGCGTGAGTTTTGGGGGGAAATATGATAAAGAAAAATTAATCTGGACCATTGAATTTGGGTAAATTAATCTTAGCCGTTTTTGTGCTTTCTCAAATTTAGAATTCAAAAATGGTTGTGTTTTATTATATATATATATATATATATATATAATCAATCAAAGATGGACCATAGCAATTTTTCATTCAACACAATCTTGTCGGTCTGTTACGAGATCGAATGACTAAGAAATAAACATATTGCATAATAGTTATTAGTACTATCGCACAATTGTTATACAGTATATAACCCACATAAAAATATTCATATTACCCCTCAGATGCACCGCACAATTCTTATGCGCGCAATAAGGGTTAAAGCTTTAAAAAAAATAGCACTGCATAACTGTTATGTGGTACCTAAAAAAAATTTAGGTATCGCATAACTGTTATGCGATAGGAGAAAAAAAAAATTAAAGAACACCACATAACAGTTATACAGTATCTAAATAGGAGGGGGGAGAAATTAAAGAACACCGCATAATAATTATGCGGTATGTTAAAAAAATAATCAAGGCTTCTCTTCCTCAATTTCATCAATTACCACCAATCCTCACACTCACTGATGAATAGGTTTTATACCTTTAAATTAGATATTTCTGGACTTAAGTTTTGTTGCTTTTGTGAGAATTTTATTTGTTTTTATGTTTGTTTTGCAGGAAATGACTTTGGAAGGCCAAAATGGAAAAAAATGAGCATTAATGACAATTTTGTAATTTTGGAGAGAGAAAGAAGGCCACCACCCTGTTACCATTGTTAAAACAAGGGTCGTCGCCCTTGTTTGCGGGTCAGAAACTGTAAGGTTGTTTGGGTTGTCTGATGTTATTTTGGAATAGGATTCTTGTGGCTGATTTGTAATAGGATACTTGGAGAGAAGTTAAGGAGGATATATCATTATATTATATCATGTTATTAACTAAAGAAAAAAGATAACTTTTGGAGAGATTTTTCACTAGTGCAAGGATTAAAGGTTATTTTGCAATTTCAACTATGTCGGCTAAGTTCTTTATTTTCAGTCATAAGGGATGTTAAACTTTATTTAAAATTAATGGTTTGATTAAGTTTATATTATCTTATCATTATTATATGAGATTTGTTCTTGATGATTTACTTTAATTGATGAATAATATTTGATTTGATTGATTTAATATAGTTAGTTAAATTGATTGAGTTTTTATTATCTGTTAGATTAAGATATAGTATTAAGTAAACGATATTGTATCTGATCATAAGTAGCAATTAGTAATATTTGATTGTGGTCAAGCTTTTGAATATTATTATGGTTATCAAGAAGGCAAGTTCAATAATCTGCGATTATGTAATTATTGCTTGGAATAATTTAATTATCTAATTCTTAGTGCTACTGTAAGACCCTGAATTTATGAAATACAAAATTTAATTTTTCTTCATATATATTTTTCCTGAAACAGTAAGTGGTTAAATTGACGAAATTGAAAGTTAAGGATGTTATGTGCAAATTTTATTTTGACGGACAATATTCGTTTTGTCGGGGAATATTCGTGTCGTACGACGGCGCCGAAATAACAAATTATTTGTGGACCCCACAACGGAATATTTGTCGGATATAGAAAACGACAGAAGTAACCTTTTTAAATAAAAATAGTCAACGGTGTTAACTATTAAAATACCGGTGATAAAAGAATGGTAGCATACGGTAATTTATGGTATTTTCTGTAGCACACGGTACTCTACAGTAGCACACGGTATCGCACAGTGTCTCATATTATTGACACCGTAACTGTTACGCATCATTTCATCGATAATTGTCACTGCTTAATATTTTATATTATCAATTCAATAATTGTCGTTACACAGTATTTTGCATTATTGATTCAATAATTGTCATTACACTGTATTTCATATCATCGACTCAATAATTGTTGGTGCACTGTAGTTTAAAATTATTGAATCCAATAATTGTCACAGTAGCAAATACACTATAATTTATATTATTAAATTAATAAAAATATGTAACGTGTTTCTTACATTATTATGGTAACATTATTTTATATGTTGGACTCACAGGAAGAATAAATAAATAAATAAATAAAATAAAATAATTAATTTTACTATTTAAAATAGTAACGTGAATAGTGACGTGAATAGTAACGTGAATAGTAAGAAACATGTGGGACCCACTGTGGGGCCCACACGAAATGTGAGAAATGTGTGTGCTGGGAATGGGTTGGTGGAGGCTGCGCAGCAGCCTCTGCTGAATTTTTTTTCTGTTCACCTACCACGCATAGTGCCTTATTTTCTCCTATAAATAGCTTGTTCAGCTGAATAGAAAAATCACACCTAAAACATAAAATTTTTCTATAAGAATTTTATGAGTTTTCTCTGAGAATAGTAAGGTTATTTTGAGAGTTTGAAAGCCAAAAGGAGTGCAGGAATTTTTCAAGTAAGTCTTTTATTAAAGAGTAGTAATTTTATAAATTCCTATTTTTCACGGTATTCACAAATCTTCCTTTAGAAGACTCTTCTTTAAGAAGATTCATTTTTAAAAGCTTTCTTTGGAAGATTTATTTTGGAATATTATTTTTAAAACTATTTAAAAGTAGTTATATTATACTACAAAAATTATGTTAAATATATATAATTTTGATAATTCATATTATACGAGTTATCATACACTTTGAAATTTATATGTGGAAATTACTAATTTTATTATAAAAATATAGGTTGATCAACCTCATTTAAATCAATATCCAGTCACGTGTTAAGGTAAGGGGTATCATTCTTTTCATCATCATAAATGGATATTATTTTCTTTCTTACTTAAAGGGATTATCATTCTTTGATTCTCGAAAATAATATCGTTTCTTTCTTGTGCCATTTACTTCCATGTATTAAATTGTGGGAATAACCTTACGGCGCGGTTTACCGCCTGTTGGTGAATAACCTTTTGTATTCATTCCTTATTAATCTTTGAGAATAACCTTACGGTGCGGATTATCGCCTGTTTGGTGAATAACTCTTCGTATTCAAATTGATGAGAATAACCTTACGGTGCGGATTATCGCCTGTTTGGTGAATAACTCTTCGTATTCAAATTGATGGGAATAACCTTACGGCGCGGATTATCGCCTGTTTGGTGAATAACTCTTCGTATACAAATTGATGGGAATAACCTTACGGCGCGGATTATCGCCTGTTGGTGAATAACCCTTTTTATTTGTCTCGTGTGGAAATAATTTGTCTACACGAATTATCACATGACACTTTTATTCCATATTCGTAAGTGATATAATTTTCCTTTATACTCATAAGGGATACCATCTTTTTCATCTTCCATTATTCAAACTTACTATGGTAAGGGATATTAATTTCCTTCACCTTTTGTTAATCAAACCTGCTACGGTAAGGGATATTATTTTCTTTCATACTCCTAAATCGAAACTTATTATGGAACTATTGCTTCTATAATTCCTGAAAATATTATATGTTCCATAATAGTTGAATTTCATTATTTCAACTGAACCTTCCTATTTTCTGAACATTTCTATTGAACTGTAACCGTTATTCTGAACTGTGAATCTTGAATATCATTTTTAAATTTCACTCCACATCATGTTGGCAATTTGGACATTATTTGAATCTGCACAAAGTAAACTTCCGATACTTATTGTTTATCCTGTTCTTCTGTTCATCATTTGTATCAATGTTATTTGTATTAATCATCAAGAATCAAGTTGTTGTGAATATCTGTGGCCAGGGGCACAGATGTGATATAATTGTTGAACAGAAGATAGGTTAAAGGCGATATACTAGGTTAAAGGCGATACATCTGTTCGGTGTCTTTTATGGCACGTGGTGAATGTTCTCTTTGGCCCGTAGTGCAAAGATGAACTGTTGGTTGGTATGATTATGACCAAAGGCTGAATCTGGTATAATCATGACCGTTGGTGCTTTATTGAATATCTTTGGCCCGTAGTGCAAAGATGAACTGTTGATTTGCATGATTATGACCAGGAACTGTGAATTTTTATTATCATGACTAATGGTATTTCAGATGATAAAAGTTGATGATATTTTTACTAAAAAGAGAAGCAAGTGGACATTATAGTCTGCATTATTCTTCTAATAGATTGCTCATTCCGCTGCTATTATTGATCTGAACGTTGTTTAAGAATTTAACTGCAGTTTTTGATATAAACCTTGTAGTCTATTGTATTCTATCAAGAACTCAACTGTTGAAGGCTAATGATAAATTATTCGTCATTATCTTAGTCATGATATTTCTTACTGGGCTATTTGAGCTCACCCTTTCTTTTCGTTCCATTGTTCAACAGGAGATGAGAACGTAACGGGGTCTAGCCGGGGAATGGAGTGAGAGTGCGGGGATAGCTATCATAGTCTTCACGTGTTATAAAATAGTGTGGCAATAATAATGAAGACTTAGTTGTGTTGTATTATCCACTGTATTGTTGTACGTTGTATTTCATTGTAATAATTTTGTTGTAGTCTTTTGACGACTCAAGTTTGGGCTGTGTGGGCTCAGATTTGGGGGCGTCACAGTTGGCATCAGAGCTTAGGGATATGGTCTTTAATGGAGATCTGGGGTTAGAACTAGGAGGGGAGAGACGAATAGAATCAGTCACTAGTATGTCCTACCTAAATTAGATTTTATTATCTAATGAGTTGATTTGAATATAGGGACATGAAGTGATGAGTCAGCTTATTTGAACTAACATTTATTTTGTGACCACAGTTTAGTATGGCATCTGGAAATCAAGAGGTTAACTATGGAATACCCGAAGCAAATGTAGCCGAGAATCAGGAGGCCCCAAACAATCCTCCTGCCAACTCAGGAAATAATGTTCCTGATAACATGATGAACGATGGATTCTTTAGGAATTTCATGCAGTTCATACAGAATCAAGCAAGAGGAAATCCAGTCAATAATAACGGTAGAAACGCTGGTAATTTGAGGATGGTCACTGTCAAGCAATTTAAAGAATTGGGACCACCTGAATTCCACGGGAAGCCTGACCCACTCAAAGCGGAGGCATGGCTGAAGCAGACGACAAAAATACTTGATGTCTTACAATGTGCTGATGATCAAAAGGTGCCATTTGCCACTTTTATGTTACGAGGTGAGGCGGACCATTGGTGGGAAGCGGTAAAATGTATCCAACCTTCAGCACTCGAAATGTCTTGGACAGAATTCGAAGAACTGTTTAACGAGAAGTATTTCCCAGAAAGCATCCGCCATATGAAAGAGGTGGAATTCATTAAGCTGGAGCAGGGAAACATGACAGTTTCCCAATATGAAACTAAGTTCGCCGAGTTATCTCGTTTTGCCACCCATCTAGTGGATGACGAAGCACGAATGAGTCGGATGTTCCTAAGAGGTTTGAGACTCAAAATTCGTCAACAACTTAGCTCTCATAAATTCAGTTTGTATTCAGATGTTGTGGATAGGGCTCAAAGGGTGGAGCAAACAGATGAAACATTGCAGCCAAGACTTAATGATCAGCATAGAGAAAGGAATGACAACAACCACAGGAACGAGAACCATCGAGGAGGTAACCAACACTTCGGTGGTAATTCCACATCAAATAACAGAAGAGGAGAATCCAGTGGGAACAATTTCAAAAGAAAGAGATTCCATAATAATTATGGAAGGGCACCAGCACCAGTACCAGCACCAGCACCGACCCCAGTTTCAAGGGGAGAAGATCGACCACCAGTGAGATGCTATAGGTGTGGTCAGGAAGGTCACATCAGCCCAAACTGTACACTGCAGTCCAAAAAGTGCTACAGTTGTGGGAAAGAGGGTCATCTTGCGCGGTTTTGTCCTGCCACAAAATCGAGTCCAGCTGCAATGATGATACCAAAAGCTAGTGCGGATAAGGGAAAATCTGTAGTTCAAGGGAGAGCTTTTGTTGTGACATCCCAAATGGCACGAAACTCGAACGAGGTGATAACCGGTAAGCTATTCATAAATTCTCGTGAAGTCTACGCTTTGTTAGATACTGGCTCTACCCATTCTTTTATCTCACCTGCATGTGCTCAGCGTTTAAACTTAACTCCTGAAAATTTGGACTTTGACTTATCAGTTGAAACCCCATTAGGAGAAATGACCATTACATCTACTGTCTATAAATCTTGCCTAGTTCAAATCAACAACCTCACATTACCTGTTGACCTTATTTCTTTGGAGATGCATGAATTTGATGTGATTTTTGGAATTGATTGGTTGACTACCCATCATGCTAAAATTGATTGTTTTCATAAGATTATTAGTTTTCATATTCCTAATCAACCTGTCATGCAAATTCAAGCAACTAAACCATTGAAATCTATAACTGTTATTTCTAGCCATAAAGCCATTCGTTTATTGAAAAACGGATGTCAAGCCTTTTTAGCTCATGTCACTGATTTGAACAAAAATACGTCAAACTTGAATGATATTCCCATTGTTAATGAGTTTCCTGACGTTTTTCCGGAGGAACTTCCTGGCTTACCCCCAAACCGAGAAATTGAATTCTGTATCGATCTTGAACCCGGTACTAAGCCCATTTCCAAAACTCCATACCGAATGACTCCCATTGAACTTTAAGAGTTAAAAGTCCAACTACAGGAATTGTTGGATACTGGTTTCATTCGTCCGAGTGCATCACCTTGGGGTGCTCCTGTTCTATTTGTGAAGAAGAAAGACGGGAGTATGAGATTGTGCATTGACTACCGAGAATTGAACCATGTCACCATCAAAAACAGGTATCCGTTACCTCGAATTGATGACATGTTTGATCAATTACAAGGTGCTCAACATTTCTCAAAGATTGATCTCCGTTCTGGATATCATCAGTTAAAGGTTAAAGCTGAGGACATTCCAAAGACTGCTTTCAGAACTCGTTATGGGCATTATGAGTTTTTAGTCATGCCTTTTGGACTAACCAATGCTCCTGCAGCTTTCATGGACATGATGAACCGAATATTCAAAGAATATTTGGATCATTTTGTGGTTATCTTTATTGATGACATCCTCATATACTCCAAGAATCGCGAGGATCATGAACAACACCTGAGATTGATACTCCAAAAGCTCCGTGAAAACAAATTATATGCCAAGTTGAAGAAATGTGAGTTCTGGCTTGAGGAGGTCACGTTTCTTGGGCATGTGATTTCTAGTCAAGGAATATCAGTCGATCCTGCGAAGATTGAAACGGTACTAAATTGGGAACAACCCAAGACAGTAATCGAAGTCCGAAGTTTTCTGGGCCTAGCTGGTTATTATCGGAGATTCGTAGAAGGATTTTCTCGAATCGTCACTCCATTAACTCAGCTTACTCGAAAAAGCACAAAATTCATATGGAGCGAGGAATGCGAGAAAAGTTTCCAAGAACTCAAGAGGAGGCTGGTTTCAGCTCCTGTTCTGACCATTCCATCAGGATCAGGAGAATTCGTCATATATAGCGATGCTTCAGGCAAAGGTCTAGGCTGTGTCCTTATGCAACATGGAAAGGTTATAGCCTATGCCTCTCGACAACTCAAAGATTATGAGAAAAATTACCCTACTCATGATCTAGAGTTGGCAGCAGTCGTTTTCGCGTTGAAGATCTGGAGACATTACTTGTACGGAGAGAAAGTGGATATCTATACGGATCATAAAAGTCTCAAGTATTTCTTCACCCAGAAGGAACTCAACATGCGACAACGACGTTGGCTTGAGCTGTTGAAGGATTATGATCACACAATCCAGTATCACCCGGGAAAGGCGAACGTTGTAGCTGACGCTTTGAGCAGAAAATCTTATGCGAGTACAAGTGCACTGCTGACAACACAAAAGCGTATTTTGTACGACTTGCAAAAGATGGAGATAGAGCTAAAGACACCAGGGACCCACTCGAAGATTGCTCACGTGCGAGTAGAACCAGCTTTAATCGATAAAATTAAAGCTGCTCAAGCTACCGATCCGGAACTGATAAACATGATAAAGAAAGTACAAGAAGGTACCATTCCCGAAGCAAGAATCGACGAGAAAGGAATACTTCGAGTCAACTCTCGACTCTGTGTTCCTAACGATCCTGAATTAAAGCATAAAATCATGATGGAGGCACACAACACGCCGTTTGCAATGCACCCAGGAGGTACCAAGATGTATCGAGATCTTCGACATACATTTTGGTGGAACAATATGAAAAGGGAGATTGCAGAGTTTATCTCAAGGTGCCTAACTTGTCAACGTGTCAAGGCAGAGCATCAAGTACCTAAGGGTCCATTACAACCACTTGAGGTTCCCGAATGGAAGTGGGAACACATCAATATGGATTTCGTGACGGGTCTTCCCAAAGTTTCTCAAGGCTTAGATGCAATTTGGGTCATCGTAGATAGATTGACCAAATCCGCTCATTTCTTGCCTATACGAGAAAACTTTTCACTTGAACGTCTTGCCGGTATGTACATAAATGAAATCGTGAGACTGCATGGCATGCCAGTTTCCATAGTTTCTGATCGAGATCCTAGATTCACTTCACGCTTTTGGATCAGTCTACAAAAAGCTATGGGCACTGAACTACGTTTTAGTTCTGCATACCATCCTCAAACGGACGGACAATCGGAAAGGACGATCCAGACCCTCGAAGATCTTTTGAGACTTTGCGTACTAGATTTCAAAGGAAGTTGGGATAAGTACTTGCCATTGGTGGAATTTTCCTACAACAACAGTTACTAAACAAGTATAGGTATGGCTCCATTCGAGGCTTTATATGGACGCAAGTGTCGCTCTCCAGTATGTTGGAATGAGGTAGGAGAAGCAAAACTGTTGAGACCCGAGTTGGTACGCTTGACGACCGAAAAGATCCAAATGATCCGACAACGAATACAGACAGCGCAAGAACGACAAAAGAGTTATGCGGATCTTCATCGGAGAGATGAGAGATTTAACATCGGAGATCATGTATTCTTACGTGTTTCTCCATGGAAAGGAGTTACGAGATTCGGAAAGAGAGGAAAGCTCAACCCTCGATTTATTGGCCCATTTGAAATCCTCGATCGAGTAGGATCCGTAGCCTACAGACTAGCCCTACCACCAAGTATGTCTCGCATCCATAACGTTTTTCACATATCTATGTTACGTAAATATGTGAAGGACCCAAACCACGTCATTGAGTTAGAACCAGACGTTATAGCAGAAGATTTAACGTATGAGGAGGTACCTGTTAAGATCCTAGATAAGAAGGAGCAGATCTTACGCTCAAAGGTTATACCTCAAGTTAAGGTTTTATGGAGGAACCAAGATATTGAGGAAATGACCTGGGAGCTAGAATCTGAGATGAAGTCTAGGTATCCATACCTCTTCGAAATGCCAGGTACGTCAATTTTGGGGACGAAATTTCATAAGGAGGGGAGGTTGTAAGACCCCGAATTTATGAAATACAAAATTTAATTTTTCTTCATATATATTTTTCCTGAAACAGTAAGTGGTTAAATTGACGAAATTGAAAGTTAAGGATGTTATGTGCAAATTTTATTTTGACGGACAATATTCGTTTTGTCGGGGAATATTCGTGCCGTACGACGGCGCCGAAATAACAAATTATTTGTGGACCCCACAACGGAATATTTGTCGGATATAGAAAACGACAGAAGTAACCTTTTTAAATAAAAATAGTCAACGGTGTTAACTATTAAAATACCGGTGATAAAAGAATGGTAGCATACGGTAATTTATGGTATTTTCTGTAGCACACGGTACTCTACAGTAGCACACGGTATCGCACAATGTCTCATATTATTGACACCGTAACTGTTACGCATCATTTCATCGATAATTGTCACTGCTTAATATTTTATATTATCAATTCAATAATTGTCGTTACACAGTATTTTGCATTATTGATTCAATAATTGTCATTACACTGTATTTCATATCATCGACTCAATAATTGTTGGTGCACTGTAGTTTAAAATTATTGAATCCAATAATTGTCACAGTAGCAAATACACTATAATTTATATTATTAAATTAATAAAAATATGTAATGTAAGACCCCGAATTTTATGAAATACAAAATTTAATTTTTCTTCATATATATTTTTTTGAAACAGTAAGTGGTTAAATCGATCAAGTTAAAAGTTAAGGATGTTATCTGCAAATTTTATTTTGTTGGACAATATTCGCTTTGTCGGGGAATATTCGTTTGGTCGGGGAATATTCGTGTCGTACGACGGCGCCGAAATAACAAATTATTGGTGGACCCCACAACGGAATATTTGTCGGATATAGAAAACGACAGAAATAATCTTTTTAAATAAAAATAGTCAACGGAACTGTTAAAATACCGGTGATAAAAGAATAGTAGCATACGGCAGTTTTTGGTATTTTCTGTAGCACACGGTACTCTACAGTAACACACGGTATTGCATAGTGTCTCATATTATTGGTCTGATAATTGACACCGTAACTGTTACGCATCATTTCATCGATAATTGTCACTGCATAATATTTTATATTATCAATTCAATAATTGTTGTTACACAGTATTTTGCATTATTGATTTAATAATTGTCATTACACTGTATTTTATATCATTGAGTCAATAATTGTTGCTGCACTGTTTTTAAAATTATTGAACCTAATAATTGTCACAGTAACATATGCACAGTAATTCACATTATTGAATCAATAATTGTCATTACACAGTAACGTATGCTTTCTTTTACATTATTGTTATCTCTATTATGATGTTATTTAAACAGTTGTATTTCATTAATTTATTGACTTGATATCTAAGAGCTAACTATACTGTATTTATAACAATTAGTCATAATAATTGAATTGATAAAGTTATTTGTTTATAATATAAAGTTAGGTGATTATTAGGTAATATGAAATGAATGGTGTAGATTAAAGTGTGAATTATTGTTGAATAATTGAATTGATTTGTTTATAATATAAAGTTAGGTGATTATTAGGTAATATGAAATGAATGGTGTAGATTAAAGTGTGAATTATTATTGAATAATTGAATTAATTTGTTTATAATATAAAGTTAGGTGATATGAAATGAATGGTGTAGATTAAAGATAATATAAAATTTGAAATGGATGGTGTAGATTAAAAGATGATTTTTTTAAATGAATGGTTTAGATTAAAGGAATGATAAGATTTTTGGCTATAAATAGAAGCCTTAACTTAAGGATTTTTCATAAACTTCCTTACTTGTTCTTTCTTTCTCTCTCTAAATACTTCTTGTGAAAGTTCTCTCTAAGTGTGCTTAAGTCATCTTGAGTATTTGTGAAGATCTATAAGTATACGTGTACTGTTCAAGTTAATCAACCTCATTTAAATCAATATCCAGTCACGTGTTGAGGTAAGGGATACCATCTTTTTCATCTTCCATTATTCAAACGTACTATGGTAAGGGATTATCATTATTTGATTCTCGATAATAATATTGTTTCTTCCTTACTCATAAGACGTGTCTTTTATTTCCATGTATTAAATTGTGGGAATAACCTTACGGAGCGGATTGCCGCCTGTTGGTGAATAACCTTTCGTATTCATTCATTATTAATCTCTGAGAATAACCTTACGGAGCGGATTGCCGCCTGTTTGGTGAATAACTCTTTGTACTCAAATTCTATTAAATTGTGGGAATAACCTTACGGAGCGGATTGCCGCCTATTGGTGAATAACCCTTTGTATTAATTTCCTTCACCTTTTGTTAATCAAACCTGCTACGGTAAGGGATATTATTTTCTTTCATACTCCTAAATCGAAATTTATTATGGAACTATTGCTTCTATAATTCCTGAAAATATTATATGTTCCATAATAGTTGAACTTCATTATTTCAACTGAACCTTTCTATTTACGTGAACCTTTCTATTGAATTGTAACCGTTATTCTGAACTGTGGATCTTGAATATCATTTTTAAATTTCACTCCACATCATGTTGACAATTTGGACATTATTTGAATCTGTACAAAGTAAACTTCCGATACTTATTGTTATCCTATTTCTTCTGTTCATCATTTATATCATTCTAATCATCCAAAAATCAAGCTGTTGTGAATATCTGTGGCCGGGGGCACAGATGTGATATATTTGTTGAACAGATGATAGGTTAAAGGCGATATAATAGGTTAAAGGCGATACATCTGTTCGGTGTCTTTTATGGCACGTGGTGAATGTTCTCTTTGGCCCGTAGTGCAAAGATGAACTGTTGTTTGGTATGATTATGACCAAAGGCTGAATCTGGTATAATCATGACCGTTGGTGTTATATTGAATGTCTTTGGCCCGTAGTGCAAAGATGAACTGTTGATCTGCATGATTATGATCAGGAACTGTGAATTTGTATTATCTTGACTAATGATATTTCAGATGATAAAAGTTGATGATGTTTTTCCTAAAAAGAGAACCGAGTGGACATTATAGTCTGCATTATTCTTCTAATAGATTACTCATTCCGCTGCTATTATTGATCTGAACGTTGTTTAAGAATTTAACTGCAGTTTTTGATATAAACCTTGTAGTCTATTGTATTCTATCAAGAACTCAACTGTTGAAGACTAATGATAATTTATTCGTCATTATCTTAGTCATGATATTCTTTACTGGGCTATTTGAGCTCACCCTTTCTTTTGTTCCATTGTTTTTCAACAGGAAATGAAAACATAACAGGGTCTAGCCGGGGAATGGAGTGAGGGTCCGAGGAATAGTTATCATAGTCTTCACGTTTTGTAAAATAGTGTGGCAATAATAGTGAAGACTTAGTTGTGTATTATTATACACTGTATTGTAGTACGTTGTGCTTTGTTGTAATAATTTTGTTGTAGTCTTTTGACGACTCAAGTTTGGGCTGTGTGGGCCCAGATTTGGGGGCGTCACAGTTGGTATCAGAGCTTAGGGATATGGTCTTTAATGGAGATCTGGGGTTAGAACTAGGAGGGGAGAGACGAATAGAATCAATCACTAGTGTGTCCTACCTAATTAGATTTTGTTATCTAATGAATCGATTTAAATGTAGGAACATGAAGAGATGAGTCAGTTTGTTTGAACTAACAATTATTTTGTGACTACAGTTGAATATGGCATATGAAAATCAGGAAATTAACAATGGAGTGCCCGAAACAAATGTACCTGCGAATCAAGAGACGACGAATAATCTTCCTACAAACTCAGAGTTGAATCTTTTGCCTAAGGCAAAAATTATGCGTGTTCTATCCAGTAAGGATGAAAGTGAAAGCTCTACTGCAGTCGTTCCAGATCCTTTCTTAGAAGCAATTAAAGGATGTAATGAACTTGCGGAAATTATTGCATTTAATCTGCTCACTAATTGGGAGAGTCATATCACCTGGTTATGTTCTATCACAAAGGATCAGAATATATGAACGTTTCGTATCAGTCTTTGGGATTTATGGTGTTCCAGCTATGATTTTCAAGATTATTTAAAAATGATGTTTATATACTTTTGGGCGTTACAATTTAGAAGAATTCAAGTTAAGTTAGTCACTATCGTGGAAACTGTAGTCTATCGAAAATACTATTTTAATGGAAATCATTGATACGTTACTACTGATGAAGTTGATGAACACGAGAAACAGTTTGCTAGAGAATTATTCAGTGGTATTCATATGGTTGAAATACGTGAAGATCCGAATGAAGTATTCGGGATTCGATTTGACGATAACAGTCAAGAAACCGAATGAGATGATAACCGGTAAGCTATTCTTAAATTCTCGTGAAGTCTATGTCATGTTAGATACTGACTCTACCCACTCTTTTATCTCACCTATATGTACTCAACGTTTAAATTTGACTATTGAAAACTTAAATCTTGTCTTATCAGTTGAAACCTCATTGGGAGAAATACCTATTACATTTACTATCTATAAATCTTGCCTAGTTCAAATCAACAACCTTACATTACTTGTTGACCTTATTTCTTTGGAGATGCATGTTTATGAAATACAAAATTTAATTTTTCTTCATATATATTTTTTTGAAACAGTAAGTGGTTAAATCGATCAAGTTAAAAGCTAAGGATGTTATCTGCAAATTTTATTTTGTTGGACAATATTCGCTTTGTCGGGGAATATTCGTTTGGTCGGGGAATATTCGTGTCGTACGACGGCGCCGAAATAACAAATTATTGGTAGACCCCACAACGGAATATTTGTCGGATATAGAAAACGACAGAAATAATCTTTTTAAATAAAAATAGTCAACGGAACTGTTAAAATACCGGTGATAAAAGAATAGTAGCATACGGTAGTTTTTGGTATTTTCTGTAGCACACGGTACTCTACAGTAACACACGATATTGCATAGTGTCTCATATTATTGGTCTGATAATTGACACCGTAACTGTTACGCATCATTTCATCGATAATTGTCACTGCATAATATTTTATATTATCAATTCAATAATTGTTGTTACACAGTATTTTGCATTATTGATTTAATAATTGTCATTACACTGTATTTTATATCATTGAGTCAATAATTGTTGCTGCACTGTTTTTAAAATTATTGAACCTAATAATTGTCACAGTAACATATGCACAGTAATTCACATTATTGAATCAATAATTGTCATTACACAGTAACGTATGCTTTCTTTTACATTATTGTTATCTCTATTATGATGTTATTTAAACAGTTGTATTTCATTAATTTATTGACTTGATATCTAAGAGCTAACTATACTGTATTTATAACAATTAGTCATAATAATTGAATTGATAAAGTTATTTGTTTATAATATAAAGTTAGGTGATTATTAGGTAATATGAAATGAATGGTGTAGATTAAAGTGTGAATTATTGTTGAATAATTGAATTGATTTGTTTATAATATAAAGTTAGGTGATTATTAGGTAATATGAAATGAATGGTGTAGATTAAAGTGTGAATTATTATTGAATAATTGAATTAATTTGTTTATAATATAAAGTTAGGTGATATGAAATGAATGGTGTAGATTAAAGATAATATAAAATTTGAAATGGATGGTGTAGATTAAAAGATGATTTTTTTAAATGAATGGTTTAGATTAAAGGAATGATAAGATTTTTGGCTATAAATAGAAGCCTTAACTTAAGGATTTTTCATAAACTTCCTTACTTGTTCTTTCTTTCTCTCTCTAAATACTTCTTGTGAAAGTTCTCTCTAAGTGTGCTTAAGTCATCTTGAGTATTTGTGAAGATCTATAAGTATACGTGTACTGTTCAAGTTAATCAACCTCATTTAAATCAATATCCAGTCACGTGTTGAGGTAAGGGATACCATCTTTTTCATCTTCCATTATTCAAACGTACTATGGTAAGGGATTATCATTATTTGATTCTCGATAATAATATTGTTTCTTCCTTACTCATAAGACGTGCCTTTTATTTCCATGTATTAAATTGTGGGAATAACCTTACGGAGCGGATTGCCGCCTGTTGGTGAATAACCTTTCGTATTCATTCATTATTAATCTCTGAGAATAACCTTACGGAGCGGATTGCCGCCTGTTTGGTGAATAACTCTTTGTACTCAAATTCTATTAAATTGTGGGAATAACCTTACGGAGCGGATTGCCGCCTATTGGTGAATAACCCTTTGTATTAATTTCCTTCACCTTTTGTTAATCAAACCTGCTACGGTAAGGGATATTATTTTCTTTCATACTCCTAAATCGAAATTTATTATGGAACTATTGCTTCTATAATTCCTGAAAATATTATATGTTCCATAATAGTTGAACTTCATTATTTCAACTGAACCTTCCTATTTACGTAAACCTTTCTATTGAATTGTAACCGTTATTCTGAACTGTGGATCTTGAATATCATTTTTAAATTTCACTCCACATCATGTTGACAATTTGGACATTATTTGAATCTGTACAAAGTAAACTTCCGATACTTATTGTTATCCTATTTCTTCTGTTCATCATTTATATCATTCTAATCATCCAAAAATCAAGCTGTTGTGAATATCTGTGGCCGGGGGCACAGATGTGATATATTTGTTGAACAGATGATAGGTTAAAGGCGATATAATAGGTTAAAGGCGATACATCTGTTCGGTGTCTTTTATGGCACGTGGTGAATGTTCTCTTTGGCCCGTAGTGCAAAGATGAACTGTTGTTTGGTATGATTATGACCAAAGGCTGAATCTGGTATAATCATGACCGTTGGTGTTATATTGAATGTCTTTGGCCCGTAGTGCAAAGATGAACTGTTGATCTGCATGATTATGATCAGGAACTGTGAATTTGTATTATCTTGACTAATGATATTTCAGATGATAAAAGTTGATGATGTTTTTCCTAAAAAGAGAACCGAGTGGACATTATAGTCTGCATTATTCTTCTAATAGATTACTCATTCCGCTGCTATTATTGATCTGAACGTTGTTTAAGAATTTAACTGCAGTTTTTGATATAAACCTTGTAGTCTATTGTATTCTATCAAGAACTCAACTGTTGAAGACTAATGATAATTTATTCGTCATTATCTTAGTCATGATATTCTTTACTGGGCTATTTGAGCTCACCCTTTCTTTTGTTCCATTGTTTTTCAACAGGAAATGAAAACATAACAGGGTCTAGCCGGGGAATGGAGTGAGGGTCCGAGGAATAGTTATCATAGTCTTCACGTTTTGTAAAATAGTGTGGCAATAATAGTGAAGACTTAGTTGTGTATTATTATACACTATATTGTAGTACGTTGTGCTTTGTTGTAATAATTTTGTTGTAGTCTTTTGACGACTCAAGTTTGGGCTGTGTGGGCCCAGATTTGGGGGCGTCACATGTAACGTGTTTCTTACATTATTATGGTAACATTATTTTATATGTTGGACTCACAGGAAGAATAAATAAATAAATAAATAAAATAAAATAATTAATTTTACTATTTGAAATAGTAACGTGAACAGTGACGTGAATAGTAACGTGAATAGTAAGTGAATAGTAAGAAACATGTGGGACCCACTGTGGGGCCCACACGAAATGTGAGAAATGTGTTTGCTGGGAATGGGTTGGTGGAGGCTGCGCAGCAGCCTCTGCTGAATTTTTTTTCTGTTCACCTACCACGCATAGTGCCTTATTTTCTCCTATAAATAGCTTGTTCAGCTGAATAGAAAAATCACACCTAAAACATAAAATTTTTCTATAAGAATTTTATGAGTTTTCTCTGAGAATAGTAAGGTTATTTTGAGAGTTTGAAAGCCAAAAGGAGTGCAGGAATTTTTCAAGTAAGTCTTTTATTAAAGAGTAGTAATTTTATAAATTCCTATTTTTCACGGTATTCACAAATCTTCCTTTAGAAGACTCTTCTTTAAGAAGATTCATTTTTAAAAGCTTTCTTTGGAAGATTTATTTTGGAATATTATTTTTAAAACTATTTAAAAGTAGTTATATTATACTACAAAAATTATGTTAAATATATATAATTTTGATAATTCATATTATACGAATTATTATACACTTTGAAATTTATATGTGGAAATTACTAATTTTATTATAAAAATATAGGTTGATCAACCTCATTTAAATCAATATCCAGTCACGTGTTAAGGTAAGGGGTATCATTCTTTTCATCATCATAAATGGATATTATTTTCTTTCTTACTTAAAGGGATTATCATTCTTTGATTCTCGAAAATAATATCGTTTCTTTCTTGTGCCATTTACTTCCATGTATTAAATTGTGGGAATAACCTTACGGCGCGGTTTACCGCCTGTTGGTGAATAACCTTTTGTATTCATTCCTTATTAATCTTTGAGAATAACCTTACGGTGCGGATTATCGCCTGTTTGGTGAATAACTCTTCGTATACAAATTTATGGGAATAACCTTACGGCGCGGATTATCGCCTGTTGGTGAATAACCCTTTTTATTTGTCTCGTGTGGAAATAATTTGTCTACACGAATTATCACATGACACTTTTATTCCATATTCGTAAGTGATATAATTTTCCTTTATACTCATAAGGGATACCATCTTTTTCATCTTCCATTATTCAAACTTACTATGGTAAGGGATATTAATTTCCTTCACCTTTTGTTAATCAAACCTGCTACGGTAAGGGATATTATTTTCTTTCATACTCCTAAATCGAAACTTATTATGGAACTATTGCTTCTATAATTCCTGAAAATATTATATGTTCCATAATAGTTGAATTTCATTATTTCAACTGAACCTTCCTATTTTCTGAACATTTCTATTGAACTGTAACCGTTATTCTGAACTGTGAATCTTGAATATCATTTTTAAATTTCACTCCACATCATGTTGACAATTTGGACATTATTTGAATCTGCACAAAGTAAACTTCCGATACTTATTGTTTATCCTGTTCTTCTGTTCATCATTTGTATCAATGTTATTTGTATTAATCATCAAGAATCAAGTTGTTGTGAATATCTGTGGCCGGGGGCACAGATGTGATATAATTGTTGAACAGAAGATAGGTTAAAGGCGATATACTAGGTTAAAGGCGATACATCTGTTCGGTGTCTTTTATGGCACGTGGTGAATGTTCTCTTTGGCCCGTAGTGCAAAGATGAACTGTTGGTTGGTATGATTATGACCAAAGGCTGAATCTGGTATAATCATGACCGTTGGTGCTTTATTGAATATCTTTAGCCCGTAGTGCAAAGATGAACTGTTGGTTTGCATGATTATGACCAGGAACTGTGAATTTTTATTATCATGACTAATGGTATTTCAGATGATAAAAGTTGATGATATTTTTACTAAAAAGAGAAGCAAGTGGACATTATAGTCTGCATTATTCTTCTAATAGATTGCTCATTCCGCTGCTATTATTGATCTGAACGTTGTTTAAGAATTTAACTGCAGTTTTTGATATAAACCTTGTAGACTATTGTATTCTATCAAGAACTCAACTGTTGAAGGCTAATGATAAATTATTCGTCATTATCTTAGTCATGATATTTCTTACTGGGCTATTTGAGTTCACCCTTTCTTTTCGTTCCATTGTTTTTCAACAGGAGATGAGAACGTAACGGGGTCTAGCCGGGGAATGGAGTGAGAGTGCGGTGATAGCTATCATAGTCTTCACGTGTTATAAAATAGTGTGGCAATAATAATGAAGACTTAGTTGTGTTGTATTATCCACTGTATTGTTATACGTTGTATTTCATTGTAATAATTTTGTTGTAGTCTTTTGACGACTCAAGTTTGGGCTGTGTGGGCTCAGATTTGGGGGCGTCACAGCTACTGTTGTGACGACCCCAAATCTGGGTTCATACAGCCCAAACTTGAGTTGTCAAAATACACAACAAATATTACAATACAGTAAATCGAACAATAATACATAACTAAGTCTTCACTATTATTGTCATACTATTTTACAATATGGTGAAGACTATTATAACGACTATCTTGGATCATCACTCCATTCCCCTCTTTTCCCAGCTAGTCACAGCTACATTCTCATTTCCTGAATAATTGAACAAAAAGAAAAAGGGTGAGCTCAAATAGCCTAGTAAAAAATATCATGACTAAAATAATGACGAATAAATTATCGTTAGCCTTCAACAGTTGAGTTCTTGATAGAATAATTTAAATAACAAGTTTTAATTCAACAACTGCAGTTAAATTCTTAAACAAAGTTTAGATCAACAACTGCAGCAGAATAACAATCATTAGAAAAATCATATGGACCATGATGTCCACTTGCTTCTCTTTTTAAGAAAAATATCATCAACTTTTATCATCTGAAACACCACTGTTCATGATAATACCAATTTATAGTTCCTGGTCATAATCATGCAAGTCAACAATTCATCTTTGCACTACGAACCAAAGATAACATTCACCACGTGCCCTAAAAGACACATCATCAAATATATCGCCTTTAACATATCAATACATTTATCCAATCTGTGTCCCAGGCCATAAATCAATTTGATTCTTGATGATTAGAATAATAACAGATATAAATGATGAACAGAAGAAACAAGATAAATAATAAATATCGAAAGTTTACAATTTTACTTTATACAAATTCAAATAATGTCCAAATTATCAACATGATGTGGAGTGAAATGCAAAAATAATATTCAAGATCTATAGTTCAGAATAACGGTTACAGTTCAATAGAAAGGTTCAGAAAAATAGCAAGGTTCAATTGAAATAATATTAGATGAAACGCAGACTATTAAGAAAATTATAATCATTTCAGAAGTTTTATCGAACAATACTTATCATAGTAAGTTTAAGAATATAAAAAGAAATAATATCCCTTACCGTAGTAAGTTTGAATGATGAAAGATGAAAAAGATGGTATCCCCTACCGTAGTAAGTTTAAATAATAGAAGATGAAATAAGATGATATTCCTTACCTTATCACGTAACTGGATATTGATAAAAATGAGGTTGAACAACTTAAAAAATTCCTGCACTACTTTTGGCTTACTAACTCTCAAGATAATCTTACTATTCTTAAAGAAATACTCACAAAATACTTACAATTTTTTTTTATATTTTAAGTGTGATTTTTCTATTCAGCTGAGCAAGCTATTTATAGGAGAAAACAAGTCACTGTACGCGGTAGGTGGGTTGGCATGCTGCACGCCAGCCTGAGAATTTTGGTAGCAGCAGCCTCACCAACCATCCAACAATTTCACATTTTACATGCTTTATGTGGGCCCCACAGAGGGTTCATATACTATTCACATATAATAATAAATTTTATTTTTTTTTATTATTATTATTATTATTATTTTCTTTTTGTGAGTCCTACATATAAAATAAAATAATGCTATAACAATAATTCAACAATAATGTAATAAACACGTTACAGATCATTATTAATTTAATAATATAAATTACTTTATATTTGCTACTATGACAATTATTAGGTTCAATAATTTTAAAATACAGTACAATAATAATTATTGGTTCAATGATATAAAATACATTGTAATGACAATTATTGAATCAATAATGTAAAATACTGTGTATCATCAATTATTGATGAATACTGTACAATAATCACGTTATCAAATCAATAATATGAGACATTGTGCAATACCGTGTGCTACTGTAAAATACTGGGTGCTAAAATAAAATACCTTATGCTACTATTCTTTTATCACCGGTATTTTAACAGTTAAAAGTGATAATATCATTGACTATTTTTATTTAAAAAGGTTATTTCTGTCGATTTCTATATCCGACAATATTCTGTTGTGGGGTCCACCAATGATTGGTTATTTCGGCGTCGCCGTACGACTCGAATATTCTCTGACAAAAAAAATATTTCTCGACAAAATGAATATTGTCCGACATAATAAAATTTGCACATAATGTACTTAACTTTTAACTTTGTCAATTTAACCACTTACTGTTTCAGAAAAATATATATGAAGAAAAATTAAAATTTATATTTCATAAAATTTGGAGCCTTACAACTGTTATATTAAATTTAGACTGATAGTTCTAGGTTGTATGATAGTAAGAATTTATTGGATGCAATTGCTACAATAGATTAAAACCTAAGGAGAATTTCGGATAATTGAACGATTGTGATTACATAGGGTTATTAGTCTTATTGAAGGAAAGGAAAAGATTAATGTTAAACTTGATTATTCTGTTAATGGTGAAAATGTGATACTGAACTGAAGAACTGGAGTTTCTCTTTATTGATTTCTCTCATTAATATTTAATTTTGATTATTTGCAATTTAATTAGTTAAAATTACAATTCAAAATCCCCTTATTTATTTATTGTTATTTAGATATAAAAAAACATTGAAATTTATTAAAGCAATATCACTTTCTACGGGTTCGATCATTGCTTGTCACTATACTGAATATTGTGACAAAAAAAAAACAGGGCTAAAAATCCCAACATAAGTTAAAGAAATGCCCACGATGGCAGTCAGCTTTGCTTTTGTAGGTTGGTTGAATTAGAATTCCCATTGAAGCCACTGTTGCTCTTGGATTCAACAACAGCCCACAGAGCAAAATCATGATTTCGTACCACCACCATTCAAGGCACACCGAAATGTAACTTGGAATGGCTAAATTCAATAAAGATTTCTATCATTTTAAGCATTCTGTGGACAATCCTCACCATGTTTTCTTGTATACGCCAGAGACAAGTATGTAAATTATTAATAAGGCTACAAGAGTGAAATTAGTCCAAACCCCGGTTAGCGCGATGCCTTTAATTCCTAGGCCAAGCTTTGAAACAAGAAAATAATTTATGGGAATGTGCAAAATAATTGATAAAGTAACACAAAATGTTAGAGGTAAAGTTCTGGATTGTGTTTTGAGAGAGATTCTTGACGGGTGTAGCAAAGATTGGTTCTGGCTGGAACGGATTGGGAGGCTCAAGCCTAGAGAGCCAAGAGCTGACTGCAGGAGCTATGTTGGTAATTGATGAAATTGAGGAAGAGATGTTTTAGTTGTTTTTTTCTTAACATATGCATAACAGTTATACGGTACCTTTTAATTTTTTTTCTTCTTACTATCCCATAACTATTATGCGGCACCCTTTAAATTTGTTTCCCTCTTACTACCGCGTAACAATTATGTGGTACTCTTTAATTTTTTTTTCTCCTCCTACCACATAACAGTTATATGGTATCTAATATTATTTTTTATTTTTAAGTTTTAGCCCAAAATAATCCTACAATGCATCTGATGGGTAATGTGGACATTTTTATGTGGATTATATATTGCATAACAATTGTGTGATAGTATTAATAACTATTATGCGGTATATTTATTTCTAAGTTATTCGATCTTGCAACTGATGGACAACATTAGATTGGATGAAAAATTATTTCAGTCTAAATTTAACTATATATATTAAGAAACAACATCTCATGTTTTGAAATAGACAAGTGGGGTTCGAATATTAATGTTACTAACTAGGGTTAAATACATACATGACCCCGAGGTATTCACCCTTTTACACATCGTATCTCTATGTTTAAACGCTCCCATCCCGCTACCCAAAATACTCTTAAGTAATGACGATGGACCCTATCAAGAATTTCGGTCATTTTTTTTTGGAGGAAAATGGTCACGTTTCATAATTTAACATTTAAATATAGTTGACCGTATGAATACTGTATTTGACTCGTATTTGATATTTTAAATTTGCATAAATACATACATATCTAACCCAAATAATTTACTCAATTAATTAACCTAATTAACACATTGATTAAGAAAGAATAAATAATTAACTCCACTAATTAATCAAAATAAAGTAATTAACTTCACTAATTAAGTAATTTGTTAAACTAAATAGTCCAAATAAATAATTATAAATTATAAATATCAAAAATAAAATAACCCCCTCCTCTTATTTGCTATAAAGATTAAAATCAAACTCATGTTGAAATCACTGTACCTAGTCAAAATAAAGAAATACCACATGGAATCGGCAGAGAAATAATAGTGGATTTAGATAGAGATTATGATGAAGAGACCCTTGACTTCATCTATTTATTTAATTCCTACAAAATAAAATAAAAATAATTATTTAAATTAATAAAAATATTAAAATAAACAAAATTAAGAAATTAAAATATATGAATTATGGATTTATCAGCAACATACCAACATATGTCTTCGAAAACTATGTTGTATTAAGACATTGAAAATGATTTATTTTAATTTGAAGAGGTGTTTACTAATAAAATAAAAAATAAGATCTCAATTGACTTATATCTTGTTTCATTTTAATTTGTAACTATTTGTGTTTATATTAAGATTTTTTGAAATATATTCAACATATAATTTTTTTAATTAATAGTTCGCAATAATAACTATTAATGATATTAAAGAAAAATTGGATGAGTGTAAAAATTTTAACGTGTAAAAATATAAAAACCTAATATGATTTTGGTATGAGGATGGACAAAATACAATGTGAGATGGTATCCGAATGGATGAAAATATTGTGTGAGATTGAATGATCTCACATTATATTTTCATTATAATTGAATGAATGAAATAAAAGAAATAATAAAAAAATAATTATTTGGTGATCATTTCGACAAACATTCTGTAATAATATAGAACATACATGCAGCGGAAATTGCATGATTTTCGGGTCAAAATCTGATAAAGATTCAATCTGTTGCTTTTCTTTTAAAGTTTTGGGAGCTTTAGAGATTTCCACCATTGTTGAATTCCCTTAAAGCTTTGAGCTCACTGCAAGTATACTAACCCGACATTGTCTAAGGTTATGAGTATAATTCCGACATAAGGGCAATTTATAACTAACACAATATTTCAAAAAAAATGTAGATCTAGGTCTGATTTATGTAATTTTGGATCGATTTAGAGATTTTGTGGTTCATAAATGGACAAATTTATATCTTGGTAGATCATGGGTATTCACTTTCAGCTGCTCTACTACAAACAAGGCTTACAAATAATCTCGCCCAATTGTTCATCTACTGGGTTTTATAGAAATTGTTTTGAATACTATTATTTGATTGAGAAAGAGATTTTTTAGAAATGGATGAGGGAAAAAGAGCTTCTGGATCGAAGGGTTGATAAAGGTGAAGAGCAACTGGGTTTTGAATTAACCCCAATTTCTTCAGCAATTGGGTTTTGTGTTCTTTAATTAGGTTTTTAGATTTGGGGACGATGAATGGTTTAAAGGTTTTTGAATTTTTGGAATTCATTTGAAGATAAGAAAAATATAATTTTTTTATATTTATTTATAAAACATTTATACAAAACCTATTAGTATTATATTGGTATTTAAATATTTTTATACAGTCAAAAATAAAATATATACGGTTAACTGTAATTATATGCACGTGCTCGGAGTACATGACCACTCTGGTAGCTTTTTTCGCAGAATTTTTTACAAAGGTGTGTATCAGGAGGATTTTGTTACTTTGGGTAGGGGTAGGGGGATAAAAATGTTTAAATATTAGGATACTATGTATAAAAATGATCATATTTTAAAATCATATATGCATTTAATCCTACTAACTAACTGCAACTAGTTAGATATGATCCATTAGGAACAATCTCTCTCTCTCTCTCTCTCTCTATATATATATATATATATACTATATTGACATTTTTCAGCATCTTCTACTGCTAATCATGGCTTGTCTTTTTGACATTTTTGATTAATTATAACCCATTTTGGTAGGCCAACAGACAATCAGAAGCTATAGCTAACTCATACATCGAACTCAGCATCTTTCTACTTGATCCATTTTTTCTTTATATACCTGTTGATTAATTATTCCATATATGTACACACACACTATTATATTTGATGTATGTAAATGTGGGATCTACATAATGATTAGGATCAGAGTTTCTAAGACTGATAATGGAAGCTGATGATGCATGTGACTCTGGAGAAATTGATACAAATCAAAAACAAGAAACAACTACAGGGAAGCATAAATCATTTGGTTTCGAGCATTAATTAATATTATTTTTTAAATAAATAAATAACAAAACTAGTACAATTATTTGATTAGATAGATGGATACATTGAATCTGAAAAAGGGTTTTTGCCTGCTTAGCTTGTTTTCTTCCCCACTCATTCTTGTGCATGCATTTGCTTTGGAGTAATCTTGATTAATGTGAATAACACCATTTCTTAGGTCTCAAATGACAAACTCCTCTAACATATATTTATGGACATAAAATTCCCCCTGGTCTCATAGTGAAAAGATAGATAGAGACATTTTATTTTTTGCTTTTGTTTTATTTATCTTTTTGTTCAGGCAATTTTGGAGGTTGAATGGGAAAGTTGGTCAAACCTGGTAGATCAAGGCCCATTTATGAATTATTTGGGCCCGATCACATCAAATAATGTAAAAAATTAATTTGGTGGCCCTTTGTTTTGGAGCCCAAGCACATAGAGATACAAATTCACACGTGACTATCTTATATCCCAATGTGACACTAGTTACTAACGGCTATAGATCATTTAAGATAACTCATTGTTAGTCATCCAACTATATCATTAACGACTACAATTTAAAACTTTAAACTTATCTCTTGTGATCATCATTTAACTCATATTAATCCTAAGAGTTGGTGTTAGCCAGAGAAAAAAAAAAGATGATTTCTTTGTCCAATTATTAGTGAATTGTTTACTAAATAATTTGACAGATGAGTTCATAATTAAGGTCGAACTTATTAAAAGTAATATACTAAAATAATTTTGTCATTTTTTTTTATGCAATTATTTGACAAACTCCAGTAAACTGTTTGACAGAATAAGTTAAAAACAGTCAAACAAGACATGTCTAAATAAATTATAGTTAACATAAAATAAAATTATACCGAACGATTACGATAGACCCATCTCTGATTCTCCCGCACCCCCACATAAATATATATGCACATTACACACGTTAGAAACATGTTAGGTCCATTTACTAGAAAAACCTTTCACTTCCTGCAGGGTTCTAAATGTTTATTTGCTTATCATTTGGAGACGGTGAGATTAAGATCATATATCATGAACATTTTACAGCGGTTCCTCTCTTTCGCTTCATAGAGTTGAAACCCCCCCCCCCCCCCCCCCCCCCCCCCCCCCCCCCCCCCCTGCATATTAAGCCCCCGATCACGTGACAGTTGCAGGGTTTATTTTATTTAATATTTGTGTTGTTTTTCCTGGTGCATTATTAAGCATCAACTCTATAAGTAAGGCATTATTGATGAATTATTTTATTTGTGGTATTAAAAATCAATCACTTGAGAGTTGAGGAAGTCACGAATGAAGAGCGACAATGTAGGGCCAATGTTGACCACGTGGCAGACAGCATCGACTAACGTCCAACGTGGGACCCACGAATTAAGAGAGAGAAAAGGCGGTTATGGTGGTCCCAACAACACATGGGTCCTTTTACCTTCACCATTTCTGTACCTGTAGATGTATGCCCTTCCATTACCAAATTAGTTTCTAATTCAATAAAAATGCCATGTGGTTGATTAATTCAACGAAGAAGTTTCTAATCACTATTTACATTTATTCCAGTATAAGTCGGCTACATGTAGCCGTTGGCGGCGGCCCCGGTAACTGTTGGCCCGAACTTGGCTTCGTTTAACGTACTAGCAAAAATGGGTAATTTACCAAAAAATATAATTAAATAAAATGACTTCGTTTAAATCGACAACTAATTATAAGAAATAAGGATGAGGATTCAAATAATATGAATTGTGACCTGTCGAACTTAAATTTGACTAATTTCAATCGAGTTTGATTAAGCTCGAATATGATTGAGTTTTAACTAGATTTACTTAATTTCATACATGTAAAGAAAGATTATATATATGTATTATGGAATAAAAATTGTTTATATATTTGAGCAAGACAAAATTCGAGTTCAATAAATAAAAAGAGATTTACACCGACTCAATTTGTTAAACACATTCAAGTCAAGTCAAGCTGAACTCACAAATAGTCTATTAATCATTTATGTTACGTTTAGATATGATTGAAATAATAAAATGGATAAAAGAATATAAAAAAAAATAAAAAAAATAGAGAAAAAAAAAGAATATTTTTATTTTTTTTAATTCAAACGTAACTCGTTACCTAATTAATTAATTGTATCTAACAAGATATATATGATGCAATTGAGAATACTACTGTACGTAACCTCTGTCTTAAGAAAGGCTTTTAGTAGTTTCTTTGTTGAGTTTTAACTTCCCTTAAGATATTAGAGTTTGCATGTATGTATATGTATAAGATGCACCTAGACATGCATATATAGGTTTAATATTTTTATGACAGGACTGTTTAAGGAGTAAAGCCATATATATATTAATCTTAGGAACTGACATGAAGAATGTGAAGTAAATAAAGTACATAATGCATACTCAAAAAATTATAAAATTCGAATTGAAATTAATTATACATCAAAGAAATATTAATAATTGCAAGCCAGGTACGTAGGTGGTACTTAAAAAATTAATTACCACAAGCTATGTCTATGTATCAATAACTAAAAGACAGGCGTGCGCATTTTGGAACACCAAATAGAAGGGAGACTTGTTGGTCAAAATTAAATGGCAATCTTGGTCTATCAGGAAATTAAAAGAATAAAAAGATTCATGCGGTTATTGAATTCATAAAAAAGTAATTAAGTTTTACATTTAAATTATTATTGTGCTCATATATTATTAAAAGAATAAAAAAATTCATACTGTTACTAAATTTATAAAAAAAAGTAGTTAAGTTTTACATTTATTTACTACTCTACTCATATATTAAATTTGTTGAGTTTGTAATATAGAGACATGATGTAGTTTTCATCCAAATTTATCAAGTTTTTAAATACAAAATTTTGACTAGAAAAGCGTTCAATTTTTTTGTTGGTACTTTTTATAATTTATTAAAAATATAATAACAAAAAAAGTAAAATATTTCTTCCATTTCATATTATTTGATTATTATTGACTTTTTAAAATTAATTTAAACGATTTTTAAATTAAAAATTGACATAATTTTTTGAATTTTAATTAATATAATTGTAGACACCCAAATTTTGCACTGTTATACTAACCATAACAGGAGGACAAAATCATCACTTTACCCGACATGCGAAAAGGAAGGTGGACCCCAACACGAAGCCACCACAACAACTTACAGTCAAAGTCGCCACAACGAACAACGAGCATCAGGTTACTTGAGACAAGGCAAACAGCTGATCCAGAAAAACCTGATTGGATCACCAAGGACGACAAATGGCCACTACGCTTACGGTAGTCGGGGGTCACTGTGGCCAACGACAAGTTGCATTTTTCGTGGCTCGAGAAAACACACGGCAGTCGAGGCGGCGGCTCAGACGGCTACCGCAGGCAGCCGCAGATGGATCTATGGTCAACCGTAGATGCACCTGCGGCTGCCCTCAGTTAGCTATACATCGCCATTTGCTCGGCCGAGAGAGGGAGAGGAGAGATTTTTTATGAAATGTAGAGAGAGAAAATGCGAGTTTTAGAGAGAGAAAGGCCCGGGTTGACCAAAAATAGAAGTAAATTAATTTTTCTTTGCTTAAATACTTAGTCAATCTTGTGTTATTTACTTGATAGTGAAATATAAGGCGTTTCTTGACGTTTTACAAGGTGAAAAAATGTTGTTTTTCTTGAAGTTTTAACTTATTTTATTATCATAATCTTTTGTTATTAAGTTGTTTGAATGTAGTATTTTATTATATTATTGAGGATCCGTGGATTAGGGATTATTAGTGAGGGTTCCGTTGAAACGAAATTTCCTCCTAATGTCCCGATGATATCCGTATGGTAATATGTAGTTCATTGTGTTAATGAGTAATCCATAGTGTTGAGCTTGCAAATTTTGGTTCTTGCGGTATAGTAACAAGTCTAGTGTTGTTAAGCTTTCCTTTGTATGGTTGTGTGGTGATTTTGGGGATTGTGAGCCTAGGGATGAGATCTTCGTGATCAAATTTCGAAGATGGACAAATTTTGGTGTATGTAGTCACGGTAATGGCCCATTTTTGTACATATGTAAATATCGGGCCTTAAAACGATATCGATACCGAAAATTGGGTTTAAGGCCTCGTAATAGTGAAATATGTGATTGCGGGCATTTGGGGCTATTTAGACGGCTTACATGCCCACAAATAGCTCCAACGTCATTTTAATGCTTGACTTTCCTTTTCGACACGAAAAAAAGATTTTGGAATAAAACGATGAAACTTTTCATAAAATCAAGCAAACTAGGATATTAGATCATTCATAGGCTAAAATAAAACTGGAAGTATCGGATGAGCTCCATTCCTATTTGACGAAGGATTCGAATACCTTTTTTCACAAATGTCATCATTAAATATTTTGTTAGCTAAAAAAACGAAAGCTTAAAAGATGAACTTTTCAAAACGAAACGAATCCTTCGTGCATAGGGTCAACGAGATTTCAGAAATAAAGCATTCCAACGATTTTCATAGGCACACACACGCACACGCATTTTAGGATTTAAAGAAAAGAAAATCATTAGGATAGCAGTAACCGTGTTTCACGAAAGTCGGGGAGTGCCTAACACATTCCCCTCACTTAAGCAAGTCCCCGAACTCTATGAATCTCGGTTCGTGGACCAATTAATTCGGAATCACATATGAACCACTGCAATTAAGAAAACAAAATTCGGATGAGTTGATACATCCATTTTAAATATACCAACTGACGACTCTGGTCAATTGGCTCATTATGAAATCGATCTTTCAAATCCCGTCGACACTCAAGCCGACCATTTTCAAAATCACATCTTAAATCCAAAGGCTAAAATTGAAAAGGGTAATTATTAAAAAGGACACAATTTTTCCGGCGTCGACAATAATGATAAGTATTATAAATTATTTTAAAAAAATATTCATTATAAATTTTATTATTTTATAATTTTTAATAAATTATTTTAATTTAAAATTTAAAAATATTTTAAATTATTAATAATAATAATAATAATAATAATAATAATAATAATAATAATAATAATAATAATAATAATAATAATAATAATATAATTTAAAACAAAAGAAGTATTTTTTTTTTTTTAGTAAAACTTAGAAACACAATGTTAGAGTATGGCTAGTTGCACCTCTCATTTTTCCATTCACACCACATAGTTAAAAAAACCCTATCAAAAATCATTTAATTTTGAGTACACCCCTTTTTTATATTTTTTCAAAAAAAGCCAAAGACAATCCAAATACAATAGAACTACAAAAACAGAGCAAAAACCCTTTAGATGAACTGGGGATTGAGTTTTTACATGAACTGAGCATTAAAGCCTAAGCATTCAACAACAAAAGTAAGCTAAATAACTAAGAACTAAACACGTGCATCAATCGATGAACTCAACAGTTGTTATTTCGCAATTGGTAAAAGAGGTAAGCATTTTAAACTTCTCCATCCTTGCAAAAAACAACTCTTTCTATCTTGATGCACTTGCATGGTGATGTTCAAACCACATTTTCGTGGCCGGAGGAATTGGACAATCTGGAATAGGCTCCATCCAAAGAAAACGAAAATGAAAGATGAAACTTACCAGGCCTTTTGGGTACTTCATCTCTTCTGGATAATCCATCTCTTCGTCTGTAAAGTCTTCATAGTCTGGATCATCTATGGAATGGGGGAAAGAGAGGAAACAAAGAGCAAGGGAAAAGAATAGTGGAAAAGGAAGGAGTTGAGTTTGCGCCATTAAGGTTGCAAACGAGCTAAATCGATCCAGATTTTAAACTGCTCGGATTCGACTCGTAAGGTTAAATTCGTACTCGAATTCGACTCGGATTCAAACTATATTTGAAAAACTTTACTCAGATTCGGCTCGACTCGAATTTTCGTTACTCGAATTCGATTCGGCTCGGATCGAATTATATTCAAACTACTCACGAACGTTAAATTCAAACTCGAATTCGAGTCTTCATATAATAACAAGTTTTATAATACATATAATTTTTAATTAAACTTATTATTTTACTTAGAAATGAAAAAATATAATTATAATTACACTTTAAATATATAAAATAAAAACAACAATAATTAATTATTCAAATTTTGTTTAATTGTGTATATATTATAAGAGAATGTATCGAGTATAGATTCGAATATGTATCAATCGATTATGTATTGGATCATGATTAAAAATTCGAATAGTTTGAATTCTAAACGAGTCGAGTATAACCTTATTCAGATTCTACTCGTATTTTTATTCGAACTATTTTTTGTGCTTAGATTTGAATCATATTATTAACGAATTTGAATCTCACTCACATTTTTTCGAATCGAGTCCGAACTGTTTGGTTCGATTTACAGCCTTATGCGCCATAGAGTGTTTATTAACCTAGAGCTTTTTAGTGAATTATAAGGTGTGAATAGAAAAATAAGAGGTGCAACTAGCCCCAATCAATTCATACTTCAAATTTACACTGATCCTAATGACACATTTTTAGAGCTCTCCTACTTCCATCCCCCTTCTATGCAAAAAAATATTAAATGTTTATCGATAATTATTACATAATAATTTATATTATTTATATTTTATTATTTTAATATTTAAAATAAATTATATTATTTTAAATATTAAAATAATAAAATATAAATAATATAAAATATCACGTAACAAATATCTTAAAATTATTGAATAATTAATCCACATATGCATCCCAGCTGTCATCTTAAGCTACCCTTCCATTCTTCGAACCTCCCCCATTCCCATTCCTTTTCTATTATTGTACTACCATCTTCATTAGTTTGGTCAGCCAAACGAACACCTAACTACGTACATTTAAATTACTCTTCTCTCTCCACTTTCTATATCACTATCCCTTTCCATAATTTGAGTCAACCAGACACGTTAGTAATAGATTATTTTATTTTTATTATATACGCCATTTAAGATAATAAAATTATATATAATTAATAATATATATATATTTTTTTATTATATAAATCTTTTAAGACATAATTATATATATTAAAAATTTTAATTAATATTAAATAATTAATATTAATTTAAAATTTTATTTCTACTTATATACTAATTAATTATTCTTATCTCTCTCTCAATTACTCTATCTATAAAAGTAAAATAAAAAATAATTAAATTTTTTCTTCTATATATATATAAAATGTCTTATATTTTAATTTTTTTGTCTTTTTAAAATGATCTATATAATAAAAAAATATATATATATACTATTACATTAATTATCATTATTAATTAAATACACACACTCCCACCTCCAACCTCCTCACCTTATTTTCTATCTCTTCTTTTCTTCCTTTATATAACCCAACCTCCCACCCTCCAAAACCTACACTAACAAATTAAAAACTCTCACCATTTTCAGCAATGGACAAAGATAATAAAGATTTCCCTTACCCCTCAATACACTCCGAGTTGGACCTCAGCTTCACCAGCTGCGCCTCCGTCGCAACCACCACCACCTTCACCTCCTCCAGCGCCCGGAGCAGCCTCGCCCGCAGCAGCCTCACCCTCAGCTTCAACGAGTCCCGTCTCTCCTCCACCTCCACCTCCACCACCACCTCCACCTCCATTCCCAACCTTCACAGCCGCCCCCACCGCCAATATGACCCCCACTGGTCCGCTATCAAGACCGCCACCACCCTCTCCTCTGACGGAACCCTCCACCTCCGCCACCTCAAACTACTCCGCCACGTCGGCTCTGGCAACCTCGGTCGCGTTTTCCTCTGCCGCCTCCGCGACAATGACCACGCAAACTTCGCCCTCAAAGTCGTCGACAGAGACTCTCTCTCCTCCAAAAAACTGTCCAACGTGGAAACCGAGGCGCAGATCCTCTCCACGCTGGACCACCCTTTTCTCCCTACACTCTACGCTCACCTAGAAGTTTCACACTATACTTGCCTCCTCATTGACTACTGCCCCAACGGTGACCTACATTCCTTGCTCCACAAGCAACCCGGTAATCGGCTACCGGTCGACTTGGTCAGATTCTACGCCGCCGAAGTCTTAGTTGCATTAGAATACCTGCATGCACTCGGTATTGTTTACCGGGACTTAAAACCCGAAAACATTTTGATCCGTGAAGATGGACACATTATGTTATCCGATTTTGATCTATGCTTTAATGCTGATGTGGTACCAAAATTGGAAACCAAGGCTCACAGTTATAAACTGGAGTCCACCAAGAACCGGCACGGGAACTGTTTCAGTGACCGGAGACCGGCTGAGGAGATGGTGACGGAGTTTGTGGCGGAGCCGACAACGGCGTTCTCAAGATCTTGTGTGGGGACACA
Organism: Hedera helix; assembly: GCA_947179155.2. Lineage (NCBI taxonomy): Eukaryota > Viridiplantae > Streptophyta > Magnoliopsida > Apiales > Araliaceae > Hedera > Hedera helix. The sequence continues at coordinate 36,153,864 of OX359268.1, read as the reverse complement.
CGAGTACTTGGCGCCGGAGTTGGTTTCCGGTAATGGTCACGGTAACGGAGTTGACTGGTGGGCTTTTGGGATTTTGGTGTATGAGATGTTGTATGGTAGGACACCGTTTAAGGGAGGGAGTAAAGAGTCCACCCTGCGCAATATAGCATCCACCAGAGCGGCGAGCTTCGAGAGGGAAGACGATAAGGAAGCAATGGGCGAAGCTAAAGACTTGATAGAGAAGTTGGTGGTGAAGGATCCGAGGAGAAGGCTAGGATGCGCCAGGGGTGCGACCGATATTAAACGTCACCCATTTTTTAACGGAATAAAATGGGCGTTAATCCGTACGTACCGGCCACCGGAAGTACGTGGGATAGCCGTGAGGATGAGTAGGTCGCACGTGAGTGGGATGGCATCTCCAAAGAGAAGGCGATGGTGGAGGAAAGGGCTTGGTTATTTTGTGAAGAAAAATAAAAATAATTTAAATTCAAATCATAACTATTATTGTTACGCTAATAATAAGGTTAGGAAACATGCTTGAGTTATATTGTTTCAACCTCATGATTAATTACTTTTTTTTTTTTTTTTGTGCGGGTATTTTAGCAAGAGTTTGTAAATTTAGGAAGCGGGAGAATTAATACACAAATTTTGTTGAGATATTGATAATATTTCGTAGAGCATACATACAGACGACATAAATCTGTCTTCTTCTTTTATAAACAAAAATTAGGACATATGCGATATTTAAATACAAAACTAAATATTCGATTTATCTTAATCATTAAAAAATATAGTATAACACAAATTTTAATGTTATTCTTCACCTTTTAATGATTAAGATGGTTGTTATTTTTATATATTCTGGTTTCGAGTGTTTTGTTTAACCATTGTATAAAATCAACTGATATTGATACAGAATGATTTTCATGCAGTTGATCACAAAAATTGTAAACAAAATTCGAAATGATTTATTGTTCTCTCTCCCTTTCAAACTTTCCTAGGTAGGTAGGGTTTAGTTGAAATTTTAAACATATATTGTTATTTTTATTGTTCATATAAAATCATAAAGATGATGCTGTGAGAATTCTTTTTAAACCTTTTTTTTTTGGCTACGGTTTTTCCAACAAACATGTAACTGGAAATTTAACAGACAAAGCATCATCAATCAACTATGACCACGTTCAAATGCCAGCTTCAACCAATGTGGAATTAAAAGATTATTCACTAGTCTCCTCATTTCCTGTTCCAAAAAAGTCTAACCAAATGCAAACAGACCAGTACATGTCAAAGCAAATTAGCACCTCAATTTAGGGAAGAATATGAACTAGAGAATAATCTGACTCCAAATTGGCAGATTTAATTAATACTTAGTTTAGGGGGGGGCGGTAGTTTACCTAATTCAAGAAGTTTTTAAATGCTAAATGCAGTTTAGCTGGAAGAATAATTCCCCCATCAACACACTGTCAACCGATCACTAGCCGGGCTACAAATTATCTTTTTTAAGTGGCATCACCAACTCCACTAGGTAATTATGCATAAACTAACCTCAATAGTTCAAGAAATCCAGGAATTCGAACAATGCAATAGCCCCCCCTTGGGCCTTGGCTAGGAAAACAGATAATAAACAATGTATGCTATAATTGAAAGCTAAGAAGACAAGAGACAAAAAAAAAAGTAGTACTAGTATATAACAAAGAGGCATTCTTATTGATATTGGAATATGGTAAAAGTTGCTTTCTTTTTGTACAGTAAAAATTATGCGGAGTATGAATATGCATCTATTCTAACCTTAGCATAATCAGGTCGGTCGGTGCAGGCTACAAACTATTTCCCAGAATTATCCAAGTGAGGCATAATAAGAATATCAGAGATTATCCCTTCTGCAAGCTCCTTTCTTCAGATGAAATGGAGCCTATAGCTTCACGGAACCTGCAATGCAGGCTATCTTAGTCCTGTTGGAACACTCATCTTGAATTAATAAGTGCCAACCCACATGTAATTTAAAACATACTCCCACCATTTCACAAAGAGTCTCATTTACCCACCGTTTCTGTTCAAGAAAAGTGTCCAGCAATTCAAAATGACATAATATTCTCAAGTTTACCATCACAATGTCATTATCATGTCATCACATAGAAACTAAACGTATTGGTAAACATGGAATAAAAATATATCATTAGAATTTGTAAATTTTGCAAATGAGACTCTTTTTACGAAACAAAAAGAATAAGGGCCATTGTCAGTCGAACAAACTGCATACTTAGTTCCTTACTAACCTGTGTTAGAATTATCCTCATCCAAAGGAGTTTCAGACGTCGGAGATGATGGTGAATTACTCACAGCTTCCCTAGCATCAATCATCATTGCAATGACTTCTCTCATTGTAGGCCTGTTGAGTGGGGATGTATTGGTGCAGAATAGTGCAATCTTGAGAATTAGATACATCTCCACATTTGTGCTTTTTGCACTCAGATCTAGCCGCTTGTCATAAATCTCAGAAACAACCCCGTGGATTGATCTTCTAACCCAAGTTGCAAGGTCTCCTCCCTGATCCAGGGGTTGTACTGGAGACTTCCCGGTAATAAGTTCCAACAGTACCACCCCAAAACTATAGATATCACATTTCTCTGTTACTTTCATTGTGTACGCATACTCTGAAATGAAAAACAGGGAATGTTCATTAGATATTGAATAAAAATTTCCCAACAAAGAAGATTGTATTATCCTCTCCACCAGACTATTTTAGCACACAATAAGAAATTAATGTAGCATCGAATAAGAAGAAAAAATGTCATAGCATCCAGAAATGAATTATTACACAAGGTATAGAAGAAAGTTGTTTGAAGAAGATTGTATTATCCTCTCCACCAGACTATTTTAGCACACAATAAGAAATTAATGTAGCATCGAATAAGAAGAAAAAATGTCATAGCATCCAGAAATGAATTATTACACAAGGTATAGAAGAAAGTTGTCTGAAAATTACTAACAAAGAAAATAGTAATTAAATATTTTTGTGATCATATTCTTACCTGGGGCAATGTAACCATATGAACCAGCAACAGCAGACATGGATTTTGAGTAGGGTAAGTCAATCAATTTTGCCAATCCAAAATCTCCCACATGGGCCTGAAGCATCTCATCTAGTAAGATATTGTTTGATTTAATATCACGGTGAATGATATGGGGTTTACAATCATGATGGAGATAGCATAATCCCTCTGCTGCTCCGAGAGCGATTTTGTAGCGGGCATTCCAGTCTTGTAAACATGTGTTCTCATTCCCATGAAGTATTTCTCCTAGACTCCCATTTGCCATGTATTCATACAAGAGAAGATTGGAATCCTGATGGTAGCAGAACCCATGGAGCTTCACAATATTCCTATGCCTTATTTTTCCAAGAGTTGATATCTCCGCAAGGAAGCTGCTGTCCACACCAGCTCCTTCTCCATGGCAATTCAACTTCTTAACAGCGATCAGCTCACCATTGGACATAACAGCCTTATAGACGGTGCCACAGGCTCCCCTGCCTATGACTACACTCTCTGAAAAATTCCCAGTAGCATCAACAAGATCCTGATATTTGAACCCCTCTTTTGGAAAGTAGTAACTATCTAGCGCATCAGGCTTCACTTGGTCTTCAAGGGAAACAAAAGCAGGTCTTTGGCGCTTTATAGCCCAACAAACACCAACCGTGAAAATCAAAGAGATCAAGCCAACTGTTAAAGAGACAATGCTCACAATTTTCTCCTTTGAAGTACCCTCTTTTAACCAGTTAGAGCTTGGGTTATTTGATGGGATTGAAGATGTGGGACAACGGTATGAACCTGGTCTGCATAACTCGATGTTTCCAGCAAAATTGCTAGAATCCATCCTTCGGAAAACAGGAGTGCTTGGCACTGTACCAACTAAATAATTATTTGAAAGGTTGCACACCAAGAGGCTCATCAACTCGCCAATTGAAGCTGGAATTTCACCACTAAGCTGATTGTCATTCAGGTAAAGTGTTTCCAGCATCTGCAAGTTCCCTAGATTCTCTGGAATTGTTCCAGAAAGTGCATTGTGACTGATGTTGAGGGCAATCTGAAGAGTAGAAAGTCGACCCAGCTCAAAAGGTATACCACCAGAAAAAAGGTTACCGCCCATTTGCAGTTCAGTAAGTCGGGCTAGACTCCCCAAAGTACTTGGTATTGTTCCGCTCAATCTATTATCTGATAGCTTAAGCAGTTCCAGATTCACTAGCATGCCAAGTTTGGATGGAAGAGAGCCAGTGAACTGGTTTCTGCTGAGGTCAAGACGCTGAAGCTCTACACAAGCCCCCAACTCATGAGGAATATTTCCAGAAAGTCCGTTAGAAGAGATATTGAATGTAACAAGCTGCACCAACTTTCCAATCTCAAGAGGAATACGCCCAACAAAGTAGTTGCCTGATAGCCGAAGCCTCTTTACATTCGTAAGTTGACCTATCTCTGGAGGAATTTGCCCTGAGAATTGATTTTGATTTAACTCAAGAGCATAAAGGTTGTGAAGACTGGATAATTCAACAAGGAGACTTCCTGTAAGCTGATTATCTCCTAACATTAACTGCTTAAGGGACTGACATGTTTTTAGACCATGGGGTATGTTTCCAGACAACTTATTTGACCCGAGGCTTAGGAAACTCAATTTCTGGGAATTGCAAAGTTGTGCAGGTATGCTACCTGCAAAATTATTCATGGACATGTCAAGAATTGAGAGGTCGCTGTTAGCCCCAATCAAAGGAGGAATGGTTCCCTCAAGATGATTGTCAAATAATTGACAATTCTCCAAGAATGTGAGGTTCTGAAACTCTAATGGAATTTTACCAGTCAAATTATTTATGGACAGATCTAAATTCTGGAGCTGCTTCAACTGTCCGAGCTCCTGGGGAATACCTCCCTGCAAGAGGTTTTCAAAAAGATGAAGCAAGCAGAGATTTGAAATCTTGCCCAACTCTTTCGGGATAAAACCGCTAAAGCTATTTTCAGAAAGATCTATTTCAACTGCATTTGTACAATTCCCTAATTCTCGCAGAATTGTTCCATTCATCTGGTTTTTATAAATATACAACCTCTTCAACTTGGTTAACTTCCCAAGTTCTTTGGGAAGACTTCCAGTGAATGAATTGTCATGTAAAGCAAGCAATTCCAAACTACTGAAATTACCAATCTCTGGAGGAATTTTTCCAGTAAAAAGATTTTCCCGAAGGATCAAGCTGGTTAGATTCTTAAGCTTTTGGAGCTCTGCAGGAAAATTACCCTGCAGCTCATTCTCTGCCAACCCAAGAAACTCTAGTTTCCCACATTCAATAATCTCACCAGGTATGGGACCTGATAAACTATTTCGACCTGCCCGGATAATCCTAAGCAATTTTAATTTACTAATAGATGAGGGGATTACCCCAGTGAGATTATTACTATAAATGACAAGCTCTTCAAGTGAACTTAAATTTCCAATCTCCTCCGGAATTTCACCATAAATATAATTCTCACAAAGATAAAGTTGTCTGAGGAAGGTAAGATTGCAGAGTGGGGCTGGCATTTCACCATGGAACCTATTTGTGCAAAGGTTTAAAACCTCTAAATGATGACAGCGAGCTAACTCATTAGGAATGGGACCGGAAATGAAATTTTTCGACATATTCAATTCCTTCAAGTAAGGGAGCTTACAAATGCTTGAAGATAAATTACCAGACAAATGGAGGCTGTTGAGATTTATAGAGGTTACCTTATAATCTTTGGTACACCCTACACCAATCCATTTGCAAGGATTTAAATCAGAAGAGTTCCAGCTATTGAGATTGTTGTAAGGATCGACAAGGGATCTCTTGAACTCCAAAAGACTATCCCCCTCTTCATTCAAAGAATCAACGAAGAAAATGGCAGAAGAAATCAATAGTACCAAGTGCGTAAGCTTTTGGGTTTGAAGAGACTTTTGGTTTGCCATCTCCAAGAGACAGAACATGAAGGAATATGAGCAAGAGGTACAGAATTTGAAAAAGGGTCTAGAAATGATATAAAAACTTTAAATTTCTAAGATTTAGTAGCTCTTAAAAATTTAATAATAAGCCAAAGCCTATGGTAGTTCATCATATTTCTAAAGTACAAATAAGACAATATTATGATCACAAAGCTAAAACCCTTCAAAATACTACATCAAAAATGAGATTAAAAACAAAAAATAAACAACCCCACAAACCCAAAAAGCTAGAATTTCAATTAAACTGCAGAAAATGCCTAATTAGCACATAAAATGTCAAAACCCCACATATAAAGTGACCACAAACAAAAAGAGAGAAATGGGTGTTTTGCAGTGACGGTATATAGAATTGTGTGAATAATAAATAAGGAAGAGATGGGCAGAGATCCAAAAAAGTAAAAGAGATAAGGAAGAGAGACGTGTGCCAACCTTCTGAGAGAGAGAAAGTGATAAACGAGTGACTGAGGGAAAAAATCTTAGTCAACGAAACTTTACAGCAGTGAGTGCATTTATGTGTGTATAAGTGCTACTGCTAGTTGCTCTGCTACAACTATACTTCTGTTTCTTCTCCATCTTTCTTCTTTCTTCTCATGATCATAATAATTCCTTTTTAGTGGTGTAAAGAAAAATTGATGGGTTGGTCTGTTACTTTATACGATTGTGATTGTGATTGTGTATATGATACAGTGTATTTATATATGGAGAGAGATAAAGAGAGAGATAGAGACTAGCCGTGGACATTGGGGCATTGCAATTTTTCCGCCATTCTTGCTGGGCCTTACAAATTGGGACGGATGAATTTGAGAATTGGAATTTAAGGAGTTGGGTTTGTTTTTTATTGGCTTTCTGTGTCTTTTTCAGTTGGAAATGAGAGGTGAATGTCATGATTTGCATGTAGACTATAAATTCTTAGTGGAGGGATGAACTGGAAGTTCTCTCCTACTACCTGCCTACTGTTTTGGTTGGGATTGAGGGGATGGGATTACATTCCCAAAATTCAAAATTAGTTTGGTGGTTTATTTGATGACTAATTTGCAATTGATCTTGAGAGTACTTTTAACCAGAATTCTAAATCAAATATTAACAAACAGTCTCACTTCCTTTGTAAGGATGATAATTTTCTAGGTCTTCACATTCTTTTTTTGAATAATTAATTTTTCAAGGTAGATAAAAGGAGTAGAGATTTGTTTTGATTGAAAGCTCATGCTTTTGAGTCATTTAAGATTAAATTAAAATACTAAGAAGTGCAACCTACAAACTCGTCATTTACTAACACGACATAAGCTACTTACACATTGCCTAACTTGGTCGGGCCCTGGGCTGGCTTGTATTAAAATATTAAGTGTATATTTGGTTACTTCGCAAATTTTAGAGATGCTTGAAAATTTTATTAATTTAACAACTTTTGAATCTTTAAATATAATGCACTAAAACTAGTACAGTACGTTTGAAAATTTAAACACTACTACCGTTATAAATATTAGTAGCCGAAATTTTTTTAATAGGAACAACGATTAAAGAGCTACTTAAAAATTCGACCAAGTTTGATCCGATCTAATTTGATATGCAATCTACTAGAGATGCACAAAAAGTCTATGACTCACAGGCCGGCCTGGCCTGAGCCCAGTCTGGTTAAAGTTCGGATCAGACCGATCCGCCTTACAGTCTTTGAACATACTGTTATTTTGACGTAAAAGTCCGGCCTGGCCCGGCCTATGCAAAGGCTCCGCCCAGCCTACGCAGAGGCCCGGCCCTGCCCAATCCGCCGAATAGCCTATATTGTTATTACCGTTGTGGCGCTGTCTGGTTTTTTAAGTTATCAAAACTTGTAAAGTAGTCCAAGCAAAAAAAAACACGAAGAGCAATAAGAGTATTACTTTTACCACGTAAATCAAAATTAATGAATTATTAATATTTGAATTGGTATCATATATCTTACTTCTACAAATGCCTACATAGTACACGGCTACACCCACTGGTGCTACAGCAAGTCTTACTCTACCATTCCATCATCATTTATGTTACGTGTGTGTATATATATATATATATATCTTGAAGTTGAAGTAAAAACTTACGAAATTGCACATCCATGAATATTGAAAATATATATTTTTTTGAAAATTGAAGATATATTTTTTGAAGATATAACGAATAGATATTTTTTTGAAGATAGGAAGATACATTTTTTAAAAATTTAAAGACATTTTTAAAATATTTTGAAGCAAAATATTTATAACCGACTCATTATTTATTATTGATTAATTATTCATTTTTAATTTTTTGTCAATATATTTAATTAATATAGTAGTTAGTTTATTTAATATTTATATTTCACATTAAAAATTAGTTTATTACATTTTTAGGCCTAGCCTGCAAGTCTGGTCAGGCCCGGTCTACAGGCCTCAAAAGGGCAGACTTTGATGGAGAAACCCGGCTTGACTCAGCTTACATGCCTAAAAGTCAAAGTCTGGTCAACGGCCAAAGTCTACCAAGCCGGACTAGTCCGGCCTACTTTGCACGTCTAAAATCTACTAAACACAAGTATTATTTTATACAAATTGTTAGTTATATGATGACTAAATATTTACCTTTTTCATTTCACAAATAGAGTCAATTTTATAATATTAAGAATGTATATTTGTTTCATATATTCTAATAAAATAATTTCTTTTTATTTTAATAATGATTGTATAAAAATGAAATTAAGTTGCCAAATATAATAATATTTTATCACTCAATATTATTATTATATAAAAATTATGAATTATTAATATTAATATATAATTGGAACTCTTTTTTGAACAGATGAAATATTTCTATTATCATTTGCGTTGATATGATGCCTAATCAGTATAGTGGAACAAGGGTTCCTAAGTTCCTGGAGATTACTGCATAAACATGATTATGCTTTGGCAGCAAAAGATACGAAACAAATTAAAAACATAGGAATATAAAATTTCAGAATATAATAATAATAAATAAATAAAAATACCTGAGTGATGTAGAAAATGACGAAAAGAAATAATAAAATATCTATTCCTTGACAGAATGGATAAAAAACACACACACAAACACAAAACTTCAATCAATCAACTCATATTTCATACTTTGAAAAATAATGCACAATATTTAAATAAAAAATTTAATACTTGAGGACCGAATAAAAATCTTAATTTTAAAAGAAAATAATCTCTTAATTAAAATCTATTACTATAATAAAATTCTCCTAATTAAAATCTACTACTAAATATTTACATAAATAATTAATGATAATTTTTTTAAATTTCTGGCTTATATTCATTGAATATTATTTACCTTTTAATCCAAATAACTCCACCCTTCAACTAAGAAAACTGGGGAAAAAGAAAAGAAAAGAGAAATATAAAAAAAGTGAATCCTAATCCTAGTAGTAATCTATATTTATTTATTAGGTTTTAAAAAGTCGTATAAATACTCTCTTTTGAAAAAAAGACTATTAGTATCGCTATTGAAACTACAGCACTTCTTTGCTTTTGAATCAATTCCAAGCTATTTGGATTTTGAATTGAAGACATTGTTCTTTTTTCTTGTGTTGTCGCTTAATTCCAAGGTATTTGGAGTTTGGATCAAAGACATTTTTCTTTTTTCTTGTGTTGTCGCTTAATTCCAAGGTATTTGGAGTTTGGATCAAAGACATTTTTCTTTTTTCTTGTGTTGTCGCTTAATTCCAAGGTATTTGGAGTTTGGATCAAAGACATTGTTCTTTTTTTCTTGTGTTATCGCTTAACGATTGTGTAAATATTATTATCATTCATTAATTTGTATACTGTCCTAATGATGATGATTCTGTCTTCTTTAGGGTTTCTATCACTGAGATATCTCTGGTTAATTTTGAGTCACAAAATTATGTTCTAACTTTTAGTTGTTAAAATTAATCTTTACAGGAAATTGAATTTCTCCCATGTCCTCGATCACTGCAAGTAATGCTGCTCTTACCATCCCAGTTAGCATACCACCAGGTACATTCATAAATTTATCAGTTTGATTTTATTAAGCGATGCAGTTTTAATTCTTCCTTTCTGTTACTCTGATGGACGGTGAAGAATTATGAACAAGCATAATTTTGATGGCCAACTGTACTCAAATAACACGTTGGAAGTTGTTACGGGCTAAACTTTATACCAAAATTTTCGCTTTGTGATGGCTGGTTGTCGCTCAAAACCAGTCGGTCAATCTCCACGCACGCACTACACACCGAAGTATTATTTTTAGCAACAACCCACACGCGCGTTTATATATGATTAAACTTACTTTATGTTTATCAAACACACCCACACGTATGTATGTAATGTTGATTTAATGCGCACAAGTATAAGTAAGTGTAAAGGAACAAAGCACATAAATTACAGGCCAAAACGCCCAACCTTTTATTAAACCAATCAATTATAAGGATTCTCTGCTCAAAGGCTTACAAACACATAGACAACCAATACCTAAACTAGTGTGTTTCCCCCCTTACAAATTCGTGCACCAAACACTGTCCATATATAGGCCTTATGGTCAGTTGACAGCCCCAACTGTCAAGAGGTTTCTAGCCAATAGGAATATTGCAGCACATATCAGGTCTAATTCAAACATATCTAACTGTCCTAGGAGTTATTCTTGTCCAACATTCAAACAGCCCAACAATCTGATTATGCCACATAGGTGAGAGCATGAAACTGCCATGTAACTAACTGCTCTCCATCCAGTCAATGTGTTGAAAACTCACTACCGCCACTCAGTTGTTTGCCATAAATTAGTACGTACTGAACTCTTTTGACCCACTGAATTATGCATCTGGCTCAGTCCAATTTGCTCCAGCCTGATGGTGCAACGCTACCCAGTCTAGCGCTGCCCAACGCTACCTGGCACCCAATACAGTCCAACGTGCTGCCCAGCGCCCATGCGCTCAACTAAATATGGTGCTGAGCACCAAGCCCATGCCACCCACTAAATCATGTTGTCCAACTGAGCACTCACTATACCCAACTCATGTTGCTTCAAACCTCCTACAAGCTCCAATCATACGCCAAGTGTTGTGCACGCTGGGCGCACAACCCATGCCATGCATTGACATGCTAGGCTCCCGCCTATGTCATGCCCTAACCATTGCCAAGTCTTGCCCCAAAACCTTGGTCTTTGCCTGCCCATCTCCTAGTTTAGGACGCTACCACCAAATGATGCTCTTTGCTGTCAGTCCTGCCTATATGTGCAAGGCATGCGTGTCATTGCGCACATACAGTCCTCATACTGCCCCCATCCGATGTCAAGCCAACAAGGGTCTAACGACAGTCTATTTGTTAGTGCCCCCTGAATTAAAAAAATGAATTATGTTATAAAGCAAATCTTCTCAAAGACAAAGAAACCCAAATTCAAATTTTCTTTCAAGATGTTATATATTACCTAGAGTATGCCTCTTGTAAGATTTTATGGTTTTTGGTTTCAGATCAGTGTTACTTGCATCGCGTTTCATTTCAATTTGGTAGCAAGGATTGTTACACGGTATACTACATAGGCTAAAATACGGTCGTAACTTTTTTCTAGTGTCTATAGTTAAGAATTTTCTTAGAATCTAAACGCAATATATAAGATATTTAGTTGATCAAAAATCAATTCTTCTAAATAATTTAGTGCAAACATGATGTGTGAGCCTCTAATACTAAGTGAGAAAGTACTAACTACTAACAGGCAAAGCTAGCTCTACTTGATAACACTCTGTTTCAGACGTTACAATCAATTGCTAGGAGAAAAAAAGAAAGCATTATCATGATTTTGATTGAAACTAATTAAAAATTATGGCAATAAGCTGCAATAACTGATTAATAGGATTGGAGTCGTTTGGTGGTCTTATGGCTGGTCTGGGGCTTATGTCTCTTGCCCTTGTAGATTTTGAGGCTCTCATCAACTCCAGCAGTCCCCATGATTGTATCAAAGCTGGTACTTCTCTCAACATAATTGAGTCTTCGTATCTCTTTCATTTATTAATGATACTGTTTTGTTGCATCGAACAGAACTAATTTGTTAAGTGAGCCTTCAAATTTTCGTTACACAGCTCAGCGTTTAGTGCGTTTGAAGTCCAAATGCATTTGAAAATTGTATTTGTCTAGAAACAACTTATTTTAAATGTAATTTATTTAGTTCACATACACAATATTTAGGATTCAAACGCAATGCAACATAAATGTTGTTGCGCATTTGAAGATCCAAATGCACCAAACCGAACAAAACCTTAATTGCTTTGTAATAAAATTTCATAGTGTTAACTAATTGTTGGAACTTTATCCCCTGGCTTTTAGTTATGAAATTGTTGCCTAATTGGTGCTGATTACAGAATCATTTTGCTGCTTCTGCAGTGAAATTAAACGAGTGGAATTACGGGGAAAAGCTTACTGGACCTATCAATGCTAGTACGAGCACCAGAGTAAAATTTCAAGTCTCAAATAATATTAAATTTGGGCTCAGGACACAGTTTCAACCTTGTAGCATGAGACCAGTCACCCATACTACTAGAATGCATTCTGCTACTTCAATATGTGCTGCGGCATTTGTGAGTAAATCTGCTCTTAAATTCTTGTTTTACCTGCATTAGTTTTATGTCTATTGCTGATTGTGAGAGAATTTATCACTCTTTCATTTAGTTCATTAATTCAAGAAACTATAAAATTTTGCGATACTTTGGATAGAAAATAAGAATTCAATTACAAGTCCTTTTACATAATGCGACAAAAACAGGTCAAGAGTAAACACAATGACTTAGTCTGCATATTAATACAATTACATGACTATTAATTTATGTGTCTATTTGTAATAAAAGTCGACATTTCCATCAAATAACTTGATCTCTTGTGCATATTGTGTCCATTCTTGGAAAATTGATAAAATTTATGGTTAAGCAAAAATTAAGAAAAGCAACCATGCACTTTCAGATAATTATAATAGGTATTTTTCTCAATGTTGTATCGATTTATAAAATGCTTCTGAATTTTCAGAAAATTTAACCTCGAGATAACTCTTAAATTTTCTTAAATACAGAATGTTAGATGCTGTACTGCAGTGCAAACCAAACCCGTTACGAGTAGGCCATCAACCAAAACTATTGCTCCAATTAAAGGTACAAACTATGTGGCAATGTGCTGCTCATTGGAATGTTGTTATTATTGTTGAAAGTTTACATTATTTTTCAATTTATTTCATAAGCCTTGAATCTTGATTTTTACTTTAATTGAAATATGTTTTGACGATCAATTAAATTATAGGTGAGATGGAGGAACCAAGAGTCGATAATAGTGGCCCTAGACTTCCACCGCATGATGGTGGTGGAGGAGGTGGTGGTGGCGGCGGCGGCGGCGGCTTTTTCTTTTTCTGGTTCATAGTTTTTTTAGCGTTGCTGAGGAAGTGGGAAAATGAGGAAGAGTATTCTGCTAAGGAGACATAACTAAGACGTGCATAGATTAGATTATATGGGGATGAACTATTACACATCCATGGTATATAGGTATTTTTCTTTTTCTTTTTCTTTTTCTTTTATTTTATTTTGCATTGGTGATAATTACACACTTAAATATAAAAGAGTGACAAAATTTACCTTCATAAATGAGATTTCAATTTCTTATTTATCACTTGTCTGTTTTTTTATTTTATTTTATTTAATTTTTGCGACGGGCACAAATAGAATTTTATTACCGATTTGTCCATAATCCAAACAAAATTTTATTACTGACTTGCCCATAATCCAAAAGGCATGGAAGGTAAAAAGGTAACACCAGCAGTCCTGAACATACATAAATTCTAAACATCTCATAGCAAGTACTTGAAGAAAAAGACATAGCAAACACATCACCCCTATCAAACAACGATTATTCCATAAACAGAGACTTAGCAAACACATCACCCCTATCAAACAACGATTATTCCATAAACAGAGACTTACTTATTAAAAAAATTATTTTATAAAAGACAAGTTTACATACACAATATTCAAATATTAAAATTAAACGTTACATTTATTTTAATTATTAAAAAGTGAAGTATGACACAGATTTCAATATCATGTTCCACCTTTTAATAGATAAGATAAATATTATGTACTTATAAATATTTTTTTATAAAAAGGTACATCGCTGTCATAATAATTTTATTATAATATTATTATTTAATTAATAATTTAATATTTTTTTAAAAATATATATGAACTAAATATATGCTGTTAGTGTACTTTTCTTTTTTGGGATGGCTGGAATATCATTCAAGGAAGAAAAAACGCCGATTTATAGCATTTAAAATCACATCGACTACCGTCCTAGCAAATATGAACCACAGTAATGAAGAAGAAGCGACACCATCGAGTTGATTTAATAATTTTACAATCGTACAGATGAACATTTGACGAATATATATATATGAAAAATAATTTATAATAGATAGTTGTTACGAATATTATTTTAATAAAATAATTTTATATCGTTTATATAAAAATTTAATTGTGTAAAAAGAAAAAAATATCTTCAACTGCTACTCTTATTAAAGGCCTGAACAGGAAGAAAAAAAATTAGCCCAACCGCTACTAGGAATAACGACGGGTCAAAATGATGATGTTTTAAATTTTGTCTAACTAATCAAAACGACAGAATTTTAAATTTTGTTCAACCGCTGTTCCTATTAAACAATATTTTCTTAGTCTAATTTGACATCGCACCAGCTACTAACCTAGTTACAATAAGAGATATATATATCCCTTGGATCTGCTGCTTTCAAAGAAGATGTCATGCATTGGTCACCATTTAACCTAGTCCAAGAATGAAAAGAAGAATCTCGCACTAATAATTCTCGTCTTGACGAGTATGCAAGATGAGTGAAATGATACTTCACATAATCGCAAGCCTATCGAGATGTGCGCACAATCTTTCTCACTTAAAAATAGTCTTATTTGTCAATTCTTTTATTTCACAAAAAAAAAATAATTAATTTTTCATTTTATTATAATAATATAAAATGATATAATATTATCTAATTTGTCATTATTAATTCATTAACATGTCACACTATTAAACTAAAACTTATTAATTTTTAAAAGTAAACATGAAACAAAAATACTTTCTTCATATTTTACAAATATTATAAATGAGTATATTTTTTGTGAAGTGGAAGAAGTATTATTAAAAAAAATTTATTCTTTAAATTAGTTTTAAGACGAGAATATGTGGATTATAGTTTTACCTCATAAGGAATAGTATTTATTCTCACATTTCGCATTGTGATTATATAACTTCTCAAAAATGACTTTACAATCAGAAAAATAGTGCATGAAAATTATATATTACAATTAATTGTAAGGATGTAAATTATTAAAAAGTATTTTCTCTGTTTCAAATTATAAGATTATTATTATTTTTTTAAATATTTTTAAACATAAAATTGAGCTAATTAATTATAAATTATGAAATAATAAATTTTACAATGAGCAACTTTTTAAATAGTTTATAATATTTATCATTGTATTGACTAAAATTAAAATAAAAAATAAAAAAACTCATATCACTTTTTGAGTATGAAAATATCTTCAATTAACTTTTAAAAATTAATAATAATCTTATATTTAGAACAAAAAAAATATTAAATTAGTATAAATAAATATAAATAGTTTAATTTTATATAACATAATTACAAACAACATAAAAATTCCTCACCAACTACTTGATTCTTCAATCTCCACAACGCTGGTCATGTTATTGGCCTTGACCTTAGCTATGAATCCATAAATGGCGGATTGAATGATTCAAGTAGCCTTTTTCTCCTTCAATTTCTTCAGTGCTTAACTATGGCAGACAACAACTTTCTCCACTGAAGTTGAGTTACCATCTGGCTCGGAAAAGCTTACTAGATTGACACATCTCAATTTGCGCAACACTTATTTTTCAGGGCAAGTGCCAAGTGAGTTTTCACTCACGAAAGGGTTGGTTACTCTTCATCTTTCTGCAACTAACTACTATGATGACAACAATGTCCTAAAACTTGAAAATCACCTGAATCTTGAAATGATTGTTCAGAACCTTATTGAGCTTCAAGAGCTCTACCTTGATCGCGTAAACATTTCAGCGCCACAAGGGTATGATTGGTGCCAAACCATATTGTCTTCCCTACTTAATTTGCGAGTGTTGAGCTTGTCTAACTGTTCTCTTTCAAGTCCCCCAAGTACTTCACTTTTGAAGCTCAAGTATCTCTCTGTTATTCGTCTCAACCTAAACAACTTTTCTTCTCCATTTCCAGAATTCTTCAAAAATTTCTCAAATCTGACCGTCTTGAGACTCGGTCGTTGTAATTTGTATGGAGAATTTCCCAAAACAATCTTCCAGTTATCAAATCTTCAGAAGATACCTATCTGGGAATGAATTAACAGGAGAACTACCGAAATCCATCACAAACCTTTCAAGTTTCAAAATCACGGCGTTCTTGATCTACATTCCAATCAGTTACATGGGGCAATTCCACTTCCACCACCAGTAATACTTTGTGGATTACTCCAGTAATAATTTTAATTCAATCCCAGCTGAGATCGGCAATTGCCTCTTCTAGAACGCATTCTTCTCTGTTTCAAATAATAAGCTCACTGGAACCATCCCTGAATCATTCCGCAGTGCAAGTAATTACCAACTTGATGTCCTTGATTTGTCAAACAACAGCTTTCATGGCACTATACCGTCGTGTTTAATAGGAATGAGCAAGATTCTTGGGGTGCTGACTCTACAAAAAAAAAACAATCTTAGTGGGAAAATTTCCACAGTATGTCGCTTAGAGTATCTGGATCTCAGTGAAAATCTTTTAGAAGGGCGGGTTCCTGAATCTTTGGCCAATTGCAGAAAGCTACAGTTTTTCAACTTAAGGAACAACAAGATAAATGATAATTTCCCCATGTTGGTTGAAGAACTTGTCCAACTTGCGGTCCTTGTTCTACGATCCAACAGTTTCCATGGGCACCCCAGTTGCCTCGATGCCAACTACAACCGGTCATATATTCAAATGATATACCTAGCTTCCAACAATTTCAGGGGTACTCTACCCCAAAATTTTTCTTGAATTTGAGGGCAATTATATCTGAAAGGAATGAAAAAAAATCAAATTATATCTGAAAGGAATGAAAAAAAGTCAGAGCTTGCTCACCTGAGATTTGATTCCATGATTACTCCAACTTACTATCTAGAAGTAGTGACAAATGCTTTGAAAGGCCAACTTATGGAACTGGCAAAAAAAATTACCAGCTTCACTTCCATCGATTTCTCAAGCAACAGTTTTCAGGGGAGAATACCAGAAACAGTTGGAGACCTTCAATCAGTTCTGAGCCTCAACTTCTCTCACAATGCACTCATAGGTCAAATCCCGCCATCAGTTGGAAACTTGAAGGAAATTGAATCGTTAGACCTCTTATCAAACAAGCTGAGTGGTGTCATCCCAACACAACTTGCAAGTCTTCAGTTCCTTTCATTCTTGAATCTGTCAGATAATCAACCTGTTGGAATGGTACCGGTAAGCACCCAGCTCCTGACATTCACAGAGACTTCCTTCCAAGGAAATGAAGGACTATGCGGTGTCCAGTTGAACTTTAGTTGCTTCCCTGAAGAAGCACCCACATTGTCACCACCAACACCTGGAGAAGGGGAATTTGAAGGTGAGATATACACAAGTGCAGCAATGGGATATTTTGTGGGCTTAGGGATAATTATTTGGTCACGTGTGTTTTGTAAGCCATGGAGAGATTGGTGCAACATGCATCTTGATCCACTTCTTTTGAGGATTCTTAATCAACAAAACCAACAAAGAAGATATGGAAGAGTTCAATACAGAAGAACAATTCGGAGACTTCTGACATACTGATAATGCAGTGTTTGTGATAAAATCGGATTGTTGAATGTCTACTTTTTAGGCGTTATTTAATATTACCAGAGTGTTTGGAAAAGGTCATATAAGGGGCAGTAATTGTTATAAATCATGTTTGAATTCTTGGTTGTATTGCACATAGTACTCAACTGATATGAGCATCTGCATGACCAAAAACAGGTGATATACTGGATATTGATCACTTGGGAGCTCGTTTCAAACAAAACTACCGCTTATATTTAATCAGTTGGAATAAATGCCCTTATTTGTCACCTCAAATACAATTATCGGCAGCTATTATCTATAATCACATAATTTCTACCGAACGAAAAATGGTAAAATATGACTAATTTTTATTACCAATTATCATGATTTTTAGATTTCCATTAATCTAATTTTTTGGTGGATATTTCTAGTAATCTCCACAGCCTGGTGAAGGGGTTGCATATGTAATAATAATACATACCCTATCTGACGATATTTAGGTATCTAAATTTCTGTTATAATGGTAAAAAAAAGTAAGCATTCTCTTCTTTCTAATCTTTTTTTCCCATGGGAATGTTACTTTCTCTCTCATGGGAACATCAGACTGATACAGAAGACTCCGGCCATTCTTGTACATCCACTCGATGCTTCAAGCTCCTACAATGGCCAACAATGGTTTTTAATTTCCTATAGTTACATCTATGCAGCACGTACTTTATAAACACGTTTTATTAGCACTCATTTACCTGATACCCCCAAAAAATTAGTATTACAATTAAGACACCATAGTATGTGACACACAAAAACCCTGTAGAACATGAAAACTAAGACCTCGCCACAAAAACTGCGAATCCTGCCTAAGAACCATCATTAAAATGCTAACTCTACTTTGCCACTACATTATACCAATGTCCTAAATCTTTTGATTCTTGCACTTGGGCTAACAAGCAGATGAACACGAAAACATACGCATTCAGTTGCAAGGTGCATACTGGCTTAATATACAAAATATAAAATCACAATCTTATTCGATCTCTCTCTCATCTAAATGATTGAGAGATCTAGTCACCACTCAAACATCCCATATGTTTATTAGTTGAATGAGAGGACCTGGCTAGTTTATTATCATCAAAGGCAGAACTTTGGATTTATTGCTCATACTTGTAAGGCAAACGATTAAAAGCACTCTCTCTGCTCCTTTTCAATAGTCTTTTTTAAGAGAAATGTTTGTTCCTTTTTATGTATAGTTCGTAGATTCTAAAGAAGAATTAATTACTTAGTTTCTTATATATCCCTAATCATTAATATGAATTTGTTTCCCTCTCATCTTTTGAACTGATTACTCTAACAATACAACTCTCTCTCTTTTCTCTCGTCCTGAGAATAAATTTTAGAAAGGTGATTTTGATAGTTTATACCCAATTTATTAAATTAGATAAAGCATTAATTACTTTTCTCAATCTATGTGCTTAGTCTTACGGCGTTAATTAAAAAGGAAAAGAGGGTATTTATCAGTTACACTTTTGACAAGAAAAGTAATTACAGCTTCAGAACTAGAAGATCATAAAATTCCAATAATCATGAAAACTAAACATACTCTTGCTATAACATCAAACAGACACACCAAAGTATCTCCTTTATTACACAGACAACAAGAACAGACTCTAAAGGCACAAAAACAATAAGGTCAACAAAAGCATTCCAACTCCTACTGCCCTCCCATGGCCACATGCTTACTACTCAATACCCAAGCTTCTTTCTCATACCTAGAACAAACTCATAAACCTTTCGAGAGTCAGGAAGGGACTTGGAAACACTTTCCTTCTCCAAGCACCTCTTAACCCATGCAATCAATTTGGGGCACTCAGCCTCGATACTGAAGTTGCCAATTGTCTCGTAGGCATAAAACCAGCTATAGAAGGGGACAAGGATTACATCGACATACCCAAAAGTGTCACCCCCGAAGTAAGACTTGTCACCAAGCTCACCTTCCAACACCTTGAGGTACTCAATGAATTCCTTCTTGGCTGCTACCTGTTCTTCTCCTTTGGTGGCCCAAGTTTTCCTCCCAGCATCATAGATCTGCATTTCAATTTCCACCATTTTTAGAAAAAAGTGTTATCCTAGGGTCCTAAATTTAAGGTCCCAAATGAATATTACTTTGTTACATGGCTGATAAACAAGTGAGATGTAATAAGAACACATTATTTGGGACCTTTAGCATTACGGCATTATCCGTTAGAAAAATGGACAATTATATCCTAAAAAAGTTCATTCTAGATTTAGTGAGAGGGAAAAACAAAATGTGAATGCAAATTTCAGCCACAATTGATAGTAAAAACTAAAGGCTACTAAAAATAAAGGACCATATGGTAGTTGACAAAGACAATAAGGTCCACTTTTGCAACTAGTTTGGTGAGAACAAATTCTTTACATTTTATACTTTCTTTTCTTTTACCCCTTGTGGAGTGTTGGGCAGAGATAATTGGACCCATCTCCGGTATTTTTGTGGGGACCATTACAATATATTTTGGTGGCTGAATGTTCTGGAAGGGTCAAAATTGACATTCTTTGTCATTTTTGATTTCCTATTTTTATGTAATAAGGATTTTATCTGATTATGGAAATTTCAGGAAATTCTTCGGAATTTCTATTCCTAATTGATCTCCAACGAGTTATGGTAAGGTGATGTGGACAATTATAAATATATTCATATATTAAGGTTAAGATACAAATGATTAATTATAATTATTCGTATACACTAAAGTAATTTAATACCTTCATTGTTAACTTTTTTGAATTGTATTAATTTCATATCGCAACTATCATTTGATGGCCCAAGCCATCAAGCGTTTGGTGTGCTCACCGACTACTTCCTATACGCAAGTTAGTTTGTTATTTGGTGATTTGACAGACGGATAAAATTTGACGTCAACATGGAGGGTGAGAAGCATAGACAAATCACACTTTGGTACATGTTTGGTTCAGGGCTTTTGGGGCTTTTGGGGCTTTTGGAGTCCTGTTCGCCTAGGTGCAGCTTACTCGGTTCGGGAGTCCAGTTCACTAAGCGCGCTGACGCAGTTTGCAGTTTTGTTTACGCATTTTCCAACGCACCAAGACTATCTTTATTTATAAAAATATATATATAATATTAGATTATTTATATTAATTTAATATTATTTTAGACTATATTATCTCATGATTGAGATTAATAATCCTTTAAATAGTCTTATTGATTAATTTTTTTATCATTTCTAAGACTATTTATGTGAGATTATATAATTTTATGAAAATTTTGAGATTAATCCCTTTTATTTTAAACTATTAAATAATTTTATAAAATTAATAATTCAACGTTAAGAAAAAGGATTAAATAATATAAAATAATATTAAATTTAAATAAATAATTTAAATTTAAATATATTTTTTACACATAAATATAGCCTTAAAGAATGATTGAGTTGGAGAGAGAGAGAGAGAGAGAAATACTCTGGTTTATGGTACAACAGGACAGAAAAACTAGAGGGGGGAAAAGAGAGCAAAACAAGTCTCAAAAAGAAAAAAAAATCAACTGTTAATCAAAGCATTGAAAACGCATGTAAAAATCAAAAACAAACAGTAAACCGATATAACAATAAGATGAAATGAACAAAAGAAACTATAGTGTATAATACCTTCTTGTCAACAAAGTCAGCCCAGAACCTAGCTTGAGCTTTCTTACAAGGATCAGATGGCATCAATGGAGCTTTATCCTTCCAGACCTCATCAATGTACTGGACTGCAATGGAAGACTCACAGATTGATTTCCCATTGTGGATCAGAACCGGGACTTTCTTGTGAACCGGGTTCATCTTCAGAAGTAACGGGCTTTTGTTCCTCAAGACCTCTTCTTTGTATTCATACTCAATACCCTTTTCAGCTAGTGCAATTCTTACCCTCATTCCAAACATACTTACCCAACAATCCAACAGAACAACCCCATCCGCCATTACTGCAAATTAAAAAGATTCAAGATTTGAACTTTTTTTCAGTTAAAGCAAAATTGGGTACTATCTGTAAAAGGGGGTAGAGAATATTTATAGAGGGAAGGGAGGTGGATTTGGTTTGGAAATGGACGTCATGGATGATTCTGATTTCTGGGGGGGAAAGGCGTGCCATAACAGTAACATAGCAGATCTTACCTTTTGTTTTTTTCTTTATATTTTTCTAATTATTATTAGGGAGGTGTTTGGTTAGCGAGAAAAGATAAATAGAAGAAGAAAAGGATAAAATGATCTCTTGTTATAAAAAAAAATTGTATTTTGAAATTATTATAACGGATTCAGTTAACTTCATAATAAGTTGAATAATGAATCAATCAGTATCAACACCCAAGTCAGATGTGTTCTCTCTATGTGTGTCAACAATATATTTATCTATTGTCCAATATCTTATTGTAACATGTATAACTGAGACATTTGAGCTCAAATGATGTCAATCAACTTGTGATATTTTCATAATTTTTTGGATCAAAGATGCAATATTTGCAATATTTCTAAACTATACGACTTTGTTTGATTATAGTCGATATAAATGTGAATGTTATGAATTTTAAAAAAATAAGTATTACTAATCATTATAAAAAAAAGATTATTCTTTTCAATGATTCGTGTTTATACAAATATTACGCAAATCAAATAACACAAGTCTGTTAACGAATAAAGTAGTTTAAATTTATATATCAAACTTGCATACTTATTAGTTATTTGAGCTTATAACATACGGTACTTAAATTTGACTTGGCATTTTATGAGCTTATTATTCATTAATTTTCTTAAAAATAAATATTACTAACAAAAATGAACTCAAGGGAATTAGATAAAAGCGACCAACTCATCAGCCATTGAACTGGTCAAAGATTTCATGCGCATGAAAAATGTATTAGAAAAATGTCACTGCATGCGTAAGCTAATTTCATGGGTGTATGACTTTGGAAGTTTTAATTTTTTATTTCGTTATTTAAAATCTTAATAATAACACGTACTACAAATGGTACGTTGTGAACTTGAGTTCCGACTTTGGAGCACACCATTTTTTTTTAAATAAAATACTATTATTGTTTACGGTAGAATCCACTTCTGAGGCTACCTACCTCCTACCTACCTTGTGTTTTTTCAATGAAATTTCACTACCATCGACTAAATATTGCAATTAATGTGTCTTACGTAGAATGCCATCTTCGTTAGGATCCATACCTTCCTTTTGGATTAGGAGATACTTTCAGTAATATAATGTCTTTAGCCTTCTGTCAAAGGAAAAACAAAAATTTTGGGACTTTTAAATTTTAAATTCGATTCTCATTGGTATCGTGTAGTGTAGTTATTATTATTATAATGTTTTCACGGTTAATTTGATGTTTACTAATGTAGATTAAATTGTGATATTTTTATAAAATAATCCATTGTACTAGTAACAGTATCCCTTAAAAAAACAGAGGCTTCAAAGAAGATGTGGTATAATTTCTGAGGATTTTTTTTTCAGTTTATAAAAAGTTTGGGAGTTGAATCCTCTTATAGGAGAAATTATTCAGTAATCCTAGAGTATCACGTGTCGGTGTCTTAGGTTACTAACATGCTGTCATTTCAACATGTACAATAAACATTTTCACTATACATATTAAAATAATAACATGTGAATGATCCTGAAAAATAAACACCACGGGACCATAGAATAATTTTTCCTTGTCGGTAGATGGCCCTCCTTCCCCTCCTGTTGAATAAAAATTTTCCGAAAGCTAATCTCTCTTTTTGGTTATTCTAGGAGTAACGCTTTTTATATGCTTTTTACTAGGCCTCAAGACGAACGAAAGAAAAGTGGAACATCATTATTCTGGGAGTTTATATGCTTTTACTAGGCCTTTGGAGCCTAGCCTTGATGCAGGACATTGGAGACTGCTTTGGACCACCATAAATCAGTGTTATCTTCATGTCAAATAACCCAGTTTATTACTACTATTTCTTTTCAACGTGTCACCATTCTTTGCTCAACTTTATGCAAAGACGGGATTTCTCCAAAATGACCACAAGGCGCACTTGTACAACAGTTGATATAAATTATACATACACAAACACAAGCACAAGCACAAAGACCACTTACTACAGAACACAGTAGCATTAATATTCATGATGCAATTAAGAAGTACCAGTCGATAACAAGACCAAACTAACAGCGGTTTTCCAACTACATGCGCAAAATTTTCTTACACAAGACATTTAAAGTAAAACTGGAGACGATATGACATGTAAAGTAAACTCGGTTTAGATTTTCAGGAGTATTAACCCGGCCACATTTATATGGAAAAATTTGTAATACATCCATAAAATGAGGATTCTAGACTAAATATATGTGCCAGAAGGGATATTGTACAAAATTAATTAAATGCTTAGTAGCTTGTACCCTGCAACATCAATTGCACTGCCTCAAAAATCTTTTCAGAAGTTTCAAAATCAGCCACCATTTGATCTCAAGTTTCGCTGGTGGAGCACCTCAACATGTACAAACATTATCCAAAACTTGCACAGAGATACTGGATCCAAAATTGTCTCATGGAAGACGTCACCACCGGTGAAACATAATCCAGAACTACAGATAATACATCAAAGGCCTGCAACAAATCGTAAATGTTAGGTGACATCATGATAGCAAGATTTATCAATTACTCCCTCCGTTTCCAAATTAGAGATACATTTTCCTTTTTCGTCCATTCCAAAATTTGGTATACAATTGTATTCTTACTTAGACTATAAAGTTACATAAAATTCCAAACATGCCGGTACTTGTATTCTTAGTAGATTTTGAGTAAATCTTGCTACCACTACTACATTTCTAGTCAATGTTTGACATAAGTTTGGAAAAATAAAATTTTCTTTAAAAGTCGTCGTTTCACAAATGTATCTATAATTTTGGAATGGAGGGAGTCCAAGGATGTTGTAAAAAATATACTGATTATAATTTAAATAAAAAAAGTCAACAATGACGGTTGGTTGCCTAACAACTAACTCTAACTTATATGAGTTCGTTTGTATCAATAATCATGTTTCTTTCATACATACCATGCAAATTAAGGGCCTAAACATTGCTTTTCTTGGCTGAATGATCTCAGACGTTCAATAAGGTTCCCTTTCAATGATTCAGGAACTTGCGAAAGAAACGTAGTTCTCGCATCAGATATCAACAACCTCCTGCATAACAATAGTAGTATAATGACGAATTAGATTTTTGAATTCTTATAAGAGCAAAAGTGAGATCTAGATACTACAATGAATAAACAAAAGACTGTGGCTTAGAAACTACAGTAAAAGTCACCCACCCAACCAAAATTATACTCACTCCATTTGGAAATTAGAGTCCGATTTTCCTTGCTGATTTTATTTTTTTGCAAATGTTAAAGTTTGGATTCAACACTCGAGATATAAATTTGTGGACAAGTTTCTTTCAATATTAAACATCAAAGAGGAAACTTTATTATTAAGAAAACATATTGAGAAAAAAATGTTGTTCAAATGCAAAGCTTAATGTTCAAAAAGAAATCAAGAAAGGGAATAGGTTTCTCATTTTCAGGCAGAGATAGTATAATGCAATTACTTGAACGCAACATACAATAAGATCCTAGTAAGTATGCCACTCAGTTAATTGATCACACCATACAACAAGATCCAGGTAAGTATGCTAATTGCTTAGGTTTTACGATTGATTCAGCAGGGATCAAGGTGGTTCACTCTGTGTCATACTTCAGTGCTTCTTTCTTCCAATCCTGATATTAGAAAATTACTATTTCTCATCGAGCCATGAATTTAAGATGAAATAAGTTGCATACAATGATTAAAAAAAATTATAATTTAATTCATTTCTGGAAATTGTATTCCTAGATTCTTGCAACTGCTTCAAGTGCTATGCTGTCCATTGCACTTTTTTGTTTTTGTCAATTATCCCCAGCCCTCTTGTGGTATCAGAAATGACACCAGGCAACTATGAAAGGGGTGGACGGGGATTTGGTTCAGCACCACTAGTTCTAGGGTATCCAGTGCCACTCATCCAATCTGTTGTTGAGATAGATTATCCATTTTGGCTGCTAAAACTTGTGAAACCAGAGATCTCAGTATGAATCACAGGGGTTGTTTATCCCTCTACCCACAAAATTGTTGTTCTATGTTTTCCCTGCAAAATTTCCTACTAACACATTGTTTTTTGTAGGGGAAAAGGAAAAGGAGTAGGAGGAAACAACCACGATAGCAACCCCTAATTGAGAGGTACTATAGTAGCACCTAGCCAAGTGAGGGGCCCAAAGTTTCCTCCAAAACATGCCCCTATTCTCACCAAAAAATAAATCCAAAGAGGACATCTTGGTACTTAACTGGTGCTTGGGTTCGGCTGCCATCCAGTAAAATTCAAAATTGTTCCACTACAACAATCCGCTAAAACTAATACGAAAATAATACATACTTCTAGCTGAAGGAAAAAATGGAAATTTTAGTAGAGACTACAGGCACACTTGAGGTCAGAACTTTAAAAAATACAAAGCCACAGCCCCCATAGCCAGGAAAGGATCTACAGGCCAGTGTTCATGAGACCCCATTATAGTTTTCCAAAAAAATACATAATATTAACTTGAATTTTATTTAAAAAGTGCAAGGTGTTTGCCACCCTGTGAATATGATGGGGAAAAAATTCACTAGTATTAGATCTTTTTTTTTATTATTTTCAACAAAAGAAATCACTAGTATTAGATTTTAACCACCTAATCTCCAAAACTAGAGAACAAAATTTTTAAAACTGGGAATTAGCAAGAGATCAGTGATCAAACTTTTGATGTTGAGAATTTAGATGAGATCGGTTGAAATAGCATTGATCACTCGGATGATGCGTATTGAAATCCATACTTATTTCGTTGTCTATTTAAACTAAAATTCTTGTTGATGTCTATCATAATTATGTTTAAGCATAGTTGTCAAATTGAGAATCATATCGTGAATTGAAAATTTCCGTATCGTTTTTCATGTATCGTATCGTAATGAAAAAAATAAGTAATTATTTATATTAAGAACACAATTTATGACTTAAATTTCATAACAATCAAGCATATAGTGCAACAAAAAGTCAAAGTCCTAAATGTTTAAGTTGTCAAGAGGCACAAACATAGAAAATTAGTAACTAAACTTAATCAAATATGATCATCATTAATCATCATCAATACTAATGTCAGTAAATTCATCATTTCCATGGAATCAAACCCCCTTTTCTTTGGCACCATCTGATATATAAAGCTGAAAATTACAAAACATATTTTAATTAAAAACATATTAAGTATTTAAGTATATAAATTGATTAATTAATTAATTATAAATTACAAACAAATTGTAATATAAAATTTGTGTATAATACTATAAAAAGGAAACAAATCGTGTGGGTGGAGAGTCTGGAAATGTGCATAAGTTTTAATATTAATATAATATAATAGAATTACACATACTACAATACTTACCCGTTGTCCCAAGATAAGGAAAGGAAAATAAAACACGTCAATTGATTTGAGGGGAGAATTCATCGGCGATGGAGAGAAAATTAAAGTCGATGATGATGGAGATAATCGAACCAATCAAAAGGTTAAGATGATAGAGATAATCGAACCAATCAAGCGACGAAAACTTAGTAAATTTTCAGATTTGTCTACTTTTTTGCGTCTTTGTCTTCTTCCCGAATCATTAGGGTATCGATGTATGTATCGATTGCTATTCTACTGCGATTCCCCTTCGATACGTACGATTCTTGTACAATTTTCAATACGTATACAATAATGTATTGATTGCTACCTGTTCAAATCGTGCGATACGTATCGCGTATCGTATACTTTTGACAACTATGTATTTAAGAAACTAAGAGAGAAAAATTGAACTTCTTCATTCTCTTCTATACGAACTAGAGGTTTGAATCAGTGAAAAAAAATTCATTAACCAATCTCGTATCGGAGAATCATGGTAAGATCTTTTATTTTTCGTTTTGGTGCCTAGTTTATAGTTTTCTTAATTTGCAGACTTTTCATGTATGTATAGATCTGCCCTCCTCTTTTGTGCTTTTATATCTTATAAAGACTCTTTAATTATAGTGCGCACGTCGAACAATGAGATCATGGTATCATTAATTAGTATTAAATAAAAACATTCTATATACTCTCTTTTCCCAAACAGCGTTCAATTTCCCATATCTTAAGGTTCGTAGAGAATAGACTTGGATATTTAATTCCTCAATATCAAAATTAAAACTAAATTTGTTATTTTGATAAAACAATGAGAATAATGTTTAAGTACTTGCCAAACAAATTGAGAAAAATGTTTAATTGTATATTGGGCAATACACATAACATATTCTTTAAATAAAAAGGTTAAAAAAATGAATGGAACTCTCATTAATAGATGCAGAGAGCTCATGTATTATGTGACCCCCTTATCTGACTCCACCGCACAAAGCGCAACGAGAAAGCAAATAATAATAGCAAATGAAGTATAAAAATCAAGTTTAAATCATTAGCAAATAAACCTACCCTATAAATATTCCAATCACAAAAATTAGATTAACAAGTAGATATAATAACAATAATGTACAGTGAGACTAAAGTAAAGCTTTTTTAAAAGTCTTATTCTTTTTTTTTAAAAATCAACAAAAAGAACAAAACGAAAATTGATTTCAATATAGAAAAAAGATGGAAACGTAGGAAGGATATGGGTGCGCCAACAAGAGAATATGGGGATTCGTCAAATCTTAAAATAATGGGGATTAAGGATACAACACATAATTAACTATATGATCTAAATTAAAAAATCAATAAAAGGAATAGATAAATCTACAACTGTTTTTTTAATTTTAGTTTACATGGTTGATGATAAAGTTAAAACTTTGTACAAAATTAAAATAAAATTATTTTGGTTGAAAACACGTTAATATAAATAAGGAGTGTATGTCAAATTTGAGAGCATGTTAAAGGAACTCATTTCACCAATTTAAAATAATAATTGATAATAGCGCATTTAATTGCCAACTTCACATTTAATATATCTTCTTTATTGCTAATTAAAATTATACTGGAATAGTAATCTTTTTAATTATTTTAATTTTAATTTAATTTTCAATTAATAGATTATCTTTAACATCAATTAAAATAATATTAGAACCCAGCTAATAGCCCCCTTTATCAGTTGTGGGCCCCTTTATCAACCACGTAGTACTAAAATGTCGACTACATCAACCACGCTTTAATCTCTCTCAACAAGAAACCCCTATCTCATGCTCCTGCATCTGTTCACTAAAGAAAAGCAGCAAGAAGAAGACAGGGAGACTGGTTCATCGGCAGACATCAGTCCAATTTGTTTCAAGCACCTCCATTACTGCCGCTCAACCTTTAAGAAGTAGGATACGGTGGAAAAAAGGAATAAAATACCTATCTCCACAGAGAATCGATAAAGAAACACATACCAACACAAAAGTTCAATCTCAAATCAATTCATATTTCATAATCTGTAAAATAATGAGGTATTACAATATCTAAATAAAAAACCTAATACTTGGAGACTAAGTAAAAAAAATTAATTTAAAAAGAAAACAATTTCCTAATTAAAATCTACTACTATAATAAATGATACGGAAAAAAAGAAGAAAATAAGAAAATTTATTATTAATTTTGTATTGTTACTTACGAATAAATATTGAATTATTAATGAAATTATTTAGTAGGATATTCTAGAAGATTTTTATTTTCATTAGAAGAGTTTTATTATAGTAGTAGATTTTAATTAGGAAATTGTTTCCTTTTTAAATTAAGTTTTTTTTTCTAATGGGTCTGAGGGTAATACGGTAGAAGGCAGAGGGAATAAGGTTTGGTCTCTTGGTGTCGAGGCAGAAAATTTAGAGTTTGGAAGATTAGGGTTCGACAGAGGGTGGTCAAGGGTTTCGAATTTTGGTTGTCCATAATAAGGTTATGGTTAAGGTGGCAGCTTTGGGTAGGGTTTGTGCTGGCGACAGAAGATGGCTAGGGCTGGGATTAGAGTTTAGGTGGCGACATAAGATGGAAAGAAGGAATAAAATATCTATCCCTGCAGAGAATCAGTAAAGAAACGCATACAAGCACAAAACTTCAATCTCAAATCAATTCATATTTCATAATCTGTAAAATAATGAGGTATTACAATATTTAAATAGAAAACGCAATACTTGGAGATTAAGTAAAAAACACCTAATTTAAAAAGGAAACAATCTCCTAATTATAATTTACTACTATAATAAAACTCTCCTAAAATATCCTACTAAATAATTACATTAATAATTCAATATTTATTCTTAAATAACAATACAAAATTAATGATAAATTTTCTTATTTTCTTCTTCCTTTCCACATCACTTTAATTTTAATGTCAAATTTTATCTCTCTCCTCTTTTTCTCTCACTCTCTCTCAATATAAACACACCCACACGTGTATACTAAAATTTGTACATTCCAGGCCCTTTCTCTTCTTCCTATTCTCGCTTTTTCTGACAAATCCTATAATAAAATTGGGGGATACTATGATTAACATACCCCATGTGCACCGCCGTTCAATCCCCCTCCCCTTCCCTCTCCCTGCATAACCGCATCAAACTGGCGCACCCCTGCTTCCTAGATGGACGCAAACCCGTCATTAGAAAAGATATATTTTTGATACCCTAGAATTGAATTTTCAACTTATGATCGATCTTAACACATGTTAGTAGTCCAAGTTAACAACTGACCAGTGGATCGCTCTTGATTCTCTTAAACTTTCACCAATAACAAAATCTCCAAAAATCTTCCATGATGGTATTATGCACTTCCATGCTGTAACCTAAAACCTCACTCTCTTCCCAATTTACTAATCTACACTTGAACATGTTAAATATGCATTTTGCTTATTTTAACGATCCATCTTGTTCTTGACTCTACGAAATTATTCTTATTTCCTATCGTTACGAGCTCTGTTATTTTTCCCTTTTAATAAGTAAATAATCTATGTTACGAACTCTTAATTTGAATTAAGTTCCAAATACATGGATGAAAACTTCAAGTTTCAGTACTCAAGTAAAAATTAGCCTCTCTTAACAAAACTTAAGAGCTGAAGCAATTGCATAGAACCACACATTTCAGAGTCGAACTGTATACATAGGTTTAACATCACAGTATACCAAGGTTACATACAAGAAAACTTACTTTATGTCGTTTTTGTTTGATGAATCAGTGTCTGCTACCCGTGCACACAACCTCTTAGAACGCATAAAATTGTGAACATCACTTGACCAACCACATGATCGCAAAAATAAAGAAGCTTCTTTCTTGAGACTGAAACATACCAATAAAAAAACATATTAGTAATCCTTCTGACAAGGCATCAGGAAAACCAGTACCTAGAATGTATAGAAAAGAATAGAACAACACAAAGGTCAGGTGAAGGGAAAATCATCAATGAATATCTGAGGGAAAATTTACCATCTTACAGAACGTATAAAGATATAAAAAAGGAATAAAATTATAGGTGAATCACTACGTACAGTAACAATGTGAAATACATAACCTTAGCATAGACTTCTAACTTTGGATGCAGCGCATTAGCGACTTGCTAATGGTGATAGCACTATAGCTTAGATGCTGCTTCCTATTTCAGCTTACCCTATTAAGTTATATTATTCAGTCATGCAGTGGCGGTAATTATGAGTACTAAGTTTAAATTTATTGGGATATATCACCTACTCATTCCACTAGTCTAAAAGAATTGCAAATTTGAGCAGTGGTAACTGTGGCATCATTTCAACATCAGCTTTAATTTAGACAAAAACAGACTCCCTGAACCACACATAAATCACCCCTCCCTTGTGGAAACACATCCAATTATGTCAACTTACAAAACTGTAATCCCATTTATAGCTCTTATAGCCAATAAGCACCCCAATTTCAGCTAGGAAAATGAATTAACTGAAATCTCCCACAACACACCAATGGAGACTCCAATCCTAACTCTCTAGCAACAACACTCAAACCTAAATGTCTTATATTCACAACATTCACATGATCACGAACTTTATACACCCAATCAAATCAACACTCCATTGTCCTGCACAAATGCAAATCTGAATGATGGCCAACATTATATTCCCCTTGGCTAAAAAGGACTCCCTCTTTTTATAAAATTACAGATACATATTGACTTCTCAAGTCAATATGTAAGTTCGTAACATTCTTATTAATTTATGTACTATCAAATATAGTTATTGTACTAGTTAAAAATTACTACAAAATACCATAGTTTTTGCTTTCAAAATTTAAATGAAATCGTATCTATTTAAAATTTTAGGATTTAATTGACTCACAAAGTTAAAAATGTATCTCTAATTTAGGAACCGAGGGACTAAATTGTTATCTTAACCAAAATCCCTTAACCCACCACAAGGTCCACAACTGACCCTACGCAAGGGGGACTCGGCTCATCTTTTATGATTTACCATTTTTTAACCTGGGTCTTTGAGACTCCTTATACGCCATACTCATATCAGTAACCATACTCATACCTATCCACGCCACCTTCCCCTGATTACCTGCAGCCTAGACTCCTTTTCCCTCTTTAATTTGTAGTTCATAAAATGTTACTCTCCTAAGCTTCCTCGATCCATTCTTCAAATATTCCTTCTATTAACATCCCTGCTATGCCAAAAGGTCAGCTTAGCCCCTTTCATCCTTCCTATTCAAACTCCTTTTGAACTAGGTCCAGATTCGCTTCATAGTTCATTGTCCCCTCCTCACAAACACCAATCCTTTCTAAATCTTCGTCAGTTCAATACCCAAACCAAATCAAACAACCGACAAAACCAAACCATTTAGTTTTGGCCGGGTTATAGAAGTTAATTCGTGCAGTTTGGTTTGGTTTGGTTCCCTATTTTTATAAACCGATCATTGTTGGGTAGGTTTGGGTTAACCATTAGACTAAACCAAGTAAACCGAACCAACACGAATACATAGAGAAATAGGTAAATATAATACTTGCTACTACTAAACTTCATATTTGACCCTAAATAAAAACTATAATCTCAAGTGACTATCAATAACAAATATTGCAAAGTTTACGAACTATAACAATTGTTATGTTATAATAATCATGGGTTTCATAAATATTCTGTAAAATAAACAAATTAACACTTTGTAACAAGAGTTCAAACCGAATAACCCAACCCAACTCAAACCGTTAATGGTTTGGTCTGGGTTCACATCTTTTCAAACCAAACCGTTAACAAAGGGTTTGGTTTGGATCCTTTATGTCTAATGGTTTGGTTTGGGTTTCACATCTTTTCAAAATGATGATGTTGGTTTGGTTCAAAATAATACATCTAACCCGACCAATGAACAACCCCTACTTGCGGCCTAGTTTTAGTATTCTTAACCACCCCAAGTAGAATTGAGGTTTCTAAATTTATCAAAAGCAGAAATTCACCTCTACTGACCAGGTAATCTTCCTTTCAGATAACATTATAAATATTTCACCTTCTTTTCATCAATAACACATTAACCCTAGAAAAATCGATCCAAATTATCCATCGACATAAAGTTCAGAGTATAATTAATACTCAATATTGGGTTTTATATTTGCAATGGAAACAGTTGAGAAAGTAACTCTAAATGAGTATATATATATTTTTTATAAAAGTATCAGGAATAAAATTATACTCCCGCTGTCCCATAAATATTGCAACACATTCTTTTTAGGAAGTCCTAAAAAATTACAAAACTTACTTTTTTAGCAACTTTTGTGAAATTAAATGACTAATTTACCCATAGTCATATCAACTTTATCATATTAATATATAGTGCGGGTCCCTCTACAAACTAAAAGGTGTTGTTCAAATTCTAGTAGCACTCCCAATCGCACACTTAATAGGGACCAATTAGGAAACCAAACAAGAATTTGAAAGTTTCTTAAATTTTGAGCAAAAAGGTGTGCTGCAATATTTGTGGGACGGAGGAAGTATTTATTTATTAAATTACAACCATTTAGATTTACTTTGGTGATCCTTTAAACCAGCATATTCAAACCCAAATGTGCCATACATTGTAGAACTGATGGAGTATTTTTACACTCACTCCTCTTTCACTATATGTTGAGATCAACATTTTCTTTTAATCATAGACGGCTTTTGGAAGTAGAGACTTCCAATGGGGAAAGTCTTACCACGTGTTTAATCATTAAGGAGCTAGTGATTAAAAGAGGTATATAACTCGCATTTGAAACAAGACTGAACACTGTTATGCTTGTGGTCATGACCAATAAAATCAGAACCTCTATTTGAGGCCTCAGAACCTTTGAAACAGAAAAAACTCTTCCCAAATCACGTATCCATTCAGAAACATTTCGTAAACCGAAACTTCCAGAAATCTTGGGGAAACTTCTCCAAAAAATGTTGGTGGGGTCCATGACCAGGATGTAATCAAATCACTTAGGGATAGATCAACTAAGAAATATGGAAGAGGATTGGTAAGAATTAGTAGCGATAAATGATAAATAGTTCCATTTTTATTCTTATTTTGATTGCAATGGACATAACTTATCAAGATATTATAATTAACATTATTATTATGAGTACTTCTATGTGAACTAACAGTTGCCCACTAACAAGGAAAAAATAATACAAGGGTCCAATACAGAGAGTAAGACCCACGTACTCTTTAATATCTGTCGGTGCACAATTGTTACTGCACATAGAATTATTCTATTATTATTATTATAAAATATTTAACATTTCCCAGATGTTTGTATCCTATATTTTGAAGAAGACATAACTAAGTTTCAATTCGTTTGAAATCCATTTCTTATTTCTGCTTCCATGCTACTAAACTAAGGAAGGTGCTCCATCTTACAAAGGGCTTCAACTATGCATAACACCAAAGATCAGAACCATGAACCATGAACCATGAACCATGAACCATGCAATAATAGCATCTAAACCAGAATAAATAGAGTTTTCTCCCAATGTGTTTGTGACATAGCACTATGCACCACTAGATCTTGTGCGGTAGTAATGATACATATCATACAAGGTTAAATTAAATGCACAATTATAAAAAATTGTTTGCCTTTTCTGCTATAAGCACTGAAGATGCCATATAACAGACCAGGATATTTGGAATTTCAATGCATACCTATAGCAGTAATGATACCTCAAAGTTCCAGGATAATATGTGAGCGACATCAAGTCAAAATAAATGTTCCAGTTACTAACCAGATTTCACTAATTATAAATTATCTCAAAACAAAACAAAAAAAACATATGCATAAAAAATAATAATAAGACTTCACAGCAACAGAGATAAAGAATAACATACGTATCTTTCAGTTCTTCCAGTTTTCCATGAGACTGAGCATCTTCAGCAAACAAAATGCTTTTATCCTTTCCTTGTACCTTTCTCTTGCAGCTCAATTCTTCAGTAAGTGATATGCAAGAATTACTTGTCTGTAATTTTCCATTGGAGCTCCATTCTTGATGTTTAAGGTGGGGCTGGGCCGGCTGGCCATCTTCAGCAAACGAATTATACGAATCTTCATCCTGTGTTTTTCTCTTAGAATTCAATTCTTCAGATTTTTTAGGAGAACGGGCTTCTTCAGCATTCAAAGTGCATGAATCTCCTACTTTAAATTTTTGCTTAGAGTCTAACTTATCAGCAACGCAATTAATGCTGCCATTTTGCAAAACCTGATGGTTGGGCCCTCTTCCTGCTGAAATCCTGTTTGTTATACCGTCAAACTCACATTTTACTACAGATGAATCAACACTGATGCTTTGGATTTTATCCTTTCCATTTGATAAGAAAACTGAATGCCTTCTCTCACCATCAATTGCAAAATCAGAACTTTTAGCAAAACCATTCGTATCCTTCAACAGTATGATATTATTTTCACTTTTCTTCATGAAATTTGAGGATTTTACATCTCCATTCTTTTCACATGATTCTTTTCTATGAAAAATAAGTTTTACATTATCAGTTGCAGGAAACTGTTTGGTACCAGAATCCCCAGAACTGCTCAACTTTATTCGCGGACTAGAAGGCACTTCATCGACCTTAGATGAGTTTATTTTATCCTTATCCAAAGATTGGTTGACAAATTGTTTTGAATTCACTGCTTTAATTGGACCTGTCTTTGGTATTTTGGATGTATCATTGCCATTGCAGCCATTAGATTTTATTCCATTGGTACCCAAAGCTGTGTTGGCAGCTAGTGGCCTCTGTTTGGAACGAGAAAAGAAAAGGATATAAACCTTCTCTGACAAAACCTCCTGCAGCGTTGAAAGAGAAACCAAGGAATCATTGCAGCAATACCAACGGCTCATTGCGTCCTGTGTACATGCACAAAACCAATATCAGCAAGCATAAATTGTAGTGACTCTTCATGAAACAAATCAAGTATGCTGAAAAATACAAAATTTATCAGTAGTATAGAGACCTTGATGTATGCATAGTAATGTCCAGAATCTGGGGAGAAACCGGAATGCACAATGGTAGCGAAAAGATTATACTCTGGACGTGGATCCTGGAGCATCCAAGAATTGAATTGCATTAGAACCAAAAGGAGAAAATGACAGAGAAAAATCAGAGAACGTTAGCGAAGCAGTGAAATTCAATCGAAATCAAAAGCAACTATATCAGCTAGTTCAGCCATTTATATTACAAAGTTAAATGTAAGAATATTGATGCACACAAAGATTGAGTTTTAGTAAATTTCCATTTACTTATTTCATCTTTGCAATTATAGATCCTGGGAGAGTTTTAGTAAATTTCCATTTTCTAATTTCATCTTTGCAATTATAGATCCTCGGAGGCAGTTCTGATAGGTCAACAAAAATCTACCTTTTTTTTTTTTTCTTAGTTTAGTCAATTTCTCATGAAAGGTAAAAAGGGGTAAAGAACGAGTAAACTCTCAATAACGACTCTGATATAGCTATCCCATTTAGGTTCTTGATATTGCCTAACCGCTCTAGTGAAAAATTGGCTCATTTCATTGTTAATATGAAATTAACAATTTCCATTACCTATTATTTGGGGCTAATCAATATGAAATGAAAATGTTGCACGATATATTTGCTATGGAAGCAAGCCAACATTTCTATTAGAAAATAGAGGTTTCCAAGTCCATGGCCAAATACTTATTGTACCCGCGATGATGGGCCACATTATTGCTATCGATAAAGAAGGAGCATTTGCCTATTTATTTAATGATAGACCACAAATTGGGAGAATCTGCACCTACTTTAAATTCTGAGGACATGCTAAAAAGAGATAATAGATGTCGTCGTTAAGACCAAAATAAATAGAGTTTTCCGGGAGAAAAATGCCAATGTAGTAAGACCTCCTAGGGATAAAAGACAAAGGGTTAAAGAGAGCCAAGCCCTTGCTCAAAAAGACAATAAGAGAGGGTTTTGGAGTCGATCTATTAGGAATAGGAGGCTATATAGTTATGGTTCATTTATGTTAACAACTAATTGAATTAAAATTTCGCTATAATAGATGTACTATTGTGAAGAAATTAAAACATCAAGCTCAAGGACATAGTTTTTTGATAAACAAGCCTGCCTACCATATTAGTATTGTAGTGAAAGATAGCGTTATGAGTTACCTATCATATCAATATTGTAGTGAAAGATTTCAGTTTCAAGCATTCTTTCCTTTGAATCAAAATTCAATTAAATAGAATAGAACATTAAGTTCAATTTTTTTATTTGTTAAAATAAGAAAGAGGGAGTCGCAATTCCAAAGATATTTAAAGCTAGATAGATCTCAACAAACACTACTTATATCCCACTTATCTTTCAACAGTAAATCAAAAGACAAAATACAGATTGTTTTCAAATAAAAAAATGAATGGAAGGATTCCTCTACTAATGCAACAGAGTCCACTCCACTTGTTAAGTTTCCATTGAGTCTATGCACCAATCTTTTAGCGTGTAAAATGGTACCATCCCTTTTGTTATCCATGGCCGAATTAAATTCAAATTTTGCTTGATTTATTTTAATTGAGAAAATCGAGAATCTATATAGAATTCAGATTCTTGTGTATACTACATTAAATGACTAATATTATTAGTACACCGTTTAACGTGGATCGAAACATATGGTTGCACGGCGATAATTCAAAAAAACATTTTGTACACAATCAAACGTGAAATTGTATCCCGACCACAGATCCTATACTACTCACAATAAACTAAAAATTCATAATTGATATTGTCTGCCCCACAGCCATCCCTCGAGTATAAGCTTCAATAAGATTCAAACAAGAGTGGATTAGAAACTTCTCTTAACGCATTTCACTGCTCTACTACAAATTCCCTCTGCACCCTATCGTACTCCAACATCTGTCCAAGGTTAAGTTGGGATTTAACACTGGACTAAGAAAGCCACCTATAAGAGCTTTACGTCACAGACATGTGACTTGGGAAGGAAACAACAGCTAGAAAAAACTGCTAATACCCCGAAGATCAAAGAGGGGCTCGCGTCAGATTAGCTACTTGGTTAGGTAATAGATGAACCTTGTCACATGACTCAATCAATTTGATCAGACAGTCAACAATCCCTACAAATTAGGAGGCGTTACGAATAAAAAAATTGCTGGAATTATCATTTTTATCTAGTTTTACTTTCCGATGTATAAACAAAAAATCCAATGGCCTGGCCAATATAACCTTTTTTGAAGGAGTTTTGATAGATAAAATTTTCCAAAACCACTAACATCATAACCTAAAAATGCTCATTGGGTCGCACAATGGACTATTAGCTTCGAGGTAGAGTGGGTAAAAAAAAGTACTTTCCCTAAAAGTTGTAAAGTGCCTTCTATGAAAAAAGAAAGAGGACGATCTTTCTCATTCTCGAATAACAAGGGACAAAGGGATTAATCGAGAAAGATCATCCTGAACAACCAACCATTGCACTTTAAAAATTGCGACTTGAAGGACACGATCTAGTGTAAATTCTTATTCTTACATCTGATGTTCAATATTGAAATAATTTCAATTTGTCCATGTCAACAAACAATTCAAAATACACCAATTTTTTTAAAATGTCCAAGTCCTTTACCCAAATAGGTTTACAAATTTGATGGTGATATGATCAATTGCTTTTTATAAGAATAAAAAAACCCAGTCAAATGAACCAGTTAAATATCATCTGATGGACAGCACTACCCACCTGGCTCGCTTTGCAAATATAGCTCGAAAGCACCAAAACCTCCTCAAAAGCAATTGCCTTGTCAATCTTCCCACCAAATATGCCTTCAAACCTCTACCCAATCAACCAAATGAAAACAAAAACCATCAAATCTTATACAATCAATGCTAATAAAAATAACTAAATAAGACAAATAAACAGTCAAATACCTTAAGTTGAATCACTAGGACATTAGGTGCTTGAAGAATCGACATCTGCTTCCTAGCAGACACCAATTTCTTACACCTAAACAGGTAAAAAAATTCACCTAAAGGAATACATATAAAAGAATAGTAAAGATTGTGTGAACATAGAGAAACTTACTTGTCACACTTGTATTTATTGTTGCCATCCAAAACCTCAGATTGAAAAAACTTGTGCAAAGCATCTTTAAGAGAACTACTATGCAAAACATCAAGGCTTATATCCATGATCTCATCTACCTTATTTGACTCCGCCCCACAGGAGAGACACTTCACCTGGCTCTGCAAAGCACCCCCAAATATTTCCTTAACTACCGAATTGCCGCCAAAACCCTCACTACCACCACCATTTACTATTGCCTTGTGTCGCTGCTGCTGCAACTTCTTTACACGGAGGCAGGTGTTGTGGCAGGCATCAATGACATACCGCAGAAACTCGTGAGCGTCCTCTTGGCGGCCAAGGCGGAAATGCTCGGCAAAAACTCTTAAGCAGTTATTGATCTTGTGAGGAGCATCTAGGGTTTGATCTATAGACAAAGATCGCGCAATTCGTTTTTCTAATATACAAAACGGACACTCACCCTTCCTCCCCCGTTCCTCAGCTACTGAATCACCTGTACAATTCCCAACATTCCATTTAATCAATTAACAAAAAATTGGGGATACGCTATATAAACACAGTTTTAGAAGGAGAATAATTAGATGCATACAGTGAGAAGTGTGTTGCGATTTGAGGCAGAAATTGGCGAGGGGAGGAGTGTAGGTTAAACACTGGAGAACGGAGTTAAGATAACAGGAGTTGCCGAGATTTTTCAACCCTAACGGAGAAGCGTTGTTTCTGCGTTTCAGATTCGGCTGCCAAGTCATTTGCAAGGCCATCAATGACCCTTCTTCCCGGATTTCGCTGCATTGGATAACAGTAATTCCCACCATTCATTAACACCGCCACCACCGCAATCGCATCCTCCCTCTCTCTCCTTCGGGGGATTAGGGTTTATTTGTTTCTCTGTTTATTGGGATTCGGCAATTGTATTATGTATATAGATATAGATATGATGTGTGTGTGTGTGTGTGTGTGTATGTATGAATGGTGGGTGGCTTGGTGTAATAGAGAAGAAAGGAAGGAAGGAAGGAAGGAAGGAAAGGGTCTAACAGAAAGCCGAAGGGGCAGAGTCGACAGTAGTGTGGAAGCAAAAGTACCTACCAACTCCCCACACCCATCAAACTTTCTTCAATTTCCGTGTCTAAGGTCCCCTCTTTCTTTCCTTTTTCGATCTATCTAAGGTCCCTAATTTGGGCAATGATCATTTGTTTTTGGAATTTATCTCTAAAATCATCAATAATACCCCATTAGATTTTGGAAATTGATATTTACAGTAGAGGATTTGATAGTTTCGCAATAATCTCACAACACTCCCCTCACAAAATAATGCGTAAATATTAAATTTCTCTTGGCTCTTTAGCTTTTTCTCTTATCCAGAATGAACTTTTCATTAATTTTACTTTCTAATTTACTATTTATTTTAATTATTGATTTGTCAACTATTTTGTTGATATCATATGTGCTTTGTGGGTGTGACTTTTAAAAAGCTTTCTTTTTTAATTTTTTTTATTTTATTTTTAGAGCAGAAAATATATTGTCTATCTAAAATTAACGTGTGAAATTACATAATTTACAAATTTAATTAAATAAAGGTCAAAACTACATAATTTGGGCAACAAAAAATAAACGTTTATAGGTATACTTTTGCGATCAAAATTGAACTCCGAACAATTGCTTCGGCATATAAAGTTGTAGAAGAAAAATGCAAGTGATATGGTCTTGATTCGCATCCTTAAAGTTTATAGACTTGAGGTTTGAAAGAGTGAAATTTTCATCTTGTTTAACTTAAAGTTCTGCTTGCAAACCGATACTAAATAAATAATTATAATATTGAATTTTTTTATATAAATTCATGGGATCGAACAAAATAACTTGAGACCATAAACGATATTTGTAACTCTCTCACAGCAAGCATCAACGTCATCCATCATTCGCAAACATCTGACGACATCTTTTCACTCTCGATGATTCCAATGATTCTAATTGCAGCAGCAACATGTACATAAATTTAGAAAATTGATATTTTTATAAAATAAATTAATATTTTCATAAGATTCACTCACATGAGGTGAGTCTTACTGGCCTGTGAAAATATCAATTCCATAAATATATATATTGTTGTTCGAAAGAAAACTTTCTAGAAAAAACGTTAAAAATAGAAGAGAGATCTCAAAAAAATTTGATAACGTAAAATCTAGTCATATTCAAACTACGTAGTTTTGACCTCCATTTAATTAAATTTGCAAATTATTTAATTTGAGCTGATAATTTTAGATGGATAACTTAAATTTGTGAAATTCTAAAATTTGAGCGTCTCTAGAAATTGCAGAGTAGCTAAATCCAAAATATAGAGGGAACAGACAAAAGATGAAGGGGAAGGGAAAAAAAAATTCTATTAGTGGAATGATAAAAAAAAAATTAAAAATATATTTTAATAGTGAAATTCAAATAACTGCATGTAATTTATTCAAAATTTCATTCAACACGTCTAGTTTTAAAATTTATGTAATACGCGCCGATATTTTGAGTTGAAATTTAAAAATATAGGACTATCTCTGTTTCACATCATTATTGACTTTGTAAAAGTTAATTTATAATATTTTAAAATTTAAAATTGACATGATTAATTTTAATTTTAAAAATATTAAATGTTACGATTAATAATACTTTTTAGGTAGTTTATAATATTTATAATTGTATTGACATAAATTAAATAAATTTATGTCATTTTGAGTTTAAAAATAAATTAAATTAACTTTTTAAAAATTAATAATAATTTTATAAATTAAAACGGAGAGAGGATCATAAAAGTTTAGTATAAAAAATTGACAACAACCATAAAAGTATCGGGGAGGGCCCTGCATAAATAAAAGTATCAATTTCATAACTTGAGTGGAGGAACTCAGAAAGTTACAAATATCTAGCAAGTATACTAAACTTTCAGTGTCTAAATAGAGTAAGTATAAATGCACAATATTCAAATATTATATTTATTTTAATTATTAAAAATAAGAACATGATATTAAAATTCGTATCATACTCTACTTTTTAATTGTTAAGATAAATATAGTGTTTAATTTTATATTTAAATATTATATACGTAA
This sequence comes from Hedera helix, assembly GCA_947179155.2. Lineage (NCBI taxonomy): Eukaryota > Viridiplantae > Streptophyta > Magnoliopsida > Apiales > Araliaceae > Hedera > Hedera helix. The sequence goes on along the minus strand of OX359268.1, from coordinate 36,111,324 downwards.
ACTTATCTGTCTAAATAAATATGGTACAAGAGTACTGAGATTCGCTCCCATTTAATTTCAGCAATTGCTTTACATAAAAAAATGATCTCTGTGAAGGGTACACCATAGTGAGCAAACAGCCTTCAAAGAATGGCATACCCAACTTTGGTGCTATTTCAGAAGCAAAGAGACCCAACTTTACAGTTTAAAATCCCTTGCTGCCTTTGTCCCAACCGTCTCAAAAAATCCTCAATGTGGATTGTAATGCTCACAAAAGGAAACACAATGACACATTATTGAAGCAAAATTCTTACTGAAGTATATTGCAGCTTCAACGGAAGCAAACATCATACGCCACTAGTCTGCTGGAATGTTAAAGCCCAACTAATTTTTATGATAAGACTTGGAAGATATCTGTAGGTCCTTCCAAGGATTAACTCTGTAGGTCCTACCTCTGTGTAGCATGTGAAGCTGTCCTTTGTATGCATCTACTTGTTAGAGGTCGAGTAAGAAGCCAATGGCATTGAATCATCACGATGAAACCCATCAGGGCCTCCTCGAGTAGCTTCCTTTTTCAACTTGGAATTGTTGTACACTGCCTACACCAGCAATGGCTGCATAAAAATCGCAACTTCTTCCACATATTAATATGCATTTTCATACTCATAAAGCCTTATGCATGTCTTTCAATCATTGATTCATGGGAATATATTGTTAATTTATTATGACCTAACGTGATGGCATATTAAGATTTTCATCTTTTCCACGAAAGAACCAAACTAACACAATTTTAGTATGCAGCACAGAATTACAATTTTCCACAGGGGTGAGATCCTCAGTGTAGCCAAAATTAAAATAGAGATGAAACAAACACTAGATTGATCATTCTTCAACCAAAAAAAGAAAAGAATACACACAGAAAAGAAATAGAAACATCATGTGGAGTCTTGTTATTTTTTCTTACTATATGAACATGTCTCAAATGAAAATTGCAAATGAAATGTGAATCCTACATGACTATATGGTTTTCTCCACAAATTGACGTTGTACTATGGAGAAAAGGAAAACTGTAATCATTTCATGCTGCAGCAGCTGGCATCATTATCATGTGGCCAGATTTGGGGGAAAAGAAATCTGAATATTTTTTCATACTTCAGTTGATAATGCAAAAGACAGACCTGAGGCCAATATTTTTAAGTAATGTTATATTGAATAAAGATTGCATACATTTAGCATCTACAAGCACCTATCATGAAGATACAAATGAATGAGCATAGCACCAAGGAAACATACCAGATGTTCACTTAGTCATCAAAGTATTAGATGTATAAATGAAGACTTTTAGTCAAATACTCCCACCGTTCCAAAATTAGAGATACATTTCTAAAACGACGACTATTAAGGATAATTTTATGTTCTCAAATGTAAAACCCTAATATTAATTAAGAATTTAGTGTGGTCCTGTGAGGATAGAAATGATAGTAACAAAGGAAAAGCAAATTAGGAATATCATGTGACCTTATAATCCTAAAATAGAACAGAGTAAAAAAAAATTATGTCTAATTTTGGATCGAAGGAAGTACTTACCAATGGCATAACCAAACAAATTGACGAGAGTTAACTTTGTATCAGCAAAAAGAAGGGTTGATAGTAAGACGACTACCCAATCCTTGACAACTCCAGTCACGCAAATGGTCAAAGCACTTGTATGCAAGATAACTAGGAAAACTGATAGATTGAGAGCAAAAGTACAAAGAGAGTTGAGCGTGAGCGTTAGCGTGAGAGGTTGAAAACTCCATGACTCCTGAGCATCCATTTTTGGCTTCTCCAAAAATATCCATGGGACGAACAAGCAAAGAGTGCTCATAATTAACCAAAATTTTATTAACATGGGCAAAAGCTTTCTGTATATAATCATAAGATAGTCATAACATTCCTAATGTGTTTAGCTTTATAGAGTAAAAATCACATGCCTTCAGGGGCTAACATAGTAGATGATAGATATAGGGTTTAGTTTGAGGCCCTTCTGCTTAACCAGAATCTCCACGAAAATAAGCCTCAAAGCTTCTGCCACAACGCCTCCCATTTGGTAAACGACACCTATCAAGTTTATATCTATTTCTCCATAAGAAGCTACTAGAACACCAAAACTTATCACTGACATTATGAGAAGCATCCTGTAGTTCATTTCTTCAAATCCGGCAGCTACTCCAAGAATGAAAACAGCTACTGGCACTGCAGATGTCAAGTACAAATCAGCTTTTACCACTTATTGTTGTTAGGAGAATAATCATATAACTATTTGAGTCAGCCTGTTGGCTAAACCATACTCGTGCAAACAAAACAGGAGGGCCTCCATGTAAAAAAATTATCATATGACACTTCCGAGATTCATTTGACTGTTTTGATATACAAGTAACTCCATATTATCCCTCAGAAGATGTTACACATTAAGGCATAAATCAAACCAAAAGAACAGTGGTACTTACTAATTGCTTTCAACATTTGTGCAAATGAAACAGATATATAGAGGTAAGCAGTGTTCCCAAGCCAAAGAGTCATCACAAACATTGCACAAATTGGGATGACTGATGTGGCATATCTGTGTGTTCATGACATGTTAATTTTCTATTATGGTTTGGAGGTTAACGCAAAAGAAGAAAAAAAAAAAAAAAAAAAAAAGAAATAAAGGGAAAGAGGTAATGCATATCTGTTTGCTTTTTAACACCCATGCTATTCTCTTTCTATAAGATATATATACATATAGATTTATATATATAAAGAACAGAGTGATAGATTCGAGAAATTAACCGAAGTGTAAAATTCTGTTGATTTTTTTTATCAGTTATATATATTTTTAATGCTTCCAAGGCAACAAAAACGTTATATGCATTATTGCATTGACAAGGAACAACCATGCAAATTCGATCATCAGATGTAAGGAGAATAGATTGATTAGTACTCACACTACTGTAGTCATCCCTTCCTCAACTTTCAATAACCGTGAAGAGATACAATTTCACGTTACAGATTTGCAACAGCCAAACAAGTGAATAATTAGACAAAGGTTACCATATTGAGTCAGTAAATAATTACCTTAAAAACTTTGGTTAGCACAAAACATAACACAGGAGAAAACCATGTGAACTAGAGTTAATCCAAGAGGATATGGGAAGTTTATTTCCTTTGATGATAAAACCCACTGCAGGTACAAAATAAATAATAAATATTTTTGAATACACAAAGTCATGCTATCTATTAAGCCATTTAAAGCAATTCTAAACTGAAGCGCTTCACTCAAACTACAGATCACTGCAAAGCTATCAACTAATTGCAATTAGATAGTGTGCTAAAGTCAATATATGAGGAAAGTGTTTCATTTTTATCTTCTTTTCTTTGATAAGTATTATGTTGAGGCTCTTCTATTAACTGAGTATTTGTCTAAAGCCATGTTACTGGGACTATATAAGATACATCAGTTACTGTACAGACACTTGCACGTAAGCACGGATACGGAAAGTTCGTAACACGTTCTATTGGGCATGCCACTACCCAATATCTCGATATTAATTATAATATTGTACATAGACTCTCATAGATTGCTTTTGCAGAATAATTAACAACAAATAAAGTATCCATTTTGAAAACTCTGACTTATATCAAACATAATCAAGAGAATGCATGATAAATATGAATATATATCTTTACCCATTTCCCTATTTATTTGGATTTGTATTTAGATTTTACGTCCACAGCTTAGAAACATTAGAAAATAAAAGGAGCGAGAACAATACATGAACAATAATCGGTTGATTTATCAGAGAAATATGGACATACACTACTACTACAAATTCGTTCTTTATTCTTTACCCTCTCTTGAAGACATACCTAAGCAATACACTAATGATGAAGAATCCATCTTTCTTTGTTTTCCCCAGGGTAAAAAACCTCCACAGTCTGCCTTCATCCATAAAGTTCAACTGCCCGAGACGAAATGCAAGAAAGAACGGTGGCTGGAAAAAATAGTCTGTCCCATAGGCGGTTATGAGGAATGATATAATTGAACAAGAAATGTTACCGGCTATATGCATTCAGAACACTATTGGACACCAATCAAACAGATAACACTCCTAACACAAATGAGAAAGAGGTAATCTTGCATTAAAATTTTCAAATACTACAGTTTCAACCTGGCAGAGCTAGCAACAACAACATTTATCAATTCAGAAAATGGCTAGGCATAAATTTTGTTCAACAGCGTAGTGCACGTGAAGCATTCTACAAAGAAAGACAGGAAAAACAAATAATGGAATCCAGAAGCCTAATGCTTCCACGTGATGTTTATACTTCACTCTTCCTTCCAATCCACTAATAAGTCTAATGCTGGTTTCCAATTCCAAGCACAAGGGTTAAGAATGGATTCACTCTCTGCTGACTGACCTATAAAAATTCTATATATGCTTTAAGTATTCATTATCCGGTGATTGATGTATATCTTCTAATATATGGTGCTTTCCTCAGCTCTTAATTCAGCCAAATAACTAAACTAAATTACTTATCATAATACCATTTTTATCAACCCAAATTCCAAAATTTATTCATTAGTTTACCAATAATTGCATTTAAACTTGCCTACATATTCACATTAAACTTAAAAATGGAAACATCAAAACAAAATGCACAACCAAATGTATGATAAAAATGCAATAACAGGATCTAGTTCTACATCAAAAGTGTATAAATATGATTAAAAAGAGAGTAAGGTATCTTGTTGAAGAAGATCTGACCAGCGGATAGGGCAATGTAGAGGAGAACAGAAGCTCTCCCACCAATTTTCTCATACGATTCACCATATCTGTGGACCTGCCTGTCGCTTTCTTCCCTGCTCACTTGGCACCTTTCAAAGTTTATATGTATTTATATAATCTATAATAAGTAGTAACTAATTAAGAGCATTAATTAACAGATAATTAAGACATACTGCCAGTACTATATTTTTTCAACTTGTTTGTCTTAATCGTACTTGCTTCTTTGTAGGCATGCCAACTTTTTAGGAGAGACCCAATCAAGTTAGGCCCACTATTAACTTGAGCCCGAACAAGAAGGTCAGGCTCGTATGAGTTGGCCCATGTTTGGAGACCATAGAACCATGACCAAAGTTGGGGGAATATTCTCTGGCTAAAGATTTCACATGCTCGTCTCTCCAGCACACAATCGCGTCTCGAGCGATGCATGTGTCAAGTGACATTCTTGGCTGAGTCGAAGGAGCACCCTCTAGCTGAGGAGCCCACATAGCCGTCCATCAAGTATAGAGTCACACCTCGAATAATACTTTTGTCTTGCGACAAGATGTTTCCGACCAAGCTCGTTGCGCATGTACGTGAGCAGATAAACTAATTAAACGATAGGAGGGATTATAAAAGGTGACTTAAGAAAATAATAAGTTTTTTTAAACACAACTTTTACACAAAGAGAACCCACACATTTTTTATTACTCATCTCTTGACTTTGTTTATAAACTATATTCACCGAAAAGATCTGACGATGGCATTTTGTCGTCAAACCACATGGACGTTTGTGCAAGTTTAGAAGAGGATCTTGTTGGTTAGAGGTTAGAGGTTACACTTGAGGGTTAGGTCTTCATCACAATTAATGGTGCGGACATAACGAATCTCTCTCTTATTTATTATTATTTCTTTTTAGTTATTTTAAATTTTCTCTAACCATATAATTACTCAAAGGGACCAAAAATAAAGAAAAAGATAGAGAGAAACATATGACGGTGGAACTCAATGTAAGAAGATAATATCACCAACTGAGATCCAAAAAATAAGTTTGAATGTCTTGTATGGACATGGCTAAAGGAGAATGAATGATCCACCAACAAAAGCTTAATTGACCCACATAGTGGTTAATGTTCTATATATATATATATATATGAAATGGTATACAAGGTTAAAGTATGTTCACTAAGCTCAGTAGACTAGTCTTCGGGATATCGATTTACCGCCAATGTGTAGGTTACAAAAATTTAACGACCACTAATTGACGAAATATGATGTTAATATTTAATTATATTCACGTGATACTATAAAATAAAATTAATATATTTCTATTTGATATTATGAAAATCTTTGCTATAATTACTTTTATATGGTAATTACATCACTATATTTCTTGGTCCTTTTGTTTAGTTTAAGTTCATTCGTCCATTTATGGTAGATCCTTTTATTTAGTTTAAGTTCATTCTTCCACCAATTATTACGTAAGAAAATATGTTATAACAGACCCATGATACCAGTGTTAAACTTCAAGCCTTAATAAAATTGAGATTTGATCGAGTTTACATTAAATTTTATTGAGCTAATTTTCTTAAGTAATTTTAATTTTCTTTATGTATAATTGTATATGAACATAGAATACACATTTATCATTATCAAAAGAAAATAAGAGTGTTTAATTGGTTCATTGGTGGGCCTGAAAATTTTGAGTTGAATTGGGCTGAGGAGGCTGGAAAAGAGCCAACCCAGATCCAGGCTATAGGGCAGGACTAGGAGCGGGGCCGGGCCGGGCCAATATTTTTATTAATTATACATACTTAGTTCAATGCAATTTTTTTACATGATCAAATTAATAATTTTCCACCTTTGAGTCCACTGAAATGCAAAAGTAACACTCCTATGTTGTACCTCTTTTGTAAAACTCGCTCTCCAACTTTTATTTTTATAAAATTATCTCACTAAGATGTATAAATTATGCAAAATTCACTCTTTATGTATTTTTTTTGTTAAAAACACTCATATACTCATATTATTTCACTTTAATTCATCACTTAATAATGTTAACTTTAAAATACTTCTTTTATTTCAATCAACCGACTTTCAATTATCAAAAAGATTTTCACAATACTAACAGATATATTTGTAGCATTAGATCGCATAATCATACATCTCACTCTTTTAAGGATGTCAATTTAAATCGTAATTGATTCGAAATCGACTGGTTTTTATTTGAACCGTTGACCTCGTTGATGTGATTTTGGTGCAAAATTTTTTGAACCAGGACTGATATGATGCGATTTTGGTATTTGTCTATAAATTGCTAGTGCACCACACCGCTTTTTGAACCGCCGATACACTGGTCCTTGAACTGTTTTATGTATACTTGTTTATTTTAATTATATCTCTATATTTTATAGTATTATTATTTTTATATAAGATTAGACATGCCTGGTCCGGTCTGGCCTGGGTCTGGTAGGCTTTGGCCGTTGACCAGGCCGGGTCAGGCTTTGACTTTTGGGCCTGTAGACCGGGCTAGGTCGGGCTTCTCAATAAAAGTCTGACTTTTTTAGGCCTGTAGGCCAGGCCGGGCCAGACCAAGCATGTAGGCTAGGCCGGGTTAGGCCAGTCCAGTCCTTGGCTCGGGCCGGGCCAGGGCAGGCCTAAAAATGTAATCAACTAATTTTTAATGTGAAATATAAATATTAAATAAGCTAACTACTATATTAATTAAATGTATTGACAAAAAATTAAAAATGAGTAACTAATCAATAATAAATAATGAGTCGGTTATAAATATTTTGCTTTAAAATATTTTTAAAATATCTTCAAAATTCAAATCTTCAAAAAATGTATTTTCCTAACTTTAAAAAATATCTCTTCATTATATTTTCAAAAAATATATCTTCAATTTTCAAAAAAATATATATCTTCAATATTCATGAATGTGCAATTTCGCGTAGGCTGGGCTGGGCTTTTTCGTAGGCTGGGTCAGACCGGACTTTGACGTCAAAATAGTAGCTTTTTCAAAAACTATAGGCCGGGCTTTGACCAGGCCGGCCTGTAAGCCGTAGGCTTTTTGTGCATCTCTATATAAGATTATATAGAGTTACTCAAAAATATATTTTTATTATTTTTTACTTTTGCATATTAAAACTTAATTTATAAATATTTTTATATATAGTTGATATATATTAAAACTATAATAATGTTAAAATTATAACAATGTTATATTTAACTTTAATTGAACATATATTCATATGGTACTTGTTTATATTTCTTGAGTTATTTTAATGAGTGCTATTATAATGTGGGTTATAAAAATATTAAACTAATTTAATTAAAATTAAGTAAAAAATATTATTAACTTTTAACTAGTGCAAGTCGGTGTGGTGCGTTTCAAAATATAAGTCGGTTGGTGCAGTTTTGGTATAGAAAAATATTGAACTACAACCGATACAGTGCCACTCCTCTTCAAGATTTTTTAAGACTGGTGCGGTTCCAATTCACTGAAAACTTGGAACCACAATACATCATTGCCATCCCTACACTTTTTATCTCTGTTATATGTCAATCAATTATTATTTTATTTTGGGTTCATTGCCTTTGATGCATTTTCTTGTAGTGTTAATAATGAGAAAAATTGATCGGCATGTGTTTATATAATCCATTTTTCTTTTAATGTTTAACAAAATATTCAATGATGACGACATATATTTAAAAAACAAGAATAAGATTAACATTTTAATATGGGTCTTGTGTGCTAAACATTGTTAGAACGGTAGTATATAAAATGAAAAATGAATTGGTTTTGATGAGGCGTGTAAACACCATCTTTAAAGTGATAACTGCCCTCACTAGATTTGATTTTGCTAATTAGAAGTCATTTGAGTGAAATAAAAAGATTATTCTAAACTTAAAATTATTAAGTGATGAATTAGACGAAATAAGTTGACTGTGTGAGAATTTTTAACAAAAATATATATAAAAGATGAGTTTTGCACAATCAATATATATCGAAGGGAGAGTTTTATAAAAATAAAAATTATAAAGTGAGTTTTACAAAATAATACAAACTTAGAGGATTACTTTTGCATTTCAGTAAAGTTTAACATTGACACGTACCTGGTATATAATTTTATAAAAAAAAGTTATTATCTATATAATATATATAAAGGTAATAAGAGAGAATTTCTCTCACGAAACAGAACAGTCTCATAATTTATAATATTTTAAAACTTTTTCAACCAACAAATAAAACAAAATTTAAAGTGCACCAATGACATGAAAACAATAATATACTGCCCGTGTAGAACTCTACTAACAATATAAAACAATAAAACTCAATTTAATATAATAATAATATGATAGCAATATAATGGATGGACGGTGAATATTATACTAATAATCATCGGATGGATTTAACTATAATTCATCCATTATTATATTAATAATATCATTATATTTTTTGTTATGATTTAACAATCTACTAATATTTTATTTACTCGCTATATCTTTCATTGGGGCGGGGATCTATTTCTCCCGTTGGATTAATGTTTTGGATTTGTTTCATCTTTATGTCGTTTTATTAGTTTATTGCCTTCCATTTGATGTAGAGTTTAAAATTATTAAAAGATTTAATACTTATAAATTAGAGCAATATAATATTATTAATCATTAATATTATGAATCTAGATCATAATATTTTTTGCTCTATTTCTTTTTATTTTCTATTTTATTAAATATTATCTCTTTTCATAAACTCCAATATTTTAAAACTTCTTATATTAATTAATACAAAAAATAATAATAAGACATACCTAAATCTAATAAATTTCCCCCTTCATATTATCTTTCCATCACTTGTAGAGTTCAAAATGATTAAAAACTCTACTACCCATAAATTAGAGTAATATAATATTAATAATCATTAATATTATGAATTTAGATCATGATATTTTTTGCTCTCTTCCCTTTTGTTTTCTATTTTATTAAATATTATCTCCTTTCATGGTACAATATTCTGTTTTCTTTTTCATTTGAGATCAATTAATAAGTCTTTTATTATCTAAAGAAAGTTCCTGCTAAAATTTTAATTTTGCATAATACGTTGTTTTACAAATATATAAATATATATAAAGATTTTAATACATTATTATAAATCAAAAAGTGCGTAATTTTATTAATTATAACATATATTGATACAAATAAAGTGTATATTATATATTAAAAAGCGGTATTTGTCTTCTATCATTAATTTTTTTTTAAATTCGAAATGAAACTCATACACCACTTTATATTATAGAACTTTATAACTTTATCCAAAAATATAAATTAAAAGTTTAATATATATCATAAGGCGGTGAAAAACGATTAGAATGTATTCCCAATTTACACATATCTAAAGTCCTGTAATCTCAAAAATTAAGTATTTATTGATAATTATTCAGGCATATGATATTCTATAATAAAAATAAAACACCATTAATAGTTCTAATATATGAAAAAAAAAGAATTTAATTTTACGTCCGGCTAAACTTAGTTAAGACTATTTAATAGAAATGACGTAGTTTCATTGAAATTATTATATAATCTTAGCTAACTTAATTATATATATATATATATATATAATACTGTAATAAATGACTCTTCAATGAAATATTATATCCAAAATAGATTAAAGTCATATTAAATGATTAGTGTAATTTAGTTATATATTAAAATAAATTTCATTTTCTTATATAAATATTATATATTTAAAATCAATTCGAAGTAAAGGAGTTGTATAAAAAATAATTAATAAAAATTTATTTTATTATAAGATATTTAATATTAATATCATCATTTATTAATAATTATTTTATTTCATAAAAATACATATTAAAATTGCCCGCGCCTTGCACGGGAATTAGACTAGTTATAAACAACAAAGGAGGGAGACATCAGATCAAAGCTTCCTAAATAAAATAAATAACACTACAATTTTTACTAGGGGAACTCTTTAAAACATCTTCATTTTTGTTTACGGGTTTAGAGGAGGTGATTAAACTGTCAATATAATTTTAAAAATAATATTGTGTTTATTTATTTTCCTGAGTTTTATTACTCTGATTTTAAAATTGTTAGATGAAAAAGTGGTTAAAAAACAAAATCGTTAGAGGAAAAAGGAGAGAGGAGACAACGACATATTAGACTTTTTGCGAGTTTAGAAGAATGGAAGAGAAAGAATTTTAATTATTTATTATCATATTTGAATTTAATAGGGGAAGGGAAGACATAAATTTTAATTATACTTCCCCTTATTTCGAGTTTTGAAGCAAAAATGAGAATCGAAATACTTTCTTCATTCCATTTCATATCATAAAATTATTATTAATTTTTTTAAATTTATTTATGACATAGTTTATTTTAATTAATACAACAACTGAATACTGTAAATTATTTAAAAAGTATTATTTATTGTAAATTTTATTATTTTATAATTTTAATGAATCATCTTAATTTTAAATTTAAAAATATTTTAAATTAATTTTCAAAAGTTAATAATAGTCTTTTAATTTAGAATAGAAAAAGTACAATATATATATTTTTTGAGAACTAAATACAGTATATATTGTTTACGTTAAGAATAAAAAGATAGTGTATAAAATTATCATATTTCTCTAATATATATTTAGGGGATATATATATATATATATTATTTTTAATGACATGATACACTTGGTTGTAAGTTGCAATGTGTATTAGTGTGTTGCGATCGAAAGAATAATATAAGTTCCATTATGTATTATAATTTTTTTTAATGTATTTATATATATGAAATAAATAAAAATTAAAAATAACTTGCTGTTATTTATTCTATGCAAATTTTTGGCAGTTCAATTTCGCCATATATATATATTTTATTTATTTTCGATATTCCCATAGTGTAACAGAGGGTCTCCAGCTTTTGGAGTTCGGAACAATTCAGTGCACTTCATGTTACTGAGGATATTACTCTCAGACAAAGAGGTACTCCTAGTCGCTTCCTTTGAAGAGAAAGATAGGGACTTTCAGGCCCCTCATCTCCCAACTCCTTTTCGTACCTTATTATCCATTCTTTGGCCTAATCTTTTATTCTCTTTTCCTTCCTTCAAGGATATATTAGACAAATATTTGAGAAAGTAAATGACTTCACTTGTAGATAAATAATAATTTCAAAATCTAATTTCTAAGGATGATAATGAAGGAATACTCTGAAACACACAAATTGGCATGTGAATTAGAGCCACCCAGTTGCCCCCTGATCGGATTATGTATCAAATTCCAACCTCCAAATACTCATCCCCTCAAATACCCCACCTGCCTTTGTCTCCATCTCTCTTATTTCATCATTGTTTATTTTATTTTATTTTTTATTACTTCAAATGCCTTTATTTTTAGCTCATTCTCTTTTTCTTCACTAGTGTATCTGTATCTACAGCTCCACTGGTTTTGGACACCAAGGTTGGTAGCTCTATCCACTCTTCCTCTAGTTTCATATGTATACTGTTTATGTGCTAAATTGAGCATTCTGATACTAGTGTGATGTGGGTCTTTAGCTGAATTTAGTTTTCATGAGCTCAATGATGCTTATAGGTTCAACTCAGAATTAGTGTGTGATCAATTTATTGTCAAGTTCATTCAATTAATTATATTTATTGTCCTGACTTTTGTAGTATACACTAGTTATGCTAGTTTGTGACTAAGAAAGTTCAGCTGATATTGGTTTTGGCAAGTCTAGTTAGACTTTTGTGCTTTTAACTTTTCAAGTTTTCCACTTCTAGATAATAAATTATGCTGTTCTTTATATGTTCATTATAACTCCTTTTCAGTCTGGCCCCAATATATAGCTTTAGGACTTGACAGAGATTCTGTTTCTGGTAACAACAGTTGGTTGGCCAAAGTATGTTGAATTAGGAAATCCATTGGCGCGATATTCATCATGGCAAGAGCTTTCACTTATAGAGCTATATCTCTCATAGGAAAATTATTACCCAGAACAAAATGAGGATAATGTATTGGCAAGAATTATAGATTCTTTAAATTGGAGTACCATGTTTCTGTGACTAGGGGGCCCCATACCTAATATTTATACTGATGTCATGCCTGCCAGGGTTCAAAACCTTAATATGTATTTGGGCCTTAAATCTATTTTTCTTTTTACTCTATGCATAGTTAAGATTGACAGCTCTATCCTATAATTATTTCCTGGAATTGGTAAATAGGATTCATGATCATGTAAGCTCGATTTGCTAGGGGAGAATTTGAGATCTAAATATTTTTTCAATATATATAGACCATAGTGTAATTTCTGAAGTCTATTTTTCAGGAAGAAGCATAAAGGATAATCTGTAGATATGGAGGTTACTAATGTTACTGAGTATGATGCCATCGCCAAGCAAAAGTTGCCAAAGATGGTCTATGACTACTATGCATCAGGTGCAGAGGACCAGTGGACTTTACAAGAGAACAGGAATGCTTTTGCAAGAATTCTGTAAGCTTCTTATATTGATTTGACTCGTAGTATCCAAATCCCAGACCCAGAAAAAAAGAATTTGCAAATTCATTCAAGCCTTTTTGAATGATTATTCTTTTCCTTCTCTTTTAAGTTTTGATGTCCCTTGAAGGCTTGAACAAGATTGTTTCATAAAACAGGTTCCGACCCCGTATTCTTATTGATGTGTCCAAAATTGACATGACTACCACTGTGTTGGGATTCAAGATATCAATGCCAATCATGATTGCCCCAACAGCCATGCAGAAAATGGCTCACCCTGAAGGTAAGCAAACATTACATTGAGCTAAAAAGGTTTTACATCCAAAGCAGATTTCTTAACTTGGTTGATTTTACAATTTTGTCCAATTAGTTATTTAATTAAATAAATTTAGCAGTATTTATTTATAGCTGCAAATACAAACTTGAGTTTAGAAGTTTAAGTTCTTTAATGATGTGCGGAACTCTTAGTTTGGAAAGGATCTAAACTTGACATGGTAGACTCTGTACAAATTCTATGCTGCTTGATTTGACTGTTTGATATATAGAATTTTGTTAGGCTCCAATATGTTTTTCCAAGAAGTTAAAGAAAAGTTAGGATCTTTGTAAAGGAATGATTGGATCTTGAACTATTTGATTGACCTTGTACCTATCTTGAGATTTGGTGTATTTAAATTGATACAAGGACTGTAGTGCCCATTTAGTCTGAATGCGTAGATATTTAGTGCGAGTCTCATAACATGTCTTAATTCTCATGCAGGAGAGTATGCAACAGCCAGAGCTGCATCCGCTGCTGGAACGATTATGGTTCGCCTTTTCTTCGTCTCTATTACCCAATTGAATTTATATCCTTCCGAAGCCAATATCTGTTGCATGTGAACTGAAGTGACATAAAATCTAAATACCAAGACAGATAAGCAACCTAGAGTTTACCTGATCGATCATATGCAGTAACATAATTCACATAAATCCTATAGAGTGATTTGATATTTTGTGGAACTTCATTCTGAAAATCTAGTTGGTTTGCCTGAATTTGTTATGTACTTTTAGCAAGATATGTTGGATCATAAGATTTTAAATTACGAGGATATAGACTCTCTGATGAAGAGAGGAAGTGCCAATAAGTTATGAAAGATCAACTTCACTGGGAAATAAATGGTGTCAAGTCCTTGCAGATTATAGTGGCTATGGACCATATAAGTTGCACCTGTGACATAACAGTGATCACATTCTCGGGAAGCAGACGTGTGCTGTTTCTTGTGTGCTTAACACACAGTCAGATAGGACCTTTTTCTTTCCTCTTGTTTGGCCTTCTTTAACTTTTCCTTCTCAAGCTGCAATCAGGTCTTCAGCTTAAAAAATTTACTTGCCGCATTGTTGTTGTGATCTAATTTGAATCATTCCCTTCTTTTTTCCAGACATTGTCATCATGGGCCACATCTAGTGTTGAAGAGGTTGCTTCAACAGGACCTGGCATCCGCTTTTTCCAGCTTTATGTAAGCAAGCATTTTTATGTTCACTTTTGCATTGCTTTCATAAGTATGTTCCTTTATGGATTTCGTGACTGAATATTCTGCTGCCACTAATGTTCAGGTCTATAAGGACAGGAATGTAGTTGCTCAGCTTGTGAGAAGAGCTGAAAGAGCTGGCTTCAAGGCTATTGCTCTTACAGTTGATACCCCAAGGCTAGGGCGTAGAGAAGCCGACATTAAGAACAGGTGCAAACTTCTAAGACAGTATTGCTTATAAGATTAAGTACATCCTTTTACTATTCAGTTGAATTAGGTCAGCTTTAGAAGGCCTGTTTTATTAATCTGTCAAGAGAACACTTATTACTGGTTATTTACAGATTTACCTTACCACCATTTTTGTCATTGAAGAATTTTGAGGGTCTGGACCTTGGCAAGATGGATAAAGTGAGTTGAAATTAGAAATATTATATTGAACTTTATTTTAATGATGTATTTCAAACTTATGTTGTATTTCATCATTCTGTGGCATGCAGGCTGATGACTCTGGGTTAGCTTCATATGTTGCCGGTCAGATTGACCGTTCCCTGAGCTGGAAGGTGCGTAATTTGTTGGTGCCTAATGCTTGAATGAAGTTTGTTCAAGTGTCATGGACTTTTTTGTAGTATCATGGCTTGTTGCTACTAGTCACTCATGTTAGGAATTAATAATGCGTCAAGAATAATGGCAATTAGATATTGAAAGAAAAACAATCTTTGACAACACATAATTTATGATCTTGAAATCTATTTGATATTACCTTTTGTGTTTCGCAGTAATTTCAAATAAAATATCCATTACTTGTTTTTGTAGCTGAACTCAATGTTTTCAGACCTGAACCGGTCATCAAATCGGAAAATATATCGGGTGGATGGGTCACTAGTTCAACCAGCCGTCATTGACCCAGAGACGTCATTAATATGTAATAAATATATTAATTATTATTATATATTATATATAATATTTAATAAATATGTAAAATTAATAATTTTATCCAAAAAAAGGAAATAATTAATGCAACAATGGTAATACCCCATTTATTTAGTATGTATATATTTTCAAAAATTATATATGTACAAAAAAAACAACACTTGGTAAGTATAAGACTATAATACATCATAATAAAAAAAAGGATACTAAAAGCATTTCCAACAGTAGTAGCAAAAAAAACTCTTCAAATTGAAGTTTTCTGACCTATGTGGCAATCTGAAGAGCATTGTTTGCTACTTTAATATTTTGTGTTTCATTAGTCTCTTTAATTTAATTAAGGCAAAATAAAAAAAATGATATTAAATTTTAAAATGAGTTGTACATCAAACTTATCAAGCAAAATAAATGTTTTTAGCCTTTTTCATATGATTTTGATTCTCCCAAAATAAAATAAATGTTTTGAAGAGGCAAGGTCAACTTACCAATTCTAAAGAGAGAGAATGAGGTTGCAGATTTGATAACTAAGGTTAAAGAGGCTGTTAGAGATAATTTTTCTGATATGGCTTACCTATTTGAGTATCCCAAAGTGGTTGAAGAGACTGTTGGAGATGCTCTAACAAAAAAGATAAATCATATTGAAACTCGTGCATTTGATAAGTCATAATCTCTTCCAGATTTCTCTCACTCTTCCATTTCCTTTACTCTTTCTCTCTTTCCAATTAATCTTCTTTTTCCAAACTCTGCTCATTTTATTTACTCTTTCTCTCTTATCCCATTAATTTTCTTCTCCCAAACACTCTTCTCATTTTCTCTCTCTATAATAACTATATAAAGAATGGAGAGATTGGTGTACTCACTTACACCTTCACAAAACCTCATAAGCCATCCTCCAATCATACGTGTTAACACTGCACTCCAATTTAGTAAGTTAAAAAATCAACTAATGCACCAGATCTGTGAGGAGAAGCGATGACGACCACTCATTGGATTTGATTTTCTGGTTGTGGAGCATGGAGTTCAGATAGTTCTGTGTTTTTTTTAAATATTTTTTTGTT
Source organism: Hedera helix (assembly GCA_947179155.2). Taxonomy (NCBI): domain Eukaryota; kingdom Viridiplantae; phylum Streptophyta; class Magnoliopsida; order Apiales; family Araliaceae; genus Hedera; species Hedera helix. Next base: position 36,094,559 of record OX359268.1, on the reverse strand, counting down.
GCTATTATGGGTTGTTGTAAACTAGTTCTAACCGTCAACCGGTTACTGGTTTGATGGGTCAAACGGTCTAATCAGTGGGTTTCCGGTTTTCACTGGTTTTGTGCCATTTCCGATGACCAGTTCCCGGTCCAAGCGGTCGGATTGGCTGGTCCGATCCGGGTTTAAAAACATTGGCTGAACTCCTTGGAAATTTTGTTGAAACTTGATGAGTTAATGAGACAAATAAATTTGGCTTTCATTGTTTTGGCTTAAGAAGGAGCTGATGAAAACCTGGATCACTTGATATTTGCCTTTGTTTAAATGTGACCATAAGAAAGAATACCCCATAGTTCTTATCTAAATAATTTGTTGGGATATGGACAGGATGTGAAATGGCTTCAGACAATCACTACGATGCCAATTCTAGTGAAGGGTGTACTCACTGCTGAGGACAGTAAGAACAACAGAACTTCTCATAATTTTCTCTCAATTTATTTTTGCTAATATAGCTATTGCTAAATGCTTTTTTCTGTAATGTCCTGCAGCAAGGCTAGCTATACAAGCTGGTGCAGCTGGGATCATTGTATCCAATCATGGTGCTCGTCAACTCGATTATGTCCCTGCCACTATCATGGCTCTGGAAGAGGTATCTCTCTCTTATTCAGACCGGAATATGCAAGTTGTCTTTGGTTATTTGTTACATTTACTGAATTTCATCTAACTGAAACCTTATCTTAGAATATTCTGAATTCTTACAAATGTTCTCTTTTGATACAACCTCAGGTTGTAAAAGCTGCACAAGGTCGGGTACCAGTGTTCTTGGATGGTGGAGTCCGTCGTGGAACAGATGTCTTCAAAGCATTGGCACTTGGAGCCTCTGGCATTTTTGTAAGTATATAATTGAGTAAAAGAACTGTAGTCACAAGAAATCCCCTGTATAACTTGGTGCAGTTTCAGTCAAGCTGTTTTCTAGTGCCAGGGAAAAGTAGAACCTACTTATACTACCGCATTCCAAGTACTAATCCATGGACCACCTAATTTTTTTTATTTATTTTTGAATATTAATGCTCTTTCGATTGATAGAACTTTCAAAGTCTGGTCATATTTTGGGTGCAACCTCTCTGAATAATATTTGCGTAGGTATAGTGCCACGCATTTTTTTTTAAAATAACTTTCTTCTTACAATTAGTATGTTAATGGGTTCATTGAGAAGAAGGATATGTGTTCCTATAGTTGTAAACATTTGAAGTATTATCACTTGTAATTGTATCATTTCTGGAATTCGGCCAGCACCTTCTGCATAATTATATCGCAGGACTATTTATATTCTTCCATTTTCTGTTATAACACATAGAGACTCATTATTATCATTATTGGTGGTCTTAATTTTAGATTGGGCGACCGGTTCTTTATTCATTGGCTGCTGAAGGAGAAACCGGTGTCAGAAAAGTACTCCAGATGCTACGAGAAGAGTTTGAGCTAACTATGGCACTAAGTGGCTGTCGTTCCATCAAAGAAATCTCCCGCGCTCACATTTCTACCGAGTGGGATGCTCCTCGCACTCACTTTGCACCCAAATTATAAAAATGTGCCTAGTACATGAATAACTGCATTTCTTGTGGCAGCGCAAAGGTAGTGTTAAACGTGTTCATGAGTCTGGCTTCTCCTTCATAGTACTTTGTTGTATTTCAATGTTATTCCTTCGTGTAACTTGAAACTGTTTAAGCTTTACAAATTTGTATGGATATATTTTTCATAAATGGCAATCCTTTCGTTGTATATTCTTCCTCTACGAATATATATTCACCCAGTTTGTCCAAACTTGTGCTGAGAATGGTTTGTTCAGTGTTCAAGCAGGTATCTATAAGACTACATGGGGTTCTTCTTGAGTGTGCTAATAATGGCTATACAACATATGCCAAAAGGGAACTTTCTGCATTAGCAACTTCAATATGGTTGTAAATATTAACAATTTAGAATCTACCTAACAGTGACAATTCTACCAAAATAATTTATAGTACATTTTAAAAAATACTCGAATGCTATTTAATATTTATTTAAAATGACTATTCAATTGCCCCTTAGCTTCAACACACAAATAAAAATATTATCTTTTTTTACTCGATCGAATCTACCTGATAAAGGGCTTTTCCCGGGCCCAGAATGGGGGAATGCCAGCTTTTCTACAACAGTGGCCAACCTCCATCGCCGGTTTTCTTTTACTCGTTAATCAAACAATTTTTGGCCGTTCATATTTTCCGGCGAGTTTTAACTATTCGGGTCGTCAATGGGTTGAATAACGGCCTCATCTGGATCAGTCCAAGGGTTTAAGGTTGTACGTATTTCTTCTCCACTAATTGAGTTCAATCGGATCAATGTGATTCAGATTTTTACTGTATAATATAGAATCAAAACTGCAAAATATAATAAATTCAAGCAGTACTAATAATCATTGCAGTTTATTGAATGTCATATTGTATTTGATTCTATTGAATTATTTTATGTATGCGTTTACAGTTGACTTGATAATACATCAAACATACTTAATTTTTTTTAAACACATCAAACATACTTAATTTTTTTATTAGTATTTTCAAATATTAATTTTTATAATTATAAATAATTTTGTTTACGTGTCTTCTTGACAAATCTTAATGGGCTCTAAGGAAACTTGAAAAGTCAAATGTGGTGATCATCATTCATCACATGATCGTGTAAGAGTCCCATAAGACAGCTTACACTAATTTCTTTACTGGGATCAATAAACGTAAGACAAATTAAAGCCTTAATTCCTTTGAGTCAGTCACGGAGGAATAATGCCTTCCGCATCCTTAATGCATCACTAAAACCAAGTTCTTGGTACGATGAAGAAGTGTAGTCTGTAGGAGTATATTAGTACGTATAATTTGTTTAGATTTTGAGACTATTTCTCTGCTATTTTTTACTTATAGATATGCCAAAGAAATAATAGGAAAACTCCAGTTATTTGTTGGAAAAGTGGTAGGAATGTTTCCATGATAATATAGTTGCCTTTTGATATGCCCTGGACTTCATACACCTCACAAACCTAACAGTTATATATTCATCACAACCATTGTTATTCTTCTAACAATTGATTAATTCATGTAGCATTACCCTTTGAAAGAAAATCTTGCTATTTCATATTAGAATTCTACGATTTGAGATAATACAATCCGTTTATTCCACAGGAAAGAACTACATAAAGAATAAAGTACATGCCTGATAAAAGTCCTCACTGGGCATTACTCTTCCCAATATTAATGCTAATCTCTCCATTGGAATTGCTCGTGAACCTGGTAGAGAATAACAACGCAGCGTAAATAATAACAAAGAGAAAATGGAAGAAAAAACAATGGCACAAGACAATTTACGAGGTTCACCCAAAGCTTTTGGGTTAATCTACGATCGACGGCTGACAGTTTCACTATCTCTTAGAAACTTCATATATCATACATTGCAGGATCCTCTCCTTATATAACGCAATATAAGTAAATCTAATTCACCCGAAAATACAAAACTACCCCTAAAAATTTAGGTCCTATGCTCTGGGAACGGAGTCGGTTTGAGTAGCTGTATAATCACATCTGAATTAAAGTTCAATTCAAACTTCACCAATAGCAATCTCCCACTTGAAGACTGATATCTGCACTTTTCCTTCAAATTGCTTCACAATCAATAGCCGACAATACCAATCATCCGAGATTAATTAAAGTTGAGCAAAGGCTCAACTTCCCTCTATCAACGACTTTTTTCAACATGTCTGCTGGATTTCTGCTCCCGTCAACTTTAGCAAGTTTCAACTGACCATCTTCCAAAATCTGTCGAATGAAATGATATCTCAACTGAATATATGCTTCGTTCTCGCATGAAAAACTGAATTCTTTGTAAGATGAATAGCCCTTTGACTGTCACTCTACAAAGTACTATTTCTTCTTTCCAGCCCAACTCTCCCATGAACTGCTGAAGCCAAATCATCTCCATACTTACCTCAGTAGCTGCAACATACTCTGCCTCTGTAGTCGCAACTATCTTCTGTAGCTTAGAAAACCAACTGACAGCAATTCCACCAACTGTAAAGACATAACCAGTAGTACTCCTACCATCGTCTTTATCCCCTGAATGATTAGAATCAACAAATCCCTGCATAACAACAGTACTTCCCCCAAAACATAAACAGTAATTGGATGTACCCCTAAGATACCTCAATATCCACTATACTATTTCCTAATGTTTCTTGCCTGGGTTTTGCACGTACCTGCTAACAACTCCTATTGGATGAGCAATGTCTGGTCTCGTACTAACCATCGCATACATCAAGCTACCAACCGCTGATGACTATGGAACTCGTGTACTCTTTTTCCTCATCAGATGAAGGACACATCTTCTTCGAGAGCTTGTCAATGGAGTAGTAACTGTCTTCACTTTATCCATGTTGCATCTTTTTAATAACTTCTCGACATAATCTCCTTGAGATAATCATAGCTTTTTTAGCTTTCTATCTCTCTTTATCTGCATGCCAAGAATCTGCCTCGCCTCACCCAAATCTTTCATCTAAACAACTTTGGATAAGTTCTTCTTGAGATCATTAATTTTCTGCATACTTGTATCTACAACTAGCATTTCATCCACATACAATGCAAGAAATATATAATCTCCATCAGCAAACTTCTAATAATAAACACAGTGATCAGAAAGACATCTCGCAAAATTCACTCCTTGCGTAAAACTGTCAAACTTCAAATACCACTGCCTAGGAGCTTGCTTACGACCATACAAGATACTCTTCAATTTGCAGACCATTTTCTCCCCCTTGACTTTTGGGCTAATGCATGTAGATCTCCTCATCCAAATTACCATGAAGAAATGTCGTTTTCACATGTAATTGCTCAAGATGTAAATCCTCTACTGCAACAATGCTTAACAAAATACGAATAGAAGTCATATTCACAATCGAAGAAAATATTGCATTGCAATCAATACCTTTCTTCTGCACATAGCCTTTCACCTCAAGTCTTGGCTTATACCTCTTCTTTCCCCTAACTTCATCTCTTACCCTGTATACCCATTTGTTGAACAACACCTTTTTCCCAGCCAGCAGCTTCACCAAGTCCCAAGTATTCTTCTTCTTCTTAGAGTCCATCTCCTCTTTCATGGCTAGCTCCCACTGCTTCCTGGAATTATTCTGCATTGCTTCCTGAAAACACTCAAGTTCACCAACATCAGTATACAACACATCATATAAAGCTGGGGAATACCTATCTGGAGGTCGTGTCTATCTCTATGATCTTCTAAGAATAGGAGTTTGTCGCTCCTCATCTTGAAGATTTCCACCATTAGACTCATCACTGTCTAATTCATCATTATGTACAATATGTATCAATTCATTTGCAATAGCTTCAAATTCTACAAATTCCTTTTCTGCATCTTTTTCACCTTCTTGTTGTTGTTGTTGCCTATCTTTGTACATGCACTTTTCATTGAATACTACATCCCTGGATCTGATGATTTTGTTATGTTGATAATCCCATAAACGATAACCATACTCATCACCACTATATCCAATAAAAGCAAATTTAACAGACTTAACATCAAGCTTCTCCTATCACCCTTATCAATCAAAGAATAAGCAAGATAACCAAACGTTATCAGAAAAGAATAGTTCATCTGTTTTCCTGACCATTTTCTCCTCCGGAATCCCACTGTCTAATGCACTAGATGGACTTCAATTCATCAGAAAAATCGCAGTATACACAGCTGCTCCCCAAAACTGTAATGGTAATCCAGAATGTATCCTCATGCTCCTAGCACGTTCTTGGATGGTTCTATTCATTCTCTCAGCAACTCCATTTTGTTATTGTGTCTTTTGAACTGTAAACACCCTTTTAATTCCATGTTCAACACAGTATTCTAAGAACCCACCATCACGGTATTCACCACCATTATCCGTCGTGAGATACTTCACTTTCTTCCCTGTTTCAGTTTCTACCATGGCTTTCTACTTCTTGAAAATATTATACACATCAGACTTTTCTTTGATTGCATAAACCCATGTTTTCCTAGTGGAATCACCTATAAATGAAACAAAATAAGAATTACTACTGAAAGATTTTACGTGCCCAAACATCTGAATATATGAGGTCTAATCTTTCTGGTTCCGCTGATTTCCTTCCTTTCTGAAAGCTAACTCGCTTCTGCTTGCCATAAACACAGTCTTCGCAGAACTCAAAATCAATGCTTTTGACATCTGGTAACAACTGTCTTGAGTGCAGATTTTGCATGCCTCTCTCACTCAAGTGCCCAAGTCTATGATGCCATAACTTTGTACTTTCATCTGCAGAAGTTGCCAAATCAACAGGATCATTCATGTTGTTAAGGACGTACATAGAACCAATCAGCTTTCCCTTAGTCACTATTAGGGATCCTCTAGAGATCTTCCACTGTCCATTACCGAAAACAATTGAATACCCTTCCTTTTCCATCCTGCATGCTGAGATCAGATTCTTCTTCAATTCAGGAATGTGTCAGGCTTCATTAAGGTACAAGTGATAACCATTAGATAACTTGAATAAGATTGTCCCTTTGCCAACAACCTTACACTTCTCACCATTACCCACAGTTACGTTCCCAAATTCTCTAGTAACGGTGGAAAGAAGCAACAGAGTCTATAAACCAATTCCTAGAAATATCCACAGATGCAGATAAACACATATCACCATATACCCGATCATCATCTGTAGCATTAACATTGGCTTCTTCATCACTCTCTTGCTTTCCTTTATTACCACCATCAACTTCCTTGCAATTAATTTTCATGTGACCATAAATTCCAACAATTCCCTCTGCACTTTGACTTCGATCTACCTTTGGATTTTGATTTTCTATTCTTCGAACTGCTTTCCCTGTTTTTTTGTCTCCCCTTCTCAACCGATAACACAGCACCAGAAGTAGAGTCCAGTGCATTCCTCCTGCGCATCTCATCATTTAGTATACAACTGACTACGTCATTATATACTAATTTTCCAGTAACTGCATTACTCACAACCATAACCAAATTACTCCAACTTTCTGGCAGGGAACATAAGAACAATAAAGCAACGATTTCATCTTCAAATTCCAATTTTACAGATGCCAACTGATTTATAATCATATTAAACTCGTTTAATCAGTTGCACCCATAGTCATATGAAACAACTTTTTCATAAGAAAAACTTTATGAGCAGCAGAGGGTTTTTCATATGACTTAGCTTGTAGCACTTCCATCAGTCCGTACGTCGTGGTCTCCTTGCTGATATTGAAGGTCACTTGCGAGGACAAGCATAATGTGACTGTAGCCAACGCTTTCCAATCCATAATTTTCCACTCCGCATCATTCGTGTCTTTTGGTTCGTCTTTTTGCAGTAGCTTATACATATTCTTCTGTTGTAGAACATCTTCCATCTGCATCTTCCACCACACAAAATTTTGCTCGTTGAATTTCTCGATCAGTGATTTCCATCTTCTGTCATCGCTAAACGAAAACCTCTACTGAATTCGTTTAGAGCCCTAGCTCTGATACCGGTTGTTAGAAAATAACAACGCAAGGAAAACAATAACAAAGAAAAAACAATCACACAAGACACAAAATTTACTTGATTCACCCAAAAACGTTTAGGCTAGTCCTCGGTTGGCGGCTGACAGTTTCATTATCTCTTAGAAAATTCGTACATCATACATTGTAGGATCCCTTCTTTATATAACGCAATATAAGTCACCCTAATTCACCCGAAAGAACAAAACTACCCCTCAAAATTAATTATCTTTAAATTAAAGTTTGAATCAAGCTTCACCAATGACAGAACCTACCCCTAAAATTTGGTCATTGGGCATCCTTTTTCTTGTCATTACTGGTTATTCTTCCTAGAAGTTGACCTTGAACACACCCTATCTTCTCTGTGTTGCTCATTTCATGGTGAAAAAGCATGAAGCTGGTAGGAACTTGAGAGAGTAATGTTGCGCTTGAGGAATAATTATTAGTCTTGCCTTAGTATCTCAAAATAAATTTTGAATTTGTTGTTAGTCTTGGGTAATTACTCAAATAGATTTGTTGAGCTTCACAGTTTCTTGTCTGCCTTTGACAATTATTGGTGTTTATCCTTAGAAGCCAACTCTGCACATATTGTGAAATGAGAACGAATGATTTGATCTATGTTGACTTCGTCTCTGCAGTCTATTCTAACAAAATCACACAGTGAACTAATGACATATTAAAAGTATCCATACTACTAGAGCACATGATGCAAATTTTTAATGTATGTGACACAATCACAGAAAGATAAACACTAATGAAAAGTCCAAAATAATTAATCACTCAAACACGCATGTTCAACGCCAATTAACACAAACAACTTCCAACATCATATCTATCCTATTCAACAATTCAACAACTAAAGCTGGATGGATTAACTTCACACACTCATAAAAACCAAAAAGCTAATCTAATCTACACATACTCTAAAAAATTAATCAAACCAAAAGTCCAAAACATTATTGATTAAACATCAACCAAAAGTCTATCAATCAACCGAAACGGTTTCAAACCCCAAACGCCAATACTCCAGAGATATGATTCAAGAGTCCTACATATTTAGAAAAGACCAAAAACAAAATAAATAAATTAAAAAATAGAGTTTTTGTTTGCATCAGGTAGGCATGATGTGATATGGTTGGAAACGTATATTATACAAGTAATATTTTTTGCTTATCCTTAAATTTAATCATCAATCTGCTCCAAAAGCTGTATAGGATGTCTACATCTTTATTATTGAGAGACAAAATTTCAAAACTGGGTTTACCTTATTGATATCGATTCCCAAAGAAAAATATTTACCAATAAACTGTGTTTCTGTTGCATTTATTATATTTTTCTTACATGATTCAAGTTAGACTGGTTTGTATTGTTTCCTCAGTTTATTTTGTATGTTGATTAAGTGTTTATTGATATGAATAAATCTCCATGTTTTCGAAAATGCTAAAAAAAATTCCATTTATTTTCTCTGTTCATGGCAATTTTCTTGTCCAAGACATGAATCAAACATGAGTTGCAGTGTTTCTCTCTTCATGCTACTTTTGTTCATACATTCAAGGGGCTATATATTGAGTTATTGAAGGAACATCACTGGAAAATAGACTGTTGATTGTTGTCCTCCACGTGAGAACCATGGTTTTAAGTTCCCATGTTGCCTTTCATAGCTGTAGAATTGCCCCACTAGATAAAGAGCATCAGTTTCTAATAGCATTTTTATTAGCTGGGACCAATGAGAAGATATCTTGCGCCACAAGGCTGATCATGGAGCTAAGTGCCATGTGGACAAAATACGTAAAGTTAGGCATGCATGGTGGACAAAAACCAAGCAATTTTTGAATGAGCATTTTATTTAGATAGGAAGAACTTTCCACGTGGTATATAATGATATAATTTGGTCTGATCTGATTTGCAAGGCTGGAATTTAGTTACTTGTAGCCGAGGTATGTTTTGGATTAAGTTTCTAGTCTTAAATGCTATGTTTTGTTGATACACACAACAGAAAATAGACATAATGAACAAGTATATTTTTCCCCTCTGCTTGAAACAATTTTTATTTCTGGTTGTGTAGCTGAAGGTATCTGATGTAAGAGATATTTTCCTTTCCTTTTTTAAATGTATTTTATATTATGAATGTTGGCGGTCAAATCATGTGGGTGAGCTATGCAATAATATCTGCAGCATTATGGGAGGATAGATCACGCTTGCTGATGTGGATGTGGATGGATCAATAGGAGGAGAACACATAGCCACTTCCCGAAAGGAAAATATCTAAATGTGCCCCTTATAATTTGGAGTTAACTCCACGTCTCTGATGATTCACGGGGACCACCTGTTGACACGTTATTACTAATCGTCTATTCTTTTATTCTTTATCCTCGGCAGCTAAGGAAAAATGAGTTTTGTTATACATAGTAATTCATATAATAATTTTTTTATAAAATAAAGAATTTTATATTTTAATTGGTCTATAAAATCTATTATATAATTACGTATAGTAAATCTCAAAAAAATTGGGCCTTCAATTATTTCTGCTGAAAGCGGCTCATGATCTTGTCTGTTCAGTCCAAGTAATATAGTAATATTTTCTTTTCTTTTAGCATATTTTCATTTTTGTATTGGAGTCTGTTAACAAAGAGCTATACAATAGATAGATGGTTTGTTGGATATATCTTGCTTGGGTATCTTTTTATCTATTTAGGTGGCCCATTAAACACTTTCTTTCACCTGATAAGCAGCTTGTTCCTGGGACTATGGAAGTGATTTACTACATAGTCCCGCTAGGCTTCGGCTGATCGCGTAGTCTCGCAAGGTCTAGAAGAATTCGAATCCTCTGTCCCACTCTCGTCCTCTCTCTCACTCCTGTATAACTAACATGCAATACTTATCCAGTTATCCACTAATTCATTGTTAAATATAACCACCGTGTTAATTTGTGAATGAATTATCGAGTTTGTGCGTGCGTGCATGCGTATTAATATATAAGTATATATATATATGCATATATTGATGGTTTACCTAGTAAGATACAAAGGCATGCTTGCACTTAGAAAAAAGAGAGCCGTTTATGATGCCGTTATTCACTTATTTGTTAATTATGTATGCTGCAAAATAGTAGGCAGATTTGTTTGGTTGAATATTTTAAAAATGGTCTGTTGAATTTAGATCAAATAATGTAATAATTTAGTCAGGTTAAAAAGTAGTAGTTCTTGGGTGTTTGCCCTTTATACGTAGTAAGCAAATCCTCCATTAATCTGATGCATCATGTCATATTTAGGATGAAATAGTGCAGACAAATATCAGCTTACTATCATTTAGTCCTACTGAGAAACGAATTAATAGAATGAAATATATTGATATTTGATAGCTTAATTGAGCTTAAAGTTATGACATTTTTTTTGTCAATAATTGGCAACCGCAAATTAGTTGGTTACCCTAATTTAAGAAAAATTTCGTCACATATTTATCGATATATATATTATTTTTTATCTAAAAATAATAAACTAACTGTTAATTTATTGAAGCCCACAATTGATTCAAATCTTCTTAATTCTAAAGAAAAAGTCAACAAAAAGTTTTTTTTTTTTTTATATCATTTTTCTTACTGGGGTAGTGTAGTCCTTGGAGGACCTATCTCCACAAGTCTTCTTACCCTTAAAAAATTGCCACGTGGTCCACTCTATTCACAAACTCTCAATGTTCCCTATGCAATCCATCATACCTAAAATTGAACAAATTCTCCAAAAGATGGGTTTTTAAAACATTTTAAAGAGGTTGCCATTTTTTTTTTATGATAAAGAGGTTGCCATTTGAGTTAGTTACAAACTTGTAAACCAGGGAGGTCAGTGGCTTCATTATATAATAAACTTCTTCATTTTAAAACATAAAATTATTATTAATTTTTTAAAAATAATTCAAAATATTTTTAAACTTAAAATTGACATAAAATTCTTTAGTTTTAGTCAATAAAATAATAAATATTATAGACTATTTTAAAAGTGTTATTTATTGTTTCAAAATTTTAAATAAATTATTTTAATTTAAAATTTAAAAATATTTTAAATTAACTTTTGAAACTCAACAACAATCTCGTTATTTAAGCAAGGTAGGATATAGAACAATAAAAAGGTTTTGACAGAGGGCAGAAGAGGGTCTTTGGCTCTGCGCACATACTATTGTTGCATTCTTTCTTCAGCGGAATACATCAATTTTAGAAGAGAATCCTACTTTCAATTTAATGAGCTGAAACCTACACCTATATATATTCATAATACTTTCTCCGTTATAAATTATAAGATTAATTTTTAAAAAATTAATTTTAGATATTTTTAAACTCAAAATTAATATAAATTCAATTAATTTATGTTAATACAATTATAAACATTATGAATTACCTAAATGGTATTATTAGTTATTCAATTTAATATTTTAAAATTTTAAATAAATTGTAACAATTTTAAGTTTAAAAATATTTTAAATTAATTTTTCAAATTCAAAAAAGGATAAAAAGATAAATATGGCTAGTGACTTTTAGTGTTTTCATTAAAATCCAACCATTTAGAATAGATGATAAAAATATGACGAAAAGAAAAAAAGGGATCTGAGCATTTTCATGCAATTCTATTAAGTGAAACACCATGATTTATGTATTAAAATTTTAGTATAATTTAAATTACATAAATTTACTAATTCTTTCTAATGTTAAATAAGAGGGTCTTACAATATAAAAATTCATAGAAACCGACAACTTTTTCTTATTTTTTCACGTGTTTATCATTTAAACGGTTGGATCATGGAAATATTAAAAAAATAAATATCATTTTTAAAGTATTTGTAAGTCAAAGACATGCTTTAAATTTTATTTTTCCTTTATATTATTTACATTTTTATAACTATTTATACAAACGGATAACTACTTAGCTGAAGTCTCGTTTTCTCTACAAGCCTAATAGAAAGTTCCAAATATTTTATTTGATTTTAGTTAACAAGAAAGGTGTCAAAATCACCCTTTTTCTTGGAAATTAATAATTTGACTCATGAATATTTAACTTTAGTTATTAAAATCACTATATTAATCGTCCCTGTTAATACCGTTACACAAATGTTTCACTCCCTAATTGGTCAGTTAATGAACAAAAGTTATTTATATTCTATATCCACAATATTTCAATACTACATTTATCTTAATCATTAAAAAATAAAATGCGACACGAATTTTAATATCACGCTTTACTTTTTAATGATTAATATAAATATAATCGTTTAAATGTTATTGCGTTTAGATGCTATTTACTTGTATTTATTCTATTTGTAATGCAATCAAATTTCGATTGCCGCCACCAATTACTTTCTGACAAGAAGATTTGAAGTCAATTTCCAAAACTTTTCCTAATTTTAAAGAGGAGGAGATGTTCTCAATTTCCACCGTCAAGATCGATCTTAGTCACACAACAAGCGAATCAAAAAATATAAAAATTTCTATTTCACCATAAACATCTTACTAAATTCTAAGAAAAAGACTGCTTGTCGTTGGTATCTCACAAAAAATACACCAATTTGTCCACCATCTGCATAACTACAACGCATGCACTTTTTTTTTTTGGATGTCAAATACAAATAGTCATCGGGTCCTTAAAACATTAACCTTTCAGAAAGACAATTGACTTGGATAGTCTTAAAAGAGACCAATCACACTTGTGATTTCTGGGTTTCAAGAAATCTTGAATTATTAACCTTGAGAACTATCTAAAAAAATAATAATTTATTTTTAAAAATAAAACAGAGTTTCATGTAGATTGTGGAAAATAGTAGTATAGTTGTAAAAGAGTAAACAGAGCCATCCGCAATAAGACTATTTGTATGTACACTGGTATTTATATACCTTATCATGCACACTAACAAAGGGAAAGAATAAGCAGAAGCCAGCTGAGCTCAAATTCTACCTAAACCAGTAAACCCAAAAGCTGCAAGCTGGTCCCTCAAGACTTCCCAAGGATTATTACAAAGGAAAAAGTGAAGGAAAATTCTAGACTTACTCACAAATTTTATCCGGTATGTTTACCCACAGAAAAGACAAAAGAGTGTGGTTCCACTTTTAATTATTAAGATGAATGTAGTGGGGCTATACTCCATTATCTTTTCTGTCGGTAAGCTTTGTAGGTAAGTGTAGAAGGACTAAAAAAAAAGCCAAAAAACTATAGAACCCTTCCTTTTGAAAAAGAAGTTCTTAGTGTACTCAGTTAGGAGATCCCGGGGACATATCTGCATTTATCCCTCAGGTAATCTCAGCTGCTGCAATAATCTGAAAAAATGCACAATCAAACACTAAATAGAGCTAGCTAGCTCTAAAATTCGTACCCTGAATTAGGCCTGACTTGCCAAATCTTTCGCACTTAAAAATGTACCGTGAAAACCATATGGCACCCTTGATGGAAGCTTAACCGAAGCCTCTAACTCTAAAGTCATGGCGTTTACAATTTGTAGCTCTGATTTCCATGTCTTTTCGTCGTGAACAAATGCTAAAATATACCCATCGTCTTCATGTTCTGAATTGGGATCTCTTGGATGAAAAAGAGGCTCACCCCCGTACTTTTGGTCCCCATAATAGAACTTCTTGATTTTGCCGCTAAAGAGGTCTACTTTGGCAAAACCAGACACTTTAGGCCATGGCTCAGCAATGGCTAAATAGGCGAATTGGGTTTTTCTTCCAAGCTTGTTTCTATTCACCATCCCTGCCTCTAAATTGACTTGATCTCCACTAGAGAGAATTGGTCGCCTAGTCGATTTCCCAGTCTTCAAATTGAGCCTAATTTCAGACAAAACACTCTGTAGACCTTCATCACATTCATTGAAAATGGAGTAGGCTGGAGTCATACAAGACCCAATCACCACAACTTCATTATTCTCCTCATCTTCCCAAGAATTCCATAAATGAAAACAAAAACAATCAGGAACTTCAACCCACTTTATCCCTGACCCATCAGTAGCATATTTATCCAAAACACCAAATCTAGACACTTTTTTGTTGTCATAAACAACTGGGGATCCACCCTGTATCATTTCAGAAATTTTGAAGACCACTTGCTGATCAGGAATCACAACAAAATTCTCAGTAATTGCGAAATCATGCATCATGGTTGATTCCAAAAGTTCGATATCAACATCTGGGGATTTCTTGCCGTCAGGTGAGAGCCTAAAATATTTGAGATATGGCTTCTGAATGACATTGTAGCTCAGAGCAAAAAGCTCATTGGAATCCGGGTCAATCTTTGGGTGAGCAATCATGGAGGAATTGAGCTGATCATCAAAATTGTAGCGCTCAATTGTTTTAAGATCACCAGAGGGAGTGATTTGGACGTGATAAGGCAAGTCATCTTCCGACATAGCTAGTAATCGGTTATTGAAATAGACCAGACTCGCGTTTGCCACGCCAGTGCCGTGGCTTTGATCGAGAAGCCCAAATAGGCCACGGGCGTAGAAGAGAGCCAGCCTAGCTATGCCGGAGTGGCCATGGAGCTCGCCAATGGCTTTGGGGAAAGCCGGGCGGCCTAAATTGCGCTCTTGGACCAGCCTCTCTGTCTCGGTGAACCGGCAGGCGTAGCTGGCGGCGCCGTCTTTGAACTGGACGGCGTGGACCATGCCGTCGCCGTCGAAGAAGTGGTGTCCGGCGGTTGGCTCGAAGTGTGGGTTGGCGCCGTTTCGGACGTAGACGCCGTTAATGCATCCTGGTATTTTTCCGGCAACCGGGACGTCGTGGCAGACCGGCTGTTCCGGTACCGGAGCGAAATTTCCGGCAATTTGGATATCTGGGTCGGCTGTTTTCGGTAGTGGGTGTTCGCGTTCGCAGGATGTTATGGCGCCTTCTACGGCATCTAAGGCCATTGCTGCAGCTTTTTGTAGAAAATTCCAATTCGGGGTTGAGGAAGAAGAAGAGGAAGACTTCTGTTTTGGATGCGTAGTGGTGGTGGTGGGAATAGTAGGAGTAGAAGGTGTTTGATATTTTGGAGATTGTTTGGGAAAATGGAGTATGGAAGGGGTTTGAAGGGCAGAATTTACATTAATTTTTCTACTAAATTTATTGAAAGTAAGAGAATTTGAAGAAGAGTAGGAGGGTAATAATTCTCTTGGTGAAGAGATAGATGAAGAAGAATATAATTTGGGTTTAATCCATGTGCTTGTAGCACTAGTAGTAGAAGCCATGGATATTATGCGAATCTTGGTAGTGTTTATGAGTAGTTAGGAGCTTTGAAGTGGAGTGTAGTGTATATATTTGTGTTTGGCGTATTTTGTTGACAATGGGGCAAGTTACGATGAAGAGAGGGGGAAGAGTGTATTGAGGAGATGGGGAGAGAGATTGTATATATAGGGGGAGAAGGGTGGGGTAGGAGAGGTGCACCTCCAACATGTAAGAGAAGACCACGTGTCGGATTCATGGCAAGGGGACTACAAACGATTTAGTTTGCGGAATAAAAGTCAAAATAAAATCTTTTTTATTACGTATTATAGTAAAATTATAATATAATATAATAATTTATATAATATAATAAAATTATAATAATATAATAATAATAAATTTTTACAATATATTTGTTTGATTAATTCTTAATATTTATATAATAATTATAATATTAGTATATTATATTTAAAATAATGTTCGATTCACTGAATTATATATAATAAATAAAATAAATTATAAATTAAAATATGAAGTCAATTATAATTAAATTATTTTATCTTTTATAACTTATTGTATTATCAATATAATAAGTCAATACATTAATTAGAGGATGTAATAACAAATTTAAAAATTAATATAATAATATTACACTCATAATATATTAATACATATAATAAGTAAATTAAATATGATAAATATTATATTAATATAATAATTTATTACATTACAAATTATTAAATTAATTTAACGTGTACCAAACGCCTCATATATCCGAACGAGGTGGGGGGACATACCCACTTCAAACATTGACATCATTTCCTTTCTTTGTCTTCCCCTCTCTCTCCCCTTTCAACCTGTAGTATATTAGTATAGCTCAAACCAAAAATAGTTCAAAGGTTGAGCTTAATAAAAAAAATAGTTCAAGTGTTTAAACTCTCAAGTTAATCCCCAATGTTTGTCTCATTGATTAAAAGAAAAGTAAGGAATCAGCTGTAAATTCAGAGATTTTGATTTTGAATTCTATTAAAAACAGCACAGGGGTCACGAGCGCAGGTTTCGACCTGTTGTTGAAAGCCATGTTCGAAAAAAAGAGATATAATTTGATTATAAGATCGAAAAACTCCACTTTATCAAAAATAAAAAAAAAACTTTCTCAACTGATCTTACTTGATATCTTTAATATTTCTGACTTGTGAGCGACTGGAAATGTAATTGAATTGATTCTTCCTCATCAAAAAATTATATGCCAAAGGTACGTATATCCTTTTTCTTTGGTCCTCAATTATTAGGTAGCCTTTGATTTTGATTGGTTGGGGTAAGATTTATTTACGATACATTAAACTATTTTTTTTAATAATAAATTATTACTCTTAAAATGTTAAAATGTAATGTTGTAAGAAAGTATAAAAACTACTCCATTCTTTTTATTATATAAATCGTTTTAGAAGTCATGATATTATGTTTTAGAAAAATATAATTATTTCTTACTTTACTTTTAAAGATAGAGTAATTGAGAAAAAGAGGAGGAAGAGTAATTAATTAGTGTATAGGTAGTGATAAAATTTCAAATTAACATTAATTACTTAACATTAATATTAATGAGACTTCTTAATATGTGATTACTGATTATGTATTATATTAGGTAGAGTTCCTATCGAATGAAAGATATTCTATGCTCCTGAAGCAAGTGAACAGTATGTTTTCTCTCTCTCACATATCTGTGGAGCCTGTCTATAATGGAATTCACATGTATGTGAGAGAAGGGAACATATCGCTCATTTATCCCATAAACATGAAATAAGTTTTTCCATTAAAGAGCCACAATTTAAGGTGGGTAGGATATTGGAAGTTGCACAGAAAGAAATGGAAGGGAAGATTAATAAAGAATTCTACAAAATATGCGTCCTTAATTATTCTGAATAATATTAAAATGTATTGTCATTCATATGAAACTATACAAACATTATATTATGTGGTGGAGTCTATTGGAAGAGCCACAATTGAGGGAAGTTGAAATATGTGGTGGTAGCTATGGTGTTGGAAGTTGAAGGGAAGGGAAAAATTGGGTTGGGTGAGGAGCTTAGAATAGATATTTTCATTTTAGTGGAGAATGGAGGTTCTGTTAGGTAAAAATATTACTACTTCCTTGATTAGTCATCATGTCTTTCTTTCTTTTGGCGTTGGTTACTTTGAGAAAGAAAATCGGGGCCTGGGTGACTGGACTGATATTTGGACGGTTTGGATGGGCCAGAAAGTTGACAGCTCCAATTTTATGGATCACTCCTGGAACACGTGGAGACTGAATTAGTCTCCTTAACATAAATCCAAGGTCCATATCAATTACGCCGCGCCCGCTCCCTACTTTCTCCGACACTAGTACCCACTCTGGCTCTGCCGACATTTTTTACCTAAAAAAATTAATAATATCACGTTACACATTTTTCTTATAAAAAATATGTACTTTGGTAGCACATCACATGTTAAATTCTGCGGTTTTAATAAAAGATAAATCCGAATTTATAATTTTACACAATTAAAAAATATATATCATTAAACTATTACTTTTGTAATATAAAGTGTTGATAAATACGAAGACTCGTATGAAGAAATACATTGGATAAAAAGGATAAATTATAATATTATTTATAATTTTACGTTAGTTATAATTCATGTTCGACTTTCGACATATAAATTATTTTTATTATAATATGCATCTGATGGGAGAAGTGTTGTAAAAAACTCCTTCCGTTCTGTAATGATAGTCTTGTGTTTCATTTATGTGTCTTAAAAGATTTTAAATTAAAAAATAATAATATATTTCAAATTTATTCTGGATATATAAAAATTTAATTTGAGTCAATAGGGTGAACGGAAAATTGTCGTTTAACAAAATTATATGAGGTTATTATTTATAAAATGAAACTCTCGTTTTGACGTGGAAGGGGGGTATTAGTAGTTTCTTTTAATGAATTTAATATTTGAAATGAGGAAAAGGTAAATAAAGCAATATTACGTAATTACATCTGTATTTATAAAGCAATATTCGGTCGAATTATAATTATCATGTATATGCATATATGTGATGATGAGTATGAATTAAAAATAATCTCACTATTTTTATTTTATTTTATCGCATAGATTTCTAAGTTGATTGCAATTCAATTTCGTCATATATTTATCAATATATATATCATTTTTCTTAATATTTTATGCTGCGTGTTAGTGAAAATATATTTTTCATATATTATCTAAGTTAAGTCCGACCTAGCACTTTTATACAAGTAAAAAGAAAAATATTATCGTCATGTGTGCACAACAAAACAGTATTATTCAATTTCAAGTCTGTCAAGCCTTTGTTGTTGACTAAGTTAGGTCAGCTTGTCACCAAAAGGAGCTCAAGCTAAGTCAGGTCAAATTAATATTTTGTTTAATGCTACGTCAAAAAATGATTCATAGTCAAAGAGAGATGAGAACAATTTTTCATCCAACCCAATCTTAGTCATCCATTGCAATATTTAATGGCCTATGGAGAAACCTACTGTATAATTATATGTAGCATTACTGCACAATAGTTATGCAGTATATGACCAACATAAATATTGCCCATAATATCACTCAAAGATAAAAAATAAATAAATTAGGGGGTACAGTAGAACTATTGTGTGGTACCCCATAATTTTTTTTTTCAATAGAGGAACACTACTTCGGTATGTATTAAAGTTGAAATAAAATAAAATTAGGGGGTGTCTCACAATAGTTATGTGGTACCCCTTAAAAAAAAAAAATCAACGTAGCAACACTACTTTGGTATGTACAAAATAAAAATAAAAATTATGGGGTACCGCACAATAGTTTTGTGGTACTGCTTAATTTTTATTTTTTCAACGGAGCAGTACTAATTTGGTACCTAATTTTTTTTTTTCAACAGAGGAACACTACTTTAGTACATACAAAAGTAACAAAAAATAAAAAATTATGAGGTAGCGCATAACTATTGTGCGATACCCCCTAAATTATTATTATTTTCTGCATTCTTAAACCGCATTACATTTAGTACATTTAAAGTGGAATGCCAAAAAGTTGTATGTTCTCCAAAACCGCACATCTTCTTCGTATCTTCTCCAAATTTAAACTCTTCAACTCCGATGACCTTCACTATTTTTGAAATCGGACTAAGATCCAACCAAAGTTTATTCAAATATTGCATTTCCAAGTAAAGATTTGGCAAGAAATCTCTCATTTTGGATGAATTATCTACATATAATTTTGTGGGTTTGGATCTAGATGTGTATCCAATTTTTTTATTTTTATTTTTTACTCTAAGAAGTATTATGGACAATATTTATGTAGGTTATATATCGCATAACTATTATGCAGTAATATTTTAAATAATTATGCGGTAGGTTTCTCCATAGGCCATTGCATATTATAATAGATGACTAAGATTAGGTTAAATGAAAATATTTTCTCATCCCCCTTTAGCTATGAACCATTCCTTATATATATATATATATTATAATTTGCATTTTAACGCCCGAGCGAGAAAGGTTTATTCAATATGAAATCAACGTCTGTGTACGTAGTAAATTTTTTTGATACCCTTAGAATCCACATTAGTATTACTATGAAATAATATTAGTGTTGCATACCTGGTAGTTATCTGGAAATTAATTCTGTCAAATTCAGTATTATTTTTTTGGGGTAAAACTAAATAATTTTGACTTAGCTAATGTATATTTGTGAAAAGACTTGCTCCAAAAAAGAGTATATTTGTAAAAATATAATAAAGGGTGTTAGGAAATCAATTAAGAATATTTAAGATTGCTTAAAATGTGTGATTATTAATTCTGATTATTGATGATTTTTTTTAAGCTGAGTTTGTAATGTCTTAAATTTATTTTTAAAAATTAATAAATACCTAATTATAAGATTATCTAAAGTCATCATTACAAGATTTTAAAATATCAATAATCAATATATTGATGAATATTTAAAATATATAAATGTACTACTAATTAAAATCTTGCTATTTCATAATTTTTAATACATTTTATTAATTTTGAGATTAAAAATATTTTAAATTAACTTTTAAAAATCAATAATAATCTTTTAATTTGGGACAAAGAAGTACATAATTCATTCAACAAAAAGAAACAAATTAAACAAACACATAACTATCAATTAGACGTAATCAGAAAAGATTGAAACAATCCACAAAGTGAAAAAAAAATTAAAAGTTTAATCCCCTAATTAAAAAAACTGATAAGATAATCCCTAAAGTGAAAAAAATTAAAAAATTAATCACTTAATTGAAAAAATTGAGAGGTTCAATCCCCAAAATGAAAAAACGTTAAAAGTTCAATGTATTAATCTTTATTTAGGCCAAGCAAGAAAGGAGATAAATTGATTGAGTTACCATCCGAGTTAACTCATCAATGAAAATGAGTTAACTCATTTTAATTGATGAGGTACCTTGGATATTTATTATTATATTTAATTTAATACATTTTATTGATATTGATAAACTACTTATAATTATTAACTATGTGCATGAATCATTTGAGAAAAATTCAACAAGAGTCTTTTCAATTAATTAAAACTAATATTAAATTCATTTAATATGATTCATGTATATGAACTCTAAAAAGCACAACAACTAAGACACAAATAAATAGATATTACATGTATAATAACTTTTAGAAATCTTTTTTCACCATATATATACTTCTCAACAAAAGTATATTTCACTAAAAATATGTTTATTATACATTTAAAAATGGATGAGAATTTCACATTATTGAAAAGACTTAAAGCTAGAAGTAGATCTAGTTTCTCTATGTACTCCCATCAAAATTAAAATTACTTGCGGTGAGGGTATATAATAAAGGTGTTTTTTTTTTTATCTTTTTTCCCAATGTGAAACTATTTCTAGTGGGTATAAAACTGATTTGATTTTACGGGTTTTATTTGAGACTATATTTTCGTTCAATTTGAAGTTTCATGTTTAAGGATTAATAAAAGTTTTGTAGTAGTACTAAAGAACATATAAGCATCATTTGAAAATATTATGATACAAAATTCTACTTAACACGTGACGAAGAATATATATAAAAGGTTTTTTTTTCTCAAACTAGTAAAAGTTATATGTAATTTTAATCAATTAAATGTAATTAATTTATAATTTTTAATATGGAAATATGAAAACTCCTTTTTGACAATTATTTGTAATTTTTAATCACACAATAATAAAAATAATTAAATTCTTTTTAATTGTGGTAGAATATATTAATCAAAATTATTAATATTACAGATCTATTATATCAATAAAAAATAAAAAATATATGTCAATAAAAAAATATTAAATATTTATAAAAAAAATAATACAAATTAGTCCGTATCTCGCACAAGTAATCAAAGTTGTAATTTATAATTATAGGAAGGCTTGAAGCAATAATTGGTTGGAATTCACTACTGTAATTGCTAATTAAATTTGTGGACATTTATGTATCGGTGAGAGCTTAGTTTTAACAAAAGATTGACAAGAATTCACCAACATTCTAATCACAAAACAAGAAAACAAACTAATAGGCCCTTATGTTTTCCTAGTACAAGTTGATACACGCGTTGCGTGCATAAATCATGTAGAATAAAATAGAAATTTTATAAAATTAAATATAAAATAATTAAAAAAAAAAAACAAAATAAAAATTATCTTAAAAGTTAAAAGGACATTTTCGAAAGCCAAAAAAGTTTCAGAAATTGTTAACGTCAAAAGCCGCCTCCAACTTTACGTATCTTGCTTTACTCCATAAGTCAGCAACACCTCCAATTATATAAAAACATATATAGCATATTTGACACCCTTTAACTAATCTCTTTTTAACAAGTAAAATTTATGCTGTCCTTATCATCTGTGTAACCAACCTTAATTTGCGTAAACCTTCCTTGACTTTTAGTGACTAAAAGAAACTTGGATGAGGAGATTATAATTCAAATAGTCTTTTATATATTATGACAAATATATGTTCACTCATGTTGCGAATAAACATAATAGTTGAAGTCCGTGAATTAACACAAAAATATAAATAAAATAGTTAATTAATAAGTCTAAGGTAATGTTCAATAAAATTAAATAATTAAGATATAAATAATTAGTATATTTTAATAAATTTTAGATCATCTGAGTAAAATATCATCTGAATCTAAAAAAATAGTTTGATAACTAAATAGTGAGTTGTCTCTTAATGACACTATTTTATTATTTTAAAAGGTAAAATTTTATTTAATAATTTTAAAAATTCAATTTAATAAAAATGAGTGGATAATTGTGACGACCCCGAATCCAGGTTCCTTTAACCCCAGATTCGGTTCAACACTAGTACTACATTTTTTCTTATTGTTCATGAATTACAACAATATTATAATTGATAAATAATCATTTATTTATAATTTTTACAACATCTCTTTCTATTTCAGAATTGCAATCTTTATACATTCATAGTATGTCTCAATATCATATATGATACGACATTCTATTACAATCAATTTGAGTATTTAACACTCATATTACATACTAACCAATTCTTATACTACACAATCATTTTATCTGTCCAATTCGGATTGATATCTGCAATGGTCGTGCTAGACCTTCAATGAATGTAATATGCATTCCTGTTTCTTGATCTTTAACAAAACTTCGAATAACTTGCACTATCTGAAAATATTGGTTTTAAGCAAGAGTGAGCACGACGGCTCAGCAAGTTTAACAGTTACACATAACACGTTACATGTTTCACATCATATACATGTTTTGCATATTATTCTTACGTCATGCTTTTCGTATTAAACATACTTCATGCATCTTATGCATCATATACAATAATCAACTAGCACTTAACAAATCATTCTTCAATCTTGTACATAGTTTTCATATAGTCATACCACATGCTGTTCATCTACCACAAACATCATCAATATAACTTCATATTATCAATTTAAATCATATTATAACATATTAATGCACATAGGAGTAAGTTCTGAAAAACTTATCTGGTTCGCTTCTACCATTTACGTTTATTTGCGTCTTTTGTTCAACCTACAATTTATATAGGAAATTGACATAATCATTAGATACAATGACTATTACTTAGCTTTTATATAAGACTCTAACTTTAATTATTAACTCTTAAGATGTCTGACAAACGAACCCTAAGTTCTGGACAAAAACCTTAGCCCAAACATAGTTGGACATGTCGGGTACGTTTAATCAACTTATGCTTTCACTACACGTTCTTCGTACGACTTACTTTTAATAAGTTGTCTAAGATAGCCGCAAACGGACTATTTACTTTGGTTTAATTTAATTAAGCTTTCTTCTTTTACATAACTTAATGATTCAGACATTTAATAATATACCAAATACTTCAAAATATTATCTACATTTGATAATATACAACTACGTTCAAATATTATTAACCATTTAATAATATTTAACCATTTAATAATATTTTAATCACATATTAATATTATTAACCATTTAATAATATTTTAATCTCTTATTAATATTATTAACCATTTAATAATATTTTAATAACATATTAATATTATTAATCATTTAATAATATTTTAATCACATATTAATGTCATTAATTATTTAATAACATTTTCATCATGTACTAATGTTATTAATCATTTAATAACTTTTTAATCATATACTAATATTATTGATCATTTAATAATACTTTAATTGTGACGCCCCGAAATCTGGGTCCACACAGCCCAAACTTGAGTCGTCAAAAGACTACAACAAAATTATTACAACAAAGCACAACGTATAACAATACAGTGTATAATAATACACAACTAAGTCCTCACTATTATTGACACACTATTTTACAAAACGTGAAGACTATGATAACTATTCCTCGGACCCTCACTCCATTCCCCGGCTAGACCCATTTATGTTTTCATCTCCTGTTGAAAAACAATGGAACAAAAGAAAGGGTGAGCTCAAATAGCCCAGTAAGAAATATCATGACTAAGATAATGACGAATAAATTATCATTAGCCTTCAACAGTTGAGTTCTTGATAGAATACAATAGAATACAAGGTTTATATCAAAAACTGCAGTTAAATTCTTAAACAATGTTCAGATCAATAATAGCAGCGGAATGAGCAATCTATTAGAAGAATAATGCAGATTATAATGTCCACTCGCTTCTCTTTTTCGTAAAAACATCATCAACTTTTATCATCTGAAATACCATTAGTCATGATAATATAAATTCACAGTTCCTGATCATAATCATGCACATCAACAGTTCATCTTTGCACTACGGGCCAAAGATATTCAATATCGCACCAACGGTCATGATTATACCAGATTCAGCCTTTGGTCATAATCATACCAAACAACAGTTCATCTTTGCACTACGGGCCAAAGAGAACATTCACCACGTGCCATAAAAGACACCGAACAGATGTATCGCCTTTAACCTATTATATCGCCTTTAACCTATCATCTGTTCAACAAATATATCACATCTGTGCCCCCGGCCACAGATATTCACAACAACTTGATTTTTGGATGATTAGAATGATATAAATGATGAACAGAAGAAATAGGATAACAATAAGTATCGAAAGTTTACTTTGTACAGATTCAAATAATGTCCAAATTGTCAACATGATGTGGAGTGAAATTTAAAAATGATATTCAAGATCCACAGTTCAGAATAACGGTTACAATTCAATAGAAAGGTTCACGTAAATAGGAAGGTTCAGTTGAAATAATGAAGTTCAACTATTATGGAACATATAATATTTTCAGGAATTATAGAAGCAATAGTTCCATAATAAATTTCGATTTAGGAGTATGAAAGAAAATAATATCCCTTACCGTAGCAGGTTTGATTAACAAAAGGTGAAGGAAATTAATACAAAGGGTTATTCACCAACAGGCGGCAATCCGCTCCGTAAGGTTATTCCCACAATTTAATAGAATTTGAGTACAAAGAGTTATTCACCAAACAGGCGGCAATCCGCTCCGTAAGGTTATTCTCAGAGATTAATAATGAATGAATACGAAAGGTTATTCACCAACAGGCGGCAATCCGCTCCGTAAGGTTATTCCCACAATTTAATACATGGAAATAAAAGGCACGTCTTATGAGTAAGGAAGAAACAATATTATTATCGAGAATCAAATAATGATAATCCCTTACCATAGTACGTTTGAATAATGGAAGATGAAAAAGATGGTATCCCTTACCGTAGTAAGTTTTAATAATAGAAGATGAAAGAAGATGACATTCCTTACCGTAATAAATTTAAGAGTGTGAAAAGAATGATATTCCTTACCTTGATATTGTGAAACAAGTTTATAGCCGAACAAATCCTTCCTTGTTTGTAGCAGTAAGGAATCTGACTTTTGAGTCTTCTAGAGTTTTTAAAATCTCTTTATGCTTTTAAAATAATGTTCCTCTCGGAAAGATAGACGGCATAGACTCAAGAATCACTCAATTCGGAGTTAATATGAATGAGTTATGAATTTTCAAAACTAAGACTGAAAATAGTGACGAAAATCAGAATAGGTTACGGTTTTTAGTATTTTAAGGCATGAAGATGATTTCAGATGACTTTTCTTCCTTCTTCAAAGTTGTAGAGGACGAAAAACTGAAGAGACAAGCTTTTAATTCATTAAATTCTGACAAATAATGAATTTACTATGATTTTTCGAAAGAGTTACTGTACATAAGAAAATTCCACTCGGGAATTCAAAGAAGAATGCAAAAGATTTCAAAACTAGGAATGACTTAAGAACACTTAGAGAGAACTTACACAAAAAGTATTTAGAGAGAGAAAGAAAGAACAAGTAAGGAAGTTTATGAAAAATCCTTAAGTTAAGGCTTCTATTTATAGCCAAAAATCTTATCATTCATTTAATCTAAACCATTCATTTAAAGATCATCTTTTAATCTACACCATCCATTTCAAATATTATATTATCTTTAATCTACACCATTCATTTCATATCACCTAATAATCACCTAACTTTATATTATAAACAAATCAATTTAATTATTCAACAATAATTCATACTTTAATCTACACCATTCATTTCATATCACCTAATAATCACCTAACTTTATATTATAAACAAATCAATTCAATTATTCAACAATAATTCACACTTTAATCTACACCATTCATTTCATATCACCTAATAATCACCTAACTTTATATTATAAACAAATCAATTCAATTATTCAACAATATTTCACACTTTAATCTATACCATTCATTTCATATCACCTAATAATCACCTAACTTTATATTATAAACAAATAACTTTATCAATTCAATTATTATGACTAATTGTTATAAATACAGTATAGTTAGCTCTTAGATATCAAGTCAATAAATTAATGAAATACAATTGTTTAAATAACATCATAATAGAGATAATAATAATGTAAAAGAAAGCATACGTTACTGTGTAATGACAATTATTGATTCAATAATGTGAATTACTGTGCATATGTTACTGTGACAACTATTAAATCAATAATACAAAATACTGTGTAACAACAATTATTGAATTGATAATATAAAATATTATGCAGTGACAATTATCGATGAAATGATGCGTAACAGTTACGGTGTCAATTATCAGACCAATAATATGAGACACTATGCAATACCGTGTGTTACTGTAGAGTACCGTGTGCTACAGAAAATACCATAAACTACCGTATGCTACTATTCTTTTATCACCGATATTTTAACAGTTCCGTTGACTATTTTTATTTAAAAAGGTTACTTCTGTCGTTTTCTATATCCGACAAATATTCCGTTGTGGGGTCCACCAATAATTTATTATTTCGGCGCCGTCGTACGACACGAATATTCCCCGACCAAACGAATATTCCCCGACAAAGCGAATATTGTCCGACAAAATAAAATTTGCACATAACATCCTTAACTTTCAATTTTGTTAATTTAACCACTTACTGTTTCAAAAAAATATATATGAAGAAAAATTAAATTTTGTATTTCATAAAATTCGGGGTCTTACATTAATAATCTTCAAATAATACCAATAGTTAACTTTTTATTTGTGTTAACTTTAGTCTTTATTGTAAACATTTAACTATCAATTAGTTACTAATAAACTTCATATATTGGTTTAGTATTTAAACTCATTCATTTTACACTTATTTCAACTTAAAATTTCATTAAAAACTCGACCCGGCCCGGCCCGACCAGACCCGACCCGGAGCACAAAAATATCGTTTGGCAGTGGCCTCGGGCGCAGGTGCGCTCGGCCCCTTTTTCAGAAAGTCAACTTTTTGACTACTCGACCATCCGACGCTCCGACAACCATAACTTCTTCATTTTAAAACATTTTGGGTTGATTCTTAAGTCCATTCTCATCAGAATTTCCCCCTTTACAATTTCTCTTTAGATCACAAATTCAAATTTCAAATGGAACTGGACTAAAAACTTCTCACAAGGACAAAATGAAAACTAAAATCACAAATCCTTGGTTTTAATTGTTCAAAGTTGAAAAAAAATAAACTCTACACATCCAAATGACACCAACTTTGTGTTGTTATCTTCATAACTTCTTGTTTTACAATATTTCATGGTTCAATCATATTTTTAAAAATGTTTTGACCATAAATTTAAGATCGAACCATCTAGGGTTTTACCGGTAACATAATTTGGAATTTCCTTCCATTTATTTGCATACCACCCAAACTAATTCATGAAATAAATATACCAAACCATGAATCTACCTATATATCATAGTTTTAGACTTCTAGAGCATCAAAATAACTTTTGATCGGTTAAAAATACTTTTTGACCGATTAAAACATATATAGACTATAAAAATGCACTAAAAAAAGTTTAGAACACTTTTTAACCTCTTGGACATGGATATTCTTCTTCTTCTCCTTCCAAAGTATACTATGAAGCTATGTGTCATCCACCAAACTCCTCCTCTAGTAATCTCCTTCAACTCACAAATATGTGTTTGCTTTTATCTAGAATGCTCTCTATTTTCTCTAGAGCTTCTCTTTCTATAATATTTAATCTACTAACAAATGAGCCAACTCTAGCTTTCTCTTACTACTCTTCTATTTATAGACTACCAAAATTGAGACTTACAATTATTGTAAGTCTACAATATCACCAATACTTGCAAAAGATTAAATCAAGTTTAATTATTAAATGAATGACCTTTGCTTGGATTGATTTATGGAAGTTGAGTAAAACAACTAGGTGGAGTAAATTTGAAGCAATCATTCTCCAACACTTAACTCATGTATGGTTAAAACTCTTACTCTTGTAACCTATGTTGACCTAACTATCAACCATGGTCCAAGCTCATCAATTGATCATACACACATCTTCCAACAATTAACCACAATGTGGTTAACTTACTAACACATCAAGTAACCTAGGGTTGATCTACCAAATTCAACCTTAGTTAAAGTTTCTCATCCTCCACCAATTAACCAATGTTTGGTTAACTCTCACCAAATATGTATATATATTTTATATATCTATACATTCTACACAGCTTAACTCAAAGAGGGTTAATTCACACATTCAATACCATTTAGGGTCTATTCACTAACTCTCATGTAGTTAACTCTCTACCTATATATTCAATATATTTATATATTTACTAACCATTAAATCTAGCATTGGTTAATATTTTATTTTTTTATTACCATTTAGGGTTAACAACTAACCCAACAATAGTTAGTTCTCTATAAACTCAAATTCATAAATTTAAGGAATTGACCATCTTCATTGACTAGGGTTGGTGATAGACAAGCTTTCTTATAACTTCTGGTTAATTCATTTAACCAACATTGGTTAACTCTCTACCAATTCATATACTTACAACATATATATCTTTACATATTCACCAATAACCTTTTATTTAAATCACATCATAACTTGAATTGACCAATTTAAATTGAATACAAACAACATGCATCTTTACTCAATCTCCAAGTGGGACCCTATATTTGGTCAACACTCCACCATTTTTTTTTTTTTTTTATTTATTTTTATTTTTATTATTATTATTATTATTATTATTATTATTATTATTATTATTATTATTATTATTATATATATAATACTTAGAATTTTAACTAACCATTAACCAATGTATGGTTAATTTTCTACAACATGCAACCCATGGTCACCTACTAATTCTATTTTGGTAAATTATATACATACATAATTGTATCTATAATATTCTTCCTACAACTAACCTATGCATAGTTAAATCTTTAATTGATTTACTACTTAGGGTTTCTCAATTAACTCATCCATAGTTAATTTTCATCATTACTTTCATTCACCTAGCAATTAACCAATGTTTGGTTAATGCTCTCTCTTATCTACCAACTAGAGTTATTTAATTAACCCTACATTAGTTAATTCTCTATACTCAATCAAATTTCCCAACACTTTGACCATCAATTGACTTTTTAAATGTTTGGGCTCATTACTTTAAATTGTTACATTAACTCCATTGGGCTTCCATATTTAATTACCCACCTTCATGCAAGTATTCCCATATTGGGATAACATCTATAATCTTTTTGGGCTAGTCCACTTGTAGTAATTAAATTACTTGAACTCTTCATGAGGCTAGATCCATAAATTTATTTGGACCTCTATATAAATTACCAACAAGACTTTCAATCATTCAAATATTGGGTTTGCTTTAATCTATTAATGGACTCTATACAACAACTTAATAATTAAATTAATTACTTAATTAATTACTTTTTAATATTGTCATTCTAGACAACCATTCTAGTTTGCCACAATTGTAACTCATAACTAATATAATTATCCTAATTAATTATATTTCATGACTTTCCTTCTTACTTCATATTTAAACTAATTAAATTATTAGTTTAATTGAGTATTTAATCTACTCATCTACTTCTTTGGCTAATAAACACACTTTAGGTATATATGTATATCAATATAATCACCTTCACTTCTCAATTGGATTTATTTCCTTAATAAATTATCTGAATTTATTTCCTTAATAAATTCTCTGAATTTATTTCCTTAATAAATTCTCTACATGCATCATTACAATATTCCCACATTTAATTTCTAATAAATAAATTATGTTAAAAAAAATATTCACCCATTTTTTACACATCTCACTTCGACAACTCTAGGTTTTAAACCATAACCTTTAATTAATTATTTCAAATCTTATTTACAATTCTTGTAAATATCTGGGATATTACAATAATATTAATGAATGTATTTCTATAAATAAAATTATCAAAATTTTTTCATTAAAATACAGCTCTTAATGATTTGGATTTAATTTGACATCTTACCGATTAAGAGACAAATAAAATTTTAACAAATAACTTTATTCTCTTGCCGATTCTGATGTGGAGTTGTTAAAAGACATTAAGATTTAAGAGATAAATAAACACAACCTAACTATAATAAAAATTGATACATATTTTTTCGTTATTCAAATAGAAGAATTCCCACATACATGGGTGGATGCAGGATTACAACCCAGTAGAGACGGATTTTAACTAATTTTTTTGTTAAAATTAAATTAAAAAAAAGTTGAACTAATCATAATATTAATTAATCATAATATTTATAAATTACAATGTTATCCTCTTATTCCCTGTAGTTTGAAAATGTTCTCAAATAATTTCATTATCAATAGTTTTAAATATATCATTTTCAATGTAAGGAACTAAACAATCACTCAACCATTTATCGCTCATTTGATTTCGAAGAGTGATTTTAACAATATTCATCGCTAACTAATGCGGCCAGACCAAAACCAAAAACGATGTAGTTTGCCTGACCGCAACCAGGATTAGCAGCCATGCCAAAAAATAAATAAATTATCTCTGGCCGCTACTAGAATTAGCAGTCAAATCCCTCTTAGCTATTAGATCCTGTAATGAACGGTGAGTGATGAGTTTATTGAAATAGTATCCCTAACTAATGCGAGTTGTGGATCAGCTCCTATATATATTATTATAATAATAATAATAATAATAATAATAAATAATCGAAAACTTGAAGCTGGCTGGATTTGATTAGGCGCTTATTTTTTTGTTAATAATGTTTTGGTGACTAAAAAAATAGATACACAATAAAATTATTGTTGGTTAGGAGTTCATCACTGTATTATAAAGTACCAACGAATTATCTTACAATGTACTCTATTCGTTTTAAATTATATGATCAACATTGATTTTTAAAAATTAATTTGACACGTTTTTAAATTCAAAATTAAGATGATTGATTAAAAATTATAAAATAATAAATTTAATCATGAAATAATAAATCTTATAATAAGTAATATTTTTTAGATAGTTTACAATAATTCTCATTGTATTGACTAATATTAAATTTTTTTATGTCAATTCTAAATGGAAAATTCTAGACTTACTCTCAAAATTTACCCGTTAACTCTACCCGCAAAAAAGACAAAAGAGTATGGTCCCACTTTATTTGTATTTTGTAAATAAAGTGGGACCATACTTCTTTGTCTTATGAGTCAAATTTGAGGGTAAGTGTAGAACCACTCATTCTAAATTTAAAAATCTTTTAAGTTGAATTTAAAAAATTAACAATAATTAAATAATATAGAACTGAAAGTATTATTTTGTATATCTGTTTAGTTATTTATTTTTGTAAGAGTAGTAACGAGTCCATTACTCTCTCTTAGAAAAATATTATTTTTGTTGACTTTTTTTTGTTGCTCCCTCCAAGTTTAACTCTTTTATTAATCTGCCCCCATGAGTTTATGAATTTATATAATTGCCCCCTACCAGACTGCCCTAATAACTATAAAAAAATATATAAAAAAAACTCCAACATAGGCAGCTAAGAAGCTAGTTGCCTATGCTGCCACTGAATAGATCCGCCACTGTCCACGTACTTAATGGAGCTGATCTTTTATGATCTTAGACAACATTTACTATAACCTGCACATTATTCAAAGGGTTTTAATAATAAATGATAGGGTTTGATCTCAAGTAGTGTTTCAAACATGAATTATAATTATAATTTTTTTAAGGAATTATTATTTTAGAAATGTGTCATTAATTTGAAAGGGATTAAGTATTTATTAAAAACAATTTCATTTATTTTGATAATAACATAAAGTGAACTAATTGTCGCAAAATTTAAAACCAAAATTTCATGGTATCAAACTATCAATCCAAAAATGGACTGAGGAATCAACCGTCAAATTGGATCCACGTATGCAAATCAATACTAATATATAATAACGCAATAGGCGATTTCAAATCTAGTTATTCCGAGTCAATTTTGGTATAATAACGTAAGAAGCAATCCCAAATCTAATTATTCCGAGTCAACTTTCTTGGTCACGAGTCAATTAACCGAGTTTACCCATTTTGAATAAGGTCAAATGGTTGTTTCTTCCCAAACTCTTCTTTCGAAGAGTCATTCTCAAACTATTCTTCTCCCAATAAATTAGATATTTATGAATCAATAAAATTATACTTATAATATAAAATAATAAACATACATATCACGTATGTATACTATTGTAATATATATATATATATATATAGAGAGAGAGAGAGAGAGAGAGAGAGAGAGAGAATATTTGCAATAATTTTTTTTAAACATTTAAAAACACTAAATTGTACCATATAAACATAATAACACATGACAATCAATATTTAAATAAAATAAAAAAATAATACTTATAAAATAAATTAAAATATTTTTGAAAAAAATAATTTCACACTAACTCATGTCTTTCACGGACTATCAAACTTATAATAGCTAAAAGTGAAATCTGCATAGATAGTACGATGTTACAACGTGATTCATTCATAATTATGAAATTAACTAATTCAACTTTTAGGCTGTGTTTGTTTATAAAAAAATATATTTATAATTAAATAATTAATTTTAATTTTATTTTATTTTGAATTATTTTATTTTATAATAAAAGATTAATAGTATTTAAAATAGTTTCATAAATTATTTTTTTGTTATTTTTAAAGCTATTTATAAAAAATTATATAATCTCAAGATAAATATAAAATTATTAGCTCCTTCATTTTAAATTATCAAATAATTTTATTAGACTAATAATTACACATTAAAAAATTAATAGTCTACTATTAAAACATTAAATAATTCAAAATAATATTAAATTAAAATAAAAGTATAATGTCATATATATTTCTTATAAACAAACACGGGGTTAGCGTTATATTGATCAAATTAAACACCGACAAGAATAACCGACCGCCAAAAGGTGATTTCTACAAAGTAAACACCGACCGCCGAAAGCCAAATACCGAATTCCTACCCCCACAAATCACATCAGTTGCCTTTTGAGTTAAAAGTTTGAAATATTGATAGTGTCTATCCCGTTTTATAAAGTTTATAAATATTTTTTAGTCTTAATATTAGAGATGAATTTTTAAAACAGGAGTAGTTTTTAAAGATAGTGTTATGTTGCAAGGTTATTGCTTCCTAAAGAATTCTGGGTTGGGGTAAGCAAATTATCATTCAAAGAATCCAAAGAAATTCCATTTATAAGCAGTGGGTAATAGTTTTATTATTTTATTTTATTTTTTACTAATTGTTTTATTATGATATATAACTAATAGTTTATTATGATAATTAATTAAATATAAGATAAATATTTAATTAAAATTCTAAGAAGATAATGGTAGTTATTAAATATTTATCTAATTACTAAATTGTTGAATTATATATTATAGGTTCTTTCGATCAGTTATTAAGCAAAATATTTTGAATAGAATGTAAATTTATTTAGTTGTGATTATGAGAAAGTAATTACTTTAATTTTATTTAAATTGGAGGAATTTGTCAAAATTCTAATTCAAATAGAATTATGAAACTTAATTTCTAATAAATTTAATTTAGTTATGACAATTAGTTATAAATGAATTCACTATAATTTTTTTAACTAATTTGTAGCTATTACTAAAATTTAGATTTATTATTAATACTAGTAATCATGTGATTTGATAAAATTTTAAGTTTTACTAAATTTAATTTATTTAGAATATTAATTTAATAATAAAATTTATGACTAATATTAATATAATCAAATCACACGATTTATTAAGAGATTTTTCAATATCTTAATAAAATTTTAATAATAAAATTATCCTACATAAACTTTGTTAAAATATATTATCTTACATAAAATTTTGATAGAAAAAACTTATAATAAAATTGATAGCTATAAAAATAAAAATTATTTTAAAAGATCATGTTTCTTATTAAAGATATAAAAACAAAAGACACGTTTTCCCCCTAACATATTAGGGTTTTTTAATTATTGAATTTTGTACAATTTTGTAAAGTATTTAATTGTTTTAAATTTAAATAGTACTTACTTATATTAATTTGAATAAGAAAGAAAAAGCTAAACTAAAAATTTGTGAAATTAAATTTATGCTTTTAATTATATTATAGATTTGAAAAGCCCAAGATTCAAGCATGAAAATGGGCTCTACTAAGGCCTACTTCTCTTTCAAATCCCGAGTTTTTCCGTTATAAGCCTATTAGAATTCGATTGCATGCCGGTAGAATTACCTTTTCTCACTTTGCAACATCAAGGACTCTATTAGCCTTTTTAGCATTCTGAGGCCCTATTAATAAATATTTATAATACCTTTTCTTCCATATCAGAGGGAGAGCGAAAGAAGCATCGAAAGGGTCATACTGGGTTACTGAAGAGTCATCTAAGCAATAATATTCTAAAGAAAAATGCACCTATGATCAAATATTTCGAACCGGCTTCTTTTAAGATATATATATATATATATATATATATATATATATATATATATATGTGTGTGTGTGTGTGTGTGTGTGTGTGTGTGCGTGTGTGTGTGTGAATTTATCCATAGCAAATGTTAACTATGTGTACTGTTCCCAGCAAACGCTTGATCAATCGTTGATTGAATAATCGAAAAATGGGAAATAAACCTAGCAGTTACCAAGGGTAGCGCCCTGAATGGATTTGAGATAATTTTTTTATGTTAGTCGTTACTAAGACTAACGGCTGGTTGACCAATCCACACGTAGCAAGTAGCATGCATGTAAATTTCCAGCTACTACCCTAGATATCGGTTCCATATTATACTCCAGTCGCTACCCTATATGCCGGTTGGGCCATGTGGCATTTCTAATTTCCCAACTGTTAGGATAGGTAGCGGATTAAAAAAAAAAAAGGTTAGCCGTTAGGATAGGTAGCAGTTGTGTAAGAAACATGGCACCCCATTTGACGCTTTGACCACCCACTAACCTTGGTAGCGGCCTGATCCTTTTACTCACAAATAACATCGCATGGATGGGTGTCTTTAGACCTTAAATAACCTAAAAGATAATTTCAAATCTACTTCTTCTCATTTCAACCAAGTGCGGCTACATTTTCTCATGAATTGTAGAAGCTAAACTTTTGACATCTTGGCAAAACAACACCCATTCATACTTTTGGTAAGTCTTTTTCAATGGCTTCAATGCCTATTGCAAATATGTTTTTATCTACTTCATATGAATCTGATGATAATTTACATTTTACAAATGAATCTGAGTTTGTTAATGAAGGTAAAAGTAGTAGAACTGAAATGGTCCAATATGTTGGTCAATTATTTGCTAATGTGGAAGTTGTAGAAATTTTTTATAGAGCTTATGCACACAAGAATGGATTTAAGATTAGAATGACTACAAATCATAAACATGTTGGTACTGAAATTTGCCTTCTAGGTTATATGTTTGTAAAAAAGTCGATAAACTAACGTTTTTAAAAAATATACCAGATGATGAATGTCCTACTAGGAAAATAACAAAACAGAGACTATATTGGACGCACATTATACAAAGCTAGAATGATTGTTGTCCATAATAATAAGAAGAGCACTGACATATTTCTACTCTAGGCTTAAGTCACAATCGTCAATTAGTGACACCCCCCAAAGTAGATTTGATTGAAACACACAGGAATATTACTCCAGTAGCAAGACAATTAATTGACACTTTAAATTAGTATGATATTGGACCTAGTAGGAGGATGAACATTATGAGCACAATGGGTGGTGGGATGCGAAACATAGGCTTTAGTGATAAAGATTTAAGAAATGTTGTTAGGGATTTAAGGCATGATTTGGTAAATGAAAATGATGCTCAAGCTGCAATCAATTATTTGAAAAAACTTCAATCTGGAAGTGTAAGTCAATTTTTTTTTTCCAATTTCATAGTAGATGATAACAACCGCATTACGTGTATTTTGTGGGTAAATGCTCAATCAAGATTTATGTATAAACGTTTTGGAGACGTGGTGACATTTGACTCTACATATAGGACAAATCGGTATGACATGTCATTTGTTCCATTCACTAGAGTTAACCACCATTACCAATCGATTTTGTTTGGATTTGCATTGTTAAGAGACGAGACTGAGAAAATTTTCGTTTGGGTCTTATATGTAAGACCCCGAATTTTATGAAATACAAAATTTAATTTTTCTTCATATATATATTTTTTTGAAACAGTAAGTGGTTAAATTAACAAAATTGAAAGTTAAGGATGTTATGTGCAAATTTTATTTTGTCGGACAATATTCGCTTTGTCGGGGAATATTCGTTTGGTCGGGGAATATTCGTGCCGTACGACGGCGCCGAAATAATAAATTATTGGTGGACCCCACAACGGAATATTTGTCGGATATAGAAAACGACAGAAGTAACCTTTTTAAATAAAAATAGTCAACGGAACTGTTAAAATACCGGTGATAAAAGAATAGTAGCATACGGTAGTTTATGGTATTTTCTGTAGCACACGGTACTCTACAGTAACACACGGTATTGCATAGTGTCTCATATTATTGGTCTGATAATTGACACCGTAACTGTTACGCATCATTTCATCGATAATTGTCACTGCATAATATTTTATATTATCAATTCAATAATTGTTGTTACACAGTATTTTGCATTATTGATTTAATAATTGTCATTACACTGTATTTTATATCATTGAGTCAATAATTGTTGTTGCACTGTTTTTAAAATTATTGAACCTAATAATTGTCACAGTAACATATGCACAGTAATTCACATTATTGAATCAATAATTGTCATTACACAGTAACGTATGCTTTATTTTACATTATTGTTATCTCTATTATGATGTTATTTAAACAGTTGTATTTCATTAATTTATTGACTTGATATCTAAGAGCTAACTATACTGTATTTATAACAATTAGTCATAATAATTGAATTGATAAAGTTATTTGTTTATAATATAAAGTTAGGTGATTATTAGGTGATATGAAATGAATGGTGTAGATTAAAGTGTGAATTATTGTTGAATAATTGAATTGATTTGTTTATAATATAAAGTTAGGTGATTATTAGGTGATATGAAATGAATGGTGTAGATTAAAGTGTGAATTATTGTTGAATAATTAAATTGATTTGTTTATAATATAAAGTTAGGTGATTATTAGGTGATATGAAATGAATGGTGTAGATTAAAGATAATATAATATTTGAAATGGATGGTGTAGATTAAAAGGTGATCTTTAAATGAATGGTTTAGATTAAATGAATGATAAGATTTTTGGCTATAAATAGAAGCCTTAACTTAAGGATTTTTCAAAAACTTCCTTACTTGTTCTTTCTTTCTCTCTCTAAATACTTCTTGTGAAAGTTCTCTCTAAGTGTGCTTAAGTCATCTTGAGTATTTGTGAAGATCTATAAGTATACGTGTACTGTTCAAGTTAATCAACTTCATTTAAATCAATATCCAGTCACGTGTTACGGTAAGGGATACCATCTTTTTCATCTTCCATTATTCAAACATACTATGGTAAGGGATTATCATTATTTGATTCTCGATAATAATATTGTTTCTTCCTTACTCATAAGACGTGCCTTTTATTTCCATGTATTAAATTGTGGGAATAACCTTACGGAGCGGATTGCCGCCTGTTGGTGAATAACCTTTCGTATTCATTCATTACCCTTTGTATTAATTTCCTTCACCTTTTGTTAATCAAACCTGCTACGGTAAGGGATATTATTTTCTTTCATACTCCTAAATCGAAATTTATTATGGAACTATTGCTTCTATAATTCCTGAAAATATTATATGTTCCATAATAGTTGAACTTCATTATTTCAACTGAACCTTCCTATTTACGTGAACCTTTCTATTGAATTGTAACCGTTATTCTGAACTGTGGATCTTGAATTTCACTCCACATCATGTTGACAATTTGGACATTATTTGAATATGTACAAAGTAAACTTCCGATACTTATTGTTATCATATTTCTTCTGTTCATCATTTATATCATTCTAATCATCCAAAAATCAAGCTGTTGTGAATATCTGTGGCCGGGGGCACAGATGTGATATATTTGTTGAACAGATGATAGGTTAAAGGCGATATAATAGGTTAAAGGCGATACATCTGTTCGGTGTCTTTTATGGCACGTGGTGAATGTTCTCTTTGGCCCGTAGTGCAAAGATGAACTGTTGTTTGGTATGATTATGACCAAAGGCTGAATCTGGTATAATCATGACCGTTGGTGTTATATTGAATGTCTTTGGCCTGTAGTGCAAAGATGAACTGTTGATGTGCATGATTATGATCAGGAACTGTGAATTTGTATTATCTTGACTAATGATATTTCAGATGATAAAAGTTGATGATGTTTTTCCTAAAAAGAGAACCGAGTGGACATTATAGTCTGCATTATTCTTCTAATAGATTACTCATTCCGCTGCTATTATTGATCTGAACGTTGTTTAAGAATTTAACTGCAGTTTTTGATATAAACCTTGTAGTCTATTGTATTCTATCAAGAACTCAACTGTTGAAGACTAATGATAATTTATTCGTCATTATCTTAGTCATGATATTCTTTACTGGGCTATTTGAGCTCACCCTTTCTTTTGTTCCATTGTTTTTCAACAGGAGATGAAAACATAACAGGGTCTAGCCGGGGAATGGAGTGAGGGTCCGAGGAATAGTTATCATAGTCTTCACGTTTTGTAAAATAGTGTGGCAATAATAGTGAAGACTTAGTTGTGTATTATTATACACTGTATTGTTGTACGTTGTGCTTTGTTGTAATAATTTTGTTGTAGTCTTTTGACGACTCAAGTTTGGGCTGTGTGGACCCAGATTTGGGGGCGTCACAGTTGGCATCAGAGCTTAGGGATATGATCTTTAATGGAGATCTGGGGTAGAACTAGGAGGGGAGAGACGAATAGAATCAGTCACTAGTGTGTCCTACCTAAAATAGATTTTATTATCTAATGAGTCGATTTGAATGTAGGAACATGAAGTGATGAGTCAGTTTATTTGAACTAACATTTATTTTGTGACCACAGTTTAGTATGGCATCTGGAAATCAAGAGGTTAACTATGGAATGCCTGAAGCAAATGTAGCCGAGAATCAAGAGGCCCCAAACAATCCTCCTGCCAACTCAGGAAATAATGTTCCTGATAACATGATGAACGATGGATTCTTTAGGAATTTCATGCAGTTCATACAGAATCAAGGAAGAGGAAATCCAGTCAATAATAACGGTAGAAACGCTGGCAATTTGAGGATGGTCACTGTTAAGCAATTTAAAGAATTAGGACCACCTGAATTCCACAGGAAGCCTGACCCACTCAAAGCGGAGGCATGGCTAAAGCAGACGACAAAAATACTTGATGTCTTACAATGCGCTGATGATCAGAAGGTGCCATTTGCCACTTTTATGTTACGAGGTGAGGCGGACCATTGGTGGGAAGCGGTAAAACGTATCCAACCTTCAGCACTCGAAATGTCTTGGACAGAATTCGAAGAACTGTTTAACGAGAAGTATTTCCCAGAAAGCATCCGCCATATGAAAGAGGTGGAATTCATTAAGCTGGAGCAGGGAAACATGACAGTCTCCCAATATGAAGCCAAGTTTGCCGAGTTATCTCGCTTTGCCACCCATCTTGTGGATGACGAAGCACGAATGAGTCGGATGTTCCTAAGAGGTTTGAGATTCAAAATTCGTCAACAACTTAGCTCTCATAAATTTAGTTTGTATTCAGATGTTGTAGATAGGGCTCAAAGGGTGGAGCAAACAGATGAAACATTGCAGCCAAGAGTTAATGATCAGCATAGAGAAAGGAGTGACAACAACCACAGGAACGAGAACCATCGAGGAGGTAACCAACACTTCGGTGGTAATTCCATACCAAATAACAGAAGAGGAGAATCTAGTGGGAACAATTTCAAAAGAAAGAGATTCCATAATAATTATGGAAGGGCACCAGCACCAGTACCAACACCAGCACCGACCCCAGTTTCAAGGGGAGAAGATCGACCACCAGTGAGATGCTATAGGTGTGGTCAGGAAGGTCACATCAGCCCAAACTGTACACTGCAGTCCAAAAAGTGCTACAGTTGTGGGAAAGAGGGTCATCTTGC
This sequence comes from Hedera helix, assembly GCA_947179155.2. Classification (NCBI taxonomy): domain Eukaryota; kingdom Viridiplantae; phylum Streptophyta; class Magnoliopsida; order Apiales; family Araliaceae; genus Hedera; species Hedera helix. Next base: position 36,053,278 of record OX359268.1, on the reverse strand, counting down.
ACGGTTCTGTCCTGCCACAAAATCAAGTCCAGCTGCAATGATGATACCAAAAGCTAGCGCGGATAAGGGAAAATCTGTAGTTCAAGGGAGAGCTTTTGTTGTGACATCCCAAATGGCGCGAAACTCGAACGAGGTGATAACCGGTAAGCTATTCATAAATTCTCGTGAAGTCTACGCTTTGTTAGATACTGGCTCTACCCATTCTTTTATTTCACCTGCATGTGCTCAGCGTTTAAACTTAACTCCTGAAAACTTGAACTTTGACTTATCAGTTGAAACCCCATTAGGAGAAATGACCATTACATCTACTGTCTATAAATCTTGCCTAGTTCAAATCAACAACCTCACATTATCTGTTGACCTTATTTCTTTGGAGATGCGTGAATTTGATGTGATTTTAGGAATTGATTGGTTGACTACCCATCATGCTAAAATTGATTGTTTTCATAAGATTATTAGTTTTCATATTCCTAATCAACCTGTCATGCAAATTCAAGCAACTAAACCATTGAAATCTATAACTGTTATTTCTAGCCATAAAGCCATTCGTTTATTGAAAAACGGATGTCAAGCCTTTTTAGCTCATGTCACTGATTTGAACAAAAATACGTCAAACTTGAATGATATTCCCATTGTTAATGAGTTTCCTGACGTTTTTCCTGAAGAACTTCCTGGCTTACCCCCAAACCGTGAAATTGATTTTTATATTGATCTTGAACCCGGTACCAAGCCCATTTCCAAAGCTCTTTACCGAATGGCTCCCATTGAACTTCAAGAGTTAAAAGTCCAACTACAGGAATTGTTGGATACCGGTTTCATTCGTCCGAGTGCATCACCTTGGGGTGCTCCTGTTCTATTTGTGAAGAAGAAAGACGGGAGTATGAGATTGTGCATTGACTACCGAGAATTGAACCATGTCACCATCAAGAACAGGTACCCGTTACCTCGGATTGATGACATGTTTGATCAATTGCAAGGCGCTCAACATTTCTCAAAGATTGATCTCCGTTCTGGATATCATCAGTTAAAGGTTAAAGCTGAGGACATTCCAAAGACTGCTTTCAGAACTCGTTATGGGCATTATGAGTTCTTAGTCATGCCTTTTGGACTAACTAATGCTCCTGCAGCTTTCATGGACATGATGAACCGGATATTCAAGGAACATTTGGATCATTTTGTGGTTGTCTTTATTGATGACATCCTCATATACTCCAAGAGTCGCGAGGATCATGAACAACATCTGAGATTGATACTACAAAAGCTCCGTGAAAATAAATTATATGCCAAGTTGAAGAAATGTGAGTTCTGGCTTGAGGAGGTCGCGTTTCTTGGGCATGTGATTTCTAGTCAAGGAATATCAGTCGATCCTGCGAAGATTGAAACGGTACTAAATTGGGAACAACCCAAAACAGTAACCGAAGTCCGAAGTTTTCTGGGTCTAGCTGGTTATTATCGGAGATTCGTAGAAGGATTTTCTCGAATCGCCACTCCATTAACGCAGCTTACTCGGAAAAGCACAAAATTCATATGGAGCGAGGAATGCGAGAAAAGTTTCCAAGAACTCAAGAAGAGACTGGTTTCAGCTCCTGTTCTGACCATACCATCAGGATCAGGAGAATTTGTTATCTACAGCGATGCTTCTGGCAAAGGTCTAGGTTGTGTCCTTATGCAACATGGAAAGGTTATAGCCTACGCCTCTCGACAACTCAAAGATTATGAGAAAAATTATCCTACTCATGATCTAGAGTTGGCAGCAGTCGTTTTCGCGTTGAAGATCTGGAGACACTACTTGTACGGAGAAAAAGTGGATATCTATACGGATCATAAAAGTCTCAAGTATTTCTTCACCCAGAAGGAACTCAACATGCGACAACGACGTTGGCTTGAGCTGTTAAAGGATTATGACCACACAATCCAGTATCACCCGGGAAAGGCGAACGTTGTAGCTGACGCTTTGAGCAGAAAATCTTATGCAAGTACAAGTGCACTGCTGACAACACAAAAGTGTATTTTGTACGACTTGCAAAAGATGGAGATAGAGCTAAAAACACCAGGGACCCGCTCGAAGATTGCTCACGTACGAGTAGAACCAACTTTAATCGATAAAATTAAAGCTGCTCAAGCTACCGATCCGGAACTGATAAACATGATAAAGAAAGTACAAGAAGGTGCCATTCCCAAAGCAAGAATCGACGAGAAAGGAATACTTCGAGTCAACTCTCGACTCTGTGTTCCTAACGATCCTGAATTAAAGCATAAAATCATGATGGAGGCACACAACACGCCGTTTGCAATCCACCCAGGAGGTACCAAGATGTATCGAGATCTTCGACATACATTTTGGTGGAACAATATGAAAAGAGAGATTGCAGAGTTTATCTCAAGGTGCCTAACTTGTCAACGTGTCAAGGCAGAGCATCAAGTTCCTAAAGGTCCATTACAATCACTTGAAGTTCCCGAATGGAAGTGGGAACACATCAATATGGACTTCGTGACGGGTCTTCCAAAAGTTTCTCAAGGCTTAGATGCAATTTGGGTGATCGTAGATAGATTGACCAAATCTGCTCATTTCTTGCCTATACGAGAAAACTTTTCACTTGAACGTCTTGCCGGTATGTACATAAATGAGATCGTGAGATTGCATGGCATGCCAGTTTCCATAGTTTCTGATCGAGATCCTAGATTCACTTCACGCTTTTGGATCAGTCTACAAAAAGCTATGGGCACTGAACTACGTTTTAGTTCTGCATACCATCCTCAAAAGGACGGACAATCGGAAAGGACGATCCAGACCCTCGAAGATCTTTTGAGACTTTGTGTATTAGACTTCAAAGGAAGTTGGGATAAGTACTTGCCATTGGTGGAATTTTCTTACAACAACAGTTACCAAGCAAGCATAGGCATGGCTCCATTCGAGGCTTTGTATGGAAGGAAGTGTCGCTCTCCAATATGTTGGAATGAGGTAGGAGAAGCAAAATTGTTGGGACCCGAGTTGGTACGCTTGACGACCGAAAAGATCCAAATGATCCGACAACGAATACAGACCGCACAAGAACGACAAAAGAGTTATGCTGATCTTCATCGGAGAGACGAAAGTTTCAACGTCGGAGATCATGTATTCTTACGTGTTTCTCCATGGAAAGGGGTTACGAGATTCGGAAAGAGAGGAAAGCTCAACCCTCGATTTATTGGCCCATTTGAAATCCTCGATCGAATAGGAACCGTAGCCTACAGACTAGCCCTACCACCAAGTATGTCTCGCATCCATAACGTTTTTCACATATCTATGTTACGTAAATATGTGAAGGACCCAAACCACGTCATTGAGTTAGAACCAGACGTTATAGCAGAGGATTTAACATACGAGGAGGTACCTGTTAAGATCCTGGATAAGAAGGAGCAGATCCTACGCTCAAAGGTTATACCTCAAGTTAAGGTTTTATGGAGGAACCAAGATACTGAGGAAATGACCTGGGAGCTAGAATCTGAGATGAAATCTAAGTATCCTTACCTCTTCGATATGTCAGGTACGTCAATTTCGGGGACGAAATTTCATAAGGAGGGGAGGTTGTAAGACCCCGAATTTTATGAAATACAAAATTTAATTTTTCTTCATATATATATTTTTTTGAAACAGTAAGTGGTTAAATTAACAAAATTGAAAGTTAAGGATGTTATGTGCAAATTTTATTTTGTCGGACAATATTCGCTTTGTCGGGGAATATTCGTTTGGTCGGGGAATATTCGTGCCGTACGACGGCGCCGAAATAATAAATTATTGGTGGACCCCACAACGGAATATTTGTCGGATATAGAAAACGACAGAAGTAACCTTTTTAAATAAAAATAGTCAACGGAACTGTTAAAATACCGGTGATAAAAGAATAGTAGCATACGGTAGTTTATGGTATTTTCTGTAGCACACGGTACTCTACAGTAACACACGGTATTGCATAGTGTCTCATATTATTGGTCTGATAATTGACACCGTAACTGTTACGCATCATTTCATCGATAATTGTCACTGCATAATATTTTATATTATCAATTCAATAATTGTTGTTACACAGTATTTTGCATTATTGATTTAATAATTGTCATTACACTGTATTTTATATCATTGAGTCAATAATTGTTGTTGCACTGTTTTTAAAATTATTGAACCTAATAATTGTCACAGTAACATATGCACAGTAATTCACATTATTGAATCAATAATTGTCATTACACAGTAACGTATGCTTTATTTTACATTATTGTTATCTCTATTATGATGTTATTTAAACAGTTGTATTTCATTAATTTATTGACTTGATATCTAAGAGCTAACTATACTGTATTTATAACAATTAGTCATAATAATTGAATTGATAAAGTTATTTGTTTATAATATAAAGTTAGGTGATTATTAGGTGATATGAAATGAATGGTGTAGATTAAAGTGTGAATTATTGTTGAATAATTGAATTGATTTGTTTATAATATAAAGTTAGGTGATTATTAGGTGATATGAAATGAATGGTGTAGATTAAAGTGTGAATTATTGTTGAATAATTAAATTGATTTGTTTATAATATAAAGTTAGGTGATTATTAGGTGATATGAAATGAATGGTGTAGATTAAAGATAATATAATATTTGAAATGGATGGTGTAGATTAAAAGGTGATCTTTAAATGAATGGTTTAGATTAAATGAATGATAAGATTTTTGGCTATAAATAGAAGCCTTAACTTAAGGATTTTTCAAAAACTTCCTTACTTGTTCTTTCTTTCTCTCTCTAAATACTTCTTGTGAAAGTTCTCTCTAAGTGTGCTTAAGTCATCTTGAGTATTTGTGAAGATCTATAAGTATACGTGTACTGTTCAAGTTAATCAACCTCATTTAAATCAATATCCAGTCACGTGTTACGGTAAGGGATACCATCTTTTTCATCTTCCATTATTCAAACATACTATGGTAAGGGATTATCATTATTTGATTCTCGATAATAATATTGTTTCTTCCTTACTCATAAGACGTGCCTTTTATTTCCATGTATTAAATTGTGGGAATAACCTTACGGAGCGGATTGCCGCCTGTTGGTGAATAACCTTTCGTATTCATTCATTATTAATCTCTGAGAATAACCTTACGGAGCGGATTGCCGCCTGTTTGGTGAATAACTCTTTGTACTCAAATTCTATTAAATTGTGGGAATAACCTTACGGAGCGGATTGCCGCCTGTTGGTGAATAACCTTTCGTATTCATTCATTATTAATCTCTGAGAATAACCTTACGGAGTGGATTGCCGCCTGTTTGGTGAATAACTCTTTGTACTCAAATTCTATTAAATTGTGGGAATAACCTTACGGAGCGGATTGCCGCCTGTTGGTGAATAACCCTTTGTATTAATTTCCTTCACCTTTTGTTAATCAAACCTGCTACGGTAAGGGATATTATTTTCTTTCATACTCCTAAATCGAAATTTATTATGGAACTATTGCTTCTATAATTCCTGAAAATATTATATGTTCCATAATAGTTGAACTTCATTATTTCAACTGAACCTTCCTATTTACGTGAACCTTTCTATTGAATTGTAACCGTTATTCTGAACTGTGGATCTTGAATTTCACTCCACATCATGTTGACAATTTGGACATTATTTGAATCTGTACAAAGTAAACTTCCGATACTTATTGTTATCATATTTCTTTTGTTCATCATTTATATCATTCTAATCATCCAAAAATCAAGCTGTTGTGAATATCTGTGGCCGGGGGCACAGATGTGATATATTTGTTGAACAGATGATAGGTTAAAGGCGATATAATAGGTTAAAGGCGATACATCTGTTCGGTGTCTTTTATGGCACGTGGTGAATGTTCTCTTTGGCCCGTAGTGCAAAGATGAACTGTTGTTTGGTATGATTATGACCAAAGGCTGAATCTGGTATAATCATGACCGTTTGTGTTATATTGAATGTCTTTGGCCCGTAGTGCAAAGATGAACTGTTGATGTGCATGATTATGATCAGGAACTGTGAATTTGTATTATCTTGACTAATGATATTTCAGATGATAAAAGTTGATGATGTTTTTCCTAAAAAGAGAACCGAGTGGACATTATAGTCTGCATTATTCTTCTAATAGATTACTCATTCCGCTGCTATTATTGATCTGAACGTTGTTTAAGAATTTAACTGCAGTTTTTGATATAAACCTTGTAGTCTATTGTATTCTATCAAGAACTCAACTGTTGAAGACTAATGATAATTTATTCGTCATTATCTTAGTCATGATATTCTTTACTGGGCTATTTGAGCTCACCCTTTCTTTTGTTCCATTGTTTTTCAACAGGAGATGAAAACATAACAGGGTCTAGCCGGGGAATGGAGTGAGGGTCCGAGGAATAGTTATCATAGTCTTCACGTTTTGTAAAATAGTGTGGCAATAATAGTGAAGACTTAGTTGTGTATTATTATACACTGTATTGTTGTACGTTGTGCTTTGTTGTAATAATTTTGTTGTAGTCTTTTGACGACTCAAGTTTGGGCTGTGTGGACCCAGATTTGGGGGCGTCACATTATAAACCTGACTCCAAACAATGGACTACAGGACACCTGTAACTATCATCACTGACTAAAATAAAGCTATGAGTAATGTTATTGAGAGGGTACTCCCAAACACTCATTATTTACTGTGTTCTATCATTTACTGTGTTCTAGGTATATTAATAATAAATTTTCTAAAAAGTTACACCATATATATACTGAACACCCATCATTTAAATCGAATTTTAACAACTGTATCTACAATTCTTTGTCTATTGGCGAATTTGAGGAGCGTTGGGATATCCTAATGAGGGGCTATGAAATGTATAACAATGCTTGGCTCAGAAGTTTGTACGATGTCAAAGAGAAATGAATACAGGTATATACAAAGATTTTTTTTTTTTTGCTGGAATGACAACTACCAGAAGAAGCGAATGTATGAATAATTTTTTTGATGAATATGTGAATTCTTTAACAGAGATGAAGGAATTTGTCGTAAAATTCAAAAGGCTATTAAGAAACAATTCTTGAATGAGAGAAAACTAACTATGTAACCGCCTATCGAAAACGGAGTTTCATTTGCCGATCATCTTTAGAAGAACATGCTACGAATGTGTATACTAAAGAGATGCTTAGACATTTTCAAGTTCTCAATTCCATGAAGTACAACATTCACAAAGTAACTAAACTTTGATTGGGTTATATTTAATTTATCCCTATCATTACCTTCCCATATATCCTCAGACACATAAACTTTTTTGATTAAAAAGTATAGTATTATCCATTGACCCAACATTCCAATTATCTATATTTGACCTATAATTAAAAAAATAAATACAAATAAAATTTTTCTATCAAGATCACCATACACTGCTATTATACTATATAGTACTAAAAAAATTAATATTTTTGTACCAATTTGGTCAATTGTTTTCAATAATATATTTCATAAAAAATTTCTCAATCAATAACATCATACACTAACATTATACTATATAGTACTAATTAATTATATATATATATATATATATATATATATATATATATATATATATATATATATATATATATATATATTTCAAATTTGTATTTTTTTTCATACATATATTTCATAAAAAAAATTCCAATCTACAATACTATACACTAAAATTATATTATATAGTACTAATTAATTTTATACATTTTTTTCAAATTTGTATTTTTCTTTCAAACATATATTTCATAAAAAAAATTCTCAATCAATAACAGCATACACTAACATTATAATTTATAGTATTAATTACAACATATATTTCATAAATAATTTCTCAATCAAGAACACCATACACTAGCATTATACTATATAGTACTAATTAATTTAATATTTTTTGTATCAAATTGCCAAAAAAAATTCAAAAATATATTTTATTAAAAATTTCTCAATCAACAACACCATTCACTAACATTATACTATATTGTACTAATTAGTTTAATAATTTGTTGTCCCAAATTTGTATATATTTTTAAAACATTTATTACAAAAAAAAAAATCAAAATAGTAAACATTTTATAACAAAATATTCAGTCAAAATAAACCTTACTTACAAGTTGAATCAATATTGCAGAAATCGGTTGTTATGTGCAAGAGTATGCCTTAATTTTTGTTGATCTTCTCCTTTTACCTTCACTGTCAATGGCGATAGCAACTATATCCTTTCAACAAACGGTAAATGTAATCCAAAGTTATTGTTTAGGGTTGTAAAGTGGGACATTTAACAAATACAACGGCGTTTACTCTTAAGCGGCCGCTAACAAGGGTAACGATTGGTCAAAGCGTCAAATGGGGTACCTTTTTTTTTATTCAATCTGTTGTCTATCCTAACGGTTGGGAAATTAGAAATGCCACGTGGCCTAACCGGCATATAGGGTAGCATCTGGCGTATAATATGGAACCGACATCTAGGGTAGCGACTGGATATTTACATACATGCTACCTGCCACGTGTTGATTGGTCAACCAGCTGTTAGCCTTGGTAACAGCTAACATAAAAAAATTATCTCAAATTCATTCAAGCCATTACACTACCTTTGGTAACGACTGGGTTTATTTCCCACCTTGATTATTCAATCAACGGTCGATCAAGCGTTTGCTGGGAACAATACACATAACTAACATTTGCTACGGATCAATTCATAGTATTATAATGCAGACAATGAAAATTGTGAAATGTCATTCGTAATATTAAACAAGTGATGACATTTTTGAAATATTTACCATCCGCAGTATAATACTGCGGACGATAAAAATAGTATACGTCGATATTTTTGGCTTTGACTTTCCCCCAATTCGCAATTTCTATCGTCTGTAGTATTAAATTGTGAACGGTAGAAATAGTTTACTTCTACATTTTTTGTTTTGACTTTCCCCAAATCCGCAATTTAATAAGTAGATTCATATTAAACTTGAGAATAGTTTTATCAATTTAATCCTTTGTCAAAACTGGCCGATACACCTTCTTCATCATTGTATTTTGCTTAGTGTATATTTTGGCCCTATAGGAAAAGGAAATAGGACAGGCAATACAGAAGGAAAATATATAACAAAATAATTAAAAAAACTTATTTTCTAAATAATATTATCATAATTCATATGAGATTTTATTATGTAATTGTTTGTGTAGATGTTTTTGGTTTCTTTAATCTGTCATCTTATTTAGTTTAAACCATAGGGTTCATCAGATGGTAAATGAAGGAAATATGTTAAATGTGAATCTACTTATTATTGAGGAGAGCCAAAGCAAAAAATATCGTATATTATTTTTAACTTCCTTCTTCCTCTAGTGTTATTCTACTTTTTTTTTCCTTTCTAAAATATGTTTCCAATTCATATTTCTTGTGTTTGGGAATAAACGACCTTCGACCTTAGAATCCAAATTGGGTTAAGCCAAATTTAGTGAATGTACATGTACTGTCCGCAATATTAAACTGCGGGCACTTTAATTAATTTTATTATTTTAACCCACGAGAGATTTTTTTTATTATTCGTCTGCAGTATAATATTACGGATGGGTAAAAAAAATAAAAATTAATTATACTGTCTGCATTCTAATACCGTAGACGGTACATTTGACTTAACCCAATTTGGATTCTAAGTTCGAAATGTCATTTCTTTCAATTATTTTATTCTATCTTTTTCTTTTGTATGTCTGCCTTATTTCCTTCTCCTATGGGGCCAAAATATACACTAAGCAAAATACGATGATGAAGAAGATGTATCAGCCAATTTTTTTTACAGAGGATTAAATTGATGAAACTATTCCCATATTCAATGTGAATCTACCTATTAAACTACGGATTGAGGAAAAGCCAAAGCAAAAAATGTCGACGTATACTATTTCTACCATCCGCAGTTTAATATTGTGGACGATAGAAATTGCGGATTGAGGGAAAACCAAAGCCAAAAGCGTCAACATATACTATTTCTATTAATATTATGGAGATATTTCAAAAATATCATCACTTGTTTAATATTACGGATGATATTTTCGCAAATTTCATCGTTCACTGTATAATACTGCGGACAATGAGTTTGTTCATTTAAATGTTGAAGGCATTTTGGACAATATTTCTCGTCCGTAGTATAATACTGCGAATACCTAGTTATTATACTGCAGACGAAAGATATATAAACCGTCAGATATCCGCTTAGATGAATGAGATATGTTGTAAGGATAGATCAATTTTTACAACGTTGTCAATGGATCGGTCCCCTATATATATATAATTTCTGCTTTAAATTATAAAATTATTATTAATTTAAAAAAATTAATTTAATATATTTTTATGTTAAAAATTAAAATAGTTTATTAAAAATTATAAAATAATATTTTTTAATAAATAATACTTATTAGATAATTGATAATTTATATATTTTATTGACTAAAATTAATAAATTCATTTTAATTTTAAACTTGAGACTATCTTAAATAATTTTAATAAATAAATAATGATTTTATATTAAAACAAAGCGAGTACTATCTAACTTTAAAAAAAGCTATACTATGGACATAAATTATGAATAAAAAGTTCTCTACAAATAATATAAAAAAACAAGATTTATTATTAGAAAACTTGGGCTTTATCATCTTCTATAGTTCTTCACCAGACATGTCAAAGTACATATATCGTCGGCAGTCCCACTGTCCAACAAAATACAAAAAAAATCCTCCTCCTATCACATTCACGGCGTCACATGGCTTTGAGACCGTCACTGCCTTTAATTCTGTTACTAGTAATGTCCTCCTTAGTTTCATGATGTATTAATTATTTGAATATCCGTTCTCTCCATTTCTCTGTAGCTGATGAAAGACATAGAGATATCAAACTGTAAGAATTGTCGGAAATTGATGAATAAAGTGGAGCTCCGACCGGTCTCTGTTTCTCTCTCTAGTCATTTCATTTAGAGAGAGAAAACTCCACTTGTCTAGTCAAAATCAGGGTACTATTTTGATTTCATTTCTTTATTATGTTTATGCAATTTCAATTTTCTGACTTGTATATCCGTGGAGCTTTTTATTTTCTAATTGAAGGTTTGTTTTGACATGTTAGCAATTAGCTTAATTTTCTTTCTAAGGATGTTATATATATATATATATATATATATATATATATATATGTTGGATCTTATTTATTTTTGGGTGCTGAATTATAGGTTTTACTTAATCTAATTGTTATTGAGGTTATTTAGTATCTATGAAGTGGTGTTGAAGTACAGGATTTTAGCGTTTTAGTGTGCAAGTATGTTTTTTGATGAGTATGGTTTCTTTTAGTGTCTCATTAATTTCACTCATGTTCCAAAATTAGATATTTATTGATTTTTTAAAGTCAATTTGTGAAGTCGTAAAATGCAGATTAATAGGAATTTACTTTATTTTGGTGTAAACAACTATAATTATTGTAAAGTAACTTAAAAGAAATACTATTAATTATCATATTTTTTGTTCTCAGAAATTATTTGAATTTATATTAATTTTGAATTTTATGATTTTGCAAATTGACTTAAAATTTCAAAATTTATCTATAGTATTGGAACGGAGGGAGTATAAACTGGAAAGGATGAATATTTATATTGCAAGGTTACTGAAAATAATTGTTTCTCTTTGCCTGCTCTATCTAATGTGCTCTTCTATATGTCTCTTTGTGTGTTTTGGACTTGGGCATGGAGAACTGTGGATGTATAGGATGATGCAGGGAATTTAGGGTATGTTGTTGCTAGGAATTTAGAGTTTTGGAGATTATACCCAATTTCTGGGTTGCAGCTAGGATTCTCTGAGTCTGCACTGAATGTGTTGTTGCTGCTTGCACATGTCACAACAATAAACGACAATAATGGATCAGTCAAAATTTCTTTTTTCAGTTTTATCATCCATAAACTTGTGGGATTTCATTGTAATAGTTTTGGTTATACATACTTATCAATAATTAAAAAAATAAATTGTTAGACATTAACTTGATGGATCCATTTATCACTCGTCCAGTCGTTGATGAACGTACATGCATGGTATTTGCCAGGTATGTGAACGAGAAAGTATTGACTGAATGGGTTTACTTACAATGGATTCCTGCAACTGTATTGAGCCTCAATGGTCAGCTGATGAACTGTTGATGAAATATCAATTCATTTCTGATTTCTTTATTGCGCTTGCTTATTTCTCCATCCCGTTAGAGCTGATTTACTTTGTTAAGAAATCTGCAGTATTTCCATATAAGTGGGTTTTTGTCCAGTTTGGTGCTTTTATAGTGCTTTGTGGTGCAACACATTTTATTAGCTTATGGACTTTTACCGTCCATACAAAAACAGTGGTTGCTGTCATGACCACCGCAAAGATTTTGACGGCTGCAGTGTCATGTGCAACAGCGCTTACTCTAGTGCACATCATTCCTGATATCTTGAGTGTTAAAACTAGGGAGCTATTTTTGAAAAATAAAGCTGCAGAGCTTGATCGAGAAATGGGTCTGATCCGTATACAGGAAGAAACGGGGCGACATGTTAGAATGCTAACTCATGAAATCAGAAGTACTCTTGACAGACATACTATATTAAAAACTACGCTCATTGAGTTAGGAAGGACTTTGGCAGTGGAAGAGTGTGCGTTGTGGATGCCAACACAAACTGGGTTAGAGCTTCAACTTTCATACACTCTTCATCATCAAAGCCCTGTTGGATTTACCGTACCTATACATCTTCCCGTAATCAATCAATTATTCAGTACCAATCACGCGGTAAAAATATCTCCTAGTAGTCCATTAGCAAGATTACGACCTCTTGGTAGGAATTACATGCCTGGGGAGGTTGTTGCTGTGCGTGTCCCACTTCTGCATCTCTCTAATTTTCAGATAAATAATTGGCCGGAACTTTCAACAAAACATTATGCTTTGATGGTTTTAATGCTTCCATCGGATAGTGCAAGGCAATGGCATGTTCACGAGATGGAGCTTGTTGAAGTAGTCGCAGATCAGGTTTGGATTTAACTTTTCAGCTGTTTTTACATTACTTTGTGTAATTGTATATTATCAGTGTTCCTAACTTTGATACGCTTGGGTATTCGTATTTGATAAAAATCAGCAATGTTGGAATGCTATATCTAGTAAGTTATCAATCAATGGAGGATGTTTTCAATTGCTATATATGCTATATGGGATGGTACGAAAGTAGAGCAGCACAAGGAACATCCCCCTACCTCCAATGTTTGCTCTGCTTTTGCTTGTGTTCTTTCATTTATCAATGTTTTTCTGTTTGTGAAAATTTGAAAGGATTTTATTTATTTACTTATTATTATTAACTATAGATTTTATGAAATCCAAGTTGAAACTGTTAGAAGTATGTGAGTGATGTGATGACATGGCGAGTTTTGAATATTTCTGTATATATTAAGTAGACATTTTGTTGCTATATTTTATGTTAAAGATTTTCTTAACAGGATGGCTTGCAAACATACTCGTAAAACTACTTATATTAGGTTGATTGTACTACTATAATATCAAGAAATAACCTTTGGGGTGAGTGCACGCATATATCTAGTTGAAGATGATTTTGGACTTCAGCTTCAATCTTGAATGAAATATATGCATGCACATTTTGCTTGATGCTATTATATTGATAGTTCTTAGATTGGAACGAAAAATTGGTTTTGACTATTAGCAGTTGCTGGGGTTGCTAATATGTCACTCCGTCCTTTCTTACCCAGGTGGCGGTTGCTCTTTCGCATGCTGCAATCTTAGAAGAGTCAATGAGTGCGAGGGATCTTCTTATGGAACAGAATGTTGCACTTGATCTAGCACGAAGAGAAGCAGAAGCAGCTATATGTGCTCGAAATGATTTCTTATCTGTTATGAATCATGAGATGAGAACTCCTATGCATGCAATTATTGCACTCTCCTCTTTGCTACAGGAAACTGAGCTTACACCCGAGCAACGACTGATGGTTGAAACTATACTCAAGAGCAGTAACCTTTTGGCGACACTCATAAATGATGTCTTAGATCTTTCAAGGCTTGAAGACGGTAGCCTTCAACTTGATATTGGAACTTTTAACCTTCAAACACTCTTTGGAGAGGTAAAGCATATCCACTGATTACAATTGTGTTATGTATAATGTCGACATCATGGTGCCCAATCCCTGAGATTGCGTACTTCTTGTTTTAGGTCTTTAACTTGATAAAGCCTATTGCAACCGTCAAGAAGTTGTTCATTTCCCTAAGTTTGGCTTCAGACTTGCCAGAGTATGCTGTGGGTGATGAAAAGCGTCTTATGCAAATTATGTTAAATGTTGTTGGGAATGCCGTGAAATTCTCAAAAGAGGGCAGCATCTTAATCTATGGCTCTCTCTCAAAATCAGAATCTTTAAGATTTCCTCGAGCTCCCGATTTTTTCCCTGTGCCTACTGATAATAATCACTTTTATTTGCGTGTACAGGTTGGTTTCATCTTTACTTGGTTGATATTTTTTCTGCCTGTGAGTGCTTAATGCTTGATTATTATCTCAATTATTTAATTAGGCTTTTCCTCTAGTGTAGGTAAAAGATTCAGGAGCTGGAATTGACCCCCAAGATATTCCTAAGCTATTCACTAAATTTGCACAAGGCCGAGCACTAGAAACTAAAAACTCTGGTGGTAGTGGACTTGGCCTTGCAATTTGTAAAAGGTATATAGATCTTCTTCTGTAATTAATTTTTGCAATACTCATTTTAGTTTGTCATTGATGCATCCTAGTTAAAAAGGAAATCTGAAATCTCCTTTGCTTTTTATTTTTTTTATATTTTTGTTTTGCATTTTTATTTTTTCTGGGAGGCAGTCATCTTACTCATATCCACCAAAATAGTGTTGGTAGATATATTACTATTGATTAATCTGCATTTGTATTATACTCCTTTGTTCCGGAGAAAGATTCCCATTTGTCAAAAAAAATGTTGTCCCACAAAACGGCTCCCTTTTTAGTGATAATATTATAAAATGACACAATGTCTTGAAGTTTGTATATCATGATTTCATTATCCTTCCACCGCTCCTAAACTATCAACTTAATATTTAGGGGTAAACAAAGTACAAAAATATGTCCTTAATATTTGCAAATTTTGTGAATGGGATTCTTTTGTGGAACGGAGGGTTCTTTTAACCTTTTTTTTCAATGTGCAATCAGATTTGTAAACCTTATGGGAGGTGACATTTTGATCGAAAGCGAAGGACTTGGAAAGGGATCTACTGCTATTTTCATTGTGAAACTTGGAATTGCCGAGCGGTTAAATGAATCTAAAAAATCTTTGGTGCGTAAACTGCCAGCATCTCACTGGCGGACAAATTTTCCGGGACTCAAAGTTCTACTCATGGATGATAATGGGTTAGTAATACATCCAATTCTTATCTTCCCCTTTCTTTCATGTCTTATGGGGTGATCTCAGCATCCCAACTGTCCACTTAATTTTGTTATAAGCTATCTGGGTTAAGACAAAGTTTGACCCATAATGTTGACGAAAAAAGGGGATGTTGTCCCAAATCATGTTGATATAATGGGAACTGTTATGAATCAGAAACGAAATTAACAATGAATAGTAGATCGGGGTAATAGGGGAGAGGGAGGAGGTTTGACTAACGAGAAACTTTGGCAACAGGATGAAGTTTCTTAAGTATACGTAGTAATTTTTTTCCTGGAATTCGTATGAGGACTATTCCAACTCCAGTATTGCATATACGTCACTTCATTCCTGGTCTTTTGCTAGTTTCTAAACTCATTTCCTTCTGATTATTGATAATTATATATGGGTTTTATGTTAAGCCCTTCTGCCTGAATTTTTACTTATTAAAGTATTTATTGTTCAGCATCGTCAGCTTGTCTAGTTTAGGAATTCTATTGATCCTGAGCTTTTAGCGCAGGTTGTTTTCGTATTTTTGACTCTAGTTCTCATTCTGTAATACAGCCTAGATTTAAAATATGTCAAATTAACTTTGGTTAAATAACCCGAGGTCTTTTAGCTGAAATCTGGCTATGTTACTTATTTCTATTTTGGTGGTAACAACTTTGGTTCGGGTGCATGTTCAATATTAATACACAGGCTATGAGAAGATTCTCCAGCTAGAGTGGAAAACCTAGATATCTTTTTAAGGGATTTTCAAATGACTTAAAATAGCTACTTGGTTTGAAGAGGTGGATGAGGACCCATTCCTATTTGCTTGATCAAAATTTAATGAATTTCCAATGTCATAAATATGGATTGGCTGGAACATAAAATGAGGGATTTATGACTTGTACACAAGCAAGATTGGAAGAGAAATTGCATTTATATCCCCTACCCCACTCGTGTTGCATAAATTGAGTGTACGATAGTAAGTATTTGGAGTGAAGTATAAGAAGTGTAAGTTGTTGGACTTCAAGTTTGGCTTCCCTTAACAAAAATTCAATACGGAATTCCCATGTCCAATATGCTTTCTTTCTTCTCTTATTAATGTACAAGTTCTAACATTGGGAATATATATGGGAGTGGGCTGGAATTTTTCTGTTTCATAGTTTTGTTTCAGTATAGTATTTCAAATTGTCAATTTCAATTTATTTTCCCCCCTCTTTTAGAAACCAAAAGATTACATGCGTTATTATCATTTGAACTTATGGTTCTCTCTGAAATTATGGAAGTTTTTATTTCGGTAATGCAGGGTTAGCAGGACGGTAACGAAGGGACTCCTCGTGCACCTAGGCTGTGATTTGACAATCGTTAGCTCAGGAGTTGAGTGCTTGCGGGTTACTACTCCAGAGCATAAGGTGGTATTTTTAGATTTATGCATGCCCAATACAGATGGTTATGAGGTTGCTGTCCGAATACGTGAAATTTTTTCTAATCGGAACGAGAGGCCACTTGTTGTAGCACTAACTGGAAATACAGACAGGGTGACGAAGGAGAACTGTATGAGGGTCGGGATGGATGGAATTATATTAAAACCTGTTTCATTAGACAAAATGAGAAGTGTTTTATCAGAGGTCTTACAACATGGGGTTTTATTTGACGTCCAATAAGCATAAAATAGTGACTGCACTAGAAAGTCAATTACTGTTCTTGAAGATGAAGCTGCAGCGCTTATGTGATATCTTCTTCTAGCTATGCAAGTCTCTTGTACATACCACAGGACTTTGCAGCAATGATGGAAGATGTAGAGGTGGCAAAAAAAGACAACTTGGCATGCCACATGCAGGTTTGTGTATCCCATCCTTTATGTAGAACCTGTTGCTGAAAAGGCTGTTAAACATTAACAAGTTTGAAGAGAACACTTGCCATGTATTTTTCGTTGCAATTGTTGTATGTGGTCTGCCTTCAATAATATTTTCATTTCATTTGAATCCGTTTTGCATGTTTTGAGCTTAAGACTGGCGTTTGTCTCCCCCATTTGGTATTGTTAGTCTTTTTATTCTGTTGGAGACTTGATTGGAGTGAATGATCAATCCATCTGAAAAAACATGCTAATTATTAGCAGCATGGATTTACAGGTTTATTAGAGCCAGTCCCTTGTGTAATTGGGTGTAGAATGAAAATGGTTATAATGACCAGTAATAGTGGAATATAGTCGATAAGATAGGTCTCTGTACTAAATGCCCTTTGAGCGATCTTATAATATTCCAGAAGAATTATAAAAGCTATAGCTGTAATGGCTTCCCTATTGTCACAAGGGCACAAACAAAGAGAGAGAGAGAGGTCATTGTTTGCTTTTTCCTTGATACTCCTAATAATGCTATGAACCTTTTCCGAAAAAGAAAGAGAAGGGAATGAAGCTTTACTTTCAATATAGCATTCATTATATATGTTTTTTCCTTCACAAAGGATCTGTTTTAGAGTTATGACCTGATTTTTTTTATAAAAAAAATCAGAATATACAAATATGAACTGAATTATATTACCCATATTCTATGCACTATTGTCAAAAATCGTCTTTCTACTTTGGTATATATAATATTCATTTTAACACAGGATGACTTTTTTATGTGTAGCTGCATGCGAATGCTACAACAAGGATTAGCCACCTATACATTATTATTGACATTTACATTATATTCCCTTCTCAACATTTATTCTCTTTATAACATATGTGTCCAAAATCCGCTCATCTTTATTTGTTTAATTAATATTCTCCCTAGTCTCTCCATAAAAAAAAAAAAAGAAGAAAAAAAAGAAGAAGAATATTTTTCCTCCCTTTCCTGAACATATTAAGTTCGTTTAGAAAATTTTAAAATTGACGTGATTCATATAAATTTAAAAAATAATAAATTTAAATTAATAATACTTTTTCAGTTATTTACTATAGTTATGATTGTATTACTTAAAATTAAATAGATTTATATTAATTTTAAATTTTAAAATATGACAAATTGATTAAAAATTTATGGTTTTTTGTGCGTGGAATGTATAGAGTTAATTTTATATTAAAAAAATATAATTAATTTCACAGACCATCATCCTATTTAAAAAAAGACTCGCACCCAAATTTCATAATTTTTAGTCTGCTATCTTGATCATGTTTTTCCCGTCTTTAGAGCGAGGGCCTTATATTTAATATCAAAACTTAAATAATTAAATTTATTTTTAAAAGAAGACTTTACGTCCATTATTTGGAATATAAGTTGAAAAAAGCCAACAGAAGTGTAGGTTTCCTTTCAGCCAATAAAGGTAGTCCAACAATGTGAAGCTTAAACAATGGAGCATCATGACCAACCAAAACTTTTAAAAGGTTATTACAAGCATTTTGCAATGTTTTCATTTTTTTGTGTATCATCTAGTCAATTGCTAGTGCACCACTAAAATTGAATTTTCTCACTCCTTCTCTCTCTCTCTATCTCTCTCTCTCTAGTTAGATATAACGGATGCAACTTTGAGTTCGTAGCTTTGTATTTGTATATAATTTATGAATAAATTTATACATACATCTAATCTACACCCAAACTCACACTTTTATTTATTTTTGGCAATAAAAAAAAATATTTAATTTGGCATAAAAATTCATGCTTTCTTTTTTGCTAAAACTAGATAAAAGTGTGAGTTTGGGTGTAAGATGGATGTATGTATAGATATTCTCATAATTTATACATATAGAATTAATTTTTTTATACTCTTTCTGTTTCAATTTATAAAATTATTATTAATTTTTTTAAATATATTTAAATACAAAATTGATAGAGATTAGTTTAAAATTATAACTCAATAAATTTTCTAATTAATAATATTATTTAGATAATTTAAAATATCATTCATTGCATTGATTAAATTTAAATAAATTTATATTAATTTTAAATTCAAAAATATTTTAATTTAATTTTTAAAAAATTAATAATAATTTTATAAATCAAAGCGAAGGGAGTATTAACTCTCTCCCTTTATTTTAGAAAATTAATATTTTTATACGAGATTTTGATATTTTTATATGTAAGTCTTGCAAAAAATATTATCATAAATATACAATAATGGTTAAATTATTTTTATAAATTTTATATATAAATTTTATATATAAAAATATTAAAATTTCATGTGAAAAATATTAGTTGCTTGGTTTTATGATGATGAATGTTATGGCTGCATCTGGAAAGGTATGTAACTGGGCCATGTAGTGTTTTGTCATAGAAAGGGACAAAAGTACTTGGAATATTATTTAAAAAGTTGGGTTGCCAAGCGTGAGAATATCAAAGACTTAGTTTTTCTTTAAAAACGATTTTGAACAAAAATTATATAATTAAATAATTCTAATATAAAAGAAAGTTATAAATGTGAGGTGAAATAAAAATATCAAGCATTATGTGGAGAAATTATGAATTTCTTATTTTCTATTCCTCCCAATGGCCTCATTTGAATTATTTAATGTCAACTATGCATACATTAACAAACTAAAAAATGATAGTTTAAATAATGAAATATTTAACTTAAAATTTATTTAAAATTTAGAAGAAAAAAAATAACAGTGTGATAGTAAGACTTCTCTTTTTATGTATTTAGTTATTGTTGGAGGGATGCTAAAACTGACCGAAAACAGTCATAAAGAGAAACAATGATGGAAAAGGTTGACGAATACAACTATAGATCCTCCTTGTAGTTTCAACTGTATTTCCCTTTATTTTGTCAATTTATTTGTCATAGTAATCAATTTGTTTAATTCTAACAATCTCAAGGTAATTAAGTATTTAATCCCTAGCTATCACAAATTATTCCTAACAACGTTGTGTTTCGGCAGGCTCAATCACCGAATTTGAGTACTATAAAATACCTAAAAATCAACGAATGCATAGAGGGTTGACCTCTGGATCTGTCTTCGATGATTAAGTCATTAATAACAATAGAAGTTATAAATCTGAGAATAAATAAGTGTGTGTAAAGACGTACCAGATGTTTGTCATCTATTATATTTATATCTGATATTTGGATAACTGTTTGTTTGAATTTTTCTCCACCCAGGACGGGAATTGTTATTGATAAGTTCAAATATAGGTGGATTAATATGAATAAGAGCCTCCAGTAGAAAGAAATTTAATCCATACACTTTTTGTGAGTTGTAAGAATTCGAGTTGTACCACCTGGTGTTCGGGAATCTCAGGTGAGATTCGGGATCTTTTAGGGGTTCGGGCCCCTAGAGGGATCTAGGTACCACTCCCTAACAAGTCTCCATCCTCTCAGTGCATTTGTAATGGAGTGGGACAGTATTTGTTCCCAAACATCCAATGTACTCTAGTTTCTTCAGTACCTCAAATGTTATTAAAATAAGTTTAAGTGCATAAATTTTGTATACAAAATTCATTCAAATCATTTAAAAGTGGAGTCTAGCACGAAAATATGTGTCAGACATCACTTTTTAATAGTATAGACAAAGTTTATGTAAAAAGTTTGTGTTTATAAACTTATCCATATTACAAGGAGAATGTAATCAAGAGATCCAGTCCTCTTCAGTGTTCGAGGAACTCATGTGATTTCGAAGAGGTTGAAGAGTCGCTGCATATGGGACCGTGGAGGACAGCTAGTAACATAATGTACTACGAGGTAACGGATCTCTATCAACATCATCAGTAATTGCAAGCGTCCATTTACTCATATTTTGAATTGTTGTAACTATTCATTTTGCCTCCTCATCTTCCCTGGAGATCTTTTCCTCTTTTGTTGCTCTAAACTCAAATCATCCTCTACTAATTTATTTTTAAAAAAGAGGCATATTGGTTTCAAAAATAAGATTGTTTAAAGATAAATAATGTTGCATTTTGAAATGAATATAATATTAATTTATACTCTTTTCGTTGCATAATAAGAATTTGATTGATTTTTAAGAGTCTCATTTATATGATAGTACAAAATAAGATGATGTTATCAAATTTTTTATCACAAAAATATTACAGTATGGTATAATATTATTATTATACTACATTATAAATTTAGAGAATAATATGAAATAAATATATAATTATAATTTTTAAATCTCATAAACGATACTCTTTTATAGACCTTGAGGAATAAGATTTTCAACACCCTCCTGGCATTTTTCAGTATTTACGATACTCTTTTATAGACCTTGAGGAATAAGATTTTCTGTAAGACCCCGAATTTTATGAAATACAAAATTTAATTTTTCTTCATTTATATTTTTTTTCCCCTGAAACAGTAAGTAGTTAAATTGATAAAGTTAAAAGTTAAGGATGTTATGTGCAAATTATATTATGTCGGACAATATTCTTTTGGTCGGGGAATATTCGTTCTGTCGGGGAATATTCGTACGACGGCGTCGTACGAACCAATCATTGGTGGACCCCACAAAGAATAATTGTCGGATACAGAAAATGACATAAATAATTTTTAAATGGTCAATGGTACTATTACTTTTAATTGTTAAAATATCCGGTGGTAAAAGAATAGTAATATACGGTATTACAAGTAACATACGGTATTGCACAGTAGCACACGGTATTGCACAGTAGCACACGGCATTGCACAGTGTTTCGTATTATTAAACTGATAAAATGGTTATTGTAATATCCCAGATATTTTACAAGATTTGTAATTAAGATTTTAAATAATCAATTAAAGGTTATGGTTTAAAACCTAGAGTTTGAGAAGTGAGATGTGTAGAATTTGGGTGAACATTTTTTTTTAACATAATTTATTTGTTAGAAATTAAATATGAGAATATTGTAATGATGCATATAGAGAATTTATTAAGGAAATAAATTCATTTGAGAAGTGAAGATGATTATAAGGATATATATACATAGTTATATATTCCTAGAGTTGTGTTTGTTAGTTAAACAAGAAGATGAGTAAATTAGATACTCAATAAAACTAATAAATTAATTAGTTTAAATATGGATTAAGAAGGAAAGTCATGTAATATAATTAATTGAGTTAATTATATGAGTCATGAATTAAAGCTAAGATTAGCAAGTAAAGAAGTGGAATATTGCCTAGAATGACAATATTAAGAAGATAATTAATTAAGTAATTAACTTAATTATTTAGTTGTTATATAGAGTCCATTGATGAATTTAATACAAGCCCAATATGGGAATACTTGCATGAAGGTGAGTAATTAAATAATAAGCCCAAGTTATATATGATATGTGAGTTGTGTTGGGTAGCCCAAGTAATTAAATAAGAGAGCCCAATACAAAGTAATCCATGTAGCCCAAACACATTAAAGTCAAATGATGGTCAATGTGTTGGGAGAATATTTTTCAAGTATTGATTGAGTGTAGAGAATTAACTAATGTAGGGTTAATTGAATAACCCTAGTTGGTAGATAAGAGAGAGAATTAACCAAACATTGGTTAATTGATGGAGGAAGGAAGGTAGTGTTGAGAATTAACTATGGGTGAGTTAATTATGTAACCCAATGTGGTAGGATAATTAAAGGTAAGTCTAATTGGATTATATTATAAGTCCAATTGAGGTATTAAACTAGGTCAAATTAATTAACCTAGTAGTCCATATAATTTAATTTGAACATTGATTTATGTAATAATTAACCAAGCCCAATGCTTGTTTTAATTAAATGTAACATAGGGTATTTAATATTAGCCCAATGTAGTAAATAAATTGAGCCCAAATCAATTTGTTGAATGAGCCCAATATATTAAATCCTAGGGTCCAATGTGGAGCCCAAATGGTAGTCAAAGTGATGGTCAATATATATACATTAGTGTATATATATATGGATACTTATATAATGATACAAGATATAAAAATAAAGCTAAAATGGTGTAGTAAATTGATAAATCCCGAATTTGGGGGGGGGGGCACATGTGGATGTTGTGTGTGACTTTATTTTTGCTTATTTTACACTCCAAAAGTTACTTACAAGCAACCTTGATGGATGTCATTCAAGTTGTCAATCAATCCATGCTATAGTAATCTCAATTAAGCTCTAAATTGACTATGTTGGTGAATTAGGAGAGTTAATAAAGTATTAGCATTTGGCTATATATAGAGTGCTTCCCACACTTGTGATATGTTTGTTAGTCTTTTTACTAGAAAACCTAGAGAGAAAGAAAATAGAGAAAAGCTCTAGAGAAAAAGAAAAAGAAAGTTAGATCTTATGAGCATTGATGGTTGGATGATCTTGGAGCAAGGTTTAAAGATGGAGGTCTCATCAAGAGGAAGTTATCTATGTAAGAAAATTGATCATCCAAGTCTTTTCAAAGTTCTAACAAAGAAGATAATCAACAAAAGGTATAAAACCTTCTAGCTTGATATTGTTCTTTGGGTATTATGTAATTTCTATGGTAGAAATATAATTTTCAAAGTCTAAATGGATAGATCCATGCTATATTGGTATATCTAGGGTTACATGGGTTTAACACGGATTTTTATATGTGTTTGTGATGAAAAATTTCATCAAACTCATTGAATAAATTTTTACCGACGAAAACAAGTTAATCTAATACGTAGCAGCCCCTTCACGGAATTACTGTTCACGATCCGTAAGTCGGATTTATGATCCGTCAATTTTGGGTGATAGATCCATGAAATATGAAAATTCTCCGAGTTGAATGACTAAAATCCGATTTAAAATGAGCAAGATATGAATTTTCTACCAAAACACCCCATTGATTTTAGGGCTGTGCATAACAGTCTGGTTTAGAGCTATTTTCAGTGACCAAAGCAAATCCAAATTTAATGTTTGATAACAGAATCATGTAGTTCGGGAAGTTACGAATCCATCGATACCTAATAGACCTCAATCGGACTTGTGGATCAAGTTCCCGTCGAAGACCCCAAGTCTGGAAAACTCAGAAAGTAATCTGCCTATTTTTTTTAAAAAACCGGCCGATTCGGTTTTTTTCGATTTTTCATGATTTCTAGGTAGGGCCGGTTCGGGCATTTTTAGGCCGGTTCTTGGGTTGGTTCCAAAAGATAAAATGCTTATAATTTTATAAAGAAAATTATCAAAATTTAAAATCCGAATTTTTTTGTAATTTGGTATTTATTAGAATTAATGGTGGATTAAAGCTTACTAAATTGCTAATAAGTATGGAAAAATTATTTTTAATTTCAGAAAAATAATATTTGACCTATTGGCATTCTATTTAAGTGTTATAAAATAAAATTTGAAATTACTGGAGTGATTCACTATATATTAGCTATTTATTAGTGTATAAATAGCCTAATAATCTAATTAAATATTATTTAATAAATATTAAATAATATATGAAGTTATGTAATTAATTAATTATAATTTAATAAATATTAAATAATAATTAAAGGATGTTAAGATGAATAAGTTAGTTATTTATTATTTAATTGCACTTAAATAATAAGTAAAGTTAAATAAATAATTAATTATTATTTAAATTAATATTAAATAATAATTAAAGAATATTAAAGTTAGAAAGCTAATTATTTATTATTTAATTAATATTAAATAATAAGTAAGGTTAATTAAGTAATTAATTATTATTTAATTAATATTAAATAATAATTAAAGGATAATTAAGGTTAATTAATTAATTAATTATTATTTAATTAATATTAAATAATGAGTTCGGATAATTAGTTAATTAATTATTATTTAATTCATATTAAATAATAATTAAATGGTAATTTAGTGGAATAAATTATTACTTAATCGAAAGAAGATTATTAAGTAATTAAAATATATTGATAATATTATTGACTAACTATTAAATGATAATAGTTAAGAATTAAATCATTATTCAATAATTAATAATGATATGTAATTAATTTAAAATATTATTAAAGGATTAATAATATTATTTAGCATTTAATTAACTATTAAATAATAATAGTTAAGAGTTAAATCATTATTAAATAGATAATAATGATAAATAAAGATTTAGAATATTATTAAAAAATTAATAATATTGTTTAACAAGTAATTAACTATTGAGTAATAATAGTTAAGGGTTGAATCGTTATTAAATAATTACTAATGATACGTGAGGATTTCAAATATTATTAAATGGTTAATAATATTAATATGTGAGTAAAATATTATTATTTGGTTAATAATATTAATAAGTGATTAAAATATTATTAAATGGTTAATAATATTAATAAGTGAGTAAAATATTATTAAATGAATAATAATATTAGAATATGAGTAAAATATTATTAAATGGTTAATAATATTAATAAGTGATTAAAATATTATTAAATGGTTAATAATATTAATATATGAGTAAAATATTATTATTTGGTTAATAATATTAATAAGTGATTAAAATATTATTAAATGGTTAATAATATTAATAAATGAGTAAAATATTATTAAATGGTTAATAATATTAATAAGTGATTAAGATATTATTAAATGATTAATAATATTAATAAGTGATTAAAATATTATTAAATGGTTAATAATATTAATAAGTGATTAAAATATTATTAAATGATTAATAATATTAAGAAGTGATTAAAATATTATTAAATGGTTAATAATATTAATATCTGATTAAAATATTATTAAATGATTAATAATATTAATAAGTGATTAAAATATTATTAAATGGTTAATAATATTAATAAGTGATTAAAATATTATTAAATGATTAATAATATTAATATGTGATTAAAATATTATTAAATGATTAATAATATTAATAAGTGATTAAAATATTATTAAATGATTAATAATATAAATAAGTGGTAAAATATTATTAAATAGTTAATAATATTTATAGGTGATTAAAATATTATTAAATGGTTAATAATATTAATTGGTGTTTAAAATATTATTAAATGGTTAATAATATTAATAAGTGAGTAAAATATTATTAAATGATTAATAATATTTGAACGTAGTTGTATATTATCAAAGGTAGATAATATTTTGAGGTATTTGGTACATTATTAAATGTCTGAATCATTAAGTTATGTAAAAGAAGAAAGTTTAATTGAATTAAACCAATGTAATTAGTCCATTTGTGACTAATTTAGACAATTTATCAAAAGTGGGTTGTACGATGAACGTATAATGAATGCTTAAGTTGGTTATGTATACCCGACATGTTCAACTAGGTTTGGGCTAGGGTTTTTGTCCAAAACGTATATGTTCATTTGTCGGACAACTAAAGAGTTAATTAATATTTTGAAGTTAAGGTCTGAAGTTAAAGACTAATTAATAGTCATTGTAACTAATGATTATGTCAATTCTATATACAAATTGTAGGTTGAACGAGAGACGCAAATAAGCGTAACTGGTAGAAGCAAACCAGACAAGTTTTTCAGAACGTGTTGCATTATGTGCATAATTTATAAGTTTGTTATTAAACTGTGATGTGCTCATACGTGGTTATGTGCAAAGATGTGTTAATGTGCTTTTGTGAAATAAGTTGATTTGAATTGTTGATATGCGGTAGTTGATTTAAGACAATTGTTCTGCATTGAACTATATGTCATGATAGAGGCTAGGCATGAAGCATAGATTAAATGCGAGGCATGATATGCATGAGAAATGTATGTAGTGCAAAGCATAAGATGCATGAAGCATGAAGCATGATTGAACTGTTTTTACGTGTTATGTGAAACTGTTAGACTTGCTGAGCCGTCGTGCTCACCCTTGCTTAAAACAAAACATTACAGAGTAGCTTGAGGAAGCCGATTACTCCGGTAGAGGCAAAGATGAAGATTGACTAACGAGTCATCAAGATTGAAGCATAGGTGCTTTTGTAGTAAAACCTTGCGGTAGACCAATTCATTCACTTGTGTAAGTAGATATGAAGAGTTTATGTTTTGTTGTGCTATAGATTAGCAAACTTAAATTGTTAAGAGAACATTTACAGATTATTTAAATATCATTTTTCAGACGTTGTCCTTTATTAATAAGGATAATAGGATGGTGTGATTGAGTCATTATAAATATGATCTCAAATTAATTGTAATAGAATGCCGTATCATGTATGATATGAAGACATACTAGGAATGTATAAAGATTGCGATTCTGGAATAGAAAGAGATGTTATATAATTGTAAATAAATGATTATTTAGCAATTATAATATTGTTGTAAGTCATGAACGATAAGGAAAAGGTAGTACTCGTGTTGAACCGGGTCCGAGGTTCAAGAAACCCGGATTCGGGGTCGTCACAGTTATCGTACAATATTTGACTTTATTGTCACATGCACAATAATTCATGTTATTAAATTGATAATTGTCACAGTAGCATATGCACAGTAATTCACATTATTGAATCAATAATTGTCATGACACAGTAACGTATTCATTCTTTTATATACTTTCTGCATTATTGTTATCTCTATTATGGTGTTATTTAAACAGTTGTATTTCATTAATTAATTGACTTGATATCTAACTCAGAAAGCCAACTACACTGTATTTATAATAATTAGTCATAATAATTAATAAGTGTGAATTATTGTTGAATAATTGAATTGATAAAGTTATTTGTTTATAATATAAAGTTAGGTGATATAAAATGAATGGTATAGATTAAAGATAATATATAATTTGAAATGGATGATGTAGATTAAAAGATGATCTTTAAATGAATGGTTTAAATTAAGGAAATCTTAAAAGATAAAATGAATGGTATAGATTAAAGATAATATAGAATTTGAAATTGATGGTGTAGATTAAAAGATGATCTTTAAATGAATGGTTTAGATTAAAGAAATCTTAAAAGATGAAATGAATTGTATGGATTAAACATTATCTTGAAATGAACGGTTTGGATTAAATTAGGAAATCTTGGTTATGATAAGATTTTTGGCTATAAATAGAGGCTTTAACTTAAGGATTTTTCATAAACTTCCTTACTTGTTCTTTCTTTCTCTCTCTAAATACTTCTTGTGAAAGTTCTCTCTAAGTGTGCTTAAGTCATCTTGAGTATTTGTGAAGATCTATAAGTGTACGTGTACTGTCCAAGTTAATCAACCTCATTTAAATCAATATTCAGTCACGTGTTAAGGTAAGGGATTATCATTATCTGATTCTCGAAAATAATATCGTTTCTTTTTTACTCATAAGATATGTCATTTATTTCCATGTATTAATTTGTGGGAATAAATTTACGGCGCGGATTACCGCCTGTTGGTGAATAACCTTTCGTATTCATTCCTTATTAATCTCTGAGAATAACCTTACTGCGCGGATTACCGCCTGTTTGGTGAATAACTCTTTGTATTCAATTTTTATTAAATTGTGGGAATAACTTTACGGTGCAGATTACCGCCTGTTGGTGAATAACATTTCGTATTCATTCCTTATTAATTTATGAGAATAACATGACTACGCGGATTACCGCATGTTTGGTGAATTACTCTTTGTATTCATTTCTTATTTGTCTCTTGTGAAAATAATTTGTCTACACGAATTATCACATGACACTTTTATTGCATATTCGTTTATAATATCATTTTCTTTCATATTCGTAAGTGATATTATTTTCTTTCATATTCGTAAGTGATATTATTTTCTTTTATACTCATAAGGGATACCATCTTTTTCATCTTCCATTATTCAAACTTACTATGGTAAGAGATATTAATTTCCTTCACCTTTTGTTAATCAAACCTGCTACGGTAAGGGATATTATTTTCTTTCATACACCTAAATCGAAACTTATTATGGAACTATTGCTTCTATAATTCCTGAAAATATTATATGTTCCATAATAGTTGCACTTCATCATTTCAATTGAACCATCCTATTTACGTGAACCTTTCTATTGAACTGTAACCGTTATTCTGAACTGTGGATCTTGAATATCATTTTTAAATTTCACTCCACATCATGTTGACAATTTGGACATTATTTGAATCTGTACAAAGTAAACTTCTGATACTTATTGTTTATCCTGTTTCTTCTGTTCATCATTTATATCATTTTAATCATCCAAAATCAAGTTGTTGTGAATATCTGTGGTCGGGGGCACATATGCAATATAATTGTTGAACAGATGATAGGTTAAAGGCGATATAATAGGTTAAAGACGATACATCTGTTCGGTGTCTTTCATGGCACATGGTGAATGTTCTCTTTGGCCCGTAGTGCAAAGATGAACTGTTGTTTGGTATGATTATGACCAAAGGCTGAATCTGGTATAATCATGACCGTTGGTGTTATATTGAATGTCTTTGGCCTGTAATGCAAAGATGAACTGTTGATCTGCATGATTATGATCAGGAACTGTGAAATTGTAGTATCTTGACTAATGGTATTTCAGATGATAAAAGTTGATGATGTTTTTCCTAAAAAGATAACCGAGTGGACATTATAGTCTGCATTATTCTTTTAATAGATTGCTCATTCCGCTGCTATTATTGATCTGAACATTGTTCAAGAATTTAACTGCAGTTTTTGATATAAACCTTGTAGTCTATTGTATTCTATCAAGAACTCAACTGTTGAAGACTAATGATAATTTATTCGTCATTATCTTAGTCATGATATTTTTTACTGGCCTATTTGAGCTCACCCTTTCTTTTGTTCCATTGTTTTTCAACAGGAGATGGAAACGTTGTGACGCCCCCAAATCTGGGCCCACACAGCCCAAACTTGAGTCGTCAAAATACTACAACAAAATTATTACAACAAAACACAACGTACAACAATACAGTGTATGATAATACACAACTAAGTCTTCACTATTATTGCCACACTATTTTACAAAACGTGAAGACTATGATAACCATTCCTCGGACCCTCACTCCATTCCCCGGCTAGACCCTGTTATGTTTTCATCTCCTGTTGAAAAACAATGGAACAAAAGAAAGGGTGAGCTCAAATAGCCCAGTAAAGAATATCATGACTAAGATAATGACGAATAAATTATCATTAGTCTTCAACAGTTGAGTTCTTGAATGAATACAATAGACTACAAGGTTTATATCAAAAACTGCAGTTAAATTCTTAAACAACGTTCAGATCAATAATAGCAGCGGAATGAGTAATCTATTAGAAGAATAATGCAGACTATAATGTCCACTCGGTTCTCTTTTTAGGAAAAACATCATCAACTTTTATCATCTGAAATATCATTAGTCAAGATAATACAAATTCACAGTTCCTGATCATAATCATGCACATCAACAGTTCATCTTTGTACTACGGGCCAAAGATATTCAATATAGCACCAACGGTCATGATTATACCAGATTCAGCCTTTGGTCATAATCATACCAAACAACAGTTCATCTTTGCACTACGGGCCAAAGAGAACATTCACCACGTGCCATAAAAGACACCGAACAGATGTATCGCCTTTAACCTATTATATCGCCTTTAACCTATCATCTGTTCAACAAATATATCACATCTGTGCCCCCGGCCACAGATATTCACAACAGCTTGATTTTTGGATGATTAGAATGATATAAATGATGAACAGAAGAAATAGGATAACAATAAGTATCGGAAGTTTACTTTGTACAGATTCAAATAATGTCCAAATTGTCAACATGATGTGGAGTGAAATTTAAAAATGATATTCAAGATCCACAGTTCAGAATAACGGTTACAATTCAATAGAAAGGTTCACGTAAATAGGAAGGTTCAGTTGAAATAATGAAGTTCAACTATTATGGAACATATAATATTTTCAGGAATTATAGAAGCAATAGTTCCATAATAAATTTCGATTTAGGAGTATGAAAGAAAATAATATCCCTTACCGTAGCAGGTTTGATTAACAAAAGGTGAAGGAAATTAATACAAAGGGTTATTCACCAACAGGCGGCAATCCTCTCCGTAAGGTTATTCCCACAATTTAATAGAATTTGAGTACAAAGAGTTATTCACCAAACAGGCGGCAATCCGCTCCGTAAGGTTATTCCCACAATTTAATAGAATTTGAGTACAAAGAGTTATTCACCAAACAGGCGGCAATCCGCTCCGTAAGGTTATTCTCAGAGATTAATAATGAATGAATACGAAAGGTTATTCACCAACAGGCGGCAATCCGCTCCGTAAGGTTATTCCCACAATTTAATACATGGAAATAAAAGGCACGTCTTATGAGTAAGGAAGAAACAATATTATTATCGAGAATCAAATAATGATAATCCCTTACCATAGTATGTTTGAATAATGGAAGATGAAAAAGATGGTATCCCTTACCGTAGCAGGTTTGATTTAAATGAGGTTGATTAACTTGAACAGTACACGTATACTTATAGATCTTCACAAATACTCAAGATGACTTAAGCACACTTAGAGAGAACTTTCACAAGAAGTATTTAGAGAGAGAAAGAAAGAACAAGTAAGGAAGTTTATGAAAAATCCTTAAGTTAAGGCTTCTATTTATAGCCAAAAATCTCATCATTCATTTAATCTAAACCATTCATTTAAAGATCATCTTTTAATCTACACCATCCATTTCAAATATTATATTATCTTTAATCTACACCATTCATTTCATATCACCTAATAATCACCTAACTTTATATTATAAACAAATCAATTTAATTATTCAACAATAATTCACACTTTAATCTACACCATTCATTTCATATTACCTAATAATCACCTAACTTTATATTATAAACAAATCAATTCAATTATTCAACTTTAATCTACACCATTCATTTCATATCACCTAATAATCACCTAACTTTATATTATAAACAAATAACTTTATCAATTCAATTATTATGACTAATTGTTATAAATACAGTATAGTTAACTCTTAGATATCAAGTCAATAAATTAATGAGATACAACTGTTTAAATAACATCATAATAGAGATAACAATAATGTAAAATAAAGCATACGTTACTGTGTAATGACAATTATTGATTCAATAATGTGAATTACTGTGCATATGTTACTGTGACAATTATTAGGTTCAATAATTTTAAAAACAGTGCAACAACAATTATTGACTCAATGATATAAAATACAGTGTAATGACAATTATTAAATCAATAATGCAAAATACTGTGTAACAACAATTATTGAATTGATAATATAAAATATTATGCAGTGACAATTATCGATGAAATGATGCGTAACAGTTACGGTGTCAATTATCAGACCAAAAATATGAGACACTATGCAATACCGTGTGTTACTGTAGAGTACCGTGTGCTACAGAAAATACCATAAACTACCGTATGCTACTATTTTTTTATCACCGGTATTTTAACAGTTCCGTTGACTATTTTTATTTAAAAAGGTTACTTCTGTCGTTTTCTATATCCGACAAATATTCCGTTGTGGGGTCCACCAATAATTTATTATTTCGGCGCCGTCGTACGGCACGAATATTCCCCGACCAAACGAATATTCCCCGACAAAGCGAATATTGTCCGACAAAATAAAATTTGCACATAACATCCTTAACTTTCAATTTTGTTAATTTAACCACTTACTGTTTCAAAAAAATATATATATGAAGAAAAATTAAATTTTGTATTTCATAAAATTCGGGGTCTTACAACCTCCCCTCCTTATGAAATTTCGTCCCCGAAATTGACGTACCTGACATATCGAAGAGGTAAGGATACTTAGATTTCATCTCAGATTCTAGCTCCCAGGTCATTTCCTCAGTATCTTGGTTCCTCCATAAAACCTTAACTTGAGGTATAACCTTTGAGCGTAAGATCTGCTCCTTCTTATCCAGGATCTTAACAGGTACCTCCTCGTATGTTAAATCCTCTGCTATAACGTCTGGTTCTAACTCAATGACGTGGTTTGGGTCCTTCACATATTTACGTAACATAGATATGTGAAAAACGTTATGGATGCGAGACATACTTGGTGGTAGGGCTAGTCTGTAGGCTACGGTTCCTATTCGATCTAGGATTTCAAATGGGCCAATAAATCGAGGGTTGAGCTTTCCTCTCTTTCCGAATCTCGTAACCCCTTTCCATGGAGAAACACGTAAGAATACATGATCTCCGACGTTGAAATTTTCGTCTCTCCGATGAAGATCAGCATAACTCTTTTGTCGTTCTTGTGCGGTCTGTATTCGTTGTCGGATCATTTGGATCTTTTCGGTCGTCAAGCGTACCAACTCGGGTCCCAACAATTTTGCTTCTCCTACCTCATTCCAACATATTGGAGAGCGACACTTCCTTCCATACAAAGCCTCGAATGGAGCCATGCCTATGCTTGCTTGGTAACTGTTGTTGTAAGAAAATTCCACCAATGGCAAGTACTTATCCCAACTTCCTTTGAAGTCTAATACACAAAGTCTCAAAAGATCTTCGAGGGTCTGGATCGTCCTTTCCGATTGTCCGTCCGTTTGAGGATGGTATGCAGAACTAAAACGTAGTTCAGTGCCCATAGCTTTTTGTAGACTGATCCAAAAGCGTGAAGTGAATCTA
This sequence comes from Hedera helix, assembly GCA_947179155.2. Taxonomy (NCBI): domain Eukaryota; kingdom Viridiplantae; phylum Streptophyta; class Magnoliopsida; order Apiales; family Araliaceae; genus Hedera; species Hedera helix. Next base: position 36,019,459 of record OX359268.1, on the reverse strand, counting down.
GGATCTCGATCAGAAACTATGGAAACTGGCATGCCATGCAATCTCATGATCTCATTTATGTACATACCGGCAAGACGTTCAAGTGAAAAGTTTTCTCGTATAGGCAAGAAATGAGCAGATTTGGTCAATCTATCTACGATGACCCAAATTGCATCTAAGCCTTGAGAAACTTTGGGAAGACCCGTCACGAAATCCATATTGATGTGTTCCCACTTCCATTCGGGAACCTCAAGTGGTTGTAATGGACCCTTAGGTACTTGATGCTCTGCCTTGACACGTTGACAAGTTAGGCACCTTGAGATAAACTCTGCAATCTCCCTTTTCATATTGTTCCACCAAAATGTATGTCGAAGATCTCGATACATCTTGGTACCTCCTGGGTGGATTGCAAACGGCGTGTTGTGTGCCTCCATCATGATTTTATGCTTTAATTCAGGATCGTTAGGAACACAGAGTCGAGAGTTGACTCGAAGTATTCCTTTCTCGTCGATTCTTGCTTCGGGAATGGCACCTTCTTGTACTTTCTTTATCATGTTTATCAGTTCCGGATCGGTAGCTTGAGCAGCTTTAATTTTATCGATTAAAGTTGGTTCTACTCGCACGTGAGCAATCTTCGAGCGGGTCCCTGGTGTCTTTAGCTCTATCTCCATCTTTTGCAAGTCGTACAAAATACACTTTTGTGTTGTCAGCAGTGCACTTGTACTTGCATAAGATTTTCTGCTCAAAGCGTCAGCTACAACGTTCGCCTTTCCCGGGTGATACTGGATTGTGTGGTCATAATCCTTTAACAGCTCAAGCCAACGTCGTTGTCGCATGTTGAGTTCCTTCTGGGTGAAGAAATACTTGAGACTTTTATGATCCGTATAGATATCCACTTTTTCTCCGTACAAGTAGTGTCTCCAGATCTTCAACGCGAAAACGACTGCTGCCAACTCTAGATCATGAGTAGGATAATTTTTCTCATAATCTTTGAGTTGTCGAGAGGCGTAGGCTATAACCTTTCCATGTTGCATAAGGACACAGCCTAGACCTTTGCCAGAAGCATCGCTGTAGATAACAAATTCTCCTGATCCTGATGGTATGGTCAGAACAGGAGCTGAAACCAGTCTCCTCTTGAGTTCTTGGAAACTTTTCTCGCATTCCTCGCTCCATATGAATTTTGTGCTTTTCCGAGTAAGCTGCGTTAATGGAGTGGCGATTCGAGAAAATCCTTCTACGAATCTCCGATAATAACCAGCTAGACCCAGAAAACTTCGGACTTCGGTTACTGTTTTGGGTTGCTCCCAATTTAGTACCGTTTCAATCTTCGCAGGATCGACTGATATTCCTTGACTAGAAATCACATGCCCAAGAAACGCGACCTCCTCAAGCCAGAACTCACATTTCTTCAACTTGGCATATAATTTGTTTTCACGGAGCTTTTGTAGTATCAATCTTAGGTGTTGTTCATGATCCTCGCGACTCTTGGAGTATATGAGGATGTCATCAATAAAGACAACCACAAAATGATCCAAATGTTCCTTGAATATCCGGTTCATCATGTCCATGAAAGCTGCAGGAGCATTAGTTAGTCCAAAAGGCATGACTAAGAACTCATAATGCCCATAACGAGTTCTGAAAGCAGTCTTTGGAATGTCCTCAGCTTTAACCTTTAACTGATGATATCCAGAACGGAGATCAATCTTTGAGAAATGTTGAGCGCCTTGCAATTGATCAAACATGTCATCAATCCGAGGTAACGGGTACCTGTTCTTGATGGTGACATGGTTCAATTCTCGGTAGTCAATGCACAATCTCATACTCCCGTCTTTCTTCTTCACAAATAGAACAGGAGCACCCCAAGGTGATGCACTCGGACGAATGAAACCGGTATCCAACAATTCCTGTAGTTGGACTTTTAACTCTTGAAGTTCAATGGGAGCCATTTGGTAGGGAGCTTTGGAAATGGGCTTGGTACCGGGTTCAAGATCAATATAAAAATCAATTTCACGGTTTGGGGGTAAGCCAGAAAGTTCTTCAGGAAAAACGTCAGGAAACTCATTAACAATGGGAATATCATTCAAGTTTGACGTATTTTTGTTCAAATCAGTGACATGAGCTAAAAAGGCTTGACATCCGTTTTTCAATAAACGAATGGCTTTATGGCTAGAAATAACAGTTATAGATTTCAATGGTTTAGTTGCTTGAATTTGCATGACAGGTTGATTAGGAATATGAAAACTAATAATCTTATGAAAACAATCAATTTTAGCATGATGGGTAGTCAACCAATCAATTCCTAAAATCACATCAAATTCATGCATCTCCAAAGAAATAAGGTCAACAGGTAATGTGAGGTTGTTGATTTGAACTAGGCAAGATTTATAGACAGTAGATGTAATGGTCATTTCTCCTAATGGGGTTTCAACTGATAAGTCAAAGTCCAAATTTTCAGGAGTTAAGTTTAAACGCTGAGCACATGCAGGTGAGATAAAAGAATGGGTAGAGCCAGTATCTAACAAAGCGTAGACTTCACGAGAATTTATGAATAGCTTACCGGTTATCACCTCGTTCGAGTTTCGCGCCATTTGGGATGTCACAACAAAAGCTCTCCCTTGAACTACAGATTTTCCTTTATCCGCGCTAGCTTTTGATATCATCATTGCAGCTGGACTTGATTTTGTGGCAGGACAAAACCGCGCAAGATGACCCTCTTTCCCACAACTGTAGCACTTTTTGGACTGCAGTGTACAGTTTGGGCTGATGTGACCTTCCTGACCACACCTATAGCATCTCACTGGTGGTCGATCTTCTCCCCTTGAAACTGGGGTCGGTGCTGGTGTTGGTACTGGTGCTGGTGCCCTTCCATAATTATTATGGAATCTCTTTCTTTTGAAATTGTTCCCACTAGATTCTCCTCTTCTGTTATTTGGTGTGGAATTACCACCGAAGTGTTGGTTACCTCCTTGATGGTTGTCGTTCCTGTGGTTGTTGTCACTCCTTTCTCTATGTTGATCATTAACTCTTGGTTGCAATGTTTCATCTGTTTGCTCCACCCTTTGAGCCCTATCTACAACATCTGAATACAAACTGAATTTATGAGAACTAAGTTGTTGACGAATTTTGAGTCTCAAACCTCTCAGGAACATTCGACTCATTCGTGCTTCGTCATCTACTAGATGAGTCGCAAAACGAGACAGTTCAGCAAACTTAGCTTCATATTGAGAAACTGTCATGTTTCCCTGCTCCAGCTTAATGAATTCCACTTCCTTCATATGGCGGATGCTTTCTGGGAAGTACTTCTCGTTAAACAGTTCTTCGAATTCTGTCCAAGACATTTCGAGTGCTGAAGGTTGGATACGTTTTACCGCTTCCCACCAATGGTCCGCCTCACCTCGTAACATAAAAGTGGCAAATGGCACCTTCTGATCATCAGCGCATTGTAAGACATCAAGTATTTTTGTCGTCTGCTTCAGCCATGCCTCCGCTTTGAGTGGGTCAGGCTTCCCGTGGAATTCAGGTGGTCCTAATTCTTTAAATTGCTTAACAGTGACCATCCTCAAATTGCCAGCGTTTCTACCGTTATTATTGACTGGATTTCCTCTTCCTTGATTCTGTATGAACTGCATGAAATTCCTAAAGAATCCATCGTTCATCATGTTATCAGGAACATTATTTCCTGAGTTGGCAGGAGGATTGTTTGGGGCCTCTTGATTCTCGGCTACATTTGCTTCAGGCATTCCATAGTTAACCTCTTGATTTCCAGATGCCATACTAAACTGTGGTCACAAAATAAATGTTAGTTCAAATAAACTGACTCATCACTTCATGTTCCTACATTCAAATCGACTCATTAGATAATAAAATCTATTTTAGGTAGGACACACTAGTGACTGATTCTATTCGTCTCTCCCCTCCTAGTTCTACCCCAGATCTCCATTAAAGACCATATCCCTAAGCTCTGATGCCAACTGTGACGCCCCCAAATCTGGGCCCACACAGCCCAAACTTGAGTCGTCAAAATACTACAACAAAATTATTACAACAAAACACAACGTACAACAATACAGTGTATGATAATACACAACTAAGTCTTCACTATTATTGCCACACTATTTTACAAAACGTGAAGACTATGATAACCATTCCTCGGACCCTCACTCCATTCCCCGGCTAGACCCTGTTATGTTTTCATCTCCTGTTGAAAAACAATGGAACAAAAGAAAGGGTGAGCTCAAATAGCCCAGTAAAGAATATCATGACTAAGATAATGACGAATAAATTATCATTAGTCTTCAACAGTTGAGTTCTTGAATGAATACAATAGACTACAAGGTTTATATCAAAAACTGCAGTTAAATTCTTAAACAACGTTCAGATCAATAATAGCAGCGGAATGAGTAATCTATTAGAAGAATAATGCAGACTATAATGTCCACTCGGTTCTCTTTTTAGGAAAAACATCATCAACTTTTATCATCTGAAATATCATTAGTCAAGATAATACAAATTCACAGTTCCTGATCATAATCATGCACATCAACAGTTCATCTTTGTACTACGGGCCAAAGATATTCAATATAGCACCAACGGTCATGATTATACCAGATTCAGCCTTTGGTCATAATCATACCAAACAACAGTTCATCTTTGCACTACGGGCCAAAGAGAACATTCACCACGTGCCATAAAAGACACCGAACAGATGTATCGCCTTTAACCTATTATATCGCCTTTAACCTATCATCTGTTCAACAAATATATCACATCTGTGCCCCTGGCCACAGATATTCACAACAGCTTGATTTTTGGATGATTAGAATGATATAAATGATGAACAGAAGAAATAGGATAACAATAAGTATCGGAAGTTTACTTTGTACAGATTCAAATAATGTCCAAATTGTCAACATGATGTGGAGTGAAATTTAAAAATGATATTCAAGATCCACAGTTCAGAATAACGGTTACAATTCAATAGAAAGGTTCACGTAAATAGGAAGGTTCAGTTGAAATAATGAAGTTCAACTATTATGGAACATATAATATTTTCAGGAATTATAGAAGCAATAGTTCCATAATAAATTTCGATTTAGGAGTATGAAAGAAAATAATATCCCTTACCGTAGCAGGTTTGATTAACAAAAGGTGAAGGAAATTAATACAAAGGGTTATTCACCAACAGGCGGCAATCCGCTCCGTAAGGTTATTCCCACAATTTAATAGAATTTGAGTACAAAGAGTTATTCACCAAACAGGCGGCAATCCGCTCCGTAAGGTTATTCCCACAATTTAATAGAATTTGAGTACAAAGAGTTATTCACCAAACAGGCGGCAATCCGCTCCGTAAGGTTATTCTCAGAGATTAATAATGAATGAATACGAAAGGTTATTCACCAACAGGCGGCAATCCGCTCCGTAAGGTTATTCCCACAATTTAATACATGGAAATAAAAGGCACGTCTTATGAGTAAGGAAGAAACAATATTATTATCGAGAATCAAATAATGATAATCCCTTACCATAGTATGTTTGAATAATGGAAGATGAAAAAGATGGTATCCCTTACCGTAGCAGGTTTGATTTAAATGAGGTTGATTAACTTGAACAGTACACGTATACTTATAGATCTTCACAAATACTCAAGATGACTTAAGCACACTTAGAGAGAACTTTCACAAGAAGTATTTAGAGAGAGAAAGAAAGAACAAGTAAGGAAGTTTATGAAAAATCCTTAAGTTAAGGCTTCTATTTATAGCCAAAAATCTCATCATTCATTTAATCTAAACCATTCATTTAAAGATCATCTTTTAATCTACACCATCCATTTCAAATATTATATTATCTTTAATCTACACCATTCATTTCATATCACCTAATAATCACCTAACTTTATATTATAAACAAATCAATTTAATTATTCAACAATAATTCACACTTTAATCTACACCATTCATTTCATATTACCTAATAATCACCTAACTTTATATTATAAACAAATCAATTCAATTATTCAACTTTAATCTACACCATTCATTTCATATCACCTAATAATCACCTAACTTTATATTATAAACAAATAACTTTATCAATTCAATTATTATGACTAATTGTTATAAATACAGTATAGTTAACTCTTAGATATCAAGTCAATAAATTAATGAGATACAACTGTTTAAATAACATCATAATAGAGATAACAATAATGTAAAATAAAGCATACGTTACTGTGTAATGACAATTATTGATTCAATAATGTGAATTACTGTGCATATGTTACTGTGACAATTATTAGGTTCAATAATTTTAAAAACAGTGCAACAACAATTATTGACTCAATGATATAAAATACAGTGTAATGACAATTATTAAATCAATAATGCAAAATACTGTGTAACAACAATTATTGAATTGATAATATAAAATATTATGCAGTGACAATTATCGATGAAATGATGCGTAAAAGTTACGGTGTCAATTATCAGACCAAAAATATGAGACACTATGCAATACCGTGTGTTACTGTAGAGTACCGTGTGCTACAGAAAATACCATAAACTACCGTATGCTACTATTTTTTTATCACCGGTATTTTAACAGTTCCGTTGACTATTTTTATTTAAAAAGGTTACTTCTGTCGTTTTCTATATCCGACAAATATTCCGTTGTGGGGTCCACCAATAATTTATTATTTCGGCGCCGTCGTACGGCACGAATATTCCCCGACCAAACGAATATTCCCCGACAAAGCGAATATTGTCCGACAAAATAAAATTTGCACATAACATCCTTAACTTTCAATTTTGTTAATTTAACCACTTACTGTTTCAAAAAAATATATATATGAAGAAAAATTAAATTTTGTATTTCATAAAATTCGGGGTCTTACAAACGTAGCTGGGTCTAGCCGGGGAATAGAGTGAGAGTATGAGGAATAGCTATCGTAGTCTTCACGCGTTGTAAAATAGTGTGATAATAATAGTGAAGACTTAGTTGTGTATTATTATACACTGTATTGTTGAACGTTGTTCTACCTTATAATAATTTTGTTGTAATATTTTGACGACTCAAATTTGGGCTGTATGGGCCCAGATTTGGGGGCGTCACATTTTCAACACCCTTATGGCATTTTTCAGTATTTATAAGGGTAGGGAAGGAGAGAAAGGGTTATAATTTTTCTTTGTCATGTTTGTGAGTATTAAAAATGAAGGGAATGGATGGGTTTTTAATTAATTTTTACCTTGTTTGTGAGTTTAGAGGTAGGGAAGGGAAAAAATTCTTATTTTTAAACTACATTATTACTATATTACCCTAATATATATAAATATAAAAAATGATATAATTTAATAATGTCTATTTATTAGAATTATTTTGCTTAATCTTTTTTTTCTTTGTTACACACAATATGACCAAAATAAAAAAGCCAGCAGTTCCAAAAATTAATTAAAGTTATGAAGCTTGTGATCCTTAAAATAATTATATATATATATATAGGGAGATGATCTATAGCAAACATTTGATGTATCTACTGTTTCAGCAAATACATCTGTAATCGTTGAAATAATGATCCAATGGTTGATATAGAATCTCAGTCGCTACCTAAGTGAACGGGTAGGATGGAAAAAAAATTATACCAAGCTGTTACCTTTGATAGCGGGTAGGAGAAAAAGAAAATAAAAATTAACAGTCAGTGTTGCCGTTACCTAAATGAACGAGAAGGAGGAAAAAAAATTACACAAAGCCGTTATCTTTGGTAGCGGGTAGGAGAGGAAAAAATATATATTAATATCAAGCCACTACTAGGTAGGAGAAAAAAATATATATGTTGCCGCTACCTAAGTTAGCGAATAAGGGGGAAAAAATATTAATAGTCAGTGTTGGAAAAATGAGCCGGCATCTTAGTTAACAAATAGTACTTGAAAAAATGTGTGTGGTCAGTGTTGGTCAAATGGTCAAAAGAGTGTAAGGTCAAAAGTGCTGGTGTTGGTCAGTCAGGGTGGGTCAAATCGTGGGGAGAAGTCGCTACCTTTTTACAAACCATTCCTCATATATTACCATTTGTTTGCTCTTATCATAAATTCATTCGCTGCTCTTATCATTTGCTCAAAAAGAGCCGCTGCTTAAAGTGAAGGAAGAAGAAGAAAAAATCCCAGCATACTCTTACACAACAATTAATTTCTGTAAGTAAGATTTATTTTAACTGAATGTTTTATTATAAAATGTTTGTTATATTGAATTTTTTTATGAAATATATTTAAAAAAAATATACAAATTTGTTATAACAAATTGTTAAACTAATTACTACTACATAATATAATGTTAGTGTATAATGTTAGTTGATTGACAATTTTTTTATGAAATATATGTTTGAAAATATTATATCAATTTGATACACAAAATATTAAATTAATTAGTACTATATAATATAATGTTAATGTATGGTGTTGTTGATTGTGAATTTTTTTTATATATCTGTATCCATTTTTTCTTGACATCGTACAAACTTTTGAGCTACTTATTGTTATGCAATTCATAGTCCCTCATTAGGATATTCAAACGCATCTCAAATTCACCGATTGATAAAGAATTGTAGACACAGTTGTTAAAATTTGATTTAAATGATGGGTGTTCAGCATATATATAATATAACTTTTCAAGAAACTTATTACTAAAATGTCAAGAACACAGTACATGATGAGTGTTTGGGAGTACTCTCGCAACAACATTACTTATGGCTTTATCTTAGTTAGTGATGATACTTAAAGGTGTCCTGTAGTCCATTGCATAGAGCCATGTTTGTAAGACCCAAACAAAAGTTTTCTCAGTCTCATCTTTTAACAATGCAAATCCAAAAAAAATTGATTGATAATGGTGGTTAACTCTAGTGAATAGAATAAATGGCATGTCATATCGATTTGTCCTACACGTAGTGTCAAATGTCACAATGTCTCCAAAACGTTCATACAATAATCTTGATCGAGTGTCTACCCATAAAATACACGTAATGCAGTTGTTACATCTACTCTAATATTGAAAATTTGTTGACTCGCACTTCCAGATTGAAGTTTTTTCAAATAATTGATTATAGCTTGAGCATCATTTTCATCTTTCGAATCACGCTTTAAATTCCTGACAACATTCCTTATATCTTTATCACTAAAGTCTACGTTTTGTATCCCACCACGCATTGTGCTCAAAATGTTTATCATTCTACCAGGCCCAATACTAGACTGATTTAAAGTGTCAATTAATTAACTTGTTACTAAAGTAATATTCCTGTGTGTTTTAATCAAATCTACTTTGGTGGGTGTCACTAATTGATGATTATGACTCAACTCCAGAGTTAAAATACGACAGTGCTCTTCTTTTTTATTATGTACAATAAACATTCTAGCTTTACATAATATGCGTCCTATATAGTATCTGTCTTGTTATTTTTCCAATAGGACATTAATCATTTGGAATATTTTTTAAAAACCAGGTCTACCAGCTTTTTTACAAACATATAACCTATAAGACAAATTATCACTACCAACATGTTTATGATTTGTAGCAATTCTAATCTCAAATCTATTCTTGTGTGCATAAGCTCTATAATTTATTTATTTATTGTATTTTCAACATTAGAAAATAATTGACCAACATATAGGACTATTTCAGTTTTACTACTTTCACCTTCATTCACAAACTTAGATTCATTTGTACACTATAAAATAACATGCAATTCAGATGAAGTAGATAAAAACATATTTACAGCAGGCATTGAAGCCACTGACAAAGACTTATCAAAATTATGAATGTGTGCTGTTTTACCGAGATGCCAAAAACCCTCAGATTCTACAATTAATGAGAAAATGTAGTTGCAATTGGTTGAAATGAAAATGCAACGACGAAGAGTTGTTTAGGGTTATTAAAAAAGGACACCATAGAGCATTATCATGCCGCTATGTAAGACAGCGGCTTAGAGGCTTCATAAAATGACACTAAGGTTTCATATAAAACGATCTAGTCTGTCGCTATCTAAGGTAGCAACTAGTGGTATTTTATTTTATTTTCTACCCGTTCACTTAGATAGCAACTGGGTATGAATTTTTTTTTTTTTTTCCCCTACCCATTCTCTCAGGTAACGGTTTGCTGTATGTAATTTTTTTTTCTCGTACCCGTTAACTTAGATGGCGGTTTGGTGTAATTTTTTTTCTCCTTCCTGTTCACTTAGGTAACGACAACACTGACTGCTAATATTATTATTTATTTTTTCTCCTGCCAGTACCTTTGGTAGTGGCTTGGCACTAATAATTTTTTTATTTTTTCTCCTACTCGTTACGAAAGGTAGCAACTTTGTGTAATTTTATTTTTTTCTTCTACCCGTTCACTTAGGTAGCGGTTGGGATTACATCACAACCATTGGATCATTATTTCAACGGTTCTAAATGCGTTTGCTGGAACAATAAATATAACTAATGTTTACTATAGATCATTTTCCATTTATAATATAAAACAAAGCGGCTCAAATCTCAAGACTTTAACATCTAACGCTCTCAAATCAATTTAGGCTTCAACATCCAACAATCTAAAATCATTTAGAGCTTCAACATCCAACGGTTACTAATCTATCTCTCATCCCCTCCCCCCCCCCCCCCCCCCCAATTCAACATCTTTTTTACAAAAATCTATCCATTCATATTTTTTGCCCAAATCAAATTCACCACTACACTATAATAATAACAATAATAATAATAATATTAATTAATATAATACTAATACTAATAATAATAATAACAACAACAACAATAATAATAATAATAACAACAACAATACTAATAATAATAATAATAATAGTAGTAGTAGTAATAATAATAATAATAATTATTATTATTATTATTATTATTATTATTATTATTATTATTACTATTATTACTATTATTGTTGTTATTATTATTATTATTACTACTACTATTATTATTATTACTACTATTATTATAATTATTATTATTATTATTGTTGTTGGTCTTATTATTATTATTATTATTATTAGTATTAGTATTATAATAATAACAATAATAATAATAATAATTATTATTATTACTATTACTATTACTTTACTATTACTATTACTATTACTATTACTATTACTATTACTATTATAAAAAAAAAATTGCACGTAAACAACATGGGTCACCCTTTTAGCGTTGACGCACGTTCCTGTTTTTCGGGTATTGCGGTCGTTATGTTTTAAAATGCAAATTGATTTGGGCGAAAAATCACAAGGACGGTTTAGATTCATTCTAATTAATTTGTGAGTTATTTTAGGTTGCAAATAATCTTTAGGTAATAGAGTATTTTTAGAATTTTAATCTACGCCGTGCCTTCAGGCACGGACAATTACGTGTCATCTATTTGGTGTTTTTTCGGGCTATATCGAGAGCAACTATTGTAATAGGCTCTAACTCATGACATGAGAATCTTTTGTTCAATTTTAAGAAAAAATATATAGGAAAAAATGTTATGGTGATGCGATTTAGTTGGTGTTATGACAATGTTTTTTTGTTTGGACTTAGAGGACTCATTTTATACTTTTTGGTATATATGCAAAAACTTTTTTTTGAATTTTTACATATTTTTTTCCCTCATTGAATTCCACCAAATGGCTTGCAATACTACCCTTTTTTCACAAGAAATACTGTTCATGGATCATATTGATCAATGGTTAGAGATACTGAAGACAAATAAATATTGTCAAACTTCTCATTCCGTTTTGTCAATAAAGGAAAGGTGTGTGGGATACCAAAAATATTATATTACACAAATTTGAGTCCGTTATCGTCAATCAATTAATTGCTTAAACTTGCCAAGAACTAATTTTAAGTTGAAAATGAGTAACACACTAATATTTGTCTAAAAAAGAAACTATGACTGAATTGAGTATTAATCTTTTTGTATTAATGGTTGGACTCTCAGTTCTATTATAGAACTGAGAGTCCACAACAGTTTTAGATTTTTTCAATCTAGAAATATTAGATACAGTACTTAACTGTTATATTAGTTGTACCGTATTTTTAGACACGAGTTATCCCTAATATATATATATAATGTAAAGGAGGAGCAAGCTTTGATGTTAACAAAATTTATGAGGACTCAAATTTCTATTTGGTCCATTCAATTTTATATAATTTTTATTTTATTATAGATAATTTACGCATGCAACCACCAGTGCTAGTATATAATAGACATTATTAAATTTTTGTAAGTATTTTATAATTTTTTTAAAGAAAAGCGTGCTCAACTTAACAATTTTACTTGTAAAAATATAATAATTTATACTACCTTTTCTTTTCAGGTTCTCATTGAATTTTTTTTCATAATTTAATATAATTAAAAAATCTTTAAACTTTCAAATAATTAGAAAAATTCACCCAAATTTGATCAAGTTTACCTGTCTACTTACGTATACAAATAAGTTGGTCAAATTTCAAATATTTTTTTCAATACGTAAAATTTAATAATTTTTATAAAATAGAGATAATTTATTTATAATTTTTTTGATAAGAAATTGTTTTTTAAAATAATTGTGCCCATTAATAAATAATTTAATTTCTCTTTTCTTTACTGGATATGTCATGCCCGCTTTATATTCCACTCAAAATCTTCTCCACCTCTCTTTCTCTCTCTTCCATTATGTAGTCTCAGACCTCAAGCTTCGTATCATACATAAATTAATTGATCAAACAGAAATTAAGAAGAGGAGAACCAGCTATACATAAATACATATATATATATATATATATATATATATATATATATATATATATTCATGACGGGACAATTGTTGCTGCCGCCCCTGGAATCGCCGACCTTCTGTTTCAAAACCTGAAAAGAATTAATTTTACCTTTAAATCATTTTCCTTATTCCCAAAAAAAACTCACCAATATAAGATTTAGAAGAATTTTAATTATTTTTTCTTTCAATCTCTTCTCTTCTCTTCAAATAAAAACTTAAGAACTCGGTATTAATGTTTATTTTATTAGGTGAAATTTATATAAATTATTTCTAAAGAGTATCTTTTTCATCTAATTATTACAAAACATCATGACATTCAATCAACAATTACTGTCACATAAAATGAACATGACCGCCACAAAAATCTTCCATCACCATCAGCCACCTCCAAGACTTCTTTACTCGCCAAGTTGAATACTACATTTTTTTATTTGCCAAACATTGCCCTAAGGACCACCAATAATGTAAAGCTTGAAATACATCCATAATTTATAATCAATTATATAATTAAAAGTAAAATTTTAATTTCATAAATTCTTTGTTGAACTTATTTTTTTTCCTATTCAAATTGAATCAATACTAATATATAATGGCGATTCCAAATTCAATTATTCTAAATCAATTTTATTATAATATTGTAAGAAACAATCCCAAATCCAATTATTCACAAGTGAATTAATCGAGTTTGGCTTATTTCAATTTGAATAAGGTCTAAAGATCATTTTTTTCTAAACTCTTTTTCTCCCGTAACCAAATTATTTATCTCCTATAAAATTCTTCTTTCGAACAGTCATTCTCAAACTTTTATTCTTCCAATAAATTATATATTTATAAATTGATAAAATTATATATATGTGTGTGTGTGTGTGTGTGCGTATCACGTATGTATAATATTATAATACTTATACATTATATATATATATAGAGAGAGAGAGAGAAAAAAAAAAGTATTCGCAATAATTTTTTCAAAAAATATTTTAATAAAATTAAAACATCTAAGAAAATAAATAGTTTAATTTATAATAAAAACACGAAATTGTACCATATAAAAATAATAACAACACATGATGATCAATATTTAAATAAAATAAATAAATAATACTTATAAAATAAATTAAAATATCTATAAAAAATTCTTTCATACCAGTTCGTGTCTTACACGGGCTATCAAACTGTTAAGTATAAGTGCACAACATCCATTTTAATTATTAAAAAGAATGCATGACATTGAAATTTGTGTCATAGTTCATCTTTTAATGCTTAAGATGAATGTAGTATTTGATTTTGTGTTTAGATATTGTGTAAGTAAATTTGTCCATTCAAATTACTATAAGTACTATTTAAATTTGAAATAATTAAATATTATCCATATTTGTAAAGAATTCAAAGGAAACCTAAAGGGTTAGAAAAAGGAAAATATCTTTTTCTTTTATATATTTAATAAGAAAATGAACTTCTATATTTTTTTTTGTATTTATGAATTTCAGTATAAGTTTTTTTTTTTATCACAATTTTATTTATGTAAGATAATACTCCTTCTGTCACAGGATAAAAGTTTTTATTGACTTTTTACGCATATTAGAAAAGAGGATTAAATGACAAAATTGTTCATATTTAAATTTATCATTTAATTGCATAGTTTTCTGCATATGACTAGTGATCTTCCATAAGTATGTATAGAAAATATAAATATGACAATTAATACTAATGATATTATAGGTGAATTATTGTAAAAAATAAATTATTTAAGGTAAATAAATATTTAACTTGGAACTATCTAAAATAGTAATAAAAACTTTTATTTTCGGATGAAGAGAGTATACTTTAACAAATTACATGTAGGATAATTTTATCAAATGACATGATTAATTGTATTAATAATATATCTAAATTTTAGTAATAACCGTAAATTAGTTAAAAAAATTATAGTAAATTCATGAGTGACTAATTGTCATAACTAAATTAAATTTTATTAAAACTCAAAATTTATAATTCTATTCAAATTGAAATTTAAAGCAAATTTTATCAATATAAACATTAATATAAAATTCCATTACAGATTTAGATAAAACAAATAAATTGTTTTCTTATAAACATAACTAAATAAAATTTACATTCTATTCAATTATTTAGCTCAATAATTGATCGAAGGAACATATAATATATAGTTCAATAATTTATTATTTAAATAAATATTTAATAATTTAGTTATCTTCTCAAAAGTTTAATTAAATATTTATCCTACAATTAATTAATTATTTTAATAAACATAATAAATCATTATCCATGTTACTCGTACTTCACACAGGGTTGGTGAACTTGTATAACTAGAAACACAAATTTGGTTTCACAATTTTTTTGTTCAGTTTTTTCTTTTCTATTCAAATTAGGATTTTCTTAGAATGCACCCATACTAAGTGCGGAATTCAATGCATAATATTATTTGTTTATGTATTTGCACTGAATTCTAAACAAATAAAATTTATTAAAACTTAAAATTTTATTAAATCACGTGATTAATTGTATTAATAATAAATCTAAATTTTAGCAATAACTATATATTAGTTAAAAAAATTAAAGTGAATTCATTACTAATTACGAACTAATTATCATAACTAAATTAAATTTATTAAACCTCAAGTTTCATAATTTTATTTAGATTAGAATTTGGATGAATTCATCCGATCTAAATAAAATTAAAATAATTACTTTTTCACAATTATAACTAAATAAATTTAGATTTTATTTAAAATATTTAACTTAATAACTGATCAAAAGAACCTATAATATATAATTCAATACTTTATTAATTAAATAAATATTTAATAATTTAATAACTATCATTATTTTCTCAAAATTTTAATTACATATTTATCTTATATTTAATTAATTACCATAATAAATTATTATTCATGTATTATAATAAACTATTATCCATACCGTATGTATTTTACTAAAACATAAATTTTCTACTTTTCAAAAGTATGTTTTTAGACAAAATCTCTATTCATTAAAAACATTTTTGGGAATCATGCGAACACAAATATTTTCAAAATTAATTTAATACCGTTTTTGTGCAGTACCGCTCCACCAAACGGATTCTATATAGAAAAAATCCATGCCTATAGTTTTATCTGGATATTAAAATATAAGATTATTATTATTTTTTTGAAATTAACTTAAAAGTATTTTTAAATTTAAAATTATTATGAGTTTTTTTAATTTTAATATGTACAATGATATATTATAAATTATCTGAAAATATTATTTATTATAAAATTTATTATTTTATAATTTTTAATAAATTATCTTAATTTTAAATTTTAAATTATTCTAAGTTAGTTTTTAAAAATTAATAATAAATTCATAATTTAAAATGGACTTAGTATTATTTTGATAAAGATTAATGTTGAGGAAATAAAATTGCATTCCCAACAAAATCAAAAGAAAACAGTTATGGACGACATATTCTTGATATCCATATAATTAATATTTACGTTTGCTACTATATCCTCCTTCCCCAATATTAATCGTTCCTCACTTTAATGCAGATGCTCTCTCTACACTCTCTATCTAAAACCACCACCAAAAACCACCTCAATCTTTGATCAATCTGTTAAAAAACGCTCTATTTAATTTTCTCTCTCATCATCTATTTCATTTTTTATCTCCAATTTCAAACCTTCTTAATCAAATGGGTACGTGTCAATAGAGTTTTTATGTATGTTTGTACAGAGAGAATCCATTCAGATTATACCCGAAGATCACCCCCAAATCTGAGTAAATTTTTGTCTTCCATATCTATTTAAGGAGTTTAATATAAAGAGAGCTACTTTATATCATCAGGGTTTAGGTTTTTTTTTTTATAATAAAAATTCAGTGTTTTTGTGTTGGGGTTTGGGGGTTTGATTCCATGGCCGCTGGTGTAGAAATGACTGGTGAGGCAGTTGTGGCAGCTCCTGTAGCGGTTCATTCTTCTTCACCAAACACCGACACCGCTAATAATTCTGCTAAAAATGGTATACCCATGTCTAATGATGCTAAGGAATCCGATTCCAAATCGGAATTTCAAATGCAAGATATAGTTGATATGTTATCCAAGTTGAAGCTGAATCCGATGGCGAAAGAATTCTTTCCTTCGTCCTACTCAAATGATCTCAGTCATGATCAGTTTGCAATGAGCTATTTTGTGCCAATTGATAAAAATTTGGGCAATGATGGTTACCCAAATACAACGGTATGATTTTATAATCCATTTCATTCAATTTTACCATGTTTGTTACTGGTTTTGATTAAATTTTGTGTTTTGATTAATGGGTTTTGGTTATCTTGTCATTTTAGTAATCCATTTCATTCAATTTTACCATGTTTGTTACTGGTTTTGATTAAACTTTGTGTTTTTATTGATGGGTTTTGGTTATCTTGTCATTTTAGGTGTCACCTTTCGGCTAGTCCTTGGTTTTAGATTGTAGTTTTTAAGGTTTGGACCTGTAACGTGTTTCTGTTGTAGATTAATGTGGGTTTTGATTCCTTTTTGTCATTGAGTTAATATTGTTAAGATCTTAATGTGGTTATCATGTTGTACCAAATTGTGGTTTTAAAGTTTAAACTGAGGTATTTGTATTCTGGAAAAGAAAGGATTTTTGACATTTAGTTTGTCCAATTGAGAATTTAAATTTGCTTCCTTGTACAGGTTCAGCTTTAGAAAATTGGTGTTGTTTTTTAATTTTATTTTTGTAGGGTTTTGATTTTAAAAAAGGATACTTGATTTAGAGTTTGTCCAAAAAAGGTATTTCCTGTTGGTTTGTTTTATTAACAAATATAATTCCAATTGGTTTTAAAGATGGCACTTATGTTCCTTGTATATTAACTGTAAATCATGATGAAGTTACCATTTCATAGTAATCCAATTGAGACTTTTATTTGCTTCTGGGTACACGCTTGGGTTTAGAATTTGGTTTGTTGTGTGGTCCTTAAGTTTTCCGAAGTGCATTTTGTTGTTTTTCGATTTCGTTAGTGTGGGGTTTTGATCTATGCCGCACCACCATTTTTTGGTACCATTGCTACTCCTTAAAGATTGGATTTTGACTCTGCAATTGTAGCTTATTTAGGGTGTTTAAATTGAGGTAATATTGTTTTCGTCTGTGATTTGAACTTTGTCCATGGTAATTCAACGTTCATATTAAATTTTTCGCTGGAAGTGTCTCGTATTGTCATTTGAATTAGGTTTTTCGACTGCCGGTATGCTTTTGTGCTTCTGGAAGACTTTGTTGTTTTATATTGTCGTTTTATCCATTTTCTGCATAACTGATACTTAGTTTGATTCTGTATCTAACTGCATGCATTTATATTGTCGGTAGATTACTTTCCACCTTCACTTTGTTGGTTTAACTGGATTTCCCCTTTGAATTGATCATCAATACCTTTGTACTTATCTTTATAATGATTAAATTTCAGGTTTTGATTTCTGTTGTTCTAAGTTGTGCATAAGCTTCTTTGTTGAAACAGTGAGTTCAGTAAAGATTAATTTTCCCCTTCTTTCTTAACAAATGCCTTCAGAAAAATTAAAATTTAGTTTTTGTGTAACTGTGTTTGTGTCACAGGTAGACTGTATTTTTTTTGTCCTTGTGCTCTCTCTTCCTGTTACCTGGTAACCTGTTACCTGGTAATAAAATGATTGTACTGAGAACAAAATCGATACCTTCATGGATTATATTTAATTTTATAGTTGACAATGTGATTATCTTACATACTTTCTGAAATCTAATTTTTTTTTCCTTGACAGAGGGGAAACAACTTTAACCAGGGGAGGAGACGGTTGAATGGGAGAGCTTTAAGAGCTCAAAGAGAAGATAGTATTCGACGAACAGTTTATGTTTCTGACATCGATCATAATGTAAGTAAGAATAAACAGATCATTAGCATTGATCAGTTCTGTAATTTTGTGGCCATTGAGAATTTACATTAATATAACCCTTGGACCTCTTCAAATTAGGTGACTGAAGAGCAGCTTGCTGCTTTATTTAGTGGCTATGGACAAGTAAGTCATTTTGAAATTATTTTGATTCATTTTGCTGGATGCTCAAGTTATTATATAGTTTTTGGGTAGGTCAAAACCTGCTTATTTATTTTCCGTTAGACAAGTAAAAAGTTTACACTATCTGTTCCTAGTAATCCATCTTCTTAAATGAAACTGATAGAGTAGCCTGCTCTATTTAATCTTATGTTGCTCTGTAACCAGACGACAGTCCCATCTTGGCTAAGCAGAATAGTTTTAAAAGGGATATATATGACTATAAGATATATTTTAAGGTTTATCGAAGAGTTCTCACATGTATGAGAGCATTAATTCTTGTAAAAGTGGAACATCTATAAATTGGATTCTTATCCACTTTGCAACTCTATCTAGCTATCCAAATGATATGATATCACATGTATGCCACACTCAGTTGTGCCTAACGCCAGGGGATAGATAATATAACAATCAACCTGCTTCATGAAGCCATTTCAGTTCACCTATGTTCAATTCATCCCCATGGGTCATACCCCAAGGATTCATGTTGCTAAACACCCTGTAGTTATACGAGTGTGGGACTGTACGCTGAGAGATTAGTGAACATAAAAATGCAAATGAATGAACTGAATTTAGCAGGGTACTTGGCTCTTCATGATTGGCCTAGGTTAGATGAGCTTGGCTTGATCTTATTCAGGGTTGGCTTGTGATTGTTAATTTGAGCTTCAGTTAAAAGCCTGTACTATACACACCTACCCATATTACAGATGACATATAAGATCAACAGTTTAATGTTATTTATAGTAACCTCTAGAAAAGACTTATTGACTGGATGAGTGCTCTTCTTGGATATTTGCAAAAGAAGAATAAAAAAGTACCCGACATACTTTTGTAGGAACACATTAATATGCTAATTATAATTTATAAGTAATAAATAGAATAGAACAAGGCTCAAAAGATTTTGGTGCATAAAGTATGAAAGTTAGCAACAACTAGATCATTATGCAAAAGAAGGATACTAGAAAAAATGCAGCTCCTCTGTGACTCCCTCGATTTTCTAGGCATCCAGAAGTACTAGTTTTCCTAATTGCTGCAATCGGAAACTTAAATCTACCCAGTTAAAGTATTTTATTAGTTTGAGGTTACCTGGATAAGTTAAATACTGAAATCAAAGAACTAAAGTATATTTCATATATGCAATGCCTATTCCTTAGATTTGTATATTAACGAATAACCTCACAGGTGGCATAAATATTTTTCAGTTGATAATCAATTTGCACGTTTCATAGTGGAGATCGAGACGAGTCTCCAGATTTTCTTGTTTGCCTAAATGGATGAGTCTGAACAAGCTTTGAGCATGCTAATCTCCTCTTGTGTGAATGGTTTTCTTCATGTATCAAATATGGTTTTAAGGCTTAGACTGACCATATGGGAAAATTCCTAGAGAGCGCAGTATTTGGAAATGTACTCTACTGATCAACATCATAAGACGATAAACTATCCTGAATTAGACTTGTTAATTAATTTTAAGAATCATTAGATTTTTTCCTGGTTAAAAGAACTCCTGATTGGGCACAAAACATGTTTTGGAGTCCGGGGAGTCCATAATGAAGGCCCTAATGCACCGGTTGAATCCAACTTGACTCAAAGCTTAAGATGATAGGTCTTGGGGTCAAACTTGTATGTTAAGCCTTCAACTTCACACTTGAACATCAAAGACTATGTTTGCTCATATGTTACATTAACAAATCTCCCGTTTCACATGTGAGTACATCGACGAATTTCTCCCCCTTGAGTATGAATTATACTCTTTACACTCGAAACTCTAAGGCTTGCTCATTACTTGAGCAATTACTAGAGAACTCTCAACACATAACACTCATTATTTGAGAGCCTTTTCAAAATTGGGAATCATAGCTTTCATACCAATTTGTTGGGGAACTTGGGGAGTCAGGAATAATAAAGACACTAATACACCTGGTGAACTTAACTTAGACCCAAAAGATTAAGCTGATATGTTTTTTGCTCAACATTTTAAATTAAATCTTGAACATCACACTCGAACACTGATGTGGGATAATGTCAATTCACATGTTACCTTAGAAAAACTATTACTAGCATGGTTGGGTCTATTTTCGGTCTAGGCAATTTGATGCAACTCAATCTCCTACATTTTAAGCTTGTGTCTTTCCCAAAAATTTTCTTTGGCATGGTTGGGGGACTGTTGTAGGTTCAGGCAACTTGACTTGCCTCAAACTTCTACACTTTTGAGTGTGTCTTCTCAACAAAATTTCTCTGGACATGGTTTATATGAATATATTACCTATTTGTATGCAAATCCGTAGGTTAATTGTATGACTTATACCAATACTCTGGTAATTTGTTTTCTATTACAGTAGCAATGTAGTTTATTGAGATCATGTCATATTTTTGGTCATATTTATATGTAGAAGGTTACAATGGCACAAAGTATAATGAACTGAAATTGGTTCACCTGTGCGTGAGAATCAATGGAGGAGAGAAGTTGAATAATACCTTCAATGAATTCATTAATAGACCTTCTAAGGGTTATCGGGTAACTCTTGTTACCCTGTATTTCACGAAGCGGACAAAATCGTTCCAAATTGTGGTACGAGAACTGAGATGTCTTGTACATTCTACATAAGTAGCGTTCCTTGTACATGATTTCGTTCCACATACCTAGTTGATTAGCGTTCTTTGTTACCATAGTTCCTATTAAGCGTGCATAATTGTGAAAGAAGAAATTTCTTCACAAGGGAATATGTTTGCTAACAGAATTTCACAAGGCCATATGCCCTAAATATTTTTACACCCTTATTTTATATACTTATTTTCAATTTTATGGCATTTTAGATGTTATAAAAACATATGTACTTCTGGTGCTGATCTAAATATCATTTTTGGCTATTATGAAGGTTGTTGATTGTCGAGTCTGTGGTGATCCGCATTCACGTCTTCGCTTTGCTTTTGTAGAGTTCGCTGATGAGTGTAAGTTAGATGTTTTAGCTACAGCTTTGTGCATAATTGGGACATATATCACTGATTATAACGTATTACATGTTATCTGGAATTAATGTTGGCAGACTCTGCAAGAGCAGCTCTTAACCTTGCTGGGACACAGCAAGGTTTTTCTCCGGTTAGGGTCTTACCTTCAAAAACTGCTATCCTTCCTGTGAATCCTACATTTCTTCCCAGGGTATGAATTACTTCCTATTCTTTTCTGTTGTTTTAATATCTGTATGATGATCAAAACATGCTTTCTTTCTTTTTTAATTGTGATAAATACAGTCAGAGGATGAACGGGAGATGTGCGCAAGGACAGTCTATTGTACAAATATTGATAAGAAGGTACATAGCTTTTATCACTTTTTCTGTTGTACTTTTGGGGGAGCAGCTTTATGTTTAATTTATTATTTATTGTACTGTTAACGGCTTCTGCCGCTAATTTATATATTTCTTATGAGAACTTTCAATTGTAGTTGATGAGTTGCATCTTTTGTTTATATGAGGAAACTAATAGGTGTTGTTTATGCAGGTTTCTCAAGCTGATGTCAAGGCATTCTTTGAAACAAGATGTGGCGAGGTGTGAAAGAGTCTAAAGTGTACAACCTTTTAGCTGGTTCTTTTTCGGCAAATGACAAAAACTTGTTGCATGCAGGTTTCTCGCCTGAGGCTTTTGGGGGATCATGTGCATTCAACTCGTATTGCTTTCGTTGAATTTGTTATGGTTAGTTCATACTTAAACTGTAAGGGCAACAACAATACTATCTGCATGGCACCATTTTCTAACTTCTCATTTTCTTCAGAGTATCAATGTTCCATTATAGGGACCTACATTTTTTTATTCGTCGTCCTAATTATGGTTATCTTTACAATCTTATTGCCTTATTTGTCATAGCATCTAAGAAACTACTGGAGTTCCAGTAGCAAAGATACTCCTAGTATGGATGTTAATGTTCTCGGAATACTTGCTAGAAAAATGAATAAATAATTCTCTCCTTAGAAGGAACTGAAACTTTTAAATGTTCCGGATCTTCTTTACATGGTTATAAGATCTCAGATTTCTGGGAAGGTCTCAACCATATCAGAACTGCATCGAAAGGGTCTTTCAGTGAAACCATCAATTGAAAATTTGTTCAAGTATCGTGGAAGTATGAGAACTTGAAACTTATCTTTTATTTCGAAACTGGAGTCAGTGGGAGTGCTCATGATATATTAGAAAATGTATATGAAATGTTGAGGTAATCTGTTTGCTATGTTCAATTAGTTCTAGAATATTAAAAGGTCATGCATTGGGGAGAAAAGAGTCTTGAAAGTTGAGAGTTTGTTTCCTAAGGTTTTTGTAAAATCATCTAGTTCCAAATTTATTAAAATGTCATGCATTATCTAGTAGGTATGCATAAGATCATCTAGTGCAATCTTTGTGGGACACAAGCTGATGATTGTAAGTGGCTTAAGAGTTATGTAATTGATTAACAATGTAGTCAATCAAGTACCGTCTGAAACTTAATGCGGGTGGAATCATTTTTTGGCTCTTAACCTGATTTAATCTCTTGGTTTGCAGGCTGAGAGTGCTATTCTGGCACTGGATTGTTGTGGGCACGTATTGGGATCCCAACCTGTCAGGTTAAGTCCCTGAACAGTAGTAAAAACTCACAAAGCTAGCTCTACAAGATCTTCATAAGCTGATGATATTTTTGTTTATGACGAAAGCATTTACTACTTTCTTCTTGACAAGTAAATTGTTTTGCTACTTTTGTAGGGTGAGTCCTTCGAAGACACCTGTGAGGCCATGACTTTCTCGCCCTGGCATGCACGAACTAATTATCAGAGTATGAGATCCATGGAGGGAATGTGGTAGGTGCATCATTAAGAGAGAGAAAAGAGAAACTTTGTTGACGAGTGGTGGCGAAGAAACTTTCTACGTTTCAGTTATTTCCATCTTTTCCATAACAGCAACTCTTCCTACAACTGAACATACATCTCGTGCGTAACCCTGTTCAACTGAAGTTTTTAAGGGGACCTCCCGGGTGTTAAGAAAATTTTAAACTATATTCCGTCCTTCAATTTCAGAATGCAATTTACTGATGTTGCTAGTGGTTTCAGTAACTATTTTGTGATGGTTGTTACTTGTTCGTAAGTCTGCCTCATGCTTATGTTTACTTGCCAAAAAAGAAAAGAAAAGTCTGGCTCATGCTTATTATGCAGGAACTTTGACATTTACAGGGCTTTGAAGCTTTTTCTATGTCGTATGCCGAAACTTGCTGTTACTCCCTCCGCTTTAAAATTAGATATATATTTAAGTATGTTTTTAGTTTAGAGAATTAATTTTAGTTTTAGATTATATAATAGTGACATAAAATTCTTCTTAACGTGTCATTACTAATACTCTAGATAGATTGAATAATATCATGATGCCATTATTATTATATTTCTAGCACATATTAGGTACATGTTTGAAAAAATAATTTTTTCTTAAAAGTTGTCGTTTTTAAAACGTATCTCTAATTTTATAGCACTCCTTGCTCTCTGGGGAAAAAAAAGTCTTCTTTTCTTTGTAATTTCAATGGAAATGGTACTTCATTTCTTTCGGGAGAAACGACTATAAAAGAGTGTAGAAGGTACTTTACACTCATGTGCGCATACACGAGGAATGGAAAGAAGAAAGAACACAGGAAATAGCATTCTTCTTCTAGCTAGGCTGGACAAATATTTGATCAGGAAAATGGGGTGTTGGTTAAGAGGGAATTAATTAATAATTATGTTGACCAAACTGGTTATGTTAGGTCAATTCTGAGGAGCTGTAATCTATTCATGTCCGTTAGCTGGAAATTTGTGGAATGGTACTACTTAGTTTTCTAATAAAATTAAGCATGTGTATTAATTTTAGCTTTTAGAAATTTGTTATTTTATTGCTTAAAATTACCATCATTTTAATTTCGAAGCTAAATAATTATATCATTCGCTCTTTCTCTCTTTCTTGTACATTATTTAATTTTAGGGAAAAATATACGTACATTATATAAAAATATAAAATTAAATATTATATTTATTTTAATCATTAAAAAATAGAGCATGATATAAATTTTAATGTTATATTCTATTTTTTAATAATTAAAATAAATATAATATTTGAATATTGTACATTTATACTTATTGTTATAAATACCTTAAACCAATTCTTATCTCGTGGAAATTAATTGTATGTAAAGATTTAAACATTGAAATACTACTACTATATTAAATACACTTGACGTATATGTATTTGTCAGCTATATAAGTAGTTATATATTCCACATAAATAAATAAATAAAATTCCAAACACACTAATTGACTTCTTTGGTTTTCTTCGTCAACTGTGAGTCCCTTGGACAATAATGTACAAAAAATGTCTCTGTACTATACAAGTTGAAAAAAAGCAAGTTGCAAAATATATATCATGCACGGGAGAATTTTCCTCTACAGCGTGGTTTGACCCAGCCCATATTGGTCCTTCTGGTCGACTTATTTCTCTCTCTTTTGTCCGTACAAAATAAAACCACTATAAAACCACCCACATCAAAATTCCACTCAATCATCATAATTTTCCGACCATCAAATTAAACCATTTTCTAGCAAATTTAGTTACTCAATTCTTCACTTCAAAAAATATAAATTTAATTTTTTTCTTTATATATATAATGGGTGGAAGTTATAGAAATCCGGTGATCAAGGTGGTGGTAATCAACACACAATATGTGGAGACTGATCCCATGAGCTTTAAGTCAGTTGTTCAGACACTCACCGGCAAAGGTGCCATTGTTCAAGCTAAACCGCCGGCGATATTGGCGGCTGCTGATTCCGGCAGACAAATTACTGTTGGCAATGGTGGCGGCAGCCATTCTGTTATGTCGCGAGGAGTGTCGTTCAAGGACTTTGATAACTTTCTGATGGATATTCCGTCATTGGATGAGCTATATCGGATTTGCATGGATTAATTAGCTAGGTAGGTTAAAGTGGTTAAAATAGTACGTCACTTATTACTATTATTATTGTTTTGTCGTTCAAGCGAAAAAATTCAGTCGGCGTGAGTTGTAGCTAGCTATTGTACTCAGCTAGCTATTGTACTCAACTAGGGTATGATTGACAGTTTATTTTAGACTCGATCTCACGGTCCATTAATTAAATTAGTATTTAAGAGACTTTTTAGTTCAATAAATTTAGGTTAGAATTTTAAATTAATTCGGATGTTGATTAATTATCACATTTAATTTTAATTAGAATGAAAGTCATATATTCTGAATAGATTATGACGATTATTACATCCTTTAATTGTAACTCTATAACTCATCGGTGGACACTCTTAATAGGATTGATAAGAGCTAAGTAAGTATTATAAATTTCCGGTTAATAACGGAGGTAGGCATTATTATTAGCTCTCTGTTAAATACTTTAAGCTTTTATTATTTATTTATTTTGAGATTTTCACTTACTTTTATACGGAAAATTTTTACGGGAAAACTAAACACAACTTTATCCTTACTATTAAAAAATATTGTGTGATACTAATTTTAATATAAAAATATATTTTTTAATAATAAAAATAATATTATGTTTAAATATTGTGTACATGTATTTCTTGGCCAATTGTTTGATAAATTACTGATTACAGCCAAAATTGACTGTGGATTTTTGGTAACGGTGTTTTTATTTTTCAGTGTGGAATAACGTACGATACACTTTTGTACGTATTCCATATATATGTATATGGAGATTTTTCTCCACCCAACTTAATTCACTCCTCTATATATATAATTATATATATACTCTCTGGATATATACAAAGATCGATGGAGACACTGTAACATGTCATGCATTCATGTATTACTCTCTGCATGCTTTCTTTTGCAAGAAGTCAGCTGTTTTTGCGTCTTATTTTTTGGACAATTTTAAGATATGGACGTCTCATAATACAGTTTTGGATATTCAGCAAACAAGATGATCAATCTCTCTGGACAATTGTCCCTAGAATAAATAGAATATATATATTCTATTTATTCTAAATTATAAGATTATTATTAACTTTTAAAAATTAATTTAAAATATTTTTAAGCTCAAAATTAATAAAATTGATTAAAAATTACGAAATAATAAAATTTATAATTAGTAGTGTTTTTTTAGGTTAATTAGTAGTGTTTTTTAAGTAGTTTATAAATTTTATAATTGTATTTATTAAAATTAAAAGAATTTATGTTAATTTTGAATTTAAAGTTTCGGATAGATTTTAATAAAATTACATGAGAGTACCAAGTCTTTTTGATACAGTAGTTAAGTTCATTTTTGAAGAATTAAGAGATTTTGGAATTCAACCTCGACAAAACTAAAGTTATTAAATTTTCGCTCAACATAGATAAAAAGAAAAAAGAAAAAAGAAAAAAGAAAAAGAATTACATGAGAGAGGGAAGGAGATTGAAAATTTCAATTTTGATATTTGATATCTTTTAAGTTTGCTAGGCGCACAATATAAAAAAAGAAGATGATACTCTCATCTCAGCTCTTTAATATTACTAAATAACAAAATTAATCATAACCGTTGATTACCAAACTAAAGATCCATCTTAACTTGTACATCACTAATAGCCTATACGACCCATGGTCCGTAACCGGTTTCAGTAGGCAGTACTACAACACCTATCAAACCGTACAAATCAAGTATGCCCGCTCCCCCGCACCAACTAATTGGGTCAACCAAACACCACCCTATCAACAAATTAAACGAAGTAGTAATTATTTTCACGTATAATTTATATTTTTTAATCGAATTTGATTGTATTTTAAATATTTTAATGTTCGTTAAATATTTTTATAATTAATCGTCATCTTTTTAATTTAATTTTTTTTATTTATTTGAAAGAATTTTTATTTTTATTTTCTACTGTGATAATATTTTTATCATTATAAAGAATTTACAGTTTCGGTAGATTTAAGTCATTTTGTCTTTTTCAAAAATAAATATCACCCTAGGCCAATAATTAACCATGTTTGCATTTAAATTGGTATTTTTGCAAAACCTGGGTCATGACTTACCTAATGACTAGGTGGTCGAGCCCCGCGGTGAGAGAATTTTTTTATAATTATAAAGTTTTAAATAATACGTTTTTTTAGAAAAAGTTAAATATATAGTATGAAGTATTTTACCTGATTTACAATTTCAAAAATATTAACAATTTTTTAAGAATAATACTTTAGTAAAAAAAGATTAAATACGAAATAAAAATAAAAATATACATGATAGTGATTGATTATAATTATTGATTATAACTATTAGGCTCAACCACGTATGAAGAAATATTAACTAATTATAATTCGATACATCATTTTATATTTATTTTTTATAATCATATTTTATTACTATAGCATTACTCATTTTTGAATCCCCGATTTGAAGATGTGAATCATGCGATATTTAATATAATATCACAATTATAATTTTAATAAGTTAATAATTAATAAAAATGAAAATTACATTAACGTTAAGTGGATCTCATATTATTTTCTTGAACGAAGTCCGACTCGCCTGCACACCCATAGAATAAGATAAAATAGATTAATGAAACATCGAAACATTGGTCACACAGCAAAATTTTATTTGGTCAAACTAATTATAATATATGATAATACCACCACTATTATAATAGGAGGAGAAAGAACCATCTCTCACGCGTGGGCATGGCCCTTATACACATTAATACCGAATATATAATATATTTTTTTAGTAGATTGTTTAAAAAAAGGGGTAGCATGACGACGTTTAAAGAGTTGGAGTGAATATTTGAATTTTGTTGTGTTTAATTTTGTTTTTTTGGTGACAGAAATTGCAATCTAATTTATAAAAGGTGAAATGTGCGGGCCATACTCATCATCAATAGAGAGAGAAATATTCATATATGATAAGGGTTAAATGTAAGAGCCCATTGAACTCAACTCGGTTTTATATTTGTATTATTGAATTATTTTTTTTTGAATTTATTAAACTCATATTTTATTATAAAGTATTACAAAATTCGTTAAATTATTTAACTTTTAACGGAGAGAACTTAAATTTTTACACATTTGTCTATAATTTCCGCAAAGGTGGAAAACTTATATTATTTTAATACTAAAATTAACTAAATTTGGGTTAAACAAAAATAACCAATTATAAATAAAAAATTTATAATTTGAGAAGTTTTATATCTCTAAAACTAAAACCCAAACCCCGTTCATTATTTTCAAAAGCAACCCACACTCCGTTCATCTTTCTCAAAATCTTAACATGTCTCATGCAACAAAATGAACACATTGAATCCATGTGTGCATCGATAAATCCATTTCAATATGCGCATCGTTCTTTCTTATCTTCTTCATCTGTTTCTAGTAATCAAAAAATCATTCAAAGTCAAGCAATGGTTCGAATAATTTTTTTTTGAAAGAACACCATCATTATTCTCAGGATCCATCACTATCAAGAAAACCACCACTACAACACCCAACAAATTCATCTCAATACTATCCACATTAGATGAAAATCCACCAATAGAGTATCTCAAATGCATAAAATTTAAGTTCCCATCTGTCTTTTGAATTTTTTTCCATAAACTCCCAAACTCTACACCAGCCAATCCAAACAACCATATGGTATCATGTGTTGAAAATATCTGGTCTATATATATTCATTTGAAATCATATCTTAACTTAAAATGTTAATCTATTAGATCTATGGTCCATTAGAGTAATATCTTAACTTAAAAGGTTAACTTATTAGATTTATAGTCCATTAGAGTAATATCTCTTGTTTGATTCACCAAGAGCTTCTCCGAGAAGAGTCCACCACTTGCTTAAAGAGTACATAATCAACCAAGTGTCATGCAGCGAGAAGAGTTCATCATCTGTTTAATGAATTATTTTCGTCCATCATGCGCATTCAATACCATATCCATAATTCAAACTCATAACCATAACTCTGATACTAATTGTTAAAAATATTTGACTGATATATACTCATCTGAAACTACATCTTGATCCAAAATGTTAACTTCTTAAGTCTAAGGTCTATTAAAGTATATATATTCTTAATTTTTCTTCTTATATTTCAATGTAAGACTTTATTCATGCGATACCTCAACACCACGGTCACTGTCTGAGGTTGATGTCCAAATCTGTTCATCTAACAATCACTAAGAAAGAGAGTGTGAGGGACAAGAAAGAAGAGAGAGTGTGAGGGACAAGAAAGAAGAGAGAGTGAGATGTCGATTTTGTAAAAGGAAAGAGCGAGATGAGGATGGAAGATGAATGGACAACTTTGCTATACTTTTTGATCGAATGTATCCACTTAATTATGGGCGAAGAAAGAATTGAAGAGGTGTTTTGAATGTTTTAAATTTTCTTTAAGTTTAATCATTAAATGGTATTTTTATTTTTAATTTTATTTGAGTCATGAATTTGTTTTATTTTTTAGTTCTTGAATTTCATATAAGCATATGACGTGGTACTATGCAAACAATTCGTTAAGTTTTAATACCTTTAGACATAATAATTTTAATTTTTATAAAAAAATTATAATTTAATGAGTTGATTGAAAATAAATAATTCAATAATATATATATAAATCGAGATTCAGTTGAGCAGATAAAAATTGATTTAACCCTATATTAATAATAATAAGGTATATCAAAATTTTCTAGCAGTGTTCTCAATTTCCTTTGACCAAATGAAGAATCCACTTGCATTAACTTTTCCCCGACTTTTTTCATGGTTAGTTAAAAGAAGTGGGAATGCATTCAGTGGACTAGCTACCTGGTTCGTGGAAATACTACTTCAAATGCTCAGCCCAAAAGCGTTATAAAAAAGAACTACGTTGCGTTGGCGGATAACCTATCTATTTGTAGAGAACGTCAAAAGTTTGTGTAAATTTTATAATGTCATATAATTTTTAATTTTGAGTTTGTCGGGTTATTAGTTTTTCGTGCATTTAAATCATTAACGTTTGATGCCTTTAAACGATAATATTTGATGCGTTTGAAAACACATTTCCAAACGTAATACACCATTTTAATACGTTTCGTTTGAATTTTAATTATTATTTTTTTGAGTGAAATAAATAAATTATATTTAAAATAAAATATTATTATACAAAAATGATTATCAAGTGAATTTAGTGGATGTAAAATTTTTATATACACCGCAATCGTAATCAAACCACCGCTTAAAATTGATTTATTTGTTAATATTCCTTTAAAGTTGAAAGTTATAAAAAAAATGTACTACTAAGAAAAGAACGTGGGAAGCCTTTTTGGTTGGTATTTGCAAGTACTAGCGTAAAGTGTAATTATGGTCTTAAGGAACATAATGATTTGATCACGTCATTGCACGATCTTCATCTGCGCGTAGGAATAGACATCGTCATTGCTGCTGCTTTTGATTCTTTCCTGGTCTACTACTCTATCGGTCATGCTCTGCTTAATCTCTCTCTCCCCTCAAATTTTCCGTCAAAATTGAGAGTAACAGACGCGGAAAGAAACAAACACAAATTATTATATTACTCCTTATAGACATACAAATCTTATATCTTATATATATATATATATATATATATGTAGGTATCAGAGAAAGTTCTGATCCTGTTCCCTCTACCCAACAAATCTCTCGATCTCCATACCCTTTTCTCTCTCTCATCAATAATTCAAGGCTAGTTTATGTTTCTAATTCTAATGTTGTAGCTTGTTATAGTTTTGTAATAGTGTTAATTCGGAATGTTATTTATTTATTTTTTGTTTTATTTCGGATGTTTTGTGTAGAGGAATTTTGGGTTTTGGAAATGAGGAATTTTGTGTTGTGATTATGTTGTAATGTTGAAATTAGGGTTTTTTTTTTTGTTTGGAGGGGTTGAAGTTGTGTTGGTGTTTTTGATGAATTGATTTGGATGGGGAATAAGTTGGGGCGAAGGAGACAAGTGGTGGATGAGAAGTACACGAAGCCACAGGGCTTGTTTCAGCACAAAGATGTGGATCATAAGAAGCTTAGAAAGCTTATACTTGACTCTAAGCTCGCTCCTTGTTATCCTGGAGACGAAGACACTGAGTGTGATCTTGAGGAATGCCTAATTTGCTTCTTGGTATGTCTCTTTGGTTTCGAATGCGTTTGCCCTTTTTTTCTGTCCCTTGTGTTTTTAAATTGACTGAATTTTGTTGACCTTATTTAGTTATTAGAAGTAAAAGTTGAGTTGGTTTGAGCATCTTAGTCAATTTCAAGAATATAACTTGGTAAAGTTATCCTATATTCAAACTACAGCAACGGGAACTTTAATGCTGCAATTTAATTTGGTTTCTGGTCAAACAACTTGGGAATAGTGAGGTTTAATGACAGTTCAATTTTGTTCTAGGTGGTTTACTGTTTGATTTTGGATGCACCCTTTTTCTGAGGTTATTTCTTTTCGTTTGAATTGTTGCAGTATTATCCGAGTCTTAATCGCTCAAGATGTTGCATGAAAGGCATCTGTACTGGTATTTGTTATGTTATTTCTTGTATAATTACTGCAGTTTCGATTTTTTTCGTTCTCTTTTTTTATCTTCTCTCTTTATATATATTTGTACCAGAATGTTTCCTGCAAATGAAGACCCCAAATTCAACTCGTCCTACTCAGTATCCTTGATTTGTATAGATGCCAGTCATGTTTATATTTTGTCCTATCTTTTAAAATTTGGCGTTCTATGGTTTTATTCCATAACCATACAAGGTGTCCTTTCTGTAAGACCTCCAATTATGCTGTAGAGTACCGGGGGGTGAAGACAAAGGAGGAAAAAGGCATTGAGCAAATCGTAAGATTTAGCTTCCCTAAACATGTCTTTACTTTTTGGAATACCTGGACTTCTTTTTTTGTGTCAATTTGCAATTAATCATATTAATCACTCATTTAGGAAGAACAACGGGTTATTGAAGCAAAGATAAGGATGCGACAACAGGAATTACAGGATGAAGAGGAGAGGATTCAGAAACAACAAGATATAAGTTCTTCAAGCAGAATTGTCAGATCGGATGAGATTGAATATAGCTCCATAGCAGGTATCTTGTTGATTTTCTGTTTCAAATGGCATATATCAATTAATTTGTTTTGTTTATTATTTACTCGTAGTTTTCTGTTATGATTGATTTGCTACTGCCATTTGAACTTCAGAGCCATCATCCACTGTAGAAGGTGAGGAATTAGTTTCTTCTCAATACTCATCTGCTACTCCATCAATTAGACAGCCTCCACGCCCTAGGCAGAATAGGTATGTTATCTTTTTATCAAGTATTTTCATATGGGTTAAGATATTTGACTATTGTATCCGTATCACTTATCTGGAAGTTGAAATGCTTTATCTTCTGTGCATTTGTAGGCAATTGAAATGCTGTATTTTTTCTGCAGTTGACTCATGACTGTCAATTGAACTACTTTCTAGCTGTATTTTTTTCTGCAGTTGACTCATGACTGTCAATTGAATTTCTTTTCTTTTTCTATTATTTCTTTTTAGTTCTTTACCTATTGCTCCTTTCCATGCAAAAATGGAATATTTGTGATGTCTCTGGGAGAATGACCGAATTGTGCCTCTCATTTTTTCCTTTCAGCGCTTCAAATTGCTTTTTACAGGCAAAATCTATTTTGAGGTACCTGTTGTGTGGTCTTTTACTGTCACGATGGAAGGTTGAACAGACACTGCTTTCACTGAGTGACAGAGAGGAGAAAGGAAATTGCTTTCACCAAAGCCCAAACTTTCTTGACTGCGAGGCTTAACTTACAGACCTAGCTTAAATGATTTTAATTGTCATCTTCTGACAGTCAGAATTTTTTAATATTTCTGTCATATAGCGTGGGTTTAGTTGTTTTTCGTAATGCAAGATGCAAACTATGTTATTCTCTTTGGGACATTTAGGTAATACTGTGTCTTGTGAAGACCCTGATACTATGCATGTGTAGGATGATGGTTCAGAGATAGAATTTATAATTATGGCAAGGGATTAATGGCGGGTCACTTGATAGTTGCATTTTTTGGTTAAGGTCGTTTTAGGTTGGATAATTTATTATTCTATTGATGAGTACTCTGTTTTTAATGTTGTCAAACTTATATTGTCTATTATAAATTGAGTCAAGGTTTTCTAGTCAGTTGAAAATAGCTGATTCCTATTCTTTTTTTCTTTGAGACAGTTGAGTAGCATTGTGCTGTAATATATATTTTCTCTAGGATCATGACGCCATATTCATATATTATTTTGAGAATTTGTGGAGGAACAGTTAGATGCTCAAATAAGGATATGAGCTACTACCTAGAGATTGAATTATAGTGCTGACTTGTAGCCAAAGCATGCAAAATATGCACAGCTGACAGCAGTACAGCATGTTTCCGAATTAAGTTATTATCCAAATATTAACCCTTCATGTGTTGGTTTTTAGCTTATAACCATGTAAGTCGGTGTTTAGGTTGCATGATAAATGGCAAAAGAATAGTGAAAGTGAAGGTTAAGTCTTACTGTTTTTTTCCCAGGGAGAGGGGGATGTTTGTTTTGTGTTTCTGGGGGGTGGGGGGGGAATGGTGTTGATATAAACAATGGTCTATTTATCAAAGGAGCTCTCTGTTAAAACAGCACATGAATAAGTTTAAAAGTCAAAGAAGATTCTTGTTGGCAACTGTTACACCCATTGATATGATAATCAAGTCAGGGCAAAAGGAATTTGGATCATATTTGTTTGTTTTTTATTACAACAGCTATGTGGTATATGATCAGGTGTAGAATGCCTTCAACCCAAGGTTTTAACGTAAATTCTGTGCTACATACATTAGCATTCTATTAAGATGACATATTTTAAATTCATATTTGTGATTTGTAATTTTGTCAATATACGTTCAGTGATGGTCGTTTTATTTTTTAAAGCCCCTAAGATGAACTTGTCAAAAAAAAGAAGAAAAGACTAGTCTGAGAAGTTTGCATGTAAGATTGAAAATTAACTTTTCCACCTAAATGGTATTTGACTTGCATAGTTGCATGCTGTTTGATACTCCCTCATTTCCATTATATAGGTCGTTTTAAAAGTTTTTTTTCTTTCCAAAATATAAGTCGTTTTACATATATCTAGAAGAACAAATTTAATCATTTCCTATTCTATCTTTAAAGATGAAATAATTAAGAGAGAGAGAAGGAAGAATAATTAATGAGTGTATGGGTAGTAATGGAATTTCAAACTAACATTAATTGCCTAACATTAGTATTAATGATATTTCTTAATATGTGTAATTATGTCTTAAACGACTTATATAATGGAAAGGAGGGAGTAATAAATATGGCGAGGTAAATAATTGTCCTAGCTAATTAGCATTCCTAACTCAGATTATGACTTTAAATGCAGGGAAGGTGAATTTGACCTTGATCTTGAGGATATAATGGTCATGGAAGCAATCTGGCTTTCCATTAAGGTAATTTTGTGGGGCTATCATTTTTTCTATTTGGTGGACTTTCTGAACTTTTTGTATCCTCCCCCCTCTTTAGTTTAAATTCTTCTTGTTTTCTAAAAGTACTCTTTTGCGTTCAATTATGTTTGATAAAACTGAAGACTTGGGAGTGTATTGGAACTTTACATATACTTCTCGATGCCCAAAAAGGGTGTATTCATTTGGAAAATTTAACCTTACGATAATTGACGGTTAGGATCAAATTTACTTGAATGTGAGACTCGCTATCTTGATTCTCAAAGTGGGCATCATTTTTGTGATGTCACAAAAAAGAGGGAAAAAATCTCTCAAACATATAGATTGAGGGAGTAACTTGCCAAAAAAAGAAAGTTAGATGAAGGGAGTATGTAATTTCCTTATATTTGGGTTGAAGCATATGAATTCTTTGAGGCACATTTTGGAATAAACAAATTGATTCACATTGGACAAAAAATATGTCATTCTATAGTGCACAGACATACAGGCTTTTGTGTTCTTTCATGAGGTGTGGCACACACAATTAGCTATTAGGAAGAAAATATGGGTTTTAAATTGTTTTTGATTTTGAGACTGACCTATAGCATATCTTGCTAGATCATTATAATCCCTGGTTCGAATCTTCCCCATGTCAGTTGTAGACTGTTGTCTGTGATTTTTGTAATGAAGTTTATTAAGAGTCCTTTTTTTCCCTTTTGCTAGTGGTCACAAGTTTGAGATTTTTAATACCTTTTGTTGCCTTTGTCAATCTAAGATATACGTAAATGCCTTGACAAGTTCAAGTCTAAAATTCAAAAACTTGAAACCTGAGATCTGTATGCTAGATTTTATTATTTGTGTTTACTAGATATTACTCCCTCCATCCAAAATATAAGATCATTCTCGAATTTTTGATGAATGTTGCTATCTAAAAATTATTATTCATTGTAAGTTTTGTTGTTTCATAATTTAATGAATCCGTGTCAATTTTGATGTTTGAAAATATCTCAAATTGACTTTCAAAAGTCAATAATGATCTTATAATTTGGAATGGAGGAAATATATCCTTTTATAGACCAGCTACACTTGCACCATGTTGAAGTGTGTCAAGTTGTTGGTAGTTTAACTGTAAAGTTGTTAGGTCAAAATGATGTTTAGCTTTGCTGCTTAAGATCTGTATTATAGTTCATTAATTTGTCGAACTAATTCTATTTTATGCTGGGTTCCACAGTTTTTTCTGTTTCTTTCATTGGATTTCTCTTACTCCATGGTTATTCACTCTAGTAAATGATGCTGGCAGGAGGACGGCAAACAATGCAATCCAGCCTACGGGGATGTGGCTCCGTTAGAACAATATGTATTGGAAGATCACCGTGTCTCTGCAGCCATGGTCCCACTGGCTGAAGCATCATCGTTGATGTCATCCGCTTCTGGTGGTTTAGCCTGTGCAATTGCTTCTTTAGCAGAGCGTCAGCAAATAGGTGGAGATTCCTCCAGTAGCTACAATGGAAACATGTCGGCGTACAACATGCTTCCTGGATATAACAGGTTTTCCAGTAGGGAGGAGCAAGTCAGCGTACATTATCCACCCACTGCAAGTTCCATCGAGGAATTGCCTGATATCATCAGGGATCACGGAGAATGGGTGGCAGATCATGGATCCGAGGTGGCTGAAGTCGGGACCAGCTATGCAGGTTCTGATGCAGAAGATGTACTTAGAAATACTACATTCCCACAAGAAGATGAAAATGAAAGCGGCTGTTTTCAAACAGTTGCAGCAGGGGGATCCATTGTTCCAGAGAGCTTTGAGGAGCAGATGATGCTAGCCATGGCTGTTTCGCTAGCTGAAGCCCGAGCTAGGACTAGTGCGCCAGAAATTGCATGGCAGTAGCTCTTAGGTTAAGGTACTTAAATTCTCTTTGTATCTCCATATACAGATGTAACCACGGATGATTCTAGTGAATGGAATTTGTTATATGTTTTTCCTCGAGATCTTCTTCCAATTTATCTGGGAAATTACCTGGCTGAATTACAAAAAAGAATAAAGAAAAAGAAAGCGGCTAACCGTGGTCAAGTAAAGCCTTATTTGTCACAAGGCCTTAATATGGTAGGGCTAACTGTACTTTTAGGTTCAAAAACTTCCCAGCCAGGTTAAGAATGAACGTTACTGCATTTTATAAACATTACCGGTGAAAGTACTTGGAAAGAAAGTGCCCCATTGAACCTTAAACAGCAATCCGTATTTACTTTAATAACTGAGACACTTCAATTGAACCAACACAAGTTTTTGATCTGTTTCTTATCGGCCTAGCCAGGCAGATTTGGGCTGGTATTAATGCACTACAAGAGGAAGGTAAAAATGAATCTGTGTGGGAAATGGACATATCTCATTAAAAAAATGGTGCGAGTTCAGAAAATAGATTTATAGACCTTTCTTCCAATGGTGTCAAATTTGAGTAGATGATGAAGATAAGCCTACATTCTCTTATCTTTTAATAGATGTCAAGATTCACTGATTTGACATATTAGTTTATATATTCAATGTTTAACAGTTTGGAAAAAGGAAAGGTATACGTAAGGTTAATGAAGATAAAATTATATATTGTCATAAAAATATGTTAATTTATGTTAAAAATATCATAGGTGGATTCAGTCCAGGCCTCTAGGGGCATGGCATGAAAAATTATTAAATATTTTTGTAGCATCAGTCATGTAGTGTTTCACATCATTCATGCGGTACTATGTGAACATTTAAGGTGAGTCATTTCATTTTAAGTATTCACATAGCACTACATGAATAATATAGGGGACTATGTGACAGATGCCTTATGACTCCTGAATAATTATTCCAGGAACAAGAGCAATTGACTCCATTAAATTTTTAGGGGTCATTTTTTTTATATTTTATTTAGTGATAATGTGAAATTTAAGATTTAAAAAATATTAAATGTCACAAATTTCTACACACCATCACTCCACTATGTTTTATTATTTAGTAACTTATATTAAATATAATATTTTTGTAAATATTAAAAATGATATTATCATTACAACAGTTTCAAATAATGAAGCCTAAAAAATATTATTGTGAACAATATTTGAGCAATATTATTTAGTTTTATAATTTATTTTATTATATTTTATTTATTTATGAATTTTTTTAAATTTATTTTTGACTCACTGAATTAATAGGCTAGATTCGCTCTTGAATAATATGGACTGTAAATTTATGCTAATGCATAGGTAACTGATTAATGTGTTTATTCGTGATAAAGTCCAACATATTTTTGTTACAATATAGGTTTTTTTCTGATAAAGATATAGTCATATGACAAAGAAGTCATATTACTATCTCAGTCCCCATAAAGATGGCTCAAGTGATAAAAAAATTTGTTTTAAAAATTATGTTTAAAATACACAAGTTGACAAATATTTTTTTTACAAAATTAATTTATCCTTGATTATATTACATTATATCTAAATAAAAAATCGATCACATCGTAAATAAATGACTCACATTAATTCACTTTCTCTCTATAAACTCGAAACTCAATTAAAGCAATTAATACACGCATACCAATATAAGAACAAAATAAAAAATAAAATTATTATTTCTCTTCATAGTTGACTACTTTAATTTATGTGAAAAATATTCTAAGGCCATTTTTTTGGAAACGGAGGAAGTACATTACATACATCAATTACTATATATAAAAGTACATCAAGCGATCCTTTAAATTAAAAAATTAGGTGAGTCAACTCACTTTAATTTAAAAACTCACTAATTAAACTCAATTAATTTGAAAAATATTTGAGTTGTCTCGGTTCAATATATAAAATGTCAAAGCATGGTCTGTCTAATTTTAAAAACCATCGAATTAACTCAGTTCGTTAGTAATTTAAAGAATTCTAAATCGATTTCTTTTCAATCGACTTCTTCTTTGTTGTTGTTCCATCTTCTCACCTTCGCTCCTTCATCTCCCGAGTTTACAATCGACTCTATTATTCAGTCTTATTTAAGTTAGATTCCTCGAATTTAGACGTTGCCTTTGGTGCATCATCATCGACATCCAATAAATCTTCAATTACTTCCTCACTGTCATCTTCGATTACTTCCGAAACTTCGTCGAAAACATCTTCGTACTCTTTTGCGGCTTCCTCATCATCGTCGTCGGGGTCTTCATCCGTATTGGCGTATTGCCTCTTCTCCTTCATCGTTCTTTCACTTGCAATCTAGGGTTTTGTAATGATAGAATCCCAAATCAATTTCACCACTAAAAGTTTTCTCAAGTATGAAACACAACTAATTGAATGAGGGATTTTGCACAAGCTCTTAAAATTTGTGATGAAGCCCTGGAAATCGAGGATACCCATATCAAGACTCTGCTCTGTAAAGGTAAGATCTTGCTTAATCTCAACATATTTTTAAAGTTTACTATGACAATCCATTATCATATCGTTAAAATCTGTAAATTTATCAAATGAGACAATGAGATGGAAGGAGTACTAAGTTTCTAGATTATGCCTTTGGTTTTTGTTCGGGAGTTGGATTTGGGTGTTAAATGCAGAATATGTTTACTCTCACCTATGAATCATTACTACATTAGATTAATCTCTTCCTTACTTCAGCATCGGCAGGATTGAGATGTTCTTCTGAAGAAAAATATATATTTGTTTTTGGATTTAAGGGAATATTTATCGAAGGTGAAAAGATACTCCAATTTAACTGAAAATTATGCACAAATTTTAGCGTATTCTTGAGCTTTTTATATACTCTTGAAAAGTTCTCACTAAAATTACACATTACATGTTTGATATTATGACTCAAAAAGGTCTTACATAGTCATTTTAACCTTTAATCCCAAAATTTACAATATTCTTCAGTCTATTATATACTCTACATCATTTTGAGGTGACCTTTTATATTAGTAAAGAATTTTTTTGAAACTAAATCAAATATGGCTTTGCAGTACTTCAAGACTACAGTTCTTGATCTGCAGACCAATGGAAATGCTGAAATCCTTAATGGGTTCTTACAGAAGTGCAAGAAAATGGAGTCTTCGCCAAAGACGAGAGTTTTTGATATCTCTGACTGGATACTTGATGGGAAATCAAGAAATCTGAGATTAGTGGGTGTGGCCTATTTGCAACCAAGAACATTGATAGGGGACTTTGTTGTTGGTCACAAAAGCTATTGCTACTGAGAGAGGTATATTGCCCCAATTTGATATTGATTACTTTTTAGTTGGACTAACATTTTTATCATGGACTTTGAAACTGAATTAGTTGATAAATAATACTCAAATTGATGCTATTGTACAATTTCATGATTGATAGTTTTGATATTACATACATGCTTGGTTTTGATTGTGGTGATCATGTTTGATGTTTTTCTTTTCTTAATTTGGGTTCAATCGATTCATTTATGATGTTATATTTTCGGGAAGTTGTTTGTATCTTCTAGGTTATCCTCTGTAGGATTTCACCCGATATTATAGGGAAATGACAATTTCAGTTTTGAAATTTGCAGTTGTGAATTTCATTGATTGTATGGTCTCCTTTACACCAACTCAGTGTTGATACTTTTACATATGATAATAGCTTACAAATCCAAACCTGGCATTCTGCGCTTTCATCATATATTTTTCAATATGCGTACTCATTCAAATATTTCATGATTGTGGTCAAAATTTAGCAAAGAACAAGCTTAAGAATTTTGTGATTTAGAGCTATAACTAACTCTTCAATTTATATCTTTATTTGAATTTGCTTTCTTGTAGCAAAATAGAAAGGACTGATATGTCTTAAAATCTTGGCACCTTTTGAAAATATTAAATTATTTGTGGTATTAAATTATGTTATAATACACTTTTGTTAGAGTTAGTGAAAGATGCATTTTTTGCAAAACTGTACAGTGGAATAATCAGCAATCTCTTTCATTTAAATATGCTTACAACATTTGCGTGCTCTTGCTTTTGCTTTGTATGCCGCATCTAGCCACATTCATTTTGCTTTTCCCCACATTCATTATAATCGTTCTTTAAACTCAATAGTGTAATTTCATTTTCATGTGAAACAAAGGACATAATATGACGAATTTGAAGTTGAGAATTTAAGAGTTTATTTCATGCAGCAGGTGAGAATAAGATGAAGACTTTTTTAGAGTGAATGCAAGATGACGAGAGAAAGAAATAAGATCGACATGAGGATGATGAGGTGTGTTTATAAATTTATATATTTTGTGTGTTATTGTCTTACAGATATCATTTTCATCGCATGTTTAACAAATTATTTAATTTATTATTCAAACTAGCTCGTGCATTACATGGATTATCAACTTGTTTAAATTAATAACATATCAGTTTATTAGCAATTCTCCTTTTATCAGTCTTCTTTCCTAGATGAACTATTTGAATTTTGATTCTTTATTTCTCCCTACTACTATGATATACTTCATTAAGTAAGGCCCAAGTTTTGACAAGTCAAACTCATGGTCACCCCTATTAATCCAAAGTACGATAATTATTTGAGCAAACCAAGTGAGAAAGAAAAGATTGCGTAGAGCGTTGGATAATTCTATTCTCTTCTGAAGAATAATGTTCATAAATTTAAAACAAGTAAAAATGATCAATTCTATTCTAAATACAATTTTTTTCATTCTATATGAATGAATTATTCCATTCCTATCTTGATTCATCTAATCCAAACGCAACACAATTTTTTTTAATAGGATTAAGGAGCCTTGTAAGCAAGGATTAAACATGAACTTCCTGAGCATTCGATTCTAGAATTACATATCCAAATCCCAGATCCCAAAAAAAGGATAGGCAATCAAATATTGCCCACAATTCAGCCATAGATGCACCAACTCCATACAGTTTTCGAGAAGTTTCAAAAATTCAGAATTTGTCAGAATTGCATAGAACTGATGCCACACCGGCAAAACCATCCTTCCTAACATTCCCATGCATATTAAATTTATTAAATAGGATTAAGGAGCCTTGTAAATAAGGAATAAATATGAATTTCCTGAGCATTTAATTCAAGAATCACATATCTAAATCCCAGATCCCAGAAAAAGGGATAGACAATCAAATATTGCTCACAATTCAGCCATAGATGCACCAACTCCATACAGTTTTCGAGAAGTTTCAAAAATCCAAAATTTGTCAGAATTGTATAGAACTGATGTCACGCCTGCAAAACCATCCTTCTTAACATTCCCATGCATATTAAATTTATTAAATAGGATTAAGGAGCCTTGTAAGCAAGGACTAAACATGAACCTTCTGAGCATTCAATTCTAGAATCACATATCCAAATCACATATCCCAAAAAAGGGATAAGCAATCAAATATTGCCCACAATTCAGCCATAGACGCACCAACTCCATATAGTTTTCGAGAAGTTTCAAAAATTCAGAATTTGTCAGAACTGTGTAAAACTGATGTCATACCTGCAAAACCATCCTTCCTAAGACTTCCATGCATATTAATTTTAACGAATCCAAGGGGAGGAGAGGCCGAGACACGAGCAAACATGGGTAGATCCAAGAATTTTTTCTAACAGGGACATATTTTAACTAATGTTTTGGTTTAAGTTAAATAAAAAAAACTTGAACTAATCATAATATTAACTAATCATAATAATATTTACAAATTACAATAAATATTCATAATCCAAACTAAAAAAATAAATTTCAAATAAAAAATATTTAGATACAATTTAGAAATTTACTTTGATTACTTATCATAGTTCAATTTGAATGATTCACCAAATGTTCAAAGTCTCAAACCAAATTTGATTTCTATATTCAAACAAAATCATGAATTAATTTCAAAGCATAAACTAGTTTTGGTATCTTTTTATAAGTTTCAAATAAGCTTTATTTGAAATAAGAGAAAGAAACCACTCAAAATTTATACTCAGAACACCAAAAATTATACTGGATCCATTAGTTAGATGCATGGAAGTAAAGTGATTATACCTAGAAATGAAGGGCTACTAAAGGCTCATAGTCATTTTTCATTTTTCATTTTCTATTATAAAATAAGGTAAAATTATTGTAAGCTATCACAATAAAAGACAGAAACTACTCAACCAAAATGATCATATTTTCAATTGAAAATTAAACAACCCAAAAACAAAAACACAATCAGACCAAACAAACAGTAACCACAATCAACCAAATCAATAACAAAAAAATTCAAACTTAAATCAAACAATTTCTCACAGTTCACACGCTGATGAACATTCAAAACAAAAAACTATACAAAAAATACAGAGAGAGAACCAAACCCCTAAAATCTAAAAACTAGATCAAAATCAAAAATTAAAGTACGTGCGATGGATGAGAGAGGGTTATAAAAGGTTTGAATGAATGTAGATAAACCATAAGGGAAAACTAGATGATTGAATTGGAAGCGATGTTTGCTCATTTGGTGTTCCTCTCACTCTACGTTGGTGTCTGATTGAGTTATTTAGGCGAAAGATGCGTACTTCTAAAATGTGGTGTATACTTCTAAGATTTCACCAAACTTTAAAACTAAGAAGAGTTTTGTACTTATATTTAGAATTGGTGTATGAAATTTTTTTTGTCCCTTCCAAGTTTAACTCTTTCATTAATCTGTCCCCTTGAGTATATTAATTTATATATCTACCCCTGCTCCTATATCTATAAAAAAAGAAAATTCTAGCAGGGGCAGCTGCCTATGTTGCCTCAAACAGATCTACACCTGTAAGTAGGGCAGTATGACGGAATTCCTCTACTTGGACCCAAATAAAGGAAGTTGGAAGCATCAAAGAAAATATGTTTAACTAGGGCTTCCAAGAACAAGGTATGAGGGGAAAGATGGAATTTATTTCGATGAATCCAAAGGTTCCATATAGCAAAACGAAAAAAGCAAACCCCATGGGGTACCTAAGAGAGGACCTGGAAGCTTAGATGAGGCATTTTTTTTTAATCCAATCTTGCATGCTACCGTCAAGAAATTCAAGAGAAACAGATATAGAGCTAAGTTCCACCCAGAAAAGTTTAGCAAAGGTACAGGATCTCAACACATGGTGAGGGGTCTCCACTTCTCTTCCACACATCTGACATCCTTTGTTATCAAGCCAGGGGAAATTAGATTTAGTAGGCAATTTATTGTGCATCACTTTCCAGATTAAGATTTACAATTTAGAGGGACAACTAAAGACCAGATCCACAACCAAGCCTAGTTAGAAAGAGTACCTGTAATGGAGGTGATTGCTCTATAGCTAATTTTACGCAACATCTTCCACTGTTAAAATGCCAGAAATGGTGTATTTGCTTAAGTTTGTTCAGGGGTATGGACATTACTTGAGTGCATATGAAGGGAGAATATTTTAAAGCTTATCTAATTTCCATTTTTTTGAATTCTGTATCAATGAAAGCACTCGGCAGGAGCTGGTCAGAATTCTGAGGGACAGACCTTATGAACAAGCTTCTAAGGTTATGGTTCCCACACCATTTAACATACCAGAATGATATAGAATCCCCTTTACCCACAATCCACTGAACCAATTGAAGTATCTGGTTTTTTAGCCCTAACAAGAAATTTCCAAGTTCTATAGTGATGAGATTTAGCCTCTGCCTCCCATATGGACCACCGTTTAAAATATTTTTGCTTAAAAGACTACGGCAATTATGGAATCAAGG
Organism: Hedera helix; assembly: GCA_947179155.2. Taxonomy (NCBI): domain Eukaryota; kingdom Viridiplantae; phylum Streptophyta; class Magnoliopsida; order Apiales; family Araliaceae; genus Hedera; species Hedera helix. Next base: position 35,974,532 of record OX359268.1, on the reverse strand, counting down.
TTTTCCCAAATGCTCCGAACCATGTTCATAGAAAAAGCAACACGTGATTCATAAGCTTGTCTAATCCTCAATCCTCTCTCCCGTTCGATTTAGTTACAGTATCCCAGTTATTAGCATGCCAATTTCCTGAGTTAGCAGAATGACCCAATTCCTAGCTATTATATCCACTTCAAAGCAAACACGAGATGGAATAGGGATTGTGATGGCCCAGGTAATCTCACGAAAATCCAACACGAGTCCACTAATCTACACAACTTTATGATGTACATGCAACATCACTCACCGATCTAAATTCTTCACATTTATATATATCACAAGAAAATGCTAGAAACAACAACTCCTCGCCACCTCCTGCTAACTTCAGTCTTTTTCATGCTATTGCCTCCCACGTTGGCCAATACAAGATAAGAATTGATTTCCAAATTTGAAATTTGACCTTTTGACCTTAAAAGCCAACCGTTGATTTTGATTATAAAAATTGAGCAGTTGTCTTTGATTATAAAAGTCAACCTCTGAACCCCATTGAGTCGTTACTATTAAATTTTAGGTTCCGGTTTTAACGGTGAAGTCTGCGTCTATAAATTTCATTCTGAATTCAATTAAGGTTTTAATTCTTAAGGACATTTTTTCCATTTTATATCAAAATCCCAACTTGGTTTAGTCTACCTATTTCTATCGCTCCTAATCCACTCAAGACATCCATTTCACCACCCATAACTTTGATTTATCAAAATTACAACCAATACTCGTCCTGATCCACATAAACCCTAATCTTTAGTTAATCTAGGGTTTATAATCCACAAATTTTAGTTTATTCTATTTACGATTATATTAATCGTGATTCATCGTTATTACATCATATTTATGTAATGCAGGTGATCTGAAATAGGGATAACTTGCATAGCATAATCAGGAAGGGAAGATAGAATAGATTTGACTAACACTGTGATAGAAGTACCAAAACCATTTAACGCCTGGAGCAAAGGTTGATTGACTAGAAAGAATCAATCTGACCTCCTTAATTAGTGTAACAGATTTGTTCAAATGTATAACAAATTTGTTCAAATATTGTTTTCATACTTATCTGTATTCTTTCTTAGTTTAGATGGTTCTGTGCATTATTGGTGAATATAAATACATGTAATTGTATTGTTATTTTAGTGAGTGAAGATAATATAATTCCCTCATCTTTTCCCTTCTGTTCATGGTATCAGAGCTGCGATCCAAAAATCTTCTCTACAATCCTTAAATCCTCTAATCACTTATCTTCTCCTCTCAAATGACCACCGTTAACAACCAAATTATTATTCCTAATTCCCAAGAACCCACCAAACCTCTTATCATGATCACCATCCACAACTCCATTAAACTTACGACAACTAATTACTTCTCTTGGAAACTTCAAATTGAGGCAATTCTCGTTGGTTATGATCTGCAAAAATTTATTGATGGCTCTCATCTGGCCCCACCTGAAAAGATCATCAAAGACAATATGGGAGAATCTAATCCTGAGCACACCACATGGGTTCGCCAGGATAAATTGATTTTTAGTGCTCTCGTTGGAACTATTTCACCTTCTATCATTCCTCTCATCACTCAATCCAAAATGTGTCACGAGTTCTGGCAGGTTCTGGCGAACACGTATGTTCAACCCTCTAGAGGCCACATCAAACAAATCAAAGATCAACTTAAACGAATCACCAGGGTGCACAGACCATATCCGATTACATGCAGTCCATCAAAGCTCGTGCCGATGAACTTGCTGTCCAGGGAAAACCTTTAGACCAAAAAGATCTCATTGAAAAATTTCTAGATGGACTTGATGATGAATATCAATCTGTCATTGATGCAGTCAATGGTCGTGAGACCACCATATCATTTGATGAACTCCATGAAAAGCTCATCAACAAAGAACTTACTCTCCGACAAAAGATCGGTCCATCTCCTCTTCCTGCCACAGCTAACCCAACAAATACCATAACCAAATCTGGGCCCCCTAACAACCGTTTCTCAACCTTCTCTCCGAAGACTGGTCAAGGTGAACAAAAACTTACTCCGAATGATCATGTCTCACCTCGTCCGTTTCTTGGCCGCTGTCATTGGTGCAGCACCAAGGGATATGTACTTGCTGCTTGCCCTAGTTTTCACCAAGTTGTACCAAATATGCAACCACTACCAAATTTAGGAAATCAATGGCAACCTCGTCCTTCAAACCCGTGGCAACCACGTCCCAACACCCCATGGCCGTCACGTTTATATCAACCTAGAGCCCATGTTGCCACCGCAAATAACACCACTAGTCACAATTGGCTTCTCGACAGTGGTGCGTCTCATCATGTAACTGCTGATCTTCAAAATCTCTCCCATCCCACAACATATGATGGCACTAATGACATTGTTATTGGTAACGACACAGGACTCCCTATATCCCACACTGGTTCAGCCACTCTTACAACTCCCTCTCAATCTTTTAATTTATCTAATGTGATATGTGTACCTGCCATGAAAAAGAATCTTATTTCAATATCTTAATTTTGTCGTACTAATAACACATCCATTGAATTCTTACCATCTTCCTTTTCTGTGAAGGATCTATGCACGGGGGCAATTCTTTTGCAGGGTCCAACTAAGGATGGTGTATATGAGTGGCTGACAGTCACCACTTCTTCGACTTCTCCACTTCTTGCCTTTTCCAATGTCAAAACCACCTCATCCGCATGGCACCATAGACTCGGTCACCCCTCTGCAGCTATTTTTAAGCATATTATGTCTCTCTTTAAGTTAGATTGTTCCAATGTCACTGATAACAATTCTCATTGTAATTCTTGTCAGTATAATAAAAGTCATAAATTGTCATTCTCTATTTCAATCATATCTTCCTCTACACCTCTTGAAATTTTATTTTCTGATGTGTGGACCTCTCCTCTCTATTCGATTGATGGTTACAAGTACTACGTTATATTTGTAGATCATTTCACTAAATACACTTGGCTTTATCCTTTAAAACAGAAATTCTATGTGTTTGATGTTTTTGTTCGATTCAAGGCTCTTGTTGAAAATCAATTCAAATGCAAAATTATTACCCTATACTCTGACAATGGAGGGGAATATCAAGCTCTTACAGGTTTCCTAGCCACCAATGGCATCGCTCATCTCACCTCTCCACCTCACACACCCGAGCACAATGGGTACTCGGAACGTCGTCACCGTCATATAGTTGAAACCGGGTTGTCTCTCCTATCTCATGCATCCATGCCATTAACTTACTGGTCATATGCTTTTTCCACTGCTATGTACCTTATCAATCGTCTTCCCACACCAACTCTTCAACTTCTCTCCCCATATCACAAGCTCTTTGGTCATCCAGCCAACTATTCTAAACTTCGCAGCTTCGGGTGTCTATGTTATCCTTGGTTACGACCTTACACACCTCACAAACTTGCTCCACGGTCATCGCCATGTGTCTTCATCAGATATTCTCTAACCCAAAGTGCGTATCTCTGCCTTGACACGTCCACCTCTTGCATATTCACGTCCTGTCATGTAAAGTTTGTCGAGTCTGTCTTTCCGTTTGTCTCCCTTAGAACTGAAAATGAGCATTCCCTGTCCGTATCTCCTTCTAACTGGTGTTTTATGACACTGCCGGTCCTTGACACACTGTCCTTAGTTGCTGACCCTGCCTCCCCGACATCCTCTACCTCCATGACTACCCAAAATACATCACCCCATTCCATTACCAACCCCTCCTCAATACCCATTACTGTTGACCCCGTAACTCCATCTCTTATTACCCAACCAGCTTCTCCTACTGCCACCCCTCCGTGTGTCATTGTCACTCGCTCCAAACACAATATCCACAAACCCATCCAAAAGCTCAATCTCTCAGCCCAACTTCACCATAATCTAGATACTAGTGAACCCACAACTGTCAACCAAGCCCTGAAAGACCCCAAATGGAGGCAGGACTTGTCCACAGAATATGATGCTCTGGTTCATAATGGAACTTGGGATTTGGTTCCTTCCGATCCTAACCAGAATTTAATTCCCTCATCTTTTCCCTTCTGTTCACACTGTTCTTCCTGCTGTAGAAAGGAATTTTGTTTTCCAAGGAAGCCAATCTAGCATTCATTTTCTCTAGAATGGATTGAAAATGAACTTTCGATGAGCTAGAAGCATCCCAATAATGTCATGAATAGTCTTTCTCAAGTCTCTTGAAGCATTTTTAGACACAAATAATTTAGATTTAGTTACACTATGCTTTAGACTTGAGCAAACAACAACAACAACAAAAAAACCCAGATAAAATAGCCATTACACTAGTTACCTGTGGGGGTTGAGCACGGCAGAGAAGTAAAATGTCATCTGCAAAAAAATATAGATGAGAGATACCACAATAAACTAAAAAGGGGAGATCAGATCTCGTTGTCTTATACCACAGTTAGGCTTAAAACTCAAACGACTCAGACCATAGCATTTAATAGAAACAGATGTGATACAAGATAAGAGAAGAGAAATAGTAATTTGCGGTAGCCTAACTTCATGAATGTTTCCTTCATATAAATTTCATGAAAGACGGCCATAAACTTTAGCCAAGTCCAATTTTGCCATAAGAAAGGCTCCCCTGCCTTTTTTAGATCGAAAATAATGTAAAATTTCGTTGGGTAAGATATAATTATCCGACGCACGTCATCCTTCTACAAAACCCGCTCACATATATCAAATTACGAAATGTTTATTTTAATTTTTTTATCCAACTATATATATATATGCATAATTAGCATGTCAAAATGAGTAACATTTATGCTATTTTTAGTAAACTTTAAGTTGATAAGAGTAATATTACTTTTTAAATATGTAATCTGTTTGTCAAAACATGTAAAAAAAAATTCAATTATGGTAACACATGTCAAATTACACAATATTTGTATCAAAATTTTATTCAAATATACGTATGTATAATCGGTATATCAAAATGAGTAACGTTTATGCCATTTTTAATAAACTTCCTCTCAATAAAAATAATGTTATTTTTTAAACATGTAATCTATATATCAAATCATGTAATCTTCTCCTCAATTACGGTAACACATGTTAAATTACGTAATATTTATATCAATTTTTTTTATCCAAGTGCATGTATTTATAATCAATATATCAAAATAAATAACATTTATGTCATTTTCAGTAAACTTCATGTCAATAAGAGTAATATTAATTTTTAAATACATAATCTTTTTGTCAAATCATATAATCTTTTTATCCAAGTATATGTATGTGTAATCACTATGTCAAAATGAGTAATATTTATGTCAATAAGAGTAATATTAATTTTTAAATATGTAATATATTTGTCAAATCATATGATCATTTCCTCAATTATGATAACACATAGTTCAAGTTACGTAATATTTGAGTCAAATTTTTATCCAAGTATATACATGTGTAATCAGTATGTCAAAATGAGTAATTTTTATGTTATTTTTAGTAAACTTCATCTCAATAAGAGTAATCTTATTTTTTAAACATATAATCTATTAATCAAATCATGTAATCTTTTTCTCAATTATAGGAACACATGTCAAATTACGTAATATTTATATCAATTTTTTTTTTTATCTATGTATACATATGTGTAATCAGTATGTCAAAATAAGTAACATTTATTATGTCATTTTTAGTAAATTTCATGTCAATAAGAGTAATATTAATTTTTAAACATGTAACCTATTTATCAAATCATGTAATCTTTCCTTAATTATGGTAATACATATGTCAAGTTATGTAATATTTGTATCAATTTTTATCCAAGTATTCCTATGTGTAATCATTACATCAAAATAAGTAATATTTATGTTATTTTCAGTAAACTTCTTGTCAATAATAGCGATATTACTTTTTAAACATGTAATCTATTTTGCTAAATCATGTAATGTTTTTCTCAATTATGGTACAAATGTCAAATTACGTAATATTTGTTCAAAATTTTTATCGAAGTATACAACACATAATCAGTATGTTAAAATGAACTTCATCTCAATAAGAGTAATATTATTTTTTAAACATATAATTTATTTGTCAAATCACATAAATTTTTTCTCAATTATAGTAACACATATATCAAATTACTTAATATTTGTATAAAAAATTTTATTCAAGTAAACGTATGTATAATTTATATGTCAAAATGTGTAAAGTATACGTATGTATAATATCATGTAATTAATCTTTTTCTCAATTATGATAACACATGTCAAAAATTAGTTGACTTACTAATTTTTAGTTGAATTAATAATTAAAATTAGTTTAACTAATCAGCAAAAATTCATACTTTCTTTAATTACAATATAGATAATAGGATTACGATATTAAATAAATATTTTTGCTATATTTTAATTATAATATTATTTAGATAGATTAATAACAAATTGACTTACTAATTATTTGTTACATATTTATTTAATAAAATGAATTACTTAATTCAATGAAAATTATCAATTCTAACATTAAATAAGATCTAAGTTCCATTTCAAGTTCATGAATTAGAATAATACACATTTATATACATACATCAAAATGTAAATAAATGATTATCTACATATATCACAATATTATCAATAATAATTGTATTTCTTCAAGAAACCGATTGTATAAAAAAGAATTACTTATGCACTTATCAACTAAAAAAGAATTGATATTTGAGTTTCAAAAATATTCATTTAAGATCCATTATAGTGTCAAATTTAATTGTATAAAGAAAATTGATTGTATAATAAAGCTCAAATGACAATTTTTAGAAAACAAATATCCTCTCTTATTTTTTTAGTTCTCTATGTAATATTCTACTCAAACTTACATTTATATTATAATTATAAAATTATATTACTAATCCTTGTTTTTTTGACTCAGTTGAACCGAATGAACCAAATTGTGCTTCTAATTTTAGTTTTCTTCTAAATTTATATTATATAAGTTCAAATTATATTTTTTGATATGAAATAAAACTATAAAATAAATTTCACTTTATTTTATCTAATTAAATCTCAAAAGGAAAAGAAAAAAAAAACTCATTTATGCATATTTAGGTTTAAGTATGGTAATTTTAGATTCTTAATAACAAATAAATATGTGTATCTAATTATTACATATCAAATAAAAATGAATTTTGTTCATGTTAAGATCTTAATTAAGCACCATTTCAAATTCCTATTATAGAACATTACAAATTTATATATATACATCATAATTATAAGCAAATAGTTGTATATATACATCCCATTACCAATTATAATGTCTTGTTGAGTTTATAATTTTAAAAAACAATTTAATTATATAGAAAATTATAATTATAATTATTGATATGAAATAAAACTATAAAAATAATTTTAACTTTATTTTATCTAATAAGTAAATCTTCAAAGAATGAAAAAAACTAAACTCATGCATATTTAGTTCTAAGTATAATAGTTTTTGATTCTCAATAACAAGTAAATATGAATACCCACCTATTAGTATTACATGCCAAATAAAAAAATATTCGTCCATTTTAAGATCTTGACTAATTACCAAATCAAATTCATATACTAGAACAATATAAATACATTCATTATAATTTTAAACGAATGGTTATATATGCACATTTCTATACCTTAAATTCATTTTGAGATTATAATTTTTAAAAATGCATAAATTATATGCAAAAAATCTTTCAACTAAACCCTAAATCTTAATCCTTAACCCGATGGGTTAAAAATATTAAAATTTTGATGATAACAAAAATAGTTAATAAAAAGAAAAAACTAAAAAAAAAATTAAAAGAATTTATTTAGAAAACCTAGGTTAGAATCCTCTCCGTAGGAATCAAATTGCATTGCATTTTATATTCTTATTTGAACTATTATGCTTATTAATATATTTTATAATTATTTTCTCACATAAAAATATTACTTCTATAAAAACTATTTTCATAAAAATGAGCTAAAATAAACCTTGGATCAAAAAGATAAAATATGAGCCGAAAGTTATTATTTGGACCGAACTTGTTGATGTCTTTGTTTATTTATTTGCTAAGCTTATTATTTAAGCCCAAATTCTTGGAATGGGCTGAGTACCTTAAATGATTAAAAGGCCTACATATTAGCTTAGCTCATAAAGTCCAATAAAGGAAAGAAGATTAATATCTTATTAAGGATAAATGGTGACCATTAGATCTAAGTCTTCTAAATCAAATCCTAGCCATCCATTCTTTCATAATTTGCTTATAAATACCTGCTTCATTTTCTAATCTACCTCCAAGTAAAAATACCCACATACTCTCCCCATAATTCTCATCTCTAAAAATTCTTTCAAAAGCTTGATTCTATGTGGGGGATTCAGGAAGTGAGTGATCAAAGTTGCAAAAGAAGTTCATCAATTTTACACAAACGAATCACACTCTCATATATTTACACGTTTTACACTTAATTTTATGTTTGTGTTCGTTCACTTTCTAAGCTAGTGTTTAAGATCTGTAATTATAATTGCTTATACATTCATATTGACACTAATAGCACAAAGTTCTAGCATTTTTATTTATTCATATGTGTGATTATTCAAGTTATTATTATATTGAATATCTTTAATAATTTGAATATAAATATTGCTTATATATTAATCAAATTTTTACACATAGTCATTTCAAAGAAAGTGAGAAATTAGTGATAAATTTTCAAGCTCTTTTAGATACTCATTTATACTTAGGAATCTAGATTCTATTATCTTGAAAAATTGATACAAGACAGTTTAATTATTGAGATTGGATAACCTGTCTATTCTTAGTGCATATGACTTTTATCCTTATTACTTTTACAAGAAAACTTGGCTTTTGTTTATAAAATAAGGATTAATATATAGTCATCTATTTGAAAGTGATAATTACTTAACCAACTTGATCCTAAACGTATAAATTGATATATTTATTGTGATCATTAATTTATTTGTCAATTATTATACTTGCAAGATCCGAACTACAACTGTCATTATTATATATACTGTAAAATGATATAAGTAACATATTTGTGGTCAAAATGTGTTAATCGGCTTATTTGAGAAGCAAAAATTAAAACACACGAACAAATTTTTAAAACAAAAAGTAAGAATATGTAGTCTTCTAATGTGTCAGGAATTAGTTGAACTTGATTTCAAAATTAAGACCTTGGAAATGCCAAGTTTGAGTTTCTAAATGAGTGAGAAAGAAAATAAATATCGAGACCAGCCGAAAAAGTACAAACGCTCTAAAAAGGATTTTTACTAGTAAAAAAATTTTAAATCTTGGAGAGAAGTTTGAAAATTAAAGTCGTTATACATATCAATTAGAAATATATATAACGTAGCAAGATATATTGTTGAATTTCTTTTTTAATATTTCTCTATCTTTATCTCTTTACTTTACATGCATAATATTCAACAAATATTTTTACAAAATTACATAGGGATTTAATAACAATTTTTTTTTTTAAAAAGGCCAAGATAATATAAAAAGTTAATTAATCTATTCCCCGCCTAGACTAATTCTAATTAATTCGAACTTAACACCACCTAACCCTTAACATTTGATATGAAATTAAATTATAAAAATAATAATCACTTTCCTTTAGCTAACTAGATCTTAACGGGAAAAAAATATTTTCTTTGCCCCAAATTATAGGACCAATATTAACTTTTTAAATATTTTCAAACTCAAATTAGACCTGATAAAGGAGCCGAATTAACCTAAACGGGTTAGATCATGCAGTGAACTGGCCGAGCTAAAATGGTCCAGGTTTTTTTGGATAAGAAATAGGCAGCCCATGTCCGGACGGGCCATTTGATTATTTTATTTTACTCTTTTATTTTATTATTTTTTTTATACAATTATGACACATAACATAATGTTTTGCTCTTGGGTAATTGAGTGTATTATGCAATTTGTTTTATTCAATAAAAATATATTTATTAACAAAAAAATATTGAAAAACTTATGCTTAATTAAAAAATAATTTTAACTTTATAAAATATTGTGAGAATTATTTATTTAATTAAATATGTGAAACTAATAACTGTAATTAAATACTAAGTGACTAATTTAAAAAAAAATGCTAGAATCATATCACAAACACATTACACATGTATGTATTTATAATGTGACAATTATTTGGTTATACATATAACGTATTATGGTATGTGCAAATATATAAAAATATAATTAGTTAATTATTATTCTTTATTAACATTTGATAATCAATAATATTTCAAAATTTATCTTATGTAAGTTCTTTCATATCTAATAGCTATAGGTTTGGAGATAATAATATTGTGAACAAATGAAGATAATATTTGTTCCATTAATAGATCTAGACGATTAATAAATTAAGTTATTTTTAATATTTTTTTATATATTTATGTATTTGCCTTTTTTGTAAAAATAAATAAATAAAATAATTGGGGTATGGGACGGGCCAAAATGACTCACTTTTTTTTTTTAACTGAAAAACGAAAACCCGTAGCTCACTTTTATCCTGGCAGGTCAAGCCGCCCTGCGGGCTTAGACCATTTTTATCAGGTCTATTCAAAATTAGCATAAATTTATTTTATGTCAATATAATTATGAATATTATAAATTACTTAAAAAATAATATGGATTATAAGATTTATTATTTTTAAAACTTAGATAAATTATATTAATTTTAAATTAAATTTTTTTATTAATCTTATAATTTAGAACGGAGTGAGTACTTAAATTTATTGATACATATTTAATATAAATGTGATACCTTTAAATTTTTAATAACAAATAAATATCTAGCTTTTTTTTAATTAACGCAAGGAATGGAATGAAAAAGGAGAAAGAAGTATTACCGATTAGAAACTTAAAAATGACTTATGATTATTTTTTTTGAATAAGTATTAGTGTATAATATTTAAATATTATATTTTATCTAAATTATTATTAAATGAGATATAATATTAAATATTTATCATATTTTATGTTTTAATAATTAAAATAAATATAATGTTTAATTTTGTGTTTCTAAATTTATTTTTTGTTTTGTGGGTCTTTTGCGGGTCAGTTTGGTTGTTGGTATATTCTAGGTAGTATTTTTATATATTCTAGGTAGTTTTTGACTTTTTCTAAATATTTTGTCACGAAACCCATCACTAATGTGTCAATTTTTTATTTGATAAATTAATAAAATAAATTATTTTTTGTGATTATTTGATAAATTAATAAAATAAATTATTTTTTGTGACGTAGGTACATCAAAACAACTATGATGTGACGAAGAAATTTCCATATTTTGTTAAAAAAATATAAGAGTAATATAGTAACGAACTGGGTGAAATCCCGAGTTCAAATCAAATCACAACAGAATAAAGTTCACTGAACTGTCTCAATATTATCTTCTTAGGTCATCTTAGCTCACCACATGTTCACCCAAAATATCATGACTGAAGGTATTAATGATAGCAACTTGGATCCTTATAAATACATCTAAATATTTCACATTAATTTATGTAGAACTGGGGTGTTACAAATATGATGATTTTCATTTATTAACTTTGAGAATTGCGGGTAAATTCAATCTTTTGGCAAGCCTAGATAATCAAATGTAGATTTGAAATCATCCGGACTCAAGTTTGAGTCCAACATAATTTTAAATATAATATAATATTATTATAATTATTATACAAATAACAAAAATCAACTAAATAAATATATTTTAATAATTTATTATTATTATATTATAATTTTATTGTATTACATAAATTATTTTATTATTTAAAATTTTTATTTCATGAACTACACCGGCACGGGCACCGAGTAATGTAGACTTAATCTGATCAGCATGTGCACTTTACAAATATGGATGGAGGGAGAGGAGGGTAACGCCGATGGGATTTCATTCTTATCACTTACTCCATAATAGTACCTCCAAATTCACATACAGTGAACCCCCTCCCGCGGTCTTTATAAGCACGTGATAAGATATAAAGTCTCACGTTGTATAACTAATATTTAAAGGCTGAATATATAATTTAAAAGGCTACCTAACTCCGACGTTGAGATGTGTTGAGATATAAAATATATAAAAATCTCAGATTGAGACATGTTGAGATTTAAAATACATAAAATCCCACATAATGTTGATATTGAGAGGGTGTCGACATATAAAATCCCACATAATGTTGATATTGAGGGTGTCGACATATAAAATGTTGATATATAAAATCATAAAATCCCACGTTGAGATATAAAATATATAAAAATTCAACATTAAGACGTGTTGAGATATAAAATCCTCCATTGGGTTCTTAAAATGTTGATATATAAAATCCTACGTTGAGATGTGATTGACATATAAAATGTTGATATAATTGGTATGTGTTAAGATATAAAATATATAAAATCTCACATTAAGATATGTTGAGATGTGTTTAACATATAAAATATTGATATAAAAAGATGTGTCTCAGAGATATAAAATATATAAAATCCCACGTTGGGATACGTTGTTGAAATGTGTGACATATAAAATGTTGATATAATCGAGATGTATTATAAAATAATTTGGGCTCAATTTGTATTCGCTTAACTAAAAATTTAGTTATATATTATTTAAATATAAATAAAGTTTAAAATTTAATAAATTATTTAAAAAAAATTAAATTGTAATTTTCTATTGATACTCAGATTATATTCATTCAAAAAATTCGAGATCGTGTCCAACTAAATAACTAAATGAATTTCATTTAAATTTTATTTTATATCCAATAAATTTTATAAATTAAATTTAAATAACTTAATAATCGATTTAACTCAATTTAATTACGCCTTTAGATTTTTGTAGTTTAGGTGGATTTTGTTTTGCAATAAAATATACTGTCAACATATTTTAATTGTGAAAATGCTTAGTTGTATGGAGATTGATGTCATACTACTGAATCCGCATGCCTAAAGGTTTGAGCATATATGTTGTAGATTTTTTTATTTTTTTTTATATGTTTTAATGCTGTTGACTGTAATTATCATATTTAATGTTAGAATCTATTTTAAATATAAAATTATTAGTTTTTTATTCTACTTATTTAAGAGAGAGGAGATTTTAAAATTAAATTTTATTCCCCCCCTCAAGATTCATAATTATAAAAGAAAATTATTAATTTTTTAATTTTTTGATATAGTAGGGACACCCCCAAATACTTATAAATTCAAAATTTGTTGAAATTGAGAATTAATGGCAGGAGCCATTAATTTGAAATTACCAGCACTTTTATGAGTTCCTTTTGCTCATTAGATCGGTAACTTAATCAGTTGAGGTTAGAAAATTTAGTGGTGGTTTCTCTTAGTTTACACTACTTGGTTGTATTTTTCATTAATTAGAAAATACAGTGAGCAAGAAATGGGCCTTCAACCCCCCATGGACGACTATGTTTCTTACCCAGACTGACATGTGGACACTATCTTTTTCATCATGTGCGACATATATGGAGGACCAATAAGAGCGCAGGGAAATCCTTATCTCTTCCATAAAGGCTGTAAAATAAATTCAACGATTCGAGTTTGATTTATATCCGTTAAAAAAATCGTTTTGAGCTTAATTTAAAATTTAAATATGAATAAAGTTTAAAATTTAATAAATTACTCAAACATCTATAAATTATAATTTTCTATTGATACTCGAATCATATTTGTTCGAAAAGTTCAAACTGTTCGGGTTCGATTCAAAATTGTGCCTTATTCGGTAGCTAAACGAGTCTCAATCAAACTTTATTTCATATAAATTTTATGAACCAAATTTGAGTAATTCAATATTTGACTCGATTCGTTTATACCCTTAACTAATAGGATAAATGTAATCTTATTTAAAAATTGGGCTTATGTTTTTCATTTTGTCTTATTTTTTGTCTATTAAAGTATATATGTTTTTATTTTTTTACTTATAATTTAATATAAATTTTTATTATCACGTGATATCTTAACAATTTTTATGTGATATTTTATGGGTCCAACTGCCTAATTTTGATCAGATATTATTGCCAGAATAGTATTTCCGGAGGGATCCAAAGGGAAGCTCTAATGAGGATTATACCTCCAAATTAACATTATAATCCACAATAAAAACTTTATTTACAGTTATAATATCAATTCATTCCACATTAATCGTGAGAACATTACAAAAATCACCAACTGTACGCACTAAATAAAACTTCATATATTATGAAAAAAATAAAATAATAACAAACTCAATCAAAACTGGTAAAAAATCGAATATAAAGTCAAAAGATTTTAAAGTCTCAGTATTAACCTTTTTACGTTAGATCTCGTTGACGAATGTTTCCATGGCGTTTCGGCGACGTCAAATTAGTATAATAATTTCGTAATTTAATAAGTTATTACTCTGATATTTATTATATTTAATTTATTTTCAATTCAATTTTGAATTGATGTTTATGTCCGTAATATAATAAATAATATAATATTATAATTATTACATAAATATTAAGAATTAATTAAATAAATATATTATAATAATTTATTGTTTTTATATTATAATATTATTATATTATATTAAAATTTTATTCGATGAACCAAACCTCACCTCAAATATTAAACACCGACACTGGAGCACCGATAAAGTAGACTCAATCTAATTATTAAACGCGACACCGACACCGACACAGGCACTGGCACTGGCACTGGCACTGGCACTGGCACTGGCACGGGCACCGAATACGGTAGACTTAATCGAATCACCATGTGCACTTTACAAATATGGATGGAGAGTGAAGAAGATACAATGGGATTTCACCCTTGTCTTGTCTCTTACATAAATAGTAACACCTCCAAATTCACATAAAGTGGAGAAATGTTATGCACAATAATATTTTGTAATTATTTATGCAATAATTTTTGTTAAAAATAATAGGACCCACTATATAAATGACGGGTCCCGTTATTTTTTGTGAAGGTAAGCGTATGAATAAATGTATCGATAAGTGTGATAAGTGTATGTAACAAAGTTTCATAAAGTGCCCGTTTTTTTCTAATCATATGTTGAAATATAAAATTTTGCATCGGACAACTAAAAATCTAATATATAATTTTAAAAATTATTTTAATTAATTTTAAGTTAAATACTTTAATATAATATCATAACATGCATCATCATGTGTTAATCTAACGGCTCACATGTTTTGCGTCGCTTAATTAAAATTATACACATAAAAGGAGTGTTGAAATATAAAATTTCAGATGTTTGACTCAAAATTACTTCACACGTGAGACGTGTTAAGATATAAAATTTTATATTAGACAATTAAGATATAAATATTAAATGTATAACTTAAGAGACTACTCTATTTATTGCTAATTAATTTTAAGTTAAATACTTCAATTTTTTTTTCTCTTTTTTTTTCCTTTTTTTTTTGGAGGACTTTATTACATAGTATAATAGCATAAATTGTACGAGTCAATTGAAAAGTTTAGATTAGTCCTAAATTGAGTTGACTCATAAATTTAATTAGTTGATATTTTTATTTATTTATTTATTATTTTATACATATATATCAAAAATTATAATACTCATCAATTTTATTCATTTAGAATCCTTTTTAATTTTTCTTCTTCTTCTTCTTCTTCTTCTTCTATTTTATATATATTTTTATTTTTATTATTTTTTATTTTCAATTCTATCCCTTTACCTGATAAGAATCATTTTCAATTCTATTTTTCTTATTTTTTATTTTAAATATAATTGGTAGTTTTTTTTATAAAGATTTGTTGTTCAATTACAGGATCCCTGTCTTTATAACTTATGATATTTTAATTATGTGTTTAGATTTATCAGATTAGGGAGCCTCAGTTAAACACGGCACCCCTCTCTCTATTTGTGCACCTCATTGATAGACTATGCATTATTTTAAAATTAATACTAACAATAATCAACTAAACATTGAGCGCATCTTTTATATTAAAATTATTAGATACATTGTATTTAAACTTTTACTTTTCAGACTTACCAAAGGCATAATTTTGACCTTTGGTTCCCGTGACCCGTGAACCTAAATATCTCACTAGAATAGGTCTGATAAAATATAGTTATGAATTAATTTTAATTTATAAAATTTAATTATGATTTTATTTAAAAATTAAAATTATATTATTTATTTTTATTATAAATTATGTAAATTAAATTTTATAATTATAAACTAAATATAAATTCAGTCATATTTTATCTCTCATAAATAATAAGTGGATTATATACAAAAAGTCAAAGTCTGATAACTTTTTCCTACAGGACCTATCTAATATTGAACTTAATGGGATTCAAAATTAATAAATCATTTTGGACCCTCCCCCGGTTCCCAACTTAATGGGATTCGAAATTAAGAAACCAGATTGGACCCCACCCTGGCGATCGCGTGGGGTTTGTGTGTGTCTATATATATATATATATATATATATATATATATATATATATATATATTAAGGATAACTCGTGTTTACGGTATAATTAATATAATAATTGAGTATTGTATCTAATATTTTTAAATTAAAAAATCTAAAATTATTGTACATTTATAGTTCTATAATAAAATTGAGAGTTTAGTCATTAATACAAAAAGATTGATACTCAATTCAGTCATAATTTTTTTTTAAGCAACTATTAATGTGTTACTCATTCCCAACTTAAAATTAATTCTTGGTAGGTTTGAGCAATTAATTGATTAACAATAGCAGACTCAAATTTGTGTAATGTAACATTTTCGGGTATCTCACATACTTTTCTTTTATTGACAAAAACGGAATGAGAAGTTAAGCAGCATTTATTTGCATCCAATATCTCTAACTATCGATCAATATGATCCATGAACAGTATTTTCTGTGAAAAAATGGTAGTACTGCAAGCCATTTAGTGGGATCCAATAAAGAAAAAAAAAAGATGTAAAAATTCAAAAGAAAGATTTTTGCATATACACCCAAAATTATAAAATGAGTTATCTAAGTCCAAACAAAAAAGTATTGTTATCGCATCAACTAAATCGCATCACCATAACATTTTTTTCTCTATATTTTTTTTTGAAATTGGACAAAAGATTCTCATACCATGAATCAGAGCCTACTACAATAGTTGCTTTCGATATAGCCTGCAAAAATACCAAAAAAAATGACATGTAATTGCCCGTGCCTGAAGGCACGGTATAGATTAAAATTTTAAAAATACTCTATTACCTAAAGACTCTTTACAACATAAAATAACTTACAAATCAATTAGAATGAATCTGAGCCGTCCATGTGATTTTCCGCCCAAATCGATTTGCATGTGAAAATATAACAACCGCAATACCCGAAAAACAGAAAAATGGCGTCAATACTAAAAGGGTGACCCATGTTGTTTACCTGTAATTTTTTTTATTTATTATAATTATAATTATAATTACAATTACAATTACAATTACAATTATAATAATAATTATTATTACTATTATTACTAATATTATTATTATTATTATTATTATTATTATTATTATTATTATTATTATGAGACAACATGACCGGGACGGTCAATGAGATAGAAGGGGTCAATACCAGTCTCAGGGATATATGAGACAATATGACCGGGTCGGTCAAGGGTATACAAGGGGTCAATACCAATCTCAGGGTTATATGAGACAACATGACCGGAACGGTCAAGGAGATACAAGGGGTCAATACCAGTCTTAGAATTATATGAGACAACATGACTGGGTCGGTCAAGGGGATACAAGAGGTCAATACCAGTCTTAGGGTTATATGAAGCATCATGGATGGTTCAGTCAGGATAAGTTTTGTGGTTGACAGATACGGAGTTGGTCAGTTTTGTGGTCCGTGTAATTTGTGTTCAGTTGGCTTCAGTTTAGTTCAACCAGTTTGAGTTCGATCGGCTTTAGTTTGGTTCGACTAGTTTTGGTTCAGTCGACTTCAGTTTGATTCGGCTAGTTTAAGTTCAGTCGACTTTCGTTTGGTTCAGCCAGTTTGGGTTCGGTCGGCTTCAGTTTAGTTCGGTCAGTATAGGATCATCGGCTTCGGTTTAGCTCAATCAGTTTGGGTTCGATCGACTTCGATTTAGCTCGATCAGTATGGGATCATCGGCTTTGGTTTGACTCGATCAGTTTTGACTCAATCGGTATGGTTTGCCCAGTTTAGGTTTGGTCAATTCAATTATTTGAGTTCGGCAATTTAGGTCGAGTTAACAGTTTTGAGGTGGTTCGGCAGCTTTGAGTTAGTAGTTTGGTTCAGCTAGGTAGGTTCACTTCGCAGTTTATTCGGCGGGTTCGAAAATTTGTATTGCTGGTTTGGAAGTCGATGGGTTTAGTGGACTTTTTGTATTACTCTCCTGTTATAAGTTTGTATAGCATGAGAGTGGGGGACAATGTTAGGGTGTAAATATTTAGGTGATGACTCACCATTTAGATATTTGTAAAGTCATGCAAGTGGAAAGATGGTGACAGTTTTACTTAATTAAATTTTTGGGGTAATGGGACACTGTCCTAAATATATTTGTAATAGTTAAAAATTAGAAGGGGAGAGGCGGTCACTTTATATGTTTTATAAACTGGGAGCCAGGGAGAAAAGAGGGGGATCGAGATCAGTAGAGTGAATATACATCACACACAATATACAAACACCAAATCCAAAAGAATATTATAACGCTTCTAGTATCATTTTTAGTGAATTTCGGAGATCTCTCTCGTGGTTTTTTTTTTATTTGAATTTTCACGTTAATTCTTGTGTTCTTATATTTTGAGTTTTTTCTTTATAATACAATTTATATTTTTAATATGTATTGACATACTTTTTAACATACTCTTTTAATAATTTTGTCAAGTATAAAATTGGACTCAACACCACGAAATATGATAGTCCTTATAGATTGAATTATCATTAATTATATAAAATATGATAAGAAATCGTAAAGAGAGCAAGCTACACCTAACTTAACCTATTCAATATCCGATTTAAAAAGAATTTAGATTGTAGTTTTTTTCTCTTTCTGTATAAAGTCGGTCAGTCTCGACTCTCGATATTGGGCAGAATCCACTGTCAAAAGATGAGACTCTTGTATGTACAGTAATCCTCTATTTCCCTATTGATGGACCGTTGCTCAAAAAGACCGGCAAAAGTAACATTTTTTAGCACGTCTTTTAATTTGCTTAGCTTTTTGTTTATTTAAATTTAATGTTTCTGAATAAGTTCAACTTTTACATTAGAAAGCATAGTAAGCCTCCACCCCTCAAGTACCATGTTTCGTATCCACACGGAGGACCACACAGCACCATCTTTTTCGTCGCGTTCTGGAAGAATAGTTTGCACATGGAGGGCCAGTTAGGGCGTAGGGAAATCACGTCTCTTACTTACATAATAGTAGTAGTACCTCCAAATTTGAAAAAAAAAGGGCTTGTGTTTCTCGTTGTGCATTGTTTTTCAGGTATTCGTTGATATTAGGGGTCCACTGAATTATTGATTTCTTTTCCAATCAATTTGTAGAATTTTTTACACATGGTGGGCTTAGGGGCTCAAGGAAATCTTATCTCTTACATATTGGTAGTAGTACCTTCAAATTTAATAAAATGGGGTTGTGTTTTTCGTTGTGCATGGTTTTTTTCCAAAGTTATTTAATTAGTAGGGCTTGAATTCACCAACCATGATCCACCAGGGTAGTCTTTGGAGATCTCATGTGAATAGCATTACTAAGTAATTAGAAAAAAAATATTTAATTTATTCAATTAATGCGTATTAACAATTTGTATAATATAAATTATTAATATTTTATCTAAATAAACAAGATATTTTTTTTTATCTAATTACATATCATTATCATTTGCCTAGTTCAATTGTGTTTGATTCTTCAATATGAAATGAGTAATACCCGGATGTGAATTACATGAATTCGGACTTCATATATCCATCAACGGTCTCATCTAATATATTAGTTCTTGATTATTTTATTTATTTACAAAATTAATGACAAAATGTATCGGTGTCTGATAAATTTTATTCACCTAAAAAATTAATTGTAAGAAATAAATAAATGATCAAATAATATGGCACAATAGTCTTTTCGGAGGGATCTAAATGGAACTCAAATGCTGCATATTTAACATAATAATACCTCCAAAGTCCAAACAGGGACGAAGCCAAAAAAATATTCCTAGGGGACCGGACAAAATGTGGCTAGGAATTTTTTATTTTTATATTTATATATTTACCATCAAAAATCATTTATATATAATTTTAGGTCACGAGTTTCTTTTTACTAGGACCTAACTGAAACAAAAAACAACTTTAAAGGTATTTGTGTAAATTACACACATAAACTTTAGAGAGACCTGAGTAAAAATCATTAAAATTTGAAGGACTTAAAGCATAATTTTAGAAAACTCAGGGGTAGGTAGCCCAGACCCACCAGGCACCAACGGGGTCCCCTCCGTCCCTAGCTCCATAAAACATAACGTGCTCGTTTTTTTCATTTTCTGTGCTTTTTGTTTGGAGGTGCGGATATTGAGATTTTATTAGGGAATTGATATTTTTATGAAGAA
Source organism: Hedera helix (assembly GCA_947179155.2). NCBI lineage: Eukaryota > Viridiplantae > Streptophyta > Magnoliopsida > Apiales > Araliaceae > Hedera > Hedera helix. The sequence continues at coordinate 35,953,937 of OX359268.1, read as the reverse complement.
ATTTAATATTTTAATAAAAAAATTATTGTTATAAGTTTATATTAATATTTTAATTGTTGTTGTATGTTTATAATAATAATTTTCTTATAAAAATATTAAATTCTCTTATAAAAATATTAATTCCCTTTTATTATTGAGGATCGCTTTCATAATCATATTACCCATCATTTTTAGGTGACAAAACTCACCAACTCCACTTAATAAACAAAACATCATATTAAGAAAAAGTAACATACTGACTCAAAAGTGGTAAAAATCGAATATAAAATCAAAGATTTTGAAGTCTTAACGATTTAAGTTAAGATCTCAATTACGAATGTTTTTGTTTGACAACTGTTTTTATTTTTTCATTTTTTTGAAATTAGAAGCAAAAAAAAATAGTGTTTGATAGCTATTTTTGTTTTTTTTAAATAAAAATAAAATTTATATTTTCACAAGATAATTTGATATTTTTATATAATCAAATGAGACTCATAAAAATATCGAATTAATTTATAAAAATATTATTTTTTATATGAAATTGCTAATTTTACAAACTAATTTGATATTTCTATAAAATTAAATAGGATCTATTCATAAAAATATCAAAATAATTCGTCAAAATATCATTTCTCTAAATAAATAAAGGGAACTAAAATCAACTTTGATAACAAACAAGTGAAAGTAGGGGTGTTCAAACAGTTAAAATCGAACTGAACCGAATCGGAACCGATATCAAAAATAGAAAAAAATGAATATCAAAATCAGAACCGGTACCGAACAAGTTAACCGGTTCGGTACCGGTTATTAACCGAAAATAATAATAATAATTATTAATATTATTATTATTATTATTAGTATTAGTATTATTTGTATTATTATTAGTAATTATTTATTAATAATAATAATTATTATTATTAATATTATTTTTATTTTTATTAGTATTATTTTTATTATTATTAGTAATTATTTATTATTAATAATAATTATTATTATAAAAAAAAAAATAACCGGTACAACCGGTTCGGTCCGGTATGTACCGAACCCCCAAAACGTCGAACCGGTACAAATTGGTATACCAAATCGGTTGATTTTGTATCGAACCGACATGTTCGGATGCTAAAAAATTAAAAAAATTAAAAATTTTGAACAGTCTTAAGTGAAAGGACAAAAAAATTGTTTCTTTAATGTGACAGTACAATAAGTGACTTTAACTTAATGAAGTACGGTTATTAAATTTTGTCGACAAGAAAATTTCAAACATAAAAGCAAAACCTACTACCAAACCAACCAGCACTGACACGGAGTAAGTGAGACTCTTATTATATAATATGGAGCGTCAATAGGTGCCCATGGGATTTCATAATACCTACCTCCAAATTCACATAATAAATTGCTCGTTTTTCTCTTTCTGTACTTTTTATTTTATTTTTTGGAGATACGGATAATGAAATCTGTCCCTTGGGAGTTGGCTTTCGTTCTTAATATATTGAGTATATATATATATATAGTATGCTTGGTTGATTACTTATCACATGTTTTCTTCCTAATTTAACAATCAAAATTTCAGTGTCTCAAATTATTTTATTAAGATCCACTTGAATTCCAACTTGTAACGGACGGAGAAAGTTACCGAAACGACCTCCTCCAATTGTCACCACCTTTATATATATATTACACAACTGAGAATAGACGACATTAATTATATGTTTACAACTCCCCCCCTATATATATGTTACAATTAATACAGACTTAACGTGTGGATGGGACATTATTATTTTATTAATATTTGTCTTTAATTTTAATAAGACCCGTTCTGAAAATAAAAAAATAATAATAATAGTTGACGAAGAACATGTATTATTATGCGGAGAATCATATGCATAATTTGGGAGATAAGCCCCCCCTATAAAATGATAATTTAAATTGGAGTAGTTTTCTTTCAGGGTAGTATAAACTCTAACTAATTGATTAGAATTAAACTAAAAACAAAAACAAAAACTCGGACTCATGGCATTATTAATAGAAAAAACACTTTTCCTAATTTAAAAATCAAAATTTCAGTGTCTCAAATTATTTTATTAAGATCCACTTGCATTCAAACTTGTAACAGAGAGAGGTTACCGGCACGACCTCCTCCAATTGTCACCACCTTTAAGTATATATATAAATTACACAACTGGGAATAGACGACATTAATTATAGGTTTACAACTTTCCCCTATTTATATGGTACAATTAATATTTTCTTTAACAAACAGAAAAATAGAAGAAAAAAAAACAGTAATATAACAACGAGATAAATTCAGATTGCTTAGTTCAACACACCCAGAAGCATATCCGGACATAAACTTCCGGGTGCTATACACACATTAAACATTTCTGGACATGCAACTTCCGGGTGCAAATAACAAGTTACAATTTACAAAATAATCTTCTAGAACAGGAAATAAGGTAAATCATCTCAATTAATTTTCATAGATATTACTGGACAATGTAGTACGGCAGCCGGCATTTTGGCCCCACTATTTGTTGGTAATTTCCACTAAAATAGATTTTTCCTGTTACTCCCTCCCTTCTCAAATAGATAATCTAAGGTACAGTTTTTTTTTATTCTTAAAATGATGACCTAAGGTACAAATAATAAGGGATAAATATATTATTTAGTAGTCGATTAATGTGAAAGAATAGAAGGACACGTTATTTTATATAAATTTATGGGATCATTAAAGATAAATTAAAGAAAAAAAATTATCCTATTTTTTTCTTCATTATACTTTTTTATTTAATTTATGTAAAAAACGTACTTAGGTTATCTTTTTAAAGACGGAGAGAGTATATAGCAAGAGAGAGGGATAGATGCATGATTTATGTTTCAATCAACTATATAATTAAATATACAAACTTGATTTTATCAATTTTTTTGGTAAATATAAGTAGACAACATTCAAACACTACATTAATCTTAACCATTAAAAAGTGGAGCACATCATTGAAATTTGTGTCATACCTTACTTTTTAATAATGAACTTAGATGTAATGTTTGATTTTGTATTTGGATGTTATGTGTAGACTTGTCCATTTTTGGTTTAGCCTTTTGCTTTCCTATCCAAATTAGTATAACCACTATCAAATTTGTAACAATTAAATACTATCTAAATTTATAATGTATTTAAAAGGAACCTCAACCTGCTAGAAAAAAATTTAAAAAGATATTTTTGTTTTTATATCTCTAATAAGAAAAGGAATTTCTAAACGAATTTTTGTTTTTGCTTTTTTTCAATTTTAATACAAGTTTTTTTTATTACAAATTTATGTAAGATAATATATCTTAACAAATTTTAAGTAGGATAATTCTATTATTATAATTATTTTAAGATATTAAAATATTAAAAAAAATCTTAATATATCACGCGATTTAATTATATTGACATTAATCATGACTTTGGTTATTAAATTAATGTGTTAACAAAATTAAATTCATTAAAATTTTAAATTTTATCAAATTACAGGATTAATTATATTAATAATCTATGTGAATTTTTTAAAAACATAATACCTATAAAATTAGTTAAAAAATTATAATGCATTCACTATTAGCTAATTTGTATAACTAAATTAAATTTTATTAAACCTTGAGTTTTATAGTTCCATTCCGATTAGAAAATAAGATAAATTTTGTCAATATAACACTAATACTGAAATATATTACAAACTTAAGAATTTTTTATTTTTTTTTTATAATCATAACTAAATAAATATGCATTTTGTTAAAAAGCTTAAACAAAGAAACCTATAGTATATAATTAGATAATTTCTTATTTAAATAAATATTTAATATTTTAATAAATAAAATTATTTTTTTTAAATTTTAATTAAATATTTATCTAATATTTAATAATATAGCAAATTATTATCCACTTCGCGGCATAGAGTTGGTGAACTTATTTTTCAAAAATGAACAAATTCATTATCACCACAAAAAAAAAAAGTAAATAAATAAATAAATAAATCGAGATATTCATACGGGACATGGTGAAGGATTGCTATAAAATGTAACACTTCTACATCAATCTTTATACCCACCCAATTTCATGGCTTCTCTTCAATATTTTCCCACCCCCACCATTCCCTCTCCTACCTTGTGGTCAGGCTCATTCCAGTCCAAGACCTCGCAATTTTTCATAAACCAAAAGCGTAACCATTCCCATAAAAAAAATCCATGCCTGGCCAAAATTAACAACCAAGATGACAATACTACCCCTAGAAATGAACAAAATTCTACTCTTAATTATTCTCTAAGCAAGCTAGACCGAAGGAATGTCCTCCTCGGCCTCGGAGGGCTCTACGGCAGCGCCACCGCCGCCAATCTCAGCCCTGACGCCTTGGCTGCTCCGGTGGAAGTCACAAAATGTGGCGAAGCTACCACCTTACCTAAAGGCGTAGCCAAAATAGATTGTTGCCCCCCACCCGAAACCATCATTGACTTCAAACTTCCCCCACCACCCAAAATCCTGCGAGTTAGACCCGCAGCTCATTTAGCTGACGAGAAATACATAGCCAAGTATTCAGAAGCCCTCGCCCGGATGAAAGCACTCCCCAAAGACGATCCTCGTAGTTTTGCCCAACAAGCTGCTATCCATTGTGCTTATTGCGACTCCTCTTATCAAATGGTCGGATTTCCAGACGTTAAAGTCGACGTCCATTTCTCGTGGATGTTTTTCCCATTTCATAGATTATACTTGTACTTTTTCGAGAAAATTTTGGGGAAATTAATTGATGATCCTACTTTTGCTCTGCCATATTGGAACTGGGATTCACCTCCTGGCATGCCAATTCCAACCATGTTTACCAACCCTAACTCACCATTATACGATAAACTACGGAATGCAAACCACCAGCCACCGTTAAAAGTTGATCTCAATTATAGCGCCAAAGTCCCCAGCCCTACGGATGAGAAAAAATTAATAGCAAGCAATTTGAGTATCATGTATAAACAGATGGTTTCAGGGGCCAAAAATCCTAAGCTCTTCTTCGGGAACCCTTATCGGGCCGGTGACCCGCAGAACCAAGGAATGGGGACAATTGAGAATCTTCCTCATACTCCAATTCACATTTGGACTGGTGATCCCACCCAGCCTAATGGTGAGGATATGGGTAGGTTTTATTCCGCAGGTCGAGACCCGATATTTTATAGTCATCATGCAAATGTGGACAGGATGTGGAACCTATGGAAACTTCTACCCGGGAGAAATAGGAAGGATATCAGGGATCCGGATTATTTAAATACTGCATTTATTTTTTATGACGAGAACAAAAGGCTTGTGCGCGCTACGGTGAAGGACTGTTTGGATACAAAGAAGCTGGGATATGTTTATCAAGACGTTGATATTCCCTGGCTGGGATATCGGCCTAAGGCGAAACGTGGTAAAAAAGGCAAATCGGGAATAGCAAATGCTGATGAATTGCCAATAGAGTATCCGAAATTGCTGGACAGTTTGGTCAAAGTTAGGGTTCCAAGGCCAAAGAAGTCGAGGAGTACAGAAGAGAAAGAGGATGAGGAGGAGATTTTGGTGATTGATGGGATTGAATACGATGGGAATGTCTATGTGAAATTTGATGTGTATATAAATGACGAAGATGAGGTGGAGAGTGGGCCGGATAATGCTGAGTTTGCCGGGAGTTTCACAAATGTGCCGCTAAAAGAGAACAGGAAAGTGAAGACCAGCTTGAATTTGGGGATAAGTGAGCTTTTGGAGGACTTGGGAGCTGAGGACGATGATGGGGTTGTGGTGGCAATTGTGCCTAGATCTGGGAAAGGTGAAGTTTCCATTGGTGGGATCAAGATTGAGATATCTTCTTGATGGATCTAGCTAGTTAATTAATTAGATGGTTTGGTTTGTTTGAGTTTTAATCTTTGAAGAGTCTTGTGTTGTTTACCAATAAGCTTCAGTGTAAAAGGAAGATTTAGTATCTGTCCTTAAATTTCTAGCTATTAACTCAATTTGATTTTTCATTTGCTGTGTATTTGGTTTTCTTTTTCTTTCTGTCAAATTATTAGAGCAAATTATGGCAAACAAAGAAGGGAATTAAAGATTAGATGTAAAGAAAAATCCAAATAAAAAAAATAAAAAATCACACGCAAGAAGTAAAAGATATTTTCTATAATAATATATGGAAAAAAAAAACAATCTTTAAGGTAGAAATTAAGAAGGAAAAAACTACCAAAATCCTAGTTATAATGTGTGTGTGTGTGTGTGTGTGTGTGTGTGTGTGTGAACAACCACCAACAATTAAACCTTATTTTTTCTTCTCTTTTGGGTCGCTGCAATTGAAATATAATTTTAGGTCGGGCTCGAACAAAAACTCCGAAACACACATAACATTAACTTTCAAATCTTCAACAAGGACCAGCTAGATTAATTGAGAAATTGACAGTAAAAGACAATAAATGAAGTTCTTTGTTAGAACTATATATGGGTATGGCTACTCAAGTTGTAATGAATTAAAGAACGATAGATATTTACATTTTTGTGGGTTCTGTATATTCAAATGATCATTTTGACAAAATCTGTGAGGGGGAGGGAGAAAGATCGACTGACGACATTCCATGTCAGCCTTAAAAAGTTAAAAACAACTAAATGCGATATTGATTTTTGAGTTCACGGTTTTTATCCAAAAATAAATTATTGAGCTAATAGGATACGAATATAAAAGCCTTGTAAACCATACTTGCCAAAAAAAAATTGTACCTTGCAAGAACAATTAAATACCTCCTTTTTTCGTTATTAATTATATATAATCTTATACTACTACTTAATAATCTCTAATATTTTTTAATGACGTGTAATAATTTTTGATGGACAGTTTTAGCTAGATTCTACGTAAATATAAAAAATAAAAAATAAAAACAGCATTTTATGTTAATTTAACATATATATTGAGCTATAATTGTTAGTTACCTCATTAATTGCAACTTCCTTTAGATATTCGTCTTTGTCAGAATACTTACTTTTCCTATTAAAATCGACAGTTGGACCACCATATATACATATGTCAAGTTCGTTGGAATTAATTTACGAAAACATGTTTTTAGTCATGAACATCTTTATATGGCATTTTCTAGATACACATTTTTGAATCGTATTACTATCCTCCTTCTGGAAGATGGATCGAATTGCACCACAAATATCGTTTATCCAGAAGTTTTGTTATAATACTCTTACGATAATTAAATGGGGAAGCGAATTTTTCACCGAGAACGATAGAGTATATACAATGAACCTTTGTAGATGGGACTGACGTAATCAGGTAAATCTACTTTTATATCACTATATCACAATAACTTTACTATTCCCACAATATAAATAATGTTAATTTTAATGTTTATGTCAGTAATTTATGTGGTTTTGTATTCTCTTCATTGGGCAAAATGTGTTCGTATTGATACGAAGACATTAAGGATATTAATATGTAATCCAGTACCGAACTGTCCACTTTTGATGATGAATAATTCACAACTGACCAAACAATTGTCTAAGTGTGAAATTCTCTCTTACTAAGACTATATTCCTCTGCTTCTCACGCAAACATACAACACACACAATACATGCACAAACACACACACGTACCTATAACTATTCAAATAGTCTCAATTTCTACTGACACACCATTATACTGCCACAAATGCATAAGTATGATTTAAATCATTAGTACCATTGAAATGGTACTAAGATAACTGTATTTTATTGTAAGTTTACATTCATTCATATCTTTTTTCTAAATAAATTGTTACAATATCTCTAAATTCTTACTTATATCAATCTACATCCTCCTTCCCCCCCCCCCCCAACCTACATACAAATGTGTATACTCATTTGTTTTTTAGATAATTCAATGTAAAGTAAGAGATCTTATGTTTCGTATTTACAATTGTTTTATTTTGACTTACATATTTCGATAATTTTTTTATTTCAAATATTTTCAAGTATACATTAAAGAATACTTGGTGTAAACTGTAAATAATACGAAGTTGTTTCTCTATTTTTGACGTGTATATTTTTTGTGGTCCTTCTTTTGTAAAGTTAACTAATTATATATGGTTATGATGATTTTGAGTATGGAATGATGATTATAAGTTTTGTATACAGTTTTAGATTTTTCTGGACACCTATTTTTAAAATAAACTCTGCCGAAATTTCTTGAAATTAGTAAAGACTGGCTTGATGTTTTGGTGCTTGGTTTTGGTGCTTGGATATTTTCGACATGTGTATTGTTGGTATTCCGTCTTATGTACCGTTAACTAATTATACATGATATGATGATTTTTTTGATAATTGTAAGTTTTTTTATACAGGTTTCTCTTTTTCTGGCTATCTATTTTTAAAGGAAACTCTGTTGAAATTTCTTTAAATTAATAGCGACTAGCTTGATTTTTTGGTGGTTGGATATGTATTGATGATTGTGATTTTTTTGGTATGGAATGATGATTGAGTATGATAATTGTTATGTCTGAGTCTTTAGATAGTATAGGCTGCAAAGAATATATATATATATATAATTCTTATGTAATGTAACATTTTAATCTACTTTTTTGTTATACCGTACCTTCGGACAGAAACAATTACTTGTATATATATAGTGCATTTTTCTTTGTCTCTAGACTGAAAAAAATCTTTCTCAGTGGAAATGGCCAACATATGGAGGATCCCAATTGCAGGCTTTAGTTCCGTACTACATAGTTCAATTCTTAATTAAGGGCATGCATGAAGAGCCATCAGTCTTGACCAAGAGCAATGAATATTATTTGGAAAGTATCATCTTTAAAAACTTAATTGACAAAGATTTATTTTATTTGATGCACTATAAGATATATTTCGTTAGCTGTGTCATCGATCCTTATTTCATGATATTTAATTAAGTGAATTAATTTGATTGGTTTAGTTGATTTAAATGAGTTGATTCAAACAAGTTAGTTTTTTATTCTATTTATTTTATCTCTCAATACTAAATTTTCTTTATTCATATAAATAGTGAATGAGTTTTACATAATTAAATATATTTATGTGAAAGTATCATTTTCTATATAGAAATATCAATTTTCTATCGGTAGAAAAATTTGGAAAGAGAGTACCTCCTGTTGACACCAAATTCTTTCTCTTACCGAAATCATCCGTCAGCAAGATACCTATACACTTAATAAATCATTAACACCCCACAAAACAGTCACGACTTAGGCCTTCCGGGGATGCTCCGGTGTGAGAATAAGTACAGACGATTAACGTCACAATGGAGAACTAAAAATATATGCTGAAAATATAAGATATTTGATAAATATCTTTTTACATGTAGAAAAGCATTACCTTATTTATTTGGGAGATTATTTGTATATATTCATCCATGTACCGTCAGACATCCCATTATTCCTTTACGAGTGGAAACATGATATCTTTATCTACTCATCCCATGCGGTCCAATGGAAATGAATATTAGAATGGATTATCCTCTGATTAAGCCCATCAAAGTAGATAAAAATAACCCAACCCAATCCTCACACAAAATAACCAGAGGCCCAAAGTTAAAATGTAAGGTCCAATAAATCACATCCCAACACCTCTATTAAACTTTAAACTATCTATTTCCTTTATTATTAATTGAGAGTCTGAGACACTTCTTCAATTAAACTAGCACAATTTTTTTTTTTTGTTTCTTATGGCTAATTAGGCAGGTTTGGTCTGGTAATGAAGCACAAGAGAAAGGTAAAATATTTTTTTGAGTATGCATGATAGACAACAAGAATCAAAGTTGCGAAAATGGCCATAACTCATTCTATCTCATAAAAAAAATGGTACGCCATTTGAGGAGTTAGAAAATAAATTTATAGACCATTCTAATGTCATCAAACTTAAATAGATTTAGTGTTACGACGCGGGTCAATTTTTGAGTTTAAATCAAAGTATAGTATAATAAAGGTCAATGCATTGTCTCAAGGAATAATATTTTCTTGAGTCATCTTAATCCATCACAGGCTCACCCAAAATATCCAAATTGAAGCTATTAATGATAACATCTTGAATTCTTAAAAACTCATTCAAATATCCCATATTAACCGATGTAAAATGTAACACGAAAATTCTAACATTCTCTTATCTTTTAATATATGTCAAGATTCGTTGCTATAAGATACTAGTTTATAGAAAATTGATATTTTCACAAACTTTTTTGTTATTTTCGCAGGATTTACCTATAGCGACGGTTTTAAAACCGTCGCTATAAACCTATTGCGACACTTTTATAGACCTATGGCGATACTTTTTACATGTAAAGTGTCGCAATAGGTCTATAGTGACGCTTTTAATATGTAAAGTATAGTCATAAGTATATAGCGACGGTTTTAAAACCATCGCTATAAGTAAGAAATTGAGTCCACCTGCGAAAATAATAAAAAACCCTATGAAATAAAAGTTTCCTAATTTATATTATTCAATGTTTAGTAGATTGGAAAAGGTAAGGTCTAAGTTAGGTTAATGAAGATAAAGTTCATATATCAATAACTCTTGGGTGTCGGTTCGAGCGACCAGTACCAAAAATAATTTTTTTAAAAAAAATAAAATTTTATAATATTTATTTTGATAATTTTTTTTATAAAATTTAAATTATATGTATTTGAATTACACCTAAATTATTAAATTATGTAAAAAAAAAAGTTGTTAAAATAAATATTATAAATATTTTAAGAGAAAATAAAAAAAAAATAAAAATAGACCGATCGCTAGGACCAATCCCCATAGGAAGACTTTTCATATATTACAATAAAAATATGTCAATTTTTGTTGTTAGTAAACAGTCATGTTCCATAAACGAATACAAATATTTGAACAATTGATTGATGCGTTGCTCATTACAAAAATAGACATAATTTTGTACAATATAAAAAATAATTGATGAAGAAAGAGTCACATGGCAAAGAATTCATATTACATTAAAGAAATTTAAATTGATAATATATGACTTTAAAAATTAGACCTGTCACTAGGATTGATCCTCTAGAAGGACTTTTAATATATTGCAATAAAAATATGTCAATTTTTGTTGTCGGTAAAGAGCCATGTTCCATACACGAATACAAATATTTGAACAATTGATTGATGCGTTACTCATTACAAAAATAGACTTAATTTTGTACAATATAAAAAACAATTGATGAAGAAAGAGTCACACAACAAAGAATTCATATTACATTAAATAAATTTAAATTGATAATATATGACTTTAAAAATTGTACCCGTTATTAGAATCGAACTCCCGGAAGGACTCTTCATATATTGCAACAAAAATATGTTAATTTTTATTGTTAGTAAACAGTCGTGTTCCATAAACGTATACAAATATTTGAGCAATTGATTGATGCGTTACTCATTACAAAAATAGACATAATTTTGTACAATATAAAAAATAATTGACGAAGAAAGAGTCACATGACAAAGAATTCATATTACATTAAAAAAAAATTAAATTGGTAATATATAATTTTAAAAATTAGATTGGTATCGGTTTTTTTAAAAGAACTCTTCATATATTACAATAAAAATATATTAATTTTTATTGTTAGTAAACAGTTATATTTCATAAATAAATATAAATATTAAAACAATTGATTGATGCGTTACTCATTACAAAAATAGACATAATTTTGTACAATATAAAAAAAATTGATGAAGCAAGAGTCACATGACAAAGAATTCATATTACATTAAAGAAATTTAAATTGATAATATAAGACTTTAGTCGCTTTGCTCCTTTTAGCGGTCTCCTTTCCTAGATGAACTTTTTGAATTTTGATACCTTCTTTCTCTTTCCTATTATTATATTCTAATTAGGTAGGGGAAAGTTTAGACAAGTCAAACTCTTCCGAGGAGTAATTATTTGATTAGAGTGAGATAGTGTTTGATAAAAAAATTCGTTATGATTTAAATAATTTAAAATTTTAAATAATATAGAGTATTTAAAAAAAATTAACGTATTTAAATAAAAAAATATTATTTGATAATTCATTTTTATAAAATATTTGAATAACAGTATTTTATTATTTTAACTATCTGAAGAGTTGAATAATAATAATAATAATAATAATTTTTTATAATAATAATAATAATAATAATAATAATAAATAAGGAATAAAAAAATGCACTAATTGGGAATCGAATTTGGGCGCATAGCATAGAAGGGTGCAATTTTACCATAACACCAACAATGTTTATCTATAAAGATATTCATGTAACAATGAATTCAGATATTCTTAATACTGTAGATATGGTTTTAAATCTTAACGAGATGAAAATTTATAGAGATAATTAATTTTTTATCAAACAAATATTTGAATATTAACGAATCAGAGACAATTTTTAAAGACAATAATAGATAATCAAACATAGCCTAAGTAAGAAAAGATTGCATAGGGCTTGGTCGGTTTGTGGTTTGATGGGAGTTTGGGACTTTGTGTTTATACCGAATCAGTTGGATTTGTAACCAAATAAATTATAATGTTTGATATGATGCATTTGTAAAATAAACAAAAAATATAAAGAGCCTTTAACCTCTAAAATACATTAAACAAGCATATGCATATAAGTAAGAATATCCTTCCCTAACAAAAAACTTATTTGCATTTTTTTTAAGGCAATCACAAAATATGATATTCCTTACAAATTGAATTATCATTAATCGTATAAAATATGATAATTATTTATTTAAATATAATGCTTTCGAATAAATTTAACTTTTGCATTATAAAGTATTGTGAGCCCCACCCCCTCAAGTACCATAGTTCTTACCTGCACTGCATTGTCGTTTTCATCACGTGCAGGAATAATTTTTTCACAGATGGAGGGTCAATTAGGGCGTAGGAAAGTCCTTCTCACTTAATGGACGCAGTCGAATTAAGGGCTTGTGTTTATCGTTTTGGATTGTTTTCTGTGATAATGGTTGATATTAGGGTCCACTGAATTATTGATTTCTTTCCAATCAACTTTTCGAGTTTCAACGCTTTTAATCAGTAGGGCTACATAACTGAATGGGACATTTACACTTTATAATATTTTTTTTAAAAAAATTACATTTAAAGTGTATTTTAAAAATATTTACAAAAATGTTATAATTTAATATTTTATTTTTAAAAGTAGTGCAGTTGTTGTTCCTTCAATTTAGTTACGTGATTTAATAAGTTTTCTTATTATCTATTAGTGGAAGTGTTTGCTCACTTTCTCTCTCCTCCATTTCTTCTTCTTCCTCCTATTATCGTCTTCTTCATCTGTAATAAATTTCAACTTCTTTTTTTGAAATTTCTTCCCACGTCTCTGTCAAATGCTTTGTAATCATCTGAAATGAGGCTACTGTTCCAAAGTTAAGATATGCATGTTAGTTGCTTACTCTTTATTTAGTAACAATATTTCAACTCTAATTCGTTTCTTTCACACATGCAAATAAGAGAGAGGGAGAGAGATGAGTTTGAATTGCATCTTCTTCACGTCCACACCTCCTCCTTGCCGAAAATTCTGAGCCGTATTTTCTTAATGTGTAGTAACTAATTTTTTCGTTCAGTAAATTTAGATAACCAAACAATAGAATAGAAGTAACCAAACACTATTATGGAGGTAACCAATTCCTGAATGTATAGTAACTAGTTTTTTCGTTCGGTAAATCTAGGTAAAAAAATACTAGTCTTCTTCCTCCTTTTATATTTGTCTTTGTTAATGTGAGTTTGTTAATGTGAATTTCATAATGCAGTTGGTAACCAAACCTTCATACCAAGGAAACCAAAACACAATCAGCAGGTTTTCAAAACGGTGCTCTGTTTTTAAAACACAATCTGCAAGTTTCTGGAGGTAACCAAACACTAGTATGGAGGTAACCAATTCTTAAATGTGTAGTAACTAGTTTTTTCGTGCAGTAAATCTAAGTAACAAAACACTAGTATGGAGGAAATCAATTCCTAAATGTGTAGTAATTAGTTTTTCGTGCAGTAAATCTAGATAACCAAACACTAATATAGAGATAACTAATTGAATGAAAGTTTTGGATCTCTTATTTGCCAGATTCGATTACTCCTTCTTTCTTCGTGTCTGGATTAGTCTCCTGCAATTATGAAGAATGTGTGAGTAGATCAATTGTCCCAATCAATGTTGGTTTGAACGAGTCTGTCTCTCATCCACCACCACCGCCTTCACCTCCATCCCCAACCTCCAAGTATAATGAGATTTCAAGATCAAGATCCAGATTCAGATTATGGTTTGCTTACACCCGATCGAAATCGGATATGATAGCCGATTGGGCTTGCGATGGCGGTGATGGTGATTGCTGCAATGGGGTTTCGACCATTGATGAGAACCCCACACGAAGTGGTGAAGAATTTGAAGAGAGAGAAATGAAGGAGAAATAATCAGAGAAAGTGAAGGCAAAGTTGAGGAGAGAAATAGAGGCAATATATTTTGTAATTATTTTGTTCATATTGCACTTATTTTGTAATTATTTTATTTGTGCACTATTCTTGTAATTGTTTACTAATTGTTGTATATTTTTGTAAAGAGCCCCTGAATGGGACCTAACTAGGGTCGTGGTTCACCAGTGGCCTTTTGAGTTCACCAACAAAGATCCACCAAGGACACTGGCCAAGCCAGCATTATTTTTTAGTAGGATTAAAATTATTACTGAGTTATAAATAATTTAACGAGGGTTCAGAGATAATATTCTTGATTATTTATTTTTTTGGATAATTGTGCATATTTGAATCACACGTGTATAAAATATATATATATTTTAGATATTTTTTTACTTTTGAATCAAATATATCCAAATTTTTTATTAGATACTTTTGTACTCTTGAATCATATATATATATATATATATATATATATATATATATATATATATATATATATAATATATTATATTACAATAAAAAATATAATAATTAATAATATATGGTATATATATACAATATTCACTCATAATAGATTTTTCTAATCACAATAGTTCATAATTAATTAATTATTTTGAAAAATAATTTAAAATAAATTATTATTTAGTTTAAAAATATTATAGAGAAAATATACATATATAGAAGAGATAAGAGTAATATGGTGTTAAAATTTGATTGAGAAATATATAAAATTTTAATTTGACCTCGTATAGTAAAAAAATTATAAAATTTAAGTGGGATCAATTTGACAAGATTTTAGAGCTTCCAATTAATGTAGAGTATTAAAGAGATAAAAATTTCAATGAATCGAATATGTAAATTACACTCAAATAAATTTAATACTTCATATATATATAAATAATAAAAATAATAATAAGGTCAATTGAACCCACACCATTACACATTTACACCTAACCTCACTATTGACCAAGGAGGTACGTAATATTTGGACGTCTCCTGTGTGGTTCAACTATTAAGCTTAATCGAGAAACAGTGCCAACTTTTGTATCTAAAAAATTGGAGCCAAATCAGTTGCCCCAAATAATATCTTATCTATTGTTTTAACAAAAAAATTATACAACAGACATGACATAAATTATAATTTTATGTCTCATTTTTTAATTATTAAAATAAATGTAGTATTTAAATATTATACACTTATACTATTCTTATACAATGTGACTATTTTTTTTGAATAATTTTAAAATAACAAATAAAATGAATTAGTTAAAAAAATATTAATAGGAAATTTGTTCAGTTCACCTATTTCCAATTCACGATTCTTTCTTCCTTCCCGATTCACGAACTACCTAATCTGTCCGTTGGATTACGGCACAGGGAAAAATAAAAGTTCTCGCGTCTTCACTCTCAGTTGGAACAACAAAGGAAAAGAAACGGCTATAAAATGAAAAAACACGTACGCATTAATAAGCATTATCACGCATTATGTCGTGCAAAATTTGGATTAAAATTTCACTTATAATTTACTTTCTCCTTTTCATTATATATTTCGTTTTAGAATTTATTTTTTTTTTTTAAAATATAAAACGTTTTACATATATTTAAAAAAAAAATAATCATTTTCTATTTTACCTTAAATATGGAATAATTGAGAGAGAGAGAGAGATGAGTAATTAATTAATATATGGGTAATAATAAAATTTTAAATCAACATTAATTAACTAACATTAGTAATTTAGTATTAATGAGATTTTTTAAAATATATAATTATATCTTAAACGATTTATATAATAAAAATAAGAGAGTGTTATTTATGGTAACTAACTTTATATCTTACGCACTTTTTATGCAAAATTCTTAAATTTTGGCTATGATATAGGGGTAACAAGAGTTATTTTAAATTTGTGTGATTGTTGTATGCGCAAATATACAGTAGCTTGAAATCGTTTGTCTCGTCTTATTTTTTATAATTAAAATATTTTTTTTAAAATAAAATAATTTAGAATGAATCAAAAGTGTACGATCTAGATGCATGCGTGTTTTTATTAAGACACTAGAGATAATTCGTGCCTGAAGACACGGTGCAACTAATATAACAGTTGAGTAATGTATTTAATATTTTTAGATTGAAAAATTTAAAACTGTTGTAGACTATCAATTTCATAATAGAACTGAAAGTCTAACCATTAATACAAAAAGATTGATATTCAATCTAGTCATAATTTCTTTTTGAGGTATATTAGTGTGCTACTCATTCCCAACTTAAAATTAGTTCTTGGCAGGTTTGAGCAATTAATTGATTAACGATAGCAGACTTAAATTTGTGTAATATAGTATTTTCGGGTATCCCACACACCTTTCTTTTATTGACAAAACAGAATGAAAAGTTTTGCAGCATTTATTTGCCTCCAGTATCTCTAACCATCGATCAATATGATCTATTAACAACATTTTTTATGGAAAAATGATAGTACTGCAAGCCATTTGGTGAGATCTAATGAGGAGAAAAAAAGATGTAAAAATTTAAAAGAAATGCTCTTGGATATATACCCAAAAATATAAAATGAGTCATCTAAATCTAAACAAAAAAGTATTGTCATAAGATCAACTAAATTACATCACCATAACATTACTTAGTTGACTCATTTACTATCACCATAACATTACTTAGTTGACTCATTTAGTTAATAATAGAGTTTTATTAATCCATGCTTACTCAAGAAATTTTGATGAATTATAGTTAATTCTTAAATTTCTATAATCTATGCTTACTCAAGTTAATTATAAAATTACTAAATGAAAGGGAATGAATATCAAAATCATAGTTAATTTTTATTTAGAATTTGATTGATTTATTTTCTAAGTTATTCACCCCAAACCAGTGGGGTAATTTGAGTTATAAAAATAGAAGAGTTTGGATTATTTATTATATTTATTTAGTTAGTATATTTGAATTTCTAGATTGCTTCTTTATTATTAGTTTTTATATTCTAATTAGTTTAATCGTAGTTAATCAATTTTCAATCTTCATTTCTAATTCACTCGAATTACATATTAAGGATACATTAAAATCAATCTAGTCTTTCTGATTCGGCATGTACTTGCCAGTTATTCAATTTGATATAGTATATATTTTTATAACATCAGTATCTCTAATTTTAAAAATAACTATATGAGAATATATAATTAATAATAAACCCCACATAAAAATTAAATAAATACTACTCACTTCGTTTCACAAAAAAGAGTCTCGTTTTGACTTTTTAAAGTCAAATAACGGCATTTAAAAGTTTAAAATTAATGTGAATTCTATTGATTTTAGTTGATAAAAGTATTATATTTATATAATTTGTTAAAAGTATCATTAATCACAAAATTTGTTATTTTTTAAAATGTCATGGATGACACTAATTTTAAATGTTAATATATTATCAATTAACTTTTAAAAGTTAAAATAAAACTGAAACGAAAAGAGTATTATTTAGTCCATACTAAAAGGAAATTCTTTATCCGCCAGTGTGGCCATGTAGCAGGAATTCCAAGTATGGAGGTCCAATTCTGCTTATGAGTTATCCATATTGTAGAACGATGTTATTTCAAACTTTTTTTAATTAATTATTGGGTAATGTAAGAGATTTCAAACTTCTTATCTCAAATAACGCAGTACCATTACATTGGTTCAGGATAGCATCTTATTTTATTTCTTTACAGGATGTTTAGTGAAAATATAAAATTTTAAATTTAAAAATTACTAAATGACTCAAACTTTTACCTACACCGTCATTCTATTATTTTTTATTATTTAATAATTTACATTGAATATGATATTTTTATAATTAAAAATGAGATTATTATGACAATAATTTTAAGTAATGAAGTCCTAAAAAATATTATTATAAATAATATTTGAGCATTATTTAATTTTATAATTATTTTATAATATTTTTAATTCTTTGTAGGATTTTTTTTTTTTAAATTGACTCTGCCGAATCAAGGGACTGAATATACCCTTCACTGGTGGAATATATCTTAATCACTATCACAAGATTTGAAATAAAAGCTTGAGACCCGTAATATTACCCTTAAGTATTTATTTTAGAGAACTTTGTATTATAGAATGTATTAGTACCAATTGATAATGAGATATTATAGTACGTATAAATATTTATTATAGAATAAAAAAATGATGTGTATCGAATATTTATTAAAAACATAATATAAATTAGTCCGTGACCTCATAAGTTGTATTATAGTACGTATTAGTACCAGTTGAAAATGAGATAGTTAAATTAATATTTCAAAAAAGGCATATTAATTAAAAGAAAAATGAAATATTAAATTAATATTTCTCAAGAAGAACAAAATATGTATCAGTTTAATATCGTAATGGAGTTGTAAATTAATATCATTTTCAAAAAATAAAAAATAATAATAAATCTATTGCTAGTTGAGATTGACAGCCATGAACGCAGTTGCACAAATGGTTGGATATTCTCCCAGTTAGTGGGATTCGAATATCATTGGGCTCTAGAAGGGCAAACATGCATTAATATACATGAACCGGAAGAAGGAAAAAGGAGCAAGACGTATTGTTGATTTAACAATGACGGCAGAGTTTGTGGGCCAATAGTTTCTCCAAGTGAAGAATTAAGTAGAATGACCAATCTGCGATTAGTACGGTGAAAACTAAATTGGATTATTCATCTCGTTAAATATTTAGATTTAAAAAATCTCAGTAATGGATGATTCGTGGTCACTTTACGTCTTATATAGAACTCGTACATAATTTTTTAAAATTTGACTCGATATAATAAGGGTGGGTAGTAAGAATTTTTTTTAAATGTATATGCTTGTTGCACAAATACCCAAGAGTTTGGAATACTTTATTTGTATCTTATTTTTGCTAAAGAAATTGTAATTAAAAATTAAATAAATAAAATGACTCGAAAGTTAGAATGTCTATAACCAGAAGTCTACATCAAGATGCATGCATGCATTTATTTAAGACATGTAGTTATGCGACAATTGTGTTCAGATATTGTGTAATAATAAAATTTTATACGTTAACATAAAAAAAAAGATTATGAATATATATACTTTAATAAATTATAAATTTAATAGTTTAACTTTTTAGTTCAAAATATAATTTTAAATGAATATATATGCACTGAATATTCTTAACAATTGATATCAGAGTCATGACTATATACTTGACTCATATATAAAATATAGACTATGCATGATAAACAAAAAATAATTTATTGAACTGGTGCTGAATTCTTCTCGTAATGACTCTTAATTGACTCTTGATAAAAGATATTTAAAAGTGTGGGCTCTTGATTGGTTCTTAACAAGAGATGTTAAAGAGTGTGATTCGTCATTAGAGAGAGATGTGATGAATTAGGCTAAATGAATTATGGATGCTTGGTGAATTATGTATTATTTGAACAAGTGGTGAACTCTTCTTGGAGAGGCTCTTGGTAGATTAAACAAAAGATATTGAGATATAAACTCATTAGATAAAGAGACTTGATGGGTTTAGTAGAAACTATTAGTGGATCAAATAAGAAATAATGAAGATGGTGGCTCGTCAACTAAAAGAAATGATAAGTTAATATTCAAAAGAGTATGATAGAGAGGCTTGATGGACTTAATAAAGGCTCTTGGTAAATTAAATAAGAAACAATAAAGATGGCGACTCATTAATTAGAAGAAGTGATAAGCTAATGTTTAAAATATTATGATTAAAGTTCAAAGGAAAACTTGGTGTCAATGTGGATAGATAGAGAGATTATGCGTTAAGAGAAAAATTCTTAAAATACTATGTGATAATAAAATTTCATATGGCTCATCAATTAAAAATAATAACGAGCTAATACTCAAAAAAGTACAGTTAAAGTTCACTGTTAGTTTGGTGTCAATATAAATGAATTGAGAAATCAAGAAAAAATTATTAAGAATACGGCATCGAAACAAAAGGAGAGAGGCCCACATTGGAATATAAAAAAAAAAATTAGAACATATATATTTTAATTGACTATATATTTAATAAATTAATTTTTTAAGTTAATATATAATTTCAGATAATGCGCGAATATTCTCAACAAAATGATAACTAATGCCGAATAATAAATTCTGAATTTGCATGTAAAATCTTGTCAAAATAATCGATCCCAAAACTTGTATATTTATAACAACATCCCAAAAATTGTATATTTCCAACACAATTAATGTTTGTAATCAGTTTTTCAAAGAGATTACTGTTGCTGATGTAGACGGATGCATTGCTTGGTCCATACGATCAGGACGGATGCATTAATTGCTAGGTCCATGCGACCAAGACAGATGCATTGCTAGGTCCATCAGTCCATGCCCTTCAGAATGGGAAAGCTCTTGTTCAAGACGGATGCATTGCTAGGTCGGTCTGGAAGTATGAAACAAGACCATTAATGCCCTGTGGAAAAATCATAGCTCTCGACCAAGACGGATGCGTCATGAAACAAGACCATAAAATTTTTTTTGAAGGTTATCTTTCAAATTAAAATTAAGTTTTAAATTGAACACATTTAGATTAATCTTATAATAGGTTTTAGATTTTTAAATTTTAATTTAATATTATACAAAGTCATTCACGAAAATCAGTTCGATAAAAAAAAATTATAAAACAAATTTAATATACACAAATATTTATGAAAAATTAGTTTATAAAATAATGTGTCAAAATATAATTAGTAGATAATCCGTCGTACAAAAATAAATTTAATAATTATAACTAATCATAACTATACATATCATTCTGTATATCTTTTTTGTAATAATTTTTTAGTCACTATAATATTGTTGCTACATTAATAACGTATTATCTTTAAAAATTCATAAAAAAAAAAATTATAACTGATAGAAGAAGACGAAAATGATAATTTGAAACAGGTAACAGATGAAATGAGGAAGATGGGTGTAGTAATTAAGGCAATCCATTAATTTCAAATGCATGCACACAATTAATTGAGTTCATTTTAGCAGATTTTGTGGGTGGGATTAATTTTACTCTAGGCTTCTTTTCTACACCACTATATATAACTAGCTAATTAACCGATAAAATCCTGTCAAGCCGGCGGCCCACAGAATCTCCATGGACATAATAATAATTCAATAAGAGAAATAGGAGGAAGGGCTCGGCTCGTGTAAAAGCAGATATATTAAAAGTAACAGAAAGTCTTGGGAGACCGTTTTTTTTTTTTTTTTAACTCTTAAAATATTTATAATATTTATTTTAATAATTTTTTTTTATAAAATTTAATAATTTAAATTTAATTTAAATACATATAAATAATAATATTATACAATTATATTTTAAAAATCTATAAATAAATAAATAAATAAATTAGACCAATCGCTAAGACCAGTCTTCATAGAAAGTTCACTCGACCAGTTTCCATAACTTAATCATGTAAAATGCTCATTTTCAAAATCGTATAATAAGTACTAAATTGTACAGAGAACTTACAGTTCTTTTTCACCGGTCAAGAATCACTGTTTATATTTATTTATAAAAATTATAATTCTAATACATAAATTATAATTTTAAAATTATATTTATTTATAAAAATTATATGTTGAATAAGATTATTAATTCTTATTTTTATCTTACTTGTTTTTAAATTTAGACTTGTGACTATTAATCTAAAAATTATAAAATGACTTAATATATAGGACTATTTAATACTATCATATTCAATCAGAGATTATAATTCTAAAATTATTAAGTCATTTTATAATTTTTAGACTAATAGTTCAAAGTACAAATTTAAAAACAAATAAGATATTTTTGTGATGAATAATTTTATCTTAAATGCAATTATTGCAAATAAATATAGTCTTGAAATTATAATATCAAAATTATAATCCTTATAAATAAACATAAATTAATTTTTCAACATAATTATTATGCTATTTGAATAATTTGTGGTACGTTTAATCTGCCCAACAAAATGTATTGATGTAACAAATAATTGGACATGAGTGTTTTATTAAAGAAATAAGGTGTATGGTCGGCTTTCGCAAATTAAGTTAAAGCTCTTTTATGGAGACATGATAATTAAAAATTAGTGTTTTATAATTTTATTTATTTTTATTTTCGTCAACCTGTTTCATAAAAATGAGTTTAAATTTTTAATATTAAAAATTTATTTTTAAATCGTATTTATTCATAGAAATAATAAGTTATACTATTAATTATAGGAATGACAAGACCATCTAAAATTATAATAATAAACTCAAATTTACGATTCACGCCTACATTCATGGCCTATTACGGGCTGATCCTATATATGTACCAGTAATAATATCTGTTGCTTTTGTATTGGTTTGAAGCATAATTTTGATTTTTTTGAAAGCGATTTATAGGCCCAACCCATTTGTAGTCCAATACACAAATACTAGGCTCTGATCATGTATTGTGAGTCTCAAGGGTATTAATCAAGGAAATTGATATTTATACAAGTTAATTTAATATTTATTTAATTTTTATAAAAATATTAAATTAACTTGCGACAATATCATTTTAGGTTTTTGTTACTCAATTTTACCTTATTAATTTTGACGTTATTTGGGCTTGCCTGAAATAAGTTCAAAATCACATATGAGCTGAGTTTGAACAATTTTTTTAGTATATTTTTAGAAAAAATTACAATAAAAGTGAATAAATAAAATATCTACAAAATTAGTACATCTTTAATTTTTAATTTACAAATTAGTGTATTTTTATCCCTTTAATTTAGGTAGGTATTTTAATGGGTTGCTTATGTGGACCATTTTTCTAATTGATTGGACATTTCAAAATTCAAATTTTAATCTATATTTAAACTAGTTCATCTCTCTCTCTTCTGAACTCTATTATACCAGTCACCATGCTTATTGCTAAAAGTCACAGAGGAGACTTCATCAAGCCGCGACGACTCCGTCGGACCAAAAGCAAGGGACTTCCGATCTTTTTCTTCTTCTTCCTCTTTTTATTTTGTCTTTGTTTAATCTGAGTTTGTGGTGTGTGGCGGTAGTTTATGGTGGTAAGTGGCGGTGGATGAGGTGTTCGTGGTAAGTGGCGAAGCACATGTCGGTGATTTTCACGGTTGAAATGCAGTTTTGTTTTAATACAGTTGGTAACCAAACCTTCATACCGAGGTAACCAAACCTTCATATCAAGGTAACCAAACCTTCATATCAAGGTAACCAAAACGGTGCTCTGTTTTTAAAACACAATCTGCAGGTTTCAAAAGGTAACCAAACACTAGTATGGAGGTAACCAATTCTTAAATGTATGGATACCTTTTGTATTAAATGTTGGTTTTTCCACGGTTGAAATGCAGTTTTGTCTTAATACAGTTGGTAACCAAACATTCATACCGAAGTAACCAAACCTTCATATCAAGGTAACACAATCTGCAGGTTTCTGAAGGTAACCAAACACTAGTATGGAGGTAACAAATTCTTAAATGTATGGATACCTTTTGTATTAAATGTTAGTTTCCTTTGTTTTAAGGTTGGATACCTTTTGTATTAGGGGTTTGGTTACCTGTGTATTAAGAGTTAGTTACCTGTGTATTTAAAGTTTGGTTACCTCTGTATTAAGGGTTGGTTACCTTTATATTAAAGGTTGGTTACCGTTGTAATAAAGATTGGTTACTTTTGTATAAATGTTTGGTTACCTTTGTATTTAAGGTTGATTACTTTTTGTATTAAGGTTTTGTTACCTTCGTATTTAACCAATGCAACTATTATGTACATGTATTTCTCTTTCTCTCCTCCGCCCAATTATTAGTTGCGAATCGATTTTTAGACACGCCTTGAAACACATGAAGGAAGGGAGTTCCATAATCAACACAACATCAGTGAATGCATACAAAGGAAATGCAAAGTTGCTGGACTACACATCCACCAAGGCATCCACAGGACTTGCACTTCAGTTGGTCGGCTAAGGCATCCGTGTGAACGGAGTTGCTCCCGGTCCGGTTGGACTCCATTGATTCTGGCATCATTCGACGAGGAAGAGTGTGTCAACTTTGAAAATCAAGTGTCGATGAAAAGAGTCGGGTTCCGGCGATCTGTATAATGTAGTTTGATCTATTTGTTTAAGTTTGAAAAAATGATAATTGCTAACAGTATCTCCTTTTTTTCAGGATTTGAAAGATACGTGTGTAATTAATTTATCCTTATTGCACTCTTTTTATAATTATTTTATTTGTGCACTAATTTTGTAATTTTTAACTAATTGTTGTATATTATTGTAAAGCACCCTATATAATAAGTCTAAATGGGTTGAGCTGAGTCCGAACTCATTTATATTTATTTGGGCTGAGCTTGGACAATAAATCTCGGTTCACTAAGCCCAATTGACGGTCCTGTGAACAAGGTGTATTGATTCGTTAAACTCATCTTTACATACTTTTTTTTTCTTTCAAAAATTAGTCACATATACTTTATTTTTCTGCATTCCAAATTTAAAGGCACAATTCTACTAAACTATAAAATAACAAAACAATTCACACTTAGATGTTACTTATGTTCCAAGTTGTTTGATTATTATTATTATGTCAGATGTCACTATTAATTAAAATTTATAAGTGCCGAATTATCTTACTCAAAATTAATTAATAATAAATAGAATATTCCGTTAAAATTATATACGCGTAGTATGTGGGCCATTAGGCCTAACATAAATGATTATATGTTCTGATTTTATGTTAAAATAATATTCCAACTCTAAATTATTTGACAATGAATAAAATATCCCCTTAAGTTAAGCCTTGAATCTCCAAGATTTAGTTGTCCAATGTGGAACTTTTTATTTCTCCCGGTGAAAATATATATCAGTATTTCATTATGGGCCTCCATACATACTGATAGCTCAAAAGTTCATAACAGGTACAAGAAATTATAATTAAGTTCATATTTTCTTGGGCTAATGGGTATCTAAAATGTTCCTTTGATAATGATCCAGAAGAATAACAATCCCCTTCAGTCATTGGATTTTAAAATAGTGAGAGCCCAAAGTTACTTTATAGGTAATATAAGCCCACCATTAAATGCCAGCCCCAAGTAGGGAATAAATATAGAACGGAAATAGAAGTGCACGAGTATATAGAGAAAATATAAAAAATATATAAAAAAAATCACCTTATATATATATATATATATATATATATATATATATATATGAAAAATGCTTACTCTAGCAAAGAATGCTCATTCTCAAGAGGCTGTTTTTGTGACTTTTTAAATATCTCCTCAGTTTATCATTAATATTTTGAAGGGTGATTTTTTGGGGATGTTCATATTTTGTTACTTTAGCTTTTAATATATAATAGTTTTGGTCTGCCAAAAAAAAAAATATGTATGAAAAAAAGAAACCATTTAATGATAGTTTTTTGATTCATTCCATCCCAGAATATAAGAGTAAAATGTTTTTTAATTTTTTTCAAAAATATAGGAGTAATTTGATTTGGAGGTATATATAGACAAGTAGGTTAATTAATTAGATTCTTATAAATATTTTTGTTCAAGAATATAAGAGTAATAATATGTTTTCATTTTTTACTCTCAAGTTGGCCTCTTATGAGTAAGATTAATCAATTAAAAATATAATATATCTTTCTGCACACTCAATTTCACACCAAAAAATACATACAGATAGAAGTAGTGCAGAGAGAGGAAAGAGAAAGTGTTATAGAGAAAGGAGGGATAAATTTTTTACTACTATTTTATTTTTGTATGTGTCTTTAGATGAAGATTAATCTTACATACTACACTTTCATATAATTTAGAGAGAAAAAATTTAAAACTAACATACTTACGCTGAAGTTGTCAAACCTAAAATAATAGCGTTATTTTTACATAAATGGTAAATGAGTTATGTCATCATTTCTAGAGAAAAACTTGTGAAATTATTATTTTTATTTATAAAATATCAATATATATATATATATATATATATATATATATATATATATATATTAAAGCAATTGAAGTGAAAGTGAATAATTAAGTTAAAATAGCTGGACGGCCCCAACCTACATATGCCCATCTTGTCGTATGTACATATTTTTATTGTATAGGATACTATAAATCGAAAATAGATACCCCAGCACAGCCTTTTTCAAGATCTTATATGTTTGAGACTGTATAACTGGTTCGATGAATCCCAATAAAAAGAAAGACCTGTAGCCCTTTGATGAATTTGTATACTTGACAAATATTGCTGGCGAATAATAATAAGCTTGCTGTTCGTTGGTGTAGTTGGAGGATGAGATACATTTAAGCAGCCCACATGCGAATGTCTATTAATTTTATGATAAAGTCCGTCTACTTCTTTGGATTCACATGCATGCATTATATGTGTCATGGAATTAAACTTCTCACTGCCTTTTCATTCAAATATGATTTGGACATTTATACCCACTTATATGAGCGATTTATGATTAAAATTGGCTAAAGTGTTTACCAGTTAACGCATTTTGTATCATCTATTATAAATTTAAAGGATGAAATTTTAAAAAAAACCCTCTTGGTACACAATATTAAGATGTAATATATTACAAGCACGAAATCCGCATAAGATACGAACAAATTTATGAAATAATATGTGAAAGAAAATAAATTTATTTGTCAACAACTTTCATATATATACACACACACACACACACACACACACTTAATTTCATGCCGAAGAAACAAAAGTTTAAGGATCTAAAAACTTTAGCCTAAGGATATAAGGTACCCCAAACTTCACGTGGAAATATTTATATATTTATGGATAATCTTTAAAATAGTAGATAACATTTAATAGCTCCATTAGTTCCCACAAATAATTTTGAAATTATGTCATATATGCATGTATGTATATATAATATAGGAAATTAATATTTTTACTAGTAAAAATGATATTAACACAAGATCACTCTCACATAAATAGAAAATAGATCTCACATTTATATGAGAGAGATATTGTAGAATATCAATTTTTACTAGTAGAAATAATAATTTAATATATATATATATATATATATATATATATATATATATATAAATAATTGTATATATTTTATTGAATACGAAGAGTTTATACACTGTATCAAAAAAATGTAAAATTTTGAATAATTGACTCGGTATTGATTCGTGACTAGCGAAAATAACTCAATAAAAGTATAAAATTATTGTGATAAAATTTCTTAATACCTTATTATATTATACTATATTGATTTCTTCTTGGGTTTAATTTTCTATTTAAGGCTTTTTAATGTACAATGTAATTAAGAAAACGTTACAAAAAAATTGCTATTAATGCTTTGAATATTAGTAATAATTTAGTTTAGCATTATATTGAATTGTACTATCGGTTGGTGCAATTTGAAGTAATAATTTAGGTCAGGGGGTGATTCTTATTTCTTAGCATGTGTTGTGTAATGCATTATTAAGATTATATAGACAGAACAGAAGTCAACCACTGCTTTATTATTTTAAGTTGAAACCATATATAATAGATTACTCGTTTGGAATCTTGCTGCCTCGGTTGGCTGCATGTATGTCCAGTGAATTCTGAACAAATGAGTCGACCTTTAATTGGTGAGGACAATATTCATATGAAAGGGGCATCCCCGAAATTATTAAATTAATTATATTATTGCCACTACAGTCGCTTATTAGAATGATACCTGTTACAAAAAATATGTTTGATTCTTATTATGAGCGTATATATTTTTATGAAATTACACTTTATTTATTTAACCATGTTATTATATTAATTTGTTCAACACAAAAATCAAACATGTTTGCACAGTATATCTGAAAATAATGATTTTCTAAACTTTTTCCTTGGGTTCGGAGGAGTTCTTTGTTGCTAATGTAAGAATTAATTTGTAATAATTAATTACATCCTTAATCATAGATATGAGGGAAAAAACCTAAAATATATAAAAATAATAATAATGTTGTTTGTATCTTGTTTGAAATTCATGATGAACGCAACGAAATTAATTTCTAAACAAACAAGATACTACTCTCTTGATGCCCTAAATACTGATTTGATGAGAAACCTTTAATATTATGAAATTCTTAAGCGTGTAGAATTAAGAAAGATTAGTTAATTTTTTATTTATATTATTCATGATTAGAAAATCTAATGGGCCTACTAATTATAAAGCCAAAAATTTACTTAAATAACTTATATTAGCCAGTCCATATTAGACTTAATTAAAATTCACATGTTGCACTTATTTAGAAAAATTAATTAACCTAATTTTATATAAATACAATTAATATTATTTCACAAAATAATATTACATTCTCCCATTTGAGATATTGTTAATTGAAAATTAATTTTATATAAAAATAAATCACATATTAATAAGTAAAAAAAATAAATTTTATGCATTCTTTTATTAAAATCTTTTGTCTAATAACTATTCTAAAAGTCAATACGGTCTCATAAAACCTCAAACCCTGGATCATGGAGGTAAATGCATCTTTTAACCTACAACGAGCCAACCATGGTCACAAAAGTCCTTAACTCAACTAACATTAATTTAATAATATGGCGACCCTAATAACACCCTAATTGAATTCTCATAGGCTATCTTATTGTCAGTCATCACTTTATGGCTCCTACGAACCTCGTATGTATAAGGATTTAAGCCTGTGAAATTCAATGACGGTATTTATTTTATTATTTTAATAATAAAATTAAATTTTTTTTTGTATAATTAAATGTGTCATAAATTTTGTCGATAATAATTTATGTATATGAAAGAGCGTCATATACGGAAGACATAAATTATGTGTCATGTATAATTAAAGAAATTATATTGTTCTCAATCTTACATGGAGATAAACACCATTCTAGTAAATTATAATACACTTAATTGGATTACTTGTCTTAGTCATATAAAGTAGAGACTTTAATCTAGTGTATTTTTGAAATACATAGAACTTTATCGTTACGAAAAATTATTTATTAAATACTGTTATTATAAATAAATTTTTAATTACTATTAATGTATAATTACTCTTAATCCTGAGAGAATAATGAACTTGATTTTATAATGTATGTCACTTTAAAATATTAACGAGTGAGATTTTTAATATAATCGATATCTCAATATGTTGTGTCATATATATTATAAAATTAAGATCATATATTTTTCAAGATGGAATTTTATAATTAAATTAAAATATCCCCTTGAAATAATTTATTGGTTGATTATCAGAATCTTGACTAAGTATATTAGTAATTCAAATTATTAAAGTATTAATTTAATTTATTAAATTAAGGAGTGATAATTTTTTTTATAAATTATGTATTCAAGAATATAAATGGTAAATGTAGTGAGTTAACTTGGCCCACCTTATAATAACCATGCTTTATAAGTTTACTGTACTAGGAGATTTAATACCTAATTAACCTGCAAATGTACTAGGAGATTTAATACCTAATTAATCTGCAAATCAACCATGATACAGTCTTTTATATATATATATATATATATATATATATATACACACACACACACACACTTACATATACAGTAAGTTTAATAAATTTCTGAACAATGCTGTAACGAAGGGATCAGAAAAATCACTTCCGTAAATATATTCTCTCCTCTTAAATAACATATACATATCATAGGAAAAATATACTAATTCGACCCCTTTATAAATTATTTTCTATATAAAAGAGTAACTTTATTAAGATTTTAAACTTAATCTATAATAGCTCTTATATCAATTGTAAAAATTAATATGTAATAATTAATTTTATCTTTAAGCATAAATAGAAGAAAAACACCTAAAATATTTTAAAATAATAATAATAATAATATTGTGTTTACCGTATTTAAAATTTATTATAAACGTAACGAAATTAATTTTTGAATGAATAAAATAAAAATTTACTTAAATAATTCATATTAACCAATTCATATTAAATTTAATTAAAATTTATATATTATACTTAATTAGACTAATTGGTTAACATAATTTTATATAAATATAATAATTAATATTATTTCACAAAATAATATTTCAGGTGATATGAGGAGTCGAAGAAGAATAAGATACGGCATTACTCCTCACTTCAAGTTGGATTTTCAAGGCACTATTTTCCTCCTCTGTTTCTGCATACACTATTGGAGTCTCTGTTGTTTTTAAAATGGACTTTTAAATCACTGAATTTTATTTAAAAAATTATTAAAATAAATCTTATAAATATTTTTTTTTCTTTTAAAAAATTTGAACCGATTGCTAGGACTGATCTCCCAAAAAGACCCAAAAAATAATATTTACCTATGATCTATCTCGTATAAATAATGACTTTCTTGTCCATGTCCTCCCCAATTCAGTCCAACAGCCAAACACTCGTACACATTATACTCTAATCAATCACTCACTCACTCACCTCCACCGCCTTTATTTCAAACTTCAAATTCTCTCTCTCCTCTGTTCTCTGGCATTTTAAGGAGTGGTAGAGTTTTACCGCCTGTTATCGTGTTCCATGAAGATCCCTAACAATAAATAGTAATGGTACTGTATATGTAAATATAATATATAATTATATATACCACCACACGGTCTAAAGCCAGAGTCTTTTCTTCATTTCCGGAAAGGGTCGAGCTCTGAAGTTGCTTTTGTAGAAATTTTAAGGTGAGATCCATTTTCTTCTTAATCTGGTGTTTTATCATCATCTATCCTTCTTTCTCCAAATGGGTTTGTTATATGATTATGTCATGGGTGCACTTCATTGAATTTCTTGTTTGGGGGATTTTGCAGAGGAATAAAAATAGGAAAAAGATCAAAGGAATTTTGGAAGGAATTTTTAAAAAGATTTCAACTTTTGGAGTTTTTGAAAAATTCCAAATAGTTCTTGTCTTTTTCTTTCTTAGTTACTTCCTCAACATATCAGAAAAACATAAAATGGGCCATCAGGATCTGAGTGGAGAGATACAGATACAGAAAAAATTAAGTATTGTACCCTCATACTTTCTATAAATTAGTCTGGAAAAACAAATATATTGTTTTAAAGAAAAAATTGTACCCTTTTTTAATCTTCATTTTCCTGTTTGTAGTTTTGCCCATTGATTATTGATTTGAATTTTTTCCAGCTAACAATTTGAATGTTTTTGTACCCCAGTTAATTAAGGCTTCTTTCCTTGGGCCTGAGCACAAGTTTGGATATGCTTTTCGATTCTGTGGTTTTTATACTGTCATTACTGGATTGTTCAGTAGTATTAAATGAGAAAATGTGATGAGATTTAAAAAGATACCCTTTTGGATTTGAGATCCATCATTATGCACTCTTCCTTTTGTTGAAGGGGTCTGGACATCATTTAATGTGATGAATGCTGAAAAGTGGGCAAAAATACAGCAAGCCCAGGCCAGGCCACCAGTATATAGAGTAGATGGCTTTTCAGTGTTCTTGTTTAAAGTGGCAGACATACTTATCTTTTTGCATCAATTGCAATCAATTACGATTGTTATAAGATGGGTAACACGAATTTTACAGAGTATGCTGGACGAAAAGTTTCCATACATTTCAGTACTTGCAGGTTGCGTGGTGTTTGCCTCGCAACCTGAGATTTGACCCATTCCTCAAAATAAACCTTACTTTATCTCTGGGCTCGAAATATATTAAATAAATCAGTGGGTTTAGATCCCTTTATTGTGTTCACATTGCATTTAGAGTCTAATGTAATTTGTTGGAGTTGTCTGAAACAATTAGAACTACAATTACATGAGTTTCCTACAATTACGATAAGAAAGCATTGTTGTTTACATCAATTTATTACAAAGTGTATTTACTTGATCGCAAGAAGATTTTAGTAATTATGCAAGTATGCTGACAGCTAGTAGAAATATACATTCCTCCACAAAATATTCAAGTAATCTCGAAGTGACCTTTCTCGTGTTATCTAATTATCGCTTTCTCTATTGTTTTTGGGTCAATTAGTTATGTTGCATTTTTAAACAGGAGGTTGGAGAGAAAAGGAAAGAACCTCCCCTGCTTAATGTGATATTAGCAATTAAAAGGAGTGGTAATGGGTGCATAGCTCCTGTCATAAAACATACATTTTGCATTGTGATTTTTTGGTATTATCATTTGTCTTGAGGTCTACATGTTATAACCCCCAATCAAAATATTCTTTTATTAGGACATTCTTGTCTTCAATAGCTTTATTTGCATATTTCCTCTTTTAACCACTCTTTTGATTTTTGCAGATCTCAAGGTCCTGAAGTTTTGCTCTTCAAATCAATTGCCTTCAAGAAGATCAAATGCCAAGATCAAGGTTAGCGCTCTCTTATCCAATACATCTGCAGATGTATCTGTCTTGATGTATTCATTTGTATTAGCAGTTTTTCCACTATGTCAACTTAAATAAATTCATCTTGACAATGGATTTGTAGTTTTGCTAGATTGATCTATGCAAGGTACTGAATTCGTTTTTTCGAAAAGCAATCCAGTCACGTCAGATGATCCCCACAAACTTTTAATGTGGTTTTCTCTATTGATAATTATGTAGGCCCATATAACCAAAGTGTCCACTGTATGTGAAAACAAGAGGGTTCAAAATAAATGTAATGTATTTAAAGATATGGTGGGCAAAAAGTTATTCATTATTGCATTTGACCTCATTTTCCCAAACAAAGAAAATAGTACTACCATATCAGCATTCAATTTTTCTTCTTCTAAAACCAAAGAGATATTTGCCTTTGACTTTAACATTTAACATTCCGTGAACACTTAAATAAGGTGGTACTTCCATTTATCACGTTTTTTTCCTTCACATACTTGTCCAAATATTAATTGCGAGATCAAACCCATTTTTTCGGTTCAGCCATTCAATTTATGTTTTATGTTCTTATTGTGTCGTTCCAACGAAGGTTTAGGCTCATTTTGAACTAGTAAATTTTGCAACATATTCATATAATATTTATGCTTTATCTATGGATTTTTAACATGGTGGCAACAATTCCCCCTCACCCCTCTATGGACTTTTAACATGGTGGCAACGATTCCCCCTCACCCCCCACCAAATAATGTCTCAATGCTAAGATAGATGTGGGAAATAAAATTTGTTGAAAGTTATATAATCATATCTTAAGTTATGTACATGATTTGTGTTGAGCTTTTAGGGTTCTTGATAATTGGTAAAGTGTTAAATCGTGTTTGCATAAGCAAGATCTGAGTTTATTAACCTCTGCCTAGAATGATGGGCTTCTATGTAAACTAGAGTTGCGGTAGTGTATTTACAGTAAACTTGATAAATTTATGCATAACAGGGGTTCAGAATTGCCTCAAAGGAGCCCCAAGTTGGGAGATCGCAGAGTTCCATCTCAACTGACGACAACAAGCTCTGACTCAGATCCACTGCATCATAGAACTATTACTGACAGGAGCCCAAAGCTAGGAGATCGCCAATCCCCTAGAGGTTCTCAGTCTGATCCTGTGAATCAAAAGAAACTTGGTGCCCGCATTGCAGGTTTGGAATCTCAACTCGGGCAAGCACAAGAGGAGCTAAAGATTCTGAAAGATCAATTAGCCTCAGCTGAGGCTGCAAAGAAAGAAGCTCAACAAGAACTGGAGAAGAAAACCAGAAAGCCGAAGAAAGAAGCTCAACAAGAATTAGAGAAAAAACCCACAAAGCCAGCCATTCGAGAGTCTGAGGAGCTTCTTGAAAAGCGTTCTCATCTGAGCGAAACCGAAAAATCCAACAAAGCAGGCAAAAATGTTGACGATGATCAACAGGAAACGGATGTTTTTGAAGTTCCAGTTGAAAAAGCAACTGTGGAGCCTGAAGTTGAGTTTGTCCAACCAACTGAACCAAATGAGCTCAATGCCAAACTTTTTAGCTTGACAACAGAACCAGAAAAGCCAATAGTTGATGAGCTGACTTTGAAGAATGATGAGATAAATTTGTTGAAAGTCAATATGGAAGTGAAGGAAAAAGAACTAGAAGCTCTCTCCCAAGAAAATGAAACCCTGAAAGTAAAGCTGAACGACGCTACTTCAGAGATATCGTCGGCTCGAGTCAGGGAAGAGGAAATGCAAACGAGGGTAAACCAACTGAGGGAAGAACTAGAAACAAGTAAAGGCAATATAGTTCAGTTAAATGAGAAGCTTGGAGCTGTGGAAGGAGCAAAAGAAGTACTGGAAATAGAAATGAAGAAGCTTCGAGTACAAACCGAGCAATGGAGAAAAGCAGCTGATGCTGCAGCAGCAGTGTTAGCAGGGGGAGTCGAGATGAATGGCAGAAGAATATCTGGGAGGTGTGGATCCATGGATAAGCACTATGGTAGCGCATTTGAGGCGCCAGTTGGTGGATATGCTGGTTTTGTGGGATCACCGGGCTTAGGGGATAATGATTATGATGATGGATTTGGAAATGGAAAGAGGAAAGGAGGACCTGGTATTAGAATGTTTGGAGACCTGTGGAAAAAGAAGAGCCAAAAATGATAGAGCCCTGCTCCCTTTTCTCTCTGTTATGTGACTTTGAAAAGCTCTTTCATTGTAATGTTGTTATTAGCTTTTAGCTAGAAAGTAGTAAATGTTTGTTATTTCAGTACTTGGACCTTCTTTTGTTTTGGATGAATAAGTATGTTGAATGGATATCTACTCATTTGAGTTTTCCTGTTTGTGAATATTTCATCAAATTATAAAGTTATGTTTTACAGCGTTCATGTGTTTGTAGTGCAATACTTTGAATGGTGTATTGTGGAAAACATGCAAAATCTGTATTTCAAAGCAGGAAGTCTCAAAGCCGAGTATCCTAACCATCTAGACTACAACCGAATTGATATTAGCTTTCTCGACTAACAATATTGGTCTATACTAAGCCTGATCAAGCACCCCATTAATTTGCCAGGCCAGTTTATCTATCAGCCCTTACTTTGTTTATTTATTTGTCCCTTTTTAGTTCTTTCTAGCTTTATGTATGGTTGATTGTACTTAAAATACATTTATTTTTTGTCTTTTTCCCGTTTCTCAAAAAAATTATATATTTGGCCCTCTTAGAGCATAATTTGCTTCCACAAATGCTACAATATCTTCCATGTAAGGACAAGAAATAGAGCTATCTTTTTCTATGACCTTTAAACTACTTTAATCCATCTATTCTTTGCCTGAATTTCTTACGTTTCAAAAAAACAATTATTTTTCCTGCAACCTTCTTTTGTTGGATTGATCAATCACAATAGTTTCTCGGTTTCAAAATTAAAAATACATTTGAATTTTTTAAATTTAACCAGAAAAATCCTAAAGTTCAAAACAGCTATGAATTCATTTAAGTTTTAAACGCAACGACTATAATAACATGTACATATTTGTTAACTTATCACAGTTAATGTGTCTTTAATAAAATAAAATAAAATAAATTTGTTATGATTTTAAATTTCACAAATTTATTTAAAAATTGAGAATTTATATCCAGCATGGAGGGTTCCGATGGAGTATCGAACAAAAAAAAATTGCATAATATAATGTTGTGTAGAGAAACTGAAAATTGCATTTAATGTTTGTACGTGCCATGGAAATAAAACAAATATTGAAACCAAGCCCATGCCTACACATTTTAATCTGAGCTTCGAAGATGGCTCAGGCCCATGCTCCTATCATTCAATTGAAAATACTGTTGGCTACAATTTGGCTACAACTTGGAATAGTGGGAGTATGGGACGTGACACTCTTGGACCTGCTGCACTGGAACATGTGGAAATAAGTATCCTCCTAGAAATTTCTTTTTTATATACATTTAATTATAAGCTAATTATAATGTTGCATCAAACTTTATTTACTCACTGATTAGTTTTTGATGCCCCCGATGGGATAATGCATGAATCTATAAAAAAAATATATAATTCTTCTATTCTGCAAAAAATATTTTATTTATTTGTATAATGAAAAATTATTTTGCAAAAATGTCATCTTTTATTAATGGTAATATTAAATAGCATAATATTCACGAGTATAATAACATAATTTTACCATTATATCATCACTATTAAGCCAGACACTCGTAAAGATAAAAGGTTAAAAATTAATATATTTGTATAACATATATATTCTTAAAGTTTATAAATTTTATAAATGAGACTTTTTTTTGTGTAATGTAAGAAATATATCTTTTTTAACGAAGAATAATACTAAACCAACAAAAGGATAATTATAAATATGCCCTTCAATGCAATGTACTATGTTAGGCTGTCATTTAGTCGTCATTAGCTGAAATGTAATTTTATCTTGGTAGGCAGGCTCTTATGGTGTAAGTACATTTTCATATTCTATCATTTTCAAAGTATAAAACTTAATTTTTTTTAAGTATATGACATACTTTTTAATTTAAATTTAATATATTTATTTAAAATTTAAAAATACAAATTTCGCATTGAATAAGTCTAAGTGTATAAATTTTATTCAAATTATTTAAATATGAAATCTGATACGAAAATCTATGTCAGATCTCACTTTTTAATAATATAAATAAAATTTATATAAAAAATTTATGTTCGTAGATATTTTTTTTGCATTTGCATTGGGCGGTTGCGATATGCTAAGTTGCTAGCAACGCCTACTTCTTCCTAGCTCAGACAATCAAGAGGACATAAACTGTACAAACATTGCTATTACGTTGTGTTGTGTCCTAGATAACATTGTCAAGTTTATGTTTTATTTCCTATGGCTTAAATTAATAAAAAAAAAATTGATTTTTTTGATCAAATTAATTATTTTTAAAATTAATAATTAAGTATTTATAAATATAGTTTTAAAATTATAAAAATTAGAATTAATAGTAAATTATATCTAATTTTTTATGATTATAATTGTTTAACCTAAACTTTATTAGTAATAATATAAAAATTAATTATAAAAATAATTAATTTAACAAAAAAAAGTTAAAATAAAAATTTTAATTTAAGACGGAGAGAGTATCATCTGTGTAAAATTCCAACAGCTCCTTTTCACGTTACGACTCAGCATTAATCAATCACACCTTCAAGTAGGCACCGACTACTTATTTTTATTCATTTTTATTTTGACTTGTTTTGGATTTCTTATGGTCATGAATACCAATGTTATGAAATTTAGTTCGGAATCTGCGATTCGATCGATTAAATCGGAAATTGGTTTTTTTTTGTCCGATTTAGATCGGTTAATTAAATTTGGTTAATAACCGATTGATCACCGGTTCAATCAGTAAAATCGGTCAGTTGACTCGGTTGAACAGATTTCAAAGTATTTTTTTTTCAAAAATATTTTTACCAATAATATAACATAATTTTACTATATTTTAGTTTACAAAAAATTAGATGTTTTAAAATTTTATTAATTATTAATATATATATATATATATATATATATATATATATATATATATATATATATATATATATA
Organism: Hedera helix; assembly: GCA_947179155.2. Classification (NCBI taxonomy): domain Eukaryota; kingdom Viridiplantae; phylum Streptophyta; class Magnoliopsida; order Apiales; family Araliaceae; genus Hedera; species Hedera helix. The sequence goes on along the minus strand of OX359268.1, from coordinate 35,916,091 downwards.
TATATATATTTATGACATTACTAGTTCAATAACGGTTCGACTACTGGTTGAACTAATGACTCATCTATTTAATACCTTTTTTAATTCGTTGAACGAACATTGATAAATACTATGCTGAACATAATGCACTTGTTTCTCATTTTCGCGTAGTTTTCCGGTGTTACAATCTCAAGTGTCCTTTTGGTGGGCAGTATGGCGGTATTTGGTAAAATAATTTTAATATATACTCTCTTCATTTTGAATTACAAGATAATTATTAAAATATTTTTCAAATTTAATATTTATATAATTTATTTAAGTTTTTAAAATAATAAATTTTATAACTAGAGTATATTTCAGGTAGTTATAATATGTATAATTATATTAACATAAATTAAATGAAATCATGTTAGTTTTAAATTTAAAAATATTTAAAATTGACTTTTTCAAAAATCAAAATTGATCTTATAATTTAAAACGGAGGGAGTATAATTTATAAACGTGTTTTAATAATATTTTTTGTATTTATTAAATGTTCTCTAAAGCCACTTGTTACGAATTTCAATTTAAATTTTTTTTATTATGAGGAGAATTATGAGAATCAGAATTTTTAATACAACATTTTCAAAAAATAAAATATAATTTGTGAGAGACGTGCTAAGAAAAAATAGTGCAGCTGTTAGCAATGTGCCTATTTTCCAAAATTTTCTGTTGAGAAACAATGTGCTAGTGGTATTCGCGTCCATCCTCTGCAGTTTAGAATCTACAGGAGAATTACCAGATGGCTAGATCCAAGGTCTTTGAAGAAGAATATGGATAAAGTACAATATTTAGACACAATATTAAATATAATATTTAGACACAATATTAAATATTAGTCTAAATATTATATTTATTTTAATTATTAAAAAATAAAACATGATATTAAAATTTATGTTATATCTTATTTTTTAATAATTAAAATAAATATAATATTTAATATTATATTTAAATATTGTGTATGTAAATTTGTCTGAAGAATAAAAGGCACTTCAACTGGGGAGCACAGAAGAAGACACTCTGTCTCATGAATTTGGGACAAAAAGAAAAGTATGTAAACTTTAATTTATAATTTAAAAAAAATCATATTTTTTTATATTGTTATTGAATTTGTAAAACAAAAGAAAGATAATTTGACTTTCAAATTTAAGTTATTAAGATAACTTTATATTAATTTTATTATATATATAATTTAGATGATATAATAGAAATTATAAAAAATAATCAAATGTTATTTAAATTTTTTATACAAATTTGTCCATTTTTAGACAAAAAAGTTTGGCAAGAAAATGATTAAATTGTGTCTTTTTCTTCTTTTTTTCATTAATTAAAAAATTCAATAAAAAAAATTAAACAATAAACTTATTTTTTTTTTATCTATTTCAAAAATCAGTAACATAGTGTGAAAATCACATTCTATAGTACAAGTTATCCCTCGCATCCATGTTATATAAATTGGATGATGCTACTGTTCACAAATTTAATTTAAAATATATTATAGTTATATGGAAAAAATATATATACACAATTGTGTAGTGCACAGGTAGCTATAGCGTTATTTTTTTGAGTTATGACAATAGTTGAACCGTCACCATAGACCAGAATAATTATGGCGATGGTTGAACCGTCGTTACAAATCAAAAAAATCGTTATCACAGCCGACTGTGCATTACACAATTATGTATATATATATATATATATATATATATATATATATAGAGAGAGAGAGAGAGAGAGAGAGAGAGAGAGATAATAATATAATATTTAAGATTGTTAGCATAATTTTATTATTATGTCAATATTAAAGGTTTGTAGTGTTTGAAGCAGTATAAGTATAATTTAGTATGTTTAGCCACTACATCAAAAATAATACTGTGCTTTTGAACTCCAAATATTTAGTTGTAAGTTAAATGCATTAATTTTAAAATAAATTATTTATAAATAACAAAATTCTTAAGTATATTTAAAATACGCTTTTTAAATTAATAAACGAAAAAACACTAAATTAACAACTTAAGAGAAATTAAAAGCTGGAAGGATAAAAAATAAAAAATCTGAGTAATTAAAAGGTTGGAGTTAATTGAAGAAAAAAATGGTACAAACAAGGCTGGGTTCTTAGTAGGTCATGATCTATGTTGTGCCACTTGTTTCTTGGGAAATGAGCGCAGATGCCAGATGTGCAGTCTGGATTGGTAGCTATATATTTATAATTTTCGTGTTAAATTTTATTTTTTAATAATAAAATAAAATAAAATATTATGTGTGTATAAAATGATCATACCCGTAACTCCAAAATTTTTAGAAAATTTACTAGTAATTTGGTGGTGGTTAATTTTGAAACTGCGGGCCTATCCTATCAACTAAGTAGTATGTCACATAGTCCCTCCATAGAGTCGGGGGCTGAAAATTAGCCGAGCTTCGCGCTAATTATTAAAAAGATTTTATAAGTTTGCCTTGATATATATCCCATTGATTTATTGATAAATAAATTGAGTTCAAACTGAATTAATATATATATATATATATATATATATATATATATATATATATATATATATATATATATATATATGAACCGAAATCAAGTTGTTTATGTATTTTGTTTGATAATTTTTTTTGAAAATTAAGTTTTGAAATACTTATATGTTAATATTTTTGTTAAAAACTGTAATATATTTATTCTTAATGACTTAGAATTTGAATAAAATAAATTTTGATTTTTGTAATATAAAATAAAGCTTCGATCTATCAAATTTATATACTTTAACATCTGTAAAAATATGAAAACTATTAATTCCTAATATATTCGTAATTAAAATGTACGGATTCAAGTTAAAGTACGGATTAGTATTAACAAGAAATGTATTGACATTAAATAGTGGCGTAAGTAAATAAAAAGATGAACAAGAGGAAGAGAGTACAAACTTTTGCATCTATTGGAAATTTAATCAGCTATTCTTAAACCTATTTATTGACAAAACACAGTCCTAACAAAGGTGGGACCTTAAAGTTTGTTTTTTCTTGGTTAATATCATGCGGCTGCAATTTTCTCAAAGAGGCACAATCTATTATCAGCCAGCCTTGAATTGAACGCATAGTTTTTGTACTCGAACCATGTAAACTCCTTGTACAGGCTGCTGTCCTCTCCTTCCATGAGTAGTGAGGGCAATGGAGCTATCTTCTCGCTCAATGGTGGTCCTCCAAAATATATCATTGATACCCTTGCTTTGTAACTGTTTGCCAATACCCTATGCCTCACACTCTTAAACCTCCCATTAGTCATAACCTGCAAAATATATCACCCATTTATTAAAATAGGAAAATAAAAAAACCCATTAAAAAAAATATTCTAGAAGCTATTGAAAAATTCATTTCAAGAAAAAGAAAAAAGTTATAACTACAAATAAAGTAAACCTCGTTGGAAAATTAGAAAGTACTCCTTTATTATAGAGAAAGGCAACAATCTAATAAAAGCTAGCAAATTTAATTAATCAAACACATATTTAGTATAATTCTAAAAAGAAAAAAAGAGAGGTTAATATATAGTGGTTTTTATTTTACCTGCAAGGAGTCACCGACATTGATAAAAAAGGAGTCTTGGTCTGGTGGAACTGAAATCCAAGAGCCATCATCTCTCAATGAGATTTGAAGACCTGATGTGTTGTTAGATCTCAGAACTGAAATGATTTGTGGGTCAGTGTGCTCTCCAAATCCAATCAAATTCCTGTCATGAAGCTCTGGACATGGAGGATAATGATTCAGCCTAAAAACAGAGTCACTCTGTTCATCCATCAGAAGCTCACTAAACACATCCCTTTTATGAATCCTCAGCCCATCAGCCAAAAGTTCAAGAATCTCACAAGCCATCTTTTTCACAGCTGTCACATAATTATTCACAGCACAACTGCAATGACAAAACAAAACAAAACAAAAAATCCCACTAAGAAAATTATGCATGTTGCTCTGTTGTTTTTTTAAAAAAATAAAAATAAAAATTTTACCTAAGGTTCTCTGGGTTTTCACCAAAAGCTGATGCAACTTTGTGATAATTGAATTCTGGATTTGTAGTAAGAAGAAGATATTCAACCCAACCGATATCGCCGTTACGGCCGATGCTCTTATTTCCATAGCCAAAAGGGTCAGGGGGGCCAGCTTTTTCTTTTTCAGACATGGGAGAGGAGAAGAATTTGATGGCTTCTGATTCAAGTTTGTCGATGAGTTCAGTTGGGACTCCATGGTTGATGACTTTGAAGAATCCAAATTCTTCGCAGGCCTTAACAAGGCAGGATTTTGTGTCAGGCTTGGAGAGGTCTATGAGGGGAATACCAGGGAACAATGTAGCGGGCTTGCTGGATTTTTCTACAGTAAATTGTTGATCAATTGTTGTTGGCTTGGACAAGACTACCATGGTTGGATAAGGGGATTGAGATGTGAGTTTTGTTGAATAGATGGGGAGATAAATGATGGAGTAATAATATGTAAAGATTGGTATGGAGGAGGTGATTTGATGAATGAGAGTGATGTTGGATTGAAGTACTAATGGATATGAGTTGGTATTGTATTGTATTGTATTGTGTGAGCGGAGAGGCAGATGAACACATGGACTGGTGGTTTTGCTTGACTATTTATAGGAGAGAGAGGTGAAGGTTGTAGATAGATTTTATTATTTAAGAACAAAAAGTGAATACTAAAGTTTTTCCTTTTTCATCAATAATCTATTCTACTTTAACCAGGGTTTTTATTTTATTTTATTTATTTATTTATTTTGTGGGACTAGAAGAGGAATTAGGAAGAATCTTTGGCGAGTTTGTTTTTATGTTATGTAGCGCATTGAATGTTTTTGTTGGTAGATAGACTCAAAATTATAACCATGCGTAATAGAGACACGATGGCATAAAACTATCATGCATATCTCATTGCATGTGTTACACTCAATATTCTGGAATACTTCAACCATAAATTTACATTAACATAAGTTTGGAAGTTAAGAACACATAAATTGTTGATCTATTCCTTTGTCTCATTTTTTATTCTCACTTGTAATGTTTAAGATTGTGATGCTTTTATTTTTATTTTTACGTGAGACTTTTATTTTTAATTATTTGAGGTCTAATTATGTAAGATTAATATTTGTTATCCGTTTATTGTATGAATTATATATCACTAGTGTTAGAATCATGATATATCATAAATAAAATATTTATATTAAATAAAATTATTTTTATTGTAATATTATGTTATGATCCTAAATATCGCTCGTGTATATATTATTAGTGTATCAAATTTTAACTCAAAATTATGCTCATATTTTAAAATTCTTTTCAAAAAAGAAAAATAATAATACTACCGGCTACTAATAGATTCGGAATCCAAAGAAAATTAGTATTACACCACGTCATCAAATATCTAGAAGCTAAGAGGAGTATTGAATAACGTGTTCTATTTCCATTCTCATTTTCTCCCATTTATATTCTACCCACCGAATTGCCATCGATGTCCTCTTTATAGCATGATTTTTAGATTCACACCGATCATTTAAATATAAAAAATATTAGATAGATGAATTATTAATTTAGTTAGTGATCAAACAATAGTTGAACCGATGACATTATAAATATATAAAAAATTATATTATTAATAATTAATAAAATTTTAAAATATCTAATTTTTTATAAGTTAAAATATAATGAAATTATGTTATAATATTATTATAAAAAATCTAATTTTAAAAATAAAATTATTTTGGTACCAAAAAATACTAAAAAATACTTAAAAACTGATTCACTTGATCAACTTAACTAGTTTTATCAATTGAACCATCGATCAAAACCGGTTCACTTGGTCAAATCGAATAAGAGCATCGACTTGTTCCAATTTTAATTGGTTCAACTGTCGATCCGATCCAAATTTGAAAACCATGCTTTATAGTTTATATAGCTTACTGATAAGTAGATTTTTATATCTATTTATTATGTATTGTTAGACTTGATTATTTGTGAATTTTTAATTATTTTTAGTAATTTATTTAATTTTATGTATTTTTATTATTTTCATGTATTTTTATTATTTGTAGTATTTTTAAATTATTTTTATTATATTTTTAATTTTACTTTGTAGGAAAATCGGAAGCTAATGACATTTTGGTAAATAACAGAATAGAAGCTATCCGTGCATAAGGAGAATCAGACCAGCGAGGGGACGACGCCTTTTTGTGTGTGGGAATAATAGATCGCGCCATGCGCAGTAAAGGTAATCTGTCAGCAATGCATGAATGGAACATTAGCGTTTCGTAAAGCCGAGCGGCAAGGAAGGCGCCATGAGCAGGTTAGTGTCTCAACATCAGGGCAGGCAATGCACACGTTACTAGCAATGAAGAAGAATTGGCGCGTAGTCAGCTGGCGTGGCTTTTGTTTGAATTTTGCTCCCAGGTCCCATCCCTCATATGGTTTTAATTATTTACAAGTTTGACATTCCTTCTGTAGATTCATTCCACGTGGGTTTAATCAGCCAAATAAATTAAAGAAAGATTATATTTAAATAAAGTCTAATTGTGATTTAGAAAAGGAAAAATAAATATGATTTTTTATATTTTATATTTTAAATCCTATTAGGGTTTGAAAATTATAATTCCTATTAGGTTTAGTAAGATTATGTAGTTTATAAATAGATGATATAATACACAATTGAGGGAACATCTTTTGTCAAAAAATTCTCTCTTTTATTCTTTGGTGTTTTTCATAGTTATGTGTGGCTAAATTATTTTTCTTGGTTTAAGTGACTGAAGCTATCAAGATTTATAAACTGTGAGATCTAATTTATTTTAATTATTTAGTTTATATTTTGAGTATTGAATATTCTTCTGTGCTTAATTTTTTGATTGATTTGTTTAATTGTTAGGATGTCTACTAGTTTATTACTCATATTAATCTACTGCTATTTGTGAAGCAACTAAGATTAATAATTATTTTGCAGATCAAAAGATTATTGTCGACGCCGGGATTTTCGGTCGTTTCGTTTTTTAATATTAAAAGCCCTTTCCAATTTTAGCCTTTGGATTTAATATATTATTTTTGAAAAGGGTCGGCTTAGTGTCGACGGGGTTTTGAAATGTTGAATTTTTATGAGCCAATTGACCAGAGTCGCCAGTTGGTATTGTTGAAATGGATGTACCAACTCATCCGAGTTTTGTTTTCGTAATCGTAATGGCTCATATGTGACTCCGATTCAATTGGTCCGCAAACCGAGATTCATAGAGTTCGGGGGCTTGCTTAAGCGAGGGGAAGGTGTTAGGCACCCCCCGACTTCCGTGAAATACGGTTACCGCAATCTCGATGTTTTCCTATCCTTTTAAATCTTAAAATGTGTGTGTGCGCGCGTGTGTGTATGTGTGCCTAAATGGAGGTTTGTGGTGTCCTTTTGCATAAAGTTGCTTTGATTTTATATGTCAAAATGTGTTTTGTCGGGAAAGCGTTTTAGACGTCTTTTGACTCAAATGACGAGGCTTCGCTTGTTATAAGAAAGATTGATTTTAATTTCGAAAAACGATGAGGTTTTTATTAGATGTCATTTTAGAAAATAATAGTTTTTAAACTTTTGTCAAATAGGAATCGAGACTATACATTGCCTTCTAACAGTAAATATAAATAAAATGAAGGCAATTTCTAGAAACTCTTTAACCCTATGCACAAAGTTTAATGAAAACGTTTATTTATTTATTCCGAAAACATCTTTTATGATATTTCAAAACCAAATATAGCCTTTTCGTTAAACAATGATCAAAGTTTCGCCCAAAACTCTTTACTTTTTAAACCTCGTGTGTCTAATATCCTAATTTGATTCTTTTTAGAAAATCTTCATCGTTTACCTTATTTTTGGAAAATCGTTTTTTGTGTCGTAAATTAAAACGAGCATTCAAAACGTGTCGGGGCTATCCATGGGCATGTGAGTCATCTAGACAACCCCAAACACCCACGATCACATATCTTTATTATTACGGGGCCTTAACCCGACCACGACTTGGTATCGCTTTAAGGCCCGATATTACATTTACATAACCATAAATCCCATCTAATGATTACATATATCAAAAAATGTCCATCATCGGGATTTGACCACGAGGATCTCCTCCATAGGCTCACATTCACCCCAAATCGTTGCACAACCAACACTAAACCAAATCTAACAAGATTAAACATTGCTATCACATTACATAATTCAAATATCACAAACTCAACACCACGAACTACTCATTACCATAACGAACGATATATCACCGTACGGATATCATCGGGGCGTTAGGAGGAGTTACGTTCCGATGGAACCCTCGCTAACAACACCTAATCCACGGATCATTATCAACATCATAACAACAATGACATCAAATAACCCAATCACAACATTAAGCTAACAAGACAAACAATAAAAGGAAAACCCAAGAACACACCCTTTTCACCTTGCAAAATGCCGATTAAAGCCTCTTATTTCACGAATCGGACAACACTACAAGCATAATCAACTATCTAGTAAGAGGAGATGAATTTTTCACTCAAATCTCACCAAGAACAAAGGTTTTTCTCTCCACCCGCGAACTCTCTCTCTCTAAACTCTATCTTCTTCCTCTTTTTTCTCCTTTTTTTTTTTTCGCTCTCGGGTGAAAATGGCCGATCTATATCCTTCACCAGGCAGCCGCAGATACATCTGCGGCTGGCCGCAGGTGCATCTGCGGCCGCCTGCTGTGGCCGTCCGCGCCGAATCCTCGGCTGCAGTGTGCCGCCCTCGAGCCGCGCAAAAGTCCTTTTTGTCGGTGGCCGCAGGTGCATCCGCGGCTGTCCGGCTTATTTTTCTCGATTTTTGTGCCACGCGGTATTAATTCGCCAATTTATGCGGTATTATTTTGAAAAGTTGTTACCTGATGTATAAACTGGTCTTTGTGGCCCCCGAACATCGTAAGCGTAGGGGCCATTAGCCGTTTTTCGTGATCAACTCAGGTTTTTCTGGGTCAACTGTGACGCCCCCAAATCTAGGCACACACAACCCAAACTTGAGTCGTCAAAAGACTACAACAAAATTATTACAATGAAATACAACGTACAACAATACAGTGAATAATACAACACAACTAAGTCTTCATTATTATTGCCACACTATTTTATAACACGTGAAGACTATGATAGCTATCCCCGCACTCTCACTCCATTCCCCGGCTAGACCCCGTTACGTTCTCATCTCCTGTTGAAAAACAATGGAACGAAAAGAAAGGGTGAGCTCAAATAGCCCAGTAAGAAATATCATGACTAAGATAATGACGAATAATTTATCATTAGCCTTCAACAGTTGAGTTCTTGATAGAATACAATAGACTACAAGGTTTATATCAAAAACTGCAGTTAAATTCTTAAACAATGTTCAGATCAATAATAGCAGCGGAATGAACAATCTATTAGAAGAATAATGCAGACTATAATGTCCACTCGCTTCTCTTTTTAGTAAAAATATCATCAACTTTTATCATCTGAAATTCCATTAGTCAAGATAATATAACTTCACAGTTCCTGGTCATAATCATGCAGATCAACAGTTCGTCTTTGCACTACGGGCCAAAGACATTCAATATAACACCAACGGTCATGATTATACCAGATTCAGCCTTTGGTCATAATCATACCAACCAACAGTTCATCTTTGCACTACGGGCCAAAGAGAACATTCACCACGTGTCATAAAAGACACCGAACAGATGTATCGCCTTTAACCTAGTATATCGCCTTTAACCTATCATCTGTTCAACAATTATATCACATCTGTGCCCCCGGCCACAGATATTCACAACAGCTTGATTCTTGATGATTAATACAAATAACAGTGATACAAATGATGAACAGAAGAACAGGATAAACAATAAGTATCGGAAGTTTACTTTGTGCAGATTCAAATAATGTCCAAATTGCCAACATGATGTGGAGTGAAATTTAAAAATGATATTCAAGATCCACAGTTCAGAATAACGATTACAGTTCAATAGAAATGTTCAGAAAATAGGAAGGTTCAGTTGAACTAATGAAATTCAACTATTATGGAACATATAATATTTTCAGGAATTATAGAAGCAATAGTTCCATAATAAGTTTCGATTTAGGTGTATGAAAGAAAATAATATCCCTTACCGTAACAGGTTTGATTAACAAAAGGTGAAGGGAATTAATATCCCTTACCATAGTAAGTTTGAATAATGGAAGATGAAAAAGATGGTATCCCTTATGAGTATAAAGGAAAATGGTATCACTTACGAATATGGAATAAAAGTGTCATGTGATAATTCGTGTAGATAAATTATTTCCACACGAGACAAATAAAAAGGGTTATTCACCAACATGCGGTAATCCACGCCGTAAGGTTATTTCCATCAATTTGAATACGAAGAGTTATTCACCAAACAGGCGATAATCCGCGCCATAAGGTTATTCCCATCAATTTGAATACGAAGAGTTATTCACCAAACAGGCGATAATCCGCACCGTAAGGTTATTCTCAAAGATTAATAAGGAATGAATACAAAAGGTTATTCACCAACAGGCGGTAAACCGCGCCGTAAGATTATTCCCACAATTTAATACATGGAAATAAATGGCACAAGAAAGAAACGATATTATTTTCGAGAATCAAAGAATGATAATCCCTTCAAGTAAGAAAGAAAATAATATCCATTTATGATGATGAAAAGAGTGATACCCTTTACCGTAGTAAGTTTAAATAATAGAAAATGAAAGAATATGATATTCCTTACCTTAATACGTGACTGGATATTGATTTAAATGAGATTGATCAACCTATATATTTTTAATATAATTAGTAATTACCACATATAAATTTCAAAGTATATGATAACTCGTATATTATGAACTATCAAAATTTAACATAATTTTTGTAGTATAATATAACAACTTTAAAATAGTTTTTAAAATAATATTCCAAAATAAATCTTCCAAAGAAAGCTTTTAAAAATGAATCTTCTCAAAGAAGAGTCTTCTAAAGGAAGATTTGTGAATACCGTGAAAAATAGGAATTTATGAAATTACTACTCTTTAATAAAACACTTACTTGAAAAATTCCTGCACTCCTTTTGGCTTTCAAACTCTCAAAATAACCTTACTATTCTCAGAGAAAACTCATAAAATTCTTATAGAAAAATTTTATGTTTTAGGTGTGATTTTTCTATTCAGCTGAGCAAGCTATTTATAGGAGAAAATAAGTTACTATGCGTGGTAGGTGAACAGAAAAAATTTCAGCAGAGGCTGCTGCGCAGCCTCCACCAACTCTTCAGCAAATTCTCACATTTCTCACATTTCATGTGGGCCCCACAATGGGTCCCACATGTTTCTTACTATTCACGTACTATTCACGTACTATTCACGTCACTATTCACGTTACTATTTCAAATAGTAAAATTAATTATTTTATTTTTTATTTATTTATTTATTTATTTATTTATTCTTCCTGTGAGTCCAACATATAAAATAATGTTACCACAATAATGTAAGAAACACGTTACATATTTTTATTAATTTAATAATATAAATTATAGTGTATTTTCTACAGTGACAATTTATTAGATTCAATAATTTTAAACTACAGTGCACCAACAATTATTGACTCGATGATATGAAATACAGTGTAATGACAATTATTAAATCAATAATGCAAAATACTGTGTAGCAACAATAATTGAATTGATAATATAAAATATTATGCAGTGACAATTATTGATGAAATGATGCGTAACAATTACGGTGTCAATTATCAGACCAATAATATGAGACACTGTGCAATACCGTGTGCTACTGTAGAGTACCGTGTGCTACAGAAAATACCATAAATTACCGTATGCTACTATTCTTTTATCACCGGTATTTTAACAGTTAACACCGTTGACTATTTTTATTTAAAAAGGTTACTTCTGTCGTTTTCTATATCCGACAAATATTCCGTTGTGGGGTCCACAAATAATTTGTTATTTCGGCGCCGTCGTACGACCCGAATATTCCCCGACAAAACGAATATTCCCCGACAAAAAGAATATTGTCCGACAAAATAAAATTTGCACATAACATCCTTAACTTTCAATTTTGTCAATTTAACCATTTACTGTTTCAGAAAAATATATATGAAGAAAAATTAAATTTTATATTTCATAAAATTCGGGGTCTTACATCAACGGTTTGCCTTGCCTTAAGTGAACGGATGCTCGTTGTCCGTTGTGGCGGCTTTGACCGTAAATCGTTGGGGTGGCTTCGTGTTGGGGTTCACCTTCCTCTTCGCATGTCGGGTCAAATGACGATCTTGCCCTCCTACCAGGGTTAGTAGAGAAATGCAAAATTTGGGTGTCTACAATTATTATATCTTAGAAGGACTGTTCATCTAAATTAAATGTCATTGCGTGGCTTGTGTTGTTTAGTTCAACTATCTCTCTAATACTTAAAAACTGCTATTAAATTAAATCTTTAGCACGTGCCGGATGTTGTTTAGTAGTAAAGGTAATTTAGAACGCGTATGTCCATTTAACTAAAATTAAGGAGAGAGAATTAAAATTATTCCACCTACGAGTAGTTATTCCTACGGTGAATGTTCAAAATATTAATTGATTTATACTTATATCAATGATCAGTTATAAATTTTTGATGGTGAATGTTAATTTAGCCCAAGGTTTATTAGTTTGATTTATTTTAGTTTATTTCATATTAATTGCGCATTATTTTTATTTTAGTTTATCTTATTTTATTTATTTCTTTTAATTAAACTCCCCCTCCCAATTTTGGTTTACGAAACATAAAGTTAAATTAATCATTCTCTATAGGATTGACTCTTACTTGCACTACTATATATTTATTTATCAAAGTAAGATTTTATTTTTGGGTGTCTGTGACAATACACCAAATTTTGGTGCAGTTGCTGGGGAATGATTCTAATTTATTTTTGTGCTTTTATAAACTTTATTTTAATTTAGTAATTTTTCGTAGATTTTATTTTTTGTAATTTTTCATAGTTTAATTGAGTTGTGCAGGTTAAGGATGGAAGTCATGCCTGATTATGTTAATGAGATAAATATTTATTCTCTTGACAACAAATTGATAGTCTAACTTATTTTGTTTATCAAATGACTATATGTAATGCGCAACTGGTGGAAGCTTGTAGGATTTGTGCGGTAGTAAAACATCCAACTAATATGTGTCCCATACTCAAGAGGAGTACTACGAACAAGTAAATGTAGCATGTGATTTTTTCGATCAACTACAAAGGAGATATGATCCATATTCATATACGTATAATTCAGGATTCAAGGATCATCCTAATTTTAGTCGTGGGAATTCGCAAGTGAATTGACACGTAAATCAAAACTTTCTAAATTATCAACAGTACAAGCAGCTATATCCCCAGCTACAACAGGTTCAATCATTTAGTTCTGATATGTTTTTAGAGGATATGATTAAATTACTTGAAACTAACACTTTGTAATGTCAACAGGATACTTTGCAATTTCAACAAGGCATGAGGGCAAGTCTTTAGGAAAATAATGCAATTATTAAACGTTTGGGTACTCAAATGGGACAAATGACAATTACAATCGATCAATTGGAGGAGCAAAGTTCTGAGCAAGTACCTTTCGCAAACAGTGGATAATCCAGTAGAGAACGCAAGTACACGTGTTAAGAAGTGGTAATGATGTAAGAAATTCAGAAAAGACACTCCCTCCATCGCTGAAGCAAGAGAAAGTAAACAACATCAATGAAGCGGACAACGTCAATATATACAATGATGTTATTTTTTATGATGACATGCCTAAGGTGGATGAACATTTTAGGGAAACAAAATAAGGAGAATTTGAAAGTTACGATTATCAACAGTTTGGAATTAGAAAAAGAAGAACAAATTAAGCAAAATCCAGATTTAAAGAGGCTAAAGCTCCATTAAATTCTTTGTCAATGATTTTAAATAATAATGCAATTATTTTCATTTTATTGTCTGTTACTAATAACAAATTTTTATATTTTATTTTACAAGATCATATTCTAAATTTAAAAAATCTCCCTAGTCATCTCAAATATTTATTACTTGAAGAATGAGTCGAATATTCATGTCGAATGTAAGAGAGATTGAATTTACTTATGATGGATAATGTGATGGATGAAGTTCTCAAAATTGATGAAGTTGGAGTGAAGTAGTGTTTACGTATGAAGTCAAGTTAATGACAATATACAAAGACGCTGCTTGAGAGACCACCCAAAACAACAGATTTGATTTCTGTTCTTTTTATATTTATTTTTGTTATTACTTAATTGCATTTTACTTTACATTGGGGACAATATACGTTTTAAATATGGGGGAAGAGATTTATGATTTTTTTTTATAGGGAATTTTAAAATTTTGTGGATATATTTATTGCAAATTCTAGAGAGAAAAAACTCATAACATTGAGGTTTAAAGGTTTGTTGCACATGCTAAGTGTAACTGTATTTTCTTTCGAAAGTGGGGTAATTTTTTTTATTTTTATAATGAGTCACTTGAGCAATGAGTTAATTGGATTTAATTTTTAGTTAATGATAAAAATTTTTATTTTGATTTAATAATTTTTGGGAAAAGAATATAATTATTTTTTTGTCTAAATTTTAATTTTTTGTTACGTATTACTTTGTTTGAGAACTCTTTAAATTTTTATGTACTTATATCCATTTGTTTGAACTCGTTTTAATTTAAGAGAAGTTTATATGGTTAAATACTTATGAAAGATATTTTTAAGCTCTATAGCTTATTTGATCGTAACTTAAAGTAAAATATAATTTGAAGGAGATGATTTTGATAATTTTTGTAGGATTGTTAAATGAAAAAAAATCACGTGGTGGGTTGAGATGGAGTGTAAAACGCACTCGCTCATAAACATATGCAATGCAAAACGAGATGGAGCGTAAACTCGCTGGTGAGATGGAGAATAAAAGACACTCACCAAGGAAAGAAGAAAAAAAAAGGAGGGAAAAAATGGGATTGAAATGCACCCATTTAAAAGAAGAAAAAAAATGGAAAGAAGTACTCGAAAAAAATTTGATATTAATAATCTTAGTGTACTTTTCAAGATTAAAATATTTCGATATTTTAGGTTATATTTGTTTGTGTTAACTTTGAGTGATGTGAAAAATGAGTGTATGGTTCTACTAATCCTTTTTATATCTTTTATATTTAATTATGTGAGCGAATATAAATTTTTTGCTAATTTGATACATTTGGATTCACATACATACACGGAAGATCTTGAGTAGAGTAAGATTGATAAATATGTTAAAATTTTGGTCTTTGCATGATTTTAAAATTTTTTGAGAGATATTATTTAAAATATCTTTTAGACTAATATTGAAATTCATATTAATTTGTTGCTCAAGTATGTCATTTGTTTTTAATTTTAATTTTATAGTTTTAATTTTTATTTTATTTAAGGATAAACAAAACTTTAAGTTTGGATATGCTTTCAGTTTCCTTTAGTTGCACGACTTGCAATGAAAGCCTAATTGTACATATAAAATGAAAGAACGAAAATTTATAAATCCTATAAGTTGAAGAGAGGGTGGGTCGAACATGAAAAGTATTACTCCCTCAGTTTCTTTCATTTACTAAGCGTTCCATTTAATTTGACGGTGGTATACGAGTATAAATGGCATAATTTTCTCTGACATTTATCGTTACAATTAATTAAATATTTAAGTTAGAGGTAATATTTTATATTTTTGGTCAATTTTATAAATAGAATTATTTTTATGAAACACGTGAAATAATATTTATTTAGATGATGTTCGTATCATCTGAAATTAATGTTTCTGTTAGGAGAGGTGTGTGTATATCTGTATGAAAATGACACTAGGCAAAATTGCATTTATAGCCCCTTCCCTTGAGAGATTATTAAGTAGTATTGAGATAAATTTATATGGTATTTTAGGTCAATAATATTTCTTTATTTTAATAGGTATATAACTTTAAATAATAAAATATTATTAAAATAAAGAAATTTGATTAATTTAAAATATTACGTGATATTTTTTTTGACCATTAAATAATTTTTTCCTTACGTATATGATTGACTTTCTCCTTTCACCATAAAAAAATTATAAATTAAAAATCATAATTACTTTATAAAAAGTTATTATATACATAAAAATTAAATATTATATTTATTTTAATTATTAAAAAATAAAATTTAACATAAATTTTTGTGTTAAATTTTATTTTTTAATAATTAAAATATATTTTATATTTTATTTTATCATTAATTTTTATTAACCTGTACTTTTCCTAAACTCCATCAAATCAAATTGCATGCGTGTTTGATAATTTTTCTAGAGTGAGCCATAGTCATCCCATCTTTTGACCCATGGTGATGGGTCTGTTGTGGGGGCTTTATTAGTTTAGTTCCATTCTTTACTTTTTGGATATCTTCTTTTTAAAATTTTCTATATTTTCCTTTTCTTTTACTTTAGGGACATTGCGACACGTGTTAAAAAGATGGCCGCCACTTGTAATGTTACTTGTCAACGCGTGGATGGTGGTCAGACCAAGAGGCTATTATCATATGACGTGGCTACTTAGTTTTCTCACCTTTTCATGTCGGCTCTATTTATTAGCAGGTTTGGCCTATGCCACCCGACATCACCCATTTCCTCCTACACAGTCAATTTAGATCACATCTCTCTCTCTCTCCTCTTTATTTTTTAAATTTTATTTACAACTTTCATGATATATATATATATATATATATATTATTCTGGTCAATTTAGAAGGCCAACCTACCTGATCATTCGTTTGAATTTTACCCAAATCATTTTTTTTTGTAGATTTCATCCTCCTTCAACAAAAGTGATCATCATAAGTTGTTTCTGAACTTATTGGTAATGTTTCGATCAATAAAAATATAAAATCTATTCAATTATTAGCGTTTATAATAATAATATTTGATATATTTAAAAATATAAATATATCGCATTAATTTTTAACGCAACACTTTTGATTTTTAAGTCTTAGATATAATATTTACGAATTAAATAAATTATACTTAAAACAAACTGTAACTAGATAAATAAATTTTTTAAATAATTTAAATTTTCAAACATTCTTCGCATATTAAACACTCTAAAGATTGTATAACTAAACATACACAAACATTAAAAGACATGTTTATGTATAGTAAAGCTTCTGATATATATATATATATATAAATGTATAACCATGAATTTGATGCGCTATAGTACTACTGAATGTACTTGGTCGAACTTAATGTCTTATTTTCAGAAGTTCCCCCTTTTTTAAAGTTAAATAAAAGGATAAATCAAAAGAAATTGGTAAATAAATTCCAAGAAAAAGAGGGGCCAGTCAATAGTGCTCTACGTGGAATATATTCCCCTATAATTTGACAAAGTGGAAAAAGTAATGTGGATCGTGAATGTTACTATCGAATAGCATGCCTATATATTATAATTCATCTGTTTTAAATTATAAAATTATTATTAATTTTAAAATATTTAATTTATAATATTTTTAAATTTAAAATTAACGCAATTTATTTATGTTTTAAAAATAATAAATTTTATAATTAATAATATTTTTATGATAATTTATAATATTTATAATTGTATCGATATAAATTTATTTTAATTTTAAATTAATTTTTAAAAAAATAATATTAATCTATAAACAGAGGAAATATTATCGAAATTAACATTGGTGATATTGTGACTTTGATGTGGAGTACTGGTATATATTTAAATTAGAGATAGCAAACGGGTCGAGTCGGATCAAAATGGTTCAATTTTTTACAGGTTGAAAAAATTAAGTCCGTGGCTTGCTCGAGCCGGTCCGCGAGCTATTTTAGTATTTTATAAACAATTAAAATTTTTATAAATATTTTATAGTCATATATATTAAGATATAATTAATCTTGTGATTAATTAATTGATAAATGTATATAATATTAATATTAAAGATAAGAGATTAAGAGAGTAAAAAAAAAGACTAAGAATAATATATATATATATTATATTCATACTATTTTTTTTGTATTATTATTCAATATTATATGTTATAATTTATTCTTATATTCTTCATAATTTTTCACTTGATTTATTTTTTAAGTTAATATTTTTTTTATCAATAATATTAAACAATAATAAAAAAAATTAGTTTTAGAACCGAACCAAACTATGCTAAAAAAATCCAACTTTTATCGAACTATTTTTTAACAATCCAAAACTTATTTTTTAACCGATGAATTGACCCGGCCCACGAGTCGAGCCACTTTTGTCCGGTCTAATATAGACCCTAAGGAATGGTCTACATCAATTGAGAATCTAAAGTAAATAAAATAAAATTGACGGTCCAACTAAAATCAAATTGAAAAGGACTGATGGGATGGGCTACATCCGATCACTATCTCCCTCTAGTTGATACACAAATTCGCATTGCAATTTATATATATTTTATAATTTGCGTGGGTCAGCTTTGGTTGTTAAAATGGTTCGTTCATTGAAATATTTTGACAAATATAAACTCTCTAGCAAGTGGCATTTGTTTGGGGTCATTTTTAAATTTCATAGGGTCGTTGATGGCTATAAATCATATGAGAGGAATACAATGTAATTGGACTCATTGGAAAATTATTTTCCCGACAATTTAATTTTGATTCGACTGGATATCAGTATTTAATGACTTAAGAATTGGATTTGACTAATTACATGAGATAGTTGGACATGTCACATGATGATCAACTTGTCAATTTTATTTTTTCATCTCTAAAATTGTTGGGGGTCCAAGTACCAAGTACATGTCCTTGTTCGGTACAACGGGGACTCCATCCAAGAGATTCCCCTTCCAAAATCTTTTACTTGTAATTTCGAAGAGTTATGCTTAAATTTATTACAAGTTTAATTAATACATTGTTGCTTATTTTAGATTTGGGTGAAAAAGTATTTGTGATCTATGTTTATTTAGGGAATTGATATATTTTTACGATTTTTTTAATATATTTATACAGTAGGACCTATATGTAGAGTCATAACGACGGATAAATCGCCGTTATATATTTATAATAATATTTTTATGGAGTCCACCGAATAAAACTATCAAAAATAAGTGTGAATTTATCAATTTCTTTTATTTACCATCATATTACATATTACATGGAATTTGACAATTTATATTTAATTATAAAAGTTTAATATGCTTAAACACTTTTTTTTTTAATCCTTGAATCAGTTCTAAATTAATTATTTTTACATTTTTAAGGTTATTTATGACTAAGTATAATTGAAAGGGAGAATATGGGATTAAATAATACGCCCTTTTGATTTATCAGATGCCTTTAGGAGAAAATATAGTACATGAATTGTTACTGACTAATTAATCCAAGAAAAAAGTGTTTTATCGTCAAAGCATCTAAAGACATTCGACCCCAAAAGAAGAAACATTATAGCGTTAATTTCGGGCAGCTAGGTTCTCTGTTTTTGAAACGAAACTATTCACAGAATATGATGGAAACAGAGACAGTGGGGGCACAAGGATGATTAATTAATTAATTTAGTCATTACATAAATGTGGATAATTAATTACCCATGCAGAAAAAGATTCCCAAATCATACGCAATAATTCGTATTTCCTCTATAATAATAATAATAATAATAATAATAATATAAACAAGTTTTTCCATTAATAGTGAGATGATCTGCCAGCTATAAAAAGCTTGGTCAAAAATGGATATCAGTAATTTATGGAGTTGATTTTATGCAACGTATGCTTTAATGAAATCTGATTGACATTCAAAATGGGAGTCATCTCAGTCTTTTTTAATAAATAAATTTTCTACTTTTTTTTTTTTTATATTCAAATTTGGCTACTCTAATTTTCCGATGCCAATTTTCTCTCCGCATAGAAGGACTCTTCTTGGTTCACATACCTAACTATTAAGAGTAATTCCAGGGGGCAGGTCCTAGTGATCGGTGGTATTTTTTTTTTTGATTTTTAAAATATTTATAATATTTATTTTGATAATTTATTTTTATATAATTTATTGATTTAGGTATAATTTAGATATATAAAAATAATAGTGTTATACAGATTGTATGGCATTATTATTTATATATATTCAAATTATAATAAGATTACTAAATTTTATTTTAAAAATTTATTAAAATAAATATTATAAAAATAAAAAATAAAAATAAGATTGTTCACAATTTTCGATTCCAAAAACGGATCTTTCTAGACTTTTTAAACTACTATAATAAAGTATAATGATGAGATGATCCTCCTCCTCCTTTTCCTGCTCCTGCTGTCAGTCAGTCAGGTATCAAAAAGAAGTAAAAGAAAGAAACTTCTTGTAGTCTTGATTTATTATTCTTTCTATAGTGTAATGGTCAATTTATGCGTCCTTGTGGATAAGTTCTAATGTTGGAATCATATTCGTGGTCTACTTAATGTTTTCTCTCCCCCTCTCTTATGGATGGGGTCCTCATTAGTTACTTAGCAGGTAAGACACCCACATAAATTATATCAAGTAAAATATAAATTTTAAAAATTAAATAAAAAATAAAAGCAATTAATATAAAAAAATTAAAATAATAATATAACTAATTTGTAAAGACAAAAAAAAATAAAAAATAATAATATGATAATATAGAAAAATATGATATACCAATGACATTAGCGACTCTGAAAAATCACTTTATAATATAAATAGATCAAGAAATAGAATAATTAAACATCTTGTTCACATAATATATTTTCCATCTAGATAATATGTTTTTCATCAAGTTTTGAAGGTATTAGAATTTTAAACTAATAAAAAAAGTAAACACTAGAATGACTTTAAGTTATATATATTCTCTCCGTTTAAAAATATAAGATTAATATTATTTTTTTAAAATTAATTTGTGATAATTTATTATTCAAATTTAATTTATATTCTTTCACTTTTAAATAATACAACATTAAAACATTTTAACTATGTAGAAAATTGTTACTAATTATAATATTTATTATTTTTTTAATTGCAATGAATTATATTAAATTTTAAAATATTTTATATTAAATATATTTAAAAGGTCAAATTTAATGTATATTTAGAAAGTAGATAGCATTCTTCAATAGTCAATGCTATAGCTAATTAAAGGGAAATCTTAGAGCTGCATATCCCGGTTAGACCTCGGGCTCGACAGGGCCCAGTGCACGACTTGTATCCCAGATTTCACAGGATGAGGTCGAATCCTAAGAGTATCTCAAAGAGTAATAGAAAAAAAAAAATTAATTGAAATTTATTAATTTATGTGATAATTTAAAGAGTATTATTTATTATTTTAATATTTTATGTTTTATCAGTCTCTTTAATTTAATTAAGACAAAATAAATAAAAAGAAATGTTATTAAATTTTAAAATGAGTTATACATTAAATCCATCAAATAAAATAAATATTTTAGTTTTTTTATATGATTTTGATTCTCTCAAAATAAAATAAATATTTTGAAGAGACAAAGTCAATTTATCAGTTATGAAGAAAAAAAATTAAGTTATAAATTTAATAATTACAGTTAGAGAAATTATTAGAGATAATTTTTTTAATATAATTTATCTATTTAAATATTCTAAAGTAATTAAAAAAACTATTAGAAAATGCTCTATTATGCCATCAGAGTCACTTGGAGTCCTACATCACGTCAACACACGGATAGACTGATTTTGGTCATGGCTTTTTTCACTCTCAACACACACATCTTTTTTTTTACTATCACTAAGAATTAAACTTTTAATTTCATATTTTTACATGAATTGATCGTATTACTAGGCTAAAGACAACTCGGTATTACCAGTACTATTTTAATAAGATATAATTGATGAAATAATATTTTTAATAATTAATTATTATGAATAGACTTATATATATATATATATATACACCGGCCCCAACTATAATTCGCGAAAATTATACGGCAGTTGTTGACCTAACAGATTTGGTACATACTTTTATAATATACTAATAATATACTTGATGCATACATGTACTTTATGTTTTCTTTGTTTGTTGACTTTATTCCGACATTTGTAAACTCTAGATCGGTTATTTAATTAAAAAGAGTATTAGATGAATGAATTATTATTTTAATTAATAATTGAATTATTATTGAATTAATAATGTTATAAATAAATAAAAAATATATATTATTAATAATTAATAAATATTTATAATATTTAATTTTTTATAAATTAAAATATAATAAAATAATATTATAATATTAATAAAAATATATAATTTTAAAAATAAATATATTTTTGTATAAAAAAAAACTTTAAAAAAATACTGGTCAACCTGTTATTAATCGATTTTACAGATTGAATCATTAGTTAGACTGATGGTCAATTAAATTTTAATCCGATTGATGAAAATTGATTTTTTAAACTAAACTGAACTGATGTGCCAACTTATTTTAAATAAATCGCTGTTAAATCATCAATTCGATCCATATTTACAAATATTATTTTATTCCCTCGACTTATTCATTGTATAATACGAAATAAAATAAATTTAAGTAAAATAAATTTTGAAATAGGCTTGAATCTTGACAGCCAAAGCTGACTGGTCAAGAAAGAGGTGCAGGCACGGCCGTGCCGACATGTACAATCAACCCCGTTAACAGTGTAGTGTACTACTGCTTCCGTCCCAATATGCGGCCTAATCCTATCCTATGCAATCTTTATTTTCATTACTATTTGCCTACGAACCTATAATCTTATCCATCACATAATGCTAGCTTACGAAAGTTAAAGTCACAAAAAAAATAATCTGTATTATATTACTCTTTTCATCCTATATTAAACACTTACTTTTTAAATATCGCACAAATTAACATAATAAATTTATTCTTAATGTATTTTTATTAAATTAATATATTTAACTCATTCTCTTTCATTCAAGTACATTTTAATTTCAATGACTTAATTACTTTTATTCACATAATTAATATTAATATTTTGTCAATTTTTTATTTTTTTCTAGATGGACAAGTTGTTAATGATTTTACTATTTTAAAATTAATTAGATTTATTTAAAAATTACAGAGGGTATACTTAAAAAAATGAATAAAAATAATATAAATTTAAAAATAAAACAATTAATTTGGAACAGATAAAAAAAAATGAACGTTTAATATGAAAAGGGAGTGTATTATTTATCCATCAATAGAAAGAGCTACTAGGTATATGCCAATTATGCTTTCGTAGCTTTACTCTGCTCCATGCACGCCAATTATTTGAAAAATTATTAGATGTTTTTGGAATACCTATCATGTAATATTTTATATTAATAATGTGGTACTTTATAAGTATTTAAAATAAATTATTTTATTTTAAATAATTTTATTTTAAATACTCATATATATGACATCATATAATTAATATAAAATATTACATAATAAATATTTTCAAACCACTAAATAATTACTCCAATTATACACCACACTCGTGAACCTATCTGCCTGCCTACCAATCCTCAATTATATAACCCCCTGCTCTTCATTTTAGTCTTAGATTAACCTTACAAAGATACCAATGCTCAATTATATGCACCAGTCATTAATTGTGCGCAGCCCTTTTTTAAGTATAAAGGAATAACATATAGTTATAGTTGTCAGACTGATGATTAATATATTAAATTATAATTCTATTTAAACGGCATAAAATGCTTTCAGGAAAAAAATTAATTCTGCCAAATAATTTGAAAATGATGTATTTTTGGAAAACAATGACGGAATAATAAAGCAATCTTCGTTAATGGGAAAATAATTGTAATTGACTTGTGTGTCATGGTACATGTTAAACATCAAAAATTCGGAAAATATTTTTTCCCATTCAAATGGAGCCCAAAATGATTCAGTTTTCTTGCAATAAAACTCTTTTCTACGAGAAATTAATTGAGACTAAATATACACAAGTGCCACACACACACACACACACACATATATATATATATATGTTCTTGAATGATCAAGAGTTGCAATTAAAGAAAGGAAGGGAGGAGGGAATTGAATGAATGAAATTATGAGAGTGACACTGAGTAATAATAATAATTCATTAGGGTCTGATCCGAGCCGGGCCGGGCCATATCATAAAAAAAAAAAATTGTGGGTCACTTCTTTATCACCAAGTACCCCCCAGCCCATCCCAAAACTGACTGGTCTTTACCTACCTTACCTAATCAATGTATCTAGTTGCAAGATTCTCCACAGACCATGTACAAAGTAGAATAGATGACTTTAGGTCAACACTTAATTAGTGAGTAGTTCATTGTGTTTAGTGTTACATTTGTTGTTAATGTTCATGTATAAAGATGAAAAATGGCCTACACTAATGTCAACTACACTTAAATGTCCAATATAATTAAACACTCTATTGATCAATATGAATGATAAAATCAATCTCCTTATCTTGCGTTTGAATTTGAAAAATGAAATTAATGAAAGAATAAAATAAAGAAAAAAAATAAAATAGTCAGTGAATTAATTCATTTTATTTCTGAGTGGAATGAGTCATTACACACTCTCTCTTAAGAAATTAAATTCACAAATTTAGTATAAATGAAAATGGTTCACTTTATTGCAAAAGAATAATCACACGCAATTTTTTTTATTACATAAAAATAAATTATTCTATTTTCACCTTAATTCTTATAATCCACACATATTAAGAATAAATTATTTAGTGATCCTAAAATACTTCAATATGTGTAATAAACTCTTTCACTGTACATACTAAAATATCATCATATAAATAATCATACAACCCTACATTGTCATGTCCAGAACCATACAATAATTTTTCCGTATTAAGGCTACACACATGCCTACGTTGGATAGAGCCGGCAATTATCCACATTTTGCGCTAAAAAGTGAGAAAGGATAAGAACTTCTCCTCATCTTATTTAATTCTATTATACTTTCTGATGATAACCCCTCAACTACTTGTCATGTGTTCAAATTTACGATCTCCTTCCCATCACATCTCATATTTCAATCCACGTATTAGGATCATGTATAATTTATTTATTTACCTTTTTATAGTTAATTTATTAATAATTATATGATAGATTGGACAATAAATAAGATAAAAATTTAAATAATAAATCTGATTGTATCTTATTACATAATCGATAATAAATAACGATATCGTATGTAAATATATGAGATAAGAGAGAATTGCAAAGAGTTCATATTAATTTATTTTATCTTATTACTTAGTATTTCAAAATAATCACAATTCAATTTTATTATAAAATTTGTCAACATATAAATTGTTCCCGATCTAAATTCACTAGTGATGCCCTTTAATTTTCCAAATTATCATGCTTCCTACTTGAACACCAACTCAACAACTAACAATACCATAACTCTACTCCAATCAAACTTATTTTCTTTTTATTTTTCTTCCATTATCATTGAAATTATTATTATTATTAATATTATAATTTCTCTCCTATTAATATAGGAGGAAAAATATGGAGTGTTCCATTGTTATAAAAGATATTTGTAAGAATTGTACTAATTTGAAAGTGAGGCTTAGTGTTTGAGAAGCGAGGTGACTATGATTTGATGTAATATATCGGGAATTTAATAGAAATGTGATTACGAAAAGGAGTAATAATATAAGAGGATAAAACAATATAACCTGATGATGATGACAATATATATTATAACCATTTATTATAACATGATGAGGATAAAACATACATACATATTATTATCACTAATTATATTATAACCATTTATTTCATTGAATAGTTTCCTGGTGTATAACAAGGCGGAGGTTCTACATAACACAATAAAAATCTAAAACTTTCTTGTGCCTCAAGACTCCGTAGAGATACTTCACAAATCACAATATATATTCTATTTGGTCCATCCCTAACTCTTTGTTGGATTAGTCTCAATTACATGGTTAAGTTTGGGTCTTAACCTCCATATTCTGTATACAATGGGTCCATAACTAAGGCCAGTCCAGTCCCTTAGGAGATCTTACCCACTAATACCATAATTTAGACCACCTTTCAGGTCTACTTGAACTCGATGGTTTACTTTAAGATGAGCAAGACACGTGGGTGGCTAGGGCTAGTTTTTTGTGCTGATATTGGGCTTTGCTCAATAACTACTACTACTACTTAGTACAGCTATGGGGGATATGAAAAGGATTGGAGATGGCTGAAAGCTCAAAGGAGGGCGAAAATAGCGGTGCAGACAATTTCTTTGGAGGGGGTCATATTTAACCACTTTCCATAAATAATGTTCCAAATCTGTTGAAGTAGCCAAACAAATCCAAAAATTAGTCGCTCCATCCCCTAAAAGGAATCATATTTATTTATTTTAATTTAAAATTGATGTAATTTTATTTAATTTTGATTACGTAGTAACTAATAGGAGTATTATAAACTATTCAGAAAGTGTTTTTTTTAAGTACATACTTGTTACTCTCTCTATAACAATATTAGATATACATTTCTAAAACGTGGCATTAAAGAAAACTTTTATCTTCTTAAAAATGTCTCTAACATTTGTTAGAAATATTGCTGCGATGGTATAAATGATATTGAACTTACATAAGATATAAGTAATGACATGTTAGAGATGTCATTCATATCAGTTTATAATCTAAAAACAAAAATTTATATTTTATTTTAATTCGAACAAAAAAACTTATATCAAATTTTGGAACGTCTAAAGTATTTTGAAAATTAAAATGAATTCACATCACATTTTATTATTTAGAATTTCGTAAATTAAATATGACAAAAAATAAGAACCTTTTTTTCTTTAATAAGGAGTATTACTTAGTACGGGACCGATGGCTGTAAAAATGTTTTCCTGCATTTGAATGTTTGGTTCATGCAATATTTAGATGTAATGGCACTAATTATTTGCAAGAAGAAATTTCACTCGCAATGTTTTTTCTATTTTGGATAATAAAATTTCACCCACTTTGTTTTTCTTGTTTTTGACGAAATACTCGCAATGTGAATCTCTCTACTGGGATTAGATTAATCTCACTCTTGTGTGAGTATTTTTCTCCTTTTGACTGCTTAGATTCTCTTTATGCAGAGAGTTAATTTTGTTTACGGTGATAGATGAGTAATTTTAAATATACTAAGATTCTTTCTATGTAGAGAGTTGATTTCGTTTACAATGATAGATAAGTGATTATAAATATGCTAATTAAATACACGATGCGAAATGTGATTTATCTACTATGGCTGTTTCCCAATTGTTTTTTTTATTATGCTGCTTAGATCATAAAAATTTGTAAATCTGATTTTATTCTGGACAGAATAAGTAATTCCTCAACTTTATGATACATACAATTTGTATCTTTCTAGTTGAATGAATAAATTTTCTCTCGTATTGTTCCCAGAGTTCGTCAAAACAAGAGAAGTAAGATTCACCAAATAAACATAAAAACCAAAAACAAAGAGAAAAGTGGATGATTTCATCTCGGAACTATACAGAATAACGGACAACAGAAACCTAATACCAGATGTTGAACTAAGCATATGTAACTAATCACATGCATCACCCTCTGAGCAGTTTCATCAAGGAGAACAGGAATGCAGCCAGAAAGAGAAAAATCACAATAATCCCTCCCTTTGATATTTATTTGATCATTGTTGACTTTTTAAAATCAACTTAAGAGATTTTTAAATTCAAAATTGACATAAATTCTTTAATTTTAATCGAGATGAATATCGTAAACTATCTAAAAAGTATTATTTATTGTGAGTTTATTGTTTCATAATTTTTAATGAGTTATTTTAATTTTAAGTTTAAAACTGTCTCAAATTAACTTTTAAAAGTCAATAATAATCGTATAATTTGAAACATAGAGAGTATATCAGAATTTAACATTTTACCTATCCAATGAAAATTATAACCGAGTTCAATTCAAGATTAATCATGAAGCCATTGCATTCTCTATAAACTTCCCTGGTGGTCATTTAGTTTCCCATCTTCGATCATAGATTCTTGTATATCATCATGAGCTACATCATACGTTGCATGCACACCAATCAAGATTAATCATGAAGCCATTGCATTCTCTATAAACTTCCCTGGTGGTCATTTAGTTTCCCATCTTCGATCATAGATTCTTGTATATCATCATGAGCTACATCATACGTTGCATGCACACCAACCAGGCAACCAGGACATGGTAAACCAGCATGCATTATGGCACTACATTTGAAGAACCGATAGAATGCCGCTGCACCCAAAGACCCTACCTATCAAAAACAAATTCATCACAATCGACAATGATGACAACCATGGAACACCCCAAATTTTGGGTACCCTCCGCTTCGGAAGCAATACCATACCCACCGAACCCAAAAACCAAAACACACCTGCCACTGTATACTCGATCCGTCCTCTCCTATTTGAATTCCGGAGAGCTGTAATTCCTATAGATGAACCAACAACCACTAATAAGCTGACAAGAAACCTAGCCAGATCACGGTTTGATGGAACATCTTCACATAATTAACAGGTAATGCAACAGCCATTAGTATGAAAGTGAAGAGTGTACTAAAGGATAACACACTTGACAAAACAACATCCAAGCTCAAGAAAAAAGCAACAAAGCAGCTAAGTACGGTCACTAAAAGAGTAGCATAAGTCGAAGGGCATTTTTATTTTATTTAAGTTCAATTTGTTAAGAAATCATGATTTATCATTTCTGATTAAATACTAAATAAACCTGCCACACTTAGAAAAAACTCTAATTATATATATTTTTTAGACTAACTGAAATTATGTTTGATTGCACAAGTGAACAAAAACATAAAACAGAAATTAAACATAATACTAAATCACATTTTGTCAAAGTCCGACATACAACCTATATGCCATTTTGTGCTGTCACAATTATTTTTTATTACATAATACAGACTGATGAGCTAAAACCAAGGTAGGTAGGTAGGTAATCTTTTCTTGCATTTTAGAAGGCCATTTTATTAATCCAACTGCCCAAGACTTGAGGAGGTATCTTTTAGCCAAATATATCTATTGATAATTGTATTTTTATTTAAATTTATTGGGTTAAGATATGATTAAGGTATAAACAATCATTTGGGTGTCTAATCTACTACGATTAAAACCAGGGTTTCTGTCCCCTTTTTCTGTATTAAAGAAGAAAGAGTTAGTTAAGGACGCAATGCATGATCAACATAACTAATTTTGGTTAATTTGTGAAAAAATTCTATACTACAAAACTTGATTCATATGCTTCAAGTTGGACTATCTGATGAGGCAAAGAGGGATTGTTTAATAGTTAATGCCGGTGGTGCATGTAAGGGAAGGCTCGAGGAATTCTTTATTGCAAGTGTGAGGGAAGAAGCTAAAGAAAACTCTCTTGAAGAACATGAAAAGGCACAAGCCATAATTAGCAATAAACCTATCTTTTCATGAACTTGAAAAGTTATTATAAATAAAATAAACGGCAACAATATTATTTCTGACAGGGTATTTTTTTCAATACTATTATTTTTTGTTTATTTTAATATAAGGAATGATATTTTCAGCTCATAAACTCAAGCTTACATACAATGTTCATTATACATTATACAAAAAATAAAAATTTCAGTACCAAAAATATTAGAAATGAAGTTGGTGCGACTTTGACTCAAATAAATAGATATGAAGTCGAAGTGGCCTGTCTCCTATGGTATGTAAAAACTATAAATTGTTAAGATCTATGACAAGTAATTTTTTTTTATAAAAAGACTCCCCCTAGTATTAAACATTCAAATAATTTTTTTAATAACATTCAAGTTAGATATATAATTTGCCAATTAAGTTTCAAGTAATCACATCACTTGTGACTTTTCAAACACATTACTACCTGCATGCATTATCACATAGCTAATTCCCTTAATTAAACATGAATATATTAGTTATACCGACTCATGAAACTTTATGATAATATTTGAAATCACCATTTGGTGGACCCCGTAGTGGAATTTCATTCTTTCTACAAGCCTACAACCATTAAACATAACATGACCTTGATAAAACAATTTTTTGCGACCACTGGATTGCTACTAGAACAATATTCCCTAAATCAACCCAATATTCTGGATGTACATGACTATATGTAGGTAACTATTATGCATCTAAATGCTTTTTCTTTAATCACCCAAAAGGGAGTACATAGGTTTGGTCCCACTAAGATGGTTTAGACCCAATAGCTAGCTTACACGTGTGCAAAAATTGGACCAAGGCCTTATTTTGAAAAAAAGTACAAGTGCACACTATCCAAACATATAACCATCTAAATCTAAAAAGTAAGGTGCGAAGTGTGAAGTGAGAGACTAATTAGGAGAGAGAGAGGGAGTAAGAGAAAAACTTATTGTGTGTACGCAGGAGTGTTTATTCCATTCTGTTTTATGTGTATATCGAGCTTGATCGAATCGGCTGATTCAATACATAAATAACCAGTTTAATAAATCAGTATAATCGGTTTTTGATATTAGTTTGTGATTTTTTAATTTGGTATTTATTGAATCGTATTGGTATTACTTTTTTTTTATATTATTAATTATTATTATTACGATCGGTATGGTACCGAATTTTGAGTCAATTTGGTACCGGTTTGGTATAGTTAAAACAGTTTGAACACCCAGTTATCTGCGTGCTTTTTTTCTTATAGTCAAGAGGAATCAAAGAATTTACTGGTGGCTAGAGGAACGAGGCGGTGGGAGTAATGTTGCCATGTTGGGTTTTGTTAGATTTCCTTTTCTTGCAGAAAGGTATGCATATTAGTAAACCAGTACTGATTCCACGGTTACGCATTTCAAATTTGAATCAAAGACTTTAAAATGCTTGATTCTGTCTGGCTTTTTGCTGTTGAATGAAAACTGAAAGAAAGATTGGATTTTTCTTGATGCTGATTATGGGATATTTGGGTTTTATTAGAAAATATGTTGTTTTACTCTGTCTTCTCCAATGCATTCTCAGGAACATGCATTATTTTGTTTGTCTGTAGTCGGGGCATTTTGAAAGGGGAGAACTTTTTGGTATCCGGGTATCCTTGAATTACTATTTTCAATATTGGGTTATCTTGTCTTGTAAGAGATTTCTCTCTCTCTCTCTCTCTCTCTCTCTCTCTCTCTCTCTCTCTCTCTCTCTCTCTCTCTCTCTCTCTCTCTCTCTCTCTCTCTCTCTCTCTCTCATTTTATGTTTATTTTGATCAAATTATGCTATTCTTCAATGTTAAGTTATGTATTCATTTTTGAAATGTTTGTGTTTGTTTTAGTAGTTTTGTTGGACTGAAAAATTAGGTTTAGGCTTTCATTGGCTTTGGAATGATATAAAGATGAAAATCGAATGTAATGGAAGTAATTGAACTGTTAAAGTTTATGCAACTTGCTGGTACAAATCTAACTAGCAAGAAGAATCAAAAAGAATATGAAGCTGTGTGCTAGTTAATTACCATATTAGATGTATAAGCAAGCAAATCCCATTACCAGCATTGCAGGACTCCAAAACTCATCGTGTTGAACTGTAATGGAAGTAATTGAGTTGTTAAAGTTTTATTTTTTGCTTTTATGTTGATGCACTTCTTAAAGTGGAGCAGAAATTTGAGCTGCTTGAAATAGCAAAGCGTATCTCATATTTTGCTTTGCTTTGCTGACGGTGGATGTTAATCTACTTCACCACGTGTAGCTAAAGAAAATCGCCTTTGGGAAGTGATTATGAGAGGAAAGTTGGACATGAGTATGCTGGTGAGGGCATGCTTGAGCCAAGGGAAACTGATCTTCCTGTCCTCTTTGTGTTCTTGGTTGTGCTTCCTCTGGTTGCTTACTTCTTACTAGGAAGATGGAGTGAGGTTTCAAAGAGAAGAAAGAAACGATAAGCTTGCTTGCTCAATGTGTTGCTGAAGAAGCTTTTGGGGCCGAATCCATGACTGCTGCAACTCTTGTCCCTCTTGTACCTTTGACGAAGATTGGAATTCATGAATGTGCCTGATGCTATTCTCCATCTACGACCCGCTGCTCCCACTGCAAGTTTGTTTGCTACTGGTATGGCTGAGTCGTTGAATTTGGATGCAAAAACATATTGCAAATACCTATATGTAAATATATTTTAAAAGAAGAACAATGCTTAATCATGTTTGCTCTCACACAAGGAGTTTAGGTTAAAACTAGAAGCATGCTAGATTTTTAAGGAAGCAAATAGATTGAAAGAGTGTTCTTGATCACATTAAAGGTTTCTATGTACTAGAAGTTATTCTTGATTTAAACTATTAGCATGGTGAAAAAAGCATATTGCTTTAATTTCTATATACTGGTGACCACTCTTTTTGGTCTTTTTGGTTACTGCCGGTGTACCCAAGCCGCCACCTCCATATTTGATGATATTGCCAGCACGGGCCGTACTAGTATTAGTAGTTTTGTTCTTTTTACCTCTTTTGACATCGCCATAAGTTTTTTGAGACGGAGGCGCCGTGACAGGAGAGGAATGCTTAGTTTTTTTCTTCTTGCCGCCGAGGCACCACATTATTAAACATATGGTAGATTGGCAATAACAATATATATATATATATATATATATATATATATATATATATAGGGAATGATCCATAGCAAGCATTTGCTATGGACACTATTCCAACAAATGCATCTTCAATCGTTAAAATAATAATTTTAATGGATAAGATGGAGTTCCACCAGCTATCTAAGATAACGGGTAGGAAAAAAAAATAAAATTCTCAGTCCACCAGTCATCTTAGTTGACGGGTGGAGTTTTGTTTTTTGTTTTTTTTTAATCTAAGTTTAACAAAATAAAAAAAAAACAAAAAAGAAAAATTCCCACCCGTCATCTTAGTTGACGGGTAGAGTGTATTGATTTTTTTTTTTTTTTGAAGATAACTTTAACAAAAAAAAAAAAAAAATTCAATTCAATTTCCACCCGTCATCTTAGTTGACGGGTGGAGTGTATTGAATTTTTTTTTTGTTCAAGTTATATTAAAAAAAAAAAAAACAATACACTATTCCACCTGTCAACTAAGATGACGGGTGTGAATTGAATTGATTTTTTTTTTTTGTTAAAGTTATCTTAAAAAAAATGATTTGAAATAATGATTTTTTTTTATTTAAATATAAGTTTAACAAAAAAAAATCAAAATAAAAAAAATTTCCCACCCGTCATCTTAGTTGACGGGTGGAGTTTGATTTTTTTTAAATTTTTTTTTAAAAATCTAAAATAACGGGTTGAATTTTTTTTTTTTTTTTGTTAAACTTAGATTTAAAAAAATAAAAAATAAAACTTAACAAAACTCCACCCGTCAACTAAGGTGACGGGTGAGATTTTTTTTTTTTTGTTAAATTTATATTTATAAAAAAAAAAAAAAAAAAAAATTTAACAAAACTCCACCCGTCAACTAAGGTGACGAGTGAGATTTTTTTTTTTTTATTAAACTTATATTTATAAAAAAAAATTAACAAAACTCCACCCGTCAACTAAGGTGACGGGTGGAATTTTTTTTTTAAACTTATATTTATAAAAAAAAAAAAAATTTACCAAACTCCACCCGTCAACTAAGGTGACGGGTGGGATTTTTTTTTTTTTTTTTGTTAAATTTATATTTATAAAAATATATAAAAAAAAATAAATTAACCAAACTCCACCCGTCAACTAAGGTGACGGGTGGGATTTTTTTTTTTTTGTTAAATTTATATTTATAAAAATAAAAATAAAAAAATTTAACCAAACTCCACCCGTCAACTAAGGTGACGGGTGGGATTTTTTTTTTGGTTAAACTTATATTTATAAAAAAAAATAAAAAAAAAATAAAATTAACCAAACTCCACCCGTCAACTAAGATGATGAGTGGGATTTTTTTTGTTAAACTTATATTTATATATAAAAAAAAAAAACTTAACAAAACTCCACCCGTCAACTAAGATGACGGGTGAGAATTTTTTTGATTTTGATTTTGATTTTTTTTTGTTTGTTAAACTTAGTTTAAAAAAAAAAAAAAAAACTCCACCCGTCATCTTAGATGACGGGTTGTGAAAATAATTTATTTTTTTTTATTTCCACCCGCTATCTAAGATGACGGGTGGACTGAGAATTTTTTTTTTTCCCTACCCGTTATCTTAGATAGTGGGTGGGACTCCATCTTATCCATTAAAATTATTATTTCAACGGTTGAAGATGCATTTACTGGAATAGTGTCTATAACAAACGCTTGTTATGGATCATTCCCCGTATATATATATATGCTTTCGGTTTTTTCGTATTTCAGAAAATTCTGTTGGACTTTTTTCTGTATTTATAACAACAGATTGCGTAAACTGAACAATGCAAAATATAATTTTCTAGGGATATAGTTTTTGTGCAGAAGTTTTAGATTAATGTTTAGAAAAATTGTTGGAAACCTGAAGGAAGTTTCGTTAGTTGACTTTGGCTTTTGCTACGCATATAAACCTATCAATAACAATACACTTTCTATCAAATTGTTTGGGAAATGACGAAAGTTTTCTTAGTTGACTTTCAAGTAATTATTACTTCCTCTGCTCAGCTCAGCTCAGCTCTACTACAAAATGTTTTATTTTGACTTTCTAGATCATTTGTGAAATTTAAAATTAATTTTATTCATATAAATTTTAAAAATAACATAATTTGTAATTAATTGCACTAATTAGATTTTTACACTGATTATAATTTTATTAACTTAAATTAAATAAATTCATATCAATATTGATTTTGTTTAGGCTTCAATGCTCATCTCTTTCTTCATCATGTACTTCTAATTTCTCATCATAGTGTAAGTTTCATAAAAATTATAAAAAAGAAAAAGAAAAGAGGTTCTGTTAGAAGGTTTCATAAAGTATAAATTAGAGATATAATTTTATTTAATTAAGACAATAAAGTAACATAATATTTATTCTTAAATTATCATTTCGTATTATAATTTAACCATTTCTAACTACAAAGTCTTGGTTAATATTAGTGATACATTTGAGAAATAAAATTATTTTTAAAAATTATTTTATAAATCTAATTGTGAAACTATTGAATAATACTCTTTCCTTTTCAAAGATTCGGATCGGATCTTGAAATTTTTCTTCAATATATATATTTATTTATCTTGATTTTAAATATCACATACAAATTTAAAAAATAATAAAAACAAAATATAAAAATTAATAATAGGAATAAATTAAACACCCTATAGTTTTTAATCAAAATTACATATTCACAATTTATACTTTTATTGATTTAAATTCAAAATCTAGTGACACATAATAAAATTTTTAATATATATATTATAAAATTAAAGAGTATGTGCGGATGCACTAATTAGCATGAATGCATAAAAATAA
Organism: Hedera helix; assembly: GCA_947179155.2. Classification (NCBI taxonomy): domain Eukaryota; kingdom Viridiplantae; phylum Streptophyta; class Magnoliopsida; order Apiales; family Araliaceae; genus Hedera; species Hedera helix. The sequence goes on along the minus strand of OX359268.1, from coordinate 35,880,635 downwards.
ATAAGAATCAAAACTAAGTATTTAACAATGCATGTATAATTAATAATAAAAATAGAGAAAAATTTACAATGTTAAAGTTAAAATAAAAACTAAGTATTCAAATAAGCTTGTGCAAATAAAAATAAAAATTTAAAGTTAAAAGAGGATATTAAAAATTCCTAATTATCAAGTTGTACCTTGACCCAAGCCCTTTTTTTTAGGGTGGCCACCAATTTACAATATTAACCCTATATTTATAAAAAAAAATAAAAAATCTAGGGTTTGCGCCCCCCCGGCCCCAAAAAAAATAAAAAAGCTTAAGTCATTAGAATCTTGGGTTCATTTATATATTATTAATATTTCACGCTTTTATTATTTATTTGATGTGAGACTCCAAATCACTTGTAATATTCAAAAGTTATTTGGAGAGGAAGTGGAGAGCCCGCGCATCTTGTGCTTGTACACAAAATACTAACACACATGTTTAGAACTCAACCTGACCCAAAAGCTTAAGTTATTATGTCTTGGGTTTATTCTTTTATATTAATCATTTACTTTTTTATTATTTATGTTATGTAGGACTCCAACTCACTTGTGATATTCTAAGGGTAGATGAATTCTTGTTTGTCATATACATAAAAGGAAACATATTTTATACGTGATAATAAGTTAATTTTAAAATTGTTTCAGTAGATGAGACCATGGAGAGAATTATTGTAAATCACTTATTTTAAATAACTTATTTATTGGTCACCAGTATGTGTTTAAGAATCCAAAAATAGAAATTAATTACGATGGATGCGGTTACACATACTGTGCTCATAATTTTTGGCGCATGCATGTAGTTTTTGCTTATCCGTTGCAGGACCAGGACGTGTTGTTGTTGGACATTGATACCAAAACCAGGAGAAAAGAACAAGACTTTCACAAAAACAACATTCACGACACCGGTGGTGGCGGGGTTGACACGTATAGTACTGGTGAGGGTGGTAGAGGTGGCGGCGAAGTTGGTGGCGGTTGTGGGGGATAGCTTTTACGTGTGGTTTCTCAATTATTTGTGGCACATATGCATATTTGTTTCGGATAGATACGCAAGGTGATTATTTATTTGGCCTTTTGTTTTGAAATAGTTATGTACTGAAATTTCATAAATTATTACTCCCAAAAGACGCGCGCGGATTTATTAATTTAAGGGTTAATGACAAAATTGTCCTCCCAAATTTGATTTTTTTTCAAGTTGCCTATCAAAGTTTGACAATCGTCAATCAATATTTTAAAACAACAATTCTCTCATTTTATGATGGTCCGATTAATTTTCTTGCTGGAAATACGGTTGGTTTGACTACCTTTCAATGTATATTGACCAATTTTAACAGTATTTGACCAACAAAAAATATATTTCACAGTTAAAACATATACAACAAATAATTTAAATATATTAATAAAGCAAGCTAAACAATAAATACAACAAACAACTTAAAATAAGCTAATTAAACAAACTACATAGTTATAAGTACCAGCTCGATTATCCACCCAAACACCTTCAAATTAGCAACCAAAATTCTAGTCTTAATTGCTTGTGAATCATTAGGAATACGTAGAAAACATCAAGAAAAAACCCACTCAAAACCAACAATGGAGTCAATAACCTCTACGGATAACAAACTTGTCCAATATGAGCCTCACAAGAGTTCTTATAGCTCCAATCAACTGCAAATCAGACATCTAAGGATTATTACTTGTCCGGTTCTGAGCCTCATAATAGTGATTATAGCTCCAATCTACCACAAATCTGTCCGAAAGGCATGGTGTTAATGATCAACGGTAGATTCAACTTCTTATTTTCTTTTCCCAACTGCGACTCTCCCTACAAAATCCACTTTTCTGGCATAGGATTAATTGGCGGCGGATCACGGTCATTTTTATTTTTTGGTATTTTTTTGTTTAATTAATTTTGGGCTATTTTAATATATGTATATCTGTGTGTGTAGTGTATGTATATATATAGCTAGATTTATGTGAATAATAAGGTTCATGAAGATGGATATAGGAAGATGCATGTATGTGATATATGTGTACAACAATGGTAGGCAACGGTGATGGAGAAATCGTGGAAGTCAGGGAGAACATTGTTTCTCTTCCGATTAAGAAGATTGTTGATTTTTCTTTTTGTTTTAAGAGTAATTTACTAATTTATTAAATTGGTGCAATGGTTTAGCTTTGTAATTTGCTAATTTGTTTGAGTTGGTATAGTTGTTAAATAAAATATAAATACAGTTAAAAAAAATTATTCTAAAATATTTTTTATTGAGATGATTTCTTGAGATGATTGGGATTTGTTGATTTTTAAGATGAATATGTATTTGGAAAAATTATTCAACTATGAAATATATTTTTTATTGGTCAAATTTGGTCAAAATTGATCAATATACGTTTGAAAGTAATCAAAATATATTTTTGACAAGAAAATTGGTCGACAAATTTAAAAAAATTCAAACTTGGAAAGACATTTTTGTCATTAACCCTTAATATAATTACATAGAGTCTACTATGAGTAAATGTGATTATGATTTTATTTTATTTTATTAATTTTAATTTTAATTTTTTAATTTGTGTAAATATATATTTTGAATGTCCTTTTAAGAATAAAAAGATTAATAATTAATTAATATCCAAAACGCGCGTTGCGTGTTAAAAAAATTAAAAATTAAATAGAGAAGAAAGTAAAGAGCAACGATGAACCGGGGAATCATGGAACTTGGATAAGATGACCATATTTTTAGTCTTTCTCCCTTCGTTCCATAATAAAATTTGACTGTAAAACTAATAATTAGATATTTGGCATTTTTAAGATATTTCAAAAGAGAAATATTAAATAAATATTAATACACCTATATTTATATTTATATTTGTTTATTGTCGAATTTTCCTTATAATTGAATTAAAATAATATTCATTTTAAATGAATAAGAATGGAAATGGATACATATTTTTTCAATCAGCATTTACGGTCCTATATTTAACATAGTTAATAAACATAAAGTTAGAAGTGTTGACGATAATAGATAATTAATGAATCAAGTTAATGATGAGATATTTAGAGTAAGCGTTACAACTTTACACAGTAAGAGCCCTTCGAACATAACCTCTTTCCTTTTAATAAAAAATGATGATTGATGAGTAATAAAAAAGTACCTACTTGAGTTTCATAACCAGTATCACCTTTTTTTCAATCAAGAATTACAATAAACTCATCAGTAGAGAAATTTGCAAGAATTATCAACCTTTTATAATAATAGTAAATGTAAATCTCATATATAAATGGAATAACAAACTCACATGTTGTTGGTGAGTGAGAATACAACAATTTATATTATAAAGTGGGTGGAAAATATTGGAAATATTCAACTTATATAGATATACTTACCTGAAATTATTTTTTTACTTAAAAAGTTAATTTATTAGGCTTATGATTCATTTGAGCATATATGTTCTTAATCTTTCTTCTTAAGTTATGATGTGTGATTTTACTATCATGCGATACTTCAACACAAAAGTTAAAAATCACGGGTCAAATTCCGAATCTCTATTATATAAATAATAATTGGTTTAAAATAATTCTCTTAAATTTTATACCTTAAAACTTGAGGTTACATAATATTCCAATATTTACCGCACAACTTCTTTGCACGAAATAAAAACTACAAAACCCTTCTTTCCATGATTCAATTATGTTGCACGGAATATAAAAACTTCAAAAATTCTCTCCCTCACACAAAACCAAAACTCACTCACACCATTTTTCAACTCTATATGACTTTTGATTGTACTACACTTCAACAGTTAAATATAATACAAGTACCTACAACTCTTTTCTTTCTATTAATTAAAGTAGGATACTTTCAAAATAAAATTTCTACTACAAACAGATTCCTTTCCAAAATAATACTCCTATTAAAAATAAAATTTCTTCCTTTTCATTATAGCAATTATTTTCTAAATAGAATTTGCAGAGTATCCAATAGAAAGAATGTCAATTTTTTGTTGTAAACAAAAAAATTATTTTTTTTTTTATTATATCCTTTAAACTTTTTTTATTCACTTTTACCCTTTTATCTCTCTCATTATCGCGCATCTCCTATTTTTAACATTTCATTTTCCCTTTTTTGCCATGTAAACTAGCTAGATATAAAGTCCAGCAGAAACCACTTACCCAAAGTTTATGTATTGAATTCTAGCTCCAAAAACTACAAGAAGCAAACGTGTTTAGTGGGCCTCTATTTTAGACTAGAAAAAGTCATGTTAGACAAGTTATTTAGTCACATGGTCAATACATAAAATTAACAGAATTATCACTAGTGTACGACGAAGAAGCTATTCTGCAAGTTGAGATTGAAATACCTTCTTCTGTGAGACTCAGAGAAAGAAGCGAAGTATCTGAAGACAATAGACCAACAACCCTAGAGGCCTAGACAGAATACCGGGACAACGTTGAGCAAAAAATGATCAAAGTACCATGAGAGGCTTGGTCAAAGAACACTAAACCAAAACCCATAACCATCCAGGAGGACAGTCCACATTTTAAAGGAAACATAACGTACGGTTGACAAAGTCGTATATTAAATATTATCCTCAGGCCAACCCTCCCATGCTAAGTTGACTTTGGTAGGGTTTTTAAATTTAAAGCCAAATAAGTATTACATATAATTTTAGGACTTTGAAATTAATATTTTGTTCTAAAAGAATAACTATAATTGACATGAACGGCCATAAGTCTACTAATTACCCAATTTCTTTCATGTTTCCCTAACAAGAAAATTTGTACTTGCATTTGTCAGTTACGTTACGCGCGAAATCTGATCTCTCTCTCTCTCTCTCTCTCTCTCTCTCTCTCTCTCTCTCTCTCTCTCTCTATATATATATATATATATATATATATATATATATATATATATAACGATCAGGCGGCACAAAGTAAATTAATTAATTCGGTGTAATAATTAAGTATAAAGAATCCCATTTCCAAAATATGATGCCATTTGTTATTGCAATGATAGTAATTTGTGCCTTTGTGGTATGTTTTTTTGTCACCATTAGCTATCTTTCCAGAAGTACTAATATCACAACTAGTGGTGACGTCGAAAGAGGTGAAATGAACAAAAGTAGTAGTACTAGTAGCAATGGTGGAGATGGCGGAGGTGGTTTTAGGGGAGATGGTGGGGGTGGAGATGGCGGAGGTGGAGATGGTGATGGTGGAGGTGGAGGTGGAGGAGGTGGAGATGGTGGAGGTGGAGGTGGTGGCGGTGGTGGGGGAGGTGGAGATGGAGGAGGTGGTGGGTGCTAGCTTCTATATGTGTGGCTTCTCGTTGTTTGATTATTTGCAGCATATATGCTTGTGTATTTGGAATAGCATTAGAAGGCTAATTAAGTTTCATAATTTATTTATCAATTTTTTTTTTCCTGTATCAATATAATAAAAGCAAGTTTTACTAGGACCTGGGAGTTTAGAATGAATTACTGTATTCTGTATATGTAATGCTCTCTTTCTCAAGATAGAAATTATGTATTCTCGAAATGAACCCCAACTTCACTATATTTAGGAGTACTTAATGAGGAGGAGATATGGATCTTTATCTAGCTTAGTCGCATGTATGTCTTTTGAATAACAGGCAACTCATTGCAGAAAAGTTGTCTACATTGGCACCATTTCAGTTCACACTGCTGATGCAGCTAATAAAAATCTCAATTTGATGCAACATTAACAAGAAAAATAAAATTATTGTTTCATTTCTATTATATTCGCATCAATTCCCCAACCAGGAAGATCAGAGAGGGCAAGGGGAAGATATGCATATATAATTTTGTCCATATTTTTCCACAAATCAGCAAGTAATACTTTACCAAAATAAAAAAAATAATAATAATAGAAATTACTCCACATTGCATTCAACAAACGGCGAGTATCATAGAAATATCTCCTAAATAAGTATGCTTCCAGGCAATCTGTAGTATAGAGGTGCTGCTTTACACAAGTTTAGCATTTTAAAGAAGTTTGCCCCTAGGCCAGTCTGTAGTATCTAATCATTTAGGCTTGTATCACTCGTCACTGTATAACTTCACAGGTAAACATAATGCTTCTTTTTGCAAGACTGGAAGTGTACGACAACGATGACGATCAAAGCAGTAAAACATCACATGTATATCTTAAATAAAACCTAAAATTCCCTTTTCTTGTGCTACCTCTCAGCATAAGCAGACTATTGCAAAGAACTTTAGGAACGAGTTCAGTACTAATTGTGTATCACACCATATATTCATGGGTTAACTTATATGATCCCGATGCGGTAATACTCTGAACATCCATATCTTTCAAAAGAATAAGCAGAAGGAATGCCTCCAAACAGCTAAGCCTTCTCTGAAATTCAGCAATACTTGAAAAAAGCATTTAGCTTGGTATCATCACACCTCCATCACCCTTCTACAACTCCTAATATCCTCGCTGTTTGAGTAGACGGGTTCACAGGAAAGAGAGTGTACAGAGAAGCTCTGCTTTCATTCAAACCACAAGATCAGCCACCCTATAATTTATCAAAAACAGCAGGAGAAACCAGCAATACACTGCAAGGGTAGCTTCCATTGACATCCACCGTTTACTGAAAGAAGTCTTCATACTGTTTACATAATATAATTTTCTTCAGCAAGTATGCAAGCAAGTCATTTGTTCGAGAATTCTTCTGTTTCATTTCATATAGAATAATCCATAGTGTGCCTTTAATGTCCTCAAAGTCTATATGGGATTGATCTCCAGAAATAAATAAATTGACCTCGTATTTTACCATGATCCAACTGCAACCTGGACTCTTTTTTATCCCTTTTAGTTTCTTAGCTATCCTCACTTGTTCCTCATCCTTCTTTTTTCCTGCAACAGAATACAGATCAGACAAGACCACGGAAGGTGTTGCGTTAATGGGCTCCAATTCAGAAGACGTTGAGCTGCGACCTTTGCAACATCAAGATGTTAACATATCCTACTTGCACCAAGAAGAGCACCCCAAACCCCAGCATGGGGCTCAACAGACAATTGATCAAATTAATTGCATCATTTAGAAAACCAGCTCTACCAAGGAGATCAACCATGCAGGCATAATGACCTGGACCTGGATCGATTTTATAAAAGGATTTCATGGAACTGAAGTACTTCCATCCTTCTTCTACCAGCCCCACGTGTACGGGTTGAAAGGACACCAAGGAATGTAATGTCATTGGGCTTTTGTAATCTGTCTTGCATTTCCTTGAATAACGTAATTGCTTCTTTTCCGTAACCATTTTGGGCGAATCCAGTAATCATTGAGTTGAAAGAAGCAACATTTGGGGCAGTGATGGATTTGAAAATCCTGTAGGCATCATCAAGACCTCCACACTTTGAATACATTGAGACCAGCGAGTTTTGGATGGACAAATCAAATTCTATATCCATTTTCAGAACATGAGCATGCATCTGCTGGCCTTGGTTTAATATTGCCAAACCAGCTGAAGAACTGAGTACACTGCTTAAAGTAAGAGGATTTGGCATGACTGCTTTCTGGAGCATTTGCATGAACCAACGATAGCATTTTCATATTCTCCATTATTCACAAATCCTGAAACAAAAGCAGGCCAAGCAAAATCATCTTTCTGATCAGGCATCATTTTAAAAAACTCAACTGATTTTCCAGTTAACCCTTTGCTAGAAAATCCACTTATCGTGGTTGTCCAAGAAACTACATCTTTCTCTGCATTTTCTTAAAGGTCCATAAGCCTTTTCAATATCTTCAGCTTGAACATAACCAGCTATTAAAGAATTCCAAGACACTGTGTCTTTATTATCCATCAATTGAAAAATATTACTAGCTGCATCTATACACCCAAACCGACAATACATGGTAATAACTGAATTGCCTAAGAAGACATCAAGACCAAACCTCATTTGCAAAACCAAAGCTTGTAATTGACAAGCTTCTAACATATCTACCAAGCCTTCCACAAGCTTCAAATAATATTGTCAACGTGTTAGAATTAACCTTTACGCTATCTTCGCCTCTCATTTGCAAAAACAGCTGAAAGCCATCCTCAAAACATCCCATCTTCACGTAACCATTAATCATAGCACTCCTAGTAACCACATTTCTCTCTGGGGTCCTACCAAACAATTCGCTTGCTTCACAAATTTTTCCTTCTTTTTTTTGTTGTTGGTAATTTGAGCATAATTTTAACATTCTTGCCTTTGGCAAGAATGGATCCCAATACCTCATGCATCGAGCTCCAAGAAACCACATCTTTCTTCACCATACCCTCAAAAACCAGAATCGCTTCCTCCAACTTACCCGTCTTTACATACCCAGAAATCGAAGCATTTGAACAAAAAGGGTCACGCCAATTCACAGGCATTTCCTTGTACAACTTTTCTGCCCTATCCAACCTTCCCGCCTGAACAAAACCTGTAACCATTGCAGCATGAGAAACCGCATTCCTCTTAGGCATTTGCAGAAACCGTTGAAGGGGGTTTCATCAATCCCAACCTTGTTACGAATATAAGCCGTGAACATTGCATTCCATGACTCAACAATTGGTTTGGGCATTTGGTCGAACAGTTTACGAGCTTTGTTGATGTGCCTATTACCGGCATAAACAGTTAGCATTGCTGTCCAGGTAATAATATTTTTAACAAGCATGCAATTGATAATTGAGTCGGCTTCATTGATATCACCGTTTTCACCATTTTTGGTTATTTGGGAGTTGCAGTAGAAGAGAAAGTTTCGGGTATGATTTTAAAAAACATGCATTCATACATATAACTTGGCTTTGCTAACTTGACTGAAAGCTGCGTGCGGAAAACCTTGTCTATTAATTTCTGTTTTATTTCTATTTTTTTAAATCATTCACAAGTGAAACAGTTTTGATTTGGTTTATTCATGGAATACGAATAATAATTGAAAAATTCTAGACTTATCCACTTTTCTTACATATTTTTCTTATCTGTATATAAGTGTTGGGTTGAGATAGTTTGGGCCCAGGTTTGGACTATCTCATACTAGTTTATTCGGTTGGTCCTTATTAATTTAGTGGGCTGGGCCTGACAGAGTTAGTTATTGGACCCTAAATTTTGACAGATGGGCTGTTTGGAAGAGGAAAAACCAATTTACTTGGAAAATGAAAAGTCTGCTAGGATGATAACGGTTGTCTGAAAGAGAGACGTTTATTTGGTTGATCAATGCTGGTAATTATGGTTGCATGGGCATATAAAAGGGGAACAACAGAAAAAAAAAGGGGGGACTTATTTTTACTTACAGATTGACATACTTATGTTCATTTTGATTTTGAGCTTACTATTTCACACACAGAACCAATTTTCCAGCATACAAGCTCTCTATTATCAGAGAAACCTGTAACCATCAACATTATACTAGTGAATTGTTCTCTTTCCCGTGGTTTTTTCCCGATTTGGGTTTCCACGTAAATCTCTCGTGTCTTTACAGTAATTTATCTGAATTAATTGTGTTTGACGTTCGATTTCGCTCGTTATTTTGTGATTTAAACGGGTGCTACATAATTTGGCGTTAACATTGGCGCTAGAAGGAGGGGGGTTCTGTTTGAAAAATCACAGTTGAAGTAAGAAACAGGTGTAGTGGGATTATGGAGTATCAAGATAATCATATGGAGCGGACAGGTTCATCAACACCAACTGTTAGAGGTTCGGTCAAGGATAGTTTGGGTCCTTCCCATCAAAGAAGAGGATCTATGGCGTCACACTCTAACTCAGTTCGTCAACGGTTGTCTTCCTTTGATTCTCCTGGTTTGGGACATGACAGGGGAACCATGCGTCAAGATTCTGTTCGGGAGCGCACGGTTGCAGGAGGAGATCTCCATGATCAGAGGGAGTCTATTAAGAGACAGAGGATTAAAGCGGCAGAGGAGGCTATGTTATCTCTTCAACATCAGCAAGAAGGGTGGGCTGTTCTACTGACAGAGTTGAAGAGGGATGAAGAACCTCAGAACACAATACAAGGGTCTGGAATGCAGACACCCCAGAGTAAAGGGGTTCGGGGACGGGTGAATGACCCACCCACATCACAATATGGAGTCGGAAATAGCTATGGCCCACCAAAACCACGATCGGAGCAAGCAGGTGGAGAGCCAACTCCCTTTCGGGATAGGGGATCTACTTATTCAGACCGGCGGAGGCGTTCACCATCCCCCCAAAGACGACATGCCCGAAGTAGGAGCCCGAGGAGAGGTTCGGGGTACGTGCCCGATGATCGGGAAAAACGGAGCCCGAGGAGAGGTTCGGGGTATGTGCAAGATGGTCGAGAAATCAGGAGCCCGAGGAGAGGTTCGGGGTATGTGCCCGGGGATCGGAAAAAAAGGAGCCCGAGGAGAGGTTCGGGGTATGTCCGTGATGATTGGGATGTTCGTAGCCCGAGGAGGGATTCAGGGGCCGAACCTGATATCCAGAAAACTAATGATGGTGATAATCCCTTATTGAAAAGGATGGCAGAATTGGAACGACAACTAGCCGAAGTCAAGGCAGTAGCAAAGCCGACGAACACCAATTCTCCATTCTCAGTTGCAATCAATATGGAAAAGGCTGATCCGAAGATGAAGCTGCCACCATTGGAGTCTTTCGATGGCACCGGTGATCCCTATGACCATACCAACTCTTATGAGATTGTGATGGGATACTACAACCATTCAGACGCAGGGATGTGTAAAATCTTCATAACCACTTTGAAGAAGGCAGCAAAGCAGTGGATCGTGTCTTTGCCTTCGGGAAGCATTAATTCATGGAAGGAGTTGTGTGATAAATTTCATGATCGGTTCGGCAGCAACAAAAGAAAGGGTAAGCTGACTGCATCGTTGATGCAAATTAAACAGAAGGGAGATGAGACCCTTAACCAGTACGTGCAAAGGTTCAGAGAAGCAGCAGGGGCAATAGTCAACCTGGATATGACCCAGGCGTTGGGTTTCTTTACAACGGGGTTGGACATCTATAGATCAAAGAAGCTAATGAAGAATATCATGTTCAAACCACCGAAGGATTTGGTCGATGCGTATGAACGAGCAGCGAATTTCATTGCAATTGAGGAGGCCATGACTACTTTGTCCAGAAATCAGAAGGGATCTGATCAGTATAAACATAAGGAGGGGAAGTCGGATGTGATGGATAGGCTGGGCCCGAGGGGAAATAACCAGGCGAACAAGCCACCCGCCCAACATAGGTTTGGACAAAAACCATTTACTCCACTGAATACTGATTGGGTGCAGGTGCTGAATGAAATCAGGGGTACACAATTTTATGAACCACCTCGGAGTAAAAGGGGTTATGAAGGATTTCAAAATCAGTACTGTGAGTATCATCAGTCTAGAGGACATGATGCTGAAGGATGTCCAGACTTAAAGAAACTGATTGAGAAAAATATACAAAGTGGACGATTACAACATTTTGTGGCCGGGCGAACAGCCCCGCAGGGGGTTCGGCCCCAAAAGAACAATCAGAATGAGCCCAGTGGGAGTCAGCCGAGACGAGTAATTGATGTCATCAGTGGAGGTTTGCCCATAAAGTCATCGGGAAAACGCAGGAGATCCACTTCGGATACGGTGATGGCTGTAACAGAACAGCCGATTAAAACAGAACGATTATATCCGGTGTCGGTGATTTCATTTTCGGATGAAGATTATCCGGTTGACTCAGTAGAGCCACATGAAGGGGCATTGGTGATAACTGCCCAAGTAGGGCCCGTCGATATGAAGAGAATAATGATCGACAACGGGTCTTCGGTTGATGTGTTATACAGTCATGCTTACCAACGCATGAACTTGGAGGGAATCAAGCTGGAGGTTGGCCAGGAATCACCATTATATGGATTCGGGAATGAAGCGGTGCCAGTAATCGGCACAGTTGAGTTGCCCATGGTGTTCGGGGAATCTCCCAAACAAGTGACAGTCAACGTTAAGTTCTTTGTAGTACAAGTAGACTCGGCTTACAATGCCATTCTTGGAAGGACGACGTTGTCAGCACTCCAAGCAGTTACTTCAATTGCCCACTTCAAGATGAAGTTCCCTACCCCACATGGGGTTGGGGAAGTTAAGGGGGATCTGGACATTGCCAAAAGGTGTTATCGGCACACCCTTACAACACCGGTGATCAGGGTCAGTAAGATGAGACAAACTTTGACGGTAGATGTTGAGCCTTTCACCGAGGGAGTTACCGAACCATTGGCTTCCCCAGCTGAAGAGACAGAAGATGTAGAGCTTATTCCGGGGAATAATGAGAAGCTGATAAAAATAGGGGCCGGGTTGCAAGATACTTTGAAGAAAGGGTTAATTGAACTACTCAGAACTTATGCTGATATCTTCGCCTGGACACCCCGAGATATGCCTGGGATGACAGAAGACGTGGCCATTCACAGGTTATCCGTCGATCCCGAGAAGAAGCCTGTCTTTTAGAAGAGGCGTATCTTTGCTCCCGAACGCCAAAAAATATTTGACGAAGAGGTGGGAAAGCTGTTGGATGCCGGGATTATTGAAGAAATTGAATACCCGGAATGGCTTGCAAATGTCGTGTTGGTCCGCAAACAAAATGGGAAGTGGAGGGTTTGCATAGACTACACGGACCTGAATAAAGCATGCCCTAAGGACTTCTATCCTCTACCACACATCGACCAGTTGATCGGTGCTACTTCGGGGAATGCTATACTTAGCTTTCTAGATGCCTTTTCGGGATACAACCAGATTTTGATGGATAAACAAGACATCCCAAAGACATCCTTCATTACTCATCGGGCTATTTATGCATATAACCGGATGACCTTCGGGCTGATCAATGCTGGGGCAACTTATCAGAGGATGATGAACAAAGTCTTCCGAAAACAAATTGGTCGGAACATGGAAGTGTATGTAGATGACATGATTGTTCGGAGTGCTAGGGTGCATGACCATTTGGATGATTTGGAGGAGTGCTTTCGGACAGTTCGTCATTATGATATGCTGTTGAATCCCACTAAGTGCACCTTCGGGCTCGGTGCAGGCAAATTTCTGGGTTATCTAGTCAGTAAGAGCAGCTAACCCAGAAAAAATTAAGGCAGTTATTGATATGAAGTCTTCGAAGACATTCAAGGATGTGCAGAGATTGACAGGTCGGATAGCTGCTCTTCGGCGATTCATGTCTCGATCGGCCAAAAGGTGTTTGCCGTTCTTCGACACCCTGAAAGGGCCGAAGAACGAGAAATCATTTCATTGGACTTCGGATTGTGAGGATGCATTCCAATGCATCAAAAAATATTTGTCTTCGGCTCCGTTACTGCAGAAACCATTAAATCGGGAGGTGTTATACATATATTTGGCCGTAAGTGCATTGGTTGTAGGGGCTGTCTTGATTCGGGAAGAGGGAGGCCGACAGAATCCGGTCTATTATGTTAGTCATGCCTTGAGAGATGCCGAAACGAGGTATCCCAACTTAGAGAAGTGTGTCTACTCCTTGGTGATAGCTAGCAGAAAGCTAAGACATTACTTCCAGGGTCGGGTAATAGTTGTTTACACCGATCAACCTTTAAAGAAAATTCTTCAAAAGCCCGATGCATTGGGAAGGATGGTGGCTTGGGCTGTTGAGCTAAGCCAGTTCACGATTGAATACCGTCCTCGGACGACGATAAAGGGCCAAGCATTGGCTGATTTTATGGTGGAGTGCATGTTCTCCGAAGAGGAGTCAGTCGGTTCTTCGGGGTCGGAAGTTACACTGATAGCTGGGGGGCAGCCAGACCCTTCTCATTCTTGGACTTTGAGTGTTGATGGATCATCCACAACAGATTTGAGTGGAGCCGGTGTAATTTTGACAAGTCCTGAAGGTTTCAGGGTCCAACAAGCAATCCGGTTTAAATTCAAAGCAACCAATAATGAGGCAGAGTACGAAACTATATTGGCTGGTCTAAGACTGGCTCGAAGTTTGGAGGTCAAGAGCTTGCTGATCATGAGTGATTCCCAGTTGGTGATAAAACAGATTCAGGGAGAATACGAAGCTCGGGGTACTAGAATGACAAGGTATCTGTCCGAAGTGAAGAGTGTCCTACAGTACTTTATTTCTTATTCATTACAGAACATTGACCGAAGTGATAATACTGTGGCTGACGCCTTATCAAAGCTTGCTACTACCCCAAATAAGTCTTTGTCGGGGTCAGTATACATTGAAGAATTGACCGAACCTAGTATACTGAAGAAGGAGGTCAAGTGCGTGGAAAGATCTAATTGCTGGTTGACTCCTTACCTAGAGTATTTGGCTGAGGGTAAGTTGCCAAGTGATAAAATTTTGGCAAAAAAGATAAAATATAGAAGTGCCTATTTTTGTTTGATTGATGGAGATTTGTTCCGAAGGGTGTATTCGGGACCCATGGCAAAATGTCTTATCCCGTCGGAGGCTTCGTATGCTCTTCGGGAACTGCATGAAGGTATTTGTGGCGACCATATGGGGGGCCAAGTCATTGGCATATAAACTGATCCGTCAAGGATACTATTGGCCGACGATGTTTCGAGAAGCAAAGGAGTTTGTGCAGAAGTGTCCGAAATGTCAGCTTAACAGTTCTGTGGCACACCGTCCACCCGAAGAGTTATCTTCAGTACTTTCCCCAATTCCTTTTGCAGTTTGGGGTGTCGATCTGGTGGGTCCGATGCCGAAGGCCAAAGGACAGTTTTCCTATATGATAGTGGCGATAGATTACATGACCAAATGGGTTGAGGCGAAGCCACTTCGGCGTATCACTGAGCAGGATTGTATCCATTTCCTTAAGGAAAATATTGTTTTTAGATTTGGGATCCCGATGGTCCTTGTATCTGACAACGGATTGCAATTCGTTGGAGCTGAGTTCGAATTTTTTTTATCTGATTTGGGTATACAGTATCGGAGGGTATCGGTGGCTCATCCTCAAGCCAACGGGCAAGTCGAAGTGACAAGCAGGACTCTTTTGAATGGGATTAAAAGGAGACTGGATGACGCTAAGGGAAGGTGGCCCGAGGAGCTTCCTAGTGTCCTATGGGCGTATCGGACAACTCCTCGAACAACTACCGGGGATTCTCCTTTTCGGCTTTCATACGGGACTGAAGCCTTAATCCCGGTTGAGGTTGGCTCTCCTTCTTTTCGAAGAGTTAACTTTAATGAATTATACAATGATCAAGGACTTCGGCTTAACCTTGATCTAGTGGATGAACTTCGGGATGCCGCAGTAATGAAGTTGGCTCTGTATCAACAAAAAACGGCAAGACACTATAATCGGAAGGTTAAACAAAGGCGTTTTGAGGTCGGGGATTTGGTCCTTCGGGAAGCAGAAGCATCTACCCCCATGAATACGGGTAAGTTGATGCCAAATTGGGAAGGACCCTATGAAGTTATTGAAGTTGTAAAATATGGGACATATCGTCTTCGGGATATGTCTGGGTCCGATTTGAAAATTTTTTGGCATGCAACTAGATTGAGGAAGTATTTCCAATAGTCGGGTAGAATGTTTTAATTACTTGTACATAGTTGGATTTTAAAGAAAATTTCAGTACATAGTATATGTTTGCACAAGACATTAATAAAATCCCGAAATTCCATTGATAAAATTGATGCAAGTTACATTGGAGAATAAAAAGAAATAAGGAAAATATATACAAGGAAAAAGGTTGTGGTTCAGAGTTAGTTGTTGTCCTCGGGAGAGTCAGAGTCAGAATCGGAGAACACTGAAGGATCCACACCAGCTTTTGCTGCTTTTGCCATAGCAGCCTGAAAGCCTTTGCGGAATTGTTCAATTATCTGGTCCAGCAGTTCAGGAGATGCTCTGTACTCTTCGAGGATCTGATATCGAAGTTCGGGGGTCCCAAGTTGAACTTGTTCTTGCAGAATTGCATTGGCGTTTTGTTGGCGTTGTATGTCGGAGATTAATTGGGCATTCTGTTCTTTCAGCTTGGTGAGTTCTTCGGTTTGTTGCTGAAAGTTCTTCAATGTCTCAGACTTTTCAGCTTGTAGTCGGGTGATCTTTTCGGTTCTTTGATTGTTGATGTCAAGCACACTCTCAAACTGTTGTTGAAGATTCTCGTTGGATGTTTTGAGGTCTACGTTGTCGGCGGTTAGTTCTTTGTTTTTCTTCTTCAAGGCCTTATACTTGGTTTTCATCTTCTTTGCCTTTGTATCACTGTTTTCCTTCCTTGATTCC
This sequence comes from Hedera helix, assembly GCA_947179155.2. Taxonomy (NCBI): domain Eukaryota; kingdom Viridiplantae; phylum Streptophyta; class Magnoliopsida; order Apiales; family Araliaceae; genus Hedera; species Hedera helix. The sequence continues at coordinate 35,864,439 of OX359268.1, read as the reverse complement.
CGACCAAGGAAACGGCTGAAGGTGGCCAAGGCCTACAGAAAATTATCAAGAAGGATGATCAGAAACCTTAGAAAATTTTTGGAATAAATTTAAATGAAGAATAATTCTTACCCGGCCTTGATGAAGAGCGGTGGCGTAGATAAGCTCACGGTTGGAGTAGTCATGGAACTCATTGTTATCGGCTCGGAAGTTGAAACTGTTGAAAGCCGTGAATGGAAGGCTAGTATTGGCCTCGTTCGGAAAGAAGGAAGGAAGGGGTCCATCAGTTGGTTGTGGGGGAGGTTGTTCGGTTCCCGAAGGGTCAATTTCAGGTATCGGCTCTTCTACGGGTTCGGCTTGTTCTACCATCGGTCGTTTCCCGGCCGATTTACTAGTCTGTCCCGGGGATGGTTGAGGTTGATTAGATGTTTTTTCTTTGTTTGGCTCGGGGGGGTGTGGTGTTGATGGTTCGGCGGTTGGAGTTTTTTGTTGATCGGGGGTTTGTTGGATCTCTTTTTGAGAAAGGGGTCGGGATGAATCTGGTTGTGATTTGGAAGAATGAGAAGTTTTTTGTTTTTTGGTCTTCAGGATTTTTCGAAGCTCAGACCCAGACATGTCAAAAACACTTCGTTTTTTGGATATCTCTGGGCCTTTTCTTTTTGGGGTCCCCGAAGTAGGGTCGGCCGAGACTGCCGAAATAACTGGAGGGTTTCCCGAAGAAGGTTGTGGTTCGGTCTGAGGTTCAGCCTCGGTTTGGATGGTTGTTTGGGCTTCGGCTTGGGGGGCAGACTCTGATTGGAAGTTTGTTTGTTTGGCTCTTTGAGCCAGAGGGTTTTCACCCGAAGTGGTCGAAGAAGAAGAATTCTTCTTTCTTCGGACCAATGGTTCAGCGGGAGGTTCGGACTCTTCCGAAGAGGCAGGAGATTGAATGAAGATGGGCCCCTCCTGGGTTTGGCCTTGGGTAATCGGGGGAGGATCGGAAGCATTCCCTTCCGAATTGCGGAAAAACACTACTGCACAGAAGATGGATAATTATAAGATGGACAGATTAAGATGAAATTTTATAGGTGATTTGGGTACTTACTTCCATGCACATAAAGCCAATCTTGGTCGGAAAGGAGGTTATTGGGCCAGAAGTCGGTCGGCATGGTGGAAAGAAGTTTTTCGAGGTCGGCCTCCCGAACGTCCTCAATGTGATCAAACCCTAGGGACGCCTTGCTTGGTTCTCCCCAGGGCGGTAGTAGAACGGTATCCGTTCCTCGGATGAAAAACCAGGAAGAATGCCATCCTTTGTTGCTTTGAGGGGTGGCCATCCAGACTTTCCGATTGGCGTATCGGGTTAAGACCTTGAAACCCTTTTCTTTTGAGTTGATGAGCTTGAAGTAGCTTAAGAACATATCTAGGGCCGGATCAACATTCTGGTCTCTGCAATGGGCTATGAAGCAGATCAGGTGGATATAAGAGTTGGGAACAAGTTGAGAGAACCCGATCCCTATAAACCCTAGAAACTCGGTGATGAAAGGATGGAGAGGGAATCGGACGCCATGTTTGAGGGTTAGGGATGGAACTCCTATCCAGCCCTCCTCGAGTTACCAGTACATCCTCTCATGAGGTCGGGGAACTCAGAGTTCGTACTGAAATGGGATCTGGTATTCATGGCGGAATGATTGAAGCTTGGTGGGGGTTACAGACGAAGGGGTGTTTGCTGCTAGGGCGTCTTTATATATTCGACGGATGACATTCTCTTTCTCCCTATCAAATGTAGGTTGGGCTTGGGAAGAAGAAGCATGACCTTGAGCTGCCATGGATTCCGAAAAGAAAAAACTCTTGAGGATTTTTCTGAGACAAAGAAGGAGAGAGAAAAGGGGATTTCAGAAAATAAGCAGTGTGTCAGGAAAAAGACTTTTGAGGCTTTTATAGATGAAAATAATACATATAGGCGTCAGTTTTGGGAGTATAGGGAGGCGCTCAAAGATCAAACGGAAGCAGTTTTGGGGGAACGTGATAGGAAGATGATGATCGTGTGCCAGACGTGGGAAGTTAAGGCCTGTTTGGGTACAATCAGTTACGAGGGAAATAATAATGTTTGAATTACTCTCCTATTTAAGGCTCTTAAAAATAGGAGAGTGTGGGGCAATGTTGGGCTGAGATAGTTTGGGCCCGGGTTTGGACTAGCCCATACTAGTTTATTCGGTTGGTCCTTATTAATTTAGTGGGCTGGGCCTGACAGAGTTAGTTATTGGACCCTTCATTTTGACAGATGGACTGTTTGGAAGAGGAAAAACCAATTTACTTGGAAAATGAAAAGTCTGCTAGGATGATAACGGTTGTCTGAAAGAGAAACGTTTATTTGGTTGATCAATGCTGGTAATTATAGCTGCATGGGCATATAAAAGGGGAACAACAGAAAAAAAAAAAAAGGGGGGACTTATTTTTACTTACAGATTGACATACTTATGTTCATTTTGATTTTGAGCTTACTATTTCACACACAGAACCAATTTTCCAGCATACAAGCTCTCTATTATCAGAGAAACCTGTAACCATCAACATTATACTAGTGAATTGTTCTATTTCCCGTGGTTTTTTCCCGATTTGGGTTTCCACGTAAATCTCTCGTGTCTTTACAGTAATTTCTCTGAATTAATTGTGTTTGACGTTCGATTTCGCTCGTTATTTTGTGATTTAAACGGGTGCTACATAATTTGGCGTTAACAATAAGATAAATGAGTGTGACTCACTTATTTGGGTTAAAGATGAAATGAAGTAGGACCACACTCATTTTTCTTATATATGGATAAAAAAATTGAGTAAGAAAAGTGAATAAGTGTAGAAACACTCGTAATAATTACTCCATGTACATATTTAGCTCCTCCAACCCCTTAGTTTTCTCTCCAATCCAGTTTTCACAACTCTATAAAAAAAATATCGACTAGTATACCACCCATCTCCACCAACAATATATATGATAATTTTATATTATATTATATCACACACTCCTATCAACAAATAAATATATACTTAAAATATTTTAAAATTATTCTATTTTTTTTTATTTTATTCTTTTTTTTCTATCCAAACGCAGGATATTATAGTGTTATACGGTACAACAATGCTAAAGCCCATTCCAAAATTTCAGATGCTAAAAAATTGTTTCAGATGCCAACGGAGGCTAGTAAATATAATGAGTTCCAAGGCTGCCGAAGCTTATACCCGATTTAATTGAAAGCTCACTCTTGGACTTGGGCCGTGTGGGCCTCTGATTGGTAGGCTTAAGCTCCACTTAAATTTATTCACAGGCCTCTAGAATATTATCGGGTTAGCCCATTAAAAAAGTATTAAGGTTAAAAGTCAACAGAAAAACTTTTACCAATTTAACTGAAAATATGACATTTGGAAAGAACTTATAAGATGGCGAAACTAATTTATAAATAGTTTTATACTATTTGAATGTCTCGTATGTGATTTATTTATTTTATTTATAAATTGACTTATAAGTAACATTTGAGAAGTAATAATGTCTTACTTCTTAAAAGCTGACTTATAAGTTATTTTAAAATAAATAGGTATTCTAACTTATAAGTCATTTTAACCAAATACTTTCACAATTTGTTTTAACTTAATTTTTGACTCATAAGTCAAAATGATGCCAAATATTTTTATTTATAAGTCACAATTTAAAATAAATTTTGAGTCATTTTAAAATTTAATTTATAAGTAATTTTAAAATATATCATCCCAGACAGGCCCTAAACTAAACAGAAAGATATATTTTGAAAGTAATGTTCGAGTGGATTGCTTAATGATCCTTTCATTTCAAATATTTTTAAAAGATATATACTTACACGACACACCACATGGCTGTGGGTTGAGTTCATTCACCATTATCAACCGTTATAATTAATTTTAAGGAAGGATCTATAATTAATTAAGGGCCCTAAAGATCTTAATCGATCTCCCTGGCCACATATTCCACCCAACATGCATCGATATCAGTTGTCACTCATTTCATTTTAATTTGTTGGGTTGTCAAAACTAAATATTCTACTTAACTTAGGTATATACGTACGTAGCATTAGCAATCTCCATTCCATTATAATTATTTTATAAGTATTAGTCCCCACACTGTCCAACTTGCCTCAGCATCTTACCCCCATTGACCTAATATTTAATACGATAACTACAACGATCAGAGCTGAAGATTAAGTGATTAACTCAACTAATTATAAAAATATCAAAATCGAATCCGAGTAATTTTAAACACCTACTTGCACGTGGAAACATGCATGATACATGCATGCATATTTGTTAATCCAACTATTTTAATTATACTCTCTTCTATTTTATACTATCATCAATCTCTTATTTTATATTAATATGTCAAAAAGTATATGATAAGATAACTAATTTGTTAGGAAATCACTCATTTCCATATTCTCGGTCTTGACCACTAATTGTGACCCGCCTCACGTTCTTAAACAGTGCACTATTATTGTCGTCTTCTTCTCTTGGATTGTGCCTTTCGATTTCATTGAGCTTTCTGCTCTCATATGCAATAGAATTACTTTATTGTAAATAGGTGAGAAATCACAACATAAATTATTAAGAATATATTTGTCTAATTAAAACAATTGTCATATCTTTATTTTTGCTTAATATCACTTTTCCAAAAGAATTAGCTCATGAAATTATTATTATGGGATGCGGGGAGCTAGGGAATAAGCAATTATTAATCCTATAAATAATGCTAAGCGCAACCCATCGACTCAAAAAGTATGGTTTGCAATTAATGACCCATTCATGCATGAGTACTACCAATTTAGTGTAAAAACAAAAATCATGCAGCTCCCTCCCTCCCTCTATACAGATTAATTATATTCGGGCCAACTATCACTATATAGATAGTATACTTTATCACTTCCATATTAATTAACATAATCTTCAAGATCAAATTTTAATGTCTCCTATCTCTTTGAACATCTGTTCCTGCGTGCTACCAAAATCTGGACAATGACATATCATTTATATGTTTATCTATCCACCCATTTTCCCAAAATTTCTCCCATCACTGGTCCCCGTGCTTAATTTAATAATATATATATATATATATATATATATATATAGAGAGAGAGAGAGAGAGAGAGAGAGAGTCTTGCTGTCTCACAAAAAGACTTCATTATGATTTTTTGAAATCAATTTACAATATTTAAAAAAAATTAAATTAACATGAATTCATTTAAATTTAAAAAAAAAATTCTATTTATTTATACTTTTTAAAATAATTTATAATATTCACTATTATATAAATTCAAATTAAGTAAAATCATGTCAATTTTAAGCTTTACGATTCCGCTAATTGACTGCAAGTAAAAGATAAATGAGACTGTTTTTTTTTTTTTTTTTGACTGAGGGCGTGTAATAAAAAAATAATCTCTCTTCGTGCACATTTGGTAGTTACCTTCATTGGGTGAATGATCCACCCACATTAATATATCACACTAATAAAGCGCACACTTATTATATAAATTAGTCTAACAAATATTTTGATTTATGTTTTTACTTAAAAAATTAAAATTTCACTATATTTATTAATTTATTTATAATCTTAAGTTTATTCGACATAAAATATCTCAATTTGATTTATAACTCCGGGAATTAAAATATAGGTTTGATTCAAGCCCCAACTTGTCCACGTTGGGTCTTGTCTTAGAAATGGCACTATTTTGGGACGTGATCTATTTATATGCCTATTTCCTTGACACGTAAACTCATTGTGGTCTGCTTGTTTTCTCTCTCTTCTGCGTATTGCATTGAGCCTCTCTTTCTCTCTTCTTATTCTTATACAAAATATGGCCTTTTTTCTACCTGAAAACCGGGAATTCGTCAACGGTTGTGAAGAATTTGAGACCGTTGAGGTCATAGAAATCGACGGTGCACTTCTCATGTCACAACTTCTTGATGAATCATATGCGGAAGATTGTGACGATGAGAGATTAACAAGCGTAATTCAGTCCTTAGAAGATGAGATTAACCCGATTATGACGGACGATCATGATTCATTCATGGAGCTTGAATGGGATGATAACCTGCTGGTAGATGAGTGTAATTTCTCGAACTGTCAAGATTGCTCGAGTGCATCATGTGATGAACTTGATTATAATTGGATGGATATGGAGGATATGAAGAGTTTTTACTTGGATCCATCTGAAGAGGGAATGGAGGGAATTATTGAATTTGGAGGTGTTACAGATTATTATAATTGTTATAATTATATTATTTATGGAAATTCATTGGAGGAGCATAGCTGTGGTTCGCTATGGCAAGACACAAATGTTTTATTGATGTAAATTATTATTAAGCCTCCATTAATTTCCTACATGTTTGTACATATATTTCTCACTGCAACAAGAGGCCTGAGATTTGGCACAATCCTATTTTAACCTTTTCAAAAGTTTTAACAATTTTTTGGTTAAGCGATTGATATTGCAAGAAAAAAATAATGGTGTTAGAATAATAATTAAGTATAGTTTAAAGTATCAAGTTTATTTAAAATGATTGTAAAAATATCGCTAATTATGTATTTAATGTTCTGACAAGATCATCAGGCTTTGGTTATTGTAATTATTTATATATATTTGCTCCATGATCAAATTAGGCATAATCAGCCTCACCAAGAAATAAAGGATCTATTTGGAGATTGTAGTAATAAGATTATGATTATACAATGAGTTCAGACAATCAACTATATAGTAATATCATGAATTTTATTGAATTTGTGTGAGGGAGTTTGTAAAATATTAGAGAATTAATTACATGACTTTAACTTTATAATTTAATAGTCACTTAAACCTATCTTACTTTGCACTTAAATATGCTACAATTTTAGTTGATAATTTTTATAATTACGAAAAAAGTGGTATCATTTTTGTTATTGTTAGTATAAAATGACATGTGCAATATCTTCAAATATAACATCCAAATTTCATTATTATATTATAATTACTAAACGTAACACTAAGCCAAATTAGGACTATTAGTGGAATAAAAATATATCTTCATTAAAATTATGAATAGGACCTTCTTTTAAAAAAAAAAAAAAACGAAGGAAGTATTATTAAAAAATGCACCAAAGGAGCAATTAAAATTCATTTTACCGAATTCTTTTTAACCCAAGTAATCAATGGATTTTTGTTCACTCGATCTACAAAGAGCCGAAAGAAAACCCTGATGTACCAAAAAAAAAAGAAGAACCCTAATAGCAAATGTGAAAAGAGGACAATCTAGCCTATAATAATAGGGAAAAGGAGATGCAGTATAACTTTTCCAGTTGGTGAAATATGTCTTTTATTGTTGAGAAATTGATCCTATATATCACACCTTATCACTAAGTCACATTATAGACAGAAAATTAATACTCACAAGTAAATTTTAATATTTTCATAAAAAAAAATTCATGTGAGTGTGAAACTTATATATTATTTATGTTAAAAAAAAAATTATGTAACTATCATTTTTACTTATAAAAATATTAATTTCCTATCGATATGTCTTCCTCCTACAAATACATAATAATTGAGCAGTCGCATGACAATCATTATTATTATTTGGCCTCCATTTGCCACTTGCATAATAGCTTTAAACGTTATACTTTATTCGTTTTAAATTATATGACTATTATTAATTTTTAAAATTTAATTAAAAATATTTTAAAACTCAAAATTGAGATAATTCATTAAAAATTATAAAATAATAAAATTTAAAATAAGTAACACTCTCTCCGTTTCAAATTATAAAATCAATATTAATATTTAAAAAGTCATTTTCAAATATTTTTAAATTCAAAATTGATATGAATTCATTTAATTAGCCTATATCAATACAATTATGAATATTATAAACTAATGGGGTGTTTGATAAAAACTGAATAAAATAATTCCGAATGCTTAAGTAATCTGAATGAGCTGAATGAAGTAAATATCTGAATACTGAATAAAAAAAGTTGTTTGATAAGTGACATGTCTGAAATATCTAAATAACATATTTTTACTATTTTATCCCTCTGAAAAAATTCAAAATTGTTGTAAATTTATTTAATATTACGTAATATAACACTTAGCCGGGATTTAACCATTCAGCCAAAAAAATTAAACTTTTTCATTCAGCCCAAAAATCTGATCAATTCAGTCATTCAGTCCTAAACAAACGCACTAAATGGCTGACCAAATCAGCCATTCAGATGCATTAAGTTCTAAACAAACACTCCCTAACTAAAAAATACTATTACTTATAAGATTTATTATTTAAAAACTTAAATGAATTATGTCAATTTTAAATTTGAAAATACCTCAAACTGACTTATAGAAAGTTAATAGCGATTTTACAATTCGAAACGGAGGGAGTATTTTTTAGATAGTTTACACTATTCATCATTGTATTGATTAAAATTAAAAGAATTTATGTTAATTTTGAGTTTAAAAATTTCTTAAGTTAACTTTAAAAAGGTAACAATAATCAATTAATATGAAATGAATGAAATATGATTTAGTATAAATAATTAGTGCACCATTATTACATGTGTTGCACACAAACTGCATATGCCAACTCAAAAGGGGCACCTTATTATGTCTTCTTCAATCTTCTCGGAAGGACTCTAGATTCCTTTAGCCCCATGCTAAAGTATAGTTTGCAAATTGCAACCTAACGATCGAACACATGGACTTCTTGAGAAAATAAATTGAAAGTATAGCTTGGTGGGCACAAAGCCTCGCTTAATTGCAATAATCAAAATTTGTTGCAATACTGTATAGGTGGCATCTTTTGCCTTGAATTTAATGTAAAAGACTAAATAAAGCATCACGAATGTTAGACCAATTATTCTAATTATTTATTTTTATTTTTCACGATCTTTGTTAGTATAATCGAGCATCAATCTAAACCAGCAATTTTTAACAAAATATTATATCAAATAACATAAATAAATGTCTCCGTAGTCTAAAGTTATGCGAGCTTTCTTAAAGTATAGTTCAATTTCAGATCCGGCAAAGCTAGCAATGAACTAATTATCTAATTTACACAGTGGGATAATATAGGATTAAAATAACTCATTAATTCATGATTCATGCATGATAAGTTTATTAATTAAGTTAATTGGTTCGTTCAGCACTTAATACGGCAGTTTAATTTGAGCAGGTTCTGATCAACCGAAGCAAAACGACTAAATAATGCAGTGACACCAAACAACATGTCCATGTGCCCACTATCTTGTCGGTTGGATTGTTCAAATCTTAATAATGCAAAAACAGCATTTTTAAAGAATAAGTACAAGTGCACAACATCTAAATACTATATTTATCTTAGACATTAAAAAGTGGGGCATGACATTAAAATTCGTGCTATATCCAACTTTTTAATGATTGATATGGATGTAGTATTTTGTTTTGTGTTTGAATATTGTGTATATAGACTAGTCCTTTTTAAATGGTACTAACCAATTTTCCCATTCCTTTCGATCTAATCATCCAATATCGACATAATTAATTAGGTCCCTTCATGTCAATCCCTGTTCCATTTTGATTCCATTATATGTATAATTATAAACAGTTGTGTACAAACCATAAAATTCACATAATAAATAGTTACACAAATTATATGGAATAATTACATAAAACTCATTATGTATATTAACCTAATTATAGACCCATATTTAAAAACTTTGTCACTACTCTATTTTACATTTCTCTATTGGAATTTATTATGTGGTGAATTATATATATGGTTTGTACACAACTGTTTATACATATCATTACATAAGAATGTTTCTATTCGAGCTGTCCACTTGAGTACTCATGATTGATCATATATGGCGGACTTTGCTTTTTGGAATTCATTTTTTTAATAGACAAGAGTGGAGATATATTAAACTATTAATCTTTGATGAGGTGTTTCACTATGTATGTCAAGAAATTAAATTTAATTATACATGTACGCGCAATATTAAACAAAACAGTAGAATAATTTTGTGGAGCGCATATACACATATATTGTTCGAATTGAAGACATATACAATAAGAAAAAGAAAGTCTCATTTTTGTTCGATCTAATGCTTGCATAGTTACTCGTATATAAATAAAAAATAAATAAATAATTAGGTGCATATGTTCGCTTGGTCGTGTCCACGTGGTGGTTGCCTTAGTATTTCGCTATTTATAGGCCTAGCTTCAAACCCTTTGAATCATCTATCTCATAGTATTCTTCTCAAACCTGTCTATTTTTCTCTCCATTAATTTTTGTTATGTTCATTTCTTGAAAGTACATATTATTTTTGTACGATATGGTGTCGCTTGTACCGGAAAACTGGTCAAACACAAAAATCAACGATGATTTAGAATTTGATGTCTTAGAAATCGATAATGCTCTTCTAATGTCATTACTTCAAGATTCACCAGTCAAAAATGGCGATGATGAAAGATTACTTAGCGTAATCAAATCACTAGAAGCTGAGATTGGCCCCCATAATGTTGTGATGAATATTGATGATCATGTCTCCTATGTGGTGGAGCCTACGTCGGAGGTCTACCCGGAGGATTGTCAGTCCTCTTATGCATGGCAAATGAACGATCAGGATTGTTTGATACCAGATGATCATGATCTGGATTTTAGTTGGATTAATGATGTGGAGATGGTATCATCACCAATTGGAGATGAAATGAATATGTGGCGCATGGACTCTTGTGGTGATGAATTAGATAATAGATCAGTTGAATTTGGAGAAGTTGGAGATTATTATTATTATAGTCAACAAGTGTTTGATCATGTGGTTGTTCCCTTGGAGGAGCCTGGATATAGTACTTCTTTGTGGCAAGAAACTTACGACTCAGTTATGCATGGTTAATTAATTAGGAGTCTAGCTAAGTAAAGTTATTGATATTAGATTATGTGTACTCCTGTACCATTCTTCAATGAAGGGATTGATTTATGTGTATAAAATAATTTCTTTGGAATGAATTGTCAATTAATTGTTTGTTAGATTGAAGATAAAGTTTAATTTGTAATTGAATACAATATTGATTGATCAAAGGTAATAATTTAACAATAAGATATCTCATTTTATTGTACAAAATCATATGTTTGAATTTATAATTTCTCATAAAAGTCAAAATCAATATAAACTGCATCCTACGGGTTGATAATTAAAAGACATATTTTAAACCATTAGAATTAGGGATGCACAAATTAAAAGGTCCGTGGTTTGTCCTTGGTCCTGCCTGAGCCTGACCTAATTAAAGTCTGACTTGGTAAAGGCTTGGACCGGTCAGGGCCGACCTGAAAGTAGGGTGCACACAAAATCGACCAAAATTAAAAAAACGACCGGACCGAACCAAACCGTTACTATTTCAAACCGAAAAACATAAAATCGAAAAAACCGAATACTATAAAACTAAAAAATCGAGACTAGTTCAACCGGTTTGGTTTGGCTTCTCAAAAAATCGAAATCGACCAAACCGACCGAACAATTTAAAATTATAATATAATTTAATTATTTTTTTAATAAATATTTATTTTATATAATTATATATTTATTATGTCTTTATTATGACGAATTTACAAAACTTCTATTCTAGTGAGTGAGTTAGGTGATTTTTATTTTTCGGATTTAGAGAACTTCTATTATAATTAGTAGTTATTAAGTTAGTGATTTATTAATTATTATGAAAAACTGAAAATATAATAAATATCAAATTATCAATTACGGAACTGAATAACCGAATAAACCAACCGATTTAACCGAAACCGAATAAACCGATAACCGATTACGATGTAAAAATTTGGGCGGTTTTGGTTTTTAATTTTTCATAACCTACTTAAATGGTTTGATTATTTTTTTTCCCCAAAAAATCGACCAAACCGACCATGTGCACCCTTACCTGAAAGGCTTGAAAAAATAGCTCTTTTAAGACAAAAATCTAGCATGACCTGGCCTGCAAAAAAGTATGGTCTAGCCTGACTTGCAGGCCTTGGGTCGAGCCTAGCCTGGCCTTAGTCTGACATGATCTGATTCTTTATCCGGTTATTTATAATTTTTAAATTTTAATTAAAGTTATAATTATTCATCAATGAAGTATAAGTTTTTACTTATTTATTATTGTAATTTATAAATTATAATACATTAGTTTTAATTAGTACATCAATAAAGTTTAAATTTTTAATTATTCATTCTCGATTTTCTGTAAATATATTTAATTAATATACATCTTTACTGAATATAACTAGTTAGTATATTTAATATTAATAATAAGTTAGTTTATTGTAAATACTAAATTACTTATATTTAACATTAAAATTTTATAATATTTCTTGCTACTTTTAATGTTAAATATTAACTTTAATTAATATATCAATAAATTAACTTTTAATATTAAATATTAATAATAAGTTAATTTCTTGTAAATACTTAAGTTATTCGTTAATTTGGATATGTTAAATTCTTAGTGGAATTTATGATTTTGGTTATTTTTCCATTGTGGCAATTTAAAAAAAGTTTCATAAAGCGATTAGAAAATTAATTGAAAATAATACTTGAGATATAGTTATGCAAGTGTTTAATGACTATAAAAAAAAAAGACGAGTCTACATACACAACATCCAAATATAAAATCAAATATTATATTCATCTGAATCATTAAAAAGTAGGGTATAGCACGGATTTCATTGTCATACCCCACTTTTTAATGGTTAAGATGGATATTATACACTTATACTTATTCTAAAGAAAAAGATATATGTATATTTAAACTTTACAAAATATATGTCCAATTGATCCTAGTACCAAAAAAAATAAAATAGAAACTAACTTTATATTCAAAATATAAAAGTGTGATCTACAATAAGTTACTTTTATTTTACATCTATAGTCTAATGTATCGCAATAGATTATATTCAACTTATATTTTCTACGAAAATAAACTGTGCATAGTAGATATACATTTAGGAAATCAATTTACTTTATATTTCAGTTATATTTAAATTGCATTTTTCTTTAATTTAAGAGAAATATATTTATTTTTGTTCTAATCATCCAACTTATATTGGTGTGTAGTAGAATGTTAAAATAAAATAAAATTAAAAAATCTTGCATCATTTATACAAAATTTTATTAATTTATATTTTATATTTTTAATATTTAACAATAAAAAAAAGAGAAATAATCAAACCGACCTAGGCCTAGCCTTAAGTCTGGCCTACAAGTCTAACCAGATCAAAGGCTAGCGGCCAATGCAGTGCACACGGTCTAATTTGTCTTTTATTCAACGAACGGGACTTAATAGCAATGTTGAAAAAATTGGATCGCCGCGGTTCGACCGGAACCGGTTGACTTTCCGGTCTGGTCCGATCAAAAAACCAGAAGTTAACGACCCGGTCAAAAATCGGTTGACCACCGGTTGAACAAGTTTTCAAGGTTTTTTTTTTTACAAAAATATTTTTAATAATATTATAATATTATTTTACTATATTTTAGCTTATAAAAAATTAGATATTTTAAAATTTTATTAATTATTAATAATATATTTTTTTATGTATTTATGACGTCACAAGTTCAATAACGGTTCGACCACTGGTTGGACCAGTGATCCATCCACCCGGTAACTTTCCGGTTCGATGACTGGTCCGATTTTTTAAACATTGCTTAATAGAACAAATTGGCACTTAAAGGACGCACTGTTAATTTTTGAAAATAGAGAATAACATTAAAATTTGGATGAAAGATAAAGGAAAGTGTCATTCACATTTCACACACACACACACACATATATTGAAAATATTTGATGACCACCTTGTTTTATAAAATAGGGTTCAAAATTCTGAAAATAAATCTTCCACTACCTTGACTAAAATTTCTCTACTCGTGAAGTGAGCTACAATTTAATTGCCATGGACATAATTACTTGTAAGAGATCTAATAGTAATTTACCAAATAGAAAATAAAATAAAATTGTTGCGGGGATCAGAACAAATAAAGTTCAACAGGGCATTTAAGCAGCAGATGCATGAGCAGTACCAAGTTATACGAGGGACGTACGGTTGATCATCATTTAGAATATAAAATCAAGATAAAATTTTCAACAATCCTTCATGCATCAAATAGTGAATATATATATATATATATATATATATATATATAGACTAATAGTGGAACTTTAACTAAACATGTCAACAAATAAATAAAATCAATAGAGATTTGGTTTGAACCTTTTTTGATATGTTTCTTATTGTAAGTAACAGAAGGTAGGCCCTATCAACACATAATTACGTACCAAGACTTTTATCATGAGATTCTATGGAAATAATAAATGCAAGCATAAGATTACATGAGTTATTTAGTTTAAACGACTTGATTATCACTTTACGCCAATTATTCCTTCTGTCAAAATCAAATAATCTCAACCGCACAAAACCAACTTTTATTAATAGTAAAATATCATTATTTTGTCTTCCAAAAAGAAAAAAAGTACTGCAACCTTTTTCTTTAATTATTCTCGGACCAAATTAAACACATAATATGATGACATATAGGACTAGCTAGTGATTCTCAATCAGTCAATTCGTAGTAGAAAGCAACAATGATGTGGTGCAACACTAATTAACAATTCTTTATTGGCGATTATTACAAATTAGACAATTAAAGATGATCATATCACAAGTTGGTTGATTCGCCACTTATTTATTTAAGTCTAGGGAAATACAAGTGTGATACAACACATGGAACAAAACATCTCCATACCACTTTAGTGTGAGCTGGATGGTTAGAGATAAGACCAACAAAACTTCATTATTTCATGGGGTCGAGCTTTACTTTAATATCTTTCTCTGGTTCCATATGGCCAATTGAAATGTTTCCTGCTTTTTTTTTTTTTCATACATCATATTGGACTCATGGTTACACCATATTAGACTCATGGTTACACAAGAAATTTAATATACGTGCACATAGTTTTCATTCCACATATATCATATATATACGAGCAATCACAACCCATTAATTAAGGGATCATTATTCTTCATGATCGTCAACCCACATCAAAGATTCATTTTTAAGACTTTAACATTAGTTTGTGAGAAAAGAAAAAACGGAAAACTAAAAGAAAAAGGGTAAAAAATTTATTAATTTTCTTTTGTATTATTTGAGGGTTTATAAAAGAAAAGGTAAAAAAATATATATATAACTCTAAATATAGATTATCAATTCACCCAAACAATTAATTTTTTATGTTAATCAAGGGTAAATGTAGGGATTATAAAGTTTTTACTTACGTTTTTTTCTGTTTTGTCTTTAACAGAAAACTTTAACAAAAATAGTGGTCAAATTTTCCGTATATTTTTCTTCTTTTTTCACCCCTTAAGAAACATGCTAAAAAAATAAATGAAAAGAAAATTTAGTTTTCCATCTATATCTTTTATTTTCCACATGCTAACAAAATAAATAAACAGAAAATTTAGTTTTCATCCGTATCTTTTCTTTTTCCACTTGTTTGAAGCCTCACAAAAGGAATAAACAGACATTGACACTAACCCCGGGTTTTGGGGTGAGATTAATGTTATAATACTAAATTTATTAGTTCTCAATTAATCATCCAATGTTGGCATAATCAAGTCCCAAGTATCTATCTCAACAACTATAAATGACTAGATATTTGTCAGTGGGCTCTGTCACATTGCATTACACGATCTTATTATCCAGAAATAATTATGTATCCTAGCTGTCATATATACGGGCCTCTTCAAGTCATAGGCGATAATACCGGACTTTGCATATCTGGAAAGTGGAAAGTGATCCATTTGTACTTGAAGAAAAATTTCCTTTATTGCTTTTTTCTGGTAAGCCTTTATTTTTCTTCATCTCTTTAATGGACAAAAGAAAGTATTGCGCTGTTGAATAATCAAAAGTGCATAAAGTGCTTGAGGGCATGTACTTCGAATATTAAAAAAGGACAATGGAAATAAAAAAGTTCAAAAAAAAAAAAAAACACTCATTTGTTACATCTAATTATTTTTTGCATAATTAGTGAACAGCTAAGTGTTTTGGTGCATATAACTAGTTGATTCTTCAAAGGAAAACCTGTCCATTTGGTGGTTTTCGTTTTTCTTCTTTCATTTCAAAATTAAATACACTTCTAAAACGATTCATGCATCTCATCAAGTGCTTTAAATCGAAATTACTTCATCCGCTTAACCATTTAACTACATGTATGAATTCGGAGAAAGGATCTCCTGAATGTTGGGTCACTTGGGTAGCTGTCGTTAAACCCTCTATAACTAAAATTTGTGTAGAATTCAAACTCAGTCGAATTGATCACTAGGAATGCTATCCTTGGGACTCTTAATCGCAGATTGGGAAGTGGGGAGGATAAGTTTATTTGGGGTCCTTCGCATGATGATAATCTCACTGCTAAGGGAGCGTATAGCTTCCTTCAGGGGTCTCGTGTCCCTTCCATCAATGACCATGATAATTGGAACTGGCTATGACAAAGTAAAACCTTCAATAAAGTTTTCTTGTGGCTTGTTGTTAAAGAAATTTTTTTAACGAATGATTAGACTGAAAAGGCAAATGTGTGATGATGCCACTTGCTTGAGACGTGGAATTACCATTGATAATACAATGAATGCTGCTCTAAGGGATTGCTCAAAGGCCCGAATAGTTAGGGTGACAAAATCAACTTCTACTCTCTGTCTCCTTTGATGTGGGTCAAGATTTGTCTGAATCTTAAGGCCAAGTCTCAGCATTCCCTTGTTAAAGGTCATCTCATGTTTATTGCTATCTTGTGGACCATTTGGAAAAATCACAACAAAGAATCTACTGAGCATTCTTCTTATACTCAATATGAAACTGGTAAGGCCATTAATTACTTGTTTGCTGACCTTTCTCTTTCTTTTCCTCTCGAGTCTAATCAAATTTTCGGTAAAGTTCAGATTCCTGTGACTTGGAAAGGCCCCCCGGTACGTCGGTTGGTTGAAACTTAATACTGATGCTAGTGTTAAGCATAATTCGAACTCTGTTGGTATTGGGGGATTAAGTCGAAATGATAATAGAGATTATTAGGTTTTCATGGCAGAATTGGAATGTGTGACATGTTAATAGCCGAGTTCTGAGCCATTAGAGGGGGTCTCATTCTAGTATGGGAGATGAGGATCCCACAGTTAAAAGTTGAAACGAATTCTAAGAAGGTTGCGAGCTTCATCAAGGAAGGAGACATCAAAAACCATCCCGATGAATAAGGACTGATCCAAGACTACAGAATTCTTATGAGGAAACCATAGACCGTTCGAATCATGCACACCAGAAGACAAGGAAATAGATGCGAGGACTCATTGCATTAGGTCACTGTTCTAATTATGTAATTGATTGTAGTGCGAAACCTTCTCTTGATACCCTAGCAGTGCTAGCGGATGACTGTATATTATCTAGTTTTCTTGTTGTTGACGTCCAATTTTCATTCTTGCCGTAATCACCTGTAAGCAAGATACCTACACACGTAGCAAACCGTTATCACCACAAGACAGTCGTGGCTTGGGCCGTCCGGGGATACTCCGGTGTAAGAGTAAGTTCAGGTGAACAACGTCACATTGAAGGACCTTAAAATGTAAGCTGGAATCTCTCAGAAGTTTGATAGCTAGTATTTGTTTTGTAAAAATATGTCTTACTTTCGTTATTGTGAAGTTGCTAGTATATACCCCTTCCATGCATCGTAAGACGTCCAGTTATCTCCTCATGAGCGTAAACATGACGTCCTTTTCCACTTGTTCCACTTGGTCCGTTGGGGGAAGATACTAACGTGAGCTATTTTCTGTGTCAATCCGTCAAAGTGGACAAAAATGGCCTAAACGTCCTATCAACCGCCCTAAGAAGAGAAAGATCTTAACCTCGGGCTCCGGGCCCAATAGAAAGAGAAAGAAGCCTGACACGGCCCAAGCCTCATGCAAAGAAGGGCCTCCGGCCCAAAAAGATAAATGCAAAGTCCAAAAAAATCACACCCCAACACTTGCCATTTGGCCTTACCAAACAACAAACACCAAAAAAAAAATGTATCGAGAGAGAGAGAGTTTTTCTTGGAAAATAAGAAATTTTAAGAGTAATATAAAAAATAAATAATTTGTTCTCTTAAAAAAGCACAAACGGCAAGCAAATAGGATTGGTTGAAAGTCAAAATTTAGGCCTAAATTTTAGGTTCAATTTGTGATTGGGAAGTGATATTTTCTCATAATTTTTTAATATTTTCATATATAAACTGTTGTTATAGATTTGTAGTGACAGTCAAAACTGTCGTTATAAACTTATAGCGTCATGTGAAAATAAATATTAGTTTCCTTTATGATTTAGTCTTTATTTTTATTTTTTATTTTATTTATTTTTGCTGCGCTTAAAAGCCTAGAACGAATAGTGTATAATCCATTCTGCTATTCATCGATGATTTCGCGTTTAATTGTTTCTTATGGCGCCAAAAGCTACCAACCCATGTTTCAATCTTCCCTGCCTTACCCAATTCTTACTCAAAAATCATCTTTTATTCCATCTTCTTCATCTCCACCTCTTCAAGAATCTGATAATCTCAACATTCTCAATCACAAAGACTGGTTAAGCCCAAATGAGCTTGTCAAGATTTTCCAAAACCTGAAAGACCCAAATTCCGCCCTCACTGTTTTGAATCAAGTCTCAAAACGTAAGGATTATAAACCCAATCAAGTTCTTTACACGACAGTGATCAATAATCTTGCAGTAGCCAAGAACTTTGATGGGATTGAACATGTCATGAAAAGAATCAAACTTGAAAAAAGATGCAGACTTTCTGATGATTTTTTCTATAATGTTATCAAGATTTATGGGCATGTTGCAGGTAGAATAAACAGAGCAATTGAGACCCTTTTCGATATGCCCCAATATAATTGTTGGCCAACAGTGACAACCTTTAATTTTGTGTTGAATTTGCTTGTGTCAAATAAGCAATTTGATGTTGTACATGAGGTTTATATGGGTGCTTCACAGTTGGGTGTTGAGATTGATGCCTGTTGTTTGAATATTATCATTAAAGGGTTGTGTGGGTGTGGGGATTTGAATGGTGCACTCTATGTGCTTGATGAATTTCCTAAGCAGGGTTGTAGGCCGAATGTGAGAACGTTTTCAACATTAATGCATGGGTTGTGTAAGAATGGTAAGGTTGAAGAAGCATTTAAGTTGTTTGAGAGAATGGAGAAAGAGGATGTGGAACCGGATACAATTACCTTTAACATATTGATTGTGGGACTTCGAAAACAAGGTAGAGTTGAAGAGGGGATTGAGCTTTTCGACAGGATGATGCTTAAAGGGTGTGATCCTAATCCAGGAACTTATCAGGAGGTCTTGTATGGTTTGCTAGATATGAAGAAATTCGTAGAGGCGAAGGAATTTATGAATAGGATGATATGCAAGGGTATGAATCCAAGTTTTGAGTCGTATAAGTTGATAATACATGGGCTCTGTAATCAAAACCTTGTGGGGGATGCCGATTGGGTTCTGAAGCAAATGGTGCAGCATGGGTTTTTGCCGAAGATGAAAATGTGGAGGCAGATTCTTCAATGTGTATTCTCAGGAAGTAAGAGTTTTAACTGTATTTCGTACGAAAAAATCATTGAGTAGCCTATGAAAATGTCAAAATCACCAAATTTTGTTACCAGAGGTGTATTGATGTTTTGAGGAACATGGGAATCTCAATGCCTGAACAAGTGCACGAAGTTCCAGAAGTTCTGATTTCATTGTGATCAAACTACAGAAAGAATCGAAGAAGCTGAACATCTCCCTGAGTTGGCATGTCGTTAGGGTTTGCTCTTTGGAGAAATTTGGAACAATCAATTTGTCAACCTGGACATTGCAAAGATGTACCCAATAGTTGCTGACTTAAAAATATCTTTTGGACGGCTATATATGCGCCATCTGGCTTCTTTCTTTTTATTTTTCTTTTTTTTGTTGTTGTCCCATTTGTGGATGCAATATCTAAATCAATCAAAAGAAGCGTTTCAGCTCGTAGAGTTCATATGAAATGTTTAGGTGTTATCTGCCTATGAGCACAACAGCAGCAGAACAGCAGGCACTCATCTGGGTTATTTTCTTTAGGAAAAGTTGCATGCATCTAAGAAATACAGGGAAAGCCGTCTGTCTATATTGTTCTAAACTTTTGATATGTGAAATATATAATTTTCCAGTATTTTTTATGCAACATCTTGCTTTTTTGAACTTTTATTTATAATGCTAGACTGATATCTAGGTTAAATGGTTAATCATGAATGCATGTGAAGTTCCGGATTGAAATTCCCAGTCCATTAACACACTTTTCTGTATATGTCTCGCCTGATCATCGTCTGCCATTATTCCTTTGGGTAAGAAATCAAACAAAAGCGCAACTGATAAATAACCCTTTTTGGGACCGCTAAGCAGCCTAGAACGGAATTACATTCAAAACTGCAGAAACTATAAAAAAAACAGCCATTATAAGCTTATTCTAGGGTAAAAACAGAAAGTAAATTCATAGTCTGTACAAACAATACAACATACATAACTGGGCAACCCGTATTTCACATCAAGTTCTATTCTGTACAAAACAATAATTAAACTATCCCTCAAAAATCTTTGCTTCCCTAGCTGGAAAATGTATTATTTATCAACACCCAAATTTCCCTCGGAATGCTTGGAGCTCAAATGCTCCCAAACTGACCCATCACCATTTCCTTCTGTGCTGTGTGATGGCCTGCACTTACACATTTATTTAAAACCTTAAACACTAACTTTGTCTACTGGGATGTTGACTGCAGGGTCATTCGAACTTTCCTCAATAGTATGTTCCTCGGACTTGAAGGGAATCACTGTCAGAGACAGATATAGGATTGGAAATAACTGAATTCGATTCAACTTCTGGGTTACCAACTGGTGATGATAAAAAAATCTGTCAGAGAAGTCGGATCCTATAGACATGTCTCTACCGTCAAGTACTGATCCTGGTTTGCCTTTTGATTTCCCTTTAGGAAAGAGTGCATGCTTTAAGCCACGAGCAGAATTCCCAGCATGCTTCATAATGTTCTTTGCCATGTTATTTATGTGACCCTAACTAGGGCTTCCTGGTCCACTTCCCTCCATATTGTCCCTCCCTTCTGTTATGGGAGTACTGGACGTTGCTGAAAGGTTATATCCTCCACCATAAACTTTACACCAGTCCCCTTCGCACTCATTGCCATAATTTTATTATCTGGAGATCAAACCGGCACTTCGGTGCTGATAGGTTTATCCTCCTTTCCGGTACTTCTGTGAAATACTGTTTTGATTTTCTGTAAGCCCCTCCAAACACAGTGTCTTGAGTGATCTTTACTTCCCTCTTGACTTTCATCAGTGCTACTGCTGTGCTGTCACTGGGATTAGAGCCCGACACCGGTGACTTGAAACTGCCAATGGAAGTACCAAGTTCCCCTTGGATTTGACTATCAGTATGCTTATTCTTCCCTTTTCTAGGCTCCCGCACCTGTCCATCGTCAGTTCCTGGGAGATGGACCTAAATCCCGCTTTCTTCTTGCCCTTCAACATCAATAGGTTCAAATTTATCTGCCATTTCTGGAGACTCTTCTGATGATCCAGAAGAGGATTCTCTCCATGCAACATCACTTGCAAAGGACTTTTCATTTTTCAATGGTTCATCATCACAGGGTTGATCTGTTCCCTGTAGAAGTTAACTAGGATTACATAAGTAAACATATAATTAATTCTGGCATAGTAAACTTGAAATTCAATCTCTATTATAAGAACTGGTGTGAGCTCTAATTCAAGAAAAAGATATGTGCCTTCAAACTCCATGTGAATTGTGAAATACTCCCTCGGTTCCACAAAAAGATTCCATTTGCAAACTTTGGAAGCTTTTAAGGATATATTTTTTAACATGTTTATCCAAAAAATATAACAAGTGTTTAGTTTAGTAGTTATAGCATGGTAGTGAAATTGTGATGTTAAGCTTAAGGATATTATGTCATTGTATACTATCATCAACAAAAAGAGTACGCTTTTTGTGGACCAATTTGTTTTGCAAATGGGGCTTTTCTGTGGAACAGAGGGAGTAATTGAATTACTTATTTGTTATCCGATGAATACAGAATGTCTAAAGGTGTCCTAAAATTTGTCGCTGCTAGTTCACTAGAAATAAAAGTTTGTTGCCATCCCGTCAATTTCAACTACAGTTATCACTAGATGCAATCTCCCCATTTTGATATTCTGGAGAGACAACCACATGTCGTGTCTCTGGCCGTCCCTAAGATCATTCATGCATATTGAACAGTCCCTGTAAAGCACTAGAGACATAATTAGTAGCCAATAGGATACAATACAAGAACAATTCGAATATGATATCGCACCGTATCGTAATACGACACATCTCACAATATGAGTTACAGTGGTAGGGCAATGATATGTTTTTAAGTTGGAACAATTCGGAATCACGCACATCATGTGTAAATGTTACTTATTTTTTTAAAACTATAAAGACACAGAACCTGCTCAAATTTTGAGAAAGCCCATTTATAGCACCTATCTAATGCTCAAGTTTACCCGATGCATTTCAGATGATAATGATGTGAAGGCTTTTAACCATCCTTTAAGTTCAGCACGTGCACCTCATACACCAGAAATCGGAAGGTAATACTTTTGAATTCCAAATTCAGTCTAGACCATTAACTGTATCATAAGATAAGAAAGTAAGTATAAAACCTTCACAAAAACTTGTAATACCTGATCTAAGATATTATTGAGGCATGGAAACACCTCCACTGTCAAAGAACCACAGGTGGAGAGAGAGAGAGAGAGAGAGAGAGAGAAGGACGAGAGGCATACACCAACTGTTGAAGTGTCTGATTGATTAATCTATAAAAGAAATAGGAAATAAAATCATATAGTACTTCAATACCTGTTTTTGATAAGTTATATAGAAATACCTAATACCTAAAGACAACTTTGAGGAGTTGTAGAAAGATGTCCCCACATCAAATTATCTAAAACGTCTGCTTTTATTAGAAACAAAAGTGGATTATGATAGCTTAGCATAGAAATAGATTATTATACTCCCTCCATTCCAAATTATATACTTTTTAAAAGTCAATTTCAAATATTTTCAAACTCAAAATTAACATGAATTCATTTAGTTTATGTCGATATAATTATGAATATCATAAACTACCTAAAAAGTCATACTAGTTATAAGATTTAGTGTTTTCAAAACTTAAATGAATCATGTCAATTTTGAATTTGCAAATATCACAAATTGACTTTTAGAAAGTCAATATTGGTCTTATAATCATTAATTTGGAACGGATAGAGTAAACTAATAGCATTGCTGTAAGTTATGAGATATAGAAACAGACCCCAGTGTGTCGTCAACAAAATGGTCTTTACCACAAACTTTGAGAGTGAGCACATTGGTCGACTCCCGTGAATATATAGGGATTTTGAATTCCTCATGCCATTTTGGAGATAATGTTTCCCTTTGTGTCTTAGTTCTAAATCTGTAAGGGCCAAGTTGCCCTTTTATGTATGGATCAGCCAACCCTGGGAAAATATATAGCTGCAGTATAATGCATATAAAATGAGTTAAATATGCAGCAGAAGGTGTGCACGAACAATGCATGAAACTAACCATTCATGTCTGATGTCTTCATGTTAGATGCTTCCACAACTTCCACCAAAGCATGAGCTATGGGCTCCTTCGCGTCGACAGTGAACCAATTTTCTGATATAAGAAATTGCAGCCAGTTTAAAAATAACAAAAAAATAAAAATAAAAAATGTAAAATGTGAAATCCAACCATATTATAGAAAGAGAAAAAATGGCTGTTTCGAAGCCATGAAAAAAATCTCTACAACTCCATTGTTTTAAAGAAGCTGACTTGGAAAGGAGAGAAGCCACCACGGGCCTTAGAATTCCTGTTGAATCCTGTTCTCTCACCAAAAAATAGGCAAATTTGAAATTTCACTCCCCGCATTTACTTCAAGTTTGAGGTTAATAAAAGAGGAAAGACCCCAAATGAAATGATTTAAAAAAGAAAATTTATCCATATAAACTAAGCTAGATACACATACACAGTTACGCGTCTTCCATAAAGGAAGAAAACAACACGTATCAAGAACCAGGTTTTCCATAGATCATTGCAATAGTGTGCTTTGCCAATAAAAGCACACAAAAAATTGGTACGAGGCAAAAGTGATTCAATTTAAGCAGAGCCATTTTGTTTCAAAAGAAAAAAGAGCAAAGCCATAAATTGAATCAATATCTGAATCCAAGAAGACTAATCTAACAAATTCTTATCACAAGAAGCTTCCCTCCAAAAACCAATAGATCCTTTCTTCACTAATGTAAGAAGTCAACCATTTCTACCTACAGTTGCTACTGTGTTACCTCCCAAAGCAATACTAGTCCAGATATCTTGTGTTTTCCTACCCACGTTATAGGATTCAGAAGGCGCAGAACCACAGAATAATATTAGGCTTTTACAAGCTCTTTAGCATCTAACTTTCAATACTGAAACTGCTGCAACAACACTAATTCTCCCAAATTTGTTTTGAAGAACTATCAAGCAGATTGCTGATAACGTTTGCTGTCTATTATATTGAAAATGAAACTTGAAAGAATGTTTAAAATGCACAATCCAACCCTAAATAATCAAGTTAGAATCAGTTTAGCCCGAACATGTCCATGCGTTGCAAGATGCCTATAGTTACATAGAAATGATGTCATTCAGTAGTCATGACTTATGAATAACAATTATTTGAAATCAATGTCTTAAGGTGAGTTACTTGATTGAATCTGCAGATCATATTTATAAAGTTAATGTCATAAATTACCTGGTTGAGGTGAAGCAAATTTCTACATATCAACCACCAGCATATTCGGCTGAAAAAAGCAATGTTATTAAAACCGGTTCGGAACCGGCGGTTCGACCAGTTGAACCGGGAACCGGTTCCTTTTCCGGTCCGGTTTGGACCGGTTAACCAGTTTTGGTCAATAACCGGTTGACCACCGGTTCAACCGGTAAAACCGGTTAATTGACCCGGTTGAACCGGTTTTGAAGTATTTTTTTTTTTTTTTACCAATAATATAATATAATTTCACTATATTTTAGCTTACAAAAAATTAGATGTTTTAAAATTTTATTAATTATTAATAATATATATTTTTATATATTTATGACGTCATTGGTTCAATAACGGTTCGACCACTGGTTGAACCAGTGACCCATCCACCCGGTAACTTTTCCGTTTCGCTGAACGAACCGGTTCTGAGAACATTGGAAAAAAGTGAAATTTCAGACCAAAAAGCACCTTCACTAGTTACAATACTTGTAGAATATATACTAAAACATGCCAACAAGAGAGAGAGAGAGAGAGATAGAGAGAGAGAGAGAGAGAGGGAGGGAGGGAGAAAGGAGCAGGAGAACATAAAAAGTACCTCACTTTGATTAGAAGGATGTGGAAGTGCCCACAAATGAACAAGAAACATTAAAAAAAATCAAAAATATAATAAAATGCCATGACAATTCAAGCAGGATTGGAGCAATTAAGTCTGAAGAACCTCACCTCAACAAGTGTCAGCTCAAACGCAACAGCCAGAAGCCCATCCTAATTAAGGAGATTAAAATGTTGAACATCTAGTGAATGCAAAAGAAAGAGCGAGAAAGTTGATTGTGTACAATCTATAAAACTTAGTCACCAGCTATCCAGATATTCCAGGAAGTTTGGCAACATCAAGACCATGAGCAAGGCTTCACAGTAGGCATGCACAACAGGCCAGTCTGAGCCTGTCAGGCCTTGGTCGTTGACCAAGTTAGGTTGGGCCTTTGACTTTTGGCCTGCAGGCCAGGCCGGGCTTGGCGCTCAAAAAGGGAGTCTGTTGAGGCCTGCAGGCCAGGCCAGTCCAGTCCGATTCGATCCATTCAAATAATTTTTTTAGTAATTTTAAATATTATTAAAATACCAATTAAAATTTTAAACTTAATTGATATATTAATTAAAAGTAATGTATTACAAGTTACAGCTGTCAAATTACAATAATGAAAAATATCTTTTTTATTATTATTATTATTATTTTGCAAATGACTTTCTAGTTGTTACGCTAAGTATTTATTAAAATAAAGATGCAATGAAAGATCTGTAAGAAGTGTAGGTTGCTAGCTAGGTAAGGAAAATTCTTAAATATTACACTAGTCAATGTGTTTTTATGAATTTCTTTATTCGTATATAAACAAACATGCATGAATGAACGTATTAAAAGACGTCAATTTTATTTTGTTTATTGAATGAGTTGTCACAAAGATGAAGTTTTCGTCTGCAGTGGGAGAATTGAAGTAGCAAATAAATAAAATTGACAGGCCGGACCGAGCTTTGGGTGAACCAGGCCAGGCCCCAGACCAGGCCAAGCCCCAGGCCGGGCCGGGCCGAGCTTATTGGCAGGTTAGGCCGGATCTAAGCAAAAAAAATGTGGCATGTTTGTGGCCTTCAGGCCAGGCCAGACTAGACCAAGGCCGGGCCGCAGGCTATTTGTGCACCACTACTTTATAGTCATTTGAAAATATGGTGGCTCAACGAAGCACACCCTCAAATGACTGATGAAAGGCCACCTCCGAAGGGATTTAACGCCAACCAAGAACTGCAAGTTAGAGGTAGTGCTTGAAAAATAGAGCTCATTTGTGCCCATAGATAAGAAACCATGCAAACTGCTCAGCACTAGTTATTACAATAATATATTTTGTGAATCACAAGGATAAAATATATTAGTGAGAACATCTAGTGTCAAATTGCCAAATAAACACCACTAAGACAAATATATGATGCACTTTTTGGTCCTTGGATAATTCTACACATTATTCAAGTGACTTTAAGACGCTAGGAGGTAAATGCAAAAACAAAAACAAAAAAAAGAGGGTCCAATGGTCCAATGCTGAGTGTGTTAAAATATAACAGCACTAATAATTCAAATGATTTTACTAAAGGGATTCTTGTCCTCAAATACTAAATGTTAACTTATAGATTACTTTAAAAACTTACTACAACTTCAGAAAAATAGTCCAGTAATGTAACACTCCCCCTTTAAGTGTGACCTCTATTTACACAAAGAGACGAGCCAAATATAGAGAAACTGCACTAACAACATAGCAGAAGAACCAAATGCAAGCAAAAACACATGAACCCACTGCGAACTCATAGCTGTGATACCATGTCTAGTTATCAATGACTTATTTAAGCTGTAAGAGAATGGACCCAACAGTGTATGTTATGCACGATTCAACAGTCCCCCTCACATGCAATCCCTACTCACACGAGCATAGACAAACCAATGTGAATTATCGGAAAATGTTCCCTAGTTAGATATATAAATACATGCATGCACATTTTATATATAAATACTGTTTATAACTCTAAAACTTGTTTCCCCATACTGTTTTCTACTTATGATTGCCTTATATTTAGTTAAGGATATGGCTTTCAAGTAGCCAACATAGAAAAATATCCATTAAGCAAACCCCAACACTTGGAAAGACTTGTTATGTTTAAGTAATCCAGGTCATGTTTGTTTGCAAGGATTATAATTGATTATAATCCCGCAATTATAATCCTAATGCATGGATTATAATCCCAATGTGATGTTTATTTGTAATAATTACACTTAGAATAAGACTATTAATCTCATCTTTGTCTTGTTTGTTTTTAAATTTGGACTTGGGACTATTAGTCCAAAGATTATAAAATGACTTAATATGGGGGACTATTTAAGACCATGTTCAATCAATGATTATAATCCCAGGACTATTAAGTCATTTTATAATCTCTGAACTAATAATCCCAAGTCCAAATTTAAAAACAAACAACACTTTTTTGGGATTAATAGTTTTATCTTAAGTGTAATAATTGCAATCAAATATAACCTTGGGATTATAATCCATGCCTTGAGATTATAATCCGGGATTATAATCCTTGCAAACAAACGTAGCCAAATTCATTAGTTATGTTATATGTTATGCATCCAACTAAGTTTGAGCTTCAGTTGCGGCCAGTTCAAGTTACTTAAAAGAAAACACATCTCAGTTACTCCCCTTTCCTTCAACGTGCATGCTTGTCTGATGCAACTTTGCCCACATCCCGAGACCTAATCTTCTCCTCAGTTTCATAGAAAGCATTGCACTCATATCATCTGCAGTAAGGAAATTCATTCCCAGCTCCAAAACCTACAATAGATTACTATTTATTTCAGTTTTAGCAATCAAGGCCACAAGACCAAACTTCTAATATAATGATTAGTCATATAGATCCACCATTCCTGCGTCACGATTCCATACCAAGTGATCATCATCAGAAGATTGTCGAAGAACCCTTATTCCTGTAATCATAGGTGGGGATCTTCCCATGTACAGATGCTGACCCACAACATCTTTCTGCAACATGTAAAAATGATCATTAATATCTGAAGAGCAAACATTAAGACTTGCTAATTCGCCAGCTCATTCTTACGAACACAGGCTACAAGGGCATAGGGGCATAAACAGGTAAAACTCGGTTAGTAAGACACAGTTTTTGCAAATAATATGGTCTTCACATACACATAAGCAAACATAATTTTGCAGATAATATGATCTTTACATAAACATACGCAAACACACGTAATGTCTATAATTATTAACAATCAGGGTCTAAAATCCCTCAACCAATGCATAAAATCATGTCGTGCAAACACTAAATACACAATGATAGTTCTAAGAAAACATAAAGACACATTAGACTGGACCAAAACACCGGGGAACTAAAGAGTTAGAAAAGTAAATAAGGACATTCATACATCAGTCCATGGTTTGTACTTCCGCAAGAACCAAGGTACAATAGGAAGGAGAATTTTCTGAGAAACAATCTGCTCCATGCAAACAGGCCATATGTTTTCCACTGCATGGTTTAACCATCAGAGACCAGACCGTTTCAGATTCTGAAAGTACCTGCAGCAGGTCAGAAGAACAGAGAATTATGAATTTTTCACATCTGTATAACAAAAAACTCAATCAGTAATCCCCAACTTAGTCATCCTTTTAGTATACACTAAAATTTAAAAAGGAAAGAGCGAACCCGTACTCATCATCGATAAGAACTGTACTGCAAAGAACTGTACTAAAAGTCTACAATAAAGGGAGGAAATACACTATTCTAAACTGAAACTTTTAATCTTTCAGACAAGCTACGTAATTGAGTTAAAAAAATTCTACAACATTTTTTTCCTGTTATTGAATAAATACCCCCAAAGCAACATAAATCCCAAACAGTGATTTAATAGTCATTTCCTCTCCCCAAATTCTCTAAACAGTGAAGGCATAAATCCAAAAACCCATCAAAGTCAAATACTAGAAATTGCAGAAATTTACTTACCCGTCTTTGATTAGCCTGTCTACTTTCCTCAAACAGTACTTTCATCCGCAGCCGCATTACATAACGATCGTGAATCTTCACAATACAGGAATCAAACTCAAACCCATCGCAAGAAATAATAGATCAAGTTCAAAACTAGCTTAATTAGCATATTAACTTGATTACAGAAACATCACATATATTTTAATACATGTAAAGCTTAATGAATTACCAGATAGAGATAGATTAAGGAGATGAAGTAGGAGACTGGGTGGCAACAGTTGTAAGAAGAGAGTAGCCATAGCAAAAGAAGCACAATGTACACATGATGTGTTATTGTAACCTCCATTAGACCCATCAAAGCAATCAAACCATAGTTCAAAATTTAAAAATGCTGAAACTTAGCTCTGTGTATTTGATATAAAACAAATACTGGGGATCTGAATTTTTCCCTGGTATTCCGGCCGGCGCCGTTCAATAAAATTGAATTGCCATGAATAATGAATTAAGAATTATGTTCATTAAGAATTATGTGTTATTTTGATTGAATATTTGAATTGATATCATATATTTATGATATATTTATGAATTATAATATATTGTTTGTGAAATAATTAAAATTATTGAATTAGATTAGTTATTGAAATTATGATGAAATGTATGAATTGGTAAATAATGAAATTATTATGAATTATTTAAATTGATGAAATTATTGTAAAAAATTATAATTGGGCAAAATGAATTTGCATATAAATTTGAGAATTGGTATATTTATGGTATACAGTATACTGATGGTATATTGATGATATAATGATGTTATATTTATTGGTTGGTAATTGATGTTTTTATTTATTCTAGATTATAGATAAATACTTGATTAAGCGATCAAGAACTGTTAGATTCTTCTAATAATCAATTACTAAGTTCCGAAGCAAGTGGTGGTATAAAAAATTCACGTGTAGAGTTCAATTCGAATGATATTATTAGTGATCTGAGGTTACGTAAATCAATTGGAGTTCAATCCGAATGATATTGTTAGTGATCCGAAATTATGTATATCGATTGATCGAGTTGACTTTGGTTTTATCAATTGCGACTGTTACTATTAAAAGTGCATTCTCTACGATAAAAAATTTTAAGACTGACTTGCCTAATAAAATGGAAGACGAGTGGATGAATGACAGTTTGATAGTTTATATTGAGAATGATATTTTTTCAACAATTGAAAACAAACAAATTTTGAGACGTTTTCAAACTAAGCAGACTTGCAGGATACAGTTACCTCATCTCAGTCATACAACCGAAAGAAGCACTCCAAGCGTCAATAAATAAAAAAAATTTACTGATGTATTTTGACCCCTCCTCTAAAAACGTTATGGTTCCGCCATTGAGGCCGCATGCACAATCTGTTAATGAAACACCACATCTGGGTATTGGTTTATGCATATTTATATATTTATATAGGATAAGTATAAGCACAAAACATTCAAGCACAATATAGAACATTATATTGATTTTCACCATTAAAAAGTTGGGCATGACACGGATTTGTGTCAAGCCCCACTTTTTAATGGTGAGCATCAATATAGTGTTCCATGTTGTACTTGAATATTATGTGTGTAGTAGTGTCCATTTATATTTAAGGTGGATTCACAGCTAGAGTTTATTATGAGTTTCTGAGTCATCTATTAAAAAATGGAATGTACAACTACGATTTAAAAATATACTTTTCATTATGCATGCGTTATATATTAATAATGGAAAGAGAGATTAATTTTGGAACGGCTACTATACGATTTAAAAATAAATTTTGCTATAAGTAATGATCCATATAATGATTCTTTGTAAAATAGTGGGTCTCATATTTTAATTGCCCTATAGAACCCACCATTTTACAAAAAATCATTGTATGAATTATTACATATACCAAAACTGTTTAAAAATATACTACTTTCCATCATGCATGCGTTATTAATAGTGGAAGAAAGAGAGACAAATTTTTAAATCATGGTTGTTCTTTCTTTAAATAGACGACCACGAATGAAGCAACTCGAAAACCCTAATTAGTGTTACTGTAGATCAAGGTTATACACTTTCTCCGCTCTAAAAGAATATTTTTATTTATTTTTTAAAAATTATTAAACCAAAAGGGTCCTTTTTTGTCGATGATAATATATAATTAATGACACATTTTTTTAAATTTAACACCATAATTTTGCTGTCGTGTCATTATTAAACATAACACTCATCATATTTAAGAATAAATATCTATAGGAAGAAAATATATTCTTAAATTTTACAAATAAAACTGTTATTCTAGACGGAGGGAGTATATAATTGACGGAAAGGACATGTGATGGTCAAGTACGAAGCCACGCCTAGGGTTGTGAGGTTAATTGATCCCACTGATTTTTTTATATATAATATATGACAAATTTTGAAAATTTTAAATGTTATATATAAATTGACCCCACTGAAATTTTATAAAATTTTTAATATACGGGGTCAAATTAAAAATTTATAACTTTCTCACTTACGTCTCAATCTCATATCATTCATACATCCTCTATATATGTATATTCATGTAATCTTCTTAAACTAATTAATAATCTATTTTATATTATTTTTTGAAGGAATTAATTATTTATAAATAATTTGTCATTAAAAAAATCAATAGAGTGTATATATACATGCATATAAATATGTATAAAGTTAACAATTATTATATTATCATTGTAATCAAATATATGTTTTATATATGCAATTCAAAATTTTGACCCCACTAAATATAAATTATGATTTCGTCACTGATGATGGTGTGTGAAAATGAAGAAGTGGTGGATATGTAGAGCTTTAGCTTGATGCGGGTACTTAGTTAATGGAATGCGTAGCCTTGCACAAGATATTTCCAACTGCACCACACAAACATCACATACCTTACAATCTATAGTACAGATTAATGATGGAGAATTGGAGAGAGAGAAGTTATAATTAATCATTATGTATTTATCTTTGTTATTTTAATTCACATAATTTAATTAACCTCCTTTTTTTCCTTGTATTTTATTTTTCTTTTGTTTGTGTTTAGAGCAAGGTTTTAACGATCAAAAGGATGGCCAAAATATAGAAAACAAGGTTGATAATAATTTATATTTACTGTTACAACCATATTTCGTCAGCTCTTAATTGAGCTTGATTCAATGAGCCACGATTAAATATATTCTAGCCTCCCTTTAATTTGGGTAAGCCCAAAGTATTTACCCCTTGACATTACGTCTCAACCAAGTATCAACTAGTAATATCCATAAATAATTCTATCTCTACATGGAAATATCTTTTTTCGCGTGGACTCAACAAAGGACAATTCCTTAGTTGAGTCAACTAAGAATACTTCCCCCTAATATAGTGTAGAAACCCTATAAATACAAGGTATGTGCAAGATACACACAATATTATTATATTGGCTCTAAACTGTAATATCTTCATTGGTAATCGTTTTATTCTCCTAAACCTTGTATTGATGTTCACACCGGAGGGTTCTCTTCGACAGATACCGTCACCGACAAGTTCTTTTTTACAAGTTTATTCCACTTTTAGATCCGTCGACAAGTCTTGGACGAAATTCAGCATTAACATTGGCGCTAGAAGGAGGGCATCTAGCAATTTAATTAGAGAAATTTTTTCATCGCTGGAATTATTTGATTTAACTGAAAACCCTTCAAAATCAACATTCATATTATTCCGTTAAGTTACCTGAATAAAGGAGATCTAGATTCAAATTAAAACAATAACTCGAGATACACATTAATGCCAAGACTAACTAAGAAGAAAGCCACACATATAAAGTTAAGTCTTCTTCTATATCCTTCTCATTCAAACTACATATACTTTTTATTATAGTAATGTTCAATAGTAAATTAATTGATTTTCATTAGCTTTACAACTCCTTGTATGCGCTGAAATTATGTAATATGCATACCATCATGCTATAAGGAAAAATAAGACATCACTACCGTGTCTTTCTCACATATCACATACATATTATGTAATTGTGAACATACTAATTTATCATCATAAATTGCTATAAACATACTTGATTGATCTTTGATGTGCTTGATAAATTTTCTTTTGGACTGTTGCCTTATATATCACCAATCAATGTTAATTCGGCTACTAGACAGAAAAGAAACAAAGGGAGTAGATCGATTGGTCATCGTTCTAGTTCTCAATTCATTAGCAACTCCAAGTCTTAATCGGTGACATAATAGAAGAGAATCGCTTGACACACCCCATCTTGGGTTTAGCCCCTAAATTTCGTAGTTGTCGTTCGAAGAAAGAAATTTATCGACATTCTCATCATCTCTATCTTAATCATTAGACATGAGAATCACGCCCATCATCTTTATAGAAGCATGATACCGAAGATCATAATATAGACCCCCCCCCCCCCCCCCCCCCTTGATATATCTTTCATTAATCATAAAATCCTTTACAATATTTTTTTTAATAAAAAAAAAAAAGCTTCAAATGATTGGGGGCACATACATATTCAGATATACATATTTCGTGTCAAATAAGGTTCAACTCAACATTCCACCAGATATCATCTACCTACATAAAGGAGGACAACGACTACAAGATAAAGTTAAGTGTTCATCTTCACTATTCAATTAACTTACTTTCCACTTAATTTATTGCACATATTTGAACATATTATATCATCATTTAATTATGAGTAATATATTGTGTACTTTGTCATATGTTATTCATAATGGTATAAAATTTATGTTCTCAATTTTTGATCAATTTTTTTTTAAATTTGAAAAACTTTCGAATCAATTTTTATTTATCCATGCATTCTTACTTTTGCCATTATAGGTTCTTATTCCTGTTTTTGGGTTTGGTTTCAGTTTTTGCATAAGAGTTTTATGCATAGAAAAGTATCATTACTTTCCACTACCATAAATGACTATCGAACATATATTTTTTCAGATTAGATAGAACAAAGTCAACACCATTGGACTTTTTCTCCAGTAGGGTAAAATTTATGAAGGAATTGCTAGTCAACTTCATTAAGATTTTTATTATATGTTATCCATGTTATATTAGTTATTAGTGTGCTGAATTATTTGTAAATATTAATGAACTTGATTATTTGTTTTGATTTTTGGATAATATTTGACAAAGTCTTCTATGTTTCTACTCTTTTGTATGTAATCTTATGGATAATCAACCTCTGACATTTTTACATTTTGCATTAAAATTTAGGTACCACCACTTTCACCATTGTTGATAAGCAAGTAAATGACTTTAAGTTTAATTAATAGCTAAAACATATTTATTTTTTTCTCAAAAGCTTCATATCTCTAAAATGTGAGTTAATTACTGTAGATTCCACTCATTGGTTTAGGTTCCATCAACAGAAGGGCTGTAGTTGTCCATGCCAACCCTGATGACCTGGGAAAGGGTGAGCTTCATTTACTCTGTACACGTTGCACTTTTATTTTAGAAAAGTACAAGTATATTGCAAGAGCAGAAAAACTAATGTAATTAACACCGTTGTCATTCTGTGTAAACTTTTACAACCAAAATCAAGGTTGTGCAACTAATATATTCATGGTGATTCCATAGGTTAACTGACCAGAATGGAAGGACTTACAAAACGTATTTCAAATTGGGAGCTGATGTAATGTTGCCTACCACATGTTTGTTATTTTGTTTTAAATGTAATCTCTAAACTGAGTTTTGAATGCTTGTGAGCTTGTCCAATACCTGTATTGTGTCTTAAATTTTGAGTGGTTTAACTTGTTAATCAACTCATCAGAAATTATTTAACTTTTCATTAGTAAACTAATTTAGTAACATAGTTTAGAAAGAATCCATTTAAATCTTATACATAACCTCAGATATCCAATATGTGAGTAAATTAGGCACTATGTCATCTCTGGAATTGTAGATTATCAATATGTTAAACTATTCTGTCAATAATACACATTTAAGCCATTTTAATATTCTATTAATATTATTAGTAAATGGACTTTAACTGGTGACATGCAAATTAGAAATTTGAACTTTGTTCATCAGTTATGTCTCATATTTATTCATTTAACTGAAGTCACCTTAGTGTCAGTTTATTTATATATTTTAGTTTATTGCATTTGACAGCTTATAGGGAAGACAACTATGATGTACTTAAACAACATTGTAAAAGGTTCTGCCGCAAATATAGTTGCCAAGCTTGAGACCATGGAGCCATGTTGCAATGTAAATGATGCCTTGACAATATGCTTCTGAATCTTAAAGTTGTATGTACTGATATGCCTTGACGATATGGTACTGATATGGTTAACTCAATGTAGTGCAATTTTTCTTGTTTCAATATAAATTCATTTATCATCTATCAAAATGAACATTTCAAGTTTGGTGATCGTTATATTTTGATTTCTCTCATTTTGTTGAATTATTTTCTTAATTTATGTTTAGCTAGTTAATCTTTTGTTATTCATGTTTGTAAAATTGAGTTTTGATACTTTTCTTGCAATATGAAGTTAAGAGCTTAACCTTGACTTGCTTAGCTTGAAGACGAAGATAATGAGGAGTTGACAATTACTACGCCTTTATAGCTAGAGATTTTCTTCCTTGTGTAATATTTGTGAATATATATTGTAGGTGATATGACACTTGCTTTTGGTAACAAGTCTTGTAATTTTAGTGTGTATATATTGGTTATACTAGCTTTGTATACAATATATTCTTTTTAAATGATATAATAATTAGTTTCTCATTTAGTATATATAAATTTTATGTGAACTTTTTTGTTATTTATATTTTAATGAGATATTAAATTAATATTTTGTTAGTATAATAAGTTAACAAAATAATAAAATAATAAATTAAAATTAATAATTTGGAACTTCATTATAATTTAGTGGTTCATTTGTCATTCATAAGTTCAACTTCAGTGAAGGAATTTCTTTCTTACTAAATTCATAAAAAAATCACAAATTATAATGAATCATAATCTGATTGGCATGAGGGACTTGGTATAATGAATCATAATCTGCCAACAAATTGGCAACGAAATTTTGTAACGAATTGGCAATGAAATATGCAACGACCTATAAAATTCGTTAAGAAAAATGAAAACCTTTCACAAACTATAACGAACGACAAATTTCGTTGCTAAACATGCATTTTTGGCAACGACAAAAATCGTTGTCAAATGTCCATCAAGAATTGGCAACGAAAAAAAGTAAATAAGCAGGGGGGTTTTCTGCCAACGAATTGGCAACGAAATTTTGCAACAACCTATGAAATTCATTGTGAAAAATGAAAGTCTTTTAAAATCTGCAAACGAATGACAAATTTCGTTGCTAAACATACATTTTTGACAACAATTTTATAAATCTTTGCCTGAAAAATCGTTGTTAAATGTCCATTTTTTTGTAATAATGTTATAATTATTTGTATATATACTGCAAACTTTCTCGAATCGAATAAAGTTTTGTATAATATTATCTTCGGGTGAACATCTCTTCTTAATTATGACATTCATCTCTGAGCATATGAAAACTTGCTTGATGACCGAGAACCTCAAAATTATAAAGGTGCAGTCGATATAGTGTTAATTGAGATCTCTATACCTTTTGTCTTTTTCACTCTTTTTTGCATGACTTCTCATCC
This sequence comes from Hedera helix, assembly GCA_947179155.2. Taxonomy (NCBI): domain Eukaryota; kingdom Viridiplantae; phylum Streptophyta; class Magnoliopsida; order Apiales; family Araliaceae; genus Hedera; species Hedera helix. The sequence continues at coordinate 35,827,344 of OX359268.1, read as the reverse complement.
TTTGATTTATTAATTTTACAAAAACATATCATGTGAGGCTCTACGGGGCGATCCAATGACCAAAGAACACCTCTTCAGGATAAATAATATAAATGGTGACCCAAATCCTTGATTCCTAAACGGATTTGTTAAAGTCTGCATATTAAATTTGATGATGATATGATTAATGTATATTTGTACCAGTAGCTTTTGAAAAGTCCTTAATGAATTCTTAATGTACAAGGACTTAGATTATAAAATATTAAAAATTTGTTAGGTTGATCTTTTAAAGAAAATTATTGTATAGACTGAAGGATTAAGTTGATTGATCGTATAGTAAGAAAGTCTATTTGCAGAGTTCAAATCATATAATCGAGTCATCGAAGTGAAAGACCAGATCATAGATCAGGTCGCAGAACAAATTCAGATCGCATTGTAAAGCTGATCATAGAAGAGCAGACCGTATAGCAAAGTTAATAACAGAACATATAACTCATGTCAAAGTGTATACTCAAGAACGTATAGCAAAGGAAAATTCTCAGAAGACTAATCAAAATCGTACAGTAAAATATAAAGCTCTGATCATAGTACGAACTTCATTCTCATCATTTAAGTATACAATCAACTTACTTCGTAGAGTATGTCAGAACTGTCAGACGACTAACATCGAGAAGTCTGAAGATTGAAAAACCTGATGCATTCTCCAACAGTTAAGATTGAAATCTGAAGATGAAAGTATACTGTGTCAGCAGTTAAATAAAATACTTTTCGAATTTATTTACTCACTACTTATATAACTTATATACTATTCAAGTTCTCGCAAAAACAACTTAATAAAAGTAAGATACCTATCAAATCATACTTTACTTACATTAGCTTACTCACAATTACACAAACTTACTCATAATCTTACTACTCACAAAATATACAAAATCACACACACACACACACACACACACACACATATATATAAGCAACTTACATGGGAGCCATATTAAAAACAGAGGTCTCGCTTACACGATGTCCTACCTTTTCGGATATCCAAAAATATGTAGCCATCAAATAACTTATACGAGTTTCCAAGGCACATAGCACAATACTACCCAATATAATAAACTTATACGGGTTTGCAAGGTATACAACACAATACAACCTAATATCACAAACTTATACAAACTTCATACCTTACCCTTACCGTCGTGACCGTACGTGTTCAATAACATCGACGACACACTTACACTATCTGCACAACGTAGGGAGTGCCAATCATGTGATTTAATCCACCTACGTTGGATATATACCTTACAATACTCTCAAATATATATATATATATATATATATATATATATATATATATATATATATATATATATATATATATATATATATATATATATATATATAACACCAAAAAAGCTTGCATCATACACAAATAATACATAAAACTATTGCACACTTATAATATTATTGGAACATATCCAAAATATAAACAAATTTACTAGATAATATTACAAATGATAAATAAAATTATAAATCTTACAAAGCACTAATGCCCGAAATCTTACTAAATATAATATTAAACGTCACAAAAATATAATCTCATTTTTGTAACTAACATAACTCATAAGTAATTCATACAATACTTATATATCATAAATTCATTAAAATAAATCACATAAGTTAAGAAATTTTCAAAAATCACAACTTAACAAAATATATGTGAGACCTTAATCCACTATCCTGGTCATAAAACCCTCATTTAGAATTTGCTTCTCAAATACAAAAATAGTATAAAAACTATATTCCAAGAGCTCTAAATTAACCTCAAGAAATACTTAAATCGAATTTAAATTCATCAAGTTATTGATATTTGAAAATACAAATTTGATGTAGAAAATCTATTGCGTTAATTTCAGACCAATTTTTGAAAAAATCTGTTTTGACATATGAAACGACAGAATTAGCAAAAACTTAAAAAATATAAGTTTTAGAAAATTTCAAGATCTTTCCAGATTGTTAAGAATTATATAAATCGGAGTTAGAATAAAATTTATAGAAATTTAATAAGATGCTTATCAGATTTTCGTCATATAAAGTAGCATTTGTACAAAAATTCTGTTTCAACCAATTTTGAATAAGAATCTCAAAAAATTTAAAGAATGAAAGTTGTAGATAACGTTTATACTATTCCAAAAAGTATAAAATCAAATAAATCGGACTAGAAACGAATTTAATATAATTTTTTAAACAATACTAAAAATTCTAGACAGATTCTGCGTGAAATTAAATCTAGGAAGTGAAAATCCGTACTTTAATTAGTTGAAATATCTCAAATTCAACTCCAAATCATATTCCTTTAAAACTCTAATTGATGATTGACAAAATCGTAACTTAAAATTATAATCAAATGGATATTTACGGTTAAGTATATAAAAGCAATTAACAAAAATATTAAATATAAATATTCTCATCATCAATATCAATTATTGAACCCTCTTTACTTGAGCAGCATGGTATAAGTATAACCCAAGGAAGTTAAAAGGATAATTCCATTATATATACTTTTCCAGTATTTTTGAATTAAATGTCTTTATGATTCTGGGGGCAACATCCCAACACCTCCTCAATAAAAAATAAAAAATAATAATAAATTAAAGATTATATTAATGAGGTCACCTATGGTGGGAAATTGATATGATGGATTGAAAATGTGGTGCCATGAAAAACTGTGTAGACTTCTTAGGCCCTCCATCTAACTGTAGAACTTACATTTACTTGTGAAGGTATATATATATATATATATATATATATATATATATATATATATATATATATATATATATATATATATATTTCTTTAATTTGTATAACTTTTACAAATCAGACTTTATCAAGGAATGAGGGAGTATATACTTGATGGAAAGGACACAATATGATGGTGTGAAAATCTATCAAACACCTGAGATACACCACTAAAATAACACATTTCTATAAAATATAATTTTACATTTAAAGTACAAAAAACTAAGTTTGCATACCTCCCTAATCATATTTAATCATGAAGAATTTTTGGAATATATTTTTTATATTAATTTTGGATGTGAGTTAGTAGAAAATGAGAAGGTAGAAAACAAATACTAAAAGAATAAAGAACATAGCTTATATATAAGGTTAAAAGAAAATATTTCAGTCTTTTAGACAAGTTAATGAGATGTTCAGACACCCTTTACTCGCTTTTGGGCGAATGAAATACGCCGTGTGTTAGGTTGAGTGAAATTCTGTTAAGTTGGATTAAATTGAAGTAACGTGCAATATTTTTTATACTATAAGTAGTTATTTGCTAGCTTTTGAACCAAAAATGGTGTAAACCACAAATAGTAATTTGCATCTAACTCAAAAAAGAAAGAAAGAAAGAAAGAAAGTATTACTTCTTGCCTGATCATGTTCTACCATTATTGCTTCGGGTAAGAAATCAAACAAAAGGACTCATAAACAACCCTATTTGTGGCCGCTAAGCAGCCTAGCATGGATTACATTAAAAACTGCAGAGATTACAAAAAAATAGCCATTGTAGCCTTATTCTCGGGTAAAAACTGAAGGTAAATTCTTAGTCTGTACACACAATACAAGTATACAACACACGCAACTGGTCAACCCATATTTCACACGAAATTCATTTCTGTACAAAACCACAATTGAACTACCCCCTCACTATATCTTTTGCCCCTTGCTGTATTATTTATCAACACCCAAATTGCCCTCGGAACGCTTGGATCTCAAATGCTCCTGAACCGATCCATCACCATTTCCTTCTGAGCTGTGTGATGGCCCGTCACTTGTTCCTTCAAAACCTTCAACGCTAACTTTGTCTACTGGGATGCTGACTGCAGGGGGGTCATTCGAACTTTCCTGTGTGTTCCTCGGGCTGCCATACCCAGATATAGGATTGGAAACAACTGAATTTGATTCAACTTCTGGGTTATTAACTGGTGATGATAAAAAATCTCTGTCAGAGGAGTCAGATCCTATAGTAATGCTTCTACCAGCAAGTACTGATCCTGGTTCGCCTTTTGATTTATTAGACCCTTTAGGCGAGAGTGCATGTTTTAAGCCACGAGCAGAATTCCCAGCATGCTTCATAATGCTATTCGCCATATCTTTCATGTGCCCCTTACTGGGGCTTTCTGGTCTACTTCCCTCCGTATTGTCTCTCCCTTCCGCTATTGGAGTACTGGTAGGAGCTGAAAAGTTATCCTCCGCCATAAACTTTACACCAGTTGCCTTTGCGCTCACTGCCATAATTTCATCATCTGGAGATAAAACCGGCAGTTCAGTGCTGCTAGGTTTATCCTCCTTTCCGGTACTTCTATGAAATACTGTTTTGACTTTCTGTAAGCCCCTCTGAACACGGTTCCTCGAGGGTTCTTTACAGCCCTCTTGACTTTCATCAGTGCTACTGCTGTCACTGGAGTAAGAGCCTGACACTGGTGACTTGAAACTGCCAATGGAAGTACCAAGTTCCACTTCGATTTGACTGACAGTAAGCCTATTCTTCCCTTTTCTTGGCTCCCACGCCTGTGCAACATCAGTCCCTGGGCGATGGACCCAAGTCCCGGTCTCTTCTTGCCCTTCAACATCAATAGGTTCAAATTTATCTGCCATTTTAGGAGACTGTTCTGATGATGCGGAAGAGGACTCTCTCAATGCAACATCACTCGCAAAGGACTTTTCATTATTCAATGGTTCATCATCACATGGTTGATCTGCTCCCTGTAGAAGTTAACTAGGATTACACAACTTAAATTATAAAATCAATTATATTCTGGCACTTTAAACTGGAAATTCAATCTCTATTAAAAGTACTGGTGTCAGCTCCGATTCAAGAAAAAGATGAGTCTTCTGAACTATCCCCTCAGTAACAAAAAAAAAGTCCCATTTGCAAAATTTACAAACGTATAAGGATATATTTTCTTCCATGTTTCTTCCTAAATATAACGAGTGTTTAGTTTAGTAGTTGTAGCATGGTAGTGAAATTGTGATATTAAGCTTAAGGATATTATGTCATTTTATACCATCACCAACAAAAAGAGCACACTTTTTGTGGACTAATTTGTTTTCAAATGGGACATTTTGTGGAACGGAGGGAGTAATTGAATTATTTATTTGTTATATGGTGTATACAGAACATCTAAAAGTGTCCTAAAATTTGTCACCGCTAATTCATTAGAAATAAATAGTTTGTTACCATCCCGTCAATTTCAACTACAGTTATCGCTAGATGCAATCTCCCCATTTTGATATTCTGGAGAGACAACCACATGTTGTGTCTCTGGCCATCCCTAAGATCGTTGACACATATTGAACAGTCCCTGTAAAGCATTAGGCATAGTTAGTTGTCATTACGATATGATAGAGGAACAATTCGAATATGATATCGCACCGTATAGTAAGATATGACACATCTTACAATATGAGTTACGGTAGTAGGGCAATGATATGTTTTTAAGTTGGAACAATTTGGAATCACGCGCATCACGTGTAAATGTTATGTATGTTTAAAAAATTATAAAGACAGACAGCACCTGCTCAAATTTTGAGAAAGCCCATTTATAGTACCTATCTAATGCTCGAGTGTACCCTACAAATTTCAGATGATAATGATGTGATGTGAAGGCTTTTAACCATCATTAAGTTCAGCGCGTGCACCTCATACACCAGAAATCAGAAGGTAATACTCTTGAATTCCAAATTCAATCTAGACGATTAATTGTATCATAAGATATGAAAGTAAATATAAAACCTGCACAAAAACTTGTAATACTTGATCTAATATCTTATTGAAGCATGGAAACACCTCCTCCATCAAAGCACCACAGGTGGGAGGGGACAGAGAGAGTAACAAAGGATGAGAGGCATACACCAACTGTTAAAGTGTCCGACTGATTAATCTATAAAAGAAATAGGAACTGAAACCATGTAGTATTTCAATACCTTCTTTTGGTAAGTTATATAAAAATACCTAAAACGTAAAGACAACTTGGAGCAGTTGTAGAAACATGTCCCCTCATCAAATTATCTAAAACGTCTGCTTTTATTAGAAATAAAAATGGATTATGATAGCTTAGCATAGAAATAGATTATTATAAACTAACAGCATTGCTGTAAGTTATGAGATTTAGAAACAGACCCCAGTGCGTCGTCCACAAAATGGTCTTTGTCACGAACTTCGAGAGTAAGCACATTGGTTGACTCCCATGAATATATAGGGATCTTGAATTCCTCATGCCATTTTGGAGATAATGTTTTCTTTTGCGTATTAGTTCTAAATCCGTGAGGGCCAAGTTGGCCTTTTATATATGGATCAGCCAACCCTGGGAAAATATATAGCTCCAGTTATAATGCATATAAAAAGAGTTAAATATACAGCGGAAGGTTCGCATGAACAATGCGTGAAACTAACCATTCATGTCTGATGGCTTCATGTTAGATGCTTCCACAACTTCCACCAAAGCGTGAGCTATGGGCTCCTTCGCGTCGACGGTGAACCAATTTTCTGATATAAGAAATTGCTGCCAGTTTAAAAATAACAAAAAAATAAAAATAAAAAATGTAAAATGTAAAATCCAACCATATTATAGAAAGAGAAAAAATAGCAGTTTTGAACCCATGAAAAAAATATCTACAACTCCATTGTTTTAGAGAAGCTAACTTGGAAAGGAGACAAGCCACCATGGGCCTTAGAAATCCGGTTGAATCCTGTTCTCTCACCAAAAAATAGGCAATTTTCGCTCCCCACATTTACTTTAAGTTTGAGGTTAATAAAAGAGGAAAGACCCCAAATGAAATGATTAAAAAAAGAAAATTTATCCATATAAACTAAGCTAGATACGCATACACCGATACACATCTTCCATAAAGGAAGAAAACAACAGGTATCAAGAAGCAGGCTTTCCATAGATCATTGCAATAGTGTTATTTGCCTATAAAAGCATAAAAAAAATTGGTACGGGGCACAAGTGAGTCAATTTAAGCAGAGTCATTTTGTTTCAATAGAAAAAGAGCAAAGCCATAAATTGGTTCAATATCTGAATATAAGAAGAATAATCTAACAAAATCTTCCCACAAGAAGCTCCCCTCCAAAAACCAATAGAACCTTTCTTCAACATTGTATGAACTCAACCATTTCTACCTACAGTTGCTACTGTTTTACCTCCCAAAGCAATACTAGTCCAGATATCTTGTGTTTTTTATCGACTTATTTCCTACCCACAGTTGTAGGATTCAGAAGGCGTCAGTCAAGGCGCGGTGCTGCAGAATAATATTAGGCTTTTTCAAGCTTTTTAGCATCTAATTTTCAATCCTAAAACTGCTGCCATAACAGTAATTCTCCCAAATTTGTTTTGAAGAACTATCAAGCAGATTGCTGATAATGTTTGCTGTCTAGTATATTAAAAGGGAAACTTGAAAGAATGTTTAAAATGCACAATCCAACCCTAAATAATCAAGTTAGAATCAGTTTAGACTGACCATGTCCATGTGTTGTGAGATGCCTATAGTTACATAGAAATAATGTTATTCGGTAGTCAATACTTATGAATAACAATTATTTGAAATCACTGTTTTAACGTGATTGAATCTGCAGATCACATTTAGAAAGTTAATGTCATAGATTACCTGGTCGTGGTGAAGCAAATTTCTCTACATCAACCACCAGCATATTCGGCTGAAAAAGGTGAAATTTCAGAACAAAAAGCACTGTCGCTAGTTACAATACCTGTAGAATATATACCAAAACATGCTAACGAGAGAGAGAGAGAGAGAGAGAGAGAGAGAGAGAGAGAGAGAGAGAGAGAGAACATAAAAAGTGCCTCACTTTGCTTAGAAGGTGGAAGTGCCCACCGGTGAACAAAAAACATTCAAAAAAGATTTTTTTTTTAAAATGCTACGACAATTTAAGTAGGATTGGAGCAATTAAGTCTGAAGAACTTCACCTCTACAAGTGTTTGCTCAAATGCAACGGCCAGAAGCTCATCCTAATTAAGGAGATTAAAATGTTAAACATACAGTGACTGCAAGAGAGAATAAGAAAGTTGATTGTGTACAATCCATAAAACTTTGTTACCAGCCATCCAGAAATTCCAGGAAGTTCAGTAACGTCAAGACCATGAGCAACAAGAGGCTTCACACTCATTTGGAAATATGGTGGCTCAACAAAGCATACCCTCAAACGACTAATGAAAGGCCACCTGCGAAGGAATTTAACGCCAACCAAGACCTGCAAGAGAGAGATAAGGCTGTAAACTAGTGCTCATTTGTGACTAAAGAGATTCTGGTCCTCAAATACTTAATGTTAACTTATAGATTACTTTAAAAGCTTATTACAACTTCAGAAAAATAGTCCAGCAATGTAACACTCCCCCTTTAAGTGTGACCTCTATTTACACAAAAAGACAAGCCAAATATAGAGAAACTACACTAACAACATAGCAGAAGAACCAAATGCAAGAAAGAACACATGAACCCATTGCAAACTGATAGCTTTGATACCATGTCTAGTTATCAATGATTTAAAAGTTTAATCTGTAAGAGAATGGACCCAACAATATATATTATGCATGATTCAACAGTTCCCCTCACATCCAATCCCTACTCACACGTGGATAGACGAATCAATGTGAAGCATCGGAAAATGTTCCCTATTGAGAAATATAAATACATTCATGCGCATTTTATACATAAGTACTGTTTATAACTCTAAAATGTGTTTCTCAATAATGTTTTCCACTTATATGATTGCCTTATATTTAGTTACAGATATGGCTTTCAAGTAGCCAACTTAGAGAAATATCCATGCAGCAGACCCCGACACTTGGAAAGACTTGTTACGTTTAAGTAATCCTTAAATTCATTAGTTATATCATATGCTATGCATCCAACTAAGTTTGAGCTTCAGTTGCGGCCAGTTCAAATTACTTAAAAGAAAACACGTATCATTATTCACCTTTCCTTCAACGTGCATGCCTGTCAGATGCAACTTTGCCCACATCCCTAGACCTAATGTTCTCCTCAGTTTCATAGAAAGTATTGCACTCATATCATTTGCAGTAAGGAAATTCATTCCCAGCTCCAAAACCTACAATAGATTACTATTTATTTCAGTTTTAGCAATCAAGGCCACGATACCAAACTACTAACATAATAATTAGTGATATAGATCCACCACCATGCCTATGTCACGATAACATACCAAGTGGTCATCATTAGAAGATTGTCGAAGAACCCTTATTCCTGTAATCATAGGCGGGGATCTTCCCATGTACAGATGCTGAACCATAGCATCTTTCTGCAACATGTAAAAATGATCATTAATATCTGAAGAGCAAACATTAAGACTTGCTAATTCGCCAGCTCGCTCTTACGAACACAGGCTACAAGGGCATAGGGGCATAAACAGGTAAAACTCACTTAGTAAGTCACAGCTTTTGCAAATAATATGGTCTTCACATACGCATACACACATAATTTTGCAGATAACATGACCTTCACATAAACATACACAAACACGCGTAATGTCTATAATTATTAACAATCAGGGTCTAAAATCCCTCAACCAATGCATAAAATCATGTCGCGCAAACACTAAATACACAATGATAGTACAACCATCTAAGAAAACATAAAGACACATTAACCTGGACCAAAACACCGGGGAACTAAAGAGTTAGAAAAAGCAAAGGACATTCATACAACAGTCCATGGTTTGTACTTCTGCAAGAACCAAGGTACAATAGGAAGGAGAATTTTCTGAGAAACAATCTGTTCCATGCAAACAGGCCATATCTTTTCCACCGCATAGTTTAACCACCCGACTGTTTCAGAATCCGAAAGTACCTGTAGCATGTCAAAAGGAACAGAGAATTACGGATCTTTCACATCTGTATAACAAAAAACTTAATCAATAAACCCCAACGTAGTCATCTTTTTAGTATACACCAAAATTTAAAAAGGAAAGAACAAACCCATACTCATCATCAATAAGAATTGTACTACAAATAAAGGGGGGAATACACTATTCCAAACTGAAACTTCTAATCTTTCTGACCAGCTACGTAATTGAGTTAAAAAAAATCTATTTCATTTTTTCGTTATTGATATTTCCCCAAAGCAATATAAATCCCAAGCAGTGATTTAATAGTCATTTCCTTTCCCCAAATTCTCTAAACCGTAAAAGCATAAATCCAAATACCCATCAAAGTCAAATACTAGAAATTACAGAAATTTACTTACCCGTCTTTGATTAGCCTGCCTACTTTCCTCAAACTGTACTTTCCTTCGCAATCTCATTACATAACGATCGTGAACCTTCACAAAACAAGAGTCAAACTCAAACCCATCTCAAAAAATAATAGACGAAGTTCAAAAGTAGCTTAATTAGCACATTAAGTTGAGTACAGAAACATCACATATATTATAGTAAATGTAAAGCTTAGTGAAATACCAGATAGAGATAGATTAAGGAGATGAAGTAGGCGACCGGGTGGCAACAGTTGTAAGAAGAGAGTAGCCATAGCAAAAGAAATACAATGCACACATGATGTATTAGTGAAACCTCCAATAGACCCATCTCTTTCTTCTTCGCTTTTTCCTATCGCAAAGCAATCAGACCATACTTACAATTAAAACCGTAGAAACTAACTCTCTGTATTTGATATTTTGATATAAAAAGACTACTGGGGAGTCTGATTAATGTTTTCCGGCGGTGACAGGAGAGAGAATCGTCAAAGCGAGAATTCACACATACAAAAAAGTGGGATCGAATAGAGGAGACTTTGTACGCTTAATTGGAAGTTACTAGGCTCATGCTCCTTCGTGTCAGAGACGTGTTGAAGAGAGATGAATACTTACAGTAACAAGAATGGTTCTTGAGTTAGATATCCTAATCGTTCCCGGTCAATTTTTTTAAACAATTGATTAAGGTTGTAAGGAAATATTAATTTATTTAGATTTAATTTATAAAATTTATCGAATATGAAATACGGTTTAATTAAGATTCATTTAGTTATCGAGTCGGGCATGATCTTGAATCGAGCTCGAACAATTTAAACTTTTCGAACAAATATAATCCGAGTATCAATAAAAAATTATAATTTAAAGAAATTCGAATAATTTATCGAATTTTAAATTTTACTCATATTTAAATTGTTTATATTTTAAGTCGAATTCGAATCAAATTTTTAATCGAACGAGTACAAATCAAGCATAAACCGTCAGTCTTTCAATTAATACATGTGGAATGCCTTATATGTCACAAATGAATTATCACAGTAAGATAGAATAATTTATGATAAAATTATTCTTAATTTTTTAAATTTTATATAATTATGTAAGTTGATATTTACTATTTACATAAATTTATCGTTATATATAACAAAATTCTTAAATCTTTGATATATTTATTATTACTAGACAAAAAATAATTTTATTTCAAGAAATATTTAATTAGTTCACGACATAACACATCATGTATTAACGGAGTCAGTACCTCAATTAAAATAAACTAAAAATAACTCGCCTTAGTTGTCTAATTAACACTACTCAAATATGTACCATGTATTTCAAAAGTCGTTCACATGTTTGATGATGACTACTGTTTTTGTAACATGCCAACCACCTAAGCAAGTTGTAATTTATAATTCATTTCCATTCTTGTTTGTTTTTCATTTTTTAAATGTCACTTTGAAAGGATGCAAATATAAATATAAATAAATTTCATAAGTAGCATCAATTACGATATTAATAAACCTTACCCTCAATAAATAAAATTATAACTCGTAATAAAAATAAATATCTCACAATATAAAAAATTTAAAATAATGGAGAAATACCAACTACAAAATTGATGATAATTGAACTCAAATCATTAGGTCCATAGTCTCACGCTAAGTCCTCATTTCTGATTTTTGTTTTATTATCACAGTGACCCTTTGGCAGAAAAGTCTAAAGCTACGTCCAGTTGAGAGAATGAATTCGGTAGAAAAATCTAAAATTACGTTTAGCTGAGAGAATAAAATAAATAAATAATATTATATTAGATAATTTTTTTAAAAGATAAATTATTTTAATAAAATAAAATAAAATTTTATTTTATCTTTTTAATTTTTATTCCATATAAAAAAAAGTAAATAAAATTCATTTCAATGGAATGAATATATATTATAATTTTATCATTATATTAAACCACTTATTTTCACCAATAATCAAACATATATTTGAAATAACTTAAAATTATTCTTTTTTATTTTATTTTATTTTATTCTTTCAATCCAAACAAAACACAAGTCCCTAATTTTCCCTTTAGTTCTATTTTTAACCCTTTTTTATTTTTATTTTCTCTGAGCTCTAAAATAAAATATATCTTTTAAAAATCGAATGATAATAAAATAGGCTATCAAAAAAAATAAAAAAAAAATTCGTAGTACATAAATTGTTCTAATTACTAGTAATAATTTATGTTTAGACTTGTTGGAAATTGGAATGTCCCATTTGACTGCTTCGCTAATCTTTTGGGGCGTATATGCTAGCGTTGGCATTTGCTATGCTTAGCCACAAAGAATGGTACCAATCAAGCAGGAGATATGATTTCATTGTTATGTACGTGTACAATTCCCTTTCAGGATATTTATCAGGCCATGAAACCAAATTGTGGTGCTTATCGTTCTAAATTCAAACAAATGAAGAAACTCCCTGCTACATCTAGACCCACGTAAATAAGTTGCAATGAACCGTGGCCCTCTGATTGGCCATATATATATATGATATGATATGAGATCCATTTTTAATCTGAATCTTAATTACCCACGTCTTTTAGTACTTGTATATGTGCAACTCTTTCCTTACACGTGCTTTAACGAATGAGTTTAGATTTTCCAAAGGATACATAATTAACGCAATGACAAATGCTGTAATTTTATCTAAAATGAGTACGGTCATAACTAAATAAATTTAATTCAAATAAATAAAAATTATTAACCAAATACATATATTCCGATCAAAATAACATAAAGCTAGCTCAATACAAAATCATTTGAAATTTTGGGTGGACATGAAATTAAGATTTATTTAGTTTTTTTTTATATATATAATAATACTAGTAGATTCAAATCACTCATCATATATAATATATATATATATATATATATATATATATGACAATATATATCACATTTGAGTTTGTGTCTCTTCGAATATTGCATCACAATAAAATTTCATATTTAGGTCAAATAATAAACTAACTTAATTTATTGAAGTCAATGATAATATCATTTGACATTTTTAATTAGGATCGGTAGCCGTGGGCAGCTAGATTTTTCTTCTTGCTTCCCTTCTATACTAAGGACTCAACGGCCCACAGTTAGACAATTAGCCATACTAGTCTATCATAGACCGATCAAACCACTGCATTTTACTATTGGGCAAGGGAAATTGCTCCTTAACCTTACCATTATGTAATAACCAACTTTTTACTAATAAAATTCCCCAAAAAATCAATTTCCTCAACAACAAAAATAAATCAATAAATATAATTAAAATCCATATTTGTTCATGTGAATTGGTACAAATCAATATTGTTAAATTTGGGATCCTACCTAAGGTCATTTGTGATCTCAAAATAAGATCATTTTTAATCTCAAAATGATATCTTTAGATTGTATAATCTAATTTAAGATTGAATAATACACAATCACACATAATATTAGATAAAGAACAGAAACGTAAGAACATGCAATATACTCAAGTTCACCAATTTCGCTAGTCCTGTTTGTCTGACGTATTCATTAAATGTATCACACGCTCGACTATGATTTACACACCAAACAATTATTTTCACAGTAACTCAAAAATCTTAGCTGTCATAATATGGGTTCAAGCCCAATACATTAGCAAACCAAAGACTGGACTATTAATAAATTATCAAGCCCAATTATTTTGTTGTAATGGTTATTAGTCGAACTCGCAGAAGTATGAATCAATCTCAATACCTATTAAGAATAAAATACAAAATTATGTTAATATGAGAATGGAAGGATACTACATCTATCATCGTATATTTGTATTGCCTCACACTTCAATTTTGATTATTTAAAATATAAATTCTCACATACTTACTTTTGTAAAGAATTTGAACCTACATAACTTATATTACATTTACAACATCAATTCTCAATAGGCAATGTTAGGATGTATAATCGTTGTGATATGATCGGCAGTTTATATTAGGCTCGACCCAATGGCCTATCAGCTAGACGATTATTTAAGAGAATTTCTTAGTCCGATAAACTTTGGTTAGAGTCATAAACTAATTCGGGTGTTGATTAATTATCACATCTAATCTTAATTAGAGTGAAAATCATATATCCCTAATAGATTAGGATGTAAGACCCCGAATTTTATGAAATACAAAATTTAATTTTTCTTCATATATATTTTTTGAAACAGTAAGTGGTTAAATCGATCAAGTTAAAAGTTAAGGATGTTATCTGCAAATTTTATTTTGTCGGACAATATTCGCTTTGTCGGGGAATATTCGTTTGGTCGGGGAATATTCGTGTCGTACGACGGCGCCGAAATAACAAATTATTGGTGGACCCCACAACGGAATATTTGTCGAATATAGAAAACGACAGAAATAACCTTTTTAAATAAAAATAGTCAACGGAACTGTTAAAATACCGGTGATAAAAGAATAGTAGCATACGGTAGTTTTTGGTATTTTCTGTAGCACACGGTACTCTACAGTAACACACGGTATTGCATAGTGTCTCATATTATTGGTCTGATAATTGACACCGTAACTGTTACGCATCATTTCATCGATAATTGTCACTGCATAATATTTTATATTATCAATTCAATAATTGTTGTTACACAGTATTTTGCATTATTGATTTAATAATTGTCATTACACTGTATTTTATATCATTGAGTCAATAATTGTTGCTGCACTGTTTTTAAAATTATTGAACCTAATAATTGTCACAGTAACATATGCACAGTAATTCACATTATTGAATCAATAATTGTCATTACACAGTAACGTATGCTTTCTTTTACATTATTGTTATCTCTATTATGATGTTATTTAAATAGTTGTATTTCATTAATTTATTGACTTGATATCTAAGAACTAACTATACTGTATTTATAACAATTAGTCATAATAATTGAATTGATAAAGTTATTTGTTTATAATATAAAGTTAGGTGATTATTAGGTGATATGAAATGAATGGTGTAGATTAAAGTGTGAATTATTGTTGAATAATTGAATTCATTTGTTTATAATATAAAGTTAGGTGATTATTAGGTAATATGAAATGAATGGTGTAGATTAAAGTGTGAATTATTGTTGAATAATTGAATTGATTTGTTTATAATATAAAGTTAGGTGATTATTAGGTAATATGAAATGAATGGTGTAGATTAAAGATAATATAAAATTTGAAATGGATGGTGTAGATTAAAAGATGATCTTTAAATGAATGGTTTAGATTAAAGGAATGATAAGATTTTTGGCTATAAATAGAAGCTTTAACTTAAGGATTTTTCATAAACTTCCTTACTTGTTCTTTCTTTCTCTCTCTAAATACTTCTTATGAAAGTTCTCTCTAAGTGTGCTTAAGTCATCTTGAGTATTTGTGAAGATCTATAAGTATACGTGTACTGTTCAAGTTAATCAACCTCATTTAAATCAATATCCAGTCACGTGTTGAGGTAAGGGATACCATCTTTTTCATCTTCCATTATTCAAACGTACTATGGTAAGGGATTATCATTATTTGATTCTCGATAATAATATTGTTTCTTCCTTACTCATAAGACGTGCCTTTTATTTCCATGTATTAAATTGTGGGAATAACCTTACGGAGCGGATTGCCGCATGTTGGTGAATAACCTTTCGTATTCATTCATTATTAATCTCTGAGAATAACCTTACGGAGCGGATTACCGCCTGTTTGGTGAATAACTCTTTGTACTCAAATTCTATTAAATTGTGGGAATAACCTTACGGAGCGGATTGTCGCCTGTTGGTGAATAACCCTTTGTATTAATTTCCTTCACCTTTTGTTAATCAAACATGCTACGGTAAGGGATATTATTTTCTTTCATACTCCTAAATCGAAATTTATTATGGAACTATTGCTTCTATAATTCCTGAAAATATTATATGTTCCATAATAGTTGAACTTCATTATTTCAACTGAACCTTCCTATTTACGTGAACCTTTCTATTGAATTGTAACCGTTATTCTGAACTGTGGATCTTGATTTTCACTCCACATCATGTTGACAATTTGGACATTATTTGAATCTGTACAAAGTAAACTTCCGATACTTATTGTTATCCTATTTCTTCTGTTCATCATTTATATCATTCTAATCATCCAAAAATCAAGTTGTTGTGAATATCTGTGGCCGGGGGCACAGATGTGATATATTTGTTGAACAGATGATAGGTTAAAGGCGATATAATAGGTTAAAGGCGATACATGTGACGCCCCCAAATTCGGGTTACAAATACCCGGATCCGGTCATCACGATCCAAAACAAACATTCACCTCTAAACAACATACAATAACTAAATGCGGAATAATAAACATATGTTGTTCATTCAAAAGGTGTTACTAGTCTCAAGATACGATAACCTTACAAAAAGTACACAAATACCCTTAATAAAGTACTTAGGGTTTATATTACATAACAGTTAATTTAAATCAACTACAGGACTGCAATCTCGAAGTCTATTACTTCATCTTTCCTTTACCCTTGTTCTTTCCCGAAGTCTCGGGTTGCACTGCAATAAGGTTTCATGATATAGCAAGAGTGAGCAACTAGTTTGCTCAACAAGTTTAAATAACAACAAGGAACAATATATCATGAATGAAAGGGAATAGCTGAACAATTCAATATTGTGAATAACATAAGCAGGAATAATAAGTTGCTTTTAAAATTAGGATAGTCAAATAGACTATGAACTATAAATATCCACTGGAGTCAATAGCAGGTTGACCCAATGGTTACTACCAGAAATATGTACCCGAGGGGATCAGCCTCAGTACAATATGTGTATGCATAACATTTAATTTCCGTATTTTTGTACCTGATATTAGATACAGGGTACTCCCCTATAATAAAGGGGTGTTCATAATAGTCTAAGAATCCGCATCTTCAATGATTTGGATAGCTTTTAAAATCTTTAACATAATGTCTAGCCGAACAATGGCTTAGACCTACTTTGAACAGTTCTTTAAACGGTAGAACAGTAATTAAGTACAAGTCAATGACTGTACAATCTCAAGTGCAACAAGTGCGAATAACAATAATATCGATGTGGAATAATTGTAAAGTAATTAAACCACTCAAAGCATGCTTGGAAATAACAGTTCAAGCTTAGATAAATAATTTGCTCAATGAAATGAGTTTAGAGATAAGGAACTTGCCTGTCTGCTCAGCTACAATTAATGTCTAGCTTTAACTAACTGGCTTTGAATGACCTAACATTAATAAAGTCGGTCTAATAATTAGTACGGCGTATTTGCATAACTATACGCTCACTAAGGTACTTATTTATCATATAAGTACTAACACATAATTTACGTTAGTCGAAATAATATTATTAACCTTATAGACCCTCAATCAAATTAGGTTAATAATTTAATAAGTTAGAAAATATTTTTCTTAAGCGTTGGACACTTATTAAACCCTTAAACAACTTATTATAATTGTTTAATAAAAGTATAATTAAATTTTATTAATTCAATCTCTATTTAATTACTATTTAATCTTGGTTAAATAGAAATTAATTAATTAACTCTAGTTATTATTTAAAATAAATAATAACTAATTGTACTTACTTATTATTCAATCAAAATTAAATAATAAATAACTATTGATTCATTTTAACCTTCTTTAATTTAATATTAATCAAATAATAATTAATTAATTAATTAACCTCACTTATTATTTAATTTAAGGAAATTAAATAATAGTTTACTAATGTTAATCATCTTTAATTATTATTTAATGCCAATTAAATAATAATTAATTATTTAATTAATTTTAATCGTTATTTAAGGTTAAATAAAATTTAATCTATTTATCCTTATTTATTATTTAAATTAAATAACTTAATTTCCCTTAATCATTATTTAATGCTAATTAAATAATAATTAATTACTTAATTATCCTTATTTATTATTTAATAATATTTAAATAATAAATAGTTAATTTATAAATTTTTTATCTCTCTTTAATTATTATTTAATAGGAATTAAATAATAATTGCTAATTTATCACCTTTATTTATTATTAACATTTTAAATAATAAATAACTAATAAATTTATTTAACTTAACCATGATTTAGCTAACTAGATTAATATTTAAAATATTTAAATATTAAACTTAATTAAAAATATCCTCCCCAATATCATTTTTGAATTATTATTATTTTTGTTATAATTTTAAATTAGTTTTTTAAATATTTAAATTAATTAAATTAAACCCGAATGGCATTTCTGTAAATAAGTTGAAAAACTGAACCGAGGGCAGAATGGTCATTTCGCCGAAAAAAAAAACACGGAGGGGCAGTTTAGTAATTTCTCGGAACTGGGCTCGCGCATTGCGCGCGTTATTCCGTATGCAGGCCCAAAACGGTGCCGTTTTGGGACACTGCTGATGGCTTCCGCGCGTAGGCGCGGATTGATTTTATTTCTTTAAGCAAAACGACGCCGTTTTGTCTCCGCGTTTTTTGTGAACAGTTGTCCGCGCATTGCGCGGAAATTAATTTTTTTTTTTTTTTTTTCTTTGCAGAGTGTGAACAGTGTCCGGCAATACCCATTTTAAATAAAAATATACCAATAAGTAAGCTTTAAATCATCAATAAAAATCCAAAAAAATTACCAATCACCTTATATTAATTTATAACATGAAAAATAAATTTTTCATGATTTAATATCATTATTTTTTTATAAAAATTTTTACATCACATAAACTACTATAAATCATAACTTTTTGTGTATAACTCCATTTTGAGTGATTCAAACTTTGTTTTTCTCATGATTTAATGTTCTATAATATTAGAACATCAAATCTAAGTTTTATAAAAATATTTTTGGTCATATATTTCAAGACTTGATTATACACTATTAAACACATATTTTAGCATACAAATGATACCAAAATACAAACCAAGCATATTAAACTCAAGCATGGCATAAATATTACAACTACACATTAATAACTATATTAACATGTTTATACTAACATGATGATTTATTTAATTTAAAAACAAAACTTTATTTAAAATAATCATTACCTTGATTTAATGGCTATTCTTCTTTTTCTTCCAAAATAGGTGGTGAATCTTGAAGACATAAACCAAGAAATCCTTCTCTTGATAATTTTGCTCTCAAAATATTTTTCTACACTCTCAAATGCTCTCTAGCTCTCTCTTTTGGACTTTGAGAAAATAATGAAATAAGCTTTACCAATTTCAAGTATACTTGCAAAATTATTAGATACACATAATATATCTAATAATTTTGCCCATGCCCCTAAATGACAACTTACACATGGAATGGGTTAAATGACACATTAGGTGAAAAGAGGGATGGTCCAAGTACTTGAAAAATCAAACAAGCAATCCATTAATTAAATAAATGAAAAATAAAAGAAAATAAAACAACTCATTTTCTCTCTCCTTGTACTCTCGGCTGATAGCATCACTTTGTCCCAAATTTAATGTCACATTTCTTACTTTTTAATAATTAATAGTTTAATTAAGTATTTTTCAAGTGGGTCAATCATTGGGCTTTAATTTAAAATACCAATTGGGCTTCTATTAAATTGTTTGGGCTACTAAATTGTCAAATTTTATTATTCTACACTTGGGCTACTAATTGACCCATGTTGGGCTAATTTAATAATTTATACATTAATTATTCAATCCATGATTAAATAAATAATTAGATTGAATAAATAATTAAATATTCTAACCCATAAGTATTAAATTACTAAATGGACTAATAAATATTATTATTAATATTTCACATTATTTACATTAATTAATAATCATATTAATTAATTTATTATATTTAATTAACTCATTATATTCAATTTAATTGAATATTTAATTAATAGGAAACTTATCAATTATTTTGATATTAAAACTTTAGGGTTTGTTCACTAATTTAAATAACATATTAGTGACCCCCCTTTAATTAATTTTAGTAATTAATTACATAATCATTTAATCACATAATTAATTAATCACATAAAACGATTTAAATAATCTCGTAAAACTAACTCGTCGGAAATTAAATTAATAATTTAATTAATAATGACGTGGAAATTCCAGGACATTACATTCTCCCCCCCTTATAAAAATTCCGTCCTCGGAATTGTAAAAATAAGGTTACTCAAATAAAAACGGGTAATTCGTTCTCATATCCTCCTCTAGTTCCCACGTAGCTTCTTCAATTGCGTGATTTCTCCAAAGTACTTTGACAGAATGAATTATCTTATTCCTCAGTTTTTGTTCCTTCCTATCGAGTATCTGAACAGGAACTTCTTCATATGATAAGTCCTTCTCGACTTGAATTGGTTCATAGGAGATAACGTGCTTGTAGTCCGGTTTATATGGCCGTAACACTGACACATGAAACACGTTGTGAATGTGCTCCAGTTCAGGAGGTAATGCTACCTCGTACGCCACTTCACCGACTCGCCTCAAGATTTTGAACGGTCCTATGAACCTAGGGCTCAGCTTGCCCTTCTTACCAAAACGGATTTTCCCCTTCCAGGGAGATACCTTCAGAAATACGAAACTGCCCACGTCGAAGTCCCGCTTTTGGCGATGCAAATCTGCGTACTTCTTTTGACGATCTTGAGCTGCTACCAGTCGATTCCTGATAAGTTGTACTGTGTCTGCAGTCTGCTGCACCATTTCAGGTCCAAGCATTCTTCGTTCACCGACCTCGTCCCAACACAACGGTGTTCGACATTTTCTTCCATAAAGCGCTTCGTATGGTGGCATACCGATACTAGCGTGGTAGCTGTTATTGTAAGCGAACTCCACCAGTGGCAAATGGTCATCCCAACTGCCCTTTAGGTCCATTACGACCGCTCGGAGCATATCCTCCAAGGTCTGAATCGTTCGCTCGCTCTGGCCGTCAGTTTGAGGATGGTATGCTGTACTCAACCTCAATTGTGTACCCATCCTTGCTTGCATACTTTTCCAAAAATTTGACGTGAAGCGCGGATCTCTGTCGGACACAATCGATACCGGTACTCCATGTCGTGACACTATCTCCTTCACATAGAGCTTCGCTAACTGCTCCAGATTGTACCGTATTCTGATAGGTAGAAAATGAGCTGACTTGGTCAGACGATCCACTATTACCCAGATGGCGTCCAAACCTTTATGTGTCGGTGGCAAACCCACCACAAAATCCATCGTGATGTGCTCCCACTTCCACTCGGGAATCTCTAGTGGTTGAAGCAGCCCGCTCGGCCGCTGATGCTCTGCTTTAACCCGCTGGCATGTCAGACATCGACTGACACATTCTGCCACTTCCTTCTTCATATTCGGCCACCAAAAATATTGTCTTAAATCCTGATACATCTTCGTACTCCCGGGATGTACTGAGTACCTTGTACTGTGAGCTTCCTGAAGAATCTCTTCCCTCAGCTCCAGATCCATCGGTACCCAGACTCTCCCTTCGAACCTTAGCAACCCTGTGCTATCAATCTTGTACTTAAGCTCCTCGCCTTCAGCAATTCGCTTCTTAATATTATCACAATCTTCATCCTTTTCCTGAGCCTCTTTGATCCTGTCTAATAAGGTCGGGCTTACTGTTACTGTAAATAACTTCTCGTCTGCCTCCATCGGATATTTGATCTCCAACTCCAAACGTTCGAAATCTCTCACCAACTCTTCCTGATTTGTTAGCTTCAACAACTTCTCCCTGCCTTTTCTGCTCAAGGCATCTGCTACTACATTGGCCTTGCCTGGATGGTACAAAATCTCACAGTCGTAGTCTTTGATCAATTCTAACCATCGACGCTGCCTCATATTCAACTCCTTTTGAGTGAAGATATATTTCAGACTTTTGTGGTCTGTATATATCTCACACTTCTCGCCATATAGGTAGTGCCTCCAAATCTTCAGGGCAAAAACTACCGCTGCTAACTCCAGGTCATGAGTCGGGTAACCCTTCTCATAATCCTTTAACTGACGTGACGCATACGCAATGACCTTGCCGTGTTGCATTAGCACACAACCAAGACCCTTGTGTGACGCATCACTGTACACTACGAACCCTCCCGTGTCGTCCGGTAAAGCCAACACTGGTGCCTGGCTCAACCTCTTTTTCAACTCCATAAAACTTTCCTCGCACTTCTCCGACCAAACAAACTTCACAGTCTTTCGGGTAAGATTGGTCAACGGTGATGCTATCTTCGAAAAATCCTGAATGAATCTCCGATAATACCCCGCTAACCCTAAGAAACTCCTGATCTCAGTCGGCGTCTTCGGTTGTTCCCAATTGATAACTGCCTCCACCTTCGCTGGATCCACCGAAACACCGTCTTTGTCGATAACATGACCTAGAAACTGCACCCTCTGCAACCAAAATTCACACTTCGAAAACTTAGCGTACAGCTTCTCCCTTCTCAAAGCCTCCAATGCGATCCGTAAGTGTTCTACATGTTCTTCCTCCGTCTTCGAATACACCAATATGTCATCAATGAATACGACCACGAACTTGTCCAAGTACTGCTTGAACACTCTGTTCATCATATCCATGAATGCCGCTGGTGCATTCGTCAGTCCAAATGACATCACTAGAAACTCGAAATGACCATAACGAGTTCTGAATGCCGTTTTCGGGATATCCTCCTCCCTCACCTTCAGTTGATGATAATCCGTCCTCAAATCTATTTTCGAAAAGTATTTCGCTCCCTTAAGTTGATCAAAAAGATCATCAATTCTGGGTAGCGGATATCTGTTCTTAATGGTGACCTTGTTCAACTCCCGGTAATCAATACAAAGCCTCATCGAACCATCCTTCTTCTTTACAAACAGAACCGGCGCTCCCCATGGTGACACGCTTGGTCTGATGTAACCTTTATCTAACAGTTCCTGCAGTTGAACCATCAATTCTTTCATTTCTACTGGTGCCATACGATACGGCGCCTTTGATATCGGTGCGGTCCCCGGTACCAAATCAATAACAAACTCCACTTCTCTGTCCGGCGGTAACCCCGGAATCTCTTCTGGGAAAACATCAGCGAATTCCCGTACAACAGGTATCTGACTCAGTTCGCCCTCGACACGTTGAGTATCGACCACATGAGCCAAATAACCTACGCACCCTTTCCTGAGCAACTTTCGTGCTTGCATCATCGTCAGACAACTTGATTGTCTTGGCGATTTACTACCGTAAAATATAACTTTGGACTTATTCGGAGTCTTTAAGTGCACACACTTCTTCTTACAGTCAATAACCGCCCCGTGACTCGATAGCCAATCCATCCCTAGGATTACATCAAACTCCCCCAGACGAATCGGTATCAAATCTACGTTAAGTCTAAACCCTCGTAATTCAGCACAACAGTTCCTATGAATGTAGTCTACGAGAATGATTTCTTTGTTTGCTACTTCTACGTTCATAGGGTGTTCTAGCTTTTCTTGAGGTAAATCTAATCTCTTAGCAAAATCTTCAGAAACAAATGAGCAGGTAGCACCCGAATCAAACAATACATATGCATTAATATCATTGATCGGGATGATACCTGACACCACGTCCTTGGAGTCGACTGCATCCTGCACAGTCATGTTGAAGGTGCGCGCTGTGGGTCGGTTGGCCTGACTGGCTGGCCCTCCAATGCTCAGCCTGTTGTTATTGTTGTTGTTGTTGTTGCCTCTGTTGCCACTCCCAGCGTCTCCCTTCCTCTTTGGGCAGTCCTTGGCCTGATGATCGGTTGCTCCACAGGAGAAGCATACTCCCTTCATCTTCTTCGGGCATTGTGGAGCCATGTGCCCTGGCTGTCCGCAGCTATAGCAAACACTCTTCCCTTTCAAGCATTCGCCCGTGTGGTTCTTACCACAATTGTTGCATTTGCCCACTTTCTTAGCCTCTCCTCCGGATTTGTTACCTCCGGACGATTGGCTCTCATTCCACTTTCGTTTATTGGGGTTGCTGCCTCCACTGCTCCCCGTCTTTTGCCCGTCATGACCCTTCTTCCTCTCCTGGTTGAATTTATTTAGGGCCTCACTGCCACCCTCTGCAATGATTGCCCTTTCCAATAGCTCTGCAAAGCTCTTGATCTTTAATACCGCCACAGAACGGTACACCCACGGCTTCAAACCTAGCTCAAATCTCCTAGCCTTCCTAGCCTCCGTATCCACCTGATGAGTTGCAAACCTTGCCAACTCATTAAACTTGGCCGCATACTCGGCCACAGACATACTCCCCTGTTTTAGCTCGAGGAATTTCACCTCCATTTCTTGCTGCATGCTTTCTGGAAAGTAGTTTTCCAGAAACATCTCCTTAAAGCGTTCCCAGGTGATGACGCCTTCTCCTGCACGGCCCTTGTTGGCCTTCCACCAGTAGTTCGCCTCCCCCTTCATCATAAAGGTAGCGAAACTAGTCTTCTGTTCTCCGGCCACTCTAGCGACCTCGAACACCTTCTCCATTTCCTCGATCCAAGTCTGTGCTTCGATCGGGTTTAGAGTTCCCTGAAACTCCGGTGGTCCAACCAGTTTAAAGTCCTTGAAATTTGCCAAGTGCGGCGCTGTCTGCGGTGCTGGTTGTACTACCACTGGTGGGGGTCTAGTTTGCATGGCTTCCGCCAGCATTTCTGCAAACATTCTCATAGGATTGGGTTGATCCCCAACCTCACTCTCTGATTCTGGAATACGTTGATTGCGTGGTCTACCTCTCGGCATGATCTGCTAAAGAGCAAATCTTAGACTTATACTTATAGTTCTACACATTATGTTAGCCAAATTAACATTTAAATTCAAACTATATATCAAGCATATTTGATTTAACAAGGAAATAACTGCATTTATATTCATATACCAATGTTTTAGTACAGACTCAACAAATGGCATACTTCTATAAACGCTCAAGGCACAAGTTGCCTAATAACGACTATCCTCTGACGAACAAAAGTGAGGATTCACAACCATCAACCCCCCCCTAACAGAACAAAAGTTGGGGTCTAACTGACATCCTATGCATACATAGAAATATAAAGGCTTACAATAGCTGAAACATCCCTAACAAAATGTGGGACTCGCTACTTCTAGATACAAATAAGATAACAATAATAAATCACCCCCTGCTGCGGTGAACAGTCCTACGAATAGCCCTGCGTAAAGCCTGCTGGGCCAACTCCTCCACTGTACGGCGACGAATCCAGCGTCTGCTGTTACCCGCCTCCCTAGGGTGCCTCCTAACCCGACGCCTCAGTCGATCAAACGAAGTGCCAAGAGCATATTCTAAGGTGTCGACCCTAGCAGCTCTCTCCCTATCCAGCTCAGCCCTGACTGTCTGGAGAACTGTCTGACTAGCCATCTCCCTAACATCAAATCTCTCCACCGTCTGCCTCAGCTGACTATTCTGGATCATCAGCTGCTGCACAGTAGGACCCAACGGAGGTGCAGCGTTTTCCAACTGCTGAATTTTGGCCTGCAAATCGGCCATCTTCTCCTTAAGTTCCATGTTCTCACCAGAGAACATGTAAGCTGCATCTCTATACTGCTCCTCAGTCTGCTGGTGAATCTGGTTCTGCTCCTCTAGGTGCTGAACCCTCTCCTCTAGCTCATCATTAGCCGTAGTCAAAGTATCGATGATGTCATTGGCAGTAGTGCCCATGCCATCAGCATACTCTGCTGGCTCCTCCTGCTCGTCATCCTCAGAATCTGCCTCATCCTCAGATTCGGCTTCCTCCTCACTATAGGGCCTCATCACCCCACCCCTGACGGGCTCCGCGGCATCCCTACTATCATCCTCCTACAGATCGGACTCTCATACTGGTGCTACAGGTGCAACGGGTGCATACCCTACCAACTGCTGCGTATCCACTGGGATATCAATAAATACCACGTCCTCTCGAGCTCCGCTCGTCTCGCCTATAGCCATCCTACAACACAACAGAAAAACTAACATCAGTACAACAATAAAATATATTCATTGAAGAAATGAAATTATATTTCATTGGGTACGACTCGACTCAATGAATTCCCCAATTCATCAAAACCACATAGGATAAATCTCCTCGATTTATCTCCTAACACTCAATACGAGTTTAATACTAAGGTTATAACTTAGGTTTCGCAATCCTAACGTTTCTAACCTACAGCTCTGATACCAACCTGTGACGCCCCCAAATTCGGGTTACAAATACCCGGATCCGGTCATCACGATCCAAAACAAACATTCACCTCTAAACAACATACAATAACTAAATGCGGAATAATAAACATATGTTGTTCATTCAAAAGGTGTTACTAGTCCCAAGATACGATAACCTTACAAAAAGTACACAAAAACCCTAAGTACTTTATTAAGGGTATTTGTGTACTTTTTGTAAGGTTATCGTATCTTGGGACTAGTAACACCTTTTGAATGAACAACATATGTTTATTATTCCGCATTTAGTTATTGTATGTTGTTTAGAGGTGAATGTTTGTTTTGGATCGTGATGACCGGATCCGGGTATTTGTAACCCGAATTTGGGGGCGTCACAATACATCTGTTCGGTGTCTTTTATGGCACGTGGTGAAAGTTCTCTTTGGCCCGTAGTGCTAGATGAACTGTTGTTTGGTATGATTATCACCAAAGGCTGAATCTGGTATAATCATGACCGCTGGTGCTATATTAAATATCTTTGGCCCGTAGTGCAAAGATGAACTGTTGATTTGCATGATTATGATCAGGAACTGTGAATTTTTATTATCATGATTAATGGTATTTCAGATGATAAAAGTTGATGATGTTTTTACGAAAAAGAGAAGCGAGTGGACATTATAATCTGCATTATTCTTCTAATAGATTGCTCATTCCGCTGCTATTATTGATCTGAACATTGTTTAAGAATTTAACTGCAGTTTTTGATATAAACCTTGTATTCTATTGTATTCTATCAAGAACTCAACTGTTGAAGGCTAATGATAATTTATTCGTCATTATCTTAGTCATGATATTTCTTACTGGGCTATTTGAGCTCACCCTTTCTTTTGTTCCATTGTTTTTCAACAGGAAATGAAAACATAACAGGGTCTAGCCGGGGAATGGAGTGAGGGTCCGAGGAATAGTTATCATAGTCTTCACGTTTTGTAAAATAGTGTGGCAATAATAGTGAAGACTTAGTTGTGTATTATTATACACTGTACTGTAGTACGTTGTGCTTTGTTGTAATAATTTTGTTGTAGTCTTTTGACGACTCAAGTTTGGGCTGTGTGGGCCCAGATTTGGGGGCGTCACATTTGGCATCAGAGCTTAGGGATATGGTCTTTAATGGAGATCTGGGGTTAGAACTAGGAGGGGAGAGACGAATAGAATCAATCACTAGTGTGTCCTACCTAAATTAGATTTTTTTTATCTAATGAATCGATTTGAGTGTAGGAACATGAAGTGATGAGTCAATTTGTTTGAACTAACAATTATTTTGTGACAACAGTTTAGTATGACATCTGGAAATCGAGAGGTTAACTATGGAATACCTGAAGCGAATGTAGCCGAGAATCAAGAGGCCCCAAACAATCCTCCTGCCAACTCAGGAAATAATGTTCCTGATAACATGATGAACGATGGATTCTTTAGGAATTTCATGCAGTTCATACAGAATCAAGCAAGAGGAAATCCAGT
Organism: Hedera helix; assembly: GCA_947179155.2. NCBI lineage: Eukaryota > Viridiplantae > Streptophyta > Magnoliopsida > Apiales > Araliaceae > Hedera > Hedera helix. The sequence goes on along the minus strand of OX359268.1, from coordinate 35,799,430 downwards.
CAATAATAACGGTAGAAACGCTGGTAATTTGAGGATGGTCACTGTCAAGCAATTTAAAGAATTGGGACCACCTGAATTCCACGGGAAGCCTGACCCACTCAAAGCGGAGGCATGACTGAAGCAGAGGATAAAAATACTTGATGTCTTACAATGCGCTGATGATCAGAAGGTGCCATTTGCCACTTTTATGTTACGAGGTGAGGCGGACCATTAGTGGGAAGCGGTAAAACGTATCCAACCTTCAGCACTCGAAATGTCTTGCACAGAATTCGAAGAACTGTTTAACGAGAAGTATTTTCCAGAAAGCATCCGTCATATGAAAGAGGTGGAATTCATTAAGCTGGAGCAGGGAAACATGACAGTCTCCCAATATGAAGCCAAGTTTGCCGAGTTATCTCGCTTTGCCACCCATCTTGTGGATGACGAAGCACGAATGAGTCGGATGTTCCTAAGAGGTTTGAGATTCAAAATTCGTCAACAACTTAGCTCTCATAAATTTAGTTTGTATTCAGATGTTGTGGATAGGGCTCAAAGGGTGGAGCAAACAGATGAAACATTGCAGCCAAGAGTTAATGAGCAACATAGAGAAAGGAATGACAACAACCACAGGAACGAGAACCATCGAGTAGGTAACCAACACTTCGGTGGTAATTCCACATCAAATAACAGAAGAGGAGAATCCAGTGGGAACAATTTCAAAAGAAATAGATTCCATAATAATTATGGAAGGGCACCAGCACCAGTACCAACACCAGCACCGACCCCAGTTTCAAGGGGAGAAGATCGACCACCAGTGAGATGCTATAGGTGTGGTCAGGAAGGTCACATCAGCCCAAACTGTACACTGCAGTCCAAAAAGTGCTACAGTTGTGGGAAAGAGGGTCATCTTGCGCGGTTTTGTCCTGCCACAAAATCAAGTCCAGCTGCAATGATGATACCAAAAGCTAGCGCGGATAAAGGAAAATCTGTAGTTCAAGGGAGAGCTTTTGTTGTGACATCCCAAATGGCACGAAACTCGAACGAGGTGATAACCGGTAAGCTATTCATAAATTCTCGTGAAGTCTACGCTTTGTTAGATACTGGCTCTACCCATTCTTTTATCTCACCTGCATGTGCTCAGCGTTTAAACTTAACTCCTGAAAACTTGGACTTTGACTTATCAGTTGAAACCCCATTAGGAGAAATGACCATTACATCTACTGTCTATAAATCTTGCCTAGTTCAAATCAACAACCTCACATTACCTGTTGACCTTATTTCTTTGGAGATGCGTGAATTTGATGTGATTTTAGGAATTGATTGGTTAACTACCCATCATGCTAAAATTGATTGTTTTCATAAGATTATTAGTTTTCATATTTCTAATCAACCTGTCATGCAAATTCAAGCAACTAAACCATTGAAATCTATAACCGTTATTTCTAGCCATAAAGCCATTCGTTTATTGAAAAACGGATGTCAAGCCTTTTTAGCTCATGTCACTGATTTGAACAAAAATACATCAAACTTGAATGATATTCCCATTGTTAATGAGTTTCCTGACGTTTTTCCTGAAAAACTTCCTGGCTTACCCCCAAACCGTGAAATTGAATTTTATATTGATCTTGAACCCGGTACCAAGCCCATTTCCAAAGCTCCATACCGAATGGCTCCCATTGAACTTCAAGAGTTAAAAAACCAACTACAGGAATTGTTGGATACCGGTTTCATTCGTCCGAGTGCATCACCTTGGGGTGCTCCTGTTCTATTTGTGAAGAAGAAAGACGGGAGTATGAGATTGTGCATTGACTACCGAGAATTGAACCATGTCACCATCAAGAACAGGTACCCGTTACCTCAGATTGATGACATGTTTGATCAATTGCAAGGCGCTCAACATTTCTCAAAGATTGATCTCCGTTCTGGATATCATCAGTTAAAGGTTAAAGCTGAGGACATTCCAAAGACTGCTTTCAGAACTCGTTATGGGCATTATGAGTTCTTAGTCATGCCTTTTGGACTAACTAATGCTCCTGCAGCTTTCATGGACATGATGAACCGGATATTCAAGGAACATTTGGATCATTTTGTGGTTGTCTTTATTGATGACATCCTCATATACTCCAAGAGTCGCGAAGATCATGAACAACACCTGAGATTGATACTCCAAAAGCTCCGTGAAAATAAATTATATGCCAAGTTGAAGAAATGTGAGTTCTGGCTTGAGGAGGTCACGTTTCTTGGGCATGTGATTTCTAGTCAAGGAATATCAGTCGATCCTGCGAAGATTGAAACGGTACTAAATTGGGAACAACCCAAGACAGTAACCGAAGTCCGAAGTTTTCTGGGTCTAGCTGGTTATTATCGGAGATTCGTAGAAGGATTTTCTCGAATCGCCACTCCATTAACGCAGCTTACTCGGAAAAGCACAAAATTCATATGGAGCAAGGAATGCGAGAAAAGTTTCCAAGAACTCAAGAAGAGACTGGTTTCAACTCCTGTTCTGACCATACCATCAGGATCAGGAGAATTTGTTATCTACAGCGATGCTTCTGGCAAAGGTCTAGGCTGTGTCCTTATGCAACATGGAAAGGTTATAGCCTATGCCTCTCGACAACTCAAAGATTATGAGAAAAATTATCCTACTCATGATCTAGAGTTGGCAGCAGTCGTTTTCGCGTTGAAGATCTGGAGACACTACTTGTACGGAGAAAAAGTGGATATATATACGGATCATAAAAGTCTCAAGTATTTCTTCACCCAGAAGGAACTCAACATGCGACAACGACGTTGGCTTGAGCTGTTGAAGGATTATGACCACACAATCCAGTATCACCCAGGAAAGGCGAACGTTGTAGCTGACGCTTTGAGCAGAAAATCTTATGCGAGTACAAGTGCACTGCTGACAACACAAAAGTGTATTTTGTACGACTTGCAAAAGATGGAGATAGATCTAAAGACACCAGGGACCCACTCGAAGATTGCTCACATGCGAGTAGAACCAACTTTAATCGATAAAATTAAAGCTGCTCAAGCTACCGATCTGGAACTGATAAACATGATAAAGAAAGTACAAGAAGGTGTCATTCCCGAAACAAGAATCGACGAGAAAGGAATACTTCGAGTCAACTCTCGACTCTGTGTTCCTAACGATCCTGAATTAAAGCATAAAATCATGATGGAGGCACACAACACGCCGTTTGCAATCCACCCAGGAGGTACCAAGATGTATCGAGATCTTCGACATACATTTTGGTGGAACAATATGAAAAGGGAGATTGCAGAGTTTATCTCAAGGTGCCTAACTTGTCAACGTGTCAAGGCAGAGCATCAAGTACCTAAGGGTCCATTACAACCACTTGAGGTTCCCGAATGGAAGTGGGAACACATCAATATGGATTTCGTGACGGGTCTTCCCAAAGTTTCTCAAGGCTTAGATGCAATTTGGGTCATCGTAGATAGATTGACCAAATCCGTTCATTTCTTGCCTATACGAGAAAACTTTTCACTTGAACGTCTTGCCGGTATGTACATAAATGAGATCGTGAGATTGCATGGCATGCCAGTTTCCATAGTTTCTGATCGAGATCCTAGATTCACTTCACGCTTTTGGATCAGTCTACAAAAAGCTATGGGCACTGAACTACGTTTTAGTTCTGCATACCATCCTCAAACGGACGGACAATCGGAAAGGACGATCCAGACCCTCGAAGATCTTTTGAGACTTTGTGTATTAGACTTCAAAGGAAGTTGGGATAAGTACTTGCCGTTTGTGGAATTTTCTTACAACAACAGTTACCAAGCAAGCATAGGCATGGCTCCATTCGAGGCATTGTATGGAAGGAAGTGTCGCTCTCCAATATGTTGGAATGAGGTAGGAGAAGCAAAATTGTTGGGACCCGAGTTGGTACGCTTGACGACCGAAAAGATCCAAATGATCCGACAACGAATACAGACCGCACAAGAACGACAAAAGAGTTATGCTGATCTTCATCGGAGAGACGAAAGTTTCAACGTCGGAGATCATGTATTCTTACGTGTTTCTCCATGGAAAGGGGTTACGAGATTCGGAAAGAGAGGAAAGCTCAACCCTCGATTTATTGGCCCATTTGAAATCCTCGATCGAATAGGAACCGTAGCCTACAGACTAGCCTTACCACCAAGTATGTCTCGCATCCATAACGTTTTTCACATATCTATGTTACGTAAATATGTGAAGGACCCAAACCACGTCATTGAGTTAGAACCAGACGTTATAGCAGAGGATTTAACATACGAGGAGGTACCTGTTAAGATCCTGGATAAGAAGGAGCAGATCCTACGCTCAAAGGTTATACCTCAAGTCAAGGTTTTATGGAGGAACCAAGATACTGAGGAAATGACCTGGGAGCTAGAATCTGAGATGAAATCTAAGTATCCTTACCTCTTCGATATGTCAGGTACGTCAATTTCGGGGACGAAATTTCATAAGGAGGGGAGGTTGTAAGACCCCGAATTTTATGAAATACAAAATTTAATTTTTCTTCATATATATTTTTTGAAACAGTAAGTGGTTAAATCGATCAAGTTAAAAGTTAAGGATGTTATCTGCAAATTTTATTTTGTCGGACAATATTCGCTTTGTCGGGGAATATTCGTTTGGTCGGGGAATATTCGTGTCGTACGACGGCGCCGAAATAACAAATTATTGGTGGACCCCACAACGGAATATTTGTCGGATATAGAAAACGACAGAAATAACCTTTTTAAATAAAAATAGTCAACGGAACTGTTAAAATACCGGTGATAAAAGAATAGTAGCATACGGTAGTTTTTGGTATTTTTTGTAGCACACGGTACTCTACAGTAACACACGGTATTGCATAGTGTCTCATATTATTGGTCTGATAATTGACACCGTAACTGTTACGCATCATTTCATCGATAATTGTCACTGCATAATATTTTATATTATCAATTCAATAATTGTTGTTACACAGTATTTTGCATTATTGATTTAATAATTGTCATTACACTGTATTTTATATCATTGAGTCAATAATTGTTGCTGCACTGTTTTTAAAATTATTGAACCTAATAATTGTCACAGTAACATATGCACAGTAATTCACATTATTGAATCAATAATTGTCATTACACAGTAACGTATGCTTTCTTTTACATTATTGTTATCTCTATTATGATGTTATTTAAACAGTTGTATTTCATTAATTTATTGACTTGATATCTAAGAACTAACTATACTGTATTTATAACAATTAGTCATAATAATTGAATTGATAAAGTTATTTGTTTATAATATAAAGTTAGGTGATTATTAGGTGATATGAAATGAATGGTGTAGATTAAAGTGTGAATTATTGTTGAATAATTGAATTGATTTGTTTATAATATAAAGTTAGGTGATTATTAGGTAATATGAAATGAATGGTGTAGATTAAAGTGTGAATTATTGTTGAATAATTGAATTGATTTGTTTATAATATAAAGTTAGGTGATTATTAGGTAATATGAAATGAATGGTGTAGATTAAAGATAATATAAAATTTGAAATGGATGGTGTAGATTAAAAGATGATCTTTAAATGAATGGTTTAGATTAAAGGAATGATAAGATTTTTGGCTATAAATAGAAGCCTTAACTTAAGGATTTTTCATAAACTTCCTTACTTGTTCTTTCTTTCTCTCTCTAAATACTTCTTATGAAAGTTCTCTCTAAGTGTGCTTAAGTCATCTTGAGTATTTGTGAAGATCTATAAGTATACGTGTACTGTTCAAGTTAATCAACCTCATTTAAATCAATATCCAGTCACGTGTTGAGGTAAGGGATACCATCTTTTTCATCTTCCATTATTCAAACGTACTATGGTAAGGGATTATCATTATTTGATTCTCGATAATAATATTGTTTCTTCCTTACTCATAAGACGTGCCTTTTATTTCCATGTATTAAATTGTGGGAATAACCTTACGGAGCGGATTGTCGCATGTTGGTGAATAACCTTTCGTATTTATTCATTATTAATCTCTGAGAATAACCTTACGGAGCGGATTGCCGCCTGTTTGGTGAATAACTCTTTGTACTCAAATTCTATTAAATTGTGGGAATAACCTTACGGAGCGGATTGTCGCCTGTTGGTGAATAACCCTTTGTATTAATTTCCTTCACCTTTTGTTAATCAAACATGCTACGGTAAGGGATATTATTTTCTTTCATACTCCTAAATCGAAATTTATTATGGAACTATTGCTTCTATAATTCCTGAAAATATTATATGTTTTATAATAGTTGAACTTCATTATTTCAACTGAACCTTCCTATTTACGTGAACCTTTCTATTGAATTGTAACCGTTATTCTGAACTGTGGATCTTGATTTTCACTCCACATCATGTTGACAATTTGGACATTATTTGAATCTGTACAAAGTAAACTTCCGATACTTATTGTTATCCTATTTCTTCTGTTCATCATTTATATCATTCTAATCATCCAAAAATCAAGTTGTTGTGAATATCTGTGGCCGGGGGCACAGATGTGATATATTTGTTGAACATATGATAGGTTAAAGGCGATATAATAGGTTAAAGGCGATACATCTGTTCGGTGTCTTTTATGGCACGTGGTGAAAGTTCTCTTTGGCCCGTAGTGCATAGATGAACTGTTGTTTGGTATGATTATCACCAAAGGCTGAATCTGGTATAATCATGACCGCTGGTGCTATATTAAATATCTTTGGCCCGTAGTGCAAAGATGAACTGTTGATTAGCATGATTATGATCAGGAACTGTGAATTTTTATTATCATGACTAATGGTATTTCAGATGATAAAAGTTGATGATGTTTTTACGAAAAAGAGAAGCGAGTGGACATTATAATCTGCATTATTCTTCTAATAGATTGCTCATTCCGCTGCTATTATTGATCTGAACATTGTTTAAGAATTTAACTGCAGTTTTTGATATAAACCTTGTATTCTATTGTATTCTATCAAGAACTCAACTGTTGAAGGCTAATGATAATTTATTCGTCATTATCTTAGTCATGATATTTCTTACTGGGCTATTTGAGCTCACCCTTTCTTTTGTTCCATTGTTTTTCAACAGGAAATGAAAACATAACAGGGTCTAGCCGGGGAATGGAGTGAGGGTCCGAGGAATAGTTATCATAGTCTTCACGTTTTGTAAAATAGTGTGGCAATAATAGTGAAGACTTAGTTGTGTATTATTATACACTGTATTGTAGTACGTTGTGCTTTGTTGTAATAATTTTGTTATAGTCTTTTGACGACTCAAGTTTGGGCTGTGTGGGCCCAGATTTGGGGGCGTCACATAGGACGTCTGTTATCCCCTTTAACTGTGACTCCTCGGTGGACACGCCTAATAGGATTGGTAAGAGACAAGTAAGTATTATAAGTATTCGGTTAACGATTGAGGTAGGATTATTATTATGACTATTATTATTTCTCTGCTAAATACTTTAAGCCTCCATTGTTGACTTATCTTGAAACATTCTCTTACTATTATACCAGAGAAGTCCACCAACGGCCCAAGCCGTCAGGACTCTTGTGCAGACATTCTCTTCAGACCAATGGTTGAACATGCCTAGTATTTAATAGTAATCTTTTTTCAAACAAAAAGGAGTTTACATGGCAACTTCACAGTCACACCAGAGTTAGGATAATTCACGATGACCGGCCCCTTCACTAACTTGTCGGGAGACGAATATAGACCAGGATCACCGTCTCCAGGAAATCTTCGATAAGAAAAGGCACTCGATATCTAGTAGGAGGAGCTAGACAAACAGTACAAAGATTTAGACAAGGCGAGACATGATCTCCTGAGCCAGAGAGGCTCGGCCTCCAACTCAGACCATCGTGACCAAGGCGGGATGGTAGACACCATGAACATCGCCGTGACAGGGAGACCGCTTGCTCCCTATTTATCCACACTGAAGATCCTAGGAAACGGACGAGATCACCCTCGAGAAAAGACCAGGAAGATAGGAACCAAATGCACAACAAGGGAAGCCATACGGGGGAATCCTCACCTAAAAGAGCCCTGGACAAATACTACGGAACAAAGAAAACTCGGGCTTCCACATTCTCAAAGGAATTGGCAGAAGCCAAGATTGACGGGAGTCCTAAGGTTCCCCTACCTTAAAGATGTACGATGAGACGGGTGATCCCCATGATCACATTTTCTCCTTTAAGCAAGTCATGCAATTTCACAGCCACAGAACAAAGGCGATGTACCATCTCTTCTTGTCCACCCTAAAGAATACGGCCAAGGAATGGGTCATCTCCCTTCCCCCTGGTTCTATTAATTCATAGGAAGAACTGCAGGAGCAGTTTCATACGCGTTTCGAAAGTAATAAGACACAGGCCAGGATGATAACGTCTCTCTTTAAAGTGAAACAAAGGCCGAAAACGAAACCCTTTGACAATACATCAAAAGATTCAGAGAGGTAGTGGTTGATATTAACGAAATAGACCTAAAGCAAGTAATCCACTTCTTGACTATGGGATTGAACGTAGATAAATCTAGCAGGTTGATCGAAGAGATCATCTCCAAAGCACCCGCGTCCTTATGTGAAGCTTACGAGAAAGTGGACAAATTCGTAAAGCAGAAGCACTCGCCAATCTTCGGGATTCTTCGTAAAGCACAGGTGATTTTCACCAAAGAGATCGCGGATGTGATGATGCCGATAAGAAATCCAATGGCAAAAAGGGAAATGAAAAAAGGGACTCTAATGATAATCGGCAACATAAAAACAATGGCTTGAAGGAACGAGAGAACAAAAACAACGATAAGGATTACACTCCCCTAAACAACAACAAAATCAATATTGTTAAAGAAATTAAAAACTAACCTTTCTATGAGAGACCTCCAAAGATCTGAGTTTTTGCTAGACAGAAGAATGGAAACAAATATTGTACGTATCATGAAACAAAAGGGACATGACACTGAAGATTGCTACCAATTAAAGGATTCTTAAAGAAGGAGATACATAATGGTAATCTGGACTATTATGTTGCAGAACACTATAAGCCATCACCCTTCGACCGGATTGCGCCGCCACCCTCCTCATTGGGGGTAATGGGTGTTGTTGATGTTATATCTGGAGGATCAATATCCGCCCTATCTAACAGAAAAAGAAAGGATTTTGCAATAGAAGTCCATCAGCTGTCCGACAAACAACGGGAAGTCAAAACAGACCCCATCACTTTCTCCGATGAAGATTACCCCTCGAGGATGGAGACACCCCATCAAGACGCCCTAGTCATTACAGCACATGTTGGGACCATGGATTTAAAAAGGATGCTTGTAGACAATAGAAGTTCAATTGACTACACTATAGTCATGCATACAATCGCCTGGACTGGGGGGGGGGCAGGAAACTGGAGATCTGCAACGAGTCTCCTTTATATGGTTTCGGTAATAATTCAGTCCGAATTTTTGGGATGATTAAATTGCTGTGATCTTCGGAACGCCTTCGAAACAAACCTTTATTATGATCAGATCCTACGTAGTTCAGGTGGAAAGCAATTACAACGCCATCTTAAGAAAAACAACCTTATCAGCACTTAGAGCAGTCACTTCGATTCCTCACTTAAAAATGGATTTTCCAATCGAGAACGGGATCGACGAGGCGAGGCAATGGGTGATCAGGATCTATCTCGAAGATGTTATCTCCAAACCATTCAGGCAACTTCCGTAGGGGTCAGTAAGCAGAAAACAACAATGAAGATCGAGCTCAAACCTTTTACGGAATGAAGCATTGAGCCAATTGTGACACCTGCCGAGAAGACTGTGAAAATCCCTTTATTGAGGAAACGACGAAAAAACAGTATAGATCGAGACCAGACTGTATGAGAATATCAGGATCCAGTTGGTCTATTTGTTATGGGAGTACTCAGATATCTTTGCATGGACTCCAGCCGACATGTCAGGGATAGACAAGAATGTGGCTATGCATAAATTAAGTGTCAACCCGAACTCCAAGCTTGTCAAACAGAAACGACGGAACATAGCTTTCGAACGCTAGAAGGTAATTGATGAAGAAATTAATAAACTATTGGCTGCCAATTTTATCTTTGAAATCACTTATCCATAATGGCTCACGTAATGTGGTGCTGGTTAAGAAGCACAACGGGAAGTGGTGGATGTTTATAAACTACACAGACTTAAATAAAACATGTCCCAAAGATTATTATCCTATCCTAAGAATCGACTAATTGACAAACTCTACCTCGGGCACTGTGATGAGCTTCCTCGATGTTTTATCCAGGTATAATCAAATTGTCATGCATGAAAATGACATCCCGAAGACGCCCTTCATCACTTATTGAACCATCTATTCCTATAAAGTCATGTCCTTTGGTCTCATTAATGTTGGAGTCATGATGAACAAAATGTTCAGAGACTAAATCGGGAGAAACATAAAAGTCTATGTTGATGATATGATCGTCCAAAGAATGAATGAAGAAGACCATCTATCTGACCTTAGAAAATGTTTCGAGAATGTCAGATTCTATAACATGAGACTTAACCCCACTAAATGCACTTTTGGCCTCAAGTCAAATAAATTCTTGAGATATATGATTAGCCGAAAAGAGATAGAGACAATAAACTCAACAAACGTGAGAATGGATTCTTAATTTCACGTATATCGAGTGACAGGTGTTAAACAATTAATGTTAACGCCAATTTATTATATTAAAAACTAATTTAACTAATGAAAGAAATACTAAAAATATTAAAAAACAATGTTCATGTCATTAACATTTCACAGTACATACATACTAAACTAAATAACGATTCAATCTGAAGTTACTTTGATTGGTTTTACTAAGGTAGTGGTGGAAAGTGACGGTAATCATGTGATTTCTCGATCACATAAATCATGTTATGATCTTTTTAAGTTGGGTTTAATTATTATTGATTGTCTATAATTAAAGGAAAGGTTCGAGAGTGTTTATTTTTCGCATGTGCATCGTGATGAAAAATCGTGAGTTGGCAATTTTAACTAGATCATCTGTTTTTTCTTTTCATTTGTATTGGATTGAGGAAGTGTCTAAGTGTATATTTCCTCTTGTTATGGATGATTTGCAAGCTTAATGATATTTTAATTTATTTGTTAAAGTATCGCGTGATAGTAAAATCTAACATCGAACCATAAGAAAAGATATTAAGGACATATGTGCTTTAATGAACTATAGATCTAATAAGTTAACCTTTTAAGTCAAAGTATGATTTTAGATGAGTATATATGGACTGAATATTTTCAACAATTGGTATCAGAACTATGACTTTGTGCTTGGATCATAGATATGATATGAATTAATTAAATAATTCATTAAGCAAGTGGTGTGGTGGACTCTTCTCATAAAAAACTCTTAGTTAACTCTTGATAAAAGATATTGAAGAGTGTGGGAGGAGAAATGTGATGAGTTGTGCTCAAGTAAAAGATATTAAGAGATAATCTCATCAGATAATGAAGATATCTCTATTTTTTGGTTTAATAATTTTTTTTTTCTTTTGTGAATTTTATTTTTTTCAATGCGATTATCATTTCTTGAGAGATTTTGTTTTCTCTGTTTGAGAAATTTTGTTTTTTTCATTTGGGAGATTTTTTTTAGTATATAAATTATTGAAAATAAATTATTCAAATTTGAATGTGACGTTCTTGTGATAATTTGTTTTTCTGTTGCCTGTATAGGCTCTATTAAAGAACAGTCCAAATATGTGTATTTTATTATTATTTTGAAAATATGAGTTTATTTAAGAAGTTTGTATGGTATTAACTAGCGTTGTTGCTATAATTAACTCTTCTTTTTTTTTTTTCTAATTATCCATTATTTTATTTTTAAAAATTATTATTTCAATTTTGTTATTGTAATTCTATTATTTTTTATAACATATTATTATTTTAATATGTTTTAATCTTTAAAACGATTAGATCAAAAACTTTAAAACTTTAAGAATTAAAAAATAAAAAGTTAGGTCAAAAGCAATCAAAATTTTAATTTTAAACCCACTTTCATTGAATTGTAGAATTTTACACCGATATTAAATCCTAAGATTTCACGCTTGTACCAATCGTATAAAATGGTTTCCAAAATTTATCAATATTATCTTCAAAAGTTTTTATTTTTTTGGATTAAAATTATATTGAGAAGTTGTTCACGTGCTTGAATTTCTTACGTAAGGTCCAAATAAAGGAGTGTTTTTATTAGTATTATTATATGTACAAGTAAAATAGAAAAAAGAAATAACATCCACCACGGTTTTGTCCAATTAAAATGTAGCATGGCCATAAAATACAGAGGACAAAGCCAGGAGGCCGAGTCTGACAGCATACTCTTGTTAAAGATGAATTCACTAATGCCTATATTGTTCCATTGATTTCATCCCCAATTTTATTTTTTTTAAATACAAATAAATGTTCCGATCTCTCTCCTTACGCCCTCCTCTTTCCCCTTCCAATCTCTCTCCTAAACTCCAATTTCTTTCTCTAATTTCAAACACCAAGCTTCGATCACAAATGGGTTCATCTTACACGACGTCATCTCATCCCTCCAGGCTCCTTTTTCGCCAGCTCTTTGAGAAGGAATCATCTACTTATACTTACCTTCTTGCCGATGCTTCTCACCCTGAAAAGCCCGCTCTGGTTCGGTTCTTAATTCCTTACCTATTAGTATTCTTTAATTTTGATATTATTATTTTGGTTTAATTGAGTTTGTTGTTTACTTTGATGCTAATTTAGGATAAGGAATTGATAATTGACCTCAATTATGAATTTCCCTTTGGTGGTTATGGGAATTTGAAGCTCAACAGTTCAGTGTTTTAGAGAGCTCAACAGCTCAGTGTTTTAGAGAGCCATAAGTTAACTAATATATAAATACAGTGTTGACTCGCAGAGAAAACACGATTTCCTGTATGTTAATATTATATTAGTTCATTGTCTAATTTATTATAAAGTTAATTTCATATTAATCGGATCCGTCCTTTATACCCTAAACAAAATTTTGTACTTTAAATTGTTAAATAACTTCAGGTGGAGACGTGGAGTTGAAAATTTTGTCGTATTTTAGACTTTTGAGGCTATGTAACAGTGTTGACCACTTGACTATGCTGACTTCTTTAATTTGAATTTGAAAGGTTTGTTATCTAATTAATGGATTGATATTTGTATTATATCTCCCGATGATTACTATCAGTGTCATATTTATGTTTATCTAAGGTCAACTAGGAATAGCAAATCCATATCTATAAAGATTTATTTTTCTAGACAGTCCCAATGGACAAGAATTTTATTGATCAAATGCATCAAATGCATCAGAAGCTACAATGTGATTAATACAATTAAGAGCCTCCCCCATCCAATATGATTTAACAGAAACATTATAAGAGAGGGCCAAACCGGGTAAAGCATGAGCTAGTCTATTACCCTCCCGCTTAACATGAACATAAGAACAAGATAAACAGAACTTTTCGAGTTAGCGACAATCAGCAACCGACAAACCTGAAAGATCACTATTTTTAGTCTTCAATCTGGAAATTACTCGAAGGCTATCTCTCTCAAAATAACAGTATCAAACCCCTTGTTCTTCGTAAATATCATCTCTCTCAAAATAGCTTGAGCTTCTGCACATTCGACTGACAGCCGCCCTTGTAATTTCTTTATTCCAGCACCTAATACCTCCCCATTATTGTTACGGACCACAAATACAATGCCTGCATACTTTGAACCTTTAAAGCTTGCATTACAATTGACTTTAACTGCCCCGCTAGGAGGCCTGGACCACACACATGGAGATCTTGCCATAATACCCACATTATTAGATGATGAATTGTATCTCACACTTCGAAAATCAAGCAAAAGTTTATAAGCAGTATTCACGTATTATAGGATTTGTTCAACCTGCCTACCATGTACAACATCATTTCTGTAGTTCCAAATAGACCATGCTACCATGATTAAGGACTGTAATTGCTCCCTGTCCGAATGATTCATTATATTAGCAACCCCCTCTATAACTGTAGGTACCATCACTTTTTGATTCCTCAAGCCAAGAGGACATGAACACACCAAGCTGTTAATGCATAAGGGCAAAGAAATAGAACATGAACAGTGGTTTTGACTCATTTACACAACAAGGGCGCATATCATGAACCTCAATACCTCTCCTACATAAATTATTTTAAATGGGAAGTAAATTCCTACATGCACTCCAGAAAAAATGCTTGATTTTGGGAGGGATTTGCAGATGCCACATCAATTAGGTAGTCAAATTTGTAGCATATATATATGCTTTATATGTTTGTTGGTTGCTGACTTCTGCAGTTGGTTGACCCGGTAGACATGACAACTGAAAGGGATCTTTCTCTTATTAAAGATCTGGGTTTAAAGCTTATCTATGCTTTAAACACCCATGTACATGCTGATCATGTGACTGGGACTGGCCTAATTAAGGTTACTCCTGGCTTTGTTTCATCCACTTATTTTGTAGTTGAATTCTTAGCAGTTTGTTAATTTATTATTTTGACACTGCTCATGTAGAGTAAGGTCCCTGGTGTGAAATCTGTCATTTCTAAAGCAAGCAATGCTAAAGCTGATCTTTTGGTTGAACCTGGTGACAAAATCTATTTTGGTGATCTTTTCTTGGAGGTAAGCAAACATGTTCTTGTACGAAATGTATTCCCCCCTCCCCCTCCCGGTGCCCATCGGAAATAAGTTGACTGTTGTGCTGTGATTGCTAAGTCAAGTTGCAGAGTGTTATATTTTTGTGGTTCACTTTATTCAGTGTTACTTAATCAGATGCTTGGGGATGGTTTTTTCTTACAAAAGATGAAACGCATACCATATTTAGGCAATGCTTTATTAAAAACTAAATTATATTGTAACAAACAGTAAATAACCTTTATCTCATAAAAGCAAATATATAAAGAATATGTTCAGTTTCATTTTATGATAAATATTGAAGTCAAATATTGATGCAATGTTGTGATAATAATTACAGTAGTGGAAGATTCAGAGATCTTAAATTGATCAAAACTTAAGCATACAACTATATGTATGACCTTTAAAGTTATAAATATAAGCTCAGAAACAGGGAGACAAGTAACCAGATATTGGTAGGTTTAGGTTTGTAAAATCGTAGTAGGGAGAATTAACAACAAAATGGAAATCGCTATGGAATTTGAACTCGACTGCGATAACCATAGCACTTGGATATAGATAATATCAAAAGTTTGTGCATTATCATACCAATTCCATACCAAACTTAATGATTATTATTTTATTTTATTAGAATCATGGGTGTCAAAACATCTTAGAGCATTCAACTCAGCCCACGAGTACTCGTCCCCCACAAGAGTCATTCACCTGTCAAATCCAAGCATAAGCTTGTGTGGGTACAGTTTGGAGTTGGCAAGATTTGATTATGCGATCTCCCATTATTACGGTGGATCACATGCCACCGAATCAACCCCATAAGTTTTAGTTACACAGTTAATTCTGGCATCTGCCAGAATGCCCTCTGTTCTACATAAATGGCTTGATATTCAATTAACCCATTTAACAACAACAGCCTACTAAGTGGGGCTATATTGTGGTGGGTTCTACCCTGTAGCTTCATGCCTTTTTTTCGCTGTTTTATACCTATTAGAATGACTGATTGAAAGTTTTCTAAAAGAAATTAAAACTTTTGTATCTTTCAATAGGTACCTTTAAGTTAATCGTACAAAGATCATGAATGTTTGCATGCAGCCATGCACATGCACTTCAAACTTTTAAGCTCTTCAATTCACAATTTTAAATTAACTTCCTAAAAGCCTTTTATGTTAAATGCAGGTTCGTGGTACTCCAGGTCATACATTAGGTTGTGTTACATATGTTACAGGAGATGGACCTAATCAGCCTCAACCAAGGATGGCTTTCACGGGTGATGCTCTATTGATACGCGGATGTGGGAGAACAGATTTTCAGGTATAGTTGCTTGAAAAGAACTCTCTTACTCTTTTGATTTTTAAGTGTAATATGTAATTGTTTTGAATATTAGTGCATTTTTAAACATTCTTGGTAGAAGAATTATACATCTCTATCATTTATGTGGTATTAGAATGGGGTGGCTAGGGCCGCTAGTCATGGACTGTTGATTATCTTGTTGGTTTCTTAAGTGTCAGATATTAGTGGACAGTTTAGAAATGGATGTGCTTTTTTAGGTTAGACATGGACTGTTGGTTTGAGTGTCCAACATAGCGTCTGATATGAAAGTAATGAAGTATGATACCTAATTTAATTTCAACATTATTGCAGGGTGGGAGTTCTGAGCAGCTATATAAGTCGGTGCATTCACAGGTAAGGACGTAAAAATAGTATGTTTTAATTTGTAGAAAACGGAATAGGAAACTCTGAATAATATATCATGAATCTTTCCTTACCAGATCTTTACATTGCCCATGGACACATTGGTGTATCCTGCTCATGACTACAAAGGGTTCACTGTAAGACTACATCTGATGCCTTCTATTTCTTGGATAATCAATGTTAAAGTAGCTTCTCATTAGATCTTATCATTTCCAGGCTAGTACTGTGGGAGAGGAGATGCAATATAATGCTCGCCTTACAAAAGATGAGGTGATTCTCCATATGCGAAGTGTATTTCATCTTGTAAATAAAGCATCGTACCGATCTTGGCCGTGTGCATATATAAAGCAAAAATAACCCTCGAACCTGGTTCTTTCTGGTATTTTGCAATCTAGATCCGAAAACTGGTTCTTCAAAATGTAAAACCAGGTTCTTCATTTCATTATTTCTTAGAAAAGAATTCCAATACCATAACTTACCTATTAAAGAAGATATTTCTAAAAAAGTTAGCTTCCTTGAAATCATCTTTATTTTAAAATCGACCTGTTCTTCTCCTAGGAGATAGCTTCCTATCATGCTTGATAGAAAGTATGTAGATGACATAATTTTCTTCATGTATTCTTTCCTAAGGGGAGTCCTGTTTCTGAAATTGATGGTTTATCAAAACCGTTTCTGACATTGATGAACTTTGTCATATTCCAAGAGCATTGCAAAGCTTGTTAAGATAACAAATGATGATATTTTATAATTCTAAATTGTTAATTTTTTTTTATTTAAAATAAAAAATCTGTTCTGAATATTATCAATTTTTAGCATATCTTAATACTGTTTCAACTTCTTCTAATCTTTTTATTATAATTTACTTGAATTATGGAAAACTTTTTCTTGCAGGAAACTTTCAAGAATATCATGGAAAGTAAGTACTTACCATTCATCAACTTCTGCTAGCTAATATTACATATATACGTTCTATATGCACTTAGTTTACTCAAAATTTTTAAATTGACAAGCTCATACTTATCTGAACAGACTTGAAGTTGTCGTATCCTAAGATGATTGACGTAGCAGTTCCCGCAAATATGGTTTGTGGGTTGCAAGAACTGAGTTCAAAAGCATGCATCTGAATTCCAAAAGCCTGCTAATACTGTAGATGGACTCTCTCATGTCTCCTGAATAAATTTGATCCTAATGTAGAACAGTGTTTATATGTAAAATTGATGAAAGTGTGAACTTTTGGGCGAAAAGATGTGAATAAAATGGCACCAACTAGAAGATATTCATATGATCAAATGTAGTAACATGTTGCTTTCACCATAATGGTGAAACTTGTACTGATCAAACAAACTGCTTAAATAAAGATGATCATCTGCCCCTCCCGGGGTCAGTTGTTTGTGTAATGCCGTCTCTACCTTGGCCAAGGTTAAATTTTGTACAAAATAAATGAATTGAAATAATTTTGACATATTCCACATGCAATTTGATATTCTTATATGATCTACTTTCGTATGAAGATGAGATCTACCTTATTCTCATAAAAGGGAACGGAAATACTAAAAATAGTTGTGTTTCGTAATTTTAATATGCACAAATGGTAAAGGAAAGTTATTGTGTTTGTAAATTTGGAAAGGTACATATGTCCATCTTTCGTTGTGATGACTCCTAAGAGCATTAGGTCCACGTTTTTTGATTGCAAGTCTTAAATTCTTTTTATTTTCACTTGTATTCTCGAGATTGAATTCTTGTGATTCTTTTTTATGTTCTTTTATAACTTTTCATTGTTTTCACTAGTCGCACTTGCGAATCAATTGATTGTCATTATAAACCCTATTCTATCTTGTCCATAGAATTTATCAGGAAATCTTGAAAAACAAAAATACAAAATAGACAATCATAACCCATAAAGGTCTATATAGAGAACGTGTGCTAGATCAAGATCAAGTCTACCCCATGGCCATAGGGCATGGCATGGCATGGCAAAGAAAATCGAGCTGGGGTCTAGCTAGGTAGAGGTTTCTTTTTCAACAGAAACTGGTTGCACTAACTGTCACAACCCCTTTTTTAGATGAGAAAATGATGATTGATGAATTTATTCACAATCTTCTCAACGCTCTCACCTCCATTATCAAGTTACAGTTGATTACATTACACCTCTCTCTCTCTCTCTCTCTCTCTCTCTCTCTCTCTATATATATATATATATATATATAACTCTTTTGCTCTTGTAATTGTTTGCATGTCTGAATTTTCTGTCAAATGATATTGTTTTTAGAATTGTGAGTATATATCTAAGCTATTTTATATTGATATAAAGTCATAAAATTATTTTAATAACTCAGAAATTTATTTATTATAAGTTATTATATATAATCCCGAAAGTGTAACTTGAAAACTATTTTTCTAAGTTTGTGTGAAATTTGCAATTCAGGCACCTACATTCAACAATCCATTCGTCTGCCCAAGTGAACATACATCCGGTTTTAAATAATTTTGTTATTTGATAAAAATTGCATAGAGTTTGTTCTCATGCTTATTGAACCCCTTCCGGCTTTTAGTCTGCTTACTTGAATTTCATGGGTGGGTGATGACTGAGGACTGAGGACTGAGGCCCAAGCAACTGGAGATGCGCTTAAGAGAGTTGGGGTTTAAGGGCAATTCCTATAGGTTCGGTTATGGGGGACTTGAAGGAGCTTAGAAAGATGAAAACAGAAGTGATGTCCAAACCCGTCAAAGTCTCCACGTGTTGTGCCATTCCACCACCATATCATCAATAAAATAAAATGATCTGTTATTAGGAAGGACATAGCATGCAGTTACATCAGACTTTATTGATATGTCAATTGATTCTACATTGAAATTAATGGTTTTTGGTGTTTGTCAGCACGCCATTTTCCTCGTGTTTTCCAACCCTAGCTAGGGCCTTAATTGTATGACGACTATGATATTTTTCCCAATGGAGATCTCATGCATCTTTGTCTTCTCATTTTTCAAGATTTGGCATGGACTGCTTACAAATTTATCAATTGTTTAGAGTGTGCTTCAGTCTTATTACTCAATCTGTGGCTCTCATTAGTGAAATAATGTTGTGTTTGGATTAAAAGAATAAAATAAATGAGAGAATAAAATAATTTTAAGTGTATGTTTGGTTATTGGTGGTAGTGGGTAGTATAATATAATGACAAAATTATCACATATATATCCATTTTATTGGATTGAATTTTATTCTACTACCTTCCAGTCCCCAAATAGATTAAAAATCAATGGGATGAAATGAATTTTCATTTCGCTAGAATAATTTATCTTTCAAAATGATAATCAAATACATTATTTCTTTCTTTATTTCATTCATTCCATCTAAACTTAAGATAAAGAGATTTGTTGAAATATATGAGAAGAACTTATTAGTATATACGTTTGTCATATATATTCTTATCTAATTTTATCAACAAAACAAAAGACTGAATATTATGTATTGAAGAATAATAAAAACTTACAGAAACACGGGTTATTAATTACCCACACTATTTTCAAACGGGCGCTTAATAATAACAGATCATTTTCTTTCATATATAGAATATTTTATTTCCACATAAGATTTTGTTGATTCTATTATAATAGAATTAATTTAAAAATTCGTATAAAGTATATGTGGATGTATATGATGATGACGATATCATGAGTCAGAGTAATATAATTATAATAATTAATGAAATTTAAACAAAAAATTATTCAAATTTAAGTTTCATATTCACCCTTAAAATAGTGGTTATTAATTTTCACTATTCTCCCTTAAATAATATAGATGATAATATTAAGAATTTAAAATATTTTATGCAAAATAATGTATTAAATGATATAAAATTATTACGTGCATATTTTTTTTGTGATATGACTATATTATATCATTTGTGCACATCTGATAAAACAAATTAGATTTATAAAATTAACCTTATCAAAATCTAACATTGAAAAGGACAAATTCTAATAATAAATTTACTCCACGTAGCAATCGATCTCTAGTCAGATACTCCATCAATTACGTGTAATGACAGTAACTTAATTGTCTGGTTCATCGACATTTTAGGCCATATATTACAATTTGGACAGCAAACATTTGATCTTGAAATTGCTCTATAATTAATTGCTCTATTGTGCGAGTTACAGTAGAATGTAATAATAATATACTCTATGATTAAAAAAATAAATCTTATTTGTAAAATAATACTCTCTTAATTTCTTTTCAATTGACGTTTTAAAAATATATGTGTATATATATATATATATATATTAAAAAGTTTAATTAATATTTTGTCTAATTATTTTGACCTGATTTCAGTATTATTAACGGAGAGGAGGGGTAGTTAGTTTTGTAGTCTTAATTTCACTCCCATTATCCATTGCCCTTAATTCTTCTCCTCCACTAATTTTTTTTTTAATTTGCACAGATCTTCTCTTCATGTGTGGAGTCCAATATAAATTACTCAAAATGCCCATAAAAGAATGGCCACAGACGCATGATGTTTTATTATCAATATATATGGTGCTAAATTAATATTGCATAATAAGCTTAGTTAATTAATTAGCTCGAGGTTGTTGTTATATTAAAAATAAAATGCACGAGTGTTGGCCGTTGGTATCCAAAATATGAATGTCTTTGTGTTTGCAAAAATACCATGCATGCCCTAAGCACTCAAGAAGCCTACTTATGCCATAAAATCTCGTTGACAGAGTTTAATCACCGAGTGATTCTCTCATAATAACCCTCAATAATAGTGGGGGGCACCTGTATGGTCAAGAACAAAAAAAGAAAGAAAGCTACTTATGTTTCATGTACTGCTGCATATTGAATAATGTGTAATATTAAATTATACTTTCTTATAATTTTTTCATTTCTCATTGAAAGGTTTAAGGTAAATCAATCATTCTAACCTCTTATTTTAAAATTTTCTATGCTTTTTTAGTTTATTTTATTTTATTTATTGCATCCATTATTACTAAGAGAGTCACTTCACTGCTCTTTATAGTTTAATTTTTATAATTATTCATTGTGGTATTTTATTTTATTTTTTATAATTAATTATGTGTTTTGTTTGTTTATTTTACTTTTTAAAATATTTTTTATATCATTTGGCTGGTTGAGATACTTGACTTTTTTTATAATTATTTATATCACTTGTCTGACTCAGACAAAGGTTTGATAGTTAATATTAATTTATTGTGAAAAAGGAACGTAATAAATATATTTTACTTTTTCATTTTACTTTTTCAGTTTTATATATATATATATATATATTTGATAATAAAGTATAAAATTGAAGGTGATGAATATCTATCCGAGTATTTATATATATATATATATATTCAAATTGTACATTCAAAAAACACTCGGGTGTAAAATAATACTCATTTCGATCGAGTTTATTTGTCTTAATTTTCTTTTTACCTTGTTTAAATTTATTTGTCCTTTTTCTATTTTAATACTCCATCCGTTTCAAATTATAAAATTATTATTAATTTTTTAAAAGTTAATATGAGATATTTTTAAATTTAAAATTAAAATAATTCATTTAAGTTTTTAAAATAATAAATCTTATAACTATAAGTATTTTTTAAGTAGTTTATATTATTCATAATTGTATTGACATAAATTTAATGAATTCATCTCAATTTTGAGTTTATAAGTGTTTAAAATTGACTTTTCAAAAGTCAATATTTATTTTATAATTTGGAATAAAGGGTTTTTGATCTTATTTTTCCAATATTACCCCACTTAACTTTATAAAAAATTCATTGAAAACTATATGATTAGCATTGAAAAAAAGTAATACTATTAACTTTGACATCGGAAGTAAAACCACACTCCTCCCCCCTCCCCCTCTCCTCCCCTATTTTATAATTCCAAGAAAAAGTTAGAAGATTAATTTATAAAAATAAAAAAAATGATAATAGAGTATTTAAGATGAATAATTTGGAGACAAAATTATTTTCTTAATAGGCTTGTATTTTTAAACTAAGATTAGTAAACTTAGACAGGATCGGAAAAGTAATAAAATGTTTCTCTTTCTTCTCAGTACAACACTTTTTCTCTCCTCGTTTATTATTATTTTACACTTGAATGTGTCCTTAGATATATATTTTGGATGTGTACATAGATATATTCAAATTTATATATCCTCCACTTCCCTGAAATATAAGAATCATTCAAAAAACTCATACAAAAAATAACTTATAAAATAATGTGTCAAAATATAATTAATAAACGATTCACATACATGGGTGGCTCTATTCTCTCTCTAAAGGATTGCCGCAAAGAAACAAAGAGTAAATTGTTTTGTGCCCGTAATTCTAACCCCTTTATATCTATCTATTCTTTCACATTTGCTTTCGAATTAATTGTATAAACATTACAATTACTTAAAGCTCAGAATATTAACTCTAAGAATGCAATGCCCCCCTCTCTAAGTCTCTATAAACATAAATGATGGCTAGTTGTGTGTATTTACGTATATTTGACGTTTTAAGCGGCTCTTATTATTGAACATGATCGTAACACTAGCTAGCAATATATAGTTGGTTTTAAGTGGCTGGCCTATACATATGAAAATATATGAGCATAGCAATGGTAATCACCTCAGTAGCTCTACCAATTGTTTTGGTTAGTATAGTAACATGGGCACTTAAAATAGTAAAAAGGTTGCCGAGAAATGGCTGAGAGTTAGGGTTCAAGGGCAATCAATTCATATAGGTTTATTTATGGGGCCATGAAAGATTTTGCAAGGTTGAGAATGGAAGCAAAATCCAATCCCATCATACTCTCCGGGGATATTTGGCCGCGTGTTTTACCATTCCACCACCATATCATTAATAAGTACGGTATGTACATTAGTTTTAAACCGTACGTTTTAGTAGATTTATACGACTGTTTATAACCTAAAATTCTTTAAAAAATTGAATATAATAAAATTAAATTTATTGTAAATTTTTAGTTGAATCAACAAATTAATTTTATTTTATACATCACTTAGTACAAATGATGTTTGAGCATCACTAGTTAGAACATTAACATTTATACAACAATAGGTAAAAGAAAAACAAAAAATACATATTTTGATATATTAAATTTAGAGTATTATTACTTAAAAATATTATTTTTAAGTATACAAGTATCTAAATCGATAAGAGTACGTGGTAATAATTTTGTCTATCTCTTTACACTCGTATGAATTAGACTTGCGTAGTTTTTATTCTAACTAAATAAAATTCATCTTTCATCATAAAATTAGAATGGGATAAAATAGAGTTATTTTGGTGATTTATGTCCGATTAGTTGGTTTAAATTCTTGTTTTTATAAATAATAATAATAATAATAATTATAATAATAAATATAACAACAACAACAACGATAACAATAACAATAACAATAACAATAACAATAATAATAATAATAATAATAATGAGGTTGAACATTATGGACCCAGTGGTAATGAAAGAGATATATTCAAGGCCGTATGAGTTTCAAAAAGTACACCCAGATCCAGTTGGTGACGTCGTTGTTGGTGGGCTCTTTATGGTCATTGGTGAAAATATGGACCAAACATCGAAAGATAATTAACCCAGCTTGTCACATGGAGAAATTAAAAGCGAATATTCATTTTTCTTTTGGGGATAGTGTTACTAATTGACAGAATTGTATAGCTTCATTTAGTTCAATAACATAATTTTACTCATTTCCTTTCAATTCAAACATTTTTAGGTTCTTCCCAGTAAAATCTCCGTTAAAGAATTTAATTGATAAAATCTCCGTTAACATAATTAACTATAACTAATTTTTTCCCATCTAAACTAAAGAAGCGAATTTTTCAAATTGAGGTTGAATTAATAGAAGACTGGAGGCTATAAAAATGGGACGAGCTAATAAGGATGACTTGTTGGGTATATTTCTGGAATCCAATTCCAAAGATGTACGAGAAGATGAAGGAATGAGAATGAGTACGGAGGAGTGCAAAATGCTTTTTAACTGCGGGAGCAAATTCAACCTCACGTTTACTTGTTTGGACAATGATTATTTTGAGCGCACACCCTAACTGGCAAGCTCGTGCAAGAGAGGAGGTTTTACAAGTTTTTGGGAACAAAAAGAAGTTGGATTTTGATGGTCTAAATTACCTAAGAATTGTAAGAATTAATGATCTCTCTCTATCTTTTTTCTCTCTTGATTAGGTGTAGAGTCGAGTCTTGTCGAGCAAGACTTTTAACTTACTGAACTCGAGTTCATTTAGAAGTTAAACATGTCGGACTTTAAATAAGTCTAGATTTATCGTACAACTCGACCCGTTTAGTAAACGACTCAAGTTTAAACTAGGGTTAAGTGAATCGAGCTTAGTCTAAGTTAAGCTGGACTTTTATTTAATTTTTTATTAACAAATAAAATTAATTTTAAATGAGCAATACTTACTCAGACTAGATCTAAACAAATTGGATTTAAGTTAGACACCACATTATTCGAGCTTGACTCGTTTAACTAAACAAACAAATAAGTTTGTTTGAAGTCAACTCATTTAACAAGCTCCAGTTAACTTTGAGTCTAATTTATTTGAGCCGAGGCGAGTTGAGCTAGGCTTGCAAACATCTTGTTTCATTTAGAGGTTTAATTCCATGCAAATAAGTAAAAAAAAATTAACGCAACTTTGAAATTTCAGATGACCATGATTTTGAAAGAGGTACTTGGGTAATATCCACCCACAAGTATGGTGATCAGGGCAGTTTCCAAAAAGACAAAGCTAGGAAATATGACTATACCCCCATGGGTACAATTGACCTTGCCAATCATTTTACACCAATACGACCCTCAAAGGGAGACGATGCAAAGGAGTTAAAACCAGAGAGATTTTCTGAAGGAATTTCAAACGCCACAAAGAACGAGAGCCATTCAGTTGGGCACCTAGAATATGCGTCGGACATGCATGACAAATTTGCAATGATGGAAGCCAAAATGGCCATAGCGACGATCCTACAGCGCTTCTCGTTCGATCTCTCTCCGTCTTACATCCATGCTGCTATAACAAAAGAAATTAAACTTCATTAAATATTTACAAGGGTTCCTTATTTGAATGAATAACAGTCCTTGAAATTCTCTACACTTTCCAAAAAGCTTCGTAATTTATCAGAGTACCATTTCTAAACAAAAATGTTGTATTCTCAAGCTAAAAATTAAATAAATGTATCATATTTCTTACAGTAGATTGTGAAGAGTTTTTCTTCCCAGTTTCATATTGCGCATAATTACTACGAACTATAAAGCAACTCCATCTTGGGGAAGAACAATTGAGCACTCAAGCTGTAAAAAAAGGTATACATTTTAAATGCCATCAGGAAAAAAAAAAATAACAACAACAGAATAGCCATCAAGAATAACTTTTTTTACAATCAACCCATTATATCTTTCACATATTCTGGGAACATATCATCAAACACACTGCATTGAGGGAAAGGATCGACTTGGCATGAATTGTGGTGCGAAAAGACCAAGTAATAAATATTAACCTTCAGATTCGATCATTTTTACTTTAATATCCCAATGAAAGTACAGTCTTGTTTTGCTTATTGTCCCAATGATCCAAACCCATCAGGCGGACATAACTGCAAATCAAGGACCATTAGCTGAAGTAGAACTGAAAATTGGAATCGAAGATGTGCCACACTACAACAAAATATATGTGAAACTGAAAACTTTAGAGTCAACCCCCCGGCTGCCGTTTTCTTTAAAAACAAAAACAAGAAAAGAGAAACTCGGTGTAGATTCAACATAGATAATAAAACTAAAAAACTCCTAAAGGATAAATAAATCTTGGTACAGCGAATAAGAGTAATAGAATGGCTACCAAATTTTTGAATTAGGAGGTTTGGTACAGGATTCTTCAAGCAATTAGCAAAGCTGTAGTAGTTGACAAAGCATGGAAGCCATGCACTCCCTTCCCTTTATCTTAATTCATGAATTAATGAATTCCGCTAAACTTACTTGGTCACTAAAGCACCAAAAACTCTATTACTTCACACCCACGTCAAATTTTATTATATATCTAAGTTGTTGGGATGGACTTATACTTCTGCGGGTTCAACTAATAGTCACTACAACAGGGTAGTCGGGGTCTCGCTCAAAAATATATCACAAACTATACTTAATTTTTAGGCTCTCGTTGCCTTAGGATTTAGGAATGGCATAATACTAGAGAAAGGTCCAAACTCCAAATCGTGGATATGGGTGCAGGATATGGATACGGCAAGACATTTATTAATTAATATTGTGTATGTTTGTATATATTTATAAATATCAAATTTAACCTTAATAAATAAAAAACTACTAAAGCTATGATCAATCGAATAGTAAGAAGGCAAAGACAATTAGAAAAGAAAATGATCAATCGAATATAGATTCATCATCTTCAATGACGCAGCAAGTACGTAAACTAAGTCAAAGAACACAACTTAAATTAACCAAAACAAATCGAATACTATTAAATAAGCAAGCAATCATTAAGCTAATGATTCATAAGTCGCAAGCAACCAAGACCAGTAAGTAGGACTCAGAAAGTTTCTGAAATTAACAAAAATCAGAACCCACTAAAGTGTTTCAAAAATTAAAACTAACCCAGCCGCATTCCCACAATATCAGTGATGTATCCTTCCATATCCGGTTTAATTTAAATATTTATTTAAATAATGGATTATAAGTTTGTAACACTCTTCCTAACAAAAAAAAGTGAAGACCACTTTGATAAATTTGAAATTTAATTATAAAACCTAAAAAAAAATACCAAGTGGTAATGTCATTCCCGTATAGGAACAGTGGCCATATTATGTACTTCCTTTTATGACATCCTCGCAAACATCAAGTGCCAATCTATGTTCATGAACATCACATTACTTCCTTATCAAAGTTGCTAAGAACTAAAACCCAATTGAAACAACTTATTTCAACAAGTTATATAGCTTATAGCTTAATCTAAGAAACTTTTTTTTTTTTAAAAAAACTAAAATTTTGTAACCTACTTTGAAAATACTCAAGCTTACAACTTCATTTTTATATTTCAACTAATCAAACCTTATTTTAAAAATGGAGCATACCACAATAGTGATGTCATGTGCTAGTTTAGTGATGTCATAGAATTTGAATAGTTGATGGGCGGGAGTGTTAGTTACAGCTATCGAGGGATTGTGCTGCATATATACAGCCTGTAATGTAGAAGTAGGGTATCTGAAGATTCATTGTAATTATGCTTCTCTCTCAGAATTGTAACTCTGAGTTTCTTGATTCTAATTCCAGAATTCTTCCATTTCTGTTATTTCCATTTTTATTTTCATAAATTCTGATATGTTTTTCTTTTAATCCAATTACATTCATTAGATTGTTCATAACATTTGGTATCAGAGTTATCTTTCCTTGGCCATATTTTCAGTCGAATTTTACTCCATTATTATCAACTTCGACCTTGAATTGATTTTACCCAAAAGAAATCCATCAAATAATGGCGGCAGAACCAGATTTAGCGAAAGTATAGAAGAAGGCCTTCGAAACACGTTTAAGAATTAATGAATAGCCATCACCAACTGCAGAAGACTGTGGAAGATATTGGGGACAGGTTTGGGCATTTACAAAATGCAATGGAGATGATGATGACTAAGTTTCAAAAGGCTGTTAAGGGTAAGTCCACTGCCCATGATAATTCTCAGGAACATTTTCTTGATACTCCTAGACAGAATGATGATGGAATGAATAGGGAAAATCAAACTGGTAGTAACCCTAATAGAGCAATTATTCCTAAGTTTGAATTTCCAGTTTTCGATGTCTTGAATATAAAAAATTGGGTGATGAGGTGTGAGTATTTCTTTCAATTTTATCCCATGAATGATGAACTAAAAGCTAAGAGTGTAGCACTAAATTTAGAAGGGGAGGCTGGATCATGATTTTTGGCCTATTAGAAATCTAATTTGGGAATTTCTTGGAATCAGTTTGTGGAGGATGTTGAAATTAGGTTTGGGCAATCTTATTGTAGTAATGAGTTGCCTGAGTTTAATAGGCTACAACAGACAACTACTGTTATCAGAAGAAATTTGAGTTTCTTAGATCATTGGTAGAAGCTGATAACCCAGGCCTAACAGAAGGGTATTTTGTCAAGTGTTTCATAACCCCAGCCGGTCCGAGCCAGGTTTAAAACATTGCTTCTGTAGCGTACAAAAATAATTGTATGTTTCATTCAGTAAGGTGAATCTTTAAAATGGATGTGTTTTATACACAACTATTAGGAGCTGCTAAAAGAATAGCTCTTTATGAATCTAAGCCAATCACAACCAGCTTTTCCATTGTCATCTTGCTGTAGCCAGAACTTATTGTAGTGATCAAAGCTCCTACTTGAAACCCTCTCCTTCTTGCTCTGAAATTTTGCAGCGAATGGCTTAGATGTCAAGCATTTGCTTTTACCTCAAAGTCTTGTCTAGTCAATTCTCTCAAGATTATACCTCACCATTCCCTCGAGAGCCAGTTGAAAGGCACTTTGAGGAAGGCATTGTAGACTTTGGATCGCTAGATCAGCTTTCTCTTTTGCTAAATCCAGGGCTCTCTCAATTCCCCCACAGCTCTTGACTAATTCAATGGCCTCATCGAGGGAACCAGTCTCACAAAATTCTGATTCAATGATTTCCCGTAGTTTTGGTACTTTCTCGAGTGCAAAAATCACTGGTGCAGTCAAGTTCCCTTTTGCCAGGTCACTTCCTGCTGGCTTCCCCAGTTGCTCTGCTGACTGAGTGAAATCCAATATGTCGTCAACAACTTGGAAGGATAGACCGAGGTTCTTACCATATTGATACATATGCTCACTGATATCACTGTCAACCCCACTAAAAATGGCAGCTCCTTTTGTGCTAGCCGCAATCAAAGAAGCTGTTTTGTAGTAGCTTTTGATCAAATACTCGCCAAGTTCTACGTTGCAGTCAAACAAGCTGGATGCCTGCTTTATTTCACCACTTGCAAAATCTTTAATAACCTGCCATCATATCCAAGGAATTTAGACATGCAAGATAAAATAGATGAGTATCACATGCATTTTCTCTTCAATTTTTTCTTTTTTTAAAATAAAGGTGATTAGAAAACACATGGCGTGTTTAGTTCAAAAGATCATTACTAATCATGTTTCGATTTCAAGAGGATTTAGTATGTAAAACAGAAAAAGAGTAAAGGAGATGTGACATACTTGGCTGATGAGCTTTATGACTTCAAGGTTTTCCAGATTAGCCAGGTACCATGATGACTGTGCAAACATGAAATCCCCTGCCAACACAGCAACTCGAGTGCCGTACAGTTGATGAACGGTTTCCTGTCCTGCATATAAACAAGTTAAGAGAGGTAACTAAAAGGTGGTGGGTTACTCATTAACTAACCAAAAAGATAGTGAACAATCAAGATTTAGTAATGGTGTATACACTTCATAAAAGCACCTAGTTAGTGAATGCCTTTTCATCTTAGACTAAGTTATCAATATTGTCATTATTGAAGGTTCACTTGAAGAGCTCTATCTAGATTCTCTCTCTCCCTCTCTCTGTGTCTGTCTATAGCTATATCTATATATATATACAATATTCACATGTAGGTCTGAACAGATTATATACACAATTAAATTCAGTATAGAGAAAGATAAAAATTTGAACAAGGCATTCCTTCATGAAGAATCATCTCTCTTATAGGCTAAAACCTCCACCTTAATCTGGCCAAGACATGGACTAATCCAATAGCACCTTTTTTGTTTTGCTAAATAGGACACATTTAAAACTTAAACAGGCTCAATTGCCAACTAGGCTTTAGCATTTATTATGCAGCTCCAAAGTAAAGAACCAAAAAATCTCATTAGTTTGCTAATAACATCACTAATAGGAGAGGAAAAAAAATGTAAAATTCAATTTCTGTTGCAAATATCATTATATTTTGGTGAGAACTGAAAGCTGCATATACTTTGACCGGAACCTAAGAAACAACACAAAGATCTCAACAGCATCTTACATGTATCTAAAGACTAAAGTCATACCTCTCCGCATGTCACTTTCATCCAGTACATCATCATGTATCAAGCTTGCAGTATGAATCATTTCAATGATCTCTGCCAAACGTCTATGCTCTTTAGTAAGTTCACTGAATTAGAAAAACATGTGTGATGAATGATGAATCAGTTAGTTGAATTTCTAAGAATGTTGCAAACAAAGAACACTGGATGATGCTCACTTCAAGCCAACAAATTCTGCAGTGGCTCTTGACACTAGGAAGACCAAGGCTGGTCTCATCCTCTTTCCACCGGCACTAAAGATCTGCTCAGCAGCAGACATCAAAACTGGATTTTCTGTACCAACAATCTAGCAGATGAACTTCATTAGATACACAATCTACAGCTTGGAAAGACTATTCTGACAAATAAATTAAAGAACTCTGAAGATTTGGAACAAAATTTCATTAAGAGGCACTTTTGCATTGGATGCGGATGAAACACAATGAAGCTATTTGTACAGTAACATAAGGTGTTCAGAACTGAATATAACTGATAAAAGCACGGGGTAGCAGTGCCAGTTACAGTGATGCCACTATTAATCTTGATGGAAAAAGGAGGCAGTTTGGTACAGCTAAAAATAGGGTAACTGCTAGCAACTTTTGTGTTGATACCAAAGTCTCTGGTGCAATGATATTACAATAACTTTTATAATTAAATATCTTAATGGTGAAATCATAATCAGCATCCGCCACTCAAAGTCACCCTCTCGGAATCATCACCCCCATACCACAAACATCTATAAATATACGTATATTGACAGCGAGAGATGTAACGGCAGAAGTAGACTGTACAGCTCTTTAGTAGATGGACCTTGTCTATAAGAGTGCCAGTCAAAGATTAAATTGAATAAAAGAAACCACTAACTAGATATATCTTTTGACAAGTTTGTGGAAACCTTTTTATAAAGTCGAAGATGAAGTGTTAAGATTAAGAAACTTGTCCTGCACCAATGCTCTATGGCTGTGTTCATCATCCTCCCTTCATTCGAGACAGTCATCACTAGCTCTCGTGTAGATTCCTCATGGTCATTCCCACCACAACAGGCATCATCCCATAACTTAAACTATGATTTGTTTAATGGTAATATCTCAACTAAATGTACAGTACAAATGCTGCTACTGCCACTCTCAAAGCGTCAACCACTAGTGTCCCTTACCTTGAATCTGTCCTCACCTTTTTCCATTTATAATTCAGCTGCCACTTTAGCATCAGCAATCATCACCACTGCTGGCACAACCAAACCACTGCCACATATACTTTCTCAAAATCAACTAAAAGTCCATTTTCTCACAAAGTTAAAACAAGCTTTTAAATTTGGCTATTAATTACATTCCCATTAATGAAAAAAAATACATTAAAAAGATTTAAAACCATAAATACACAAAGCCAAAGAAATAGCTCCATTCTGTCCAAGAGTATATTCAGTAAGCTAACTACTGATGTGAATCATCAAGTGGTGGAGCTCAGCTATGTGAATCTTGTGATTCAATTAGCCTAAAGCAAAAAATTAATTAGGCTGAATCATATGCTATTACATATTTCTTTCCCAATGAATTGGTATTTCCCCTCAGCCTGACAACATTCTTACAGTTCACCAGACCACTCTTCCTCACTATTACAGTTATTGATGCAAATAATCACGTAAACTTATCTAAATCAGTGTCTTATCAGTTATCACTTATATTTCATGATAAAATTAAATTACAGAACTCAATATATATATCAAAGCTAATAGTAAAAGCAAAATGAGAATTTTTACTGGATACTCACCAACTGTAAATTATTATTCAATGTCAGGAGGTCCCTGGCAACAACTTCAAACAAATTCACTAGTGAAATTGGGCTTCTTGGCTCTGTCTTCAGTTCCAATACTGGTGGAGGAACTGGTGCAACCCCAATGAGACCATAACTATTAGAATTTAGAACTATAGTCACAAGGATTAAAACTCAAAATCAGACAACACAAAGTATCCAATTAAAATTGAGTGAATACAAAACAAATAAAAAACCAAGCTAAGCTTGAATAGAGAAAGTACCATTGACAAAAGCCTCTGGGGTTTTCGTTGGAAGAACACGACACCTAGCAATGTCCCGCCGGAAACTCAACAATTTCCAAGCCCCATAGCCATTTTTGACACTCCTAAACGCGCCCTTTGAACCATTTTTCACCAAATATCTATGAATTGAAGCATTAGAAGAACACCCACAAGCCACCAAGTCAGGGCCAGTTCGACCAAACTCAAGATTATGGCATGTCATTGACATCATCCTCTACAATCAAACCCAATAGGTCCAACTCTACAATACCCAGATACTTAAAGCGCCAAATTTCTCCCTCAAATCAAAAACCCAAATAATAAAAATACTCAATTTCTCAAACAACAAATACCCACCAAGTATAAACCCGTTTCAAGAATTTGAAAACTAGATGAAAGAATTACATATAATACTAGGACTTTAAAAGGGATAAAGAATGTGAAATGCGCACTCAATTTGGAAGCTATTATCTCCACAGAGACCTGGCAAGTTGAAGTTACAAGCAACTAAGCCAGACAGAGATGTACCAAGAATTGAGTGGATCCAAAACGCCCACATGATTTTGATCTTCTTTCCCATTTCATGACGGGGAGTTTATCAAGGGGGAAAAAAGATATAAAAAATGGACACCCATATTTTGGACAGTCTGTTTAGCAGGAGTAATTATTTGGTGATCCGGAATTATTTTATTTATATATGGTTATTTTATTATTTAAAATAAATTATTTTATTTTAAATATTAAAATACTAATATATAAGTAATTTTATATAACAAAACACAATTAATTTTGAATTTTTAAAAATTTCTGATCACCTTAATAAATGATCAAGATCGTTTAAAATTTAAGATAAATCTAACCCTTCATTATATTCTCTTTAACTTCGACAATCTTTTATTTTTATTTTTTTTTATATACGTAGTGTCAGAGGTACGAATAATACCGATTAATATAAGATATTACGTAATAAATATTTAAGAAATATTTAATAATTTTTCGTTTACTCTACTAGAGCGAGTTTTAGAGGCTGGAAATGAGATGATCTCACCTTATCTAGCGGCCAAATCTTTTTGTGTTAGGTTCTACTATCTTTTTGTAATTCTAAAAGGTTTTGCTGTTTACACATTCGTAGAGGATGGTCTTTCGCGTTGGTGGTCGATTGGGCGCCAGGAAAGGTTATATATTTCGTGTGCGTGTATAGATGCAACGTGTATGATGATTATTGATTTTTTTGACCTTAATAAATTAATATTATCAAAATAAAAATAATACTATCAAAAGATATATATTTTTAAATTTATTTTAATAGCTTAATATTATAAATAGTATTTATTTTTATGACAGCAATATTTTCAGTTAGAACCGTCTATTAAAATTGATATTGTTTTTTTTATTATTAAAATTTATCAGTATTAAATAAAACTCCTATTTGGGGATGGCAGTGGGTCAAGACCGAGTTAAATTGCACCCTTACCCGAAGTTTACGGATTCAGGTTTCAGTACTACCCGAGAGTTTGCAATATTCCTAAATTTAGATCCCAATTTGATTTTTTTTATTTATTTTTATCATTGTTTGAGTTTGTATTTCTTTTATATCGTGATGCTTTCTTTTTTCTTTAGTGTGATGTGTGATTTGATTTTATATTAAGATATTATTATTGTTGATTATAAAATTCGTTTATACTTGTAATTATATATTTTTAACTAAGCAACGACTTTTAAGAAAAAAATTATCCTTTTAAATATATCTCACATTTAATAAAAATATAGTAGTGCATATTTCACATTTGTTAGAAATATAATATTGTATCTCTCATGTTTGTTAGAAGGTGCCATAATAATGTTCAATTTATCTGAAATATCAATAATGTCATATTAGGAAGAATGGTCATATGTACAAATTATACATAAAAATTTGTGTACATAAAATGTGTAAAAAAAAATTAAATAGAAGGCCCCACTTCCAAATGAAATAGGAATTTCATGTTAGTTTTTAATTAAAATTAAAAATATATCTTTAATTTTAAAAACAAACTAAAAAGAAGGGCACTTTTGTACTTTTATAATTTTGCAAGGAGCTGCATTTGGGGGCGACATGGTTAATTCAGTGGCTGAAGATTCGTATCACCTACACAATAAAATCAAGTTTATCGGGTTGCAGATAAAATTGAGCAACGGGTTATTTTCATGGACAGAGTACACAAGCCACGTCTGACATAACTACTGTCATCTTTTGAACCCGTAATTTTAACACGTTTCCACAGGACCACGTGTAAAGCTGAGTATTTTTTATAGGGTAATGGGTCGTTATTATAATAAATTTATAATGATATTTTTTATATAAAAATATTAATTTTTATTTTATATAATTCTACTCGCATAAATAATAGACGTGCCTTGTATTTACGTAAAAGAGACGCCAAAGACTCTTATGGTGTGTTTGGTTGGTGGGAATGGAATGAAATGGGTTGAGAATGGAATGACCATTCCTTCCGGAATGACTAAAAACATGTTTGGTTAGTCGGTTGGAATGGGCATTCCATTCCTTTAGTTATTCCCAAATTTATTTTAATGCTATTTTTCATTCCCTTCTAAAGAGGTGGGTTTATTTCATTCTCATACTTGATAAATAAAAAAAGCAGTCAAAAAACCAAAAGCCAATGACAATATTTATAATTATTTCATATTTGTCTGTGCATGCGTGTATGTATCCTCCTGTATGTATGCATGTATAGTTAATAGCTGGAGAGTACCAATTCATAGCAAATTATTATTATTATTATTATTATTATTATCATTATCATTATTATTATCGTTATCGTTGTTGTTGTTGTTGTTGTTGTTGTTATTATTATTGTTGTTGTTATTATTATTATTATTATAATATTAATTATTATTATTATTATAATATTAATTATTGTTATTATTATTATTATTGTTGTTGTTGTTGTTGTTGTTGTTGTTATTATTATTATTATTATTATCATTATTATCATTATTATTATTATTGTTATTATTATTATCATTATTATTATTATTATCATTATTATTATTATCATTATTATTACTATTATAATAATAATATTAATTATTATTATTATTATTATTATTATTAGTATTATTATTATTATTATTATTATTATTGTTGTTGTTGTTGTTGTTATTATTATTATTAGTGAAGATGTTCTTTTAGTTCTATTTTATTTATTTTTTATTTATTTTATAAGTTCATAGTATATAAAAAATAAAAAAGATCATTTAACATTTCATTCTTGGTAATTCTATTCTTGATGGAATGAATGAATAAACCAAACATAAAAATAAGGAATGACCATTCCATTCCATTCTCATTCCATTCCTTAATTCATTTCATTCCTTACGTGCCAAGGAATGGGAACCAAACATAGTATTACAGATTTGCAAGCAAACCAGAGTTGGCTTGCACTGGATATTAAAAAATAAATTACTAAATTATATTAATGCTAGTAATTTATCTATATTTGTTTATTTATTTATTTATATTGTAAAGTTGGAGAGGCTCGCTAATGTCACCCTTCATCCCCTAGCTAGTTATACATTCTCAAGGTTAATGATATTCTCATTTTATTCACAAATTTCGTCTCTTCCTATGTTATTGAATTTATTTCTGTCCACGTAAAATATTAATTATACTTGCTTCATGTGTGTCACGTGGGCCCATCTCTGGATCAAATTTAATTTTTGGGAGTTTATGAAGAATTTATTTTTCTCCTTCCGTTTGGAATTTTGAATGTTTTGTTGTAGAACTAATGGGAAAATGTGAGTGACTTGGAACAGTAGTTGTAATTAGAGCGGAGCCACTAAAATGGCAGTTCCACTTGTTTCCTCCTTTGCACTGGTAGTAGACAGGGGCGGATCCAGCTCTTTTGTTCAGTGGGGTCAAATTAGGAAAAAAAAAATCCCTTAAGAATAATGTTTAAATTTAACCTCCTAAACTTGTAATGTTTAGATATGAATAATGTTTAAATTTAACCTCCCAAATTTGTAACGTTTAAATTTAAATAATGTTTACGTTTAATTCTTTGTTATATTTTTATTATCTTTTATGAAGTATTAAAAATACTAATTTTAAATGATTATATGAAAAAATTCGATGTTGTTTACCTACCTCTTAATGTACCTGCAAAAAGCAAGAACATTTTATTGTGAGGAATGTACAACATTTGTTCATTATCACACAAAACATAAATTGTTTACTAAGATTTTTCATATTGCTGCAATAATTATTATGATTATTAATTAAAATATTCTGAGAAAAGTATTTAGATTTGCTCGCTCATTGAAAAATGCCAAAGAAAACAGGTAAGAAAAACAATTATTTGGTTAGAAAATTAATATTTCTACAAATAAAAGTGACGGTTTTACAAGATCTCTCTTAAGTGAATAATAAATGAGTTCTATACTTATGTGAAAATATCAAATTTTATTTGTGAAAATAATAAGTTCAAACAAAAATATTTTAAAAAATAATTAAATCCATTTCATAGATATATTTATAAATCTAAATTTTTGTTAAGTTCAAACAAAAATATTTATATTTGAAGGGACTTCTCTCAAAATCTACCAACCACAAGAAGCTTGAGGATTTTTTCTTTGGGAAATAAAGTGTTTTAGGTTTATCAGGCATTAATTATTTATTTAGTGTGGCTTTTGTGTTTGCCTCAATTTTTTTTAATGTTAAATAATGGTTTAAATGATGTAATAAATAGTTTAAATTTTATTAATATGACTTAAAGCCTTACTATTTGTTTTTGACATATTTTTTTAGATATAACAAAAAAATTGAAACTCAAACAAAAAGTACACATTTTCACCAAGTGATTCAAATGCAGAATACTGTTGGCTACCCAAGTACTGTTGGCCAATGGGCAAATGGCAATGATGCAGGTACAATTATACATGTATGTATATGAGACAGAAGGAGGAACAGAGAAATGTGTTGTGGTTTCATCAAGCTTTGGCGCTCAAATCTGAAGAGTATGCCCAAATCTTTTGAGGCCAAAAGTTCAGTGGGGTCAATTGCCCCCACTGCTCCTTCACAGATCCGCCCCTGGTAGTAGAGATTCATGGCAATTGAAGCATGAGATTATATTATATCAGGGGAATAGCAAGGGCAACCCTTCTGCAGAATGCTGCAGTCCGCAGGCGTAATTTATGTTCGCTTGTAGAGTCGCTGCTGCCGATGATGGCTTTGCCACACACCATGTTTTCTGCATCCCAAAATTGGACTACTTAATATATATACATACACACATCATTCAGTAAACTCCATTCATTTTTTTAACTTTATTTTTTATTCTGAATACTGATATGGCCCCACCCAAATACATCTAAATGACTATTCTATCCTTGACGGGATTGTTATTCTCACAAGTTGATATTAATATCTCCGTAAGATCTGTATCACACAATGTGGACAAATGCCACTTACATCAATTAGGGAAATGGGAAACCAATTGAACTTGGGTAGTTTAGTTACTTTGCGACTGTCACTACTATATATATATATATATATATATATATATATGGTTGTGCAGATATTAACACGTTTTTGCAGAGGAGAGAGGATCCTGGAATTACCTGTCCGTTAAGCAATGTTGTCCGAGTACCAACTGCAAAAAATAGAAATGATAGTTAAGATGAAATTACTGATAATATTTAGTAAGAATGTGTAATATCTCCTAATCCATCCAACTTAAAAACACTTTTATTAACAACACTTGATTGAAAGATTTAGTGAAGGTGGGTGCATGATCAGGTTTTAGAAGGGGGAATAAAGTACTCTGAAATCTAGGGGATAGAAGATACATACATACCTGAGATGAATGAAAAGAAGAGAATGCAGGGAGAAAAAGCTGCTGTTTTTGCTGCCATTGTGATGTATTGATATGAGGAACTGAAACTAGTGATTTGCCTTGGGGAGTTGTAAGAAAGGAAAGGTCTGACAGGTACTCCATTATTTAAGTGAGAGTAGAAAGGCAGTAGCTTAAAAGTCTAATGGCTATATTTACGCCTGTTACATGGAATTTTAGTGGCCTGGCCTGGCCTCTTGGTGGGAAAAAAGGACAAAGGAAAGGAGATGAAAGTGAAACATAAAGCCAAAAGTCACACAACGTGTACCAGTTGGCGACTAGGCGCATAGCCAAAATTAGTATGCTACTCAATACTATCAATTAGGCAGCTGTAAAGTACTAGTAATTATCTTTGTTTCTTTTTTATTGTTTGGGGACTTGATCCAACTAAGTCAAGAACTAGTAGCCAGGCTAAAGTTTCGATTTGCAACTCAGGTCCGTGCATGTGAGTTGACACCACAAAAAGGGGAAGGGGATTTTATTAAATCTATGGAAGTTGATTTTGGGAAAGTAAAACAATTGATAAGAGGAAGGTTGGTGGCATCAAGTCTTATTTTCTTTCAATTTGGCAAAGCTGAGACAAGTTATTTGTTGTTGCCAATAGAGAGATCTTTCAGAAGTGGGAAAAAGAATCCACACTAAAATCTCAAACTTTTAAGCAAGTAAGCACCACGTTTGGGTTGTCAAATTTGAATGAAAAACAGAATGTGTGTACTTGTAACAAAATCCAAGTCCAAACTAAATCATCTCAACAGTATCTTCTTAGGTCATCTTAATAATAGCAG
Source organism: Hedera helix (assembly GCA_947179155.2). NCBI lineage: Eukaryota > Viridiplantae > Streptophyta > Magnoliopsida > Apiales > Araliaceae > Hedera > Hedera helix. The sequence goes on along the minus strand of OX359268.1, from coordinate 35,760,281 downwards.
TTTTGAGTCCTTATATACACATTTAAGTATCTCAAATGCTACAATGTGGGACTGGAGTGTTAAACTTCAACCGTGGATGCTACAATTAAGCCAGAAAGAAATGTAATACTGGCTTCATTTGATGTATTCCTTGGAGGTGAACCAGTTCTTGAAAGCTTCAGTAGCTAATGGATTGGAACAGCCCTCAAGTAAATGCCATTACATGTCACTTTTCCAAATGCTAGTGTTGCTAAAATTTGTCAGTCTGGTCACTTTGTAGAATTGTTTCATTGATTAACTTGCTTTATGTTTTTCCCATCTTCTACCATAAAAAGTACACCAGAAAAAATGGATCGACAAAATAATAAAAGGTGATGAATATTTCTTGTGACTAAACAAAACTCAAGATTCTGATACAAGTACATCTGGTTTAATCCGCTCAAGCATCTTTAGAACCTCTGCCATAGTTGGTCTTTTGGTTGGATCCGACTCTAGGCACATTAATGCTATCCTAAACACAGCGTTAATTTCTTCAGAAGGAAAGCATTCTAAGCAGCTATCAGTTACATACTCTTCCTTCTTCTCCTGAACAACTACTTTAACCTGCATTAATACAATAACTCAGAAACTTTATATACTAAAAAGGTTAAGTTTCTTGAACCAGGTAGGTATATACTACTTAACTTACCCATGTTACTAATTTGGTTCCCTCCTCAATAAAAGCCTCATCAGTCGGCCTTTTCCCCGTTAAAAGTTCAAGTAAAACAACACCAAAACTGTAAACATCCCCTTTAACTGTTGCTCTTCCCGTGTCGAAATATTCTGGAAAAAAAAAGAGTAGAGTACCATTTAGTTAGGTAAAACATCCAAAAACCATGTTTTATTTGATGGTCAAGTCGATTATACCTGGAGCTAAGTATCCAAAAGTTCCAGCAACTAATGTTGATACATGAGTCTTGTCTGGTCCCATTAATGTAGCTAATCCAAAATCAGAAACTCGAGCCTCCATGTTTTCATCCACCAAGATATTGCTCGATTTAATATCCCTGTGAATTATATGAGGGATGCAATCATGATGAAGATAAGCTATTCCCCTTGCAGCGCCTACTGCTATCTTGTATCTTGTAGGCCAATCAAGAACTTTCTCCGTCGATTTTCCTCCTTCAGGTAACAAAAAATGAAGTTACGGATACGTATAGTTCTTTGTCAAGTAAGGTGTTAAAGAATAGCAAATTCAGTGAAAAATAATAACAAAGAAAAACAATCACACAAAACACAAAATAAATTTAGGCGGTTCACCAACAGTTAGGCTACTCCACGGTCGGCAGCAGATAGAATATCTAGTGCAGATCCTCTCCTTATAATAATGTAATATAAGGACTCCAATTTATCACAAAAGTACAAAACTACCCCTAAAAGTTTCGGACCCTGTCTAGTTATTCATAGTGGCAACCATAAGTAGATTATGCTCGGGGAGGCCTGTTCCTTCCGCTCTGAACTTACCATCCCTGCGCTTTGACCCAGTCACCTTTCCGGTAGCTTACAACCAACTTTGAATCAATGTTGGATTAGGTTTCACCAATAACAGGAGGTTCAGAATTTCTCTATGTAGAATGTATCAACCTTTATTACAATAATAAGAGGAGTGAAAATGGAAAAACAAGAAATGTAAACCCTTACCATGAAGTAATGTATCCAAACTTCCATTAGCAATTAGCTCATAGATGAGAAGATTATAATTTGTAGCAGTGTAATATCCATGAAGAGCAACAATATTGCGATGCTTTATATCCCCCATCGCCTCCAACTCTCTCTCAAAACCTCGATCTTGCTCTGCAGTTCCTCTGTTTAGCCTTTTCACTGCAAAAGACATTGTGTCATCTATCCTTAGTCTATAAACTGTGCCATAGCCTCCAGCTCCAATCTTGTCCTTGTTGCTCAATTTCATTGTCTTCTTCAATAACATGTTAGATTTTAAAGCCTTCATCTTTGGTGATCTAAACATCACCAACTTCCCACCTGTATATACACATGAAATTGCATTTAGCTTATAGATAAGAGAAATGTATGAATAGCACTTGGCTCATGAATTAGACCCAGGATTATACCATTGAAACTGTCTTGTATAACCAAATTCTTTCTTTGCCACCGTCGATAGATGAGCACAGCTATAGTGATCTTTGAGATAACAAAAGCAACGACACAAATTGTGATGTAGAGTGCCAAAACAGGATTAACCATTCTGATTGATGGCCACAAAGACTGTTTTCAGTGCGGGTAGTTTTATGAAACTGTAAACCAGGAAACTTGTGCCGAGAATCCTGCCAATTCTCTCTTCAGTCAAGAGCGGAGAACTCAATTGTAGCTTTGAATATATTTTCATGTCCCATGTTGCAACTTCATGAAACCATAATATCATAAGAGAAATTCAGCTCCAAAGAAACTGAGTTTTCAGATAAATTTTAAGGAAAGCAAAGACGCTGACGGTCTCAGATATAATACTGATATAGTGGTTGATAAACATTCAGCCTGCTTCAATTATAAAGAACATAACTAAATAAAATTAATTTCAAGGTGCCAGAATGAGATTAAAGGGAAGACAGTTCTGAGTTGATTTAAAAGATTGGACTAGTCACTGCAGAACACCCGAGGCATAAGGGAAGCTACTTGCTTACAGGAGGAGGATCAGCGTAAGAAATTGTTTTCATCAGCCTCTTGATTGTGTTAGATCATAATCAAGATGAATCGATGAATAAAACGCTAAACTTCTAAACATTTTACCTTGTCAACTTGAAAAGAAAAAACTAAAAGGAGGTTGTAAAAATAAATGCTTGAAGCAGCTTAAATATGAACATAGAGAGTTGCAGAAACATGTATATGTTCATAATTTTCAGGTACAACTTAATCGCAGAAGTTATCATTCCTTGAAGCTGCCCCAACACACAAAGTGAACCCCAAGAAAAACATAACCATCGTGCATTCTGAATTAAGATATGAATGTGAACTAAAAAAGAAAGGAAATGATTCCGTACGTACCACAGAAAGACAACGAACCATAAGCTGGAAAAACAAGCCTAGAGACGGAAAGAGTATCAACGGTTTTCACTTTCACATGGACACTCGGGCCTGAATGAAGAGCATCAACAAATTTATGTAGAAAATGTGTACAAAAAGAAGACTTTTTTAATTAGGTAGACGTAACTTTAGTTTATTTCCAAAGTATACGCATGCATGTAAGTATATATATATATATATATATATATATATATATATATATATATACACACACACACATATTATATATAACAAGACAAATAGAGATTTTATTTAAATTAAATTAATTATTTTAGTTAATCAACAAGTTAATCGCGAATTTATTATCTTTGTTGATAAAATGATGTCATGTTCATAATTATACTAAATTTTTATATAATTTATTGTATTATTTTAAACGTGTATATTATATATTAAAAAGATATATATAATGATTTTAATATACATATAATTTTTTAATTTTATATTGTCCATACTATATTTTTTATATTTAAATAATAATATCGAATGAAGTATGCTATAATTTTAAATTATATTATTAATACTAATCTATGTCTTTCACGTTGCATACCAACCATTTGCGTGTTTTTATCCGCTTTTGCCGACATTTCTGTCACCTCATAGTCGAAGTACATGTAGCCACTTCAAAAATCTTGTGATGGTAAATAGGGTTTTTATTTTGTTTTTATATTGGCTGTCTATAGTGAGGCACAATGTTTGATAATCTTGGTAGGTAGCCATAAAAATCAGGTGCGTAATTATATATATAGTTGGAGATGTTATGGTATTTTTTGAGTTTTGAAAATTTTATATTATATATATATATATATAATTAAGTATATATTTTATATATTTAGATTTTGGTATATTCTTTATAAAAATATAAAAGTAAAAAATAATATAAATTTTATATGTTCTATATATTTTCATTTATAAATATCATCAAAATTAAGTTTCGATCTAGGATGAAAAATAATTTTTTATTTTTATATATAATTTTGGCATCCCCTAAAATAAAATTATGATACCGTCCTTACATAAAATTTTAAAAATAAACAAATAACGGATAGTTAAGAATAACGTTCTTATAAAATTATATTTGGATGATGTTAAAAAGTTTTTTTTTTTTTTTAAGCATCTTAAAAGAGATTATTAATTTGGACTATTGGATAATTTTTATATTGTTTATGAAAGAAACATAATTCGACTGAGTTGGCTCACGTGTACTCAAATTGGGAGCTAAGTTAGTGAATTCTTTCACTCATTCACTCGGTTAGCAATATATATACCATGCGAATATGCTTCTGGAATGACATGAGTCTAAACTAGCTCTGTTTCAAAAGTCTAAACTAACTGAAATTGCTTACAATCTTACTTTACTATTCCCCCCATTTGTTTCAAAATTAAGGATATATATATATATATATATATATATATATATATATATATAAAATTCTAAAATAAGGTATACATTACTATTTCATGATCTTTAATTTTGAAATGAATTGAGTAATTTATTAAAAAAATAAAAATTAAGTAAGATTAATTTATATTTTTGTGTGGAAACGTTTCTTTGTCCATGCAGTACTTGGCAGCCGGTACGAAGCATATGAAAATTTGCGTGTCTCCATATTATTTGTACCATCTGTCCTTCTCATTTCTTGGTGGAGTGGAGGTTGAGGAATTTATAATGGCAGCAGGATTTTATTACTTTTCTCCCCCGACTTTTAGGTAGAGATGGATGTATACAGCCGCAATAAACACAGCATTATCCATCAATCAATTCATTTCATATTATCTTCCAACCCAAAAGTTTGCCCAAAACAAAATGAATCATGTGAAACAATTTATCCAATTTTTTTTGTTTTGTTTTCTATCTAAATGGCTTTCTTAAATTCAAGTGAAGCATCCATAATATAATGTATAGTAAATTAGAGACACATTATTAAAATAAAAAATAAAAAATTTCAAACATATCTCTAACATCAGTTAAAAATATAATAATCATAATAATACTCAATCAATTAAAAATAAAAATAATAACATGTTAAAAATTACATGTCACTTTATAATAACCAGCTAGTATTCTAACGCACACTACGCGTGTAGAATAAATGAGAGAATCTCAGAGAGAATAAAAATTGATAAAGAAGTAGGACGAGAGAAAATAAAAAGTTTTTAGTTTTAAGAAAAAGCAATTGTTCCCATCTTTTAAAGGGTAAAAAAGAAAAGCAAAAGGCATAACTTATTTTGTGTAAATAAAAAAAGTGTGTTACTCTCCTCCCGTTTTATAATATAAATAAAAAAAGATATGCATCTTTATTTTTAGAAAGGATAAAAAAACAAATTAGTATATCTTATAGTATTTTGGAAGATGAGAGTATTTAACAAATTTTCAAACTCCCTCCAAAATATAAGACATTTACAAAGATCAAGTGATTTTATATTTCGGAACAGATACAGTATAATATATGTAAACTGAAAGCAACTCGGGTAGGTGGCCACTTGCTACATGCACATTAACATTACTATGTTAACAGATACAAATCAACATTTCAAAAGCTGTTCTGAAATCAGTAACATGAATAACATATAACCCCTTATAATTTACATAGATGAAGTTACCAGAGCTATAATGATCACTATATCTACAATATCTGATCCTCAAATTCATCTCTCACCCCAAAGGGGTGAACTTTCTCTCCGAAACAGAATATACAGGCTAAATCTCAATCAAGGTAGAAGAATCTACGGACCCTGCATTTTTTCAAGACATAAAATTAACATATAAATCAACAGAGAACAAAGAGAGAATAATGTGAGGGTGTCTTGCCTTCCCAATCGAGAGAGCTCGGGCTCTTCGAGTAGCATTTCTTTTAGTGGTTTTACAGTCTTTTCCTTGGCAGCAGAACTATGAAGGCACAAAGAAATGGTTTTAGTACAAGGAAGGCCATAAACGAAATTAAGCTGAGAACTCAGGTACAACATACGAGCACCCGGTGTCACACGTGTTACATGTGTAAATAGTGTGGGAACAAAATAGAAATTTTATAAAATCTGGAGGACTAAATAAAAAGATATATGTTTTAAATTAGAAAGAAAAAAAAAAGTAATAATGTAACTAAATTTGAAAGGACAAAAGAAAAAAAAATATTGTTGAGACCCAATTACACCGATAATGTCCGTGGCTCATTTATTAATAGAGATATCAGCAATGATAATTAGTTTATTTCACAACCCCTGTATCTTTATCTGATCTAGCTATTAATGCATAGTATTTCATGTCTTAAACACCCTTCATCAGTTAAAAAATTCAGATTGAAGCATAACTTTTATGAGATCTAACACTTGCTAAGAAAAAACAAGAAATTTTTTGTATGGACTAATTGAAGAGTATCCATCCTTGAATGAAATCCAACAGGCCTTTCCCATATTTCCAATTTTTGCAATTTCAGACTATATCGCATATAAGCAACAAATGAAAATTTCCAAGAGTTGTCATGCCTGATCATTGAATAGTCAATCCCAACTAGTGCAAATGCACCGCATAGATATAGATCAGCCCAGCACAAACAATCAGATCTGATTTACGTTTATTTAAGACTAACATACAGGAAGATAGCATCTGTCTATAAAAGAAAATAATGAAAGAATCATCTGAATGACACCAAGAATGTTTAAATAATTTTTTGTAGCACTAAAATTCATATGCTTTTTATCAAGTTTCATGACCTCACACCATCGTGGTGATTAATCTAAGAGTTGAGAATAATAATGAAATTCTACACATCATAGATCTTTCTTTTCCTAATTACTTCAGGTATTTTTTATTTATTTGAACTTCTCCCTCTTATTCCTCATTTACATAAATCTTATCCACTTCTTTATCGGGTTCCTACTTCAACACTCTGCCTAAAAATATACAAGGCAACAATAAGAGTTTCACATCGTCTTGCTTGCCACAATTAATTATAATTAGCAAAGACCAAAAAATAAAATAAGAAAAGGAAAAGAAGAATGCACCTAAAGATTAAATCAAGAGAGAGCAGCCTGTGGTGAATAGTGTAATCACTGCCAACATAAGTGACCACAAGATTACCAGCATCTGGGTGGGGCCAGCTCCTTGATGCAGGAAACCGCAGTACAAATGTTCCAGGGCCTTGAAGGCCTCCTGGACCTTGAAGTGAATATTCTGCTTCTTCCTTTGTAATGAGTCCTTCAATCCATTTCGGTAACACAGAATCCCACAATGCGTTTACCCATTCTTGTGACAATGTAAAAGCCACCGGGTATAGCCAACACCACAACTTCTCAAAGTTTTCGCGGGTCACTAATTCATGGCATCCCGCAATTTTCCTCAGAATCTCCAAGTCCTGAGACATCAATAACCTCATAGAAGTTTATATTGTTTCACAGGCAATGGTTTTTCTTCTTGAAATACATATTAGTAAGAATTCAGTTAAAATGATTTCATAGAACTCTGAATTACAAACAATTAGGGGGAAACTGGCGAAGCTAATTTTGAGAATATTGATATGCATTCTTATTTCAAAACATTTTGTCGAAAAAGAGATACAAAGAATATACTGTAATTGCAAGTACACAATTAAAAGTCACCAAGCCTCCATGTTGATGAAGAGGACTACATGAGCCTGGGTTGTTTAACAAATAACTAACTCACGACTCGATTCAAACTAACTTTATTTTCACCAATACATATTCACATAATCCAACTTATTTATTCTACCTTTTTGATGACTTCATATTCATTTCCAAACACAGCATAGCAAAAGTCTATTAGATGACTTTAAGTTGGAGAATTTCAGGTATTAATTGGATACAATTTTTATGCTCGTTGACAAGTAAAGAATAACAGGTATGAGAGGTTTCTGAAAAGAACTTGGAAGGACATGATACATATATTCACCATGGAATAGGAAACATGAATGCTATATGCTGGATATAATGATTAAAAGCTACAAAGTTTTCCATATCTAGCACAGTGTATTAATTGTTGTATTCTATATTGATTAGTTTCTTTACTATAAATGCCAAAGAGAAGATTGTTGCAGTCAATGACACACTCACACAACACCATACCATTTTATTGATCAATTTATAAAAAGTATCGAAACAACTCACAAGTAATTTTGAGTTTTCAAAAAAGAATGATACGTGATATATTTATTGTCTTATGAGCATGTGCATGTGTGTATCTGTTTGTGCGCATATAGACTGACATATATATATATATATTGGTTAAATCACTTTTTGAACTGGACCCCAATTTATATATGCATCATTGAACTAATTATTTTTTTACAATCGAGTCACTGAACTGGATATTTTTTACAAAATTTGTTAGTTTAAACAGAATAAGGCGCATATGCAAGGGAGCATCCCTCCACGTAATAGATTTATACATGTGGCATCCCAGTCAGCATCAAAGTAAAAGAAAGTAAAATCCAGATAGAAAATTAAAGAAGATCTATTCCTCCTCTCTCTTCCCCATCAGTTATATTGAAGAAGATCGATTCGTGGCCAAAAAGAAAGTCTGCCAGAAGAACTCATCATCAAAATACTTCTCAAACTTGCAGTCAAAGTCTTGCTCTAATTCAGGTCTGTCTCTAAGCTTTGGCCAGCCCTAATCTCAAACCCTAGTTTCATCAAAACCCACTATGATCGAGCTGCCGCTAACCTCCAAAACGATTTCATGATAGTTCAAAGAATGGATTCTTTTCTACATCACGATCCCTTCGACAGTACTGTTTTTTGGGAGCCTCTCAAGTATGGCGATAGGAAGCTTCCAATTTCTGGAACCCTGCAACCAAACAGTACAGGCAACTCCCAGGTCATGGTATTTATATTGAATAATTTACACCTTCTAATTCTTCTATAGGGATATAAGGACTAATATAAGTTATAAAATTTGTTCTGTTCAAGCCGAGGTGTATTCTTTAAATTCGGATCACTGGAAGGAAATCACTGATAGTTTGGAATTATCAGTGGCATAGTGAATGGAATTCCCTACTGGACTGCCATGGCTAATTTGATATCGTTTGATCTGCATAGGGATGTGTTTAGGAAAATTGTCTTCCCGTATGAGGATGGATTTGATAAGAAGCACATTAATAAGGTCATCATGGATTTTAAGGGTACTCTTATTGTGGCTGTGTACTAGTGGTGAATATTGGGCTAGCTTTTGGACCATGGACGATGGCTAGAGGGACTGGAATATTTGAACTCAATATTGCCAATTTGGTGCTTGTAGTACAAGCTTGTAGAGCTGTAAATGATGGGCTAAGAATTCATGGTTATGTAATTAAATCTGGGTTTTGTACATTTCTTCGGTGCAGAACTCAACCACTGGAGCAGGCAGAGATGAGATGGCTTCAGGGGTTGGAATTGAAATAGATGGGCAAGTAATGGTAAGTACTGTACTTCATGCCTGGACTAGTATAGGGAACCTTGGAGTATGTAGAACAGTTATGGATTTGCCGCCGACAACCACCACAAACTCAACCACTGGAGCAGGTAGTGACCCACCACAATATCACCATTTTCGCTCCCCAAAATGAAGCTCTCGAGCGGAACCTTGGGACCCCGAGTTCAAGCGGTTCCTCCTCAAGCCTCATAATCTCAAAACCATCTGCAAAATCTCTTCTGTTTCACATAATACCTTCTTGAGTTCATTCTTCCCGATGGCTTGCAAGATCTATCTAGGACTTGGTGAACTCTGTTTTACAGAGGAGAGAAAAATGGAAATAATTGATTTGGATTAAATCTTTAGGTTTGTTTTATATTTTTTCTGATATCTAGATAAGCAATGACGTGGTGCCATGACAACAATCCGTTAAAATCTAACACTCTTAGATGGAAAATTCAAAAATTGTAAAAAATATCCAGTTCAGTGATTCAATTGTAAAAAAAATTAATTTAGTGATGCATATGTAAATTGGGGTCTAGTTCAATGGGGAAAAAGTGATTTAATATATATATATATATATATATATATATATATATATATATATATATATAGAGAGAGAGAGAGAGAGAGAGAGAGAGAGACCTCCACTGACAAAAATCTGGTACTGCAGCAGGAAATTTTCTTGAATTGCTCTTCAATCTCAGACACCATATTCTCCCAAAGAACATGATGACTATTTTCTGAAATCGAATTCCAAGCTTTAATTCCATCCTTTATCAATCTCTTTGCAATTATTATTTGGTGCCTAAACAATTTAGACCATTTTATAATAGGATCGTAATATGACACAATGCAAAATACAACTATCATTTGCTAATAGGCTATTTTTACAAAAGTATGTACAAAGAATGATGCCAAGTGCTGAAAAAATTACTTTCATTTTCTGTATTTCAGATTTTAAATAAAATGTAAATAGGAAAGGTGCCAAAGAGAGGTGCACCCCATGCACTGGTGCTGCTTACGTCATAGCTATCACTTCTGGAGGTCATAGGCATAATAAACTATCTCTTAACACAATGTCGTATGTCCCACCCCTGGTTATAATAAAAGGAAATGTAATGTACAATAAGACCTCAACATGACAGCATGCTTGCCTGTCATTTTGTATTGCAGCACAAATTCCGTGGAAAAGGAAAGTATCTAAACTTCAACATTGCTGAAGGCTTGAAATGAAAAATAAAATATATAAATTAATATAAAAAAGACAGAAAAAAGTACTTTCCAATCAAAAGGCTCATTTGGGTCGACTTTCAAATTTTGGTTTCATAGTTTCAGAAGCAGTGTGCTGTTATTATTGTGAAATTGTAAGAGTATCTGAAAAAATAAATAACTTAGCATGATGATGTATGCCAACTGAAATTACAAAATTGTAAGAGTATCTGAAAATGTACCGGTGATGAAAACATCCCGAGTACAGAGAAACCTGCTCTGCAAAGTCCACGAGTTCTTGTTCAGAACTTGACATTGCAATTTCCTTGAGCAGAAGAGCCCTCTCAGTAAGGCTTCCTAGGCAGTATTTGAAAACAGTCGAATCTGAAACTGGATTTCGACTATTTGACATGCTCTGAGAAATTGACATTGTTGCTTCACTACTCTCTGAATTGGGTGAGGAATTGTCTGTCTCTATGTGCTTTTCTGTTTTCCTTCCCAAACTTGTCCCATATGCATTATCATCCTATGTAAAAAAAAAAAGTGATAAACATGAGACCCATGTGTAAAGAAGATATAATTTAAGAACTGGCAATACACCAATACGATCACTGAAACCAATTTCAAAGGCCATTAAGATATCTACAAAAAGGTAGCACAGCTTAATGGATTAGTAGAACCATTGATGATGGGTATGAAGCATATGACCAAATTCCAACTACACACCAAATGAATTGATTCGTAACACAAGGTAAAAGTTTGGGAAATAGATTTTTAATACACAATTCAATGGAGCATGACAAAGTCTGATATAAATAAGCAGCTTTTGAATTGTTTTCTATTTTGGCAAGAAGAGGCGAAGAACAGCAAGAAATAAAATATGAAGAGCATTTATGGATCACCAAGTTTAAGTTCTTCAAGGAAAGTGAAATCTCATTCTGAAAGTGAGATCTCGATTTAAAAATGCGATGTGATCACATTGATACAACTAACTCATTTCAATATTTTTAAACATTGATATAAATATGCAGATATTATATGAAGGTATATGTTATAATTTACTTAAATTTAAGAGTGTTATGCTATAGTTTAAATGAGATGGACAACTCGTCCAACTTTCTCCATACAAAATAACATCATGTAGTTCATGTAGTGGTCAATTCATCATTTAAAGGTGCTTCACAAACAAATGATCGAGGAAAATAGAAGGGTTTTATAACTACCTCATTAGTCTTCCAGGCAGAAGAGTTGCATTCCTTATTAACTTGCTCCGATGAGTTGCCAACCTTGAGCATTGCAAATTGTTTTTCTTGTCCTAATTTGACTCGCTTTGATGACGGACTTTGTTTTTCTTGTCCTAATTTGACTCGCTTTGATGATGGACTTTGTTTTTCTTCACTTACAATATTTCGTGGAACATCTGAGGATCCTTCATCCATATCAAAAGATTGAAAGCCAGTAAGTAAATGCACGGGAGAAGTTGAGTTTTTCCACATAAAAGAAGACGTGCGTGTATTACGATTCCGAGAAATACAATGAATTGGATGGGAGAATGTCTCAAGAAAAGGATATCTTCCCAACTTTGGAATGTCAAACCTAATGCGGAACAGCTTATTATCACAATTGGATGAAAGCTGAAATGAGCAGAGAAAATAAAGTTATTGCCAATTATAACGGGACAAGAGTCACGATGCATTAGTCAAATAATGATAGTTAATGCTAGATATTATCTCTAAAAAGAATATCTATCCAACAAGAGAAATCTAAGACATTCATATAACTATCATCATATAAAACAGGAATATTTTGATCATTGCATGAAAAGAAGCTAGATTTGGCAAATATCATCGTCGTGAGATCATAACTAAATCGTAATGCACGCACATTCAGATATCCAAATACAACACGCACACACAAAATAAATGAAAATAAATGTGCAACTCAATTCCAAAATAATTATGTTGTTTCTATATTAGACTTTGACATAAAGCCAAATACACTGGGTTTTGTAATATATTAACGTATGATAACCTAAAACATCCAGCCAAGACCTAGAGTCATCACTTAATGTTCTTCAAATATCTTCCCCGTTATGAGGACACAAATTTTCCAATAAAGAAGATGACTAAGACGCCACATATGCAAGAGCTATCTGATAAAGCCACATATTTGAATGATATCAGTTAAGATGGCAGCTCAATGCACAACTTCACACCTTAAACAAAGAAATCATAGTTGAGATCATGCGAGGTCATTCAGATAGTATTTTTGGTGTAGCGACGGTTAAGATCGATGGATAGCAAAATAGAAGCTAAGTTCAAATAAATAGAATCTTCAGCCTCACTATCAGAAATAACTCTGGTGATTTTGAATGTCACAAATATTCACATCTACTTCCCTGCTCATTTACACAGTGACATGATACTTTCTAAAATCTTTAGATTAAATTAATAACAGCAGAAAATATTCTAGACTATCTGAATCTAAGTTCTATCTAATCCCACGGTGAACAACTCCACAAATTTTGGCGTGAAAGTTTTTCCGTTGAGGTAAAGGTAAAAGGTGTTTAAAATTTAGCCCAAGTCATAATCCATTTTGCCTAGCAAACAAGTGCACTTTTAAGAGACCGTAACCCCATTTCTGACAAGAATGCAAGATTTGGACCCATATGAATTGTGTATTAGATAACTTTCAAAATTGTTTCATATTCAATAGTATTTATCGTAGTGACCAAGTACTATCCAAAAGAAATATCATACTGATTAAGCAATTTTAAGTACACATCACTTGTAAGCAGATAAGATGGTTAGATGCATATTATATATAGCATAGTCATATAAGAAAACCGACAGTGTACATAGTTCCAAACTAAAAACGTCAGGTAGTTTAGAATAAAATGTTGGAGGAATGTCTTGGCAGCATTATAATTAGAGAAATTAACAAAATAGGGGCCTCAATCATTTCAATTAAGCTTAATTCAGTAACAATTTGATACCCATATAACAACTGTTCAAGGATTTTCAGAAACAAACGTTGATAAACAATTTAGAAACGGAACAAATATAAAAGGATGGGCACTAAGTTTGATGTTTATATTCTCCAATAAATTATCTCTTGGTCGGCGTTGCTTCCCACACATATCTGACACAGTATCCTGCATATCCGTGTTAAGTAAATGAGAGGTGTGTGTCACAAGCTTTTCACCAAGATACCTTAGATATCTTGAGCTTAAAAGAGGCACGACCGTTAATTAGTTTACTTGGTCTATCCCAAGAAGCAAATTCAATTCCATCATAACTTGTAAGGAGAGGAGCTTCAGCATCATTTGGCTTCTCAACAGGTGCGTCACTATCAGCATACAAAAGTGTAGCAACAACCTAACAAGATAAGCAAGGTTAAAAGTAAGTACCTTCAGTTCAACAGTTATAAGTAACAAATTCATCAATCTGTACAAATTTTAAAGATTCTTAACCTCCAGTTCCTTGTTCACAGGCTGGCCAACTGCATCCAATAAGATGACATCCAAGGAAAAGTTCCTGCGGCAGGATGCCTGCATTCTCACGAAACAAAGAAAATAAATGCATTAGAAGACATGCTGTTATGGTAATGAAAGCAAATACCTAAAATACTGAGTTAAACCCTAATCTATGCCAATCTTGAAGTTGCATAGTAGGGACTCTCAATGGGCTAGTATCTCTATAGAATACGATCATCTAATCCAAGCTTTTGCTCGTGGTTCACGTTATTCAGTTCCAATAATCCACAAAGAGGTTAAAGGGAAAATAGTTAATATATTCTAAAGAAATTAGATCTATGCGACATAAAGGTGAACCTGCTCTTTAAGTAGATAATATCTAAAATGATATGTGAAACATAAAGACATGTACACTTATCAACAATGACAAACATGCACAGATTTAATCCCTCCATCCCAATTAAGTTTATTTAATTTTTTGATGAGCAAAATGCCTCTTTAAAGTAAAGCTATTATTATGAATTGAACCCTTGACCACAAGGAACAAACAACTTGACCACCAATCCAATTGGTACTCCACCCTAATAAAGATGTCTCTTATTCCTTTTTTTAGGATGACCAAACCTTTCACCTTAGTTTTAAATGTATACTACAGTTACCCTTTTACCCTCATTTTAAAAAGAAGATAACCAAGGGTGGGGCACAATCTTGAACTATGCATAATTTATACTTTCTTAAAGTGCATGAAATCCCAAAGAGAACATCTAAAATGGGATGGAGGCAGTACAAACTTACACATATGCAACAATAATACAGAATAATAATTCTACAAAAGAACAGTGAAAGGACAACTCCATTTCACATGTAAAAACTAATTGAGATCATTATGGGAATACAAAACCATAGAGGGAGAGGGGGGGAAATATAGCGAAGTCTCTTTAACCTTTCCACCAACAATGCTCCACACACCATCATTGTCCTCTTCAATGTCATACGCACTTGAACCATCAATAGATAGTTGTAGTGGGGGATCCTGGCATCAGAAGCAAAATAAATAAACAAATAATAAGAAGATGTCAACAGCACAAGTGATTTTACTAAACGAAACCTCTTTGCAAAATACTAGCATGCACCTTAACATAGTAATATTTTATAGATGATGTCAGAGGCAAGACCTCCACACCATGGAAATAACCCTGAATCTCATAATTCTTGTCAGCTTCCCCAGGAGTACAAGCCAAAGAAACTTTCCTCGAACCATGTGAATGTGAGCCATTGTTCAGTGTGGAAGATAAAGACTTCTCTCCAACAATCAACCCATTAATGTGAAGCCGCACAAAATCAACAGAAACCTGAAATGAACCCATCAAACATCAAAACATAGTAAGAAAATTTAATGATGAACAAACGCATCAAAAAAAAGCTAGATGCAGGCATGCAGCTGTCTGAACAAATCAATCAAAACCTTTATCAGTTTCAGATCTCAATCTAAGGTCAAGTAGATGCCTCGTTATGTTTTATTGTCGTTACTGAATGTCTCATTAAACCAACAAATTAAAACCTAAAATTGAATACCCACAACCATATTCTGCAGTAACTTCAGCCTGTCCGAAGTCAAACCCAATTAAGAGATTCATTCTCCTTTTCCAGGATCTTCCTCATCCTAATTCTCAAAAAATAAAAATAAAAGGTAAAAAATAAAATTGGAACCTTGAATTTACGTAGCAAAGCTACTCCTTAAGTTCTCTACTTTTCAGAGAAAAAACATCTCTCTTTCTAAACATGTCTTTGGTTACGTAAAAGTGACACATTTTGGGACATTTGGTGAATAGTTACTTTATTAAAATGTTCTAAATATAGTGTAATTTGCATGTTTACGTAGCAAAGCTACTCCTTCAGTTCTCTACTTTTTAAAAGAGCAAAAACATCTCTCTTTTTAAAGATGTCTTTGGTTACGTAAAAGTGACACACATTTTGGGACACTTGGTGAATGGTAACTTTATTAAAATGTTCTAAATATAGTGCAACTTAAATTTCTGGGACACTAAACTAATAGCTCCAAATATTTTACATTTATTTCCGCTTTTAGGGTTTATATGTATATAAAGAAACCAAAAAAACCGTACCAAATCGGATAAGCCAAAGCTTTTAACATGAAGACTGAAGCAATGGGAAAAAGACCGACATCAATAGCTTTTTAAAGGAAAAATGCTCTAACATTTCGAATGCCACAAAGTAATCTAAAGTTTATGATAAATATAAGCCGCCCCAAGTATCCTAGGTTTTAGCGTGTTTATTGAACCATTTTGCGACTCCATATTATTTGTAACAAATGAGCATGTTTCAGCTGGCATCACTCTTTAATGGAAAAAGGGGACTACTACTTTTATAAGGTAATAGAAGTATAATTTTGTGTAAAAAGACTCACTATTCATTGATATACTATACCAAGAAATACATTTATATATTGGAGAATGAAAAGAAGAAAAGTAACTAATAAGTGAGCTCAGAAGTTTCCCGATAGTTGAGATATCTAAACGACTCAAAATTTCCACACAATAGAATAATGTAGAGAATCAAAAATCAGCAATGAGAAACCAGTGAGTAGGAGAAATATTGTGAAGAAAAGAAAACTACATTCTTAAATGAACTTTCTCCATGATCACAAACCCTCTAAATAATGAATGCAACAGGACTTGGACCGATTATGTCTTACAAATTTTCAAAATTTTGCAAAGTGAGTATAAAATACCTCGCATCCAACATGAACCCATTTCTTCATAGGAAATTCAATCTTCGCAGAAGCACAGGTATTCTCCGTCAACCAAGAATCTCCAGGACTAGGAGCTTCATGGTGAAGAAAATGTAGGAGGGAAAGCATCAATTTCTTCTTTTCATTCAGCACAAGAAAGGGAACACTGCAAGTTGCATCAGGATGCACCTGCATAACCAAAACACAAGAGTAAACCCTAACTTTCCACCATGAAAGCAATGGAGTGGATGCAGGCAAAGAGCTAATTTCACAGCACATGGTAATTTATTTTTATTTTGATGTGTTTCCTAGGTGCATTGTCCTTATAATACTAAAATTGGCAACAGTGACAATAAAAACTTAAAGGGTTAGTGCTAAATCCCTCAGCAACAAATTCATGATCTTTCATTGATATATTGTAAAGGTATATGGTCTCCACAAACTCATCAGATTTGAATCTGATAACTGCTAGATTATAGAGGGCTACCATACAGCAGCCAGTTCAATTCTCCTCCTGAAATTGGGCCTTAATCAGAAAAGAAATCATCCTTATAACAAAACCCTCAAATGAAATTTTAAAAATAAAAACAAAAACCAGGGCATTGCTCTTCCTTATAAACACAATATTATACAATCAAAAACTGAAACGGCCAAAAAAACTAGGAAGTTTGCCTTCTCCCTAACTCATCCATAATCAACCCCAACATATAAAGAATTACAAATTGATCATCAATAACTGAACAATAAAACTCCATAAAAATCTAAAAAAATAAGAATCGGGTATGCTTTATATAAGAAAATAATCACATAAGAAGCACAAAAGGCTAAACCTTTAATTGAGTATATGTACGTACAAACCAACAGAGGGAATAGCAAAAAAAGACCACCTGATGAAGAAGTACATAGGGAAATGAAGTGGGGTTTTGGAGATAAACCCAGAAACAGAAAGAGAAAGACCCATCTTCTTCTTGCCCCTTAATTTCCAATTTAAGATCTTTCAAGAAAAAGTACTCATTTTTTTCCATCACATTGGCGCCCATTGATCTCTCCTTTCCCTTCTCTTTTCCACCCAACCCTCAAAACACCCCCACAAAACTTTCTCTCTCCAGACAGTCTTCTAACCCTCTCAATCTTTCCCTCTCTAGAGCTTTTGCAAGAGCTGAAAATGGTGTGAAAATTTCTGTGTGTATTTCTCTGTGTGAGACAAAGGAGCATTGGTCGCAGTTAATTGACGGTTGGTGCTGTCTTCATCAGTCTTCGGCAGGTAGTCAGGTTTTTTCTTTTTTTATTTGTACCCCAGTTGAAAAAAGGGTAGGAATTCTCTACATTAGGCCTAAGAAGAGACTACAAATTTAGCCAATTACAAAGGAGATCTTTTCTAAGAGACTAGGTCAAGGGCAAATGCGTAATATTATCGACTGATAAGTCAATAAAACTTTGATTTTTCTTTTCATATTTGCCCTTCATAATAAATAGAAGTTCTATCTGGCATTAAGGGAAATGCACACTTACAATTTACAAGTGGGCATAAATTTTTTAAAATTAAAAATTAAAAATATTGAACTGAACAGTGAGAGAAGAATCATAACAATTTGAATAAATATAAATATATAATAATTAAATATTATATTTATTTATATTATTAAAAAATAATATATAATATTAAAAGTTATGTTATATTTTATTTTTTAATAATATAATATATTATAATTTATTTTTTAATAATATAAATAAATATAGTGTTCGGTAATATGAATAGACTTGTCCTAGCAGTTTGGATGGTTTGATACATAAAATAGGGATAAGACCTAATTAATAATTTTCTTTCATTATAAGTTGACTTCCAAAGATTAGCGTTCCCCTACTGTAGAAATAGCAACGGAGCGGGACTAAACATCTACCCTCCTCATTCCCCGCTTCATAAAAATTCTTTATATTCGACCCATTTTTTTTGGAGATTAAAACTTAATAATTATCTATATTTTTATGAAAAATTAAATTTTTACGGGGAATTTATATCGTCCCAAAATTAATGCTTTGTGAACTGTTTAAAATAAAAATAATTAATTTTAATTATATTTAAAATAATATATACATAAAAACTAATCATATTTTAACATATACATAATAAAACTAAGAAAAAATAAATAATAATATATAAGCACACATAATGACATATATTTTAATTATGTAATATATAATAACATAAATATTAATTTAATTAATATATAATTATTCAGGGGCTTATAAGAGATAGAAATTGGGGTGAATATTGAGACGGGAGAAGTAAAATTATCTCATCTTCATTTTCATATATTATTATTCGATAATTCTCTATTCTTAATTTTATATCTGATCAGAGTCAAAATCATCACTTCAATAAAAATGTGACGCGAAGATCACCATATAAACGGGAGAAATTGTCTTTCCTACCCAAATATCTCTTTTATTGAATGCATGTATAGATATGGAAAATAGAACTCTTATATATATACAAATTACGCACAAATACTTATATATAAATAGAGAGGAAAAATAGTATATAGGTTAAATTATTGATAAATTTTATTTATTCTTATATCATCTTTTTACTATTTAATAGATGAGTTAATAGTGTTTATGCACACTTTATGCACATAAAATTACTTAAAATTTATATTTCTTATAAATAATTTATTCATGAGCAGAAAAAGAGTGAACAATTATTGTATTGGGTCCCATTATTTAAATTATTGTTAGACTTTACTAATTTCTTATTTTATTATTTATTGTTGTCGTAATTGGCCCCCATTAATCTCCCCTTTCTCTTTTCTTTTCCACCCAACCCACAAAACCCCATAAACACTTTCTCTCTCCAAACGGTCCTTCTAACATCTCTATCTTTCCCTCTCCAAGAGCTTTTACAAGAACCGAAAATGGTGTGAAAATTTCTCCCGTCCGACTTAACTTTGGTCGCCGTTAATTGACGGTTGGTGTTGTCTTAATCAGTCTTCGCCCATTATTGACTCAATAAAATCTATTTTCTTGACTACAATATTCTTAAGGTCCCGTTATATGTCGTAAATTTTTTATGTCTAACTATAATTGCGATATATATTAATGTATAAAATTATATATTATTATAAAATTAATTTATTATATTAAATATATTATTAAAATATTATTAATTATAATTATTCTTAATATATAAAATCGCAAGACGTATTATTTTATTATTTTTATAATAATCACTCCATTTAGCATTTTAAATAGTCTAGACCTACAAATATATAGTCAACTGTTTTGATAGATGCTATTCATTGGTTGTTAGTAAATTAATAATGACAATTTTATATCGTATAAATACTATTCCCCCAATTTTAGAATTAGAGTATTTTAAAATAGATAATTGATATTTTTATGAGAAAAATTAATAGTTTCTTAAAATCTCACTTATATAAAAGTGGGCTTCATTTATTATTCATGTAAATAAAATCTTGTAAAATTATCAATTTTTCTTGTGAAAATATTAAATCTATTTAAAATATACTTGTAATATTTGCATAAAACAAGATAATATTCTTAAATTTATTATCAAAATTTCATAACCATGTCACATTATTTATTATTTTTATGAATTTACATAGTACAAAGTTATATTCTAACTGTATTTAAATTTTATAAATATAACTTTTTTTGTAAAATGAAGAGAATTTTAAATTTGACATACAAGAATAGAAGTGTTATTCAACTAAAAGTTCACACAATCTTTCTAACACACGTCATTTCATTAGAATAATGTTAAAAAATTTAAATTTTAAATTTTACATTGATAATTGAATATTTTAATAATATTTTATGTTATAGTCAATTACATAAAATATATTCAATTAATATAGTAATAACACATTATTTAAGACACTTTTCGAGATAACAAATTTGAAACACTTAACATTATCCTTCATTATATCATTCCAGAAAAATAAACGTATTTGTTGTTTGTCACATTTGTAGTATTAAATTACTGCACAAAAGAATAAATATATATTAAAATAGTAAGAAGAATTAATCTTAGATATTGATAATTAATACGGAACCTTGATGCAGATTAGCATTGGTAAACCGGAATTTCCTTAAATTTAATAGTCTTGAATCAATGAACACATATTGATAAGACTATTCATCCTTTTACTTGCTTGAACATATGTATTACTTCCACTTAATATTAACTTTACCTTGAGACTATTTCACTACGAAGTAACCAATTTGCTCATAATTAAAACTACATACATAACCATCGACATAATTATGTTGCTTTAGAACTACACCAAGAAGGCGAGAAAGTGAGAGTTCATGACCATTAAGAAACGTTTTTCTCCGATGGCCATTAACTTCAACTATTTATACTTAACAAAATGGAAAATCGATAAGATATTTCAAACTTCCGTCAAGACAAATTAGGTACAACAATCACACATACTGAATAATCAAGTTCGATACTTCAAGTTTTGATTGTTTAGTTAAGTGAATGGTCTTTCAACCTTTATACGAAAAAGATGTCTACCTTCAACTCTTCCTCTACTTTGATAAACACTTAATTTAGGCTATGACTTATTTTTTGGACTGCCTATTAGTTGAGATATATTAATACTTACAAGGATTTTATTGTAAATTGTCACATTAATTATATGTAATGCATCATGGCACTTATTAGCCTTTTCAATACTGTTTGACAACAAACAGAGACGTGCATATTTAAACAAAATCACCCTTTTTATGGTCGGTATTTGATATGAAACCCTAATACATAGCTTTGATGAATTTATTGTTAAAACTTGAATATATATTCAGAGGAAACCAATGTTGAAGCCCTAATCCTTACACACCAAACCAACAACTAAACCGTAGGACAAAATAAAAACAAAAGCAAAAGTTGCGATCATACTACAATATTCAGACAAAATAAATACTGAAACCCTAGTTTATATGTACTCACAAAATCGACAACAAAATTATTTATATTATACAGCCTCCATGAGGCTTCTTCCACAAGTTTGGTATATTTGTGCTACACTTTTTTTTTTTTTTGTTCTTTTGACCCTACAACTTTAGAGATATTATTATTTTGTCCTTTTTAATAGTAATTTTTTATATTTTTGTATTTACTCTTCTAAATTTTATAAAATTTCTATTTTATCCTACATAATTTACATATGCAATACGTGTGCGGCGGTTACTAGTAATACATAATCAAACAAAATTGACGTTGAAATCTTAATATATTGAAATAAAATCGATACTATAATTTTATTTCGCATCCAAACAAAATCAACCCTAAAACCTAAATAAACACTCAATCCAATATATTAAGCAGACGATAAAACCCTAATAATTAACATACGGATAGCGCCAAATTGAAATTCATTCGATTATATCCATACATGTAACAACAATTCGCTCATAAGTACGTATATTATAACATTTATTTACTACACTCTTTTTTGAAACAATAGTTGTTTAAACACTTTCCCAACTTGTAACACTCTTAAATAATCCTTTAAAAGAAATCTTTGAATCTCCCCTTATCGCTCATTTATTCGTTATCTTCATAACATGTAAGATATTTATTGTTGATGCTTGTTATTATGAGTTATTAGGATTCTTTGCCATCATAATGAGAAAATTAAAGGGTCTTTTTTATTGAAAGTTTTATGGTGAAACCTTTTTAGTATACCTATATACACACACGTGTATTTATAAGTGGGCATAATTTTTAAAAAAAAAATTAGTGAATTAAAAAATTAGGGATGAAAATTAGGGGTGCACAATGATCGACTTTATATTTAAAAAATAACCAAACTATTTAAGACGGTTATAAAAAATTAAAAATTAAAATCGCTCAAACTTTTACTCCGTTATTGATTATCGATCTATTCAGTTATCGGTTAAATCCGTCGATTTTATCAATTTTGTTGGTTATAATTTTATTTAATATCAAACAGTTTCCTTGTGCATAAGAGTAATCTATAATTGAGTCCGCTTCATAATTTCTTAAGTAGATTATAGAGAAACTCTTAATGGAGCGCTGAGAAAATAAACACAGCCATTCACTTGACACTATAATTAACAATTTGAAGCATGTACTAATGTACTTTCAGAGCTATCAATTATGCATGTGACCTTGGTACATACAACCTATATGGTGACAAGTAGAACTCAATCTGATTATCCTTTCTTCCTTCCATAATTTGAATCCAGTTACTCAATTTTTGTTGTACCTCGTTGAAGTCAGTACTCTCAAATTATTCATCTTGATGAAATATATAAAATATATAATTATATTATAATTTTAAGAATTCGGTCGATTTCAATTTTTTTAAAAATTAAACTAAAACCGACTAACGGAACTTTGGTTTGTTTTTTTTTAACTTTCGGTTCATTGATTTGGTAATTTTTAATTATATTTATTGTATGTTCAGTTCGATTCGATCCGATCAATTTTTTGATTATTTTCGATATATTGTTCACCCTTAATAAAAATAATGATAATTTAGGGATAGACAAAAAGGAATCAGAGGTAGGTGGTAAATAGAATAGGGATAAGAAACAATTAATTTTCTTTCATTATGAGCTAACTTTCAAAGAAAACCGTTGTCTAAACCTCTCTTTATACGAGCCATAGATATGAAAACAAATAAATATACAAGGTGACCATCCTGTTTTGATATTAATTGAAGAATAAATATAAATATACAATAATTAAATATTATATCAAATAATATATTTATTTATATTATTAAAAAGTGA
The DNA here is from genome assembly GCA_947179155.2 of Hedera helix. Classification (NCBI taxonomy): domain Eukaryota; kingdom Viridiplantae; phylum Streptophyta; class Magnoliopsida; order Apiales; family Araliaceae; genus Hedera; species Hedera helix. The sequence continues at coordinate 35,736,599 of OX359268.1, read as the reverse complement.
GATATGATATTAAAATTTATGGCATACCTTATTTTTTAATAATATAGACAGATATAATATTTAGTTATTGTGTGTACAGATTTGTCCTTAATTGAAAAAGTAACTAATATGAACATATCATATTTATAGGTTGTGACGCCCCCAAATCTGGGCCCACACAGTCCAAACTTGAGTCGTCAAAATACTACAACAAAGCACAACGTACAACAATACAGTATATAATAATACACAACTAAGTCTTCACTATTATTGCCACACTATTTTACAAAACGTGAAGACTATGATAACTATTCCTCGGACCCTCACTCCATTCCCCGGCTAGACCCTGTTATGTTTTCATCTCCTGTTGAAAAACAATGGAACAAAAGAAAGGGTGAGCTCAAATAGCCCAGTAAAGAATATCATGACTAAGATAATGACGAATAAATTATCATTAGTCTTCAACAGTTGAGTTCTTGATAGAATACAATAGACTACAAGGTTTATATCAAAAACTGCAGTTAAATTCTTAAACAACGTTCAGATCAATAATAGCAGCGGAATGAGTAATCTATTAGAAGAATAATGCAGACTATAATGTCCACTCGGTTCTCTTTTTAGGAAAAACATCATCAACTTTTATCATCTGAAATATCATTAGTCAAGATAATACAAATTCACAGTTCCTGATCATAATCATGCACATCAACAGTTCATCTTTGCACTACGGGCCAAAGACATTCAATATAACACCAACGGTCATGATTATACCAGATTCAGCCTTTGGTCATAATCATACCAAACAACAGTTCATCTTTGCACTACGGGCCAAAGAGAACATTCACCACGTGCCATAAAAGACACCGAACAGATGTATCGCCTTTAACCTGTTATATCGCCTTTAACCTATCATCTGTTCAACAAATATATCACATCTGTGCCCCCGGCCACAGATATTCACAACAGCTTGATTTTTGGATGATTAGAATGATATAAATGATGAACAGAAGAAATAGGATAACAATAAGTATCGGGAGTTTACTTTGTACAGATTCAAATAATGTCCAAATTGTCAACATGATGTGGAGTGAAATTCAAGATCCACAGTTCAGAATAACGGTTACTATTCAATAGAAAGGTTCACGTAAATAGGAAGGTTCAGTTGAAATAATGAAGTTCAACTATTATGGAACATATAATATTTTCAGGAATTATAGAAGCAATAGTTCCATAATAAATTTCGATTTAGGAGTATGAAAGAAAATAATATCCCTTACCGTAGCAGGTTTGATTAACAAAAGGTGAAGGAAATTAATACAAAGGGTTATTCACCAACAGGCGGCAATCCGCTCCGTAAGGTTATTCCCACAATTTAATAGAATTTGAGTACAAAGAGTTATTCACCAAACAGGCGGCAATCCGCTCCGTAAGGTTATTCTCAGAGATTAATAATGAATGAATACGAAAGGTTATTCACCAACAGGCGGCAATCCGCTCCGTAAGGTTATTCCCACAATTTAATAGAATTTGAGTACAAAGAGTTATTCACCAAACAGGCGGCAATCCGCTCCGTAAGGTTATTCTCAGAGATTAATAATGAATGAATACGAAAGGTTATTCACCAACAGGCGGCAATCCACTCCGTAAGGTTATTCCCACAATTTAATACATGGAAATAAAAGGCACGTCTTATGAGTAAGGAAGAAACAATATTATTATCGAGAATCAAATAATGATAATCCCTTACCATAGTATGTTTGAATAATGGAAGATGAAAAAGATGGTATCCCTTACCGTAACACGTGACTGGATATTGATTTAAATGAGGTTGATTAACTTGAACAGTACACGTATACTTATAGATCTTCACAAATACTCAAGATGACTTAAGCACACTTAGAGAGAACTTTCACAAGAAGTATTTAGAGAGAGAAAGAAAGAACAAGTAAGGAAGTTTATGAAAAATCCTTAAGTTAAGGCTTCTATTTATAGCCAAAAATCTTATCATTCATTTAATCTAAACCATTCATTTAAAGATCATATTTTAATCTACACCATCCATTTCAAATATTATATTATCTTTAATCTACACCATTCATTTCATATCACCTAATAATCACCTAACTTTATATTATAAACAAATCAATTTAATTATTCAACAATAATTCACACTTTAATCTACACCATTCATTTCATATCACCTAATAATCACCTAACTTTATATTATAAACAAATCAATTCAATTATTCAACAATAATTCACACTTTAATCTACACCATTCATTTCATATCACCTAATAATCACCTAACTTTATATTATAAACAAATAACTTTATCAATTCAATTATTATGACTAATTGTTATAAATACAGTATAGTTAGCTCTTAGATATCAAGTCAATAAATTAATGAAATACAACTGTTTAAATAACATCATAATAGAGATAACAATAATGTAAAATAAAGCATACGTTACTGTGTAATGACAATTATTGATTCAATAATGTGAATTACTGTGCATATGTTACTGTGACAATTATTAGGGTCAATAATTTTAAAAACAGTGCAACAACAATTATTGTGTAATGTCCTAGAATTTTCACATTTTTATTAATTAAAATATTAATTTAATTTCCAATGAGTTAGTTTTATGAGATTATTTAAATCTTTTTATGTGATTAATTAATTATGTGATTAAATAATTATGTAATTAATTACTAAAATTAATTAAAGGGGGTCACTAATATGTTATTAAATTAGTGAACAAACCCTAAAGTTTTAATATCAAAATAATTGATAAGTTTCCTATTAATTAAATATTCAATTAAATTGAATATAATGAGTGAATTAAATATAATAAATTAATTAATATGATTATTAATTAATGTAAATAATGTGAAATGTTAATAATAATATTTATTAGTCCATTTGGTAATTTAATACTTATGGGTTAAAATATTTAATTATTTATTCAATCTAATTATTTATTTAACATGGATTGAATAATTAATGTGTAAATTATTAAATTAGCCCAACATGGGTCAATTAGTAGCCCAAGTGGGGAATAATAAAATTTGACAATTTAGTAGCCCAAACAATTTAATAGAAGCCCAATTGGTATTTTAAATTAAAGCCCAATGATTGGCCCACTTGGAAAATACTTAAATTAACTATTAATTGAATAAAAGTGGAATGTGACACTCATTTTGGGACAACCAAAGAAGCTATCAGCCGACCATGTGCAAGAAGGAGGAGAGAGAATGTGTTGTTTTATTATTATTATTATTATTATTTGATTTTCTTATTTATTTAATTAAAGGATTGCTTGGATTGATTTTTAAAGTACATAGACACCATGCTTCTTTTCACCTAATGTGGCTAACTTGTGTAAGTATCCAATAGGTGCATGATGGGCTAAAATTATTAGATATATTATGTATCTATCAATATTGCAAGTATACTTGCAAATTAGGAGCATTGTGTTAGTCATTCTTCTTCCTCCATTTTTCAAGCTAGAGAGCATTTGAGAGTGTAGAAAAATTATAGTTGAGAGCAAAAATACCAAGAGAAGGAGTTCTTGGTTCATGCCTTCAAACCTCATCACCTACTTTGGAAGAAAAAGAAAGATAGCCATTAAATCAAGGTAATGGTTATTTTAAATAAAGTTTTGTTTTTAAATTAAATAAATCACCATGTTAGTATAAACATGTTAATATAATTATTAATGTGTAGAGGTAATATTTATGCCATGCTTGAGTTTAATATGTTTGGTTTGTATTTTGGTATATTTTATATGCTAAAATATGTATTTAGTAGTGTGTAAACAAGTTTTGAAATATACTACCAAAAATATTTTTGTAAAACTTAGGTTTGATGTTCTAATATTATAGAACATTAAAGCATGAGAAAAACAAAGTTTGAATCACTTAAAATGGAGTTATACACAAAAAGATATGATTTATGGTAGTTTATGTGATGTAAAAAATTTTATAAAAAAATATTGATATTAAATCATGAAAAATTAATTTTTCATGTTATAAATTAATATAAGATGATTGGTAATTTTTTTGATTTTTATTGAAGAGTTAAAGATTTATTGAAGGTATAATTTTAATTAAAGTGTGTATAGCCGGAACACTGTTCACAATCTGTGAAAGGGAAAAAAAACTAAAGGTTTCCGCGCAATGCGCGGCCACTGTGCACAGTCGGACGCGGAGACAAAACGGCGTCGTTTTGCCTCAGAAAAAAATTACGCCGCGCGTACGCGCGGAAGCCGTATCCGCGTTTCCAAAAACGGCGTCGTTTTGGGCCGTATAATCTGAAACGCGCGCCATGCGCGGAAGGAAAAATTCGGGGAAATTACCATTTTGCCCCTCCGTGTTTTTTTCGGCAGAATTACCATTCTGCCCTCGGTTCAGTTTTCGAATTATTTACGAAATTGCCATCGGTCCGGTTTTTCAACTTAATTACGAAAATGCCATTCGGGTTAATTTTAATTAATTTAAATATTTAAAAATTAATTTAAAATTATAACAAAAATAATAATAATACAAAAATAATATTGGGGAGGAGATTTTTCATAAAGTTTAATATTTAAATATTTTAAATATTAATCTAGTTAGCTAAACCATGGTTAGGTTAAATAAATTTATTATTTATTTATTATTTTAAATATTAATAATAAATAAAGATGATAAATTAGCAATTATTATTTAATGCCTATTAAATAATATTTAAAGAGAGATAAAATTTATAAATTAATTATTTATTATTTAAATATTATTAAATAATAAATAAGGATAATTAAGCAATTAATTATTATTTAATTAACATTAAATAACGATTAATGGAAATTAAGTTATTAGAGTAATAATTTATTATTTAATTTAAATAATAAATAAGAATGATTTGATTATTATTTAACCTTAAATAATAATTAAAATTAATTAAACAATTAATTATTATTTAATTGACATTAAATAATAATTAAAGAGGATTAAGATTAGTAAACTATTATTTAATTTCCTTAATTAAATAATAGGTAAGGTTAATTACTTGGTTAATTATTGGTTGATTAACATTAAATTAAAGAAGGTTAAAATTAAGTTAATAATTATTTATTATTTAATAATAGGTAGGTACAATTAGTTATTATTTATAATAACTAGAGTTAATTAATTAATTTCTATTTAATCAATATTAAATAGTAATTAAAAAGAGATTGAGTTAATAAAATAAATTGAATTGAACTAAACAATTATAATAAGTTGTTTAAGGGTTTAATAAGTGTCCAACACTTAAGAAAAATATTTTCTAACTTATTAAATTATTAACCTAAAATGATTAAGTGTCTATAAGGTTAATAATATTGTTTTGACTAATGTAATTTATGTGTTAGTACTTATGTGGTAAATAAGTTCGTTATTAAGCGTATAATTATGCAAATACGTCGTACTAATTATTAGACCGACTTTATTAATGTTAGGTCTTTCAAAGCAAGTTAGTTAAAGCTAGACAATTATTGTAGCTGAGCAAACAGGCAAGTTCTCTAACCCTACTCAATTATTATCGTTGAACAAGTTTCCATACTTGTATTTATTGTTAAAGCTTGAAGTGGTTTAATTATTTAAAATTATTCCACATCCATATTGTTTATACAATCGCACTTAGTGCATTTGAAGCTTGTTAGTTCTTGATTCATGAACTGTATTAAAAATGTCTGAAGCTAATAGTTCAGCTAGACATTGCGTTTCTAAATTCAATAACTTGAATACTTTTAAAAGCTTATCCAAACCATTGTTGGGTGCGGATTTCTTATATTAAGTCTGAGAATTGAACAACCCTAAATTAGGGGATTTTGTGTCGGGAAACCGACTTTGGGCGCCAGTGACTAAATGTAATGCATATACAGCGGGTTGAATAGGCTGATCCCCTTGAAAACCAAACAACTCAAAGGGTCAGAGGAAACTCTATTATACCCTAGTTAGTTCAGGGTCCTTAGTGACCACTCAGCATTTTAAGATTCAAATATTCTGTTTATTAAAATTTGAATCCTGTTTCATTCACAATTGTTATATCTATTGTTGAATCATTGTTGATATTTCCCATTCATTCATGATATATTAAATCTATATGATTGTTTTAAACTTGCTGAGCAAACTAGTTGCTCATTCTTGCTATATCATGAACCATTTTTCAGATAATCCTGATTGCTCAAAGAAGGATAAAGGAAAAGGAAAAACCAGAGCTTAAGTTAGCTTAGGCATGCTAATTAGATCTTTAATTATGTATTTACGGTTTTTAAGCCTTTTGTAATTCCTTGTGATAGGAACTGTTATTATGTTAAGGTTGATAGACCCTGGTATTGTAACCTTTTGAAGGGAACCAATATGTATTATTCCGCGATATTTAAATGCAATGTATGTATTTAATTATTAGTAATGTGTTGAATAGTGAGAACCAAACTCGAGGTTATGGAACCCGGATTTGGGGTCGTCACAATTGACTCAATGATATAAAATACAGTGTAATGACAATTATTAAATCAATAATGCAAAATACTGTGTAACAACAATTATTGAATTAATAATATAAAATATTATGCAGTGACAATTATCGATGAAATGATGCGTAACAGTTACGGTGTCAATTATCAGACCAAAAATATGAGACACTATGCAATACCGTGTGTTACTGTAGAGTACCGAGTGCTACAGAAAATACCAATAACTACTGTATGCTACTATTCTTTTATCACCGGTATTTTAACAGTTCCGTTGACTATTTTTATTTAAAAAGGTTATTTATGTCGTTTTCTATATCCGACAAATATTCCGTTGTGGGGTCCACCAATAATTTGTTATTTCGGCGCCGTCAGACCAAACGAATATTCCCCGACCAAACGAATATTCCCCGACAAAGCGAATATTGTCCGACAAAATAAAAATTGCACATAACATCCTTAACTTTTAACTTTATCGATTTAACCACTTACTGTTTAAAAAATATCTATATGAAGAAAAATTAAATTTTGTATTTCATAAAATTCGGGGTCTTACATAGGTGAATATATTAATTTTCAAAATTTACTTCAAAAATTATAGTTTATCCGTTTCATATTATTTGATTATTAATGTTGATTTTTTAAAGTCAACTTATAAAAATTTTAAACTCAAAATTGAGATAACTCATTAAAAATTATAAAATAATAAAATTTATAGTAAATAATATTTTTTAAATAATTTATAATATTTATCATTGTATTAATTAAAATTAAAAAAATCTATATCAATTTTGAGTTTAAAAATTTCTTAAGTCAACCATAAAAAGTCATCAATGATCAAATAATACAAAATGAGTATATTGAAAATTTTACAATATATATACCATTGTTGAATACCATTACATTTCGGACACTACTACATACACAAAAATCAAACACTATATTCATCTTAACTATTAAAAAATAAAATTTGACACGAATTTTATGTCAGACCTCATTTTTTAATAGTTAAAATGCATTTTGTATTCTATTTTGTATTTGATTTTTATTAACTCATACTTTTTCTTACATTTCACTTCATGAGCCCCGTACAAGAAAGTGAAAAACATAGGATAAAGTACAAATAATATAAGAAAATGATATATATTGCAATTTTTTATGTCGATTTTTTATTTGTTAGTTATATGAATAAGTATCAATGATAATTCTTTTGAAGAGATATGTAATAAGTGGAGTCATCTTATAACTCGGCACAAAATTATTGTAATATATAACAAGAATAAACAATATATTCTCTTTGTCTCATAATATAAGATTGATAAGATTATTATTGATTTTTTTAAATTAACTTAAAGATATTTTTAAAAGAAAATGATATATATTGTGAATATTTATGTCGATTTTTTAATTGTTAAATACGTGGACAAGTCTTGGTGATAAAATTTATAGAGAAGTGTATAATAAGTTGGGTCCTCCCATAATTCCTATCAATCTCATATATTGATAAATTTTACAATTATAATCATACGTAAATTTATCGCAATATATAATGAGAATCATTTTCAAATTCAATTTTTTTTGTATATTGTTATCCTCATTTTGTGATTTGAATTCTTTTATTTTTAATTAATATAATAGTAAATGTAATAAGTACTATTGATTTTAAAATTTATTATTTTATAATTTCAATAAAATAATCTCAAATTTTAATTTTACAATATTTTAAGTTATTTAAAAAAAAAATTAATCGTAAACGAAGGGAGTATATAAATACAGGAGAATATATTCTATAAAAACTATATGTAAATTATTGTTTTAACATTATCCAATAAGAATTTGTCAACTCTATAATTTGAGAGAAAATTTAAAAAAAAAAATAATTTTCTTAAAATTATTAAATAAATTTTTTTTTGATAAATAATATTACATAATCTAATAAAAATATCAAAATTTCTTATTTTTTTTTTAAAAAATACAAACTTATTTAATTTTTATTAAATGATATAAAAATATTAATTTACAAGTAATCCGAATAAAATTGAGTCAAATAAATACAAACTGACACAACCCATCAACATTTTTCCCACTTTGCTCACATACCATTTGGCATAAACAGAATTCACAAACTTACGAGTGGGCCTAAATTTTTGAAAATTAAAAATTAAAAGTATTGAACTGAAAAGTGGGATCATAATCATGACAATTTGGGGAATTTAAATAGAAATGAGAGGATGTTGGTAGATAAGACGCAATTAATTTTCCTTCATTAGAAGTTGACGTCCAAAGATTAACGGTCCCCACTGTCTCCTTTTATTGAATGCATAGGTATGGAAAACAGAGTAATTTTATATACACAAATAACTAGTATATATAAATAAAGAGAATTAATATTTTTATAAGTAATTTTATTTTTAATTAAATCATAAATATTGGTTTAGTTAAAAATAGGAATCTCTTATGAAAATATCACATTAATTTATGAAAATCTCATTTAAGTTTTAAAAATAATAAATTTTATAATTAGTAGTATTTTTGAGATAGTTTATATTATTCATAATTATATTGATATAAACTAAATGAATTTATATTAATTTTGAATTTAAAAATATTAAAAATTAACTTTTAAAAAGATAATATTGGTATTATAACTTAGAATGGAGATCATATTATTTTTAAAAAATTAATATTTTATAAATAAATTTTAATATTTTTACAAGTTTCTTTTCACATGAGTATCGGACTCAACACCCTATTTAATATAGGTAATTGATATTTTCACACTGGTTTTTGATTGTTTCACACAGTGGACCTTACAAAAGTATCTATAGTTATATCAATAGCGACACTTTTATAGGGTCTACAATATAAAATTATTAAAAAATAATGTAGATTTATTAGTTTCCTTAATATATGAGATAATAGTATTTGTGCACAATTTTATATTTATAATTTTACACGCAATATATCACTTTCAAAAACTTATTTTTGAAAACAATATGTTGAAAAATTTACAAGATATGCCACTAGTATAGTAGACTTCAGGTGATAGATAAGGTTCGTACAAAGAGAGTGAAAAACAGTAGATAAAGTATAAACAAAATATATAAATACTTCCCCTTCGCTTTAAATTCCTTCCACTCTCTGCTTTCTCTCTCTTCGCTCATCACATAATCTCCAAAACCCCCAAGGTTGGTTTCAATTACTTCACCGCCCGCAGATTCTATGCGGTTTCGTTGAAATTTCGGATGATAAGCTTTTGTGCAAATGAGGTGTTGTTGTGCTTTTGGCATTTTTAGGGCTTGAATTGAGAATTGAATGAGTAAGGTTGTTTTGGTTGGTTTCTGGTTTTACACAATTATATCTTGTGTGGAGGAGTCTAGAGAGAGAATCACTAGGGATTGTGGCCTTGTAATCCGAAGTCGGTGTCGGTGGGGAAAATGTGGCTGATTCGCTAAATGTTCATCACCACCGATTTCCTTCTTCAGTTCAATCTTTGAGCCTTTTCTATCCTGGTTTTGATCGTTTTCTTTTGTAAATCCGTATACATAATTGAATTATGCAGCAAAATCATCGAAAGAAGGTTTAATTATCTCTCTTTCTCTTTAATTCTCCATCTCTATTCCAGTATTTGCTGAGATTTTTGGTTGTACGAGGAAAAAATAAGAAGGATAAACTGATGGTTTCTCTCTCGTCAACTTCATATTTTCTTCTAGCAAGGAGATCTTTTTCTTTGATTTAGCTCGATTTGAGTATCACTTTATTGGTGGATCTAATTAAGCATCTGAATTTTTTTTTTTAATTAATAATTTTTGGTAATCAAGGTGAAACTTTTTTTGATTGCTTCTTTAGTTTTGAGAAGTTGTGGTTGATTCAAGATCATAAACATGTTAAATACAAAACTGAGAAGATGAAGTTTCATTTTTTTCCGGTAAGCGGAGATCTTTTTCTTTGATTTAGTTGGAATTGAGTATCCTTCTATTTGGTGAATCTAATTAAGAATCTCTTGTTGTTGTTTCTTTTTAATTTTTTTTGGTAATAAAGGGGAAAAAATTGTGTTTGCTTCCTTTTGTTTTTAAGAAATTATGGTTGTGTATTTGGCTGGCATTATGGTTTTCCCTCATTTTAGTCTGAAACGTGAAGTGATCAAGATTTAGTCTTTGCATGGAGATTTTCAATCTGCAATCCTTAAGTTTAATTATAGTGTCTTTTATTGAAATCCTAGGTTTTCATGCTCAATTTGGTTGTTGCAGTAGCATAGCTAACGCAATGGAACTGAAATTTGAATATGTGATTTTTATTTGGAATAAAATACAGTTGGAAGTTACATGCTTCCTATCTAACTTAGATTTATTTTTTTAAAAAAAATTAATATAAAGAGTTGAGGCTTTAAAAGGTCACGGTGCAGTCCAACATTGCAAACAACCTAATCAAGGCTTTAAGATTTTAGTTGCTGGATGTATCCTTCCTTCTGAATGATTCTCCAATTTGGGACTCCAACTGTTGGTTTGTCATTGTTTTGCTTTCCTAATGTATCATATGTTTACAAGTTGTTCGCCTATAAAGGGAAATTTTGAAATATCAACTTTGAAAAGGAAATACTTTAAATTATGGTTCCTCTTTTGTAATTTTTTCCTTCATTCTTTTCATATTCTCTTGCTCTTTCCAGATTGTAGGTCATGGTAACCTATAGGAGTGAGTTTTCCGCCCCCAACTCCCTTTAATTTTGAGATCATATGAATGTCACATCCTTTATTATTTGATCAATTAACTTTTATATTGTTGGTGTATAAGTTGTACGAGAATAAAGATTTATTGAGCTGAGTTAATGTTTAGCGGGAAAATTTAAAATTTTAAGCTAGTAGTCCTTTATTACTTGTCTGCTTGATAAACTCTATATGGGTTTATATCTCTGACAGTCAACTTTGCGAATTTGGAACTAATTTTTTAGGGTTTCAGAACTAAACAGGTTTATGTACATGCTCTATATCATTTATATGATTGCACATACATGTTTTAGCTTTACTAAGTTCTTGGATTTTACATGTGCTTGTAAGTTTTATTATAAATTTCAGTTGATTCTTTTGGTAAATCTTGTCATAAACAAAGATTTATTGAGCTGAGCTAATGTTTAGCAGGGCAATTCAAAATTTTAAGGTTGCCCTTTATTTCTTCTTTTCTTGATAAATTCGTATGACAGTCAACTTTACTAATTTGGGGAAATATTTTATTAAGGGTTTCAGAATTAAACAGGTTTATGTACATGCTGTATATGATTATATGATTGCACATACATGTTTTAGCTTACTAAGTTCGTATTTTACATGTGGTTGAAGGTTTTATTATAAATTTCAGTTAATTCTTTTGGTAAATCTTTTCATAAATAAAATTAAGGAAACTATGGGAAATCATGTTCTGATGTTTTCTTGTCCTTCTGTAGAATCCAAAAGAGATGGAGTTCTTCAGTGAGTATGGGGATGCAAATCGATACAAAATTTTGGAGATTATAGGGAAGGGAAGCTATGGAGTTGTTTGTGCCGCCATTGATACACATACCGGCGAAAAAGTGGCAATAAAGAAAATTAAAGACATTTTTGAGCATGTTACTGATGCTATTCGGATTTTGCGGGAGATTAAGTTGCTTAGACTGTTACGGCATCCTGACATTGTTGAAATTAAGAGCATATTGATCCCACCTTCAAGTCGAGACTTTAAAGACATATATGTTGTATTTGAGCTCATGGAGTCTGACCTTCATCAAGTAATTAAAGCCAATGATGATTTAACACGTGAGCATCATCAGTTTTTTCTGTATCAGATGCTACGTGCATTGAAATTTATGCATACAGGTATCAATCCAAATGACAGTAAGATATATTATTTCCTATCTGAGTGAAAGAACAAAAGAACTGTAATTTGTTACTATGAATATTATTCTTCCTCTCAATTCAAAGCTGATTATGAACTGTTTGGTTTCAGCTAATGTGTACCACCGAGACCTTAAACCAAAGAATATATTGGCAAATGCAAATTGTAAACTCAAAATATGTGATTTTGGACTGGCTAGAGTCTCTTTTAGAGACAGTCCAACAACAATTTTCTGGACGGTATGCCTTTCATATAAACTGTTTATTCATTGTTTTTATATTTTCAGAAGTGGTTTGTACTTTTGTACACTAACAATATCCTCCTTTGTTCCTTGTAAAAAACTGCAGGATTATGTTGCTACAAGATGGTATAGGGCTCCTGAGCTTTGTGGATCATTCTTCTCTAAGGTATAATCTACTTATTTGTGTTACTTTAATTCTAATCCAATGGCAACATGCTTGGAGCATGGTTTGACGGAATGGTACAAACATTTTATCTTTGTTTATTGGTTGTAAACACAAAACCCTTTCCCCATCATAATCTATGTAGTTATCAATTTTCGTATCTTTTCTAAACCCAGTATTTAAAGTTATTTGAACACAAGTATTAGTAATATTAATTAGTTGCCGGTCAAAATATAACTGTAGATCAACTTGTATTATAAATTGGTTTGTGTAATTCATCTATGGTAATTAGTTGGTTATAATTAAAAAATTAGGTTGAACTTAACTATTTTATGTTATGCCTGGAAAAATAAATTTGTAGAATATTTAATAGAAATTTAAAGTTTTAGTTAGAATATACGTTCCCAAATATTTTGGTTTAGATATAAACGGTTATTTGTTTGCAAGTTTAAAGGAGTAAAAAATCAAGCATACTTATAAGGTTACTTTTACTAATCTATCATTTTTCTGTTGTTGGAAATTTATGAACTCCTATATATTCATATATGTGTTGCTTGCCATTCTATAATCTCTTCTTCATCAACATTTTGTAAATGTAGTTCTAGCATTTAATTAAAGATTAAAATCAAGCCCCCATATAATTTCTCATGTTGTCGTTACTATTATAAAATATAAAAAGCCTAAATATTTAATTTATTTTAAATGCATTAATATGATCACGATGCAATCATATTTATTTGTTTGTTTGAACTAAGCATCACGCCATTATAACTTGGGGATTTGAAATATCAAGTTAAGTATTTTCTGAAAGTAACTGCAGTCTCTAAAATAAGTGTTAGGTATAACATATTATAGGTATCATGGAGCTCTTATATCAAAAAAGCCTATAGGTCCCATAATCTCTTAACTACTAGGATGAGGACCATAGAGTTAAGGTTACAACTGATCGTATTACATAAAGCCCATTCCAATTCCTTATAGATTAGGAGTGTAATGACTGATGAAACAAGTTAAATAGGCTCATAGGCATAAATTTTATGTTTAAGGCTTATGTAGGATTTAGCTTTTAAAGACCAATAGACTATAGTACTATAAAGATATAAAATGGGAGGTCAATTTTTTTGATGAATTTTAAGGACTCTCATTTTTCTTTGGGATTATAAAGAGAAGTTGGTAATCATAAAAAAAATAATATAGGTGGGCCAAGAATTATGATGAATTTAAGGACCCTCAGTTTTACGTAGGATTCTAAAAGAAATTAGGACTTTGAAAATATAAATTAGGTGTGTGAATAATATAGACTGGCATTACATTTCTTTCTTTTGTTGATATCAAATTTTTTCCTTGTGTTGCGAGTCATCTTCCTCAATGTGACCTTTGTGTTGATTTGTAAAATGAATTGTTTCTTTGCTATAAGAACCTTGTTGGTTTGCTCCACTATGGTGTCAGAGAATCATATATATGTTAATCAGAATTTGGAATTAGAGGTTCAACAATTGTAATGCAACATATATCGTTTGTATGCTTGTTTTTAGTTGTAAGGTTTTAGGCCCTTTAGGTTGACACTGAGCAGTTTGTCATTGTTCAGCAATGTTTAAATGTTATAGTGCTGTTATATAATGACCACAGTTCGCCTCTCTTGTTTTTGCACAATCATGTATTTTTTTTCGTGTCATTGAAGTAAATAAAGGTTGTTAAAGAAATGAAGTTGTATACAAGTGTCAATTGAAAATTTTATTAAACAGTTGCTATGTGCCTTACTGCCTTGACATCCTTTCCACCGGCAGTCGTTCTTATGAGATGTGCTTGCTGACGTAAAATAATATATATGCACTGTATTCTGAGGGCCTTATAGTAAGTTGTGCTGTAGATTAAAATAATTCTTGTTCAGGTAGGGCTTTCAAACTCTACTGGAAGTTGAAATTTCTTTGCTTCAGGTAATTGTGTTGGGCCCTCTGTCAGGTTTTTTTGGAGGGTTCAATTGCTCATGCTGACATTTCTTGTCCTTGAAACTTTGTCTGATTTGTAATGACACCGGGATTGCAGTATACACCTGCTATTGATATTTGGAGTATTGGCTGCATCTTTGCCGAGGTACTGACAGGGAAGCCACTTTTTCCTGGGAAAAGTATTGTTCATCAGTTAGATTTGATCACAGACCTGCTTGGGACACCTTCTCCAGACACCATATCTAGGGTATGGAAAATTACTCTATTTATGTCATTACACTTGGTAGTTATGTCTTTTAATATTCCTACTCATTGATA
Source organism: Hedera helix (assembly GCA_947179155.2). Lineage (NCBI taxonomy): Eukaryota > Viridiplantae > Streptophyta > Magnoliopsida > Apiales > Araliaceae > Hedera > Hedera helix. The sequence goes on along the minus strand of OX359268.1, from coordinate 35,721,584 downwards.
TCTACCATCTCAATTTTCATGTCTAATGGACGCAGATTCAAAATAATAAATCAAGAAAATACTTGGCAGATATGTGCAAAAAGCGACATGTGCCATTTGCTGAAAAGTTTCCAAACTCAGACCCTCTAGCAATTTGCTTATTGCAAAAGCTATTAGCCTTTGATCCAATTGATCGACCAACTGCTGAACAGGTGGCCTTGTGTCCTATAGTAGATGTCTTATTATTTGAATGTCATTCAATAATGAATGCAGTCATGTGGCTGTAGCCTGTAGGTTGTCCATCTGCTGCATTTTTTGCAACAGGAGTTTTTTTTTTCTTTTCCATTTGTGTAATTTACATATTTCTGATTTATGTAATATGCGATAAACTGAATTCGACATTAATGTATCTGGTTTGTTAGGCACTGGCGGATCCTTACTTTAAGGGTCTGGCAAAAGTTGAGAGGGAACCTTCTTCTCAGCCAATCTCAGAACTTGAGTTTGCATTTGAGGGGCACAAGATGACAAAGGTGAACATCAGGGAAATTATATATTGGGAGATTCTAGAATACCATCCGCAATTGCTCAAAGATCACATGGCGGGAAAAGAAAGCATCAATTTTTTATATCCTAGGTTTTTACTTCTATATATACATATATATATATGTCATTTAGGTGTCGATGATTTTATTCCACATATCATGTTCCTTTAGTGTGATGATGATACATTTATCAATTGTATACAGTGCTGTTGGTCAATTTAAAACTCAATTTGCTTATTTAGTGGAAAATGGTGGCAAAAGTGGGCCTGTTATTCCTCCAGCAAGAAAACATGTCTCTCTCCCGCGGTATGACTTCTCCAGTTTAATGTCTAACATCTACTCCTTTTACTTGTGTTATTAGTTTCTCTTCCTTTTCTCCTTCCTTAAGTGTTTTAAGTACTATGATGTGTTTCTTTTCTTTATCTTCTTAGAACCTATTCTCCTCTGTACACACAGGTCTACAGTTAATTCAAGTACAATCCCTCCCAAACCGCAGCAATGTTTGGCTGCTTTTGACAATTACCGAATGCCAAAGGAGGCGTGTAATAACATTAGATTTGTGGATGCTTCGGGCAATTTTCTGAAGGCTTCACGGCCACCACCCCGTATACCCACAGGTACTGAAGCTCTTTTATTGCAGTTTGTCAACGTTAGGGATGACTTTGAATGGGAGACTAAGAGCCCATGTCAATTGATATGTGTTTTGTTCATCAGTGTTTTACTTCAATGTTGAATTACATTATCTTTTCAATATAATAATTTGGTCCTAAAAGGCAATCCCTTAATATACATGATAACCAAACACTGTCAAAATACTAGAATAGATGTCATATGAATTTTCTATGAAGCATACCTTTAATTTTTTTCTTTATATTCATTTATTACATATTTATTATATGAAGGTGATGTCTTTCGGTACTAAAATTTCTTACTGTGATGTGTTGGGCTCGGCTATATATTAAATATTTTTGATGGGTGTTGAGCCATATATGGCCAGTCATGTGTTATTAACTTCTATGTTGGTGCGATTCAGTATTTAAAGGGAAATGGGACTATGTAAACTCACACCGTTTCCTTGACATATATTAAGAACTTGTCTGCTACAACTCTTTATGTTAAGGCTGTAGTTTGAGGCTTAGCCTATCCATTACACTGGAATAAAAAAAGGTAAAAGAAAAAATTTCACATTAGTTATTATTATGCCAACACAAGGGACAGCTTTCCCTGCATTGTGTGTGCTACTACTATGTATTCATGATTTGGCATCATCAAAAGTTGATTACGGGAGCAACACCGTACTATTTTCATAACTTCTACTTGTTTCTCATACCATTTGATAGTTGTAATAACTGTGCTTTACCTACTGTCTACCCTGTTATAACAATTCTGTTGGTTCACAAAACCAGGGGGAGGTGCGGCACCAGTTCTACCTTACGACATTATTAGTAGAAATGTCATGGGTGCCTATGATGCCAGGGCATATGTTCAAAATCCAGTTCTTCCTCTGTCACATTCTCCCCACTATTTCTTCAGGACTAGCACTAGGAATATCGAGAATCCTGAAACAGAAGGCAAGATTGATTCGTCATTCATCAAACAGCCGCATCCCCAGTTCATGCCAGGAAATGTTTCCCCCGGGATAGCCATTGACTTGAACACTAACCCATATTACTAGTAACAAGGCCAAGCAAGCCAGTTTAATTATCAAATGTCAATAGATTCAAAACCACTAGAGGTGCAATCTCAGTTTGGAGCAGTTGGAGCTGCTGCTTTAGTGCCTCTGCTAGGAGAGGTTAGCTATGTTCAGTTTTTATATTCTTAGGTGGGCAGTTAAAAGACATGTTTATCGTGTGTTGGTTCAGTCTTTAGAGTGGTTAATTATGTCCATGAAATCTTGTTAACTTTATTGTATCGCCGAGTACATGAAAAATAATGTTTTTTCCTAGTTTGGGTTTGACCCAATCGATATATTTAAGATTTTCCATTGATGATGATTTGCCGGAAAAACTATGATGGAGCATCTTCATTTGGAATAATGATATCAAAGTTGCTTACAGTCCACTCGGCAATTTCGTTATCACCTTTGAATATCTCAGTACCCAAGTTGATGGATGTCCAATTTCTCTTTGCTGCTATTGTATCTGGAACCTGCATTATTTCACAAAGCCACTAAATATTATTCTGTCTCAAACTAAGGCATTTCTATAGATGTTGATGGTATCAGCTAGAAAATGGCAAAAGAGTGTAGGCAATATCTCAACATCAACTGGGGATGTGAGAAGTAGAATAATATTACCTAGCAGAAATAAAGTAATACTCCTCCTTTGCTTGTACAAATTCTATCAATTTCTAGTACCTATGTGTAATATTGTAGCAAATATATTAATATGCAATATCAAAATCATTGACAGGATTATTCATAATATTATAAAGTTTTTAAATTTGGCGCTGATATTCCTCGTTATCTATCTGGATCATAAAATTGGTCGGATCCCCTTTTCAATACATATCACTGAGTTGATTATTTATATGTATCTATCTGTATTGCATCGATTGGAGTAAGGATTTCTCATTGCTTCATTTCTTTTTTTGTTGCTTTAAACACCAAAAATAAAAAAATATAGTAATTTTTATTCATCGAACCAAAAAAAACTCAGGCTCTTGATGGAGGAAAATGAAAATTGATTAATCCAGTCGATCCCAAACTAATAAGGCAGGCTTGGTTGATTCGAGTTTAACCCAAAAAAATTGCTGGAAAATGTACTTTGTTGCAATAATTACTTGACATATACTATTTTGGCTGATCCTCTTATGCAATAGCAATATCCGTTTCAATAACCATAATGTCGAATTCACTAACAGTCCACTGTGCAATTTTATTACTGCTTACATAAATCTCTGTCCCCACGTCAACCGATGGCCAATGCCTCTCTACCGCTGCAGTTCCTGGATCCTGCATTAGTACAAACCACATCAAAATTCAATTCAACAAGATTCATAAGCGAAAGGAAAATAATTCTCTCTAATTAATTTTTCGTCAAATGCGGCGGATTGCGACTAATGTAAAAAAACAGTAATATGTGGATCTTTCTTTACACTATTCATAACCCATTTATCCACACATGTATATTTAATATTGACGTTAATTTGTCGCCATATAGAAACACTCTACGCCATAAAAGTCAATACACAAATACGAGAAATGGGGAAGTAAATATACCTCGTAGAAATTAAGTGACTGAGAAAGTCTCCCAAACATCAAGTTCCCAAGTTCTTAAATCCCCAATCCAACCTTGACCCTTATGAATCGGGTACCCATATTGGCCCCACACCGGATGGGGCAGAATCTGAAGTATTTCCTGCGGTTGAGGGTCACAAAAGTTGTATGGCTCCTCAAGATGCTTAGCATTACCCGGGGAACAATAAAGATGATAAGCCGCGTAAGGGAATTTTTCTTTATTTGTGCAATGCATTTTAGTTCCGTTTGAAAGGGTTTGGTAAGGTGGACACGGCCTGAGATTGTCAGGAGAGTACCGTGGCTCTGTTTCTGGATTTATGATCATCTCAGTGTATTGAGTCACGTCAGTTGTCACGTCTCCGTTGCGAGGCTGCCCATTGTTCAAACTGGATGTTTGGTCCCCTCCTCGCTTAATATCTAGCTTGAATCTCACTTTGAAATTTAGTTATTTTGGAATCTTGCAAAATATGAAAAGAATACGACAATGATTCAATCCAAATCTTCACATAATATTAGCAGTCAGAAGATGACACTCTTGAGCTTTCAGCTCATTTTATAAAGGAAAATGATAAATGCAGTTAAAATAGTTATAATGACATTTTCAGCGTAAAAAGTGATAATTTAGTGCAATATATGCATTGTAACCTTGTATAGTATGTGTTTTGGGAACTAAATTTGCGCTGGATTATTGAAAATATCAATCCTGTGAAATAGAGCAAATTTTGTTCTATACACTAAATTATAGAGTGCAAACTAGTGAAATATGAAGTGTATTTATCATTTACTATCTAAAAATTCAAACGTCTCTTCTACCACTATATATTTCAGTCAAATTAAGAAAGTCAAATTTTTGGAAATCAAAATTCGAGTTTATCACACAACTTTCACAAGTCATTTAAAAAAATAAAATAAAAAGAAGGGGGGAGTCGCAACTTTTGACATCCCTCTTGTTTTATAGTGATACCCTCCAGAGACTCCATCAGTAGCATCTGATCTGAAGTTAAGCATCAACAATGGATACTTAATACTTAGATGAAGTCTTCAACAAATGATGAAAAACCCAGCTGCCCTTTCCAATCTCCTTCCCCCAAAGTCACCGAATAATATGAAGTTTCATTTTTTGTAGGTGCCAATTTCACATCAGCATCCAAATCCCATGTCCCATAAAACCTGCCCTCCATTCTACTCCCCTTAACACGTGTATATAATCATGATATATCCTTGGCATGTTCATGCAGCCGCACGGAAACCGAGGGTCCGGCTGACAGGGCTTCGATTTCTTGCCATTTTCAGGGCATACAGCAGCCACTGTGTCCATATTGCCACTCTTGAGCATGATCGTCCAAAATTGCCACGGTTTGGGAGTGTCTTGGACTTTGACATTTTTTTGCCTAAGAATAACTCTTTCCATGCAGCCATCTTAATTTTGTTTAAGCCTTGGGATTTGGCATCCGCTACTCCATACTTGTTCATTCTCTCATTCACCTTGTGAATTAACTCGACTTTTCTCCCTGAAGGACACAAATATATATATATATATATATATATGAGCATAATGGTTCAACATTTAATTAGTAAGATAATAAAACAATAAAATAAAATAAAATAAACGAACATAATTAACTTCATTATGATTTATGCCATTGTGTTCACTAGCTATCATTGATATACACGTTCTCTGTAATGACAATTTTGCTTAATTAGTCTGTATTTCAAGCTATAGTAATTTTAAATTTTCAAATTTCAAGCCTTGAAAATTAAGGTACATAGCTAGATTGTACAATACAGTGAATGTTTAAACTAATAATAGCACGATAAACTAATATAATTTCATCAACGGCAGGCAATTTAGTGTATTCACTAAATTTCATTAGTGGAAGTCTTGTAATTTTAACACTTCATCAATCAATATCACGTCCTATTCATCACAATTCACAATCAACTAGCTAGCTATGTTTTTGTGCATGTGTTTCAAACCCTGGGGTGATGATGATTGATACATGCGTCTATTATAAAAAAATAAAAAATAAAAAGTCCTAAAATTTATAAATTTTCATTTTTTTTCAAAAAAAATTATAAGGATTTTCTTTTTGCATATTTATCACTAAATATGAGGAGTGACTAATTTAGCAGTGATGGTATGACATGACAGTAAAATTGTGTTATACTCCACTTGAGTACCTCATTAATTAAGAGAGGACTCTATTTACGGGACGAAGAGAGAGTACACTACATTAAATTTACAAAGACTAATACATTTTTTAAGTTCGTAAATTTTATCAATATATATATATATATTTGGCGCAACGGATGAAGTAATTTTTTTGATATTAGATTTGCTACACGTATAGCATGCACAATATATAAATAAAGAAATTAATAGTAGTAAATAGAATTGACCACTAGAGGGGGAAAAATGATTCTATGCTCTTAGAGCAAGACAGGCGGACTCTGCAAATATGTGAGAGAGGGTAGCATACTATTCATTTGTCCCAAAAAAATAAAATAATCTCTCCCGGCTGGGGTGGAGGAAATGTGCGAGTCAAAGCAATAAGCCTGGCGGGGACTACCCATATGGGGAGCTTCATAGCCAACCGCATTGCACTGATTCCAAGCCTCAGCCCATCTATTCTTATTCCTGGATCACAGCAACTGCTTATATATTCCATCTCCTTCCGCCAAAACTATATTAATTAATGAGGATGATAATATTATCAGTAATACGCAATACAAAATTGCTACATGCACTTGGAAAATTGCTGCCCATGGCCATACTCTTGACTAAAATTAATTAATTAATTCATGTAAATACTAGCTATATATATATATATATAGGGTTAGACTCTTCAATAAACTGGAAAAAGGAGAACTAAAAACGAACAAGCTTTAGCGACGGACGAATCGTCGCTACAACTTTAAAAGTTAGGACATCTAAGTGCTTTAACACGAAGAAGAAAGGGCGCCTAGACATTGTAACTAGTCATGCACAACAGGCCGACCAAGCCTTGACCAAGGCCTAGCCGGACCTTTGACTTTCAGCCTGCAAGTCAAGTCGGGCTTGACGCTTGAAAATGGGGTTTGCAAGTTAGGCCTTGGGTCAGGCCAAGATAGGCCTGTCCGATCCGGTCCATTCAAATTTTTTTTTTAGTAATTTAAAATATTATAAAAACATCAATTAAAATTTTAAACTTAATTGATGTATTAATTAAAAGTAATGTATTACAACTTATAAATTACAATAAGGAATTAAAATATTGTACAATTTTAAAGATATTGTATTATTTTATACTATCATTAATAAAAAAAATTATTTTTTTTTATGAAAACTATCTTTTTTATTATTATTATTATTTTACTAATGACTTTTTAATTTTTAAACTAAGTACTTATTAAAATGAAAATGCAATGAAAAGTCTGCAAAAAGTATAGGTTGTTAGCTAGACAAGGAAATTTTTTATATATTACACTACCCAATGTATTTTTATGAATTTCTTTATTAGTATATAAACAAATATACATAAATGAACATATTAAAAAACATCAATTTTATTTAGTTTATTAAATGAGTTGTCACAAAGATAAAATTTTTATTTGCAGTGAGAGAATTGAAGTAGCAAATAAAGAAAATTGACAATCCGACCCCAGCTTTCGGTGAACTAGGCCGGGCCTCAGGCCAGACCGAGTTTGTTGGCAGACCATGTGTCGCCCCTAAATTCGGATTCTATAACCTCGTGTTTAATGCTCATAATCTAATATATAATACATAGTCTTCATTAATTTTAATGAAAAAATACATAATTGTTCATTACAAAATGTAATACAAACCTAATGTCTTTTAACCTTAACATAACAATATATATCTTAAGGGTTCTCAAAAGATTTACAACATTTAATTATCTATTAAACAAATAAACTACTTAACATGCATATTCTAAGTTTTGGTTTTTTTTAAATCTTGTCTTTCTTAGAGCATTCGAATTTAGCTGAAAAATAGTTCATAATATAGCAAGGATGAGCAATTAGTTTGCTCAGCAAGTTTAAGAACAATAAATATAAGAGTGATATATCATAATTGAATGAGAAATAACTTCAAAGTTTTCAACAATATATAATAATTGTGAAAGAACAAAAGTCAATTTCAATTAAAAGAAATGATTAAATCTTTACTACTGAGTGACCTCTAAAGACTATGAACTAATAATTAAGGTAAATCAAATATGTATCTGACCCTTTTATTGTTTGGCATTCGAAGGGATCAACCTCTCGTACCACATATATATGTATAACATTCAAACATATTGCACAAATGTCGGTTTTCCGAATATAATCCACTTATTTAGGATTGTTCGTTTTCAGTCTTATTATAAGAATCTGCACCAACCAATGGTTTGGATAAACTTTTAAAAGTATTCAAGTTAATGAATTTATACATGCAGTGTCTAGCCGAAACAATTAGCTTAAACATTCTTAAACAATTTATAAATCAAAGAATTATAAAATTTCAAATGCACTAAGTGCGAATACATAAACAATATGAATGTGGATCAATTTTAAATAATTAAACCACTCAAACTCTTGCAAAATAAATACAAGTTTTATATAGGAAACTTGCCTCGATTGTTGATTACAGTTAATTAGAATAATTTAATGTCATTTGAACAAACCTAACAATTAATGAAATTGATCTTACAATTAGTATCGTATCTAGGTTTATATAATAACTTTTGTACAACTTAATTTATTAACACTTAATTACATAAATATATAATTAAGGGTACATTAAACACTTGAAAATATTATCACTATTTGATAATATTTTAATCACATAAAACATATATTAATCATTTAATATAGTTTAAACTTCTATATAAAATTATTAATCAAATAATAATATTTTATTAACCTTATAATATTATTAATTATTTAATTATATTTTATTTATTTATTAGGATTTTATTTTTTTAATAATATTTTATTCATTCAATAATATTTTATTTATTTTTTAATATTATTATTCATTTAATAATATCTTATTGATTTCTTAATATTATTGATCATTTAATAATATTTTATTTATTTTCTAATATTATTATTTATTTGATAATATTTTATTAATTTCTTAATGTTATTAATCATTTAATAATATTATCATTATTTAAAACTTATCAAATATTAATATTACATAAAATTATATTTTTTGACCCATTTTGTTTTCAAAAAATTTGACCCGACCCGGTTAATAAAAGTTAATTTTTCAAACATTCTGAACCACCGCTGTGGCAGTGATTCGCAGAATATTTCACCGCTGCGACAGTAGTTCTATTTCTCAAATCCTAAATAAAATATATATATCCAAAAAATACGAAATCAATTTTGTTATCTTAATATGTAGCATATAACTTATTAAGGTTTTACTGATAAATCCTTATATACACATATATTTCACTTATTTACATACGAATCACATTAATGCACATATTAAACATACTAAACCATAAATCTACATATATGTCATAGTTATAACATTATAGAGCATCAAAATAAGTTTTGAACCGTAAAAATATATATTTTGACCACTTAAAATATATATCAATCATAAAAATGAAAAGACAAAGGTATAAAACACTTTTAAACTTCGTAGACTTGGATACTCTTCTTCTTCTTGAAATAAACCTAGCTCAAGACTCCACTTTAAATATTCTCTAACAACCTCCTTGCCCCTTGGTGAATTCTCTCAAGCTCACAAGAGTTTTCTCTAGAAAGCTCTCTCTTTTTTTCTCTTGGTATTTCTAGTAAAATAACTAACAACATATCACATTAATGAAACATTTTATTTATAACACTCTCCTAATCCTCATTAACATTTACTAAACAACTAACATTAGTCAAATTAAACTAATATAAGTTTACTAATAGATTGAATGACAATTGAATTGACTAATAAATTGACTCTTATTAAGCTAACTTGCAAGCCATTGATTGTGTAACATTGAAACAATATTAGAACAACTCCCTCTATCTTTATATTCATGATCTTTGATTTATTTTTATTATATATATATATATATATATATATATATATATATATATATATATATATATATTGATCAATTTTGACTTTAATTTAATCTCCACTTTGAATTAATTTAATAATTCTATTATGCTCATTCATTTAACTTGTTTAAACTCAATTAATTTATTCTATTGAATTAATATTAACTAACAATTGTAATATGACATTAACAAAGTAATATGGCATTAACATCACTTTACGTATGATGAAATATTAATCAACTATGTTTTAATATATTATTTTATATTCATTCATTTATAATTGCATTTTGTCACCATAACATTATTTATATTTTATTTATTTCTTGAACTTCGCAGTTGTTGCGATGCAATACTATTGTTTTTAAAAGCATATAGGTGCCATTTAATTCGCATTAAATGCAATTATAAATGAATAGTATTATATTTAATTCACCTATTACATATATTAATTCATTACTATTATACCAATTTTTTAATTTTTTATTACATTTTCTAATTAATATATTAGCTCATTAATTTCATAATACAATAAGTTATAAAGAAAAAACAATAATAATTACAATTAATTTGATATTTTAATTTATAATTTATTTGATTTATTACATATAAATATATAATTTAATAAACCAAACACATTTTTAAACATAATATAATAATATTATAATTACTACATAAATATCAAAAATTAACCAAATAAATATGTCAAAATAATCTATTGTTATTACATTATAACTCTATTGCATTACATCAAATTTTTATTCAACAAACCAAACCCGTATTATTTTGTTTTTGTTGTAGTAACGTACCATCATAAAAATAAATACAGAAATCTCTATGTAGCATTGCAATGGCCAACTAATGACATGAAAAATGAATATTTGGTCGATTATTCTCAAACAGGAGGCACCGTGATTCGTTAAAATGGAAAAGGCTAAAACACTGCAACGAATAACTAATAATAAAATAAGATAACTGTCATGGAATAAACCATATATCCCAGAATCCTATTTAAAAATAAAATGTTTGAAATTTTGGATCCCTGTAAAATTTTCTATTTAGTGTGTTCATCTCTTGCAACAATCTTGAACTTCCCTGTTTGTTGTTGCTGCAAACAAAAACATTACTCCAATAATCAATAAAACCCACACAATTATGCTCATTTTCTAAATTACTTTCACCAAGAAGTTGATATATCATATTCTCTCCCTTCAGAATAAAAATTCTTATTACTATTTTAAATAGTTTCAAGTTAAATATTTACGTATCTTAAATAATTTATTTTTTACAATAATTTACCCATAATATTCCTACTATTAATCATTACATTTCTATTATTTATATATATTTATAGAACATTACTACTTATGTATAAAAAAATTATATAATTAAATAAAAAAATAAATATAAATAATTTTATCATTTTATTTTCTTACTTAATATACACAAAAAATTAACCAAAACTTTTATTTTAAGATCGAGGGAATATATCATTTCTAGTGCCCAAATTTGAAGCTTTACTAAGAAAAAAATAAAATTAACTACTTCAATATTTGCATACAATACACCAAATTGAGAAAAATACCTTGTTCCAGAGATTAGTATGGCTTTTGCAAAAGCCAACAACAATGGCCTCATTGTTCTTCCCTTCTCTGTACTCAATACAGAGCTCCTCTTTCAACCCACAAGTAACATGAAAACCCAATGGACACTTGGGCTCAGAGCAATCAATGGCACACCCATTTGCAGATCCACAAACATAACAACTCTGCTCCCACCTTCTTGCAGGAATCCTACTGCAATCAATTCCTTCTCGGCCTTCCGGATCCTTAAAGAACACTTCAGGAACAAACAGAGCACACACAATATGGGCCCACCGGCCGTCTCCGGTGGGCTTCATTGCACCTCCAGTGACAGGGCAGAGGCAGCAAGATTGGGCTTTTTTCTTATGGGCTTTTGGGGATCGGGAAATTAAGCATTGGGAGCAGAACCAATCACCTTCTGGGACACCATTTGCGAGGGGATGGCCATAGCAAGTGGTGTGAACCATTAGATCACACCCATCACAGAATACAATTGGGTCTGATGGGTCTCCATCTGTACTTTGACATACAGCACAGATAATCCCGTCATCTTCTTCTTCTTCATTCTCATTTTCAACTACTTGGGTACTAGTATTTGAGATTGTATTTGTGTTTGGACCATTTTTGGGTTCTGGATTTTCTTCTTCTTCATCTAATGATGGGTTGTATTCGAGATTGAGATCAAAAGGCGAAAAGGCCCAAACTCGGTTTTTGGCCGGTAAACAGTAGGTGGTGGTGGTGGTGGAAGTGGAATTGGGTGGAAATGGAGGTGAATCAGTTCTGGATTCTTTTCTTTTTTTAGCTGGGAGGCAAGGGGAAGAGGGTAGGGATTTGAGACCTTGCTCTTCTTGTTGATGAATGAGCCTGTATCTTTTGAGGGGAGGCAAATCATGGAATTGGTTCTCCATTTTTGAGGCTTGATAGAAAGATAAAAAGAGAGACGGTAGAGATTTTGGGAAAGTTGGGAGGAATTTGAGATTTAAATGATGGAATAAATCTAGAATGAAGGTGGGAAAGAAGCCGGGAACAAGAAAATTTAAGCGTTGCCGACTTTTGAATACGGCGGGAACTTGAAACAAGCCACCGTCCCACTTCTCGTTTTGGGTAAATTTTCAACTGAGGCGGTTGTTGAAATAATCAAATTTTATGAGAGGACTTTGTTCGTAAAGGTTTATGAGGTCCCCACTCCATGGGAATAAATAAGCATTTAATATATCTCTTTTTTCCAAAAAAAAATAAAAAATACATCACCTTAAAGTATTGGGTATGGGTTGGGGTATATACAAGAAGTTTTGATTTTTTTTTTCTTTCTTTTTTTAGAATATATTCTATTACAATTCAATTCCAAAGATATATATCATCTGGGGCCAGGGAAGGGACCAGGAGAAATATTAGAAGAAATTTGCATGCCATTTTATGTAGCTTATTACGGAGTACAATTAAATATGTAATCTTTCATCGGAAAATAAAAGACTTTTAATAGTAAGCTCAATAGATTTGAAGTTATAATTTTACACAATAAAAGAAGAGATCTTTATCAATAAATATTGTCTAGTTCCAGGTAGCCAAAGCAGCACAATTTTAGCCAACTTCGAGGATTGTGATACAGTGAGAGGATTAAGTATTTAACAACTTTTTTTGTACTTGCACCTTTTCTCTGGCGGGCAGGGCTAGTATCTCACATGTGACATCCACTCCTTTATCTTTCTTAATTGGTTGTTAACGAAAATTTTAAATCGAGTAAAATACAAAAATTCATCTATAATTTACGCCAATATTCGGGTATCCACGTGTGATCGGAAAACTTCATGTAGTTTAACTTATATTTTTAAAGTACTTCATTTTCATTCATAACGAGTGGACATAGTCAAAAATTAAATGACGTAACAACGACATCTTATTATAAAGCGGCTCATGAGGATTTGAATTTTGACGTCAGAGGTGAATTTGTATAACACTACTTTTTTTGCACATACAACTTTAATTGTATTATTATTGTCTTTTTTTATTTTAAATTCTTTTTATCTTTCTATTTAATCCTCTAAATAATATAAAATTTATATTTTACCCCGTATAGTTTTCTCAAGCAGTGATAGTGCTTATGTCATCTAAATGTGCATTTGGTAAATTTGGAGTCCCCGGGGGGGGGGGGGGGGGGGGGGGGGGGGGGAGTGTTGGCGCGGATCTGGTTTCCTATCCGTGATAGATGGCAAATTGGCAATCGTTTGGCATCTGTAATTTTTCAGCAGCTCTATTTTCCGGTGCATTACAGTCTGCACGGGTCCAAAGTAAATTTACTCGAATAGCATAAGATTTCTTCCTGATGGTCGAGCGCCAAAGACTGAAGCAGATCAGATAAAAGTTTGTGCCCGTCTTTTATAGCATTTGCCTCCTGCCAACAGAGTAACAAAATATCAACTTTCTGCATGACCTATAGGAATATTAAAACCAATATTAAACTAAATGGAGCAGGACAAGTTGACTAAGCAACTTGGTAGTTGAGATCCCACAGAAAACTTTTGTGGGAACAAGAAGATCATGGCGACCAAATGCTAAGCAACTGATGAACAAACATCTATGCACCTGGTAGTTCAAGTTTTTCTACATATAACTGAGGCACATACCTTACACGGTACAGAACTATATGCACATCTCATGGATCCAAATTAATCTCAAGTTACTCGAAAAAGGATCCTCGTAATGGCACAAATACGCATATAAAGCAACATTATTATCAAAGACTTTCAATTATATGAACTTTATGGACTCATACTTGGATACTTGATTGTTACTTACAAAAGTTATGTAAACATTCCTAAGATGGAAAATTTTGACCATTTATTCCCCCCAAAAAGACCAGAATCATGAATTGTTGCTAAAAAGGAAAGAGGAGAAATACTGGGGGAAGGGGGTGTTTGAGACTAGTTCTATGAATATTATTTCTGAAAGCTTAACATCACCAAGGCACTTATTTGACACCAATAAAAGACACATTTAAGCCCGTAACAGGTGGTGATAAAAAGAGGCTATCATCAATTAAGGCAACATGCATATATCAAACAGAAACAAATACGAGGCTGGTTATTATCCAAGTAACACTGAATGTGTGATTAGCGATTCTCTTAATCCTGTCAAGAAGGTTGAGTAGAACACTAATGACATATTTATCAGCATCAAGATATTCTCTGCCTTCAGCTTAGAACCCTTGTATACACCATAGATTTGAAAGCACAAGGTTCTGTGCATGCACTTTCAAACAAGTAATTATGATATACCTTCCAGCATGCAACATCATTTTCTCATCACTTCAACCACTGTTGTGTAATTTGAATTTTTTCCTCCAACAAATTGGGTTTCCTAATTCATTTAAGGTTTTGATTTTCCAATTTTATTATAGATTATAGATTCGGAACTCTCGTTTTAGGTTCTATAAATAAGGTCCTTGGATATCTATTGGAGAAAAAAACAAGATGTAGAGCAAAAAGAGCGAATAAGAGAGAAGTTAGGCTGTTAGGGATCTTCAAAAGGGATATGGAGCTTTCGGATTGAGTTTATGGGGTTCTGGATTAAGATTTGGAGATAAATACAAAGGCATGCCCATCTACTTGTACCATAAGTTCTGCAAGTCTAGTGAAATTTACTGTCCCCGAATGGCCAAACCAAATTAAATTGCTTTTTCCTTTAGTTATCTTGTTCTTCATTTTCATCCTATATCGTGGATTTCTTGCTTTCTTCTTATCTTGCATCTAGTGAAATCCTTGCACACAATTAGATCATACTTACACAGGTGTTTGAAAGGGCTCAAAACCCTAAATAAACTTGCAACAGAACTTTAGTGTGTAAGAAGATTTGGATGGAGGAAGAAGAATTCATGGCAAAACATATGGAATTGCAGCCCAAGGGTGATTCATACGATCACAAGGGAAGATTTATCCCATGGTAAAAATATTTTTACTTATCTAATCAGGTTATATTATTTGTTATTTATGATCTTTGAACACAATAAAATCCGACTTGCACACATTTAGAAGGGGCTCAATACCCTAACAACCACCATAACTTAGAAAATGAATGACTAGCAAAAGAAATGATACACAAGTAATATAGGTCAGATCCTCTAATTATTCATATAGACTAACCATAAATTTGAAGTGCTTAATCCTGACAGGGCACGTAAGAAAACAAATAACCGTGACAACTTTTGTTCAAAGGTTGACGGCCCTAAGCACCAAATGGCAAAAACTTCTGCTAGACACCAGATAAAGTGACAGATAAAAGTAAATTCTGAGCAATCCCTTGTATAACTCATGAAAAAAAGGAGCCCCAAGATGACAATTAGACTACACACAGAAATGCCAACTTGTTCAGCTGAGAGAAACAAACAACCACACAAAATATACCTCACAAAATTAAAATGTAGATGCAAGGTGGCAGAACCAGTTGTCCCTGGAGCTCTGAGAGACCTAGACAGAAGAAAGGAAAATAAATGTTAAACATGCATGAGAAGATACTGAACACTAGCAAGAAGATGTCATTTAGAAACTTCAAAAGCAAAAGTTATGCAATACAACCGCAAAAAAAAATGGTATAGTAAGAAACAAGAATAACACTCTCATGGGGTTAGGCACCCAGGTCAACGTAGTGTCTTTAACGCACAACAGTTACTTAACCACTAAAAAAATAATGTAAATACAAAGTGTCAACCATTGAACATAAGATGTCAAAGCTATTAGAAATTCAGTTATGTCTATCACCCAATGGAAGGCAAGAATGATATTATAACAAAAGAGTCCAATTTTTAAACATCTAAGCAAGAAACAGGCAAAGTGCAAATTCTCAACACCACACAATCTGGCTGTCAAGTGGGCATAACTAACACCAACAAAATTTGACAGTCAGAAGAAATCAGCAGCATGGTGGACGTCCAATATTGATTGCATAATGGTGTCGCTTGAGTATATGATCCAGAAAACAACGTAATAGACTTCTTTTGAGTTGGTTGGATCTGTGAGCAAAAGCATGGAGACTGAAATGTCACACCCTCAGGAAAGTGGGGCAACCTATGACAACGGGACCACACTACCTAATAGGCAGTATGAAGCCTTCTAAATTAGTTTGGATATGTGAGCTCTAAAAAGATGCTGTAGTAAGCAGATCCAGTCAATGAACAGAGATGGACAATTTAAATATTTTATATAAAAAAACATGTGAAATAATAGTGGTTAAAGACAATGTATCATAAACGAATCCCATAGCTATATAGTAATAAAATTTACATTGAGTAGCATAATATACATACATACTGACATTTTTGTTTATTTATGACAGTCCTCAGACAATTGATAAATTTCATGACAAAAGTGGTAAACGTGATCTGATTAGTTAGAGGTTCCCCTGGTAGACAAGCACCTACATAGGCTTAGCCTTTCAAATTCTCATGGATACATAAAAAGAGGCTCCTAACAAGATGTAGTAATAAGGAGATCCAATCAAAGAGAGTGAAGATATGTTCTTTGATAGTCCTCATAAGTTGGACAATTCTCATGATGGTCACTAAGCACACTACCATAGGCTGTTATTAACCAACAACAACAATTTGATAATTCTTTTTCTTTTCCCATTTTATTAGTTATCAATATTTCCACAAACATCATAACAACAAAACATAAATTACCCCTAGGATCCTCCAAAAGAAGGAAAATTTTACACACACAATGAAAATGAGAGTTGGCTAATTATGTTCACATACATCACATTAAAAGCTTATGACTTGAGGAGTGCTACCAGCATGGGATGTGCATAATATTTAGTTACGCTAATAAACTGCAGAATTCTGACCATTTTTGTAGCTGACGAAGTGAACTTTTGGTAGCTATGGTTAAAAGACATTGACCCAGATTTGTCACCCTATAACCTAGCACTAAGTGGTGAAAAGCTTACAAAACGAGGGAAAACTTTACTCATTTTGGAACTTCAATTACAAATCTTAAGGGATGAAACCTTGTTAAAGTCAGATCTAGGCTACCAGATTAAGTGCACAAAGAATCCAAGCTTTAGTCATCAATAGGAACAACCATCAGAGGAAACAATAAATCAGCGCATTATGTTCAGAGAAAGTTATGTTACTTACTTGACTGAGTGAGTAATTGTGTGGCTCCACTGTCGAACAAGACTTCCCAACACATCATGCAATAAACAAGATCCCCTCGACTTGATAGTTGGCTGCTGTATATCTAAATAAACTGATACTATGATTGCACTCCTTTCGTAAAATAAGCTTTTCTCCCCTGAAACCTCATCCCACCACTCTAAACACTTGCATCCCACACAAACTGATCACCTGCACCAACAAGTCACTCTTCCTGTTTGCTCAATGCCACTTTTTTTGGCAGGCAAATGGCCATACTACCTCAATCAAATAAATAAATAAAAGGCAACTCATAGCTAGGCTCTAGCGATACTGTGTGGGAGGTTTTATTGACCGAAATTACATAGTTCAATTCAGAACCCAAGACATAGAGACTCGTAATGAGGAGAAACTGAGAGAGGGGAGAGAGAGAGAAGAGAACCATAACCACCACCAAAACCAGATTCACAAAAATGCTGAAAGGAGAGATTAGCTTTCTCTCATGAGAAGGTCAACTCTTAGCTAAAGCAAGATTTCTCGTTTCTCGAGTCTTTTGTTCTGTTGCACAACCAGCAGGAAATCCTATCCCTAAAATCCTTAAAAGAGTTTGTTAAACTGGTAACAGTATTCATGATTCTCATGTGTATTTAGGTCAAGGTTCTTTTGTTGCTCCTCTCATGTACTCCCAGAAGTTTTGTGAAGTCTTGTCAAACTTGCATTGCACATCCAAAATTCTCATGTGTACTAAGGCTTCGCATCTTTGGATGCTCCTCTCGTATATTTTGTCAGAAAAGAAGATCAGCTGCCAGTTCTAACTGTATCCTGATGGACCTGGCCTTATATTTATAGATGTCAAACTAAGATAAAATTCTCTAACTACCATTTATTTATTAAAATTTCCCATGGCCTTACGTTTCAGCTTTCCAACTTGTATCAAATTGTAATAAAATGGACTATATTAATTTCTCAATAAAACACCACGACGTATTGAAGTAACAGGCGTAGTCAAATGGATCTTAAAAATGACGATTTACTTTAACCCTTCCTACGGACATGATTTGTACCTTTTGTATAGTTGAAAAGTTGTCCATAGTTGTAGCACGCACGAAAACAATGTCATTTGAAATAAGATTGTAACTCACAAATTTCGCAATTTCACAAGCATTTTTCAAAACTTTATGGTGAAACATACTCATGCAAATGCTTGGAGTGAACAATTTCACTTGGATCTTCATCCAATATTGGATTACATGACCCATCCACATCAAATTTTGTAGAAGAAAATGTTGTAAAGGCCATTCAAATACTATTTTTGGTATTTTCTGAGTTTGCTTGTAGAATAATTTTGAAGTAGAAGAGATTAGAAGAAAGTTTTCACTCAGACATTACACCAATCACTTGGTGTGCACAACGAATAACAAGATAGAAATGAGAAGTTAAATGAGATTATTAGAGATTGAGAGAAGAATCTAAGAAAGCTCGAATGGTAAGGATGAGACTAGAAGGGATGTGAGAAAGAAAAAAGAATGATCTTAGTAGAATTTGAGGTTGGAGAAGAAGAATTGCAGAAGAAGAGATCCAAATCTTTGGATTGGAGAGAAGAAGAAGAACAGCTACTAATCTTCCTTGGATTGGAACTGCTCTGATATGGATTGTTAAGCTCAAACCTCTGTAGCTTAGCCAACGTAACAATTGAGTAGGATTTTAGTGAAATAGACAGGATTCAGTAGAGTTTAGGGAATGAGATAGAAATAGAGAATAGAAGCTATAGAAACTTGAACAAAGAGAGTTAGAGATCAAGATAGAGATGGAATAAGCCTTTCTAATTCAGCACAGAGATTCCATAACTTTCTCATAATACATATAACATGCCTTCTTTTATAAAGATTTCCTATCCAACGCTTCCATTGCAAAAATGCACCATCATTTAGCAAACTACCTGTGTACTTCTATTTCTAGAATATCCTATTAACTAACAAGTCTCTAACTACCATTTACTTATTAAAATGGCCCATGTCCTTACACATGAAATGCCATAAATTTAATTTTCTCTATTCCCAAAACCCTGCCTCAAAATCCAGTCAATCTTAACCATTATTCATAAAATCTCCACTGTCAGACCTAATACACAGTACTCATAAGATTTGCATCAGCCAGACCTACAATAGGTATAAATACCTTTGTTGGCTCATGTCATGCCCATATAACAAACCAACTCAACATTTAGGATAATCTGCAGAGAAGCCAGCACAGAGATGGCTCCACTTTTAAGGTGTCATCATAATTTCATCTAAATTGCAGATTAAGAATGTAAAAGTTAAAACCATAGATATCTTAGTTTTACTGTGAGGAGTAGGAAAATACAGCCTCTGGCTGCAGGCACAAATACTCTTAAATTTTAGAAAATGAAATGTAGGTTAACAAAGACCTAAAGACAAGATTTACCCAAGAGAAATAGTGAGGACCTTAACCATGGAAATAAAAAGGCAAGAGGTACCAACAATGTTTGTTGGAACCCCTTGAGACTAATGACTATAAATTTGTTAACAGAAGCGAGCCGGTAGAATTTCAATCTCACAGGAGAATAATAATCAGGACAGGAAAAGAAAAAGAATAACTGAATTCACAATGCAAACTTTTGAATCTGCTGCACTTTCCAATGTGATGGAATCGGAACAAACAAAATTTGATCACACAATCAAAAAAAACAAACGGGATACAGGTGAAAAGTTTGCAGATGAGATTAAAGAAACGCTAACATATGCAAGCAATGAGCTAATATGAACTGTCGATATTTGCTCCATGAATTAAACTCTCCAACACATTGAGCATATAAGTCTAAATGTCTTTTTTATGAGATAACATTTCAAACCCAAATCCAAGTATCAATTTGAATACCAGTGCACAGCGAGCAAATTAAGAGATAAGCCTAGCATGAACTGGTCTATCTGTGCCCTTGACCTCGTTGCACATCATAAGCACCCCAAGAACCAGATCCAGGTCCATATTGAGGATAACCTTCTCCACTAACCTGCACCTGAGATGATAAAGAATAAGCTATCCAAATCATATTTGAAAAGAAGAACTCTCGCACATAGAACTAGACGAAAAACAGATGGCCATACAACACATTAGTGCATAAACTGAAAACACAATCAACTTACAGGATTCATGGGATTCATGCCATAAGAAGTAGGATAAGGATTTCCTGCATATCCAGCTTCAGGATTTACATAACTTCCATTATACCCTGCATCTGCATGCACATAAATCAACTCAAGAATAAAGAGCATTGTGAAACTCAATGAGAAAAACCAACAGGCCACATGTGTTCAAGCCATCTGAGAGAAGTTCTCGACAAAAAATAATTAGCATCTCAAATGAAGTCAGACATCAGATCAACCAGACCTGGTAACAGGTCAGACATCTGAACAAGCAAACAAACTCTAGATTTTTTCAGCTGTTAAGAATTAAGAACTAAAAGTTGAACATAAATCACTTTGGACATTTCTCTCTCACTGAATCTTGTCACTATCAAGGTAAAACATTAGACAGACAATTTTCATTTTTCCGCATCCAGTTCTGCCAAATGTTCTTGTGACTAGAGGTATCACAACAACACCATCAGTACTAAATTTGATTGGAAAACAAATGTTTCTGCAACTCCAATGATCAGTTAAAGCTATCACCACTGCTATGGCTTACAAAAACATACTCTCTAAAATAATTACTTGAACATTCTCACAAGTTTCGTGTTTCTTCTAATTTTTGCATTAAATGATTTGAAAAAATATTGTTCTCTCCTAAAAAATCTTAAACATCTCAATATCTCATTCATATTTAAGTTTGAAAAAATCAATAATTGCTATAAGTTTTTTTATAACTTTCGTATCATGGGAACTTTCAAGTTACCAACAGTGATCCTGGGTCTGGTACCAAATACTACCAATTACTAACCAAAGCTTTATTAAAAGTGTCTAGTATTGATAACAATCACGACAGGGTAGAATAGTGTCACATGCTTGTGATTATAGTAGTAGATGGGACACTGACTTAATCTAATTATAAATGGCTCACAACTTCATGTAGGTTGTAGAACAATAGTATAAAAGAAAAACAAGTATTTTGAAGCCAAAAATACTTGGTCTCTAATCAGAAAAGTAAATGCTTCAACTTGAGTGAGAAGGGCCTCCTCGCGTATTGACTTGAACCACTGACCTTTAGAATGAACCCCATCATATCGATATCATCAATAAGAAAACCTTTAGACTTGTTATCTAGAAACTTGTTCAGAAATACCGTAATGAAAGGAACACGGGAGTTTGTCTCGACCAAATAGGATCGTCCAGTTCCTAAATTCAATCAGCATTAGGTGTACTTCATAGCATATACTTCACAATTTAAATTAGGAAACTTCTAGAGCTTTTCAAGAATCTTATGAAATTATGTGATCAACCGGTGGAACACAAGACGAGATTTTAATGGAAGTCTGCATATGATGCCTTATGATCATCCTCTCCTTCTTACAGTTGTATTGACTAACCACAAATCTTTTTAAGCGAATCTCATGAATTCCTCCTAATCTTTCAGCTCTAGCACATCAAATGATCCAAATAGACCCAAATGTCCAAAATACAATCCTTTGACTGAAAATTGGAAACAGGGGCCACCAGACAAACAAACATGAACAAGCATTTGAATTCAGACAAATTATTAGCATATCATCAAGCCTTGAAAGAAAGTCATACCAGGATTCCCAACCGCTGCTGCAGCACGAGCCCTTTTTTCTGCATTAGCCATCTCAGCACGAAGTTTTTCCAACTCTCGAGCCATCGAAACTAGCTTCTTCTCCATCATCTGACCATGTTCATAATTTTCTGCATACCCCTTCTTCTCATACTCAATTGCAGCCCTATGAGCCAATAGAAAGATAATTTAAATAATCACAATTCATCCATAAGGCCGTAATTGGATTGCGTTTAATTGAGGAAATTGGAGAAGGATTTGATAATTATCATATATTCATATTAAAGCTCTTTGGTTAAGTTGAAAGAGTGTAGATTTTTTTATAAAAGAAAAAAGAAAAAAGAAGGGGGGGGAAACTGAAAGGGCCCAAAAAAAATGTAGGAATATTTCCAAAAAGAAGCCATCTTAGATTTCTTCAGACGTTACAGAGTTTCTGCCTATTGTGCTCTACTGATGCTTACGTGATCAAAAATTCTACCACCTTTCCATTGGAAAAAGGAGAAAAAATCATTACAGTATTAATACAAAATTTCACGGAACCCTGAACCCTTTACGTTAAATATGTTCAGTTTATGGGATGAGCAATAGGAAAATAAGTTCTATATCAATAGGTTAAGTTAAGTTAAGCATGAAAAGAGTATGAATTATTCTTTTGAATTTCCAAATACAACATCAATCCTTAACTGTTTTAAACATTTTCATTTCAAATATTGCAGAAACTTTATAATCCAAAAACACTATTAAGTAATGAACACGTGTAAACTATTACCTCGCTCTCTGTAAATCCTGCTTCAGACCTTCAATCTCTGCTTTCACAGCCGGAATCTGCTGCAACTCTGCAGTAGCTCTGCCCAAATCTTGAGTCATTGCTTGGACCTGAGCTGTAAGCTTTTGCCTTCCAGCAGTTAAGTCCTTGATATCAGCATGTAACTGCATAAGCTCGGTCCCCATGGCCTCCGCCCCACGCAGATCTGCTTCCATTTTAACAGACTTCTCATACAACTCCCTCATCTGCATATCCTTCTCTGTGTGCATTGAACGAGCAAAATGGTCCGCTCGTTGAAGTTCATGTCGTGTAGCTTCTAATTCCTGCTTAAGTGCAACATGGGTAGCAGCCAGCCTCTGATTATCAATCAAAAGCCCTTGAATATCCTGATGTTGAGCCGCAAGGCGCTCCTCAATGATAGCAGGGTGAGGAGGGAGTTGCCTAGGACCCATCCCAAACTGGGAGTCTCTCATTTCTTCAAGCAATGCAGGATGTGGCATTGGCCCAAGGTTTCTACCAAATGGAGGAGGTTCATGACCAGAAGGCAATCCAGTATGAGGGACACCTTTCATTGCAAAAGGAGGTCCACGATTTCTTCCAGCCATTATGTGGATTACAAAGCACTAATGGGCAGTGGCAAACCAAGCCTTAATTGATCAATGAACCTAAAAATAAATTTAAATCAAAAAGTGACGAGAGCAACTAACCTCTCCTTAAATTCACAAAATTACCATTTGTTTAAAAAATTAAAAATGAGAATAAAAATAAAATAAAAAATCTTTGCAACAGCAACTCGATATTATCCTATAATTCATAGTGTTATTCATAGAGACATTAAAATCACTGGATATTACATAATAAAATCATGCCCAATCAATTATCATGAACAACCAACATGTAACAGTAATAATAATCAAATCTAGAATATCAAATTAAAAAAAATTAACTTCTGATATGAAAATAAAGACCCATAACATAATTGTCAAGATAAATAATTCATAGTGAGTATCTGCAAATACACTAGTAAGTAGATATACAAGATTGTCCAATCCACATCAGACAGATAAATAAATCCCCAAACAAGAGATGAAGAAAAGCCCTACACAATTTCAAGTCAATCGGATTACTGACCTTTAGTGAAGAATCAATCCTGAAATTGGTCGAGGCAAATTTCGAAGGACTCGGAAAAGGAAGGAGAAACTGTCCTCCAATAATCGTTCGCGGTGGAATACTGCCGGTTGGCTTGTTCCGTTTCGTGTAGTGTACAATAGTGCAAATATTTGTATGATAAATGGGTGCTCATCGGTAATACCGAACCGGTACCCATACTGAATTTCATACGAATCAATTATTAATATCGGTATCAAAATATTGATTTGATATTGGTTCAATACATTTTTCATAACAATTTTTCGGTTCAATTTTATTTTTTTATCATGTTAATAATATATATCATAAATAAATAAATCTTATATTATCTTACTCTCTTTTTTTTGTCCTGTATTTCTTTAATTTATAAAATTAGTAATTTGATATTTCATTTATAAATTTGATATTACAAAAAGTAAAAATAATGTATTAATATATCATAGTAATACATTTGTTAGGTTTTTTATTGTGTGATTTAGAAAGAGATAAATTAATATTAACACATATTTAACATTTCAGTATTGCTATTATATATATATTATAATAATAAATATATAATATATAAATAATACCAGTAACAGTATAACACATTAATTGGTATACATATTAAAAAATACTTCAAAAATCATAAAAGTTATATGTTTAAGAAATTAAGGGTGGTTAGAAGTTAGAAAATTTAGCATTTTTTTTATTATTAATTGTGATATATATAATATCAAATGTATTTTATGCTTTTGGTTTTTTAGTTTTTACCAATTCCTAAAAAATGCATATTGATATCAATACTGAAAAATTCAAAAATATATAAATAAAAAAGAACCACTATTGTCCATATTGATACCAATCAGTTTGACAAAAAAAACGAAAATTTTGAGCACCCCCGTCACATTAAGACGTGTAATTACATACTAATAATAAATTTTGTTTATAAATTAATATCCCTTTGTTTTATTATATAAAATCATTTACATTTTCAAAAATTATAAATATTATAAATATATTTTTATTTTATATTTGTCTCTAAAATAATAAGATGTTAATTAAATAATGATTACGTGACAATAAAATTATGATGACAAAATTAAATATATTGTAACATTTTATAACTTTATCAATCAAATATTGTTCGAATTATCATTCTATATAATCAATACTATTTGTGAAATAAATATCTCTACATATAAAGCATCCAGCTTTTATAACCGCTTTTTTGTGTAATGGAGTCACACTTTATCCTTAAAATTTTACTTACGTTGTGTTTCTATTTTTTCTTCCCAAGCATACAAATAAATAAGACATACTTTATGCATTTACCGGATGTTAACCAATAATGGTTGTTTGCACTTATTTTACTTTCTTGGAGGAGTTAAAACATATATTGTACTAAAGATTTATTTAGAATTTTTCTCCCTCGTCTCCTTCAATATCTATCAAATTATATAATACACTCTTTATTTTGTATTGATAAATTAATATCATCAGGTGTGCTTCAGCCATTTGTACTTTATAAATGCAACTCTTTTTTTGAAAGAGATGAGTAGCATTTATAAATCAATTATTATATTTAAAGGTATGATATTTAATTGAGTGAATTATTTTTTCTTTTTCTTTTCTTATTGGATAGAAAAATTTAAAAGTGTAAGACCTTTTAACTTCATTTAGGAAAATCTAAAATTGTAAGACTTTTTAATTTTATCGATACATGCATTTATAACTTTAATAGTATGCATTGAATAAAAAAAAAATACAACCATTCACATTTTTAAATTTATGCAATTGAACCTTCTCTTTTACGGTATTTTATATATATTCAACACCACAAGATTTAAATATGTTCAATATGAGACCTTTCGTATTATTCATAAATAGTGTGATCAGTGCATGAATGAATTAACTAACGATATATATTACATTTGTTTTAAAATTTGCAAGTACTTATATTTGACGAGAGCTTGTGGATGAGTATGGATTTAGAGAGTTTAAGGAAAATAATAATAAAAATTATATATATATATATATATATATATATATATATATATACACAAAATTGCATCGACTCAATTATTTTCTTTTATTGCCAAGAAGACAAAATTTTGTACCGCACAAATACAACTTTATGTAAATAAATTGATCAATAATCAACTCACCAAATTTATGGGATTGGGATCCATGTAAAAAATGGCTAATAAATGGGTTGTGGTTTGGGTCGTAGTATAAAAGTAAGGGAAAATTACATATATTAGTACATTTTTAAAATTAATTACAGAAATCATACCTCTATAAAATAATTACAATAATATTACAGTTTTTTATTTTTATTTACAATATTAATATAACTATAACTCCTTAATTTAAGGGATTAATATTAATGGTTTACGTGATAAATTAGTGTCCAACTTGAACAGGTTACTATTTTTTTTTGAAAGCCGTGATAACCGCCATTACGAAACCCTCTTTTTTTTTCTCTGTTCGTGCTCTTCCCTATCTGTAGCTGTTCGTGTTATTCGATTTCTGCTCCAGATTTTTTTCTTTGTTCGTGCTCTTCCCTATCTGTATCTGTTCGTGTTATTAGGTTTCTGCTCTAGTTATTACATAGCCTTTCGTGTTGGTCATTTTTTCGGTCGCTCTGTTCGTGGTATTCTGCAGTATTATCTCTCTGTTCGTGTTCTTCCGTTTATTCTGTCTTTTCGTGGTATTCCGTCTCTGTTCGTGCGATTTGTGAACAATGGCTGATACAAGGAAGAAGGATGGAAAGAGGAAGAGAATCACGGAGGATGATTCTGTAAAGGGCTTGAAGAAGTTTGTTGTGGAGAGTAAGGGGAAGGGGGAGAATGCAGGTAAGAAATCAAGCAAGAGTGATGATAGGTTGGTTATTCACAGTGGTATCAAGCATTCTGAAGTGCATGTAGATGATATTTTTGATGTCGATGTAGTTAAGTCAGAAGGACAAGTTATTGGCCAGAATATAATCATAACAGAAAGAATTTTAAAGGTTTGTTAGTTTAAATTTTGTTATTTTATGATCGTATGATCGTATAAATATTTGGTTTGTTAGTTTGTTTGTTTTTGGTTACCATTAAAAGATGTTTTGGTTACTATGTTATAGTTGGTCGGTTACTATCATATAATTATTTGGTTACCATTGAAATCGATGTTGGTTACTGTGATATAACTATTTGGTTACTGCTTTAGTGTGTTTGTTGTTAATGTTTGCTTATGATTTGGAATCTATTATTGTTCACTCAATTTGGTATTTTTGGTTACTTTTGTATGCTGTTTTTTTTTTACAATGTATTTGTGTAGTATAAATTTGTTAGCTGAAATGGATTTGGTTACCATGAAAACATGTTTTTGGTTCTATAATATAACTGTCGGTTTCTATGTTATAATTATTTGGTTACTAGCATATAACTGTTTGGTTACTATATAAACTGATATGTACTACATCTTGATAATATTTTGGTTACAATGTATTTGTAAAGGATAAATTTGTTGGCTGAAATGGATTTGGTTACCATGAAAACATGTATTTGTTTACTATAATATAACTGTTCGGTTACTATGTTATAGCTATTTGGTTACTATCATATAACTGTTTGGTTACTATATAAACTGATATGTACTACATCTTGATAATATTTTGGTTACAATGTATTTGTAAAGGATAAATTTGTTGGCTGAAATGGATTTGGTTACCATGAAAACATGTCTTTGTTTACTATAATATAACTGTTCGGTTACTATGTTATAGCTATTTGGTTACTATCATATAACTGTTTGGTTACTATATAAACTGATATGTACTACATCTTGATAATATTTTGGTTACAATGTATTTGTAAAGGATAAATTTGTTTGCTGAAATGGATTTGGTTACCATGAAAACATGTCTTTGTTTACTATAATATAACTGTTCGGTTACTATGTTATAGCTATTTGGTTACTATCATATAACTGTTTGGTTACTATATAAACTGATATGTACTACATCTTGATAATATTTTTGTTAGCACTAGATTATATAATATAAGTGTTTGGTTATTGATTTAGTATGTTATGGCTATTGTTATATTGTTTTATTTTGTTTACTAATAATTGTGCAAATCTGATTTTGTTTATTTGCAGTTATGGGATTTATATTACGAGGTGTGCAACAGGAAATTTACTGGAAAAGTTATATATTGGTGCGACTTGGAAGTCCCCAGCATTATTGCAAAGAAACTGAATGAAATTCAGCTGCAGATTTTTAAGGCAACATGTTTTGGGAATTTATTGGAGTTTGGTGATCAACACCAAATGTATTCCCAGATTATTCACCATGCTCTAGTAAGGGAGGTTCACCAGGCCGATGATGGTGAAATGTGGTTCTTGTTTGCTGATAAAAGGGTGAGATTTGGTTTGCCTGAGTTCAGTCTAATTTCTGGGTTGAGATGGCAGGGTGAGGATGATATCACTGTATATAAAGGTATGGAGAATGTGATTGTTGAAAAGTTTTTTGGGGACGAAGCTCTGACGCGTAAAAGTATAGGTAGGGTTTATCGGGAGGCAGTTTTTGATAATGATGATGAGGCTATTAAGATGTCATTTATTTTTTTGGTGTTTAATTTCATCTTATCAACAGTTTCTGAAAATTTTGTGGATGGGACAATGGTAAATTTTTTATGTTATGGTGATGTCAGTAGTTATCCTTGGGGGAAAGTCGCGTTTGAGATGACAAAATACTCTTTGTCCAATGCGTTGAAGGGACGATTGAAGAAAGGAAGGAATGGTGGTTCAATTTATAATTTCTACAAGGATCATTATACAAAGTTGTACAAGTTGAACGGACTACCTTATGTATTCCAAGTTTTCATGTTTGAAACCATTCCGACATTCAAAATTCGGGGACTATGCATTGATGATCATCCGTCGGAAATCCGTTTGTTTAGATGGAGGGAGCTAGTGAAGCCCCCTACGAACGATAAGTTGAACGATTTAGTATTTTGTTCCGGACAGGTATGCAGTTTATTGATAATAGTATAATTGGTTATCTATTTACTTATGTATATAGTTACTGATTTTATTGTGTATTTTACTGTTAACAAAGTAGTTAGTTACTTTGATATACTCTTTTTGGTTACTGTGCTATGTATGTGTATGTTCATAATAACAAAGTTTTTTGTTACCTCAATATACGCATTTGGTTACAAATGTTGGCTAACTTTATTCATTGATTTGGATACTAATACTGATTTATATACCCTTGGTTACCTTTATATATGTAGTTGGTTACTAATTATGTTTCATGATTCTTTATTTAATTATTTTTAATTGTAATTGTACAATGTTTGTCAGATGTTATATTAAATGTACTTAATGTTTTTCAGTTGAGGATAAAAAGTTTGATTCCCACGTCCGAGGAGAAGGAGAGGCTTGATTTGGGCGGGTTTCAATTTGTCAATGGGAAGGATGCTGAAAAGAAGGTTGGAAAAAAAGTTAAGGGTGATAACGTTGGATTTGATCTTTCTGCAGTTAAAGATGCAATTGATGAACGGGTTAGGCCGTTGGAGAAGAAAGTGTCTCAAATCAAGAAAGATATTGTAAAATTGCGGGGTGATATCAAGGATGACATGTATGTTTTACATGTTCAGTTGTGTAAGGACTTTAGGTCCATTATTAGAGAGGAGTTACGTGGGATCAAAGATGGTGGGGAGAAACAAGTTGATAGGGATTCCGACGATGATTCTGATTCCCATGATGGCGGTGGTGATGATGATGATGATGATGATGATGTTGCTGATGATGTTGTTGATGATGATGATGAAGATGGTGATGTTGGGTTGAAAGTCGATGAGAAGGGTGCTGAGTTTGAATCTGATGTCATTAAACCGTGTGACGATGTTGTTATTGTTGATGAAGTGGTTAAAGAGTGTGGAGACTCCCATGTTGATGATGTGTTGAATTTTGTTGAGAATAAGGATGGGAATGAAATTGAGCTTGGTAAAGAAGTTGAACGTGATGTTGTGGTTGAAGAACATCATGAAATAAAAATTAATGATGATGCAGAAAATGTCAAGGTTAGACATATTTGTTTGTTTTGTTGTGTGATGTGTTTTTTTTTTAATTATTAATTGGTTGTTTTTCATTTTGCACAGATTGGCAAGAGTAATGACATGCCATCTTTTGACATATTAAGCCAATGCACTGGGAAAGAGATTGTTGTGTATGCTGCTGCCGAGGTTAGTGTTACAATGACATGCCTTCATTTTTTTTTACACCCAATTGGCTCTGGTTACTGTTATATTGAGATATGGTTACTATTATATATATTATGTCACTGTTATAATATTTGCTGGTTACTATTACAATGTGTGTTGGTTACTATTATATTATAATTTGATTAGTAGTTTATTTTGTTTAGGTTACTATTATGATACGTTCACTTTAATATGTCGATTATTGTTCATTCATTTTTTCATTACATATAGTTGTTAACTGCAAGTGTTTATCTTGAAAATATAACTTGTATTTGTTACCCTTTATGTCAATATAAACAGGGGAATAAATGTGAGGAAGAAATCAAGTATGGCCTTGATGAGATGGTTTTGACTACACAGGACATAGTTCAATGTGATGAGTTGGAGAAAAGTGTCCACAAAGCCGGTGATAGACCTGTCCGTGAACACGCAAAGAGTGCCGTTTTGCGGTCTCCATATACATCAATGTTTGGATCGGCTGGTTCATCGTCTACTGCCGTGGGTGCTAGTCAAAGACATGCATTTCTTTCTGCATTTCCGGAAGTATGCATGGACATGCCATCAGTGTTTGAAGAGGCACTGTTTGAACAATGGTTTAAAATTGGTTTAAACAACAGGAAAAGGTTTGTTTTTTATTGTTAAGAATGCTACTGTTTTAGTTAATGCCATATTATATATTGGTTACTGTCATATTATGTGTTGTTACAAATACATTATAGTTTGGTTACTATAATGTAAATTGGTTTTATGTTATTGTTCCATTGAAGTAAATTGTTTATTACTTTATATTATATGTTGATTGATTACTAGGTATTTGTTTAGTACATTCATGTTGTCTAAAATTACTATTGTGTAGATAATGATGCTGTTTTGGTTACTATGAAATTGTTTTATGGTTACTAGTCTGTTATTATTTTGGTTACTGTTATGTTATGTATTGGTTACTGTTTGATTATGGTTATTATATTAATATTTGTTGGTTACCAGGTTACTTTTTACAATGAAGTTGTTGATTAGTATGTTAAATAGTGGCTGTTCAAGTTTGATGTTGGGTTATGTATACTAATACGGTATCTGTTTTATATTGAAGGATTCACAAATTCCCCGGAAAGAACGATAATATTCAACCTTCTTTTCTATTTGGGTCGGTCCCAATATCATCAAAAATGTGGTTCTACAAATTAAAGACTCCTGGAGAATGGTTAGACGACGATGTGAGTTACTTTTTAAAAAAAATTATGTCTTTCTAGATATAGTTACATTTTTTAGTTGGGGTGGTAACTAGTGTTAACAAAGTTGGTTACATTATTTACATGCTTACATTTGTTAGCAAATGTGTAATATTATATGTTTTTTTTTCTGGTTCAGCACATCAATGTTGCGTTATATTATTTCCGTAAATTGGCCAAACATTCCAACAGTGTTCATATAAGGGCAACGACTACGGATTGTTGGTTTCATAACAAGATTACCGCTCTTTTCGATGAGTTTACAAATAAAAATGCAGATAAGAGTGTTTTGTCTGGGGAAGGTGATGTTGCTGAATACATCCATGGGCTGTTTATGGATGTCAACACACCATGGAGAAATGTTGACTACGTATTGTTCCCCATTCATATGACATCACCAGAACATTGGTTTTTGTTGACATTTGATGTGCATCGTAGACGTCTAATTGTTTATAATTCTTTGCGTCCAAAAAAGAAATCCATGCAGACAAAAATTATGGATGTTTGTGAGCCATACATATTTATTCTTCCCACTTTATTGCGCAAGAGTGGTTTTTGGAGGGATAGGTCGGACATTGACTTTAGCAGTGAACCGTATCGCAACAAGGATGAAGATGATATAATTGAGTTGGAATTTGCTGAGGCGGTTCCTGAACAAGTTGAGGGGTAAGGGTTTCATTGTTTACATTTTTTTAATTATTACATTTAGATTGATTTTTGTGTTGATTTTTCTTATCTTATTTTCTGTTTGTGTAGTGATTGCGGGATGTTCACGATATGTTTTGCTGAGCATGTCATTCACCAGAAATTTCATGAAATTCCTATTCCATTTCCCATTGCGCAGTATCGGAAGAAGTTATGCACAAACCTATATATGCATGCAAGGAACAAGCAGTTGGAGGGATATGAGACTGACAGAGAATTTCCAGGAAGATTTGTTTCAGATTTTGATTAGTTAGGATCTCGTTTTTTGTATTTATGAATTGTGTTTTTTTTTTTACATACACAACATTTTAGTATGGGATGTGAGTTTGTGAAATGTACATGTCAGAGTGTAACAGGGTTTCCTAAACAAACAATATCACTTTCAATACAGGATGATAGATGCACAGGTTGTTTTTTGTCTTGGTTACCATTATAACATTTTATGGTTACTGTTATGTAACTATTTGGTTACTGATTTATTATATTAATTTTACATATTTGATAATTTTAGCAATAATGAAAGCAACATTGTTTGTCAATTGGTTTTTGTTTTTTTCAAGTTGTGTTTGATACATTGTCTGGCATGTACAGTTGGTAACCAAATATGTATAGAAAGGTAACCAACTATTGTTTTGATAGTAACCAGAGAGTTACAAAGTTGTTTCAGGACATATATCAATTGTGAAATGTACATGTCAGAGTGTATATGGGTTGCATAAACAAACAATATCACTTTCATTACAGGATGCTAGATGCACAGGTTGTTTTTTTGTCTTGGTTACCATTATAACAGTAGTTGGTTACTGTTATGTAACTATTTGGTTACTGATTTATTACATTAGTTTTACATATTTGATAATTTTAGCAATAATGAAAGCAACATTGTTTGTCGGTTGGTTTTTGTTTCTTTCAAGTTGTGTTTGCTACATTGTCTGTCATGTACAGTTGGTAACCAAATATGTATAGAAAGGTAACCAACTATTGTTTTGATAGTAACCAGAGAGTTACAAAGTTGTTTCAGGACATATATCAATTGTGAAATGTACATGTCAGAGTGTACATGGGTTGCATAAACAAACAATATCACTTTCAATACAGGATGTTGGATGCACAGGTTGTTTTTTGTTTTGGTTACCATGATATCATTTTATGGTTACTGTTATGTAACTATTTGGTTACTGATTTATTATATTAGTTTTACTGTTATTTAATGTTTTTTGACTTCTATTATTGTACAATAAATGGTTTTTTTTTTTGTTAAAATGTAATTGTTCTACTTACCATTTTTTTTATTATATAGGTAACCATTTTATTTGTTATTAGTGAACAAATTGACATAAAATTAGTTAAAATCAGTATATATATAAAGTTTTGAATGTGTGTGTTTGATTTATAGTCAAGTGCATAGTGTACATGTTTGGGTTTCCATTTATCTAGCTGATGGATACTTTTAAATTACATAGTTATTTATTGTCAAGTCGTGACAATTTTATTTTAGGTGGTAAACAAATTTACATGAAAATGTTGTACAATAGTTAACAGTTGTACAATGTATATATATATATATATATATGTGTGTGTGCTTTATACTGGAAACTCATAATGAAATCAGAAATCAAATTATTAAGTAATAACAATTTTGTTTAATGTACACAATAAGAAATGTTACCAACCATATGGATAATGGTTACTCATAGTAAACAATTATCTATTCATGTATTTACACTCTTAATGTATCTGCACCATATCAGACCTTTTTAGGTCTTAAAACTGGTGGATTATTGCATGTTTTCCTGTTGTGTCCTTTTTCTTGGCACCTGCTGCATTTGTTTTGAATTTTAAGTTCAGACCCGTGTTTGTACCTCCCCATTTTTGGTCTTCCCGCTGGTCTTCTTGTATTCGGTGGTTTTACACATATGTTTCTTACTTCGTATGGTATATCCCAGTTTTCTTTGTCCTCTAACGGCATGATGGAAGCTGAATATGTGTCGACCAAAGTTGTTTTAGAATAATTTTTTGAGCAAAAATCATAACAGCTCAAATTTCGCTTGTTCATAACAGCAGCAGCGTGGGGACAAGGCATCTCATGGTACTGAAATTTACGACACGTGCATGTCTTTTGGTCGATGTCCACAATATATTGTTTGGTGACATCGTAAACAGTGAAAATCACTAAGTTTGATGTCTCAACCTACAACACAAAGTAAGTGTTGTTAGAATAAATTACAACTGGAATAATTTTCATTGTCTGAAAACAGAGTAATTATAGTAAAGTAAACAACTCAATGTTATAATTGTAAAACACAATAACATAATAATTAAACAGAGTAACCAAACAAGTATCAGTTAGTAACCAGTACAATGATACACAGTAACCAAATCAGTAGTAGTCAGTAACCATTATAATTTTATGCAGTAAGCAATTAAGTATTAGTTAGTAACGAACATAATATTACATAGTAACCAAGTTACCATTAGTCAGGAAAAAAGTGAGTATTAGTCAGTAACTATTATAATGTTACACAGTAACCAATTCAGATTTAGTCAGTAACTAAAACAATATTTGACAGTATAATGTTGCACAGTAACCAATAGTGAACAAATAGGTTTCCAAATAAATGCAAATGCAACTTATGATGCAATAATTTAAAATTTGTATTAGTTACCTTAAGTTTCTTTGATTTAATGATATTAGATTGCAACCTTCCCTCGGCTGTTGTGGATAGTGTTGTGAATGTTGATATGGCTGCTTGTTTGTTTGTGAAATACCATCTTTGAACTAGACAACGTAGGCATTCAATCATTGATGCAACTGGAAGATCCCTGATCATCTTGATTGCGTTGTTAATAGATTCGGCGGTGTTTGAAGTCATTGTTGAGTATCTACTTACAGTCCCATGGAGCCTGGTGCATTTATCCAACTTGACATCTTCCTCCAAATATGTCCTTATTCGAGGATCAATGGCATCAAGTTCAGCCATGTGTTTGTTGAATTGTTCAATAGTGTAAGCTCTACAAGCCCCGTTGTAAGCCTGTTTAAGTTCCTCTCCTCTCTTTTTGAATCTATTCTTTATATTTTTCAGAACATGGTATGTGCAGGAACCATGCATGACGTCCGGAAACACGAAGTTCAGTCCTTGTATAATGGCTTCATGTCTATCTGAGACAATGCATTGGCCTTCCCTAACTCCACAAGCAATTCTCAAATTTACGAAAAACCATCTCCAAGATAATTCATTTTCACTGTCAACCACTGCAAAAGCAATCGGAACAATGTTTCGATTTGCATCTTGTGTGCTTGCTATCAGTAGTGTCCCCCCGTAAGTTGATTGTATGAACGTCCCATCGATTACAATTATTGGAAAGCAATGCTTCCATGCTTTAATGGAAGCTCCAATGGCAAAGAATAAATACTTGAAACGACCATTTGTTTCCAACTCAAGGGATGTGACAGAACCTGATATGAAACATGAGCATTATCATTAGAATTCCAAATAGTATACAGTATCTAAATCACTAGTAGTTGGTAACCATTAAGTTTGTTAATGGTATCCAAATCATTTTTGATGGGTAACCAAATCAGTTTAGCTGGTAAACAACTAATTATGAAAAACAAATTAAAATGGTTTTAATTGTTACCTGGATTTGTTTTCTTCAGCATGTGTAACCATGATGGGATAATTGAGTAGTCGTGTGGATTTCCTCTTACCTTTTCCAACGCTTTCTCCTTCGATCTCCATGCTTTTTGGTAAGAGATAGACACATTATATTCTGTCATCATGTCATCCACAATATCGGTTGGTGTGTATATTTTTTTCAAATTTGTTAACTTGTGCATTATGCATTCACTGACCAACTCACTATTTGCTTGTCTGTGGTCTCCCAGCAATACGTTTACTGAACACGTGTGGACGTCGTTGAATTCTCTCACCTTGAACATACTGGTTTTCCGAAAACTTGATGCTCTCATTTTCCATTTGCAATTTTCATCATATACGCACACTAGCACAAAGTCTCTATGACCTGTTCGTTGAACTTTGTGTTGTCTGTTTTTCCTGATTGAATGCAGCCTCATAGCTTGTGATAGGATTTTTTTGTCTTTGTAGGTTTGATGTAATTGTACTTCACGTTCATTCGGATCTGTTATTACATCATCATGTCGTTCTTCTGTGTATGATCTGTCATGTTGTCTGTCTCGTTGTTGTTCAATAATTTCCATTGCAAGGTGATCGACATATTGCGTTCCGATTTGGCACTCGTGTGTTGGTAGTGGAACTAGTGCTGAATTCCCTTGTGTTGATCTGATTGGCGTTACATTGTGAATCACAGTTTCTTCTACATTTGTCAAGTTATGTAATATTGTTGTGCGTTCCCTTCTGTGTTCAGTCTCTATAATCACTGGGAATTTACCTTGCTCATCAGATTTTCTGCTGACTTCAATAAAGAATCTTAAGGTTGCTTCATCTGATATACTGATCGGTGGAATATCGCTTCGAATCTGAAATTTTATTGACAATGTTGTTGCGTTTGTGTCTAGCCGTAATGCAGTGAATATGATGTTCTGCATTTCTCTGAACGTACAAGTTGATGGAACTAGTATGCCGGTAACTTCAAATTTGGTGTATTGGTTACTATCAGCCCACGTACCGTTGAAATAAAGTACAATTGGAATCATCTCCATTGTCTGACAACATAATAAGTATTTGTAAAGTAACCAAATAAATGTTAGTTAGTAACCAAAGTACATGATGCTAGTAACCAGAACATAAAACACATTTGTACATTCATCTTACAATAGAAATAATCAGTATATTGATATTTGCTACCAATTAAATTATAACAGTTATATGCAGGTAACCAATGTAGCAATAAGTAACCACCATATTAAAACAAACCAATATAAAACCCTGTAACAGTATACCGTAATCATAACAACTATATACAGTAACTAAATACATTTTAGTTAGTAATCATAACAAGATAAACATATTAGAAATATGCATTTTTAACAGTATACCGTAATCATAACAACTATATACAGTAACCAACACATATTTAGTTAGTAATCATAACAAGATAAACATATTAGAAATATGCATTTTTATAGTAAAAAACAACCAGTATAATTTGTTTGTTACCAACTAAAGGAAAACTTTGTAAAAATGTAACCAACTTATCAACATATCGATTAATATATATATATTATAGTAAATATAATGTAACACAGTAAGCAAGTCAGCATTAGACAGTAACCAATATAATGTTACATAGTAACCAAGTTAGCATTACTCAGTAACCAAGACAGCATTAATTAGTATCATTAGTCAGTAACCAAGACATTATTAGTCAGTAACCAAATCAGCTTTAGTCAGTAAGCAAGTCAACTTTAGTGACTAAATAATATTTTTACACATTAACGAAGTCAGCATTTTATTTTTACACAGCAACCTGGTCAGCATTATAGTTTTTACACAGTAACCAAGTAAGCAATAGTCAGTAACCATTATAGTGTAACACAGTAAGCAAGTCAGCATTAGACAGTAACCAATATAATGTTACAGAGTAACCAAGTCAGCATTACTCAGTAACCAAGACAACATTAATTAGTATCATTAGTCAGTAAACAAGACAACATTAGTCAGTAACCAAGAAAGCAGTAGACAGTAACCAATTTATATAATCTTAGTAACCATAATATAAAACATGTTTTGGAATACATTTTGCAATCACAACATTCGGTATTCAAACTTTGTGACAATTTTAAGTTTTTAAAACGGAAGAAAGGTAATCAATATAGTAATTCGTAGTAACCATAGGAGATCAGAAATGGAGGATATAGTTGTCGTTGTGTCCAGGTTTATGAAACTTCCAATTCAAATGTTCAGTGGAGATCGAGTAATTGTAACAGTGACAAATTGACTAAGTCGATTGACAACACAATTAATGAGAGTGTATGATGGGCATGGCGTCTCTAAGGTTGCAAACTAATGTCGTAATAGTTGCCAAGAGCAGTGGAAAAAACAATTTACCGTAAACTTGTATCAAGGTTGATGTTGAGATTGGATGAAAATTTACTATTGTACCTGTTACGATTTGCGTCGCGAATGGTGGAGGAGTCGACTTCTCCGATGTCAGAGTCATGTATCGTCAGAATATTTTGTGTTCTCCGATTGATTTGGCATGTTTCCTCAATTGCTTGATTTTAGGGGCCGTCAGTTACAAATATGGAAATCCCTGAATTGTAGGAGATAATGATACGTGAATTTAACACAGTAATATACTGTGGTTTGTTATTTTTGTAATTATTTTGTATGTGTTTTATTTTTGTAATTACTTTCTAATTGTTGTATATTAGTGTTAAGGACCCTAAAAGTAAATGAGAACCCAGATTACAGTCAGCCCATAATATCACATTCACCGTAATAACAGTGTCGCTCTAGTCAATGTCAGACGTTAAAGGAGAAGTTATTTAGAGTTTCTGACGTATTTGTGACAATGGCCTCTAGTCAACGTCAGATGTTGAAAAAAAAATTACTCAGTATTTTTAAGACACCATATAATAATATTTCAGAAATACTAAATAATTTCTCATGTCGAAGAATATACATAATTCACCAGTGATCCGTAATAATTATGCCGTTGAATATGTTATTTATAAAAATAAATAATAAAAAAGATATACGCCTATGTGCATGTTCGGATATATTTACTACCTCCTTGCTTAATAGTAGCGTGGCTAGCACTGATGATACACGTATTATATGGGTAAATAATATAAGAATAAAATAATTTTTTTATAAAATTTAGAAGATTAATTAGAAAAATATATACGTTTTAAATTTAAAAAATAAAAATAGATTATAACTAGCTTACAAGGGTAAAAGAAAAAAA
Organism: Hedera helix; assembly: GCA_947179155.2. Lineage (NCBI taxonomy): Eukaryota > Viridiplantae > Streptophyta > Magnoliopsida > Apiales > Araliaceae > Hedera > Hedera helix. The sequence goes on along the minus strand of OX359268.1, from coordinate 35,682,342 downwards.
GAATTGCCGTGATCTAATTACGCCGATGACGTTGAGCTGCTTTATTAACAGAGATTTGAGATATATTTTATTTATTAGTATAATTTAAGGTTAAATATATATTTTATCTTAAGATTATTAAAGGCTACGATGGTTTTAATCTACTATTCTTTTATTTGTATTTCCAGCATATGTTATAGTGTCACCATTATTAAATTCTTCGATATTAAGGATACATTAAAAAACATAAAATTGTTCTTAAAAGGCATATGTAAAAATATATTTTAACTTTGAAGTAGAGGGAGTAAAAAGAAGCAACTACAAAGTACCCAAAATAATTATTATACTATGCTGCTTTAGGATATGTAAGGAATTGTGAAGGAAAAATACCATTAAAAAATAGGATCTAACACAGATTTTTATGTCAGATCTCACTTTTTAATTATGAAATAGAGTCTAATTTTAGTGCCTATATTTAGTTGTTTGTGTAAATAGACTTGTTTGAAAAAATATATAACAGACCAGACGCTAAATTAAAGGGAACATAGAAAAAAAAAATATGTATATATATATATAACAAACATAATACATATAAAAAGACTATCTTAATATTCACAAGTTCAATTATCAATACATTTTAAAAATATAATATCAAAACAAATAATTAATAATACTCTAATGATAGGGGAATGATCCATAACAAATAGTTATTATGGACACTATTCCAGTAAATGCATCTTATACCTTCCATAAGTCGATTTAACGGCTCAAAATGAAGACTTTTTTTTCGTGTCGCTAGGAGTGCAGACAAACTTGAGCTACCGCTATTCCTTTTTGTGGTAGGCCTAACAAGTCCAACCGCTACTCCTTCTGATGGCACGCATCGACAGACATCGACAACCAATAGCTAGTGGCAGCCGATGCCTACATGCATCAACATTCCTTCTAGCGACATGCCAACACGCATTAGTATGCATCGATAAACATCGGATTTAGGTGATGCCTGCATGCATCACCAATCGACAACTACCGTTAGTCGATGCTTGCATGCATCAGTTAGCAGCAACAGTCGATGTCTGCCGCTAGAAAGACTAGCGACGAGACTTTTTTCTCCTGTCGTCAGAAGGAGTAGCGGCAACTCAGGCCTGCTGCCACTCCTTCTAGCGGTAGGGGGAATTTTTTTCTCTATTTTGGATCGTTAGATTTATTTATAGAGGGTATAAAATGCATTTGTTGGAATAGTATTTATAACAACTATTTGCTATGGATTATTTTTCTCTCTCTCTCTCTCTCTCTCTCTCTCTCTCTCTATATATATATATATATATATATATATATATATATATATATAGTTATGGCATGCGTACTGAAAATATCTATTATCTTCAATAAATTTGCATGTGTACCACAATTTAAAGCAGTCTTGAATACCCCGTGATAAGGCTTTACGAGCTTCAATAAGTGAGTAACGAGCTACCGATCGATAACCCCATCCAGCTAGCGGTGAACCTCACATGAACCATACTATTAATTACCCTATATACACTGCAACATTTTCCAAATCTCAATATTTCAACTTTCCAAGCATATAATATTATTCATGCAAAATTTTTATCTTCAACACCACTTTCTTTCGCTAGAATTAAACCTCAATCTCCTCCACCATCCAACCTATTTGACTGCCACACAATTTTTAAAAAAAAAAATCAATGGAAAATTTGTGGAATTTAATGGACAAATGGAATTTATCAACAAAACAAGCCATTCTAGTGTTTTCGTGCACTGCCGCTCTTGTTATTGTACTATGCATTGTCATGGCTCTTAGGGTCAAGAGGGCTAGGAAAAACAGGCTGGTTAACCATGACCCGGGCTTGGCCCATATTGAGCTAGTCAGGCATATGAGGGCTGAGCCGAGGGCGGCCCGGTGGGGCTCGGTGAAGAAGGTGTTGATGGGGTCGGTACGATGGAGTGGTGCGACTAAGTGGGAGGAGAGTAGAAATTGTGCGAGCCGGAGAGAGAAGGTGAGGCCTTTGCTTGCTCGAGAAGGAGTGGTTGAGGGCCGAGTTGGGTGGCGGAGCCGGAGGGACATGGTGGCGCCAGTGTGGCAAAGACCGATACTTATGGGGGAGAAGTGTGAGCTGCCGAGGTTTAGTGGGCTTATTTTGTATGATGAAAGAGGGAGGCCCCTTGACGATCACTCCCTAAAAGGAACCGCTCCTACGCATCAGGTACACATTTATGGTTATTGGCTATTTCAAAGAAATTCGTAATCTACGATTTTAAGTATTAACACTAATCCGTACACTATCACTCTTTCCGTCCCAAAATTAGAACCGTAAAACGACAACTAAAAAATTTTCTGTAAAAAAATGTAGTGGTAGTATGATAGTAATCATTTAACTAAAAATAGAAATAATGATATAATAGAAATTCTATTTGGATGATATAATTTAAAATAATATATATATATATATATATATATATATCTAATGGACAAAAAAAAAAGAGAAATGTATATCTAAATTCTAAAGAAGCTAAAAATACTTGCAGAAATTATAAGGCTAAGGATGATGTTTTGGTTAATGAAGCTAGAATTGTCATATGATCAAAAAGGTGTAATTAAAAGAAAAAAATTGTGGAATTACAAGTTTGGATGAAGTTTGGAGGGGTACTGATGATGCCCTAACTTTCGGGTAGACGTCTTTAGCTCCTAAGATCTTACACAAAGGTCTTCACCATAGTTAACTACATTGGATCGTCATAGGACGTCTCCGGTGTAGTTGTTAGTAAGTGGAATAAAAAATAAAAAATCAATTTATGGGATTTTAAGTGTGAAAATTGTGTAATCTTATTAATATTGTAGGAGAATCTCTTATATATGTCTTTTTTGCACTTCTTATTGGTGGCCAGTTAAGACCAACCCATGTGAGGCGTGCAAAAATGTTCCATCACGGGCAATTGCACTATCACATATCTTGTGCAGGTGCTAACACGACCTCCTTAAATAATGCCCCGTATTTATCACTGTTCACCCGATCACGAGTAGATCCCTCGGGTCGTGGGTCTAAGGTGGTTGTCCCTGAACCTTTGGGCCCATACCCTAGCAGGTACTAAGATTAAAGATCTCAAAAAATAAGGAATAAATCAAGTGTGCTTAGTTCTGTAGTAGACTTTCTTTTGGTATAATAGTAAATGTTGGAGACAGGGCGTTACGGATATCAGTGTTGCATCAGCATGTTTGAAAATTTGTTATGTCAAATTGTCTATGCTGTTTTTATTCATAAAATTTGCATGCTTCTTGTTTTGGTGTTTTCAGGAACAAACTGCAGTGATTTATTCATAAAATTTACGTACTTCTTCTTTTGGTGTTTTCAGGAACAAACTGCAGTGAGAACCACTTTAAGGGAATTGCTATAGCTCTTTTTGACCATGCACATTTTTCTGTTAGTTGGGGGAACTGTTAGGTTCTCAGTCCACATCGTTCCCTCACTTTGTAAACATCTCTATATATTATCTAGAAAAATTGATGACCTGCTTTTTGATGCATATATTTCGATTCCCATTTGTTTAGTTAAAGTACATTAACAATTATCGCGCAATGACAAACAGCTATAAATAAGGTTGAAAACAAAATAATCTCAATAATCCATAATTTAATTATACATCTTTGTTCAAGACAGTAGAAGGTGAGTGTGAAAATAGGGATACAATTTAACCGAATGAGCCATTTCATAGACCCGAAAAGAAAATAGATGGTGCTCTTTTGACCTTCATCCGGAATGTCATATTCGCTACTCTTTATAGTTCAAAAATCCCATACAAAATGCAAAAAAAAAATTTTAAAAATGAAATAACGAACAAATATTCTTCTTATTACTAAGGAGTGAAAATAGGTGCAGAGGTGAATGGGCGAAAAGACGAGCGTTTGGAGTTGAGTTCTACAATCTAAACCCATCTTCAAGTTGAGTTCTTCTGTATATAAATTGAAGTATGCTTCTTGAGGTCTTACCAACCAAACTGAATAATAAAGCAGACAGTTACAACAATGCATATGAAATAGCAGCTATATATAATCACTTCAAATTGACCATATAATGCAAAATGGGAAAAATACTGCCTTCTTAGCATTAAACACAAGGCACTAAGCAAAAAAATCTAAACGACAATACTTGTGCAGTCTCGTGGTATGCCATACGGAGTATAACATAGTGGAACGGTAACAAATAAATAACTGAACGGTTCCATGGAAGATAATAGATATATGCTTGCATCAATCCAATACAGTACCTCTTCATGGAAATGACTCGAAAAAGGGTGGGTTTTCTCATGTAATCCCTAGCCAGTTTTGTTTTCATAATAGAAGAATAACGCCAGTTGCACAATTCCCAGAATAATTCCTATCCGATTTGGGACCTGAAATTAAAATTAAAGTGGCGCACAAATGAAAGAGCAACCAACAGCTTTATATGAATAGTCAAGCTCACATATATGAAGGAAGGGGTCAAATTAAAATTAAAGATCCCATACAACAAAAAGGATACGCTCATAAGGAAGGTCGAAAGGAAGAGGTAAAACGGCATGCATGAGCACAACACACTCCTTGTCCGGATCACCAATTTCTGGCAACATATAAATATGATTAATAGACCGTATAAAGGAAAAGAAGAAGAAAAAGGTATGGTAGTATGATTCAAAATCTAAGCTTGCAATGAAATCAAATATAAACTATACACAGAAAAACGTACAATTATAGACAATGGGGAAGCTAGCACTTCAAGAGGGCTTATAGATATGGAAATCCTTAGAAATCTTCAGTCGACTGGTTCCTGAGGATTGGGTCTGAAAATTATAAAACAAAGAAATTGTGAAGGGGCTGGGGGAGTCATAAATATTTCTTTATTAATTACTACATTTATCAATTTCCTAAGACTTTTGTTTCTTCTCTTTTGATTTTAAATATGCGAGTGTAGGAAGTCCAACCAATAAACTGAAATGCTATAATGGAGTTAACTTTTTTTTTAAAACCTAGAAATCTCTCTGCTAGCTCTTTAAAAAATCTTATGTACTACTACTATCTGTCCCTTTTTCTGTATTTCTTAAAACCTTCTCTCAAATAATAAATTATACACCCTTTTTCTCTCTACTACATTCTTGCTCTCTTTTTATTTCCATATTTGCTAAATCAGGGGAATCACTTATGGGATCTTTGTAATCGTAATCATACAATATATACATTACACACACACACATATATATGTACACACATATGATCATACGAATCTTCATTAGTTGTCTATTTTCTTTTTAATTATTTTTTCTTCTGTTTCTTATTTTGAAAACTAATATTTTCATATCATTTTTTAATATTTTTACATAAAAATCGTTGTTATAAGTCTATAACGACAATTTTGGCCGTCGTTATAGACTTTTAACAACGATTTTTATGTAAAAATATCAAAAAATACTGTGATATAACATTTTATTTGGTTATACCAAGTTGTCATCTTTACCCAATCATTCCGTGGATTGCCCGTTGATCAACTTTTTAAATAAATGGCACCAGCTTTAATTATAATTATAATCAACCGTTTTGGCGAGAATTTTTGTTCTTTTTATACGTAGTTCGTAGATTTCAAGAATTTTTTTTTAAAGTTAACATTAATATTTTATACTTAATTTAATTAATTAAATATAATATTATTAATTATATTTTTTAATTTATATATTTTCTCTTTAAAAAATATCATATTATATGCTGTGTTATTATTATAATTACTTATGACATCATATCATATAGTAAAATCATACTCGTATTAAAATATTCAATTAGGACGATACCCCAAAATTAGGACATAGGCATTAGTTTCCTTTGCTTGAATCTAATTTTCAATTGATAATCTAAGTAGAATACTTTTGATATTACTTAATATAATATTATTTTATAAAAAGATTTGTATTTATACAAAAATAATTATTTCATAACAATTTTTTTTTTTATTAATAATAATATAAAATAACACAATCTACTTAAAATTGTTAATATAATTTTATTATTATGTCACAATTTATTTTTATGAATAAACATAGAATAAAATAATATTCTTAATATTTATAAGTTTTAAAACGAGACTATTTTATTTTTATGTAGTAATACACGTGGAATAGTCCGTAAGTACCTTGAATTATTATTTTTATGATGTGTTATTTGAATATAGAGTAATGCATCTCGTCCGTTGAGTAGTCCAATGAATATTTGAATAGGACACGTGAAATACTCCACGATCTCCATTCATTTGATAAAAATAAAGAATAAGTTTAGGTGCGTAATTTTGGAGTATAACTTCAAATATTTTATATATTATAATTATTAAAAAATAATATTTGATATAAAAGTTTATGTTAAAGTTTATTTTTTAATTATTAAAATATATAATATTTAGTTATAATGTGTATAGAGTTGTCTTTTGATAAATTTGTTTATTTATTATCTACCTAAAATTAGCTGAATAAATCAGTTTGCCAAATGTTAAAATGACCATAATAGGGTAATAAGATGATGTACTAGCAAGCAAACGTGGTTAGGGAAAAATATGTATAAAGTGGTTAGATGCGAAACGCTCAAAATAAAATAAAATTGAATATATCTCTATTAATAAAACAGTTCTCTTAAGCCGCATGGTGGTTTGGTGAATTTGTGTTACATTTTTTTTTATATAATTTTAATTATATTATTATTTTGTTATTTTTATAATTCTTTATTTAGTCTTTTAAATTTTATTAAAATTTTATATTATTTTATATAATTTACACACGTAATGTGTGAGCTATCGAATGTTAATATATATAAAGCGGTTGGCATACCAAATGCTAAAAATCAAATAAAATGAAAGTTTTACAAACTAATTGAGAAATTAGTAAACAAAGTCATGTAAAATTTTCGGTCATTTTGGATGTTTAAAAAAAAATGTAAACGAAGTCATGAAATGCATCAACTTAGTGAGCTTGATTCGCGTTTTACTCCTTGGAGATTGATTGATAGGACAACTAAATTAAACATTTTCCTAATTTACACACAAAGTACCTTCTGCTACCAGTCTTTCCATTTTTAAAGGGGTAAATCCACTTTTATAGTATTAAGTATCAATAAATTTATAATTTGGCCCTTAAAATAATCAGGCTTACAAAAAATTACATAAATTACTGTATTACATACAAATCTCCCCCTAATTCAGATTCCGACTGAATTGACTGAAATATCCTACTTGTTCTACAACCCAATTGAACTTGATTGGTTTTATATATTCTGACCGAATTCAGATACGGTTTAATTTTATTAAAAATTAAAATACTTTTAAATAGAATTAATCTCAAATTAAAATACTTTTAAATATAAATTATTCCAAATTAAAATACCTATAAATACAATTCACCACAAATAATGTTGACTTTAAAAATATAAATATAAAAATTATATCAAATAATACTTAACAAAAAATGACATTTTTTAAAAAAATTTAAAAAGAGGCTTAAATATAAAAAGTACCTAGAACTATCCACCATCATAATTTAGCAACCAAAAAAAAAAAAAAAAACCTATACACCATCATCTTCCACACCACAAGTCCAGTCCACTACCACCACCACCTTTGCCCGCCACACCAACTCCAACAACAACGACAAAAATAAGAGAAAAACCCACCACCAGCCATGACCACCATTTCCCCATCACCATTCACTACCTTCATAACCACCATGTCCGTCAGCATCATAGAAAAACCAAACCTACAAACTCAGATTTAAAAATAAATCCACCACCAGTCAAGTACCACTTGCAAGAAAATGTACCATCTTGACAATATTAAACCCGATCTACTAGAAATGAAGCAGAAAAATGGGAAGAGGAAAGACCTTGGAAGGTCCTATCTATACCCAGAGTCACAATCGTTGCTGTCACAGTCCGCCACCACCACAGCGCTAGCATCGTACATGGATGCTGCTTTTTCCCGGTCTATTCCACTGTTGTATACCATCTAAAAATTTTCGACCGAGAACCTTGTCGGTAAACTCCCAATTTGAAACCCTCTAATCCGTCTACAAGAAACAAACTACATTTCCATAGGTGTGTAGCTTTCTAATTGAATATATTCGCATAAATTTTGCAAATCTGAAGGTGGAGGGTGTGATGATGGTGGTTTAATTTTAAGAGTTTCAAGAGCTGGGATATATTGATGGTGATTTCTTATTTAGGAGTTTTGGTGGTGAGGATGTAGATTGTAGACCCAATTTTTTTTATCTCAGATCTTATTTTAAATGAGAAAGGTGAAGAAGATCCAAACCAAATAAGAAGAGAGAGAAGTGTGAAGATCAGAATGGAGGAGGAAAAAGAGAAAAAAAAACCTTTGTAATAATAATAATAATAGTAATAATAATAGTAATTACGATGATAATAATAATAATAATAATAATAATAATAATAATAATAATTAATATAATTTTTCGTTATGTCATACTTTTAAACACGGACAATTACTAGTAATCTATATTACTCCCTCCATACCAAAACAGACATAGGGTCATTAATTTATAATTTATTATTAACTTTTTAAATCCATTTGAGATACTTCAAGCTTACAATATCTTATAATTCTCAATGAATTTTATAAATTTTAAGTTAAAAAATATTGAAAATTAATTTTCAATATCTTAGAACCTACAACGGAGAAAATATTTAATTATCACTGGACTTATAGCTCAATGGGTTTATTGCGTTGGTTCATTTGCACCGGATCTTATTATGGGGGCGATGGGAACTGGAAAGATCCTCAAAGGGTAATTTATTGTGCCCGGTGGAGTATTTGTATGATTTTTGACATGGAGGCAAAATCCAAAATGCAATTATAACCACCACGTCCGCTTCAATCTTGATATACTCGTACTGTGTTCAAAATCTTTCTTTATTTATACAACTACACACCAACCAGAGAATGGAGAACCAATTGTTCGGTTATTAGTGTTTATAATATTTATAATATTAATATTTAATGTATTTAAATTAAAGTTTAAATACATAATATTATTTTTAATGTGTTGTGTTTAAGTTCAAAATGATAGTTATAAATTAAATAAATTGTGTTTAAAATAAAATATTTTTAAGTCCTTTTTAATATATATATATATATATATATATATATATATTTCACACTAAAATCTTTAAATATGGTGTAATCAAACCTACATGAAGACTACAAATGGTAATCTATTAGGAGATAAGATATAGCTAAAATTAGTTCCAGGTGATCCATAAGAAAAAACATCTCCTTCGGTTTCACAAAATTTTCTCATTTTTATTTGTAAATTTGCGAACATTAACGATATATTTTTATTTCATGCATACATTTTAAAATAATACTTAGTTAATTTAGTAGTATAATATTATAATTAAATTATGATGATAAATTTAAAGATATGATATTATTTTATACTATTATGACTAAAAAGTGGACTCTTTTTACGAAACACTTTTTTTTTAACAAATGACATTCTTTTGTGGAAAGGAGGGACAATAGAGTACACCTTAAGATAATAAAAAAATGGCATTTTTTTTTGTTTATTTTAAGAATCTGTTATATTAGGATTCGATTTTAGAGATACATTTTAGCCTATAGTCTAGAAAATCTAGGGAAGGGGGCAAGGAGATATCAAGGAGAAAACCTAGAGAAAATTATAATAGTTTCACAAAATCTTCTCTCATATTTGTATAGAATCCACGTACTACTAATTTGAGAAAAATCTTATAAAATTATCATTATCAATTGTAAAAATATAATATTTTGGTTTCCATAAAATAAACTTTGACATCAGTTATGTAAATATTTTGATAATAGCAAATTAAGTCTTTAAAATTTAATTTTGTGAATAAATTCTATGGAAAATTAGTTACTTTAAAAAAGTCAACAAAGAAACACTATCTACTCTTTTGTAGTAAGGCATGGGGACAAGGCCTAAGCCCATCTAGGGCTGGTATCTTCCAGCTTTTTTAGTACTGTACTAGATTGGGCTGGTAACCCTATCAAGTAATCTCTTCCTGGTTTGTTAGTACTGTACTGGACTAGATATGCTGCAGTGGCCCGTGTAGAATATTACATTCACATATACTGTGAAGTCTAATTTTATTGGGACAATTACATTTTTTAGTATATTTTTAGAAAAAATTACAATAAAAGTGAATAAATAAAATATCTACAAAATTAGTACATCTTTAATTTTTAATTTACAAATTAGTGTATTCTTATCCCTTTAATTTATGTAGGTATTTTAATGGGTTGCTTATGTGGACCATTTTTCTAATTGATTGGACATTTCAAAATTCAAATTTTAATCTATATTTAAACTAGTTCATCTCTCTCTCTTCTGAACTCTATTATACCAGTCACCATGCTTATTGCTAAAAGTCACAGAGGAGACTTCATCAAGCCGCGACGACTCCGTCGGACCAAAAGCAAGAGACTTCCGATCTTTTTCTTCTTCTTCCTCTTTTTATTTTGTCTTTGTTTAATCTGAGTTTGTGGTGTGTGGCGGTAGTTTATGGTGGTAAATGGCGGTGGATGAGGTGTTGGTGGTAAGTGGCGAAGCACATGTCGGTGATTTCTACGGTTGAAATGCAGTTTTGTCTTAATACAGTTGGTAACCAAACCTTCATACCGAGGTAACCAAACCTTCATATCAAGGTAACCAAACCTTCATATCAAGGTAACCAAAACGGTGCTCTGTTTTTAAAACACAATCTGCAGGTTTCTGAAGGTAACCAAACACTAGTATGGAGGTAACCAATCCTTAAATGTATGGATACCTTTTGTATTAAATGTTGGTTTCCTTTGTTTTAAGGTTGGATACCTTTTGTATTAGGGGTTTGGTTACCTGTGTATTAAGAGTTAGTTACCTGTGTATTTAAGGTTTGGTTACCTCTGTATTAAGGGTTGGTTACCTTTATATTAAAGGTTGGTTACCGTTGTAATAAAGATTGATTACTTTTGTATAAATGTTTGGTTACCTTTGTATTTAAGGTTGATTACTTTTTGTATTAAGGTTTTGTTACCTTCGTATTTAACCAATGCAACTATTATGTACATGTATTTCTCTTTCTCTCCTCCGCCCAATTATTAGTTGCGAATCGATTTTTAGACACGCCTTGAAACACATGAAGGAAGGGAGTTCCATAATCAACACAACATCAGTGAATGCATACAAAGGAAATGCAAAGTTGCTGGACTACACATCCACCAAGGCATCCACAGGACTTGCACTTCAGTTGGTCGGCTAAGGCATCCGTGTGAACGGAGTTGCTCCCGGTCCGGTTAGACTCCATTGATTCTGACATCATTCGACGAGGAAGATAATTGCTAACAGTATCTTGGAAGATATGTAGTGAAATGTTTGAGTTTGAAAAAATGATAATTGCTAACAGTATCTCCTTTTTTTCAGGATTTGAAAGATACGTGTGTAATTAATTTATCCTTATTGCACTCTTTTTATAATTATTTTATTTGTGCACTAATTTTGTAATTTTTAACTAATTGTTGTATATTATTGTAAAGCACCCAATTTTATTTTATTATTTTTCTTATTTGAAAGCCCTAAAAATGGCATTAAAAATTGGATTTTTTTTTTTGAAATTGGTACTATGATTGTGTGACGAAATAAAAATGTGTTGTGACAATCGTTGTGGTTGTGGGCCTTGTGGCCTTTGTGGGAGTGATGGAATATCTCCTAATGGGCTGATAGCCATACTTGGAACTTGGTTTAGTCCTCTTCACGGAATGGATCGCCCTATATAGTACTAGTAGATTAGTCCTATATAACTATGCTTAAACACAAGATCCACCACCGCCGCCGCCACCAATTTTTGACCCGAAATTGAACATTATTCTTATCACATAAGTGACAATATGAAATCATATGCAAAATCACATTGTCATTATTAATCTCCGGATGGATGCTCCATTTTAAATGCATATATATGGATCTGCTGGAAATCCCAAGGAGAATGATGAGTGTTTAGTTTAAAATACATTTATTGAAATCCGGATCTATTGTCCATATGCAACCACGTGCTTACTACAACATCAGTTAGTTAGTTGTCCATATTACTTGAAAGGCCGGCGGCCGACCCCGCCCTACTAGAAAAAAGAAGAATAAAGTTAATTCCAACTAAATCGTTCAAGTTTAATTCGGGCTTAATTTGAAAAAATATGAGTGAAATTCAAATTTTTAATAATATAATTTAAATTTGAGCATAAAAAATAATTCGAATAAAAATACGAGTAGAATCTGAATAAAAGTATACTCGGCTCATTTAGGAATCAAACTACTCAAATTTGTAATCATGATCCGATATATAATCGATTGATATGTATATTCGAATAGATACTCGATACATTTTTTTATAATATATACACAATTAAAAAAAATTTGAATAATTAATTATTATTTTTATTTATAATTTTAATTTTAATTTTATATTTTTAAAGTGTAATTATAATTATATTTTTTTCATTTCTAAATAAAATAATAAGTTCAATTAATAATTATATGTATTATAAAATTAGTTACTATGTGGAAACTCGAATTCGAGTTTGAATTTGAAGTTCGCGAATAGTTTAAATATAATTCGATCCGAATCAAATCAAATTCGAGTAACGAAAACTCGAATCGAATCGAATCTGAGTAAATTTTTTTAAATATAGTTTGAATCTGAGTCGAATTCAAGTACGAATTTAACTTTATGAGTCATATTCAAGCAGTTTAAAATTCGAATCGATTTGACTCATTTATAACTTTATTTGTGTCTTCTTGAACTACTACCTACTACTCTATGTATATTAAATATAAAGAAAGAAGAAAAAAATAAAGGGAAGAATAATAATTATTAGCTACTTGGGAGAGATGCATAAGAGATTACGTTTGTTAAAAGTTATATGTATAATTATTGTAAGTATATAATAATAACGTTATTAAATTTAAAGGATAATATTAAAAATTAAATAAAGAAGAATAAAATTGTAGTAAAACAAAACTAGAGGAATAAAAGAGTAAAGGGAAAAATAATTTTGTGACACAGTATCAAGACTAACAATTATTTTGTCCCTCTCTCTTAATATCTATTCTCAAAGTAAATGAAATATTTCATGGATCTATATATATATATATATATATATATATATATATATATATATAGATCCATGAAATATTTCATTTACTTTGAGAATAGATATTCCTGGTTTTGAATCTTATACCCAATGTTTTAGAATTGGACCGGTTATCAAATCGAAAAAGGTACTAGGTGAATGGATCACTGGTTCAACCAGTAGTCGAAATGTTATTGAACCAGTATATAAAAATATATATTATTAATAATTAATGAAATCTTAAAATATTTAATTTTTTATAAGCTAAAATATAATGAAATTATGTTATAATATTACTAAAAATATCTAATTTTTAAAATAATTTTTTTTAATGTAAAATATAGTAATTAAAAATACTTTAAAACCAGTTCAACCAGGCCAACTAACTGATTTTACCGGTTGAACCACCAGTCAAACCGTTGGTCAACCGGTTTTACTGATTTTTGACAAAATTGGTTAAAACGGTCCAAACCGGACTGGATATTGAACCGTGTCCAAGTTCAACCGGTTAGATCACGTCGGTCCAGACCGAGCTTGATAACATTACTTATACTCATATGTACCCAATAAACATAAAATGATCTGTACGAATAAGCATAAACAAGCTCAATTTACTTTTCCAATAACATGTCTTATTTTAATTGAGAAATCTAATTTGGATAATAGATCTAGACACTCTTCTTTGGGTATTGGACATTGGATTGGAGATATATGAGGAATATATTCTTCGTCTGTAAGTGAAATACAATTCTTGAGTCTACATTGATTGAAATAAAACTATTTTCGCTAGATTCTTAAACACAATAAAATATAACCCCAATCTCCTTACAATTTGCATAATTTTCATTTAGTACGGGATTATCAGTATTAGCAGATGTAGGGATGACTAGACCTGTAAACGAACCAAATTGTTCGCGAACAGGTTCGACTTGGTTCGATTTCGGTTCGATTTGATTAACTTATTGAGTCGAGTTTGCACATAGTATTGCATTTGATTGCTCGATCGAACATGTTCGCGAACCGTGTGATTCGGGTCGGGTTCAATTTGGTTCGAATCGATTGGTTCGCGAGTAGTTTATGAGATGCTGAAGTTCGAATTATATTTATTACATGTTTAATGTTTTTAAATTCTTAATTAATACAAATAGTTGATTTAAATGTTCGTGAACTTGATCAAGTTCGAATATGTTCATGAGTTGTTCGCGAACGAGTTTGTTTTCATGAACATTTAGATTTTCACGAACATGATGTTATTCGACTATATTCCCGATTTCGAGCATGTTCGCGAACAGCTAAGGATCCGAACTTATATATTTGTAATCATGTTATACGAACATGTTCGAGTTTAGTTCGAGTTCGACAAAGTTCAGATCGGATCGTTTGTAGCCCTAAGGATGACAGAGCAGTCTGATGTCAGAGGTGTTGATATCATATTGGTTATTTATATGTTGTCTTAGATAAAGAACCAAGTAATGTTGCTCTGTAACGTTATAAATCGCGTCATTATTGTGTTTTGTCATATCCAGATGTCCAATATAATAATTTTGAGGACTAGCAGATCTGACCCAAATTGTTTTACAAGCAGTAGAGTGATTTTCCTATAACACTAGACTTGGTGCATACTAAGTTTATAAAAACAAATCATTCATTGAGTATTGATGTCATGTACTAAATTTCTCACCTTCCTTTTTCTCAACCATGATACACGTTTGTATTGATGAACAAAAAACAGAAAAAATCGAACATTTTTTTAATTGAATTATTTTAGTTATTTGGTTATAATTGATTTATAATTCGATATTCGATTTCGAGTATAGAAATTAGACTATTTGGATAACCGATTAATTGAATTATAAACTTCAAAAAAATTAATATATTATTATTAATTATACATTTATAGACTTTGTCGTATGAATTATATACTTATATATTGTTAATTTGAAATTATTAAATTAATTTATGAATTATTATGGTTGTGGATTGTGGTTAAATATTATTTGAAAACGCTAGTATGAAATTTGAAATGATTTTTTTTGTTTGGTAAAAATAGTTGCATATTTCGGTTATATACTGAACAATCAAATAGTATAATTCGATTATTTAAGTTTTAGTTATTTGTTTAGTATATATTTCAAATATTGTTCAGATTGTAAAATTGTATAAAATTCGATATTTGATTATAACCGAATAGAAAATTTGATTTGATTATAACTGAATGCACACTTTTATTTGTATCACATAAATGAAAATATTTTTTTTTGCTTTTTCTTATTAGTCAGGTATTGCCCCCACATAAATCTCTTTTATCTATTTTCTATCTTATTTTGTAAAAATAATTTGATACCCAATAGTTCTGTAAATTATAGCCCACCTTGTGCAGCAATTGACATTGCCACGGTCGATGAGAGACATCTTTTCATATTAGCCACAATTATACAGTGACGCCCACATATTTAAAGAACATTATGATGCTGAACTTGTTACTGTTAATATATAATCAAATTATCATTTATAAGAAATATTAAATAAAGTTTAAATTATATGCGGACGACATTTTTACCCTACTAGTATCATAGTAAATTATATTTCAAATTATGTAAAAACAATAGTTGTTTGAAGGTTAATTTATACTATGACAACAAATATTGACTGCATTAATGTTCTAATAGAATATAAACTTAATGGGTTAATTTTTTAAGATAAGATGTGATTTCTAATGAGCGTAGGTAGGCATGCAATATTCTAAGCTCTATACTCCCTTATAATACTTATTTTGTTTTAAATTATAAGATTATTATTAATTTTTTAAAAATTAATTTAAAATATTTTTAAATTTAAAATTAACATAATTCATTTAAAATTTTAAAATAATAAATCTTATAATTAGTAGTAATTTTTAAGTAGTTTATAATATTTATAATTGTATTAACACAAACTAAATTAATTTATCATAATTTTGAGTTTGAAAATATTTAAAATGAGGAGAGTATACAAATATATGAGGTTTGCAAAGTGGGATTATTGGTAATTCTTTTTACAGGAATTATCCTAAATACAGATATCATTAAAGTAATTTTGGCAATTAGTCATGTGAATTTTATTTGACAATAAGAACTTGTTTATCATAGTGGTAGACTAAAAACACTTCCAAAATAAAAAAAAATTGGTGTTTGTTGACTCTGAAAAACACTTATAAGAAGTGAAAATTTTGGCTCCAAAACATTATAGATGAAAACAGAAAATATTTTCTTATAAATTGTATCAACACAAAATATTATTAACGAGTTTTGTTATATATTGCGATAATTTTACATCAAATTATAATTACGAAATATATTAATATAATTTTAAAAGGGTCTCACTTATTATATATATCTCTATAAAAATTATAACTAATACAAATTAATATAATTATTAATCAAAAAATAAATATATATCGATATATTTTATAATTTTATAATTATAATTAAGTACAAAATTAAAGAAATACTACATAGCAGCAGCAGTCTTTTAAATATTTCACGGCTATATACTGTCCTAAGTGGAGCATTTGTCACCACTAAAAGCACCTAAAAATCTAACTCAAGCGACAAAGACTCAGAAAATTCCTAACCACTGAAGAATGGACACGACAACACGTAGTCACCGACGCGTTCGCCCCCATTTATGTCCGCTCCATCTCCCCTGTAATGCAACTCATGTTTATGCTCTTTACAGCCCATGAAAGCTGTACGTAGATCAGCCGGGTTGAAACTTTGGAAAATTCTAGATTTATTTATTTTATTTTTATATAAGATCAATAAATGTGACCTATTTATTTAGATTAAAAATTAAATAAGGTAAGATTATATTTATTTATTTTATATGCGGGTAAGAAAATTGGATAAATGTAAAAACACTCTGAAACTTAAGACCCACTTCTAATTTTTATTTATTTGAATAATAAAATTATTTAATTATTTTGGTTTATAAATAATTTCAAAATATTATAATTTATTTATTGTTTAAATTATTAAGGAGAGATATGACAAGTCTACATATATTATATTCAAACACAAAATCAAACATAATATTCATCTTAAGAGAATTGATATTTTTTCAAAGAAAATTGATAGTCAGATGAGATAGATCTCACTTACTATTCATGTGAGGAGAGCCTTGTAGAAATATCAATTTTTCTTGTAAAAATATCAATTCTCTATCTTAATCATTAAAAAGTAAGACATAACACAAATTTCAATATTATATCTCATTTTTAATAATTAAAATAAATATAGTATTTGAATTTATGCACTTATTCTAATTCTTATTGATATCATATATCCAGATATTTACAATCTATATAAAATTTTGTAAATTCTATAATAAATTTAGAACTGAAGATAGAGTATCACATAAGTTTCATTTTTAACTGTGGTAGACTCTACATAAAATTTTTTTGAGAAAAATTATAGACTTACTCACTTTTTTTACCCATATATATGACAAATGAGTGTGACCCACTCATTTGGGTTAAAGATAGAATAAGGTGGGGTCACACTCATTTGTCTTATATACGGGTAAGAAAAGTAAGTAAATGTAAAAAGACTTATATTTTTAAATTTAAATTAGTGGACCTCACTTAAATATGTTTTAAAATAAAATTATTTTTTAATAGTATTTTGGTATAATTAAGCCATCTTTTAAAAGGATGGATGGGTATTAGTGTACTTCAAAAGGAAACTTTAGAACTAAATCAATTATGATGATTTATGAACAAGTGAAGGGTATTTCCGTCAGTCCATCTTTTTCTTCCCTGGTTGGTTCTCCGTAACTCTCTGTTTTTCTTTATCCTTTAGTAATCCGCTCGACAATTTTTACCCGCACCTCTGAATTACAAACCCGTCATTACTTTCCAATTACATTCATTCATAGGCGTATCTGTAATTATTTTCTGTATATATATACAGGGATGCTCTGCTCTCCTTGCTTCTCGCTGCGGTGATCTCTTTTTTATCATTCATATTATTTCTTTGTTTTAGCCATTTCTGTCTCTCCGTTACAAACGGCTCGGCTTTTCTCACTCCTTACCTTGATTGATTGATCCTGTTCCGGACCCGGATCAAATTTGTTAGTTTCACCTTGATCTCTCTTCTTTAAGGTACTTTCACTTTTGCAATGATTGAAGTTGTTTTGTGATGTGAGTATTCTTTAATTTCGTTAGATCTGCCCTAAACTATAGTTCATTTGAAGGGCATTTGCTTAGATCTGTTTTTTTTTTTGTATGCATTACGTGCTTGGGTTCTGTTTTATGGATAATTGAGTACAGGGTTATTGTTATTTTCTGCATTTTGTATTGGATCTGGGAATGGTAGGTTAGATTTGATTGAATTGTATTGAATTTGAATTTGATCTCTTATAACTAACTCTCATTTTGTTGTTGGCGATCCACTTTGTCAAGTCTTTTTATCTCTGTGTACTGTTTATTCAGTAATTGTTTAGTGTTCTTCATTTTTTTTGCTGATTTTTATGTAACATGCTTCTTCCTTTACTTTTTCATATAAAATGGTCGTCAGGCCTTTGTCTAAATTCTGTTCTGCTAGTTGTGTTGTTTTGTTTGGTTTCATTGGGACCTTTGTTATATTTGGGGGCCGAGGGTGTCGGTTTAGTAAGTTTTTTGCTTGTGAAATTATTTTGGGGACTGGATCTAAATTAAAATTTCCATTTTTATTAGAAACTGCTTTGGTATGGCTACTTATACGCCCAAGAATATCCTCATAACTGGGGCTGCTGGATTTATTGCATCACATGTTGCTAATCGTCTCATTCGGAGCTACCCTGACTACAAGATTGTTGTGCTTGATAAGCTCGATTACTGTTCAAATCTTAAGAACCTGAACCCCTCCCGATCATCTCCAAACTTTAAGTTTGTCAAGGGGGATATTGGCAGTGCCGATCTTGTCAACTACCTTCTCATCACTGAGTCGATTGATACAATAATGCACTTCGCCGCCCAGACCCATGTTGACAATTCCTTTGGCAACAGTTTTGAGTTCACCAAGAACAATATTTATGGCACCCATGTGCTTTTAGAGGCCTGCAAAGTGACTGGCCAGATCAGAAGGTTCATCCATGTAAGTACTGATGAGGTCTATGGGGAGACAGAAGAGGATGCTGTTGTTGGAAATCACGAAGCTTCGCAACTCCTCCCTACAAATCCATATTCAGCCACAAAAGCTGGGGCTGAAATGCTTGTTATGGCCTATGGTAGGTCATATGGTTTGCCAGTGATAACAACTC
Source organism: Hedera helix (assembly GCA_947179155.2). Classification (NCBI taxonomy): domain Eukaryota; kingdom Viridiplantae; phylum Streptophyta; class Magnoliopsida; order Apiales; family Araliaceae; genus Hedera; species Hedera helix. The sequence goes on along the minus strand of OX359268.1, from coordinate 35,662,900 downwards.
GAGGAAATAATGTATATGGCCCCAATCAGTTTCCTGAAAAATTAATTCCGAAGTTCATCCTTTTAGCCATGAGAGGAAAGCAACTTCCTATCCATGGGGATGGTGCCAATGTGCGGAGTTATCTCTATTGCGAGGACGTTGCAGAAGCTTTTGAGGTCATTCTGCACAAGGGAGAAGTTGGTCATGTTTACAATATTGGGACAAAGAAGGAGAGGAGAGTGATTGATGTTGCCAAAGACATCTGTAAACTTTTCTCAATGGACCCTGAAACAAACATTAATTTTGTGGATAACAGGCCATTTAACGATCAGAGGTACTTCTTAGATGATCAGAAGTTGAAAAACTTGGGCTGGTCTGAGCGGACTAGGTGGGAAGAGGGATTGAAAAAGACTATGGATTGGTACACTAGCAACCCTGATTGGTGGGGGGATGTCTCTGGAGCATTGCTTCCTCATCCTAGAATGCTGATGATGCCTGGTGGAATTGAGAGACACTTTGATGGGTCTGATAATTGTGACTCTGAATCTTCTCATAAAGCAGACAAATCTACTCAGTCCCAATTGGTTGTTCCGAATTCCAAAAGCAGCAGCTCTCCTCAGAAACCATCCTTCAAGTTTTTGATTTATGGTAGGACTGGGTGGATTGGTGGTCTACTTGGAAAACTAAGTGAAAAGCAAGGAATTCCATACGAGTATGGAAAGGGACGTCTAGAGGATCGCTCACAACTTTTGGCAGATATTCAGACTGTTAAGCCAACACATGTTTTTAATGCTGCTGGTGTGACTGGCAGACCCAATGTCGATTGGTGTGAATCTCATAAGACGGAAACAATTCGTATCAATGTTGCTGGTACACTAAATTTAGCTGATGTTTGCAGAGACCAGGGACTCCTGATGATAAATTTCGCTACTGGATGCATATTTGAGTATGATGCTGCACATCCAGAAGGTTCTGGCATTGGGTTCAAAGAAGAAGACAAACCCAATTTTCATGGTTCTTTCTATTCAAAGACCAAGGCCATGGTGAGTTTGTAATCTCATTATGCAACTTTTATTTTTTCCCGAACCATAATATAGTCAAATGCATATTGATGTACATACTGTCTTTATAACCAGGTTGAAGAACTACTGAAAGAATACAACAATGTTTGCACACTCAGAGTTCGGATGCCTATATCTTCCGACCTCAGCAACCCACGCAACTTCATTACTAAAATCAGCCGTTATAATAAGGTGGTTAATATTCCCAACAGCATGACCATCTTGGATGAGCTTCTTCCTATTTCAATCGAGATGGCAAAGCGAAACCTGAGAGGCATATGGAACTTTACCAACCCTGGAGTTGTTAGCCATAACGAGATTCTGGAGATGTACAAGAAGTATATTGATCCAGCCTTTCAATGGGCAAACTTCACTCTGGAGGAGCAAGCCAAGGTGATTGTAGCAGCTCGAAGCAATAATGAGATGGACGCGTCCAAGTTGAAGAAAGAATTCCCAGAGTTGCTATCAATCCAAGAGTCATTGATCAAGTACGTCTTTGAACCAAACAAAAAAACTTAATAGGCATTCTAGAGTAGTAAATTTAAGCCTGCCTCTGCGTTATCAGTTGGGCTATATGATCTTTGATTACCTTTGTAATGCTAGTCAAGTCATTAGTCATTCTTAGCTTCAGTTCATTATTCTTATCATTATATATCTTGAATGTTGATTAGAGTGGTTTTGCAAGAGGTTTTTCCTTATATTTTTTATGCGTTACAATTAATTATCAGTCGTAGTGATGATCCACTCTGGAGGAACTTGTTTAATGGGGCATTCTCTGTAGACCTGTTTAGTAGGGCATTTTCTCTGGACGAATGTTCTCTTCAAGCTATAGCAGGCCTTGTAACATTTTTATTCTATTATAGTGAATTTGTTTGGTAATTATTCTCCTAATTGCGTACATTAGCGTTATTTTATTTCTCCCCCTCATTTCCGTGCTTTGGATTAATTTGTTGGTTAATAGACTGATTTTCTATGTTACTGATCTGTCATCTGAAAATGGTGAAAAGGTGGTAGAAGTGTTGAAGGTGTTTGAGGTTTGTGGAAGTTTTCACATACTGATTTCTTCTTTCTCTACGTCTTCTGATATATATATAACATTGTTTCCTTAAATTTCATGGTTGTATTTTTTTTCTTGGCAAGGTATTACTAAATAATATATACTACCTTATATAACATCATTATTGATTTTTTAAAATCAATTTAAAATATTTTCAAATTTAAAATTGACATAGATTCTTTTGTCAATACAATGATGAATATATTGTTAATTATTGAAAAAAAATATTACTCATTGTAAATTTTATTATTTCATAATTTTTATTGAAGTATCTCAATTTTAAGTTTGAAAATATCTCAATTTGGCTTTTAAAAATCAATGATCTTGTAATTTAATCTTTATTGAATCATCTCGATTTTGAGTTTAAAAATGTCTTAAATTAGATTTTAAAAATTAACAATGATCTTATAATCTAGAAGAGAGAGTGTACAAAATATGAACTTTGTCCCGTGCTCTTTAACCCGCTCTGTTGCAAGACTCACGAGAGGGTTATACATTGTATAATATCTTTTATATAATTACCTTATTTTACTTCAGAACATAAGAAATAATTACTAATTTTTCTGTATTTATTAGCTTAATAATTTCTGAAAATTAGTGAGTAACACAGAAAATCATATGTAGCAAATGAAGGTAATTACTCCATATTAATTCGAGGAAGGTATCTTCTGTGTTCTTTTGAGAAAAATGCATCTCTCTTGCAGAGAGGCATTCATGTAATAAATTTTACAAATGGAAGTGTAAGTAAGTTCTTACTAATAATGTATAAATAAGCATTGGAAACTTCATTTTTTCAAATAGCAATTGCAAGATAATAAATAAAGATAAAGTAAAAAAGAAAGGAAGCGGGGGGGGGGGGGGGGGGGGGGGGGGACACACCTGATTGCTCTATTCCAAAAAATGTCCTATAATGAATGTCCTATTTGCTTCCCCCTCCCACCCCACAATAGAATACATTTTTAATATTTACAAATTTTGAAAGGAGACATTTTCTGCAAATATATCAACAACAAAAATTAAGGTATTGCGTGATAAACATTTTTAGTAATTACAAATTTTGAAATGAGACACTTTCTGCAAATATCATCTGATTCAGAAAAAAAAAAAAAAAAAAAAGCTATAGCGGGATACGATAACTGAATAAAGGGGGTAACTCTTAAACTTTTGGCCCCTACTTTTGTTATATTCTTTATGTGTAAAATTCACTAAGCAATAATCTGCATCCAACCGTTCAAATGAGTATCACAACAGAAAGCTTAACGTGCAGAGTTGATTCCAAGCAAGAGGTGACATATAGCTCTACACTACTTCTTTTATCTAATCATGTGGACAAAGGAATTGTTTACAAGTTGCTCAGAGAAACAACAGCTTTTAAGCTAATGTAGCCAGCCAGCCTCCATGCGAGGAGGGTCTTGGAAATGTATTTTCGTCTAGTCTAACGTGGAAATGCGTTACTTGTAGACTTGTAGTAATGCTAGGTAACTAGACAACTTTTGTCCAGACACATGTAGAGAAGCTTTGATGAGTTGTACACTACAACTCATCAAGAATTGGTGTGATGTACTGTACAACCATCAATGCTTGTCCAGTGTCTAATTACATGGCATTTTTTGTTGAAAAATATGTTCCAAGGTTTATATGGTCTTGTTGCTTGAATGAAGATTAGCTATACAGTTTTCCTTGTCTACCAGAGCATGGTTCCTCAATGCTAGACATGCATGCATCAAAAGATGCCAGAGTATCACATATCTCTCAGCTCGATGAAGATGCCGCAGCCAATCCTTCAGAAATGAAACAACATCATCTGATGTTTCAAGAAGGTATCAAGCAGTGGAATGAGATCGACCAACAGTACAGGAGAAGTAATTCTCCGCTTTAAGATGGAGCACGTCCCACATATCTTCTCTGATGATTGTTGCTGCCCACTCCCATAGACATCACTGGTGTTGTCTGGGTTCGGCAGAGGTCGTACGTGGACTCCTACTCTAAGATGGTTTCGAGCTGCTTCTGTCGTTTTGCAGATATTATACCAGGCAACTTGAAAGCATCTCTCAGCATGGATTCATCGGGAATCTTTGGCTCAAAAAAAGTGTAGGCATCCTCATCCTGAGGGAAATGAAATATTTGTCCCTGTCAGAAGAATAAATATACTACATGTTTATCTAAGAGCTAGCGAGTATGAAAATATCATTCACAAATATTGTAAACCATAATCAACTAGTAAACACACGTCTGATTTCCTTGATAACCAGTATAAGTGTCTATTTTGAGTGGTTTGCTTTGGAGTGTCATCCGGCTACTATTTTTATATGGAATCACAGGAGTCTTTGCAAGGATATTTTAAAAGAGGTGTACTCAGGTGATTAGTGTATATTGCAGATATAGACTAGTTTGTGTGGAAAAATATGGGGGCTGAAATAGAACTATTTGTACTAATTTATTACTACTTCGGATTATTTTATCTCGTAATTAGTCTTTATTTAATCTATGAACTATTTTTAAGATCATTTGATACCTCAAAAGGGATTATATAATACCACATTTTCACTTGAGATTATAATCCATCACAAATGACCTTAAAAATGATAAATATAATTCATAACGGACTAATCGTGAAATAAAATATTCCAAAATAATAACAAATTAATATTAGGCCAATCCCACTCATTATTTTTACAAACAAACATACTCTCAAAGTGTTGAAAAGTGGATGGGAATTGATTAAAAGGGTGGAAGAACAAGTTGTTGCGAGTGGAAATGCTTCATGTACTTCATTTCAATTTTAATAAAAATTCATATGCAAATATCAATTTACAGTTTAGTTGGTGACCTATAGTTTGTTGGTTTGAAGCTGATTTTGTATCTTTTTCCAAAATACAAGTCCTTTTGAAGTCAACTTGAGATAATTTTAAATTTAAAATTCACGTGATTTATTTACCTTATGAAAATAATAGATCGTGTAATTTGTAATATTTTTTAGATAGTTTGCGATTTTTAATTGTATTGCTTAAAACTAAGTAAATTTTAAGCAAATTTATGTAACTTTAAAGTTAAAATATCAACTTGATGTCAAATGAGTTGATTTTACCGATGATACTTTCACTAGGAAGAACTGATCTTTAGTTTGGGCATTTGAAAGTTTAAACTCTTTAAATTACTCCATTTAGTAAATTTATTGTCTAAATAGATTAAGGAATGAGTATTGATATTATTATACTATTCTTATCAATTGGTCGAATATCACTTTTAGGTTTTCTTTAGTTCAATAAAAGAGAACAAGGGCTGATCCAAACTCCAATTAATCTAGTTGTAAACCTTGATTTGTGATGAGCTTTGGTGCTAGGGTTCCTAGTTTTTGTTTTTTGGAGAACCTAGGAGTTTCTGGTTGACATCAAAAGCTCGATAGTAGCTACAGACTACAAGTGCTCGTGATCGGAAAGAGAAAAAAGAAAAAGAAAAAGAACAACCTTTATACAAGTTTAATACCATATTTTCACAAGATTAAATGAGACCCATTTATGAAAATATCAAATTAACTTGTGAAAATATCAATTTTTATATAAAATTTATATTTTCACAAGTTAATTTTATATCACTGCAAGATCAAATGAAACTCACTTATAAAAATATCAAATTAACTTGTGAAAATATCAATTTTCTATGCTTAAATGGAGCTCATTAATTAGAAAAAGAAAAAAAAAGAAGTAATCATATGGGGCTCACCTGGGTAGAATTGAACTTATTTTAAATATCTTTCCTCTGGAAGAAATACTTTTGAGAACTTGGGGAGTAATATGGTATAAGTTGATGCTGAAAATTTTACCTATTGGCGATGGGTTCTTATTTAATTTATTTGGAAAAATATACTCTAACAAGTAAAAATTAATAAATGGCCGAATTTGACCTTATATTTTAAGCTCAACTAAAACAACAGATATTCAAATAAGAAATTTTTTAACGGGTAAATGTGATCATGTTGAAACATACACAATCTAAGAACAACAGCAGACAGATAGACGGCTTGAAACATACACAATCTGTATTCATGCTAGAGCTCAGGTTTGGAAGAATGAGCAATGCAGTTTCTCTCTCATCTGCAATAATGAACACTCCACTGATAGTATTACACACAACACTTTCTGGAAACCAAAATAGAACGAGCTTTCCATCTTCCTATCAATCCCATGTAACAAAACATAGAAGTAGACCCGATTCTGATTTCCAAAAAGCAAAGGGAATCCGAAACAAATTCACTAGTCTTGAAGAATAAATTTTTCAAAAGGTAACCCGATTCTTATCTTCATCCCTCTTCTCCGAAATCAGATGAAAAATGAAGCAACGCGTCCTGCACTTTCTTCTACAGAGCTACTACTTGTTGAAGCCATCATACCTAGCAAGCAATCAAATATTTGTCAAATTAACACCAAAATGCAATTGTCATCCACGATCACAGATTGAGCAACCTGAAAACATAACTCCTTCCATTCCAAAAGCAATTGATTTTATATTTTGAAACTGAGGTAGTATTCAAATGGACCAGATGGCATTAAACGTGTATTCATAAGAATCTAATGTTTTTCCACTATTCAAAGAGAATTTGTCAGCACCAAACTGAAAGATTTATTAATACTTTATCTGGCTTCATTCACCAAGTGAGATAAATTGGAAAAGTAGATATTCTTCTTTTCACAAGGATCTGCTATCACCATGGTAGGGGATTTAAAACATAGCAATAGTAAGTCAACTGTGAGAATTCTTGTCTACTGGAATAACTGTGTCTCAATCAATACGTAACCAATTCGTTAACCACTACTTATCCTCTCCCACCCCTCCACCCCGAGTTGAACCCATATATGAGATTTTGAATTCTTAGATCTTAGAATCTCATGAATTCAATTTTTAATTTTTAATTTTTTTGTGAAAGGAACACCAACTTTAAAGAAAAAGAACACACTTGGCATATATTAGAATAAAGTAAGAAAAATTTGCAACTAGAAATCATTCATTCCAGTCTTCACTTCCACAAAATCCAATCATGTACAAAGCAATTAATGTGACAGAAAAGTTGAAAATAGAAAACATAGACGGCACAAAAACTGAAAGCGGGTGAACCTGTACCAACTTCAAAACCTTATCACAGGGGTGTAATTTAATTTATGAAAACAGAACCTTTTCTTTGAGGCATCAACGAAAAGGTTTAATTGATACTAGAGTGTAAACCACCGCCTGGAGACAGAGAAGGGAATAAAGCGGCTGTATAGCAGCATCGAAAATAACACCCAAGCACAGATAGGAATTGGGAACTATTGCATGATAGGAAAAGTAATTCAATGAAACAAGAATAATCACCAAAGAAATAATTGGGCACACTCAGATATAAATAAGTGTGTGTGTGTGTGTGTGTGTCAAAAGCAAAGATATTCTACATAGACAAGGAAAAGTAAAGCTGATAAACTCATACCCTCGTACAAATTAATTCGCTTCCACAACCACAGATAGCGCCAAATGGCTAGAGGATGGGTTGGTGTCTGATACTAGAAAAAGACAAGATTTTAGTGAAAAATATAGATTCTGATAGTACTTAAGAAGCCAAATGCCAACCTTCTGATTCCATCCGCATCCAATCTTGCCCGCATATTAGAGCTTCTCGAGTGTCTGCATTAAGTGAACTGCGGTGATGATCAAGCACTCTACCACCATTCCTGAATGCCAGTTCCGATGTAAGAGTGGAGAAGGGAATACCCAAAATGTCACGTGCCATCATAGATAAGATGGGGTACCGTGGTGTGTGAACTTTCCACCAATTTAATATGTTGAAATCATTGTTGCGAGGAAAAACCGGTTCCTCTAAATATTTTTCAAGGTCAGATACTATGCTGTGACTTTGCGAAGTTTCCTGGAGGAACTTGTCAAAACCTCTTAGCCTATCTCTAGTACCATTACTAGTACTAGTTAAGCTGCTGCCAGGCCATGCCAATCCGTCATCAAGTGAACTTGAACCCAAAGAATACTCATTAAAAAGCTCCCTAATACCATCAGAAACATCCTTAATGTGACCCGTGGCATCACTATTGTAAATCTGAGGATAGTAATACTCTACCAACTTCATCTTGAATCGGGGATCTAAGATGGCTGCTACTGCCAAACCAAAGCTGCACTTGTTCCAATATTTGTCGAATTTGATTTTCATCTTTAGTGCCACAGAGCTAATTAAATCATTAGGGTTCTTGCACCATTCCATCAACTGGACGTATACATCACATATCTCAGGAAAATATATGTTTGCAGTTGGATGTTTATTGCCTGTAAAGACATTGGTCACTTCAACGAAAAGTTTAATATAGCCAGTAACAGAACTCACCCATTCCCATTCTCCCTCAGACAGAGCCATTGTGTAAGCAGGGTCTTGCTCTTGCAGGAGAGAGAAGGCACCCCTGTATTCCAAGGCTGTTTCAAGCATGATATAAGTGGAGATCCACTGCATTGGACAATCAAGAGACAAATGCTTCTTGCTATTGATACCAACCTGCTCGGCAATCTCATAGAATTTCCTTTGGGTGGCTTGTGAGCTCTTAACATACCTTACACTTTCTCGAATTTTACTAGACACATCTTGAAGTGCTTCCATAGCTTCCTGAACCATGGATTTTAGAACATGAGAAGCACATCTCACGTCAAACAACTCGCCATTCTTTAAAAGAGGCTTGTTTTGGGAGAGCCAATCTTTGATTCTGAAGGAAATATCATCATTGGCGAAACAGTCATCAAATGTCATCGAAAACAGCTTACGGTCAATTTCCCAATTCCTTAAACATTTTATAACTACTTCTGAAAGTGAATCATCGGTAGGAGAATAATCCAATGTTACAAAACTTAATATCTTCTTCTGCAACTTCCAATCCTCGTCAACATAGTGTGCTGTTAAACACAAGTACTCCTCATTTTCTAGTGAGACCCACATAACAACAGCGATACTAATTCTGCCATGAAAATTGCATATCATCTCAAACACCTTCTGTTTCTCTTTCCCATAAATTGTCATACAGTCAGACTCAATAGCACTATTAGTCATAACCTCAAATGATGGCTGAAGATTTTTTACAAAAATTTTGAATCCAACATGCTCAACCATGGCCAGAGGGTAACCATGCAACATGATCATACGAACAAGGTCCAGGCGACTCCGCTCTTGATTGAATTTAATACTTCCAAGGTTGATAGCTTCATCTTTTTTATGCTCATGTTCATATGTGCAAGTGGTTATGGGAATTATAGCTTCCTCTTTTATTTTCACTTCATCACAGTTGACGATTGTAAGGCCAACATTAGTTTCTTTTCTCTTTTTCTTTGCTGAAAGTATTTGAGAAACATCGAAATTGGATCTCTTCAAACACCTTATCAAATGATTTCTCAAATGAGTAGTTCCACTGTTACTTGATCCACTAAGCTTCTTTGTACAATGTACACAAACAGCATAACAAATGTCGGCCTTTCTAACTCGTTCAAAGTGATTCCATACAACAGAAGTCAACCTCTTTGATTTCTTAGCAGGTATTTCATTTGCTACTTCCATCACATGAAGCTAATAGTTGATATTATATGCAGCCTGAACATCAAATGACAACACTAAGTAAATATGGCTCCTTCGAAGTATAAGAATATAAATATTATAACCTCAAAAAGCACAAACAATCACTGAGTGAGAGATTTCCCAGAATATTAAATAATAATCCTGGAAAAAGGTAGTTACTTTGTTAAGTTTTATTTTTTTCTTGAAAATGAGTCAAGTTTTGAAAGTGCAAGGGATATTAGTTGACAAATACAATACTACTCTTTTAGTAGACCGGACATGTACTCCAACATTATCTCACGTGAAATAATGTTTGACATATTTTGATGGAACTATTAGTACAAGCACATGGGTTGGAGCTAAGGACATTAGCAGAAAGTTTTCCAAAAATTCAGGTTTTGTTCCTCAAATTTAATTTTTTTGGACAAGAAGAAATTTAATACTACTTAGATAAAATCCTCAAACTTGACTTCTTTGCCTGATGAGATAGTAAGAGCAGAAAAAAAGCCTGATAAACCGTTAACACAATATAAAAATTAAACTAAAAGCTTCAGATAAAAGAACAACAAAAAACAAAAACGTCAAGGTCCTTAAAACAACAACCACTCAGAAACTTTTCTCTCTTCATATCAAACAGTATTATGAGAGAACCAATAAAACGACAACAAAAGCGAAACGGACACTAGTATACTTGAGAGTGTTTGTAAAATATATTTCCAAAAAAAAAAAAATTCATACAATTCAATAACTAAGTACACCAAGATATGCATAGGACTAATAATAATTTTAAGAAATGCTAACAATAACTACAAATAATTTTACGAAAATGATAAATGAGCCTAAAGTTTCACCTATCAATATGTCAGAAATCGTAAGCGTAATTATAAAAAGACTGAAATTAATTGTTTTAAACTAGAAGAAGTACATAATAGATCCTGAGGTGCATGGATTAGGTAAATGTGCAATTACTCCTAATTTGAAAATGTGTCCAGATAGAAATTTTCATACACAAACCACCAACCCTGTACCCAGCATCAAGTATCTCTGTCAGAAACCAATCCATTAATTCGTAAGCTATTCTAATTCTTAAGCAACTTAGTAAACTTCAATTTTTATTTTGTTTTCATTTCAATGATAGGCAAGTACCTTTTAAAAGTTAACATTGAAAATTATACTTTTAACCAACAAAGTTCATTGCAAAATCTTCTGCAAGCTTTGAAATGTTCAATCAGAAAAAGATACATGACATACTGGAAACTGTGGAGTTTTAAGAAAAATATTACAAATTCAAAAATCAAAGATGTATACGTTTTTCTTAGTGGAAGAATATCGGCTTTACAACTGATAATTTATTTTACAAACATTTTAATTCTACACCATACATAATCCACAACCATAGGAATCATTAAAAATGAGAATCAGGTCAATTCAAATGTACTCTAACGGAAAAGGAGCTTAAAATACTCGATAATATAACTAAATTGAGATATAATTCAGACCTGTACTCATCTGACTCCGTCGGAGGTCGTTGACGTTCGGAGATCCGACCAGATGATCCGAACAGAGTTTAGGGTTAGGGGATTGTTCGATGTGAGAGAATCTGAAACCGGATGTGAATTTGCCCGACGGAGTATACCAGATTTGGGTTGGTGGAGATTGGGTGGGTGGGTGGGTGGGTGGGTCAACTAGGATTAGCATAAATTAGTAGTAACTCTGATTAAGCTCAAGCTCGGGTCCGGTTGGCTTAAGGTTAAGTTGTTTATATTAGGTTTGGGTTCGGGAAACGGATACAAAGTTGGGTTGGGTTAAGGTTGTACATGTCTAATTATCTATCATCCAAACACACGAGATTAAATACAAAAATATATACTTAAATAGGTAAATAAATATATAAACTCCTTAAAAATATTTGATCAAGAATAATATATTATTTTTGCTAAATAATATATTAATTTTCACCTCCCCCCTCCCCCCTCTTCTTTTCTTTCTTTTCTTTTTCTTTGTCATGCTCATTCAAAGTTAAAAATTGATTTTATTCACATTAATAAAAGTTAAAATTTGATATGTTGATAATATATATATAAATAATGTTAAAATTTTGACACATTATTAAAATAAAAATAATTTTATATAATATAAATATTATATTAATATTATATCATCATTTAAATACCATTTATATACGCATTGTTGGTATATTAAACTTTAATTCATAACAAAAATATATTATTATTATACACAGTAAATGTATGTTTCATTGAAGTATATAAATGAGATTCTCAGAAGTCGGGCAGAGGCGGTCCCATGCCTGCTACTATTAGGCTTGCAAAGGAAGCAGTCGAGTTAGAGGTGGGCCGACCCTGTAACATAAAATATATATATATATATATATATATATATATATTAGGTCTTATTTTAAAAAAAGATTTAAAATTTTTAAATATTATAAATAGTTTATGTAAAAAAAGTTTTACAAAAATATAAGTCTAATTAATCTTTTAGAACCTATAGTTTAATTCAAATATTAAATAAATAATTAACAGTATAAAAAAAAGTCTCATTTAAATAAAAAATATTAATACTCTCTCTGCTCTAAAATTAAAGTCTTTTATTGACTTTTATAATCAAATTGACTATTTTTAAAATTAACAATTAAATATATATATTTAAATTTTCAAAAAAATAAACATTGATATTAGTACTAAATTTTATGTAGTTTATAATATTTATAAGATTTTTACATATTTATTAAATAATAATAAGATATATTGATTTAAAAAATGATAGATTTGACCATAAAAATCAATGAATGACGTACTAAATATAAAAAACCTCATTTAAAAGTATCACTTTAAGTCACCCCTGAGTTAGAGTTTAACTTTGACTTTTAGAATTTGTTTTATTTAAATTTTTATTGTTTTAGTTGAGTTTAAGTATAATTTAAATTTCGGTTAGTTATTAATTTTTAGTTGTTACGAGTATTTTTTTCAAATAAATTAAATAAGACCCGTATCCCCGGATAGAGCATTTACCATCAACTGTTATTATGGTACTCCTTACATTTACTGTCCAAAATATTCGAAAAAGAAAAAAAAAAGTAAAGAGGAGAAGATATGTTAAAATAAGTTCCAATTTTATTCATAATAAATCCCATATAAGTACACTAATGAAATCTCGACTTTTTAAAATTAATGGTCCCCCGGTTAAGTATATAAATAAAAAATTACTTTTAAACATTTTTCTTACTTATATACGATGGAAGGAATATATGTACCCCCATCGAGCTTAATTAAAGAATAAGGTTGTTCAATTTTTCCCCTTGAAATGGATCGAACCCGAGCATAAACGTGAAGCTATAGTTTGAATTATCGTAGAATAAAAGAAATCATATGAAAAAATAACTTCAATTAAAAGACAAATATCACCGTTGTGAGGTGAAGGAGTAACTTGTCTAGTCTTACAGTGTACTCATTCCCGTTATGACAATGAAATGACACTCCAACTTAACTCAAGATCAAAACTCCTTACAAGTCGCACCAATAGTGGTACTGAGTGGTCGGAGATTGATTGGAAAGTCAAGCTCGACCCTTAGCCGCCTATCTGCTTGTGTTTGTAGCTCAATTGAATATCAAAATTTTGGTCCAAAACAAAAATAAAAGTTGTCCATATCAAGTGATACGTAAATTGCACAACAGTGTTTCGCCACTATTATAATTGACGAAAATGACTTAATTGTAGAATATAATCGTCTAGCCAAGACTGAGGGTTCAAGTCTCTCCTTCCACTCCTAAATTTGCCGTTTAGTAGTAACGAGTGAAGACACTCAATCAATTGGAAAGAATAGTATAACATCTATATTCCTTAATCTATTTAGACAATAAGCTTACTAAATCATTTAAAGAGTTTAGAACTTTTCATTGCCCGAATTAAATTTGAACTTCGGTTATTCATAGTGAAAATATATACGATTAAAGAAAAAACGACAAAAGTGTACCACAAAGTTGGCAACTTTTTTGATTTGACATCATATGTTTGTGAATAAATAATAAACACCGTATTAAATTTTTAAAAGACAATTATCTTTTCCGTTAACCTGATCCAACCAATTACTTGTCGGAAATACAAGTTGTTTGGAAAATCATATGTTGATTAACCTATATCATATTTTGTTGTATAATCTAATAAATATACACCCATTTCCCTCCATAAACAAAAAAGGAACAAACTCATTCCCCCTAAAATAAACAAACTCATTCCCTCCGAATTAAACAAACCCATATGTATATTCTTCTCACTAGTGGTGTGAAGTTAAGCATTCCAAGTCCCAAAATTTCAATTACAATGCAATCCAATTCATTTAAACTTCATTCCAATTTAATGGACTCACATATGCATTGGTTTATATTGGGTGCTGAGATTTCCCAGTTGGAGTTGGGACTGATGAATGAAACAAGAAATTTTCTCTTGCGCTTGTACTAGTTTCCTGACCTTGTGAACCACCAACTTGAGAAGCATTCTTCATGTGTACCTATCATATTAAAATAGTGCATTAGCATACATTAAAGGTTCATCAATTTGCAAAGGGTCTATTTTAATAACATAAATTTCAATAACTCTATCAAGAGGCATAAAATGACCAGTGTTTTGAATCCATGTACCCTTTATATGTACAAGAATGATAGAAGCTTAAACATCCATAAATTCCAATTTCCAAGCCCATATTCACTAAGTCAACTAACTTAATAAGGTCAAACCTACAAAAGTCCATATATTCCACCGAACCCCTAACGTAACCTTTTAGTAGTGAATTCTCCCCCATAATACATTTTGATGGTAAATAAACACTGACCTTCTACATAAAATTCAACAACAAAGGCAAAAAAAATAATACTCACATTGAGCATTCAACCATATTCAAATACAGTTAACAAACAAGATGCTAAAAAATAAACGCTTACCTATCATAAAGAAATTGAAAACCAAAGAAGTGCTCACCATTTTGGAGTAAAGAAGAGAGACAATCTAATATATATATATATGTGCATACTTGTACATAGACACTGTTAGTACAAATGCATATTTGAATGATTTGATGATGATTTGATTTAAACTAATAATGTATATTTGTAACCAATAGCTTTTGTACAGTCCTTATTGATGAAATTTATGTAAAAGGACTTAGAATAGAAAGATCAAATGTGTTAGGTTGATCTTATGAAATTTAAAGTATGTATAGTTGTTAGGATCAACGATCGTAAAGACAGAAAAACCTTGCAGAATCAACTCTGGAATCGTAACAACCGACATCTGTCGCTGAAGTTGATTGGTCATAAAGAAAAATCATAAAGTGAACTTTGAAATCGTAAAGCAAATGAAAATCGTAAAGCTAACTCTAAGTTAGTAGGGAAAAGAAAAAATAGTAAAGACACTCTGAGCTCAAACATAAAGTTGATCGTAGAGCAAACAAGACAAATATACTTCTTAGAGTTGAAGGATCCAATGAACCTTACGATTGACAAAGTCGTAAGGTATAACAGTTCTAATATCATACTGACATTAAAAATCTAAAGGACAAGTATTTTAAGAAATTTGTTGGTCAAAGCAAGTTCCATATTAAAGTTAGAAAATAATGTGTCAACGACTATTTTACTCGAGGAGCATTAGACACGAGATTGCCATTTTTAGTAAACTAATGTGATGGGAGCGCTGAAAGCAAGCTGACACAATCCCCTGCTATCATATTTAAGATCCTCAAGAATCAGAGTATTAAATGAGCAACGGTTACTTATCAACAAGAAAGTCTCAAGATCTTTTATAAAAAGGACATCAAGATTCAATTCACGATAACGAGAAAGAGATATTAGAAAGCTAAATTGCTGCTCAAAGTTCAAAAATCTCTACTCTATGATCAAGAACTACTCGTTCAGCTGCTAAGTTCTATCAAAAGATAAGAACTTAAACGCCAACTTCGCAGCATCTCTCAAATCACTTCATCGCTGGAGATTAAAAGTCTTAGTGACCTCAGAACTGCCGAGTCTAAATGACTTGAAGAGATCTTAGTGACCCTAAGGCTGTCAAATCTAAGTGACTTGAAAGAATCTTAGTGATTCATTGTTGTGACTTGGTTTTAATGACCTGCATCCTTAGTGGATTATATGTCAGTAGTGCAAAAGAGTGGACTAGAAGATCTTTGTGATCTGAACCACTTAAAAATTTATGTGTCAATTTATTTTCCTGCTTTTACATTTCTACAACATATATTAACTATGTGATTAACTTATTCTATAATTGTTAAGCTCAAAACTGAAATTCTCTCCAAATCTGTGAAGGGATTTTTTTTTAATCAAATATATATTCTATTATGCTTAAAAAGAAAAATACAAAGTTTTCAAAAAGATATATTCACCCCCCCCCCCCCCTAGATCATCTATGCCTCTGGAAATTAACAGGCACAATCAACAACATTAAAGAAGAAGGTATATTACCAAAATATTCATACAAAACATGTATAATAACATTTTTATCCTAATATTATGGCATGATACATTCCTCTGGCCTTACACACGAGTTCATAGAACCCATTTTACTCAAACAAGCTTCTACGCAGTGGAATCGATTAAGAAAATTAGGAAGAACGAAAAAACCCTAGCATTGTAAGCAACCACACAACGATCAAGGAATTGAAACGATTATTTCCCCATTTGACTATTTAAATTGTATTAATATATATACGTATACAATCAACTATGTATGCTTTAGTAGTAAAAAAAATACCCTTACAACCTTTAATATGTCGACACGTGTACTACTCCGACGAGTAATTGGTCGAATCAGACTAAAGGAAAGATGATTGTTTTTTAAAAATTTAATGGGGTGTTAACTGTTGATTCGCAAACATGTGGTGTCAAATCGAAAAAGTTTCCAACTTTGGGGTACACTTTTATCACTTTTGCACGATTAAATCAACTCATTTGACATTGAAATATATACTCCCTCGTTTCTAAAATATAGAATAATTTTATATGAATTTATTTGGCTTTAGACAATACCATTATGAAAATTTCAAACTATCTCGAAAGTGCTAAAAGTCTACAAATTACAACATCTATTATTTTCGGAATTTAAATAAATCTTGAATTTGAAATTACCTCAAATTGACATTAAAATAACTTATATCTATAAAAAAAAAAGACACCAAATCAGCTACAAAAACAACAAACTATAGGTCACCAACTCAACTGAAGACTGATGTTTGGGCATGAACAGTTTTGAAATGAAGTACATGGAAGCATTTTCGGTCGGAACAAATGTTCTTCCATCCTTTTTTTACTATTATTTTAGATCCTTAAAATACTCCTGCTGCCTGCCAACATCTAAAATGATGTAAGGTGCAACACTTTATATCCGCTATACGCACTGCATTAATTTTAAGTTTATAAATCCTTGCGGAGAATAGTGTGATTCCGTAGTCGGATGACAACTCCAAAGCAAACCACTCAAAACAGCCCTTTTATATACATCAGCATGCAGATGGTATCCTGAGCTGAGCTCCAAGTGCTCAACTTCACATGCATGCATGCTTTTCTATCGGCAATTCTTCCACAAGTTTAATTCCCACACCAATATAACAATTACTTTTAAATTGATCATTAGCTAGCAAGAGAAATGGGTTTCCTCACTGCCTGCTCCCCTGGTAGTAATTAGTAAAACAAAGATTCGCTCGTTCTGCATTCACTTGAAACATTTATCTTGGCTCACCTCTATAATAAGAAAACCAAAATAATAAGTTTACACACACAAACACCACATACAAATTTTTACACAAACTCTATCCCAACTATTAAAAAATAAAGTCTGGTGCAGAAATTCATGTGAGACATCACTTTTTAATGGTTAAGATGGAGTTTATATTTAGTGTTTGTGTATGTAGAGTTGCCCAAACAAAAAACAAGTTGCCAATGTAAATCCTGCGGGGCCAAAAATACTCCACTTCCATCTTTAAAATGTAAAAGATTCAAGACTAGGTGCTTCTTCAATATTGATCAGCTCAAATCTGTGACCACAGTGCCTTAAGCAGGGGTGGATGTACTCAGGAGACAGGGGAGACATTTGCTTCTGCTAAGTTTTTTTTAATTTTTTTATATAGGTGGGACAAATATAATTTAATAAATTAAGAGGGCAAATTTATAGAAAAATTAAACTTAAAGCCTTTTACACTAACTTAGTGCCTACACCCACAATACGTTGGAGCAAGGATTCCCCCCCCCCCCCCCGGCGATATGTAATAGGATCCGTGACATAAGGTTTTGTAATATACAAAGTCAGTCTACTATGCGATCCTAAGGTCTTATATACACTAATACACAAAAGCATTTATGGGCTTAATATTCTTGGAGACTGTTGGTGCTCACTGCTCAGGAATTTGAAAGCAGTCTTTCAAGGGAAGTATGTATAATTTTTTAGTTTTCATCTTGCATATTGCAATACGAATTTAGAGGTTCTTAAGCGAATGAATTTGAAGCTCTTACTTTGATATTGAAGGATGAGGGAATGTATGAAAATAATGTTAAATATTTCTCAAACATAATAAGTAAAGCTTTAATTTTGAATACTCCAATGATCCTGAATTTTCTAAAGTGAGAGGGATTGGTGAACTTGTTCAAAAGTTGATTGAGAAGAATAAGATTGCTTTGTATCCTCAGGTTTATTTGTTGTTAAAATTGGCTTTGATTTTGCCGGTTGTTAGTGTCACAGTGGGGATGATATTTTCCGCAATAAATATTATTAAAACCACTCTCCGAAACTAAATGGGCGATAAATAGTTGAGTGATTATTTTATTCCTTACATTGAAAATGATGTATTCAAAACTATTGATAATAAATCTATCATTGAACATTTTCAAGTTATGGGTCTAAGAAGATAGTATTGTAATTTGTAAATATTATTATGATTAGTTTATTTTATTTTTTATTTAACTTCAACAAAAAAAATTAATTAAAATCTGCCTCTGCTTAAAAAAAATTTGGACCCGCACCTGCAGATAGAGGCATATAGAACGGATGCCAACTCTGCCCATCAATTGAAATAACCAACTCTCGGACATCGCCACTTCAATTAAATTAAGAACAACAGACTCCGACGTCAGGATTAACCCGGGACCTGATTTCAGTATACCATGCTTACTATCCTGATTCCAGTCGTACAGACCACAGAGGGGAGTTGGTTTGTGTTTTGAGGTGATAGCAAGGCCCTATTAAGCCTTTAAACTTGCTTACAACTTGTTTGAGCCCAAAACGATATATTGAATGAAGACGTAAATATGTTGTTTTTTAAATAATTTGTTATTAGGTAAATACTCCCTCTAACTTTTGTGGTTACTTTGTATTTTTTAAATTAATATATCTTGTTATTTTTTTATGTACATTATAAACAACATATAATTTAATATTAATATCAATATTTGTATTTTTGAAAATATAAATGCATGTAAATTTAATTATTAATTTTAAAAACGATCAACTTGACTACAAAAGTCAATGAAAAACTTTTATACTTGGACGGAGGTAAAAAAAAATTTAAAGTGTATTTTGGCTTTTAAACGCACGAAGCGACCTCTAATCAAGCAAGCACTAATTACATGTTCGTATCAAAATATAAGATAAATATCGACTTTTTAAGAGTTTATTTAAAATTATAATTGACATAATTTATTGAAAATAATTATTTTTTGAATTATTATTATTTCTTAGATAATTTGTAATAATTATTAATGTATTGAAAAACTTTAAATGACTTGTATCTATTTGTGGTTTGAAAAATACTCTAAATTAATTTTAAATTTTAATATTAATCTTATATTTAAAATAATAAATGTATTCGAATTGAGAAAACTAATTTTAAAAATAATTTTTGAACGGTGCTAATTATACTTCTAACGTTAATAATTTAGAATATTTCAGTAAAAATAATACAGACATTTATTCAGGTTAAATGTAATTTTAAAAATCAAAATAAAAAAAAATTGTTTTTATGAGATAATAACTTTCACTTATAAAAATATAAATCTCTTTTAATTTTATTCATTTTTTTCATAAGTCGCACTAATTTGAAAATATTATTAGAAGAATATTTGAAACACCAAATTCCATATAGTGCTTGCCTAGCTATCTCCCCGCTTTTCACTCTTAATATAATACCAGTTATTGTAAACAGTTTATGTAAAATTTGGTAAACTTGTCTAATAAGCGGCACGTTGGTTCATGACTTATAAGTTTATTAAATTAATTTATAAGTTATTTTTTATTATTTTAATATTTGTCTATAATTTAATTTTAATTTATAAAAAAAAAAAATTGAAAAGTAAAAAATGACTTATAACTCATTTCAAATAAATAAAATTGACCAAATGTAATGACTATTATACTTTTCATCTTTTTCACAAATTTAATATATAAAATCGGAAGAAGAGTTTGTGTTAACAATTTTGTAAGATTTTTTGACTTCCTAAAATACCCTTCAATTTTTATTTTATCTTTACAACTTCTACTTTACTTATTTTGTTATTTAACTTCCAAGTTTAAGTATTTTACTATTTAACTTACATGTCTCTTTCCATTATTTTCTCTCTCTCCCTTCATCTAATTTTTTTTTTAATTTTTTAATTGATACTAAAATTTTATATATTAATAATTAAATTTACATTTACTAGTATAAAAAAATTCAAAATTTATTTAAGTTTTTTTTATAATTATTTTGAATTTTGCAACTCTCGAAATATAAAAAGAACATTAATAATAACAAAAGAAAATTAAAAAAAAATACTATATTAAAATGTCTAGAAGTTATAGTTAGTTTTAATGTTTTATTAATTTTGGAAAGGTGATTATTATGTCAAAATATTGAATCAACGTATTTTTTTTATTAACTTATTTTTTAGTAATTTTTATAATTTATTTTAATTTATAAATTATTATCAATTAAATATCTTTATAATTTATTTTATCATAATTTTTAATTTATAAATTAAACTGATACTAAATATTTTTTTTATAAGCCAGAACTGAAAATAATTTATAATCAACTTTAAATTTTAGCTTCTAAGTCGGTTTTAAATTAAGTAGTTGCCGAACGGGTCCGTGACAGTAGCGCTTCGTTTGAAGGAGGAGCTTTTAACTTTTAGAGAGAGAGGGGATGGCGAGGAGGCGACTGCTGCTGCTGTTGAAGCCGTTTGACGTGTATCCAGCAGCCCGCAAATCAAACGGTCCCTGTCGCATCACAACCCCTTCTAAGGTAAGGTACACTCCAAAATGAAATTTTCCATAATAACGATTCCATGAATTTGATATATCAACGTTAATAATCTGAGCTAGGATATCTTGTAATGCTCTAAATTCAGTTCAAACTCTTGCAGGTGATTGATTACATAATTTGACATTTCTGTTTAGTTGCATTTTGGCCGAGTGTATTACCTGTTTGGTATTATGTCTGACTGAATATTACTCCCTCAGTTCCACGAAAAGAGACCCATTTTGGTATTAAAAAACTATATACTGACATATTGTCCTGGCAACACAGTTTCACTACCATATCACTAGTACTAACTGCGGATAAACATCTTGGAAAAATATATCCTTAAAATTTGCAAATTTTGTAATGGGGCTCTTTTTGTGGAACAGGGGAGTACTACCTTTCAAGACTAAAATGGTGCTTGTTTGCCTGTTTTTTTCTTTTCTTTTTTTTCCCTTAGGTAAGAGAACATAGCTCAATCGTATTGCTGAAGAAAGCTGTATTTGTTTGCATTCCTTGAATTTTAGTTTTAATGATTAGAGAGATGCCTGATCCCCATTACTTGCAACCATAAGTCATCATAAGAAATAGAGAAATATAGCCCCTGTTAGAACTTCTTATAATTTCTTTCCTATAGAGGCATAGGTGTAACCTAGTCCTAATATCTCCACTATTCAGTAATAGTTTAACACTGTGGCGGGCTTGTGTATACTCCTGGTTTTAATACTTTTTCATAAGTGTCAGTTGTAATTACTAATATATTAGCTCCACCCATGTTTACACTTGCAAACTTCAAAAATATTATAATATACAAGACATTCTGCAACAATTCACAAATTTCAGTCTAATTTTTGATTAGTTTGAAAGTGCATATAATGAAAACATGCCGGGAGTTTTCAAAATTTTCTTCTTTAAGCTTGAAAGTCCTGCTTACTTATTGTACAGATTTACATGTACCGTTTAGTTCTAAATTTCTAGTTATTAGGTCTAGGGGTTCCATAGCTCACAGTAAGCTCTATGAGTTTACATTGATATCTGAAAGTTATGAGTTTCTTGTTTTCCTTTGATATCCTACCATCGAGTCATTTTGTCCTCGTAACGTATATTTCTTCTTATAGACATCGCAGGTGTTAAGTTATCTGGATAACAGGCGAATGGCTCACAAAGAAGCTATAAACTTTTGTCAGGATATTGTGCGGAAAAAGCTTGTGGATTGGGAACCTGTTTTCCGAAGTGATCTATCACACCCAATTCGTAATGTGGACCTAGTTATTACTATAGGTGGTGATGGAACACTTTTACAAGCAAGCCATTTCATGGATGATTCAATTCCAGTTCTAGGAGTGAATTCTGACCCCACTCAGATCAAAGAGGTTAGTTTTCTATCTCCCTCGTGTTCAGAGTTGTGGCGTTTGTCCTAACTTTTAAATTTCTGGGGTATACAATAAAATCTGTCTTCCAACCAGAGAAGATGATTGCTTGATATAATATGGTGTAGGTGGAAGAATTTAGTAATGAGTTTGATGCTACAAGAAGCACTGGGTATCTATGTGCAGCAACTGTCAAAAACTTTGAACAAGTAAGACTACCTTATTAGGCATCTTGTAACAAGTTTATTTGTTTGTTGTTCCATTAAACCTAGTGTATTGAATCCAGAGAAGTGTCTATCCTTATGTGGCACCTAACATACATAAAGCCATGTTATGTTCATAAACTATGACATAATTTTACAAAATCTCTTTTACCAAAAAATAAATAAATAAAAACTACTATATCTGCCTTTTCATAACAGGAATCTTGTACAATTTCCAGCATTTTCTATAGCCTAATTTTTAGAGCAAACAATTTTTTCACCCCAGATATTAGACGACATCCTTGAGGGTCAGACAGGTCCATCTGAATTGTCAAGAATGTCAATTTGCATCAACTCGGAACTACTGTCAACATATGCTCTAAATGATATTTTAATTGCGCATCCATGTCCTGCAGCATTGTCTCGGTTCTCATTCAGGTGGGTGTTCATTTTGTAGCACTAATAAAAATGCACAAGGCCATATAACTTTACGTTTTGAGATTATATACAGTTAATTCACATTTTTTCCTTAACAGAATGAAGAAAGATGGCCAATCATGTTTCCCATTGGTGAACTGTCGATCAAGTGGTCTCAGAGTCTCAACTGCTGCCGGATCAACAGCTGCAATACTCTCAGCAGGTGGATTCGTGATGCCCATTCTATCCAAGGATCTCCAGTTTATAGTAAGGGAACCCATTTTACCCAGAGCAGAAGACTCAAGCTTAATGCATGGAATTGTAAAATTTGACGAGTCCATGAATACTGCATGGTTTTGTAAAGAAGGTCTAATCTACATTGACGGTTCTCATACTGTTTACTCTATTCAACATGGGGATACAATTGAACTATCTTCCAAAGCCCCAATTTTGAAAGTTTTTTTGCCTCGCCACTTGTTACTGTAGCTCTTGTTCGAAATTAACATGCATCTATGGCTTAATAAAGTTGAGTTGTGTTAATTTTAGTCGTTAGCAAATTGTACATGTAAAATTTAGATGCTTTTTTAAGTACACGATGGAATTTTTGAAGAACCTCTCTCTCTCTCTCTCTCTCTCTCTCTCTCCCTATCTATATATTATTCACTACTAATTATAGGTGAAAAAATGAAAAGACTATACTGGAATACGAGCAAATGGTGCCGGGAAGAAAGTACAATTATTGGAGATTATAGAAGTAGGAGATGGGCGATTTATTTACTTTTGTGAGATTATTTACTTTTGCGAGAATCTGCGAACAGATAGTAGGAGATGAGTAATACCCCAACAAAGTCCAGTGTCCGAACAAACCCTTAAATGTCTGAAAGTGAAAGGAATTCGTGATTCTACATTATCGTCTAACAAAATACAGTCAATTGTGTCAAATAAAGTTACTATAACGAGGGGTAAAAAAGACCCGGGAACAAATTCACTGCCGTATCACTTAAACCGGCTTCCAAGAATACTGTTTCTACATTTACCAGAATTTATCTTTCAGATGCTGTTATATTCGCAATCACGATGTACTGTTCTAGTCATGCAATGTTGTGGTTAATTTCTATCTGATTGATCAACACTGTCTTACAAGGAAGCCTTTATCACTACCCTGAAGTACACATTAAATAGCAGAGAATGCAAGAAATCAATTATTTGATAATTAAAGAAAGGCAGGCAATACTTGTTAATTCCCCATTTCCCGTTGATACCACCCCATAATTAAGGAGTCTGCATGAACAAAAGTTCCTTGAATTTTCTGAAGAAGACTCATCAGGCGCACGACACAAGCACTTTTATCCTAACACGTGATTTTGTTCTGACAACAAACTATGACCAAAGGATAAGACGACCCTAAATCTTGCTTGCTTTCTGATGCTCTATTTACCTTATTGGTGATCATCGGTACGAAAATGGTAAGAGTTGGATGATGTTAATAAGGTCATGGTAAGCCCAGAACTATCTAATACGGAAGAAAAAAAATCACAAAATTTTAAAACAATTGACAACAAGATTATTTAAAAGATGCAATAGATAATCAGTAAGATGGCAAAAGCTTAACGCAAAGATCCATCTATTGTCTCTATCGAAAAACCAAGAAAGATAGAAGTGAAAAGTTTATAATCAAATGCCATACAAAACCTTAAACATTTGATTTAAAAGAAAAGTAAACTAGATATTAGGATAATCTCAACACACACACCTAAATTATGTAGACTGTAGTCCAAACAAACCCTTGAAATTTTGAAAAGAAAACTAAATGGTTATTCTATATATATTTCAACATGCACACTCCTACATTATCTTCCCTCGGTTGATTATCTCGAAGTATCAGTGCCTTACTACCGAAAGAAGGGGTAAAAAAGCTTTCATAATCATATTTCTACAAATTTTAAATTCAGTGTGTATGGCCACTGTTCCGCCCACAGGATATCACCAAGTAATTTGCTAGTTTCACAACAGAACAAACTGATGATAAGAAGAGTTAAAAAAAATAGTCCATGACTACATTTAATTTCCATTTGGTGTGCAACATAAGAACATTAATGGTCACTTACAAATGGCGTAACCCACTGGGTCTGATTCACTGATGCCAAGGCTCACCTGTTTACAAGCTGAAGAAAAGGGAAAAAATATGATGCTTCAGACGTGAATGCAGTACTCCAGTAGATTAAATTCACAACTTACCTGAACATTTGAGGCCGCCTTTGAGAGAGCTGAGGCCGCTTTATAGGTGAAAGGATGAGGTTTCTTAAGGTCATTGAGGGGTTCCCTGCCCCAGATCCAGCTCCAACTCCAAAAGCAGTATGACCACCAGCCCTTCTGTTGCCAATATCAACTGGCCCAGCTGACTGCTTTGCAGGTGAGCCACCAGAAACGTCAAAGGGGCCAGAGTTAGAACTGTTCTGTCTCGCTGGAGGCCATATATCCCCTCGAGGCCCTGGAGTATCAGGAGTGTAAACCGACCAATCTGTGAAAAATAAGTCAACTATTTTTCGGAAGTCTACAACCAATTCCAACTACGAAATGAATGCTTTTTGACAGTAGTTTCATAGAACTAAACACTTGAATCAATGCTTTCAAAAAGTTCAGATATACTAAAAGGAACAAGGGTTTGGTATCTCAATTGACATTATGTTTTGTATATACTACAAGCAGAACAGAATTACCTTTCCTGAGAGTATCTCTGTCAGGCAGCATGTGGTTCATGTTAGCTGGACTTGCAAACAAATCAGGCTCGATTCTGGAATAGAATTTATTTGCAGGTTGAATTGCTGTTTGTTTCATTGACTCGTACTCACTTCTCAACTGATCATACATTTCATCGAGTTTTCTTTTTTGCCTAGCAGTGGGGAATAATAGCTTGTGAGCTGTGACAAGAAACCATAAATTGCAGATAAAATAAGATCATATTTTAACAGTTTTGGTAAAAAAAGAAGAGAGAGAATGACCTAGACTTCTCAGAAAACTTTTCCTGAAGCTCTTGCTTGGCTTTGGACAAGCTCTCAATTTCTTGTTCCATCATCTGGCACTTCTTTGCCGTTTTCTGATAAGCATTATGCACCTGTACCAGTTTTTCTGTGAATTTTTCTTGCATTGCCTCACATTTCTGCCGACACTGCATTGCTATTCTGTTCATCTTGAATTGCATCTCCAGTTCCTTCTGCCCAATGTAGAACATCACGCTTCTGTACGCACTTTTCATCACTGGATTCATAAAGGAAAGATGAAAGGAGCCAATACGGTATTCTCACAATATTTAAACATCTTCTGGTGGAATAAGCGGTATAAAGCTAGAGATGTTACCGTTACTTTCCCTATTCAACTTCATAACTGGGGGAAAAAACTGATCCCAAATGCTAATATGATATATATAACGCGATGATATATAGTGTATAAACATATATGTAGTAAATTATAAAGGATACATATCTGCGGAGATATCCCAGCCATGGCCATCTGCAAGAGAAAGTGAAAAATCAGCAAGAATCTGGTAGAGAGATGATTAACTACCAGAAGTGTAAGATACATCAAAAATTAAGGGATGACAAGGTGACATATAATTGAAATGGCAGGGTGACAAAATGCTTGGAATATAATGAGCTCTTGAGTAGATGCTTGCTTACATTGATCCATTCATCATTGGGATTGATATCCACAGGTTTCATAAGACTGACAAGTGAAAAAACACCTTAAGTTAATATAAGCCAGATATACATAGACAACTAGAAAATTATAGCAGAAAGTTGACCAGAAATATATTCATCTAAAGCAGAAATATATTTGATATTTATTCAACATCACATCGAGTAGAGAATTAGTATCAGCTAACACAGACATCCTTTCAATCAGCAAATAGTCCACACAATGGATACTAAAATACTTCTTATTTTTCGTTAATTTATTACCCTCAAATCCCATAAATTGAAGTATCCAACAATTCAAGAGCTAGGTGACACAATAGAAATTGAAGCTTGGTCACCAGAAGGTACTTACCTTTTAGAGAGCACTTGGTCACAAATGGGGCAAGCCGCATCATTGCTGAGAATTTTACCAGCATCTTCGGTGCCTTTAATCATTATTAAGGAAACTTATGCTAGTACATTCCCCAATTTTCTCCATGAAATCAATAAATATAATTATTAAACTACTCTATCATCAGGATACACAAGAGGTGACCACATGTGGTGGAAACAGCTTTCCCTTCCAGATCTCTCCAGCACGCATTGCATCTCATTTTAGCCTTCAGGAAAGAAACGTCTCATGACACATTTAGTAGCTTGCTTCAAGATCTGTATACTATAACCAACATCTGAGCAGGATTTTCTGACAAGTTTTTACTTCTGCTAAATTTAGTTTAGCAATTATTAGTAAATGGGATAAAATGATCATGAAGCAACAATATCATGCCTATGAGCAAGCTCCTTGAGTCAGATACTTCAAAACAAATTAACTATTTATACACCACTCTGCAGACTGTCTGAGAGTTTCAAGATACAATGTTAATCAGTTACGCAGTTGGCTGGTTGAACACATGCTTAAATTGTTTTAGAATCCAGAGATCAGTCACTGCTGTTGAAAACTTGAAATTAGATACAAACAGTCAACCACGTCAGGTTGATAAAGTCACAACTTAGAACTATTTAAAGACATAATAATTATGTCCTTTGTTTTATTTAGCTTCTGTATTCAGCTAAAAACTTTGTCGTCTAGTTCAGAAATTAGCGTAAAAAGATAAGAGTCTAGAGACACAATGAACTTTACAGTTTCAAGCTCCCAAGCTGGGCACAAATTCAGCAACTAATAAACTAACCAACAAACAAATCAATTTTCGAATCAAAAACTATAGGCATGTGCAGATTGAGGAGAGTTCAAACAGATTTCGCTAGAAGAAATCTAAAAAAGATACATTATTCCTATGAGGAGAATACCACCTAGACCTAATTAGATTATATAAACAATCTCTGCACCTAAGGAAAGAAATTTGGTAAGCCAATCTTTGATACTTGGGAAGTGAAGGGTAAGATTCCATCTTAGAGGTTAAAAAAAAAAAAAAAAAAAAATCTCAATTAAGTCAAACATTTGAATGCATTTCTGTTTAGAACTTTATTTTAATAAGCATATGCCTCAAATTAAATGAAAGACATTTTCACTATGTTACCCTACATTTTCTGACGAAACAAACGAATCAATTGAAGCTTGGTTGCTTATAAATTAGGTTCACAACACAAGATTCTGAGTTTTTTTTAAGAAAATAAACTTCAGTTCTTCCTTACGTCCAAAGCATTTGAGCCAATTTCTGAAATATCTATGGGAGACAACCAAATGATTATACTGAAACACAAATACACAAAAATATCGTCAAATTAGTATCTACTTACAAACTGACGCGATTTGTTGCGAACTTGAATTTCAAATCCAATCAATCGAGCATAATTCAGAAAAAAATTCAGATTCGTTCAACTTCACCTGCATTATAACATAGTACGAGAAACAAATGAGATAAAAATGAATATGACAGCTGAATTTTGAGGTTTAAGGCTCATATTTTGAAAGTTTTAGGGCAAAATTTAATAACCTGGCTACACTGTTAGGGATCCGTTTTGAATCCTCTAATACATATATTTATCGAGCTTCTAAGCTATCTCAATCGCAGAATCTCAAATCAGAAGAAGAGGATTCAACAACACTGGATTTAACATAATGCTAAAACGAGTAACTTGAATTTCTGGGATTCCTTTCTGCTGCGCTCCTTACGTCTGTACATTGTGCGGTTATTTTGGTTGGAATGGCGGTAAAACTAAAGGGCAATTTTTAAACAGAGTTCTACCCGGTTTCGGGATTAGCTATATGTTAGTAAAATGAGTACTTTTTCATATACCCTGATAACTCTTATTCATGTGTCTAGCTATAACATAATAAAAGTAACATATAAATTATTTTTGCTATAATTATACTCCGTTCGTTTTAAATTATATTGTTATTATTAAATTTTAAAAGTTAAAATAATATATTTTTTAATTTAAAATTGACATATATATATATATATTTTTTTTAATTTTAGTCGATATAATAATAAATATTATAAACTATCTAAAAAATATTACTTATTATAAAATTTATTATTTTTTAATTTTTAATAAATTATTTCAATTTTAAATTTAAAAATATCATAAACTGATTTCAAAAAGCTAATAATGTTCATATATTATTTTAGAACGGAGGGTGTATTTCATTCATTTTATTAAAAAGATGTCACATTTTAACTTTAAAATCTTTTTGTAAAGTTTTAAAATCTTAAATAAATAATTCTCTTTGATAAATTTGGAAACAACAGATTAAAAATGAATGCACCCTTTGTGGCTTTGTTTCACGAAAAATCCTCATTTGTCAGTATAAAAATTGTATTTTTATCATATATATAGTCCTAAAATAGTAAGCTTTCAGTTAATAATATTAATATAACGGTGAAACTTTTATATGAAACATGAGAACCTACGTTATTTTATATTATTGTCAATGATAATATAACCGTCTTCTTCTTTTTTTTATTAAAAGTTAAGTGAAATAATTTTTTTAACAAAATAGACATAATTTCGTCTTTTTAATAATTTGTAATATAATTTATAAATGGACAATTGTGACCTCTCCAACTCTCTTATTTTGTCTTTGTTACTGACTACCTAAACTAGAGTTGTAAATCAATTGGGCTACTTACAAGCCTAACTCGGGTTGACTTTGACTCGAGTTCGTTAATTTATTTAAGTTCAAACAAATTTATTTGGTTAAACGAACTGATCTTGAATAATGTAGTATCTGATTTATTTAATATTGACTCGAGTAAATTAAGTTTGTTTAATATTTAATTAAATATATAGTTTTTATAATATAATAAAGTTAAATGAATCACACTCAAACTTAAATAAATTTGGCTTGTTTGAATTCAATTTAACTTTGACTTATTTGTTAAAGGGTTGAGTACGTACATCATATCTCAATTTCATTTAAATCACTGAATATAATCAAATTGTTTAACTTCTAAATGAACTTAAATTTAATAAGTCAACATCCAAAACAATTTATTTATAATTCTAATCTAAGTGGTGAAAGTCTGATAAAAATTTAAAAGGGGATTGAATAAATTATTATTGTTTAAAAAATTATCTTAGGCCTTTTTGAATTTTTAATTAATTAATTTGTAATATCAAAAATTAATATGCAAGATAATAAAAATTTAATCACACAATGTACAGAGATTTATCTGGTTCACAACATACAACCGATGTATGTTGCTAAGTCCAGTCTCAAGCTCCTCTCCAGGACTTGAGATCATATTATTATCAGTAATAAACACTCTTTTACAAAAAAAATTAGATCAACTTTCAACTATACATATAATTACTTATCTTGGACAGCAGTTATCCGCTCCCCACTCCTTCCTCAAATGTTGTTATACATATTTTCTGAGTCTGACTCTATTTTACAATATGGCCTTGAAACAAGAAATGTGTCCCTCACCTCATAAGTGAGAGTAGTATGCACACAAACCAATCATATTTGATCTGATATTGCATATACTTTGTAATCTTATTCGTTTATTAATAAAAGATTATTTATATAAAGGTATTTTCTTTATCCATATTTAATTATTGATATTAATTGTGATAAACTCATAGTTGTTGAGCAATTTTTTTAGAATTGTGATAACGATCATGTTAATGAGATCTAAATTCAAGATAACTTAAAACTAAATTTGTTCCTAATCGTGGGATCACTAAAATAGGGATTAGTGAATCCGGATATATTAGTATATACTATATTTGCTCTTATGAAGAAGATGATTGATCTCATAATCATTTGTGTAGAGACACTAAAATAAGTATGTAGTTGCTTATTAGAGAATAAGTTTACTGAACATGACTCACTAAAAGAATACGTAATAGAATTTCACTCGGCTGTCAATAGAAATTCCAAATGTGATAGTAGTACTACAAGTGATCCTTGGACTTGAGATCATCATAGTATCTTGTATATGATAAGTTATATTTTGATATATCCATTAAGACATTTAAGGTATATCAAAAGATATGTTTGAGTATAATAAGTTGTACATAAAGATAGGTGAATGGTCAACAAATAATCTACCACTTCAAGTAAAATGAGAGAATGTTCTATGTGATTTGATAAATGAAAACTCAGTAGTCATTGGCCAAGGCATATTGAAAATTAGAAAGGAGTATTTAATTTACATTAAATAGAGTTGTGCATTTGATAATCGAAATGCATAAGAACAAATAAAATAAGACTTAACAGTTAATCAATTTTTTATATTTGATTGAGATATTGTATAGTAGAATGATTAAATTGTATGATAACTATTCACTGAAAGATTCTTTTTATGATTAAATGTTAAAATCTATATTATCTGGAAAGTCGTTGATCGTTAAAGGGGCTTACTCTTATTATGGAATAAATATTATTTATTTAAGTAAATTACATATTTTAATTTATTTATTTAAATAAGATTAGAATTGTTCTAATTGATTTATTCTACAACCAATTTAATATAGAGAACTTAAAGGTCACATCGTAAAAAAAATATATTTATTTAAGAAGTAAATGGCATAATCGTAATAATATATTAAGTATATTTAATTATACTATGGTGATAGATTAAATTAAATAGCTTAATATTTATTATTAGTATTTTAAAAATACTAATTATAAATCAATAAAAGGAGTCTTATTTATGACGGCCTCAAATCTGAGTCCACACAACCCAAACTTGGTCGTCAAAATATACAACAACTATTATAATATAGAACAACGTACAATAATACAATGTTCAATAATACAAAATTAAGTTTTCACTATTATTGTCACACTATTTTTACAATATGATGAATACTATTATAACAACTATCCCGTACTATCACTCCATTCCCATCTAGTCCCGACTACATTATCATTTCCTGAACAATTGAACAAAAAGTAAAGGGTGAGCTCAAATAGCCAGTAAAGAAT
Source organism: Hedera helix (assembly GCA_947179155.2). Lineage (NCBI taxonomy): Eukaryota > Viridiplantae > Streptophyta > Magnoliopsida > Apiales > Araliaceae > Hedera > Hedera helix. Next base: position 35,630,881 of record OX359268.1, on the reverse strand, counting down.
ATCATGACTAAAATAATGATGATTAAATTATCATTAACTTTCAACAGTTGAGTTCTTAATAGAATAATATAAACAACAAGTTTTAATACAACAACTGTAGTTAAGTTCTTAAACAAAATTTAGATTAATAACTACTACAGAAAAACAACCATTAGGAAACCTATATAGATCAGGATGTCTACTAGCTTCTATTTTTCATAAAAATCACCATTAATCTTTATAATCTAAAACACCACTGGTTATGATCATGCCAAACAATAATTCTTCTTTGCCTCAGGGCAAAGAAAACATTCACCGCGTGTCCTAAAATACACACAATAATTATATCGTCTTTATCATATCATCTGTGTCCCATGCCATAGATAATCATAACAACATGATTATGATGATTAAAATACATAGTAATGATATTAATGATAAACAGAATAAAGAGATTAATAGGATAAACAATAGATATCGAAAGTTTACAATTTTATTTTGTGCAGATTCAAATAATATCCAAATTATCAATATAATGTGGAGTCAAATTCAAGATCCATGGTTCAAAAATAACGGTTAAAGTTCAGTAGAATAGTTTAGGTAAATAGAAATGTTCGCGTAAAATTATATTAAATGAAGTGCAAACTATTAATCAATTTAGGAATTTAACCGAACAATAATTATCCTAGTAATTTTAAGAGTATAAAAGAAAATGATATTTCTTACCTTAACACGTGACTAGATATTGATTAAAATGAGGTTGATCAACCTGTATATATTTATAATTAGTAACTACCACATATAAAATTTTATGGTGCACAATATTTCGTATATTATGAACTATCAAAAGTATTTATATAATATCAATTTTTGTAGTGTAAAGAATAAAATATAATAACTTCGAAAATAGTTTTTGAAATAATATTTCAAATAAATCTTTCAAATGATTTTTTTTTCAAAATAAATATTCTAAAGGAAGAGTCTTATAAAAAAAAAATTGTGAATACTGTGTGAAGTGAATATTTATGCAAATATTCTTTTAAATAAAAGACTCACTTAAAAAAAATTTACACTCCTTTTAGCTTTACCAAAACTTCAGAGTAATGTTTCTACACTCAAATTATACTCATAATATAATAAAAGGAGAAAAGAATTGTGTGAGAAATTCCTCTATCAGAGTTCCATTTTTATACCCAAAATCCCACCAACCATCCTGCCTAATAATACTGACTTCCTCCCCCATTCTCCCATTTTTCCTCCTTATAACCAATAAGAAGTAATTAGGTAGTCCCTACAAAGTGTGGTAACCAGCAAAATAAATATGCATACACGTTTTGTTTTTTTTTCTTTTTCACCAATCATTCCTTTCACCATCTCTCCTAACAATAATCTGCTGACATGAATTCATTTACTTGTCCAAGAATATAATTTCAACTAACAATTCAATGTAATAATAATGTTACAATAATGATAACAATAATTCAAAAAAAAAATAATGTAAGAATATGTTACTGTGACAGTTACTAATTTAATACAGTGCATGAGCTATTGTAACAATTATTGAATCAATAATATAAATTACAGTGCAATAACAATTATTAATTTAATAATATAAAATACAATGAAATAACTACTGTGATAATTATTGATCTTATAATGTAAAATGTTGTGCACTAACAATTATTAATTTAATAATATAAAATATTGTGTATCAACAATTATTGATTAATATTGTGCAACAGTCACTTTATTAGATCAATAATATAAGGTCTAAATATAAATTAGTACCTTGAACTTTTAACGTTTTTCCACTTTGGGGATTGAACTCTCAATTTTTTCAATTGAGTGATTAAACTTTTAATTTTTTTCACTTTGGGGATTGACTTATCTGTTTTTTCAATTAAGGGATTGACCTTTTAATTTTTTTCACTTTGGGGATTGTCTTCTCAATTTTTTTTAATAATAATAATAATAATAATAATAATAATAATATAGTAATAATAATAATAGTAATAACAACAATAATAATAATAATAATAATAATAATAATTATTATTATTATTATTATTATTGTTATTATTACTATTACTATTACTATTTTTATTATTATCATTATTAATATTATTATTGTTATTATTATTACTATTATTATAATTATTATTGTTATTATTATTATTAGTATTATTATTATTATTATTATTGTTATTATTATTATTATTATTATTATTATTATTATTATTATTATTATTATTATTATTATTATTATTATTATTATTATTATACTTATTACTATTTTTATTATTGTTATAATTATTATTATTATTATTATAATTACTATTATTATTATTAGTAGTAGTATTATAATTATTATTATTATTATTATTATTACTATTACTATTATTATTATTATTAACTTTTTTTTATTATTACTATTATTATAATTTGTATTATTATTATTATTATTATTATTATTATTGTTATTAAACTTTATTATTATTATTATTAGTATTACCAAACTCATTTTCTTCAAATCGATTTTATTATTGTTATTACTATTATTATTATTACTATATTATTATTATTATTATTATTATTATTATTATTATTATTATTATTATTATTATTGTTATTACTATTATTATTATTACTATATTATTATTATTATTATTATTATTATTATTATTATTATTATTATTATTATTAAAAAAAATTGAGAAGACAATCCCCAAAGTGGAAAAAATTAAAAGTTCAATCCCCTAATTGAAAAAACAGATAAGTCAATCCCCAAAGTGGAAAAAATTAAAAGTTTAATCAATCAATTGAAAAAATTGAGAGTTCAATCCCCAAAGTGGAAAAATATTAAAAGTTCAGAGTACTAATTTATATTTAGGCCATAATATAAACATTGTGCAATATCGTGTGCTGCTATAGAATATTGTGTACTACTAAAAAATACAGTGTGCTACAATAAATATCATAAAATACCGTATGTTACTATTCTTTTATCATCAGGTATTTTAACAATTAAAAGTCATAGTACCGTTAACTATTTTTATTTAAAAAGGTTACTCATATTATTTTTTATATCCGACAATATTTCGTTATGGAGTCCACCAATATCTGATTATTTCGGCGCCGTTGTACGAATTGAATATTACTCGACAAGATAAAATTTCATAAAATATTTTTAACTTTTGTCAATTTAACCACTTACTGTTTCAGAAAAAATATATGAAGAAAAATTAAATTTGTATTTCATAAAAGTCGGGGTCTTACATTATTATTATTATTATTATTATTATTATTATTATTATTATTATTATTATTATTATTATTATTATTATTATTATTATTATTTAATTTCTAAATAGTTTAGAAATTAATTAATAAGAGTACTTTCATATTAGTTCCTAATTAGATTATGAGTTTAATTAAAAACCATATTCCTAAAGGTGTTAGGAGGGTTGACTATATCTATAAATAAGATGAATCTTATTATGGAGTAAGGTTACGTAGACTTCCATAAGTTTTGGGATAGTACTCACAAATTCTCTAGATCTAAGAAATTAGAAGATAGAGAAAACTAAGATTTGCCATCACCCACTTCTTAAATCCTTATTTTTCCTTGGTGAATCACCTCTAGAGGCCAAATACTTGAGTGGCTAACGTTGATCAAAAGATTCTAATCGGTGAAATTCAAGGAGAACACGAATGAATTAGAGTTGAACACGTACCTGTGGAAAGCTAATGTCTACAAGGGTATTAATAATTGTGCATAAATGTCAATCTTGGTTATGGTATTTAAAATTTTAAATTATGATATTACCATACTTCCACTGCTATTGTGTAATTTGATTGCATGTTTATGAATATTACAAACCAACAACAAGTACATTAGAGACCCAACTACCCGTTGATCTCTCTTGCCTTGGTCAAATAATCACTCTTTTTTCTCACAGATATATAAAACCAATAAACTCAACCTTTTTTTAATAAATGTTTGTTTTTGAAAAATGCTTCTTACATAAGCAGATATATAATTTCAGTGCAAATTTATAAAGTTTAATTTTTTCTTTATAAATAACAAATGCTTCTTGATTTAAGCAGACATGAATCCGGATATAAAAGTTTAAATGACGTTTATAGTGAGTGATATGCTTTTGTGTAAACAAATATAATCAATTATATTCGTGATATAAAAGTTTAAATAACTTTTATATAATGCAACAAGTATTTATGAATAAATGAATTTAAGTTCAAATATTTGTAATGTCTGATATCAAGTATAATAAATAAAATAATTTAAATAATACTTAATATAACAAATAAATTTGTTTAACTCAAATTTATATATAATTAATACATTTGATCTATGAAGTGAATACTCAAATATGACTACTTAGGATTTTGAGCACTCGTTCGGCTAATTCCCTCACTTAATATGAATATCTTCGCTATAGTCTCGGTGTCTAAGTACTGACCAAATTTATAGTTTTTACTATCTAATATTTATATAAATATTTTTGATAGACCACTTAGAACTTTGAGCGCTCGTTTGGCTAATTCCCTCATTTAAGAGGAATATCTTCGCTATAGTCTTGGTGTCTAAATACTGATCTACTTTACGATATTTATATAAATAAACTATATTAATAAAAGATCACTTAGGACTTTGAGTACTCGTTCGGCCAATTCTCTAACTTAAGATGAATATCTCCGCTATAATCTCAGTGTCTAAGTACTAACCTTTTATAAATATAAATAGATGAAATATAGATATATATAAATGTGTATAACAATTTATATATATATATATATATATATATATTAACAAGTACGATATAATTCAAATAATATAAATCAATAACTTATCTTAAATATTTTTACCAATTTTTCTCTTTGACAGATTATAAGAACTTCGAGTAGAAGAGAGCTCTTTGAAAGCTTGAGAGAGAAAATGTAGGCAAGAGATTAGCTTTTTATCTTTTTGGAATTGACAAGTAAAAATAAATGAGAAAGCCTCTTATTTATAGAATTTTGAAGTGTGGGGTAAAAAGGTAAATTTTGTAGTACATTTAAAAACCAAGGGCTATGATCTGTTGATTTAAAAATCAATGGTCATGATGTTTTATATCACACAGATTGCCTAAAAGATGTACACATTAATTTTGAAGTTTTCAGCACACGTGCTTTGGATGGAGGCAAGTATTTTAGACCCCTTTATTTATCAACTTTTTCAATTCAATGCTCATGCTTCCAATTTCAAACTTCCAGCACATGCTTTTAATGTTTTAAATTTGCTAGCAAATTTTCTGATGGTGTGTACCCGAAAAGGCATTCGGACTTAAGAAATTGTCAAAGCATTTACTCCAAGTCACATCCTTACAAAATTTACTTAAGCAATTTTCGGATAATGCCCATCAAATTTCGGATGGAATAAAATTTTGTTAATGAAATTTGATTTTTGTTTTTGGCAAGCTTATTTCAATATATACATACATATCTAGTACCGTTTAAATAATGATCTGAGTAAAGAAATATATCTTCAGCCGTTAACTAAGTTAGCGGGCAAGAGAAAAAAATAAAATAAATACAAGCTGCTAACTAAGTTAACGGGTAAAAGGTTTTTTTTTTTCTACAAGCCGCTAACATAGTTAACGGGTGAGATTTGAAAAAAAATAATTTATATACTACCCGCTAATAGTTAGCGGTTGGAGAGATTTTTATTTTATTTTTGAAAAGTAGCAACTTGCATAAAAAAAATTAATTATTCTTCCAACCCGTTAACTATATTAGCGGGTGGAGAGTTTTTTAATTTTTTTTTTTAAAGAAGCAAGTTGAACATGCATAATAAAAAAATAAAAAAAATTATACTCCAATCGTTAACTAGGTTAGCGGGTGGAGAGAATTAATTACTTTTTAACGAATCAAGTTGAACATGCATTAAAAAAATAAATAATAATAATAATAATTATTATTATATTTCAACCCGTTAACTATATTAGCGGGTGGAGAGTTATTTCAATTTTATTTTTTTAGAGAGCCAAGTTGAACATGCATAAAAAAAAAATTAATTCTCTCCACTCGCTAACATAGTTAACGGGTTAAAATATAATTTTATTTTATGCATTTTCAACTTGCTTCTTTAAAAAAAAAATTTAATTCTCTCTACCTGCTAACATAGTTAACGAATTGTAATTATTTTCTTTTCTTTTATTTTTTATTTTTTATGCAAGTTCAAGTTGGTATTTTAAAAAAAAATATTCTCTCCACCCGCTAACATAGTTAATGGGTTAGAATAACAATTTTATGCAAGTTGGTACTTTAAAAATTTTAAAAATAAAAAATTATTAATTCATTCTTCTCCTGCTAACATAGTTAACGGGGTGAAAGGTTTTTTTTTTCTACAAGCCGCTAACATAGTTAACGGGTGAGATTTGAAAAAAAAACAATTTATATACTACCCGCTAACATAGTTAGCGGTTGGAGAGATTTTTATTTTATTTTTGAAAAGTAGCAACTTGCATAAAAAAAAAAAATTATTCTTCCAACCCGTTAACTATATTAGCGGGTGGAGAGTTTTTTTAAATTTTTTTTTAAAGAAGCAAGTTGAACATGCATAATAAAAAAAAATAAAAATTATATTCCAATCGTTAACTAGGTTAGCGGGTGGAGAGAATTAATTACTTTTTAAGGAACCAAGTTGAACATGCATTAAAAAAATAAATAATAATAATAATAATTATTATTATATTCCAACCCGTTAACTATATTAGCGGGTGGAGAGTTATTTCAATTTTATTTTTTTAAAGAGCCAAGTTGAACATGCATAAAAAAAAAATTAATTCTCTCCACCCGCTAACATAGTTAACGGGTTGAAATATAATTTTATTTTATTTTATGCATTTTCAACTTGCTTCTTTAAAAAAAAAAATTAATTCTCTCTACCCGCTAACATAGTTAACGGATTGTAATTATTTTCTTTTTTTTTATTTTTTATTTTTTATGCAAGTTCAAGTTGGTATTTTAAAAAAAAATATTCTCTCCACCCGCTAACATAGTTAATGGGTTAGAATAACAATTTTATGCAAGTTGGTACTTTAAAAATTTTAAAAATAAAAAATTATTAATTCACTCTCCTCCCGCTAACATAGTTGGTTGGAAGAATAATTTTTATTTTTTATTTTATGCAAGTTGCTACTTTTAAAAATAAAAAATAAAAAAATTCTCTCCAGCCGCTAACTATGTTAGCAGGTAGTACATATTTTTTTTTTTTTTTTTCAAATCTCACCTGTTAACTATGTTAGTGGTTTGTAGAAAAATAAAATAAAATAAATTTCTTTCACCCATTAACTTAGTTAGCGACTTGTATTTATTATTTATTTTTTTTCTCCTGCCTGCTAACTTAGTTAGCGGTTGGAGATATATTTTCTCCCTCGAATCATTATTTAAACAGTACCAAATGCGTTTACAGAAATAGTAGATATAATAAGTACTTACTATGGATCATTCCTCATATATATATATATACTGAAAAAATAATAGGAGATTTCTTACCTTAGAAAATGTTGATTTATGAATAAATTTATTTAACACTTGATATTAAATTATCAACGTTAAAAAAATATTAATTTAATATGTTTTGAAAATATTTTTGATTAAAATAAATAAGATAATTAAAATACTTATAATATTAACATATAAAGAGAATTTTAATTTTAATTAATCTATTTACTAATTTATTATCATCAAAAGAAATAGACTAAAAATTAAAGATTCGTCAAATGGTTATAACTCATATTGACAGCGAAATATCATTGATTAGTGTCAATTGTGATATGAGACGATAATACGGTACAAATATATAATAAGAGAATTAATATTGAATATAAAATTAAAAGTTTTTTTTTTAATTTTAAAAAGGACAGTTGATATTTGTTAGAACGAAAATAATATTACCAAATATATAGTAAGATAATTAATATTGAATATAATATCAAAAGTTTTTTTTTTAATTTTAAAAAAGACAGTTGATATTTGTCAGAATAAAAATAATATTATCAAATGAATAAGTATATTAATTGTCGTTAGAATAATTATAAAAATATTATTAAATATATATTTATTCTCACAATAATATAAAATACTTTGTTAATATCAACAATAACAATAAAAGACAATTGATATTATTAGAGTGAAAATAATAATTTTAGAAAAATAAATATTATTTAAAATATTACATATTCTAAAATTATTATTAAATATATTTATTTTGATATTATAAATATTGTTTTTACAATATTAACAATCCAATAAAGACTGAAAATATCTCTCATTACAACCTCACGAGCCAGCTAAGCAGTTGAAATGCATGTTATCACCCGATTGTTAACTCGACACGAAACCCTGTACATGTTTATTAAACCCTCCCTCCCGGGTAATTATTCGGTGATACATGTCCACCGGTCACTTTATACTCATGTATTATATAATATTATTTGAATATTAAGTCTATATTTATATATAAAATATATGTTTAAAATTAAATTATTTATATTAATTTAATATTATTTTAAACTATTTTATTTTATAATAAAAATTATTAATCTTTAATATTACACTATTAATTTAATTGAGTTATTTAATATATTTTAAAATAAAATAGATTATTAATTCCATATTTTTATAAAATTATATAATTTTTATAAATAATTTTAAAAATAATAAAAAAATAGTCTATAAAATTATTTAAAATACTATTAATCTTTTATCAAAAAATAAAATAATTTAAAATAATATTAAATTAATATAAATAATTTTATTTTAAAGTGAAATAATATATTTTAAATATTTATATGACACCATACAAATGCGCGACTGGTGCCTCGGAAGTCGAACCATCTGTAATCATTTTTCCTCCCACTGATACCACTTGATTCTTTCCTTTCAGTTCATTTACTGCTAACCACCCCCCTCCTCCTCCGCCTCCTCCTTTACAATTTAGCTACTTTCTCTCTCCTAGGGTTTCCACTTTAGCGAAGGTTTAGTGAGCGAAAGTGATTATATATGTAGAGAGGAGATGAAGATTCAGTGCAGCGTGTGTGAGGCGGCGGAGGCGAATGTATTGTGCTGTGCAGATGAGGCAGCGTTGTGTTATGCTTGTGACGAGAAGGTTCATGCGGCGAATAAGCTCGCAAGCAAGCACCAGAGGGTTTCTCTCTCTAATTCCTCGTATTCTATGCCCAAGTGTGATATATGTCGGGTACATTTTATGATTACAATCATCCACTTTCAGCTCAATTTGTTGGTTATTTATGTTAATTGATTGAATTTTGTGTATATTGATTTAGTTGATCGATGTAGCAAGAGATATTAATATTTTCCTAAGTAAGATTTGTTGTGCTTTTTAATTAGTAGACAGGGTGAGGGAGTAGAGCTTATAAAAAGTTAATAGTAATCTAGCTTTCTGAATGTTTTACCAAATAATAAGTTGTTTTGTTACTTTTGCTCCACATTTGACTACTAATAGGTTGTGTTTGTACTGACTTATAAGATATTCAGAATAAAACACAACGAGATAATTATCATATCTTCCGTATTTTTTTTTAAGCAAAACACTTTTAACCCAAAACTCCACTTTTCAATTCTTTACATTACGTCAACCAGTTTAAATTGGAAAGGATTTAAGGGTTAGAGGTATCTATAATCTGCTAGTGTTTGTACTTTCGGATGTCTCATGGGGAAAATAAATCAAATTGATCCTTGATAATTATTGAAACTGGCTTTGAGTTCTCTCCCCCTACTTGTTGAAGTTTGAGCTGCACTGGTCCAAACGGTACTAGTAATTACAGGAATTTCACCTTTTCCTATTTGTGATGATTGTGAATATCATCATGTTTATTCTTCACAGGAATGCAGATTACTTGAGCTGAGAATTTTGTGTGTGCTTTTCTTGGTGACAGGAAACTAGATACCAATATTAATTATTTTCATAGAATTGACCTGGTTTTGGCTCTTTTCATGAGTAGGTAGTGAACTAGAACATTGTCAGCTAGCTATACCATCAGACCCTATGTCGAGCGTCAAGCACCTCTACAAATCCTAGTCTCGGTGATTTTGTATGTATCCTATAGCCTCTACATTCTGCTTCTGGCCACATCAAGCATTGAGCAGAAGATGCATGCCTAAAATTGGTCCCCTTGTAGAGGTGATGTTCCCTTGGGAGGGTCCAAGGGAAAAAATGGATAAGCTATTCTTCCTTTGTTGTCACATCTGAATGTTCTGTCCACACGGCTGGTCAATTTTTTTTTATATTTTTGTATCGGCATGAACTTCTTTCTGTGGGTTTCTTTCTGTCCTTTTTATTTTCTTCTTTGTTTGTTCATTTGCTTGCTTTTAGTCCTGGGTTCCAAGTGATATTTATTTTCCCCTTTTAATGTCTTCTAATATTCTTCTCACTATTTATTTGTCTCTCGACTTACGTCTTATTTTTTGTCACACCTACTTATCCCAATAAAAGTGAAAAGAGAACATATTTTTTACCCAATCACCATTTTAAGCTGATCTTGGAATTTTACTTCCCCCTCTGAACACCTTCTATTGTTTTTGTTACTGTAAAGTGATTAAGTAAAGTAAGCCTAATATTGTGAGTTCTTCACTCCTTTCTTACTCGCCCTTTAGGTTATACGCAAATAAATAATTTATTTTCTTTTTTTACTCATTATATAATTCGCTTGTGTTGAAATTTTTGTGAAATTATAATCTTCTTCATGGTGATTGAAATTTGCTACATCTTACAGGAAACATTTGGTTTTTTCTTTTGTCTGGAGGATCGTGCTTTGCTCTGCAGGAAATGTGATGTTGCCATACACTCTGTCAATACCTATGTTTCAGCTCACCAAAGGTTTCTACTGACTGGAGTGAAAGTGGGGCTTGAAACTGCTGAACACAGTTCACACTCTTCCTCGGGTAAGTCTCTACCCACCAAGAAAGTCCTAGACACAGAATCACGTGTTTTCTCTCGAAAGGATGTCCAAATGTTGATAGCTGGTCAACAGAACAAAGGATTACCTGTCCAAGTTGCTGGGGTTGGTGATTTTGTTCGAACTAAGTTGCTTTTTGCTGGAGGTTCTGCATCTGGAAGTATTCAACAATGGCAACTTGATCCACCCTCTTCCGTAGGTAAGTCACAATCCACTGAGAAAGTTCGGGAAACAGAATCACGTCCTTTGTCTAAAAAGGTTGCTCAAATGTCGTTGGCTGGTCAACATAGCAAAGGATTACCTGTCCAGGATGCGGGAGTTTATGATTTTGCGCCAAGTAAGTTGCCTTTTGCTGGAGGTTCTGCATCTGAAAGTATTCAACAATGGCAATTGGATGAAATTTTTGGACTACCAGATCTCGATCAAAACAATAGCTATCTGGATAATGTCTCATCCAAGGTAATGCCTTAATTTGTTGATTTTGTTCCCTACTTGATCTTGTATTTATTTACTATCTTAAGATATTGCCTCAATCTTTGGACGTTTATTTTTATTTTTTGTTTGTGTGGAGGGAGATAATTGAGGGGGTTGGGTAACTTGGGTTTGGCAAAAAAGTTGTTCATCAAGGGCGATTGTATCATAAAAAGTTGTTCATCAAGGTCTAAGCATTAATGTGTCATAAAAGAGTGTTTGCTGTACATCTCAGGCTCCATGTTGCAAACTATTTGCATTTTCCAAATTCAGCATGGAGGAGGTGCAACATGTGAAGAGAAATGCTAAGTGCACCTAAATTCTGCACCTGTTGATGTGCTAAAGGATTAAAATTCATTAAGTCAAGTATCATTATTTTGCAACTTAAATAAGGATACGATGTTACCACATCAACATGTGCAAGAATTAGGTGTATGTAGCATTTCTCTTGGGTAAAAGAATCTTAATTGTCCTGAAATGGGTGTAGGAAGGATGCTTACAGTCACATGCCTGGCTTTAACATTATCTTCCCTGCTCCATGTGGGTAGATCTCTTTTATAACTAGTAATTTTTATTAAACATGACGTTAATCATATTTAGCTCACAAAGGATGGCTTGCAGTCTTCCTTTGGCGCGAAGTGCGAGATTCAACTTTTGAGGAGAGAGCGACTGAATGAATTGCCAATTGATTTCTGAGTTTTTTTTTTTAATTTTATGCAACTGGTGCCTGAGTATTTAAATATTGTGTTTAAGAATTTCTGTTAAAAAAGTTAAGCTACTTTTAAACATTATTCTACCACTCCCTTTCCAGCTATGTTAAACCCCTGAGAAGGATTGTTTAGACTTCTCTGGAGTTGTTCACTTTACTTCACTCCCTTTCTAGCTATGTTAAAGCCCTGAGAGGGATTGTTAAGACTACTCTGGAGGAGTTCACCTTACCAGTGGTTATGTTGTGAGAGAAGTTGAGAGTACAAAAGTTCTCCTTGCGTTTCACGGTTTCCAGTGATTCTGTTATTCTTCATACGTTTTCTGGATTTTTCACTTCTTGCCAGGCTAAAAATTGTAATTTAATTATGATTCATGCCTAAATGGAATTGAATTCAGCTGTATGAGTAAACTGCAACTGCTGATAAATCGTGAACTACACTGAGGTTAGGTTGGACCGTGTTTGGAGTTGCTTTCTAAACAGCTGCATTAAGATATGAAATGCAATATCATTCTTTTTGTCAGGTTTTTGGTTATGGTGGTATTTCAGTTATTGTCAACTCTCTTGACAATAACCATGAGGCTAACTTTGTATTTCATTTCCCTTGTCATGATCCTATCAGGCTGATAGCGGCAAGCTTGGAGATTCAGACTACTCACCAATATTAAGAGCCCCTGAAATTGCGCTGGATGGTGATGAGTGCTTGGGTCAAGTTCCAGAAGCAGCCTGGGCAGTGCCAGATATCCCATCCCCACCGACAAACTCAGGACTTGACTGGCCAAAAAGTTATCAGCATCAGATGGAGACTGCACCAGCTTTTGTTCCTGATTTATGCTGCTCACCCATGCAGAATCCTCGTCCTTATCAATCAAATGGCTCCAGCGTCAAACGAAAGAAGACAATTCTAGTCTGTCCTCCATGACTTTCCTTCTTTGGGCCAGGTTTTGAAGCCCAACTCAATGGCAACCACTAGAGGTTCATTCTCTTGGGTCACTTAGCCATCAACCCAATGGCTATTTATAGGGGTTCCGTGGGTGATATCTCAAATGACTCCGAGTTTAACCTTGCGGCGCCACCAAGATTCAGAGGGAGTGGATAGTTTGGAACTTGACCCTTGGCCAAAGGTTGGTTCTTATAGAGCCTAGATGCTCTGTCTTACCGTAGTTTCCTTTAATCTACACGTATTATCAAATGAGAATAAATGGTCGGAGATAATTATCATTTTAGACCATAGAAAAAAACATTGTTATGTAGGATAGGAATCATCTCGATTTGTTCAGTTTGTTGATTGCAGTCGTATGTAAAAATTTCAAGTTCCATATAACTGGTTCTCTGATATATTCTATGATGTTTTTTGTAGTTAGATTAAATATGATAAATGACAAATTAAGGTTCTGGGTTTTCCCGTCCGAGCTTTGAACCAACAAGTTCTGGAATTAGTGATGATGGAATCTCAGTTCTGATTTAGCAATTTGATTATCGAAGCCTCAAAAGCAGTAGGCTTTTGTAAGTTGCGAAAGGTAATTTGATCCTCCAAGCCTAGTTGAATGGCACAAATTATCTCTCTCTATATATATTTTATTCGGAAAAAGTATTTTTAATTTGAAAATACAGAACGAATTTAATTATGCAGGTAAGATGGAGGTCAAGTGCTTGGAAAATAAGTAGTGGTCTAGTTAACTTTTCAAATGGGTTGGTTCGTGTCTTGTGGTCGACCATCAAATGTATATATATTTATATATTTGGTAGCTTTTTAAGAAATTTCCAAACCAACCGGGAGATCTTTTTATGCACCAGTCCTGAAACAAGTAATATATTAATCTTATATGTGTTTGCAATAAATGCAGAACAAGACTCCTCTCAAGATGACTTCTCAGATGAGAGAGAATTTTATTATGAGATTGAACAAGTCAAATTATCACCAATCTCCTCCACACCATCCGTGCCATTGAGCCAAATACTCTCTAAATAATATCCCAGACCTATTATTTAAGGTAATAACATTTCCAATATCCGAGTATTTATATAATATTTTTTTAAACGCACCTAACTAAATAACATTTGCACTGCAGTTGCCGTTCACTCTTACGAGAAAGTTCCAACAGCGGGCAAATTGAATTAAATTAATTAACATTAAATTAACTTACATTTGCACTGCAATTCACTCATATTTTCTTGGAACGTACATTTAGTCAATATATCTATGTGTGTGTGTGTGTGTGTGTATATATATATATATATATAATCTTTCTTTCTCTCATGCACAAGTAGTGAGATCTTCTCTTTGGCATTTTTCCATTTCTTTGTTTGGTACGAAAGTAGGTAGCTAGACAAGTGTATGGAAATGGCAAAATCACCAGAAACGGAACACCCTGTTAAGGCATTTGGATGGGCTGCTAGAGACACTTCCGGTGTTCTTTCTCCTTTCAATTTTTCCATTAGGTATATTTTTCTCTTATTTTTTATTTCTCTTGGACTGACTTTTGTATCCTGTTTAGTAATCACAACAACATATAGCCTTAAAAACACCTTTGAACTCGTACCTTTCATAAATTTTGAAAGTAAATCTTGATATTTAATGTTTAAGATAGTGAACCTTAAATTTTTTGGACACTAAATAACGATCGTGAAACTTACATAAGAGTGAAGATAACATGTGAGTTGTGTTAGTTGCATTTGGGTTCAACAAGGCCTTTGTTATGGATTCACCGGCTCCCCAACAGTACCAATTTCATGAAAAGCCACATCAATTTTCAAAATGGTTTTTAAACTCTCTCTCTCTCTCTCTCTCTCTCTCTCTCTCTCTCTCTCTCTCTATATATATATATATATATATATATATATATATATGCGTGCGCCTCTGTCTATGGAGCGATATAATAATCAACCTATCCTATACCATCTATTTTTTCAATATTTAAAACTCCATATCCAATTAATTATGAATCAATGAAACATGCTAATATCTATCTATTTGTCTATACATATATTGTGGTAAGTCGTTAGTGATAAAGATGGGTTGTTGCTTGCATGTGCAGGGAAACGGGGGAGGAAGATGTTAGGCTCAAAGTGTTGTATTGTGGAATCTGTCACTCCGATCTTCACAACATCAAGAATGACTGGGGAAGCTCCAATTATCCCCTGGTCCCTGGGTATGTTAATTATTACAACTACATCCATCCATCCATAAAAAAAATTCTAATTTTGACTTTCTAAGATCAATAGCAAAAATTTACAATTTTAATTTGCTTCATGTAAATTTTACATTAATAACAAATGTAGTAAAAAAAAACAAAATCAAATAGATTCATGTCAATTTTAGATTTTAAAATTTTGCAAATTTACTTTAAAAAGTGGATGAGACTTTTTCCAGAAAGTCGGAGTATATCATTTCTCTCTTTCTTTGAAAATGAAACTGACATTTTGATTTTATATGGTATTTTGATTATATATACAGTTGAGTTAGTGTTTGCTGAATTTAAATCTGCTATCTCATTCACTACCTTATCTATTGTTTTATTATATATAGTGTTCTCCGCGTAATCTTTAATACAAAGTTACTGTTGGGGAATACCTAAAGATTTAGTGACATGATAGAGTAGATGAGACGAACAACCTGACAGCATAATCAAACTCTTTCTTTGTTGCCTCTCCGAATTTTAGCTTATCGCAATGCTATAATAACGATTATTGATTTATCGGATTATACAAGGATCTGCAAAACTACATTGATTAATAATGCAGGCATGAAATTGTGGGTGTTGTATCTGAGGTTGGTAGCAAGGTGACAAAGGTCAAAATTGGAGACAACGTCGGCGTAGGATGCCTGGTTGGATCATGTCACTCCTGCAATAACTGCGCCAACGATCTCGAAAATTACTGTCCCAAAATGCTGTTCACTTACAATTCCATCTACTATGATGGAACCATGACTTATGGAGGTTACTCTGACAGCTTGGTTTGCAATGAACATTTCATTGTCCGGTGGCCGGAAAATTTGCCTCTTGATAGTGGTGTTCCTCTTCTTTGTGCTGGGATCACAACTTATAGCCCCCTCAAATATTTTGGCCTTGACAAGCCTGGCTTGCATTTGGGCGTGGTTGGTCTAGGTGGGTTAGGCCATATAGCCGTCAAGTTTGCCAAGGCCTTTGGGGCTAAGGTGACAGTGATTAGTACATCCCCAAATAAGAAACAGGAAGCTCTTGAACATCTTAACGCTGATTCTTTCTTGGTTAGCCGTGATCCAGAGCAGATGCAGGTATGAATAATTCTACTTGCACAAAATATTGCGCACACAAATAATAGGACCCATATAATGCATGTCAATAAAATGTGTAAAAAATCTAAATGGTAGGTCTAATTTCTTACTCTCTTTTTTTTATATTGTTTATTCACAACCTTTTCTGTATAGTTCGTGCACATAAAACTACTTTGCATGTATATATCCATTTTTTTCATAATACTTCATTTGTCCCTCAATTAGAGTGCCATTTTTCAAATTCTTATCGCCAGGTTTACCACAACGGTTTCATTATCTTTCAGAGTTCTTGATTAGCTTGTCCTAATTCTTGCTGTTGCATAACGAACATGTAGGCTGCTTCAGGCACTATGGATGGTATTATTGATACAGTTTCTGCTGATCATTCTCTACTACCACTGCTTGACTTATTGAAGTCTCACGGACGTCTAGTCCTGGTTGGCGCGCCAAGCAAGCCGCTTGAGCTACCTCCCTTTCCTTTGCTTATGGGTAAGCTTAAAGTTATTATGACATTATTATTGAGTTGTGTTATATATGCCAAGTCGAATATATATGCTGAATGGCCGTATATGTTGACTAGTTACAGATGATACGATAATGTTAATTTTTATGGACATTTATTATCTGTGTCTAGTTAGCATACAGTCGATTTGACATAAGAACCAATTCATGTTATTATTTGTTCCCTTAAAGAATGAAAAAGTTAAAGGGAAAAGCTTTATGGCATTTAGTTTGTAAATTAAGTTCCGACAAAAAATTCATTCTTTTTATTTTATTTTAACAACTTAAAGTTTGAATTAAATTGTTATCTACTATATGTGTGGCAGGGAGAAAGATGGTGGCAGGCAGTCTAATTGGGGGGATGAAGGAGACGCAAGAAATGATTGAATTTGCAGCAAAGCACAATATAACAGCAGATGTTGAGATCATTCCAATGGATTATGTGAACACTGCTATGAGTCGTCTTGCCAAAGCTGATGTTCGATATCGGTTTGTCATCGACATTGGGAAGACATTGAAGGCTGACGCCTAGTTAATTTAAGCTCATCTCTAGCAGCATATATACAAACAAACGGTTGGTAGCTATTAAAGAGAATTTAGTAGCCTGCCTGCTTCTATATGAAGTGGTATTATCAAACACAGTTTCATGTGCGTTAATTTTGGGTAGACTACAAATTTGTGATGATATGTTTGTAGTTGGAGTTGGTTTGTTTTTGTTATTCACTTGCAGTTAGTTGGCAACAGTTTATTTTTCCTAATTAATAAAATAAAAAATGACCTGCATGATGTAGTTTGATTCATAATCTATTGTTACAAATATTACTCCATTTAATACATCTCGTTTTGCATAAAATATTTCAACAATCAAATTTTTTTTTAATTACTGTTTTTCTAGGGTTTATGCTCAGAAAACAATGTGCTCTTTCCTCTACTGTTTTTTTTTACCCTCTTTTCTCTTACTTTTTACTTAATTTTTCAGCATAACTTGAAATAAGCTTGCAACATTTATTGATGTCGTCACTAAATATACAGATACCTCCCTCTATATTCCATCTAAAGATAACGAAAGAAGAGGGGAAAAAAGTACATGCCTTGTGAGACTTTAATTTAACCCTAACACTCGAAAGGCTCCCGATTTCGGACCTCTGACACTAGATATTAAAGAATTTTTTTTTTAAAAAAAAATTGACCGTTAAAATATGTTAAGGACTGTGAGAGATGAACTAGGTTGATAACTAACACACACTAGTTAGGAGCAGTAGATAGTGAGAGATGAACTAGGTCCGTGCATGACTAAGTGCATATTCGGGATGTACTTATAAGTTCGTCAAACCAACTTATACGTACTTAAGTAAAAAAAACTGTTCATAATCAAAAAATTTTTACTTATAAGTTTAAAAAAAGTCAAAAAAAAGAAGAATAAGTACTTATTGCTTAAAAACATGACTTATAAGTCATTTTTTTAAAGTTGATCAACAATTTTGAAATGACAGAAATTCCCTATTTTATTTTTCTAATGTTCTTTTTATTGAAGGGCATTTTAGTAATCTTTAAATTATATTTTAACTTATAAGTCAATATTAGCCGAACACATCCACAACTATTAATTATAATTTTCGACTTATAAATAAAAGTGATGCCGAACACTTTTACTTATAAATCTACTTAAATTTTAACTTTAAGTCAACAAAAAAAAAGTCATTTTCTAACGGACCCTAATACACTAGCTATAAACAATTAAACATGAAGGGGATCATATAAGAGTATTCCATGTCTGAAATTCGTTTAGCTTTATGGACTCCTATGTTTTGAACTTTGTGCTTAAATTTGAAAAGGCCAACCTCATTCGGCAACGACTTATTATAAAATAATTTAAAGTTAAAATTTAAGTATATTTATAAGTCATTTTAAGTAGTGACTTATAAGTAAAAGTGTTAGGTACCACTTGACTTATAAGTCAAAAATTAAGTTCAAATAAATTGTGAAGGTGTTCAGCTGATAATAACTTATAAGTTAAAATAAAATATAAAGATTACTAGAAATGACATTAATAAGAAGATATACTAATTCAATATCATATCATAACTAAAAAATAATCACCTGAAATTTTTAAATGCTGGTAGATATACTGAACCTCTATTCTTAATTGTTCTTGAAAATGTTGTAGATCTTAAGCTACAATCACTTGAGTATTCATGTTAATAAAAGTAATAAAGGATATAATAGAAAAGAAAATTCTTAGTGAACACTTGAATGTTGAAAACCTAGAAATAAAGAATGTAAAAGGCAATTAGAAGCCCTTGCATCTACATTCATACTATAAACATTAAAATCTCTTCAAGAAATATAATCTTAATAGTTCAATCTAAAAAGACAAGTTTTACAAATTTAATAAAATATCTCATTACAACATAATATAAAATATCTCACTACAACAACATATAAAATATTCAGATGAAACAAAAAAGTAAGCTAGGAGGTTGGCATCTTAGAGTTCTTCATGTCCATAAGTGACTTGATCAATGATAGGCGTGACTTAATATTTGGTTGAGCTGCCAATAGTTCTCTTACATCTTTGCAAATAGCAGCAAGAGATCAATAACTAACTCCATTCCTGTGAAATGTCACACATTCTGAAATTTCATAAGATTCAGTCTTTTGTAACACTAATCTCATATCATTTAACAAATTATAGATCTTCGGGACTTGAGTATGCAACCTCCCACCAGCTACAAACTTGTGAATTTTCCCATTAACTTCAATTGAACTACAACCTGATTGTTTCTCTATGTGTTTCTTTTTCACCGAGATCTTTTCCTGCATTACTTTCTCATATTGACCCATAGCTGCATAAGCATTAGACTTAAGTATATAACCATTGGCCTTATTCAAATCCAACTACATCAGATTCTTTGTTGCCCATTTTGACATTTCAATGTTTCTTCCATTTCTTCTGGAAGCAGAAAGAAAAGATCACCATATAATTACATCTGGGCTCATAGGCATACTTTTTATAAGCTCTCTTGCTTCTTCAATGAGTTGTGCCTGGCCTAGTACATCAACCATGCAACTGTAGTGCTTAATTGATGGATACATGTTATTTAGAAAAATAATAAAGGGTAAAGTTATCATTACATCAACCATGTAACTGTAGTGCTTAATTGATGGATACATGTTATTTAGAAAAATAATAAAGGGTAAAGTTATCATTACATTTGGTCAAATTAATTTATTAAAAATAACTTATAAGTTATTTTGTTAGAAGTCAAATTTTTTTACTTCAAAAAAATAACTTATAAGTACAAAAATAAGTTTGAAAAAAGTCACTTCCAAAAACACTAAAATAGTAAAATAGAACTTATAAGTTCCCAGGCCAGTCCTTTTTTCTTCACAAACTGACATTAGAAAATTTATGATCATTTGATCTTAAAGATGGATGGATCACTTTCTATTGATAGACTTGAGAAAAAAATTTGTTACAATCTTTATGTATAACAAACAAATACACCCAATACACATCACAAATCTTCCAGAGCTTTACTATGTACACTTACCTTTGCAATGATCAACACACTTATCTTTGTAAAAAATGGCGGGACCCACCACTTACATGGTGGGTCCCACCATTTTTTACAAAGGTCATTGTACGAATCATTACAAAATATCATTACTCATATCTTTTTTCAATCTTCCATATGCTCAAACATCAATTTTCTCTTCATCATCATCATCAACACTACCGTGACCAGGGACGAAGCCACACCCATGATTGTCTAAATTTTCGTTTTGTTTTATAATATATTAGGGATTATTCGTGCCTGAAGGCACGGTGCAACTAATATAACAGTTGAGTATTGTATCTAATATTTCTAGATTAAAAAATCTAAAACTGTTGTAAAATCCAACCATTAATATAAAAATATTAATACTCAATTCAGTTATAGTTTATTTTTGAGGCAAACAGTAGTATGCTACTCATTCCCAACTTAAAATTAGTTCTTGACAGGTTTGAGCAATTAATTGAGTGACGATAGCAGACTCAAATTTATGTAAGGCTTTTGAATATATACCCAAAAGTATAAAATGAGCCCTCTAAGTCCAAACAAAAAAGTATTGTCATAACACCAACTAAATCGCATCACCATAACATTTTTTCCTATATATTTTTTCTTAAAATTGGACAGAAAATTCTCATACCATGAGTCAGTGCCTACTATAATAGTTGCTCACGATATAACCCGCAAAACACCAAAGAGATGACACGTAATAACATACAAATTTTAAAAATACTGTATTACCTAAAGACTCTTTGCAACCTAAAATAACATACAAATCAATTAAAATAAATCTGAACCGTCCTTGTAATTTTTTGCCCAAATCATTTTACATGTGGAAACATAACGACCGCAATATTCGAAAAACAGAAAAATGACGTTAATGCTAAAAAGGTGACCCGTGTTGTTACTTGTGATTTTATTTATTTATAATAATAATAATAATAATAATAATAATAATAATAACAACAACAACAACAAGAACAATAATAATAATAGTAATCATATATTATTATTATTATTGTTATTATTATTATTATTATTATTATTATTATTATTATTATGTAGTGGTGAATTTGATTTGGGCGAAAAATGTGAGTCGATAAAATTTTGAAAAAAGGATGTTGAATTGGGGGGGGGGGGGGGAATGAGTGATAGATTAGTGACCGTCGGATGTTAAAGCTGTGACGCCCCCAAATCTGAGCCCACACAGCCCAAACTTGAGTCGTCAAAAGACTACAACAAAATTATTACAACAAAGCACAACGTACAACAATATAGTGTATAATAATACACAACTAAGTCTTCACTATTATTGCCACACTATTTTACAAAACGTGAAGACTATGATAACTATTCCTCGGACCCTCACTCCATTCCCCGGCTAGACACTGTTATGTTTTCATCTCCTGTTGAAAAATAATGAAACAAAAGAAAGGGTGAGCTCAAATAGCCCAGTAAGAAATATCATGACTAAGATAATGACGAATAAATTATCATTAGCCTTCAACAGTTGAGTTCTTGATAGAATACAATAGACTACAAGGTTTATATCAAAAACTGCAGTTAAATTCTTAAACAATGTTTAGATCAATAATAGCAGCGGAATGAGCAATCTATTAGAAGAATAATGCAGACTATAATGTCCACTCGCTTCTCTTTTTCGTAAAAACATCATCAACTTTTATCATCTGAAATACCATTAGTCATGATAATATAAATTCACAGTTCCTGATCATAATCATGCAAATCAACAGTTCATCTTTGCACTACGGGCCAAAGATATTTAATTTAGCACCAGCGGTCATGATTATACCAGATTCAGCCTTTGGTGATAATCATACCAAACAACAGTTCATCTATGCACTACGGGCCAAAGAGAACTTTCACCACGTGCCATAAAAGACACCGAACAGATGTATCGCCTTTAACATATTATATCGCCTTTAACCTATCATCTGTTCAACAAATATATCACATCTGTGCCCCCGGCCACATATATTCACAACAGCTTGATTTTTTGATGATTAGAATGATATAAATGATGAACAGAAGAAATAGGATAACAATAAGTATCGGAAGTTTACTTTGTACAGATTCAAATAATGTCGAAATTGTCAACATGATGTGGAGTGAAATTTAAAAATGATATTCAAGATCCACAGTTCAGAATAACGGTTACAATTCAATAGAAAGGTTCACGTAAATAGGAATGTTCAGTTGAAATAATGAAGTTCAACTATTATGGAACATATAATATTTTCAGGAATTATAGAAGCAATAGTTCCATAATAAATTTCGATTTAGGAGTATGAAAGAAAATAATATCCCTTACCGTAGCAGGTTTGATTAACAAAAGGTGAAGTAAATTAATACAAAGGGTTATTCACCAAAAGGCGGCAATCCACTCCGTAAGGTTATTCCCACAATTTAATAGAATTTGAGTACAAAGAGTTATTCACCAAACAGGCGGCAATCCGCTCCGTAAGGTTATTCTCAGAGATTAATAATGAATGAATACGAAAGGTTATTCACCAACAGGCGGCAATCCGCTCCGTAAGGTTATTCCCACAATTTAATACATGGAAATAAAAGGCACGTCTTATGAGTAAGGAAGAAACAATATTATTATCGAGAATCAAATAATGATAATCCCTTACCATAGTACGTTTGAATAATGGAAGATGAAAAAGATGGTATCCCTTACCTCAACACGTGACTGGATATTGATTTAAATGAGGTTGATTAACTTGAACAGTACACGTATACTTATAGATCTTCACAAATACTCAAGATGACTTAAGCACACTTAGAGAGAACTTTCACAAGAAGTATTTAGAGAGAGAAAGAAAGAACAAGTAAGGAAGTTTATGAAAAATCCTTAAGTTAAGGCTTCTATTTATAGCCAAAAATCTTATCATTCATTTAATCTAAACCATTCATTTAAAGATCATCTTTTAATCTACACCATCCATTTCAAATATTATATTATCTTTAATCTACACCATTCATTTCATATCACCTAATAATCACCTAACTTTATATTATAAACAAATCAATTTAATTATTCAACAATAATTCACACTTTAATCTACACCATTCATTTCATATCACCTAACTTTATATTATAAACAAATCAATTCAATTATTCCACAATAATTCACACTTTAATCTACACCATTCATTTCATATCACCTAATAATCACCTAACTTTATATTATAAACAAATAACTTTATCAATTCAATTATTATGACTAATTGTTATAAATACAGTATAGTTAGCTCTTAGATATCAAGTCAATAAATTAATGAAATACAACTGTTTAAATAACATCATAATAGAGATAACAATAATGTAAAATAAAGCATACGTTACTGTGTAATGACAATTATTGATTCAATAATGTGAATTACTGTGCATATGTTACTGTGACAATTATTAGGTTCAATAATTTTAAAAACAGTGCAACAACAATTATTGACTCAATGATATAAAATACAGTGTAATGACAATTATTAAATCAATAATGCAAAATACTGTGTAACAACAATTATTGAATTGATAATATAAAATATTATGCAGTGACAATTATCGATGAAATGATGCGTAACAGTTACGGTGTCAATTATCAGACCAATAATATGAGACACTATGTAATACCGTGTGTTACTGTAGAGTACCGAGTGCTACAGAAAATACCAATAACTACCGTATGCTACTATTCTTTTATCACCGGTATTTTAACAGTTCCGTTGACTATTTTTATTTAAAAAGGTTATTTCTGTCGTTTTCTATATCCGACAAATATTCCGTTGTGGGGTCCACCAATAATTTGTTATTTCGGCGCCGTCGGACCAAACGAATATTCCCCGACCAAACGAATATTCCCCGACAAAGCGAATATTGTCCGACAAAGCGAATATTGTCCGACAAAATAAAATTTGCACATAACATCCTTAACTTTTAACTTTATCGATTTAACCACTTACTGTTTCAAAAAAATATATATATGAAGAAAAATTAAATTTTGTATTTCATAAAATTCGGGGTCTTACAAAAGCCCCAAATGATTTTAGACTGTTGGATGTTGAAACCTAAATTGATTTGAGACCGTTGGATATTGAAGCCTTGGGATTTGAGCTGCTCTGTTTTATATTATAGATAGCAAAATTTGAAAATTTTAAATTTTATTTATAAATTGATTCCACTGAAATTTTGTAAAATTTATAATATACGAGATCAAATTAAAAATTTATAACTTTCTCACTTAAATCTCAATCTCATATCATTCATACCTCCTCTATATATATATATATATATATATATATATATATATATATATATTCATAAAATCTTCTTAAACTAATTAATAATCTATTATTTTTTGAAAGAATTAATTATTTATAAATAATTTGTCTTTATAAAAGTCTATTAGGGGTCATAGGTGTATATATACATGCATATAAATATATATAAAGTTAAGAATTATTATATTATCATTGTAATGAAATATATGTTTTATATATGTAAGTCGAAATTATAAAATTATTCAAAAAAATTGGTTGCGCCCCCGAACCCCACTAAATTATTTATAATCTCGTAATAATTTTGACCCCACTAAATTTAATATCTGGCTTCGTCAGTGCTACCGTCACTCTTACTTCCGAGAAATTATTCCATAGTCTAGGAGCATGATGAACAGTATGATTCTCCTCTCACATATCTGTGAGTCCGACGTGGGGTCTTTCGTGTTGGGGTTCACAGATACGTGAGAGGAAGGATATATTGTTCATCATGCTGGATACATTTAATAATTTTTCCTTACTTCCTGTCTTGGCTTACTTTAAGATAAGCTGCAACAAATTTTCATAAATTCCAATTGTTGACTCCAAATTATCAATAGCCCTACCCTTGTCCTGCATTACCATATTTAGCCTCTGTTCCATCTTTACCACCTCCGCTATCGGCCTCCGCAGCTCTCTACTGGAAAAACCCACAACCCCATCCAAACTCTGTCGCACCGCTGCCGTCCATTTTCCCCAGAAAATGCCCAAATTCATCAAATCCATTGGCCACCACAAGCCCATTAATACTTTTCATTTCTTCCCCTACAACATTAACCACTCGTCCCGTTTCTACATCCCAAATCCAAACGTCACAGTCTTCCGATGCAGTCACCAAATTTCTCCCCTCATTTACCAATCCAATTCATAATTGCTCCGTTGTGTTTTTCTCTTAATCACGAAATTTTTCGCCTCTGTTTCATATCCTGTCTTGTATCTACCTTAAGTGCTCCTTTATATACCAATCCATCGGATCCTGCAGCATAAAATTCGGACTTTGAAAAGTCCATTACAAATCCCCAAATCGTACACGAAAATGATATGGATCGAAGGGGTGTTCTGAGCATAAGGCTTCATATTTTACATGTGCAGTCCAAAGAACAAGAAATTATATTATAATTTGCTCCTCCAAATCTAGAAGTAATTGCAGTTATAGCCCCTTGATGGCCTATAAAACGGCGCAATATCGAGTCTTTATTGAATTTAGCAGCCACAAGCTCATAAACAGGAATGATAGCTATAGTTCCATCATCACTTCCTGAAATCAAAAGCCATTTGTCGTCACTAATTTCGAGGCAAGATACGGATTTATTATGTGCAGCAAATGATTGTACTATATCCCCTGAAGGAAATGACATTGTGTGGATTTGACCGGAAAGCCCGCCAGTAAAAAGTTACAACCCGTCAGGCGTGGTGGCTAATGATGCCACGGGTTTTGGGACAGAAAGGTTATAGATTGTCGCATTGGACCACCAGTTATAGAGGTGAATTGAGCTTGTACCGGTATCTGATGATACGTGGGAGGCCGCGACGAATTTTTTGCCTGGAAAGATGAGGCCTTCTCGGGGGGATCGGCTTCCAGTGAAGCGGGCCACGACGCCGGAGGAGGGGTTTTAGGCTGTAATGAGGCCATCAGGGGAGCTGGTGAGGATTATTTCCTGAGAAGTTGATGCCATTTTTAGGAAAAAAGGTAATACAAAAGTTGTGGTTTGAGGACGAGAAGGGTCCAGGGGTGAGGAATATATAAGCATCGAAAACCTTATATAGCATTATAACCAAATTAGGCAGTTTGCTAATATAGGTTTGTTTTCAAGTGTGTAACTTGATTATAGGGTGGTTGATTTATATGAACTTGGTAAATATTTTGTATAACAAGTGGCTAATAGCAGAGTAGGGGAATGTTAGTATCATTAATTTATGTGGCAAAACTTTTTTTTTTTACTGAAAAAGTTGTAGTAATATATAGTTGTTATATCAAAATCCACACAATTAAACATCTAAAGGCTCGAACTAGATTGTAAGGAAAAAATTATTGAAAAATAATTTTAGCAATAGGAGAACTTTTACATAAGCATCAAGTCATCGTTATATTCAAAGAGGAATATATATGTACGTGTGCGCGCACGCGTCATTCCAAAAGAATGAAATCTGCAAGTTGCATCTTAACAAAGCATTAAATCATTATGACATCATGGGATTAGATTCAAATGCAAGCATCTGACCTGATAAACCTAAAATAACCATCCAATAGTGTCGTGACACGTGCACACTTCCACCGAGGGCAACATGGACATTCACTCCTCCACCAAGGAGGGCATGATAAGATTTGACCCTTCTCAAGGACAATTTGGACATCTCTACTCTGACTTGGAGGGCATTATAGGAGTTTCCCTTTCCAAAGGCGGTCTCTTCGCTAACAATATACCCCTATAATCTCCCTCTATTTCCAAGATAAGTTCCCTCATTTGCCATACTTGCAGAGCCTCCAAAGCTTAAACCATTATTCTAGACACTTAAGAGCGGCTTCCTAAGGCACCTTCGTAAGAGTCTTTCTAACCTCCCCTTACCTTGCAACACAAGTGACGCTTCTTGGATCACACTAGCTTCAAGACTCATTCACACCAGCCTGCTCTGACGCTCCTCCCAACAAGTCTATCTAAGACCCGTGGTTCACTCCCTCCGCAGTCCCTCTTTAGTCCCAATCCCAAGCTTAACTCTGAACCCTTCGTTCCCTGAAAACGTAACCGAACCAAATTCTATCATAACAGACTACTATACCACACATGTTAAACCACATGCTAGCTAAATCTTTTGAGTACAAGAGCCACTAATTAAGCTTTTTTAGCATAGTAATATTGATTAATCTTTGCGGAAATCAAAAATGTATAAAGATTATTTTATTTTCCCAACAATCCATGCAAAAAAAAAAAAGCCTCCAGATACACAATTGAAAAGAAAATTAGTAGAACACCATATGAGTAACTAAAAATAGAGTTATTAAAATAACAAACGAATTGCCCCGATTTCTACATGCTTTGCATAAGCATAATTGAGCGACTGAGCCTGATCTTATTCTTCCTACAATGTCCATTTAGGGTCAAATTGTCACCACACTTTTCCTTTTGTACTAAAGTTTCTTGTTCCAAGTTTAGTCTTTTCATTTATCCATTTGAATAAAGTCCCATTTTCCAAAACAGATAGTCTTCATCGTATCACAAGATCCAACCATAATAAATGTACAAAATTGTTTTCATCCCATTGATGTCAATGGCCTATAAGCTATGTTTTCAGAAGGGCCAAGCCTAGGTAATATGAAGGCAAAGTTGCAGAGAATGTGGTGCTGCTGACAAATAATTTGATAAAAAGTTATTGGGAAAAAAAAACCGCAAGTATATCATACCTCACCCATTAGACTTTGAAGACATTTTTTTTTCCACATGGACTAAACTAAAAAGTAACGAAACTGCAGAAAATAAAAGTACAGGGACTGATTTGAACTTTTTCTGAAGTTTCAGGGACTGGATTGAAAATTTTAGAAACTTAGGGGGCTGAATTGAAAATTTCAGAAACTTAAGGGTACCAAAATGAAATTTACCAGAAACAGAAAAAGATATCAGGGACTTGGCTTTGGTACCAAAATGATGTAAGACAAAATGGAAAGAAAGTATAAAAGTACCGATCTCCGCAAAAAATCAGTAAAAAAAAACACAAAAGCACATAGTTTTGATCTCAAATCAAATAATATTTTATAATCTGTCAAATAATGAAGTATTACAATATTTAAATAGAAAACTCAATACTTGGTGATTAAGTAAAAATCTTAATTTAAAAAATAAAACAATCTCCTAATTAAAATATATTATTATAATAAAACAATCTTAACTAAAATAAAACTCTTATAGAATATCCTACTAAATAATTACATTGATAATCTAATATTTATTCCTAAATAATAATACAAAATTAATAATAAAGAATTTCTTTTTCCTTTCCGCATCAAAAACCAACAAAGGCAAGAATAATTGAAGCCAGAAGTCCAGCAAAGGTTCCCTCAACACCAACAGCTCCTTCTGTTCCCCGAGGAACTGCCTTAAATGTTGTTACTAGGTACCTACATCAGGAGCAGCAACATTTAGGAGAACATACGGAATGTCTGAGAATGATCCCTAGTACCCGCCAAAATAAGAAAGACCATTTGGGGGTGGGGGACAAGGATTACCAGGTCTGGTAATGGTGCATCATAAATATATATACATAATCCTACAATACAATATACCTGTGCTAGTGTGCTTGATTGCTCATGGGTGTGATACATATTAAAAATTATTAGAGTGCGTCGAAGGAGATTCCTACTTATGTTGTTCTGCCGTATGCCTTCCCTAGCTCACTTGAGACAGTATCACTCAACTTAGTACAGGAACTTGCAACAAACCCAAGTTCCCAAAGCCGAAAGAATGCTATTCCACCAACTCCATAAATTGAAAGGAGCGCACAAACACAAACAGATGCACTGGAACCAATCACACTTCCTGGCCCTCTCCTTCCTTTTCTCTTCTCAGCAACCCCTTGAGCCTCCTTCTGAGCCATTTTCACCTTTGTTGATGCTGTTCCCTAACTTAAACAAAATGAATGACCCTGTGATAATTACTAAGTATACATGAAAACTCACTTGTCAGAAAACTCAGTTAGGCAAGTTACTTTTCATTTATGTTATACAGAGTTTCTTTCATTTACTTCTGTATTCTTTCTTGAAATTTTTGTAGTTCTCTTATAGAACAAAAACTCATATGATTAGTAAAAACACTGCCATGGATCAAGCACACTAGCGAAAAGTGAGAGTAAAAAACAATTTAATGCGATAGACATACAGTAACAGAATTACATCGATAGACTGTACACAGATCATAAATCCACCATCACACTAAAAATAATGAAAGTATAATGTAGTCATTTACTACTAACAGTTTCAAAGTAGACAAACAAAAACCAAGGAAAAAAAAAGTTACTACCTTGTAATCTCATTTCTGCCTATAAAAACAAATCTTAATACCCTAATTAAACTTCAACTTACAAGCACAAAATAAGTAGCAACCAGAAGGGCCAAAAGCGCGCCAAGTGAGAGTACCAAGCAAAAAAGCTGCTGCAATGCCGGAGAGTGACAACCCAGATACAAGAATTGGAGAACCCACAAGAAATATCGTTAAATTGCTAAGAAGAGCATATTGCCATGTAGGTGGTGAAGCTTGGACCAATTTTATTGCTTGTTGAACCAGCCCTAGATCAGGGGTGCTACCTGCTTAGCTCTAATTGAAGGAATCACCATTTTGAATTTGAGTTGGGAAAATATACAAATAGGGGTATGGGGAAATTGGTGCGTAAAGGTAGTGATAGGATAAATCCGAGGACTGATGGGTTTGCTATGAGACTCCCCATTGTTGACAACGTGGTTGGCATCAAGGAAAAAAGGAATCTCAAACCTCACTGGTCAAAAAAGAGTTTGAGAGTCTATGATAATAACAAGTAGACATGAGCCCTGCTTAGATTTTCTTCATTTTTTGTTAATAATTTATTTGGATTGTTGTTCAAATAAATTGAAATATTAAGTATATTGATAGACACATAATTATGTATTTTAATATTTCCATTTTTATTATTTAATATGTTTATTTAATTTAATTAATACATTTTATTTTGTTTTGTAGAAAATAGATAAATAATTGAAGTTGAGTTGGAAAAGGAGTTCTAGAAGCTTGCAAGTTGATTTTTATTTGGACTCCAATAAAGAGTTGGATACCATGTAAAAGTTGAAGTCAACAAGAAAAGAAGAGTCCAAGCTATTTCAAATTAGATTAGGGTTCAATTTATTTTTTCTATAAATAAGAGTCTTATTTTAGAGGGTAGGATATAATTTATTTTCTTATTCTTCTTCTAAGAGTAGGAGCAATGAGTTATTTTGCTACTTTTATAACAATTGTTCATTAGTTTAATAAAGTTTTTTTTTTAATATTATTCGATTAGTTCTTATTTTATTTCATGCAATTTATATTAGAAGTTTTAATTTTGTTTTTCTTTATTATGAATTCCATGGTTAGCTAAATTTCTAATATCTAAGATGAAATTAAATATTGCATATTATTATATTCTTTCCGTTATGATATTAATGTCTAATTGTTTATTTCTTCAATTTTACCTTCGCGCATAATTCGTTTTGGTTCTAAATTAATTGCGAGGTTTTGATAGGTTATTGTTAAGATATGAGTTTTTCATAATTCATGCTTGCTCAATGAAGTTTTGATGAATTATAGTTAATCCTTAAATTTTCATAATCTATGCTTGTTCATATTAATTATATGAATCACTATTTTTAAGGGAAGGAAAAATAATTGGAAATTAATTAAGGAAAGGAAGAATTTAATTATTATGTTAGTATTTAATGGATTCGAATTCCTAGGTAGTTTTTCTCATTACTAGTTTTCGTTATTAATTTTTAATTTGCATTATTTAGTTAATCAATCATCTCCACCACTTTTTATTTCTAATTTGTTTGGAATATAAATTAGGGGAATATTGAAATTAATTTAGTCTCTGTGGTTCGACCTGTACTTGTCCGTTCTTCAATTTGATGTTGTGCACTTGCAGTTACTATTTTTGATCACATCAAGTTTTTGGCGCCGTTGCTGGGGACTTGATTTAATTTCTTATTCCTTAATTTTTATTTCTTCGAATTAGTTTTTACCACTAATATTTTTTTTTCAGGATTACAAAGCGGATCGAAGGAGCAAAAACATAGACATTTTGTTGCTGCGCTTTCCTGGTACTTCGTATCTCCATAATTTTTTTTATTTTTTTTTATATAAAATAGAAAAAAAAACAAAAAAAAATAAAGTAGTTTAGTTTATTTTTTTTAGTTTAAGAACTAATTGCCGCATTCATGCATTCACTCACGTAGAGCACGTCCTGCTTAGGTTTTTATTTTTATTTTATTTTATTTTTTTTAAATATAAACTGTGGTGATTGCTGGAGGATTGAGGTACGTCAAATTTCTCATTCTTTCGTAATTCACATAGTTTTAAGACATTTTATTTGTTTACAGTTTTTATTTCTTTATTCTTATTTTTAATTTGACTTTAAGGGCACAAACCCTAACAAGATAAGGTGGAAATTTCATCACCCTTCCTTGGCCCACAAACAACCTAACTTTGCATAACCGACTTAATAAAATCAAGTAGACGTTGACCCCTAAGACTCTCGAGCTCATTTAGGACAAGGAATTCTGAGAGGAGTCTGAATTCCTAATTAATCATATTACCGGTGTCTAGGCAAGTGGTTCAAAAGGTAAACGCCTAAAGGACGCGCGGTTATTTAATTAGTCACCGTACTCACGGAGAGACTCCCGCCGTTCTTACACTTATCTGGCTAGCGGTGTGATTAATTTTGAATTTGGTGGACCTTAAAGAGTAACTTGGAACAGTTAGGAACTGTCTAGATTTTATTTAGGTTGACCTTAGAAGTAGTTTTTATTTTATTTTATTTTATTTTCCTTATTCATTTTTGTGTGCTTATTTGTTTACGTGCTTATCTGCTAAGTAGTATATGCAAAAAGTGTGAGTTAGGGATAAAACATCTCGGTTAGTGAGGAGAATTGATTTTTCAGATTTCACTTAAAAAAAACCTCACTTTTAAAAACATGAAAGTTGCACAAACTGTTTCTTTGAGAGATCGATGTTATCCTGCCCGCTCTGTCCACCCTTCATGCATCAGTCTTGTAAGACCCCGAATTTTATGAAATATAAAATTTATTTTTTCTTCATATATATTTTCATGAAACAGTAAGTGGTTAAATTGATAAAGTTAAAAGTTAAGGATGTTATGTGTAAATTATATTATGTTGGACAATATTCTTTTGGTCGGGGAATATTCGTTCTGTCGGGGAATATTCGTACGACGGCGCCGTACGAACCAATCATTGGTGGACCCCACAAAGAATAATTGTCGGATATAGAAAATGACATAAACAATTTTTAAAATGGTCAATGGTACTATTACTTTTAATTGTTAAAATATCCGGTGGTAAAAGAATAGTAATATACGGTATTACAAGTAACATACGGTATTGCACAGTAGCACACGACATTGCACAGTGTTTCGTATTATTAAACTGATAAAGTGGTTATCGTACAATATTTGACTTTATTGTCACATGCACAATAATTCATGTTATTAAATTGATAATTGTCACAGTAGCATATGCACAGTAATTCACATTATTGAATCAATAATTGTCATGACACAGTAACGTAATCTTTCTTTTGCATACTTTCTGCATTATTGTTATCTCTATTATGGTGTTATTTAAACAATTGTATTTCATTAATTAATTGACTTGATATCTAACTCAGAAAGTCAACTACACTGTATTTATAACAATTAGTCATAATAATGAATAAGTGTGAATTATTGTTGAATAATTGAATTAATAAAGTTATTTGTTTATAATATAAAGTTAGGTGATATAAAATGAATGGTATAGATTAAAGATAATATAGAATTTAAAATGGATGGTTTAGATTAAAAGATGATCTTTAAATGAATGGTTTAGATTAAGGAAATCTTAAAAGATGAAATGAATGGTATAGATTAAAGATAATATAGAATTTGAAATGGATGAAGTAGATTAAAAGATGATATTTAAATGAATGGTTTATCTTAAAAGATGAAATGAATGGTATGGATTAAACATTATCTTGAAATGAACGGTTTGGATTAAATTAGGAAATCTTGGTTATGATAAGATTTTTGGCTATAAATAGAGGTCTTAACTTAAGAATTTTTCATAAACTTCCTTACTTGTTCTTTCTTTCTCTTTCTAAATACTTCTTGTGAAAAGTTTTCTCTAAGTGTGTTTAAGTCATCTTGAGTATTTGTGAAGATTTATAAGTGTACGTGTACTGTTCAAGTTAATCAACCTCATTTAAATCAATATCCAGTCACGTGTTAAGGTAAAGGATTATCATTATTTGATTCTCGAAAATAATACCGTTTCTTTCTTACTCATAAGATGTGCCATTGATTTCCATGTATTAATTTGTGGGAATAACCTTACGGTGCGAAGTATCGTCTGTTGGTGAATAACCATTCGTATTCATTCCTTATTAATATCTGAGAATAACCTTACTGCGCGGATTACCACCTGTTTGGTGAATAACTCTTCGTATTCAATTTTTATTAAATTGTGGGAATAACCTTACGGCGCGGATTACCGCCTGTTGGTGAATAACCTTTTGTATTCATTCCTTATTAATCTCTAAGAATAACCTTACTGCGCGGATTACCGCTTGTTTGGTGAATAACTCTTCGTATTCATTTCTTATTTGTCTCTTGTGGAAATAATTTGTCTACACGAATTATCACATGACACTTTTATTGCATATTCGTTTATAATATCATTTTCTTTCATATTCGTAAGTGATATTATTTTCCTTTATACTCATAAGGGATACCATCTTTTTCATCTTCCATTATTCAAACTTACTATGGTAAGGGATAATAATTTTCTTCACCTTTTGTTAATCAAACCTGCTACGGTAAGGGATATTATTTTCTTTCATACACCTAAATCGAAACTTATTATGGAACTATTGCTTCTATAATTCTTGAAAATATTATATGTTCCATAATAGTTGCACTTCATCATTTCAATTGAACCATCCTATTTACGTGAACCTTTCTATTGAACTGTACCCGTTATTCTGAACTGTGGATCTTGAATATCATTTTTAAATTTCATTCCACATCATGTTGGCAATTTGGACATTATTTGAATCTGTACAAAGTAAACTTCTGATACTTATTGTTTATCCTGTTTCTTCTATTCATCATTTATATCATTCTAATCATCCAAAATCAAGTTGTTGTGAATATCTGTGGTCGGGGGCACAGATGCGATATAATTGTTGAACAGATGATAGGTTAAAGGCGATATAATAGGTTAAAGGCGATACATCTGTTCGGTGTCTTTTATGGCACGTGGTGAATGTTCTCTTTGGCCCGTAGTGCAAAGGTGAACTGTTGTTTGGTATGATTATGACCAAAGGCTGAATCTGGTATAATCATGACCGTTGGTGTTATATTGAATGTCTTTGGCCCGTAGTGCAAAGATGAACTGTTGATCTGCATGATTATGATCAGGAACTGTGAATTGTATTATCTTGACTAATGGTATTTCAGACGATAAAAGTTGATGATGTTTTTCCTAAAAAGAGAATTGAGTGGACATTATAGTCTGCATTATTCTTCTAATAGATTGCTCATTCCGCTGCTATTATTGATCTGAACGTTGTTTAAGAATTTAACTGCATTTTTTGATATAAACCTTGTAGTCTATTGTATTCTATCAAGAACTCAACTGTTGAAGACTAATGATAATTTATTCATTATTATCTTAGTCATGATATTCTTTACTGGGCTATTTGAGCTCACCCTTTCTTTTGTTCCATTGTTTTTCAACAGGAGATGGAAACGTAGCTGGGTCTAGCCGGGGAATAGAGTGAGAGTCTGAGGAATAGCTATCGTAGTCTTCACGCGTTATAAAATAGTGTGATAATAATAGTGAAGACTTAGTTGTGTTTTATTATACACTGTATTGTTGAACGTTGTTCTACCTTATAATAATTTTGTTGTAGTCTTTTGACGACTCAAGTTTGGGCTGTATGGGCCCAGATTTGGGGGCGTCACAAGTCTACCACCAGTAAATGATAATAATTTTGAACTAAAATCGCACTTTATAAATATGTTACCTAGGTTTACTGGAATAGAAGATCCATATTTATTTATTCAGGAATTTGAGGAAGTCTGTGCTTTAATGAAAATTCAACAATTGTCTGAAGACTCGATTAGGCTAAGATTTATCACATTTTCTTTAAAAGATAATGCTAAAAAGTGGTTATATATGTAAGACCTCGAATTTTATGAAATATAAAATTTAATTTTTCTTCATATATATTTTTCATGAAACAGTAAGTGGTTAAATTGACGAAATTGAAAGTTAAGGATGTTATGTGCAAACTTTATTTTGACGGACAATATTCGTTTTGTCGGGGAATATTCGGGCTGTACGACGGTGCCGAAATAACAAATTATTTGTGGACCCCACAACGGAATATTTGTCGGATATAGAAAACGACAGAAGTAACCTTTTTAAATAAAAATAGTCAACGGTGTTAACTGTTAAAATACCGGTGATAAAAGAATATTAGCATACGGTAATTTATGGTATTTTACTGTAGCATGCGGTACTCTACAGTAGCACACGGTATTGCACAGTGTCTCATATTATTGACACCGTAACTGTTACGCATCATTTCATCAATAATTGTCACTGCATAATATTTTATATTGTCAATTCAATTATTGTTGCTACACAGTATTTTGCATTATTGATTCAATAATTGTCATTACACTGTATTTCATATCATCGAGTCAATAATTGTTGGTGCACTGTAGTTTAAAATTATTGAATCTAATAATTGTCACAGTAGCAAATACACTATAATTTATATTATTAAATTAATAAAAATATGTAACGTGTTTCTTACATTATTGTGGTAACATTATTTTATATGTTGGACTCAAAGGAATAATAAATAAATAAATAAATAAATAAATAAATAAATAATAATAATTAATTTTACTATTTGAAATAGTAACGTGAATAGTGACGTGAATAGTACGTGAATAGTAAGAAACATGTGGGACCCATTGTGGGGCCCACATGAAATGTGAGAAATGTGAATTTGCTGAAGTGGGTTGGTGGAGGCTGCGCAGCAGCCTCTGCTGAATATTTTTCAGCCCACCTACCACGCATAGTAACTTATTTTCTCCTATAAATAGCTTGCTCAGCTGAATAGAAAAATCACACCTAAAACATAAAATTTTTCTATAAGAATTTTATGAGTTTTCTCTGAGAATAGTAAGGTTATTTTGAGAGTTTGAAAGCCAAAAGGAGTGCAGGAATTTTTCAAGTAAGTCTTTTATTAAAGAGTAGTAATTTCATAAATTCCTATTTTTCACGGTATTCACAAATCTTCCCTTAGAAGACTCTTCTTTGAGAAGATTCATTTATAAAAGCTTTCTTTGGAAGATTTATTTTGAAATATTATTTTAAAAACTATTTTAAAGTTGTTATATTATACTACAAAAATTATGTTAAATATATATAATTTTGATAGTTCATAATATATGAATTATCATACACTTTGAAATTTATATGTGGTAATTACTAATTTATATTATAAATATATAGGTTGATCAACCTCATTTAAATCAATATCCAGTCACGTGTTAAGGTAAGGAATATTATCTTCTTTCATATTCTAACTTACTACGGTAAGGGGTATCATTCTTTTCATCATCATAAATGGATATTATTTTCTTTCTTACTTACAGGGATTATCATTCTTTGATTCTCGAAAATAATATCGTTTCTTTCTTGTGTCATTTACTTCCATGTATTAAATTGTGGGAATAACCTTACGGCGCGGTTTACCGCCTGTTGGTGAATAACCTTTTGTATTCATTCCTTATTAATCTTTGAGAATAACCTTACGGTGCAGATTATCGTCTGTTTGGTGAATAACTCTTCGTATTCAAATTGATGGGAATAACCTTACGGTGCGGATTATCGCCTGTTGGTGAATAACCCTTTTTATTTGTCTCCTGTGAAAATAATTTGTCTACACGAATTATCACATGACACTTTTATTCCATATTCGTAAGTGATATCATTTTCCTTTATACTCATAAGGGATACCATCTTTTTCATCTTCCATTATTCAAACTTACTATAGTAAGGGATATTAATTCCCTTCACCTTTTGTTAATCAAACCTGCTATGGTAAGTGATATTATTTTCTTTCATACACCTAAATCGAAACTTATTATGGAACTATTGCTTCTATAATTCTTGAAAATATTATATGTTCCATAATAGTTGAATTTCATTATTTCAACTGAACCTTCCTATTTTTTTTAAACATTCCTATTGAACTGTAATCGTTATTCTGAACTGTGGAGCTTGAATATCATTTTTAAATTTCACTCCACATCATGTTGGCAATTTGGACATTATTTGAATCTGCACAAAGTAAACTTCCGATACTTATTATTTATCCTGTTCTTCTGTTCATCATTTGTATCACTGTTATTTGTATTAATCATCAAGAATCAAGCTGTTGTGAATATCTGTGGCCGGGGGCACAGATGTGATATAATTATTGAACAGATGATAGGTTAAAGGCGATATACTAGGTTAAAGGCGATACATCTGTTCGGTGTCTTTTATGGCACGTGGTGAATGTTCTCTTTGGCCCGTAGTGCAAAGATGAACTGTTGATTGATATGATTATGACCAAAGGCTGAATCTGGTATAATCATGACCGTTGGTGTTATATTGAATGTCTTTGGCCCGTAGTGCAAAGATGAACTGTTGATTGGTATGATTATGACCAAAGGCTGAATCTGGTATAATCATGACCGTTGGTGTTATATTAAATGTCTTTGGCCCGTAGTGCAAATATGAACTGTTGATCTGCATAATTATGATCAGGAACTGTGAATTTATATTATCATGACTAATGGTATTTCAGATGATAAAAGTTGATGATATTTTTACAAAAAAGAGAAGCGAGTGGACATTATAGTCTGCATTATTCTTCTAATAGATTGCTCATTCCGCTGCTATTATTGATCTGAACGTTGTTTAAGAATTTAACTACAGTTTTTGATATAAACCTTGTAGTCTATTGTATTCTATCAAGAACTCAACTGTTGAAGGCTAATGATAATTTATTCGTCATTATCTTAGTCATGATATTTCTTACTGGGCTATTTGAGCTCATCCTTTCTTTTGTTCCATTACAGGAGATGAAAACGTAACAGGGTCTAGCCGGGGAATGGAGTGAGAGTCTGAGGAATAGCTGTCGTAGTCTTCACATGTTGTAAAATAGTGTGGCAATAATAGTGAAGACTTAGTTGTGTATTATTATACACTGTATTGTTGTACGTTGTGCTTTGTTGTAATAATTTTGTTGTAGTCTTTTGACGACTCAAGTTTGGGCTGTGTGGGCTCAGATTTGGGGTCACAATATAGCCTAGCGAATAATTCCATAACAACCTGGAAGGGATTTGTTGTTACATTTCTACATAAATATTTTCCAAATCACAAAACTTCCGAGATTAGGACTGCAATTCATCAATTTTACCAACTTGAAAACGAGTCGTTTTGGAAATATTTTGATAGATTTAAAAATTTGTTATCTCAGTGTCCACACCATGAAATTGAAAAATGGAGATTGTGTCAAATTGCCTACGAAGGTTTAGATTTTTCTGCTAAAACGATGTTAGAGTCAATGTGTCAAGGGAATTTTCTAAAAAATGATGAGGAAAGGGCTTGAGAGTTTTTAGAAGACTTAGCAGAAAAAACCATGCAATGGAAAACCACCCGAAATACCGATAAATCTAGCTCATTTAGGGGTGTTCATACAATTGACAATTCAATTGCTACCGAAGCTAAGTTGGCAAGTGTACTTAAAAGACTTGAAACTTTAGAAACTAGGGATACATCACATGTAAACCAACTTGAAGAATTTGACCAAGTCAATGTAATGTCTCAAAGACCTAGGAATGACCCATTTGCACCCACTTATAATCCAGATTAGAGAAATCATCCTAATTTTGCATGGAACCAAGGATCATACCCAAATAACTCTTCAAATCAGGTCAATCGGTCTCAAAATTAAACTTTTCAACCCTATCAAAAGTCGAATCCTGGTCCGTACCAAAATTCAAATTCAGCAACTCAATGTCCACCGGGTTTCCCTAATGAAAGATAAAAGAGACTTAGCAATTTAGAGAAAAGCATGGAATCTTTAATGAAATCTCAGGAAACTTTAATGAACTCTCAAACTAATTTCATGCAAAACAGTAACCATATCTCGGTTAGAGATTCAAATGAGTCAATTGACCACTATAGTTAGTGAAAGAGAGAAGGGAAAGTTTCCTAGCCAACCCGAGACCAACCCAAAATTTCCAGTCCTTAATCAAAAACCTTATCATGCTAATTCAGTTGAAAACAACCAAAATCAAGTCAATCATGTGAATTTTGTAATCTCTTTAAGGTCTGGAAATCATTTTAACAATCACGCTGGTATTGATAATGAAGAAGAGAAAAATTTAATTGATAAATCTAATAATCCATCTTCACAGTCAGCCCAACCTGAAAAGCCCACCACTTCTGAGTCAGTAGGCCCATCTAACAAACAATTATTAAAAAATGATCAAACCATATCTTCGGAGTCTAATGAAAAAGTCTTTAAACCAAAAGCCCCATTCCCCCAAAGACTAATTTTAAACAAGCAGTCAGATCAGTTAGACAAAATTCTAGAAGTGTTCAAACAAGTGAAAATTAATATTCCTCTTCTAGATGCTATTCAACAAATTCCCTCATATGCTAAATGTCTAAAAGATCTGTGCACACACAAAAGAACCACTCATGTTCCTAAGAAAGCTTTTCTAACATCCCATATTAGTTCTATCATATCATGCCAAGTCCCTATGAAGTATAAAGACCCCGGTTGTCCTACTATTTCATGCATCATAGGAGACACCTTAATTGAAAAAACTTTGCTTGATTTAGGAGCGAGTGTTAACCTTTTACCATTTTCTGCGTACCAAACCTTGGGCTTAGGGGAGTTAAAAAAGACAAGAGTCACACTCCAATTAGCTGACCGTTCCATCAAAGTGCCAAAGGGAATAGTTGAAGATGTACTCATTAAGATTGACGATTTTGTGTTCCCTGTCGATTTTGTTGTTCTTGAAACCCAACCTGTTGCCAACCCCAACGGTCAAATTCCTGTCATTTTAGGTAGACCATTTCTAGCAACTTCTAATGTGTTAATCAATTGTAGAAATTGACTAATGAAATTGACATTTGGGAACATGACAATTGACTTAAATGTATTTAATGTGGGAAAGGAACCTAGTGATTTTTCTGACCAACCTATGAAAGTAAACTTGATCCAAGAGTTGTCTATGACCCAAGAAATGAATGAAAATAAACTTATGGTTTTGGATGATCCAATAGACTTTTTCTTAAATCACCTTGATCAAAATTGGGATGAGTCTGAATATTTAGATAAGGTCAATGAGTTGTTGAGGTCTACTACACATGAGTCAATAAAATTTGAAGGTGAAAATGAACCAATCGTTTCCTGTTTTGAAAATATAAGTAAAAATTTTCTTGAGGTCGATTATAAGCATAACTGTGATAAATTTTTTAATTTTTTTCAATTTCTTAGACCACCTGAAAAGTATGAAAAGTTCACACACACTTGCCTTTTTGCATCACTCTTTTACTATCACATGCATTTTAGGATTTATGAAATTTGTAAATATGTGCATTTGTTTTCTTTTTCACCACATTTTCTTGTAGCATTATACCCTACCATACGAGGTACAATTCTTTTATTTCTTTGTTCTCGATTATTTATTTGCATACATTGAGGACAATGCCTGATTTAGGTATGAGGGAAAATTTAGCATTTTTATTTATGTATTTTTTTTTAAGGAAACTAATTCTTTTTACATTAAAAAAAATGAAAAAAATTGTTTGGCTTTTTATGAATCGGATTAATTCTAATAAGTGTCTGTGGAATAAAAAACTTTGAGTAGGATTAAAAGATTTAAAATGCTTGAACCTTTGATAAGATACAAAGTCTTAGTTTGTAATGTCATCTTGAATAAAATTAGAATTCACATGCATTTTTATACTTCACGTTCGCACTAATTCTTAGTTGTGGGGTATAAACTACGAGTCAAGTAATTTCAAGAAAAAAAATTAGAAATAGAAAATAATAATGCAACGAGATGGAGCGTAAAACGTACTCGTTGTAAAAAAATAAAAATTAGAAGGAAAAAAATAACAGTGCAATGAGATGTAACGTAAAACGCACTCATTGTAAGAGAAAAAAAAGAGTTGAAAAAAATAATAAATAATGCTTCAATATCCATTGAAAAAAAAAATCAAGCTGAAAAGTATGATGGATATAAGTAATTTGACTAGTCTGATTTTTGTGGCCTTTGTTACTCGAGTTAGTAAGCCCTTAGGGGTGTCTTTACACCTAGTGCCCTAAAACCAACTGGTTTGGGAGTCATTGGTCAAACGCTCGTTAAATGGGTAACTCTGAAAAGCCTAAGAAAAATAAACATTGCACAAGTCAATAATGAAAAAAAATAGAAAAAGAAAAAATTTGAGTTTGCTTGATTTTCATAGTAAAAGTCCCTACTAAGAGTTACATCACATACACATGCATTCATACACATGGAATTAATTTTATAAATGATGGTATTTAGAATGAAGATGGAGTATTTTTGATAAGGTGAAAGTGTGATTTTGAATTTGATCTTATTTATGTGTAATGCACATTAATACTTAGAAGTTTTCTTTCGATTTCATAATTGGTTAAACTCAAAAAGATTTTTATTTTATTTTGAATTTTGTGGGTATATTCACTGCAAACCCTCACGAGAC
This sequence comes from Hedera helix, assembly GCA_947179155.2. Classification (NCBI taxonomy): domain Eukaryota; kingdom Viridiplantae; phylum Streptophyta; class Magnoliopsida; order Apiales; family Araliaceae; genus Hedera; species Hedera helix. The sequence continues at coordinate 35,588,502 of OX359268.1, read as the reverse complement.
ACAACTCGTCCACTTGGGTTAACCTTGGGGTTTAAAGGCTTGTTGCACGTGCTAAGTGCAATCGTGTTTCCTACGAAAATGGTGTAGTTTAAAATTTATTTATTTATTTTTTATTTTTTGTTTTACACGAGGACGAGTAAAAGTTAGATATGAGAGTATTTGATAGACACATAATTATGTATTTTAATATTCCCATTTTTATTATTTAATATGTTTATTTAATTTAATTAATACATTTTATTTTGTTTTGCAGAAAATAGATAAATAATTGAAGTTGAGTTGGAAAATGAGTTCTAGAAGCTTGCAAGTTGATTTTTATTTGGACTCCAATAAAGAGTTGGATACCATGTAAAAGTTGAAGTCAATAAGGAAAGAAGAGTCCAAGTTATTCCAAATTAGATTAGGGTTCAATTTATTTTCTCTATAAATAAGAGTCTTATTTTAGAGAGTATGATATAATTTATTTTCTTATTCTTCTTCTAGGAGTAGGAGCAAGGAGTTGTTTTGCTACTTTTATAACAATTGTTCATTAGTTTAATAAAGTTTCTTTTTAATATTATTCGATAAGTTCTTATTTTATTTCATGCAATTTATATTAGAAGTTTTAATTTTGTTTTTCTTTATTATGAATTCCATGGCTAGCTAAATTTCTAATATCTAAGATGAAGATGAAATTAAATATTGCATATTATTATTTTCTTTCCGTTCTGATATTAATGTCTAATTGTTTATTTCTTTAATTTTACCTTCGCGCATAATTCGTTTTGGTTCTAAATTAATTGCGAGGTTTTGATAGGTTATTGTTAAGATATGGGTTTTTCATAATTCATGCTTGCTCAATGAAGTTTTGATGAGTTATAGTTAATCCTTAAATTTTCATAATCTATGCTTGTGACGACCCCGAATCCGGGTTCCTTGAACCTCGGACCCGGTTCAACACGAGTACTACTTTTCCTTATTGTTCATGAATTTTAACAATATTATAATTGCTAAATAATCATTTATTTACAATTATATAACATCTCCTTCTATTCCAGAATCGAAATCTTTATACATTCCTAGTATGTCTCAATATCATACATGATACTACATTCTATTACAATCAATTTGAGTATTTAATACTCATATAACATACCAACTAAGTCTTATGCTACAGAATCATTTACCTGTCCAATTCGGACTGATATCTACAATAGATATTTAGATCTTCAATGGAAGTAATATATTTTCCTGTTCCTTGTTCTTTATCGAGAACTTCAGGTAACTAGCCTTATCTGAAAATGTTGGTTTAGGCAAGAGTGAGCACGACGGCTCAACAAGTTCAACAGCTACACATAACACATTACATGCTTCACATAAAATTTACAATTTATACTAACATCATGTTTTTCATGCATTTCAGTTTATGACATACTGCTCATGCATATCATGCCTCGCATTTAATCTATGCTTCATGTCTAACCTCTATCATGACATATAGTTCAATACAGAACAATTGTCTTAAATCAACTACCGCATATTAACAATTCAAATCAACTTATTGCACAAAGGCACATTAAAACATCTTTGCACATAACCACGTATGAGCACATCTCAGTTTAATAACAAACTTATAATTCATGCACATAATACAACACGTTCTGAAAAACTTGCCTGAACTTGTATAACCAGCTTGCGTTAATCTTTCACGTTCCTTGCACCACCTACACGGTATGTGAGATCAACGGTGCACAATATCAGTCAAAGTTTGACTCAATACTAAATCTTATTTTAAAGATATTTATTTCTTCTTATCATCCCCTTTATTTAATAAGGTTAATTTCATATTTTAGTCTCTCTTTGACTTGACTCAGTGTTTCATATTCAACACCATAAATCTTTTGTTCGAAACTATGCAATTCTGACATTTATTAGTGTCACTGCATTAAAACTTGGACCCTATATTTATTTAGGTCGATCCACCAATTAATCACTAATGTACCATACCATTGGTTTAACTTAATCACATCATTTATCTCGATACTTATCATAATATTACCCACCTTGGATAATATTTTAAATTTTACTATCAATTAGTAATAACTTATAATGTTATTTAATTGTTAAATAACACTTTAAATAATCATTACTATTATTAATTTATTTTTAATAATAGTTTACCTTAATCATTATTATTAATCTTTTAATAATAATTTAATTGCTTGCTAATATTATTACCCTTTAATAATATTTTAATTGACTTCTCATTATTATCAATCATTTTAATAATAATTTAATTGTTCATCAATATTATCAATCATTTAATAATATTTGAAATCCTCACGTATCATTAGTAATTATTTAATAACGATTCAACCCTTAACTATTATTACCCAATAGTTAATTACTTGTTAAACAATATTATTAATTCTTTAATAATATTCTAAATCTTTATTTATCATTATTATTTATTTAATAATGATTTAACTCTTAACTATTATTATTTAATAGTTAATTAAATGCTAAATAATATTATTAATCCTTTAATAATATTTTAAATTAATTACATATCATTATTAATTATTGAATAATGATTTAATTCTTAACTATTATCATACTCTAATATTATTAATCTTTTAATAATATCTTAATCATTTCCTAAACTTATAAACAATTTATTTTAATTGTTTACACTTTACTAATTAATGCATTTTCTAAAATGCCAAACCCATAAAATTTTATCAACAATGACTAAATCCCTCATAAAAAATCTGCGTATACCGTATATAGGATTTTCAAGCCATAAATCCTATTTTCTAAATTTTCAACATCACATCACATAATTAATTCATTTACTCATAACTAGTCCATTTCCATGAAAATACCAAATTAGTTCTAAAAATTCTTATTTTCTGGTATTTGACAGGATATAGCTCCATATTGAACATATATTTTTCTCGTAATTTTTAAAATTCATTTACTAGTTTTAAATAGCCCAAAATAATCAGATCTTGCACCATTTATCATAAATTATTCCTTTTTCAGAATATTATGAAATTTTCAGGATTAGTTCCTGTTATCATAGAAAAGCTCCTGAATAAATTTCATATTTTTCTGAGTTGTACACAAAAAGTTATTTTGATACATTTCTAAAAATCACACTTTATTGTAAAATCCATAACTTGAGTTTTACACAATCAAAAATCACCATCTTTTTACTAGACTCAGTTAGCTCATCAAACTATCATTCCAAAAATATTCAGAATTTTTAGAGAAATAAAAGTGGACGAAAATGCCCCTGGACCAAACTGAACAGTAACTATTTTTGGCCTTTTCAGATTTTCGGACAGTTTTGGGGTCCTTCACGGAAACGATTATAAAACGAAATCTACAACTCCGATTAAGGTCCAGTCGGAGGCGTTGGACTCGTATTTTCCTAAACTATAGTTTTCATTTATCAAACACAAAATTTGGAGTTGTCTAGGTCTCGAAAAACAGTGTTAAAGGGGCTGATCAGTAGCTAATTTTTCTGATTTTTCAACATGGATGTGTTTTACTAAAAATTCCATAACTTGCTCATTTTAAATCGGATTTTAGTCATTCAACTTGGATAATCTTCATATTTCATGGATCTATTACCCAAAATTGACGGATCACAAATCCGACTTACGGACCGTGAACAGTAATTCCGTGAAGGGGCTGCTACGTATTAGATTAACTTGTTTTCGTCGGTAAAAATTTATTCAATGAGTTTGATGAAATTTTTCATCACAAACACATATAAAAACCCATGTTAAACCCATCAAACTATGAATATACATATATTACATAGTTAAAGACTTCTAGACCATCAAAACAAGTTTTGATCGGTTAAAAATATATTTTAACCGTTTAAAACTTATTTAAACAACAAAAATGAAATTAAAAAGGTTTGGAGTACTTTTTAACCTCTTAGACATGGATGATCTCCTTCCTCTTGCTAGGAGCTAGGCTTGTGACTCCACCTTGATCATTCTCTAGCAACTTTCCTTAGTGGATCATCCATTTCTCAAAGCTTGCTAGCTTTTCTCTAGAATACTCTCTCTTTCTCTCTAGGAGTTCTTGAAAACTAACTAACAAACATAACAAAATGTTGATGGATGCTATATATAGACCCTCCCTAATCACCATTAACCTTCACTAATCAACTAGTGTTGGTGAATTTAAGGGTTAACCAAGCTTACTATAGCTTGAATGACCTATTGAGTGACATTTTGATTGACCAATGGAATGACTAGGGTTGGTGGGGAGTTGTTGAGACATTTTACACTCCAAATTCACCAACAAGCAACCTTTCATGTGGGGCCCCCTCCAAAATTCGGGATTCCTCTTTTATTACATCACTTTAGCTTTATTTTTACATCTTATATCATTATATAAGTATTCATATATATATACACCAATGTATATATATTGACCACCACTTTGACTTCCATTTGGGCTCCACATTGGATCAAATTAATATTTCTATTGGGCTCATTAATTAAATTTGTTTGGGCTCAATTTAATTATTACATTGGGCTAATATTAATTACCCTATGTTACATTTAATTAAAACAAGCATTGGGCTTGGTTAATTATTACATAAATCAATGTTCAAATTAAATTATATGAACTACTAGGTTAATTAATTTGACCTAGTTTAATACCCCATTTGGACTTATATTATAGTCCAATTAAATATGATTTAATTTATTCTACCACATTGGGTTACATAATTAACTCATCCATAGTTAATTCTCATCACCACTTTCCTTTCTCTAACAATTAACCAATGTTTGGTTAATGCTCTCCCATGTCTACCAACTAGGGTTATTCAATTAACCCTACATTAGTTAATTTTGTACACTCAAAAATATTTCCCAACACTTTGACCATCATTTGACTTTTAATGGTTTGGGTTACATAACTTACTTTTTATTGGCTCTCTTATTTAATTACCCATTTCATGCAAATATCTCCATATTGGGCTTACATCTATAACAACTTATTAATTAAGTAAATTACTTAATTAATTAACTTCTTAATATTGTCCTTCTAGGCAATATTCCACTTCCCTACTTGTTACTCATAACCTTAATTCATAACTTATATAATTAATTCAATTAATTATATTACATGACTTTTCTTTTTAATCCATACTAAAACTAATTAATTTATTAGTTTTATTAAGTATTTAATTTACTTCACACATCATCTTGTTTGACTAACAAACTCAACTATAGGTGTATATATATAAATATTAATATATTCACCTTCACTTCTCAATTGAATTTCTTTCTTAAATAAATTATCTACCTGCATCATTAAAATATTCTCACATTTAATTTCTAACAAATTATTTATGTTAAAAAAAAAATGTTTACCCATTTTCAACACATCTTCCTTCTCACCTTCTAGGTTTAAACCTTAACCTTAAATAAAATCAATTAAGATATTATTTAAAATTTTGAAATTATCTGGGATATTACATTCACCCCTTCTTATAAGAATTTCGTCCCCGAAATTATCTCATACACAATTCTACCAATTTTCATCACTGAGAATATCTCTTTACTCATCAAATTCTATGACCACCCTTTTCTAGGAAGTTCATACTTCTAAACTCATAATTCCAGAACAATGGAATATCTTGCAGAAGAATAAATTAAAAATCAATATCTTACAGAAGAATAAATTGAAAATCAAAATATTCATTAAAACTTTCATAATATGCTGAGGGGTCATCAAGACTGTGAACATCCGAATGGAATTAACTGAATTCCGAATAAATAGTATTTATCCCTGTAAATACTTATAAAAAGAGTGTTTATCAATCACAAGGACTGAAAACATTCCATAGGTGTACGCTAGGTGATCAGCCTATTGTACCATACGTCGTGCAGAACGTCTTAGTTGTTAGGCGCCAGTCGGAGCTATATGCCGACAAAAATATATCTGCTTTAGCCGACAGAATATATTTGTTTTTGCACTTGTTCACCTCAGACTTACTACAAAATTCCGTTCCAAAATAATTTGGATTGGATAATAAACTTGAGTCAATTCTGACCAAAAGTGTCCAGTCAAAATAAATGACAAAGACTCCCATCATTGAACTGTTCGTATATTACGATTCAAAAATCATTTCAGATTAGTTAAAATAACTAAAATTCATTTATAGGATTTCATGATACCGCATCATCTTGACAGTACGTTGAGAATTCCGTCATTAATTCATGACTTCATGATACCGCACATCTTGACAGTACGTTGAGGATTCTGTCCTTTTCATCCCCACATCATGGCTTTAATGGCGTGTGATGATTTTATAAATACATTTTGATATTTTCAAATCAATTTGTCTAGCTGAATCAATTAGCATAGACTCTTCTTTAAACGTTTTAAAATACCGAAAATCATTTTATGACTTTATCATACTACATCATACCATAGTGGGCTTTAAACATCCAACACTAGGTTACTCTGCATTGATGACTCCATCGTTTATCATCTCTGCACTAAATGCATTAATGATTTCTAAAATACATTTGTCTTTTCAAAAGCACAAAAGTGCGAATTTAGCACGATTTTAAGAATTTCAAAGTCTAGCATAGCTAGAAGATTTGGAATGTCCTAAAACCTCAAAATACCTCAAATTTCTCCTCCGCATTTTTTTCCAGCTTAATAACTGTATCTGGTAAAGCTCTAGTCTTACTACTTAACTCTACCCATACTTATTGTTCATCAAACTTACCACACATTAGGAGTTCAGGTACTTGCCACAATCATATGGGTTGGAGAACTTATCCTAGTCAGACCAAAATCGTCCATTCGCTGAGGGGTTCCACCATACGATTATGAGTCACGAACTTACCATTAGTATGAGTTTTAAGAACACGTACTTATCTTAATATTCTCTACATATCCAATATATTATGAGAAAAGAATCACCTTCTCACCATATATACATCGAATAGCATGACATCAGGTTCAAATCGATTATCACTATGGGAAGCTAAGTGGTTGTCAAACCAAACGCAATCTCCTGCCCATACAAGAAATTGGTCAACTCGGCCACAAATCAATATAGAAAGTTAAGCGGTCGTTAAACCAAGAACAAATCCTCTACCCATACAAAGAACTGTTCAACTCAACTACTATATTAATATAGGAAGCTAAGTGGCTCTAAAACCAAGTACAAATTCCCTGCCCATACAAAGAATCGTACAACTCAGCCACTAATATGAGTCATCGATTAAAAACCCACAAACCTCTAACTTCTCTTAACTCGATATGAATTTTGTCAATTCATACCTTATCACACTCAACACTTCAAGAGTCTACTTATTACTATTTCACAGTATCTTCATTGTTATAGCATCATGCTATCAACACAACCTCTTAATCATTTAACAGACCATTTGTCATTCCATGATTTTACTATGATCATCGTGATCTTATAACACAATTGATTTTACTGTACTATTTCTCCTTTATTCTAGGATCATTTAATTTTATCATCTTATCATTCATCTCTGGTCATTTTACTGTACGATCCTTCTCTTTTTAAATTCTTGAATCAAGTGTTCCCTGATTCTTATTCCATTTATTTGGATTATACTCATTGAAGATCCTTCTTTAAATCTTTTCATATATCTATGTATCTATATAGATTTATTTCCTCCTTTATGAACTGTATATGTTCATTTCTAAACTCTATCTGAGTTTATCCTGTCACTGTCTTCATTATCTTTCCATGATTATAGCCTAAGGTACTGCTACCTAAGAACTATAACCTATCAGCTCTGATACCAACTTGTGACGACCCCGAATCCGGGTTCCTTGAACCTCGGACCCGGTTCAACACGAGTACTACTTTTCCTTATTGTTCATGAATTTTAACAATATTATAATTGCTAAATAATCATTTATTTACAATTATATAACATCTCCTTCTATTCCAGAATCGAAATCTTTATACATTCCTAGTATGTCTCAATATCATACATGATACTACATTCTATTACAATCAATTTGAGTATTTAATACTCATATAACATACCAACTAAGTCTTATGCTACAGAATCATTTACCTGTCCAATTCGGACTGATATCTACAATAGATATTTAGATCTTCAATGGAAGTAATATATTTTCCTGTTCCTTGTTCTTTATCGAGAACTTCAGGTAACTAGCCTTATCTGAAAATGTTGGTTTAGGCAAGAGTGAGCACGACGGCTCAACAAGTTCAACAGCTACACATAACACATTACATGCTTCACATAAAATTTACAATTTATACTAACATCATGTTTTTCATGCATTTCAGTTTATGACATACTGCTCATGCATATCATGCCTCGCATTTAATCTATGCTTCATGTCTAACCTCTATCATGACATATAGTTCAATACAGAACAATTGTCTTAAATCAACTACCGCATATTAACAATTCAAATCAACTTATTGCACAAAGGCACATTAAAACATCTTTGCACATAACCACGTATGAGCACATCTCAGTTTAATAACAAACTTATAATTCATGCACATAATACAACACGTTCTGAAAAACTTGCCTGAACTTGTATAACCAGCTTGCGTTAATCTTTCACGTTCCTTGCACCACCTACACGGTATGTGAGATCAACGGTGCACAATATCAGTCAAAGTTTGACTCAATACTAAATCTTATTTTAAAGATATTTATTTCTTCTTATCATCCCCTTTATTTAATAAGGTTAATTTCATATTTTAGTCTCTCTTTGACTTGACTCAGTGTTTCATATTCAACACCATAAATCTTTTGTTCGAAACTATGCAATTCTGACATTTATTAGTGTCACTGCATTAAAACTTGGACCCTATATTTATTTAGGTCGATCCACCAATTAATCACTAATGTACCATACCATTGGTTTAACTTAATCACATCATTTATCTCGATACTTATCATAATATTACCCACCTTGGATAATATTTTAAATTTTACTATCAATTAGTAATAACTTATAATGTTATTTAATTGTTAAATAACACTTTAAATAATCATTACTATTATTAATTTATTTTTAATAATAGTTTACCTTAATCATTATTATTAATCTTTTAATAATAATTTAATTGCTTGCTAATATTATTACCCTTTAATAATATTTTAATTGACTTCTCATTATTATCAATCATTTTAATAATAATTTAATTGTTCATCAATATTATCAATCATTTAATAATATTTGAAATCCTCACGTATCATTAGTAATTATTTAATAACGATTCAACCCTTAACTATTATTACCCAATAGTTAATTACTTGTTAAACAATATTATTAATTCTTTAATAATATTCTAAATCTTTATTTATCATTATTATTTATTTAATAATGATTTAACTCTTAACTATTATTATTTAATAGTTAATTAAATGCTAAATAATATTATTAATCCTTTAATAATATTTTAAATTAATTACATATCATTATTAATTATTGAATAATGATTTAATTCTTAACTATTATCATACTCTAATATTATTAATCTTTTAATAATATCTTAATCATTTCCTAAACTTATAAACAATTTATTTTAATTGTTTACACTTTACTAATTAATGCATTTTCTAAAATGCCAAACCCATAAAATTTTATCAACAATGACTAAATCCCTCATAAAAAATCTGCGTATACCGTATATAGGATTTTCAAGCCATAAATCCTATTTTCTAAATTTTCAACATCACATCACATAATTAATTCATTTACTCATAACTAGTCCATTTCCATGAAAATACCAAATTAGTTCTAAAAATTCTTATTTTCTGGTATTTGACAGGATATAGCTCCATATTGAACATATATTTTTCTCGTAATTTTTAAAATTCATTTACTAGTTTTAAATAGCCCAAAATAATCAGATCTTGCACCATTTATCATAAATTATTCCTTTTTCAGAATATTATGAAATTTTCAGGATTAGTTCCTGTTATCATAGAAAAGCTCCTGAATAAATTTCATATTTTTCTGAGTTGTACACAAAAAGTTATTTTGATACATTTCTAAAAATCACACTTTATTGTAAAATCCATAACTTGAGTTTTACACAATCAAAAATCACCATCTTTTTACTAGACTCAGTTAGCTCATCAAACTATCATTCCAAAAATATTCAGAATTTTTAGAGAAATAAAAGTGGACGAAAATGCCCCTGGACCAAACTGAACAGTAACTATTTTTGGCCTTTTCAGATTTTCGGACAGTTTTGGGGTCCTTCACGGAAACGATTATAAAACGAAATCTACAACTCCGATTAAGGTCCAGTCGGAGGCGTTGGACTCGTATTTTCCTAAACTATAGTTTTCATTTATCAAACACAAAATTTGGAGTTGTCTAGGTCTCGAAAAACAGTGTTAAAGGGGCTGATCAGTAGCTAATTTTTCTGATTTTTCAACATGGATGTGTTTTACTAAAAATTCCATAACTTGCTCATTTTAAATCGGATTTTAGTCATTCAACTTGGATAATCTTCATATTTCATGGATCTATTACCCAAAATTGACGGATCACAAATCCGACTTACGGACCGTGAACAGTAATTCCGTGAAGGGGCTGCTACGTATTAGATTAACTTGTTTTCGTCGGTAAAAATTTATTCAATGAGTTTGATGAAATTTTTCATCACAAACACATATAAAAACCCATGTTAAACCCATCAAACTATGAATATACATATATTACATAGTTAAAGACTTCTAGACCATCAAAACAAGTTTTGATCGGTTAAAAATATATTTTAACCGTTTAAAACTTATTTAAACAACAAAAATGAAATTAAAAAGGTTTGGAGTACTTTTTAACCTCTTAGACATGGATGATCTCCTTCCTCTTGCTAGGAGCTAGGCTTGTGACTCCACCTTGATCATTCTCTAGCAACTTTCCTTAGTGGATCATCCATTTCTCAAAGCTTGCTAGCTTTTCTCTAGAATACTCTCTCTTTCTCTCTAGGAGTTCTTGAAAACTAACTAACAAACATAACAAAATGTTGATGGATGCTATATATAGACCCTCCCTAATCACCATTAACCTTCACTAATCAACTAGTGTTGGTGAATTTAAGGGTTAACCAAGCTTACTATAGCTTGAATGACCTATTGAGTGACATTTTGATTGACCAATGGAATGACTAGGGTTGGTGGGGAGTTGTTGAGACATTTTACACTCCAAATTCACCAACAAGCAACCTTTCATGTGGGGCCCCCTCCAAAATTCGGGATTCCTCTTTTATTACATCACTTTAGCTTTATTTTTACATCTTATATCATTATATAAGTATTCATATATATATACACCAATGTATATATATTGACCACCACTTTGACTTCCATTTGGGCTCCACATTGGATCAAATTAATATTTCTATTGGGCTCATTAATTAAATTTGTTTGGGCTCAATTTAATTATTACATTGGGCTAATATTAATTACCCTATGTTACATTTAATTAAAACAAGCATTGGGCTTGGTTAATTATTACATAAATCAATGTTCAAATTAAATTATATGAACTACTAGGTTAATTAATTTGACCTAGTTTAATACCCCATTTGGACTTATATTATAGTCCAATTAAATATGATTTAATTTATTCTACCACATTGGGTTACATAATTAACTCATCCATAGTTAATTCTCATCACCACTTTCCTTTCTCTAACAATTAACCAATGTTTGGTTAATGCTCTCCCATGTCTACCAACTAGGGTTATTCAATTAACCCTACATTAGTTAATTTTGTACACTCAAAAATATTTCCCAACACTTTGACCATCATTTGACTTTTAATGGTTTGGGTTACATAACTTACTTTTTATTGGCTCTCTTATTTAATTACCCATTTCATGCAAATATCTCCATATTGGGCTTACATCTATAACAACTTATTAATTAAGTAAATTACTTAATTAATTAACTTCTTAATATTGTCCTTCTAGGCAATATTCCACTTCCCTACTTGTTACTCATAACCTTAATTCATAACTTATATAATTAATTCAATTAATTATATTACATGACTTTTCTTTTTAATCCATACTAAAACTAATTAATTTATTAGTTTTATTAAGTATTTAATTTACTTCACACATCATCTTGTTTGACTAACAAACTCAACTATAGGTGTATATATATAAATATTAATATATTCACCTTCACTTCTCAATTGAATTTCTTTCTTAAATAAATTATCTACCTGCATCATTAAAATATTCTCACATTTAATTTCTAACAAATTATTTATGTTAAAAAAAAAATGTTTACCCATTTTCAACACATCTTCCTTCTCACCTTCTAGGTTTAAACCTTAACCTTAAATAAAATCAATTAAGATATTATTTAAAATTTTGAAATTATCTGGGATATTACAATGCTTGTCCATATTAATTATATGAATCACTATTTTTAAGGGAAGAAAAAATAATTGGAAATTAATTAAGAAAATGAAGAATTTAATTATTATGTTAGTATTTAATGGATTTGGATTTCTAGGTAGTTTTTCTCTTTACTAGTTTTCGTTATTAATTTTTAATTTGCATTATTTAGTTAATCAATCATCTCCACCACTTTTTATTTCTAATTTGTTTGGAATGTAAATTAAGGGAACATTGAAATTAATTTAGTCTCCGTGGTTTGACATGTACTTGCCCGTTCTTCAATTTGATATTGTGCACTTGCAGTTACTATTTTTTATCACATTATATATACATTCATTTAAAATTATTAAGAATGACATGTAAATGAATTTATTAAAATCAAATTTTGATTATTTTGGAATAATATCTCTTTAAACTTCTATTTACATTTTGATTTTATAAAAAGTTAATTAATATTTATGAAACTAGTCCAAACTCACAAAAAATGCAAAATAAAAAAACAAATAAACAAGTTTCACCTATTTAAATTTATCCGTCAAATTAAAAAGTATGTTTTCCTTATAGATTTTCCTAATTTCCCTTATAACTCCTTCCCGGGCTTTTCAATTTCCTCTAGACAAATAAAATTAAAATGTATATTTAAATTTACTAAATTATAATAGTATAGGTTCTAATTGAAAAAGGTTCCAACTATTCACATACCCTATTCTTTTAAATAACATATTACCTCTAAATTATTCCTATAACTATGCATAATTATTCTTTTGATGTAACTTTAAAATAGTTATATTTTTCAGAGAAAATAAAACTTTAAATTATAATATAGTTTTCAATATTCTTCCTTAAAATTTAATATTCCTGTAATAATTAATAATTGCATTGACTCAATAAACAATTAATTACTAAGTTGTTGCAAGAAACCCATACCCAATTTTATTTTTTTTAAAAAAAAAAATCAGTAAGATTAAAAGAAAAACCATTAATTAAAAAAGAAAAACCATATTCCCAAGAATGCCCTTCACAATTATATAAAGAGTTCCCAATCGCCCATTTTGCACCTCCTCCTATGTCCCGTACCTTATCTATTTGGGGTATAAATCACTGATGCTGAAGGAAGAGAGGGAGAGCAAGAATGGCGATACCCTATGCTTCAATTTCATTGATGTTAGCATCCCAGTCATCATCATCATCAAAACATTACCCTCTAAAGCCCTTTTTTGGATTCTCAGTGGCAGCAAAACCCTGCATTTCACTGAACAAAAGCAACAACAATAACAGGAGATTCTCACAGATTCGATGCCAAGAACAAGCCACCGCTCTTGTCCCCCTTGAACAGCGCTGGATGTTCGATGAATCCGAGATTAAAGGACGAGTAAACACCTCCAATCCCCTTTTTCTATTTCTCTTATATGTTTTCTTTCTTTCTCTCTGTATTACTTTTTACTGTTACATTTTAGTTTTGGTTGCTTGGAAAGTTTAGGAAGGGATAAAGTAATTGGAAAAGTGTGTACCTTTGCATTTCATACTTTAAAACCCTTGAGTTTTCCATCACAGTTTATGTCTGCCTTGGTTGAAGTGAATTTAATTTTCTCGAATTCCAAAATGTCTGTTTCTGGTTAGGGTGAATTAACTTTAATGTATCGGAATTTGATTGTTTGTATTAGGTACAATGGCTAAACGTACTGTGTTGAAATCTAATTTTGGAGAATCAATTAAGAGAGAGAAGAAAATCACTTTACTTATTTGTATAGCTGGTTAAACTAAGTAATGCACTGAAAAAGCTTGGTTGGATTGGTACCTTCAGCGAGCTGATGATAAAAACAAATTTTTTTTTTTCAAATTTAGGGTTTTAATGCTTGATTATGCCTATCATTGAGCCAAATTCGAAGAATGTATTTAAAGTCATTTGTAGTCTTTTATCTTTAAAATTGGTTTCTATAATTAAAAAGACTCGCACCCACTTAAAAGTTGCATTAAGGTAATGGATTAGTGTGGGATCATAAGTTCAACATATCTTGTCAGATTTTTTCATTCTTGTGTTCTTCAGAAGTTCTGGATGCTGAAGGACCTTTGTGGCTGATTCAGGTTTGGTCTATTCAGTTTCACTTTGCGCTTATACTAAGTTTTGGGTGAATATAATGTTTCTTTAAAAAGAAAAAATTAGTTTTTAACATTAGAGTCTGGGAAATAGAGAAAGTGTTGGAGGGGAGAGGTCAAGACATTTTGATGTTTCAAACAGCACAGTCTTGTCTTGAGAATTTAGTATGTACTGGCTCTGCATTTAGAAAATTTTCCGAGCAGCAAAGTACAGCTGTGTTGTTATAGTTTCTAGAAGTAGTTAGTTAAATATTGGATTCTATCATGAAAATATTCTGAAAGTTTAGATTTGAAGATTAAATTATTAGTTCACTTTTGCAAGTAGGGTTTCTGATACCTAGTTTCTGATAAATGTTTAAGACCAGAAACTTTGTTGCTAGTTATCTTTGATTTCTACTCTTTTTATGCATCTCTTCATCCTTTTCCTTCCTTCCAGGATATTTGGAATACGACATGGTACCCTAAAGCTGCAGACCATGTGAACACCGCGAAGACATGGTATATTGTTGACGCCACTGATAAAATTCTTGGAAGGCTGGCATCAACAATAGCTATTCACATCAGAGGGAAAAATCTGGCCACCTATACTCCTAGCGTGGACATGGGGGCATTTGTCATTGTGGTATATAATCACTTCACATAGATATTTTCCCTCCATTTATATTGTTTTCATACCACGTACAAGACCTTCTGGAAGCTAGAGTAATCTTGGAAAGTCAACGAGTTTGCATTGCAACTAGTTGTGATTTTTAAATTGTCTATTGATATCTTTAATGTTTTGGCTAGCTTTCAATCAGTCTGTCTTACATAATGTTGATTTAAAATTTGTTGCTTCATAAATATTTGTAGAGATGAGTATATATTGTTGTCTGATTTAAGGTCAGCTCTAGTATTTTTGTTGAACCTGATACCTTTTTCTTGTCAATACACACACACACACACTCTGTTTCTGGCCTTAATATTCATAATTTACACCTTTTTTTTTTTTGAAGGATTATTATACATATAATCTTCTATATCTTGGTCAAAAATTTTAAATTGTTTTTAAAACTACATCCAACTTTCCTTGTAATTTCTGTTTAACATAAATGATCAGGACCAATGTTTTCAGACCCGGACCGGTCATTAAATCGGAAAAGGTGTCGAGTGGATAGATTATTGGTTCAACCAGTAGTCGAACCGTTATTAAACCGGTGACGTCATTAATATGTAATAAATAATAAATATATTAATTATTATTATATATAATATTTAGTAAATATGTAAAATTAATCAATTTATCTATAAAAATAAAATAAACCTATTTGTACACTTTGTACTTTGCATAGAGTGGCCCTCACTCCAGATTTGCTTTACTAACATACACCAATAACACAAGTGATCAATTTCCTCTTTTTTCCACCATCATCGCTCCTTATAACACTCTATTGTCTACTCAGTTCTAACATCAACAAGTTCATTTTCTCTCTCTGGAACTTCAGGATCACTCTCTCTTCTCTACATTCATTTTCTCTCTAACCCATAGATGAATGCATTTCTCGGGGCAGTGGTCCTCTGTTTAATCCTCATAGTCCTCTGTTTAATCCTCATGCTCTCACCGCCGGTGCCGACGCAGACAACAATACCCACATACTCACAAAGTTCCTGGAATTCTCAACGTTCAACCACTACCTCTCCGAAACTCATCTCACTGCGGAAATCAACATCTGCATCACCGTCTTCGCCGTTGACAACGCCAACATGACATATCTGCTCAACAAACACCTCTCCATCTCGTGAACCGGTCAAACCCATTACCCAGTCATCAGTTCGATGACTCGGACGGTTCGACTGCTGGGTTAGCGGTTTTGGACGGTTAATTGCTATTTTTGGTTAAAAGGGTCAAACCAGCTTGTTTGTCCGGCCGGTTCCCAGTTTAACCGGTTGAATTGCCGGTTCCGAGCCGATTTTTTAAACATCGGTCAGGACGTGCTTTTTAATATGCTCTCTTTATCCCATAGTAATTGTTTCCCTTTCCTATTTTCAATGTCTGAAAGTCTTATTAGTATTTTACACTTGTTTTGAAAAAAAGAGAAGTGTTTGGTGGAGGGGGTTCAAATGGAAGTTAATTTTAGACCTCTCGATAACATTTACACCATTCTTAATATTTTCTTAAATTTCCTGAAGTCAAATGATGACAACTAATTTGCAACAGTGGGAGTATGTGATACCATATTAATTATTGATCCAGAGAGGTTATTGTCGTGTTTGAATACCAACAGGTCAATGCAGAAAAAGTTGCTGTTTCCGGTAAAAAAAGGAGCCAAAAACTGTACAGGAGGCATTCAGGAAGACCAGGTGGCATGACAGTTGAAACATTTGATCAAGTGCAACAGAGGATTCCTGAAAGAATTGTTGAACATGCGGTTCGTGGTATGCTTCCTAAGGGAAGGGTGAGTTCTTCTCTCTGTTTAAATTCCCCCATTTTTTCCCCAGATATCTGAGTAGTTACTTCTCTTCTGTAAACATTTTAAGCAAGTAGTTGCACAAACCTTTGCAATGACAAAGTTGTGTGTGTGAGTTTAAATTCTGTCTTAAATTAGCAAATAATATATAAATATATATATATTTATATATTATTTGCCAGAAGGGGCAATTTAAGAACTGTCAAAGTGAGACGCTATTAAACAATGGTTGTATCACTTTTGTGCGAAATTTAAAGTTCGTTAAGGAACTAAAAGTTGTGCACTACATGCCTAAGCTGTGGCTGGAGACAATATTGAAATTACTTTAGATTAGCAATCTTGCAACTTCTCAAAATATTCTCTTGGACTCCCAAAGCTTAACATTATCCCTCTCTAATTGTAAAAGTATTTGTATTTTAGCCTTATATTTTTCAAATCAGTATCAGGCCTGGCCATATTGTCATTTACCCCACTGTTCTTTTCACTTTTGGATAAATAGTTTTATGTATTTTTTCTAAAAATAAATAATCTGATATCGATAATGTGTATTTTCGTGCTTGCAAATAATGTGCTAGTTTGTGCTGTGCTTGAGCTACTCCAAATTTGCTTGCTTTGCAGCTCGGAAGAGCACTATTTAACCATCTTAAGGTATACAAGGGCCCAGACCATCCACATGAGGCGCAAAAGCCAATCAATTTACCAATTAGGGACAAGAGAATACAGTTGGAGAAGTAGAAATTGACAAAACTTGTATCAGCAGATTCAGCAGACAATTTCGCTTCTTCATGAACTGGTCTTATAAATGCCTTTGCTCTCATGGATTCTGATTTAATGAGGTTACTCCTTTGTGTGCTTGAAAGCCCGTCTTTTCTTTTTTGAACTCTTTGTATGTTTCTGTGTGGTTTGTTTCCATCTGAGCTAACAAAACTTCAAATGAGAATTTGTAGGTCTCTATTTTACTTGATTCTGAAGTCTATTTTACAGCTTATGTATTATTTGCTAACCTCGAAGATGAATGAACAATCTGTTGAATGTAACATAGTTGTTGATACAGAGAGAAAACTGAATTGGTTTGTTCTACAACCAGTGTGATTATTTCCATTGCTGGTTTAATTCTTTATCAATATTCTTAGCTAGGAAAAATTGTTATAATTTTTTTTGTCTAGTAACCCCCCCCCCCCCCCCCCCCCCCCCCCCCCCCCCCCCCCACCAAAAGTAAAAAAAACACCCTCTCCTTTCCTTATAAGCCCTTGAGCCCCTTTGTTCCTCACTTGGCTCCTTATTTCCGATTTATATAGCCCCTGAATGGCTTTTTTGGAATTGCTCAACATTCTGTCATACTAGTTATCAAATTTATCCTTACAAAGTTAAAAAAACGTTGATCCAAATTTACTGTTAGCTTATCATAAATTACAATGACGAAAAAAAGAAGTAAAAGTTACATCTCCAGCAAAAATGTGTAAAAGATTTCATTCCAAGTGTCAGGAACACCGGCGACGCACCAGTGGCTGCAATCTATGCCACCACCATCGGCATATGTGGATGGATGTCCGTCTTTTCTTAACTGAGTGAGCAAAGTGATGTCCAACAAAATAACAGGTGTCGCCATGTTACTCAATATGCTCTTCACAATTACTTCTCCTGGATATCTGTTCCCTGGATAACTTGATCCTTCTATTGGCAGGGACTGCCCTGCGCAACTCTTCACCATCGGCTCATTCCATTCCTTCCCTCTGACGGCAAAAAATTCAAAACCCAGGTAAAATAAAAAACCACTCCCAAACCCTAGAACAGGAAGCATATATACATTGTTCAACAAAATATTTAAAAGTTTTTAATTTTGGGTTTTGTAGCGGCACCTGCAACCACTACCCTTTTGAGTGTACACTAGGTAAAACCCTTGGCAATTAACGCTGTAATGGAGCTTTAAACCCATATTCTGTGCCTCCTAGAACTCGAATTCGAACATAAAAGGACATTGGTTTGGTTTTATTCCTCAGGTTAACTTTTTCCAATACCAAACCCCTACATGAGCAGACATTTAGCAATTGATAGAAGTCTACAAAGTTCAAAATGTTGATGAGCTTACTCATTATGGATTGCAGAAATTCCCTGGAAAAAAACTCGAGTTTTAGTAGGATCAATGTTGGAATCCACCCACTTGGCCCAAGTTGTCAAAGCTATCTCGTAGGCTTCCATATGATCCATGTCTTTAATTATCTTATCACCAACTTGAAAGTAGTCCCATCTGTCATACAGTCATAAAATTCATTTCTTTTTTTTTAATATAAGAAAAAATCAGAGTAGAATTTATTTATTAGAATATAAAAGGAAAAATGATACGTAAAATAAAAAGAAAATGCTCTTATATTTTGAAACGGAGCGTACGTACGTCTGAAGGTGGCCTGTATGAATCCACCAATGGTAGCTATTGAAGATCAAAATGTCAATTCCTTTCCACTGGTTGCTTCTGCTGATGGAGTCCAGCTTCAGAACTCTCCCTATATTTTCATCCACCAAGTCTACCAGAAACCCATATTTCATAAACATAATTGAAACTCCAAATTCCTTCAAAAAAATTAAGGTCAAAGGTTATTGTGCTGTTCAAATGAATCAAGACTAAAGTCCAACTCAGAATCCAAGGACCCAATTTCCAAAATGTTCGTTTAATTTTATAAGTATGGGAAATTGTGACAATTTTTTAATATTATATTTTCAAAAAGACACTGAATCCAAGTGGTTGATTTGATCCATGTTATGACTTATGAGGAACGCATTAAGAAGAAAATGAAGAAGAAGAATTTAACACAAGTTTCAAAAAATAATAAAAACTTACCTGAAATGAAAGAGAGAAAAATGACTTTGTTTGAACCAAAGTATGACTAGAGTTGGGCACTGCACTATTAATCATGCAAGCTAGTGATTGCCACTGGTTAGAGCTTAAAGAATCTCCCACAAACATAATCTTTTTTCCTCTACATCTCTCCAGGAAATCCTGACCGTCGAATCTGCATTACCAATAATAATCAGATATATTTTTTAAAACAAAATCATTAAGCCAAAAAAACAAAAAAAAAAACCTTGATTTGCCAAAGTATATAGTGATTTACCTTGGTAAGTTGCAGCCATTAGGCTTCCATCTATATTTAAGATAAAAACTATCAGGTCTACCATTTTTCTGGCAATTTAAACCCGGATTGATAAAAGGGCAACTTGACCCATCAAAGAGTGGATATGAATCATCTTTTACCCAGCTTCCTTGAAAAAAATTGCAGCTTTTTGATTGCTTTCTTTGTCCATAAATGTTGCCCACTTCAGCTAAGTACTGTTGATCCCCATAAGCTTCTTGGAGAATAAGTGTAACCAGAAAGAAAAGAAAAAGAAGAAGGTGAACAAAAGAAGCAGGGGAGACGCTCATTTTGTGATAGAAACAGAAATGAAGAAAGAGCAGAGTTCTAATATATAATACTGTTGGTGTGTGCAAGTGTAATTTGTATTTGTATTTAATGCTGATCTACTAAGTAAAGTAGGTAGTAGATCTTCTGTCCTTTTGCAATATAAACAGAGGGTACATTTTTTCATGTAATTTTTATATAAATATTTTTCTCTAATAGTGTGCACAAATTAAAAAGATGATGCTGAATAAAGTTTTAAGTAATTCTTTCTATTTATGTAATATATGCAATGGAGTAATTTTATTGGAGTTTACAGATTTTCTTTGAATTATAAAAATCACGCATTTTTATGAGGACAAAATAAAATTTATTTTCAATAATCTTTCAAGGGAAGATGGAGAATTATAGAGTGAGATTTACTGTTGATGACGACCTAGCCTTCGGGGGCAGCTTTCAATCGTTCAAAATTCTTCTTTACCTGTACAAATGTCCACGAGAATAACAGCCTATTGTCGTCGTCATGGAACACTTTTGGTGGAGATAGTCAGTAACTATATCAAGAGATTAAAATATATGTCAGTTTTCTCGTATAAAAATTATGTTTCTAAAAAACTCTTTTACTTTCCTTGATCACCTTATATAACCCTTTTTATTGTCCCTCGCTTGGAAAAAATGCCGCACAGTGGGCAACTATGTGTTCAAGGGGCGGCGATGTGGGCCCCCTTGCCAGAGACTGTCTTTTGGGTCCAACCATAGATGTTCCATCACTTGACATAGCAGTTGCGTCGCCCAACTTGGGACGATCAAAGTGCGATTGCGTGCTTAATGAATGATTATGTGAACCCCTCAGTCACAAAGTGTTCTCCCGATTTGGGCCATGGTTTGAAGACCTTCGAATTCGGCCCAACCCATATGGACTTCATCCTTCACCCTCAGGCCCAAGTCGATGGGCTTGATTTAATTAGGCATATCCCAACAACTATAATTAATGTACATTATAAAATTCATTAATTATATTAATATCCCTCCGAATATGAAATAATTATTCAATGGTCCTGGACCACCTGTCACGTGATGTCTCACACCATTCATGTGATGAGTCACTTTAAGTGTCGAATGACAACATATGAATGGTGTGAAGTACTACGTGACAGGTGTCCTAAGAGCATCTAATTTTTTTTCCCGAAAAGGAGGTCTAAAGAACATGATAGATGGAGATGCAATTACATGTTTAACCTTTTATTTCTAGACATTTGACATTAGATATATCTACTCTCACTAAATAGAAAATATCAATCCACAAAAATGAAAATTAATATTTTTACAAAATCTTCTTTGCCTAAATAATTTAAGTGCAAGGGAATTTATGAAAATGTTATTTGTATATGTAAAAAATTAATTTCCCCTTCAAGCATTCTCCTTTTCCCTCGGGAAGAAAGAGAAAGAAAACTAATAAAGTTGTAACTTGACGTAGAAGGAAAAATAAGGATAAAAGTTGGTGGGGGTAATGGCGTAGGCCTTATTTGCCAACTAGTCTGCACGGCACAAAATATTAGTAGCTTCAAGCACGCATTCAGAAATAATTGAGCAACGAGCCAACAATATTGTTTGCTGGCAATATAAATGTGGCATGCAAAAATAAAGTAGGGAAGCATACCCGTGCTACTAACTACTAAGTAGACTATTATTTGGGTATCCAGTTTGGGGTCTCTTTGCAGCGGTGAGGGAATTTCTTTTTTATCCGCCTCTATTAAAAGTAGTGGTAAGAAAAAATATCTTAAATATTTTCACTATAATTAAATTTAAATACTTTTAATATCTTAATTTATAATGTAATTTATATTAATTAAGTCAAGTTGTATTATAATATAGAGTTTAAATTTTAAATAATCAAATTGTCAAAATTTTATTACTTAAGAAAATATTTATACAAATAAATACATTGAATATAATTGACAATTTTAAATTTTATTACTTAATTTTTTTTTATAAAAATAAATACATTAAATATAGTTGACAATGTTAAATTTTATTACTTTAGAAATTATTTACACAAATATTTAATACATTGAAACTATTTAAATCTAATTAAAGTGAGAATATTTAGGACATTTCTTATTGTCACTACTCTTATAGTAGAGGCAAGTAAAAAAAATAAAATCCCTTGCCGCTACTAAGAGTAGTGACACATGTGTTTTATGAAAGTTGAGGTATTTAGGACATTTCTCTTTACCACGACTCTTAATAGAGACAAGTAAAAAAGAAAATTCCATTAAGAGTAGCGACATGTGTATTTTACGAACTTGTTAGATCTTACATTGGACAGTGGGAGATGAATTTGTTAGAATAATGTTCATAACAACCATTTGTTATGGATCATTATATATATATATTGCTGGCGCGTAATTTTGTCCACCCGATGAAACCACCAAACAATGAGCAACCTGTATTGAAAACAACTGTTAGCCATCCCCAGATCAAGCGACGGCTTGGGCCGTCTAAGGATACTCTGATGTGAGAATTAATAAGATAGAGAACTTGTTATTGTTGAAAAATAATAAGTATTTGATAAGTAAGAATTGTGTAACCTGAAACACTACGCTTGTAGTCTTATTTATACTTTTTATCAACCGCCTATTGTTCCGTAACTGAATAGAATAGGAAATCTATTGATTAGAATCCAACTATAATTATGATGTTGACCAATCAATTATTATTTTTCCAAATATATGGGATCACAATATAATTTAGGATCCCAAGTCAATAAGAATTTTGATTTTCCTAAATTACCCAAATTGTCCCAAAAGAACACTTGAATGGGCCAACCCTAAAACAGGGCCCACCATTAAATATAATCCAACCAACACTCCAAATAAAGACTAATTCTTAGGCCCAATAAATCATATCACAACCATATATATATATAAGCAACTCACTTGCAAACAACTTGTTTATTAGATGAGTTAAACTCGAACACCGCATCTAGAGTCGTCTAATAATTTGATTCCACTCGTTTAATTATTTTTGCCAACTCGTGCCTAAACTCAACTCGTTTATGGCCGTAATATACCTATCTATTCACATGCATATATACATATATTACCCATCTATTCAAATGTTGTATATATTGACTGTAGGAGTTTTCCAGCCAACTTACATGTGGTCATTCATCCAAACATGAAACATATAACAGCCTCTCTCTCTCTCTTTTCTTGGGTTGAAATTTAAAATGAAAAAGCAGAAGAATTAAATTTGGCAATATTCAGGAGCATGACCATATCAAAGAAAAAGAACAACCGTTTGAAATATAATTGGAACACATAATACTTCTCGTGAGCAACTTGTATATGTTGCTTTAAATTGACCGGATAGTTTATTGATAAAATCCCATACAATTCCAATAACAATATCTCCTTCAAAATTTCTCTCTAATTTTCTAATATTGTAAATTCAATATCAAATTGTGACCTAATCGAATTAATCAATATTTCAAAAAATTGTAAAGAATTTGATTCCAAGTATCTGGCACTCCTGCAAGACACCAATGGCTGCAGTCCATAGTACGCCCACCAAGTCCATATACCGACGGATGCCCATCTTTACGTAACAACGAAAGATTTGTTATGTCAAGTAATGTTACGGGCTTTGTTATTTTGGTTATCACTTTCTTCAAAATTGCTAACGCCGGTGGCATGCCTCCCGGGTATGTTGACCCAAAAATGGGTTGCTTTTGACCCAAGCAACTCTTTGCCCTTGGCTCGTCCCAACCTGTGCCACTAATCATTCAACATTTGAAAAAGATGATTTATTGTTAAAATTTACGATAATGATTCATATGTCGAGTCGGTTGCATATTGACTACACATAATAATAAATAATCACAAGTTAATGTTAACAAGAAAATTATGTGCATGGTTAAAATTTATGAAAATGATTTAACATAGTTGACAAAAAATGTAACATGTGCCCATATACAATTGACTCGACATTCGTAACATAGCTCTAAATTAAATTTATATAAAGTTGAAGAAAGTCTTTGTAAATTTGGTAGCACAATGTTTATAACGTTGAGTGTATTTAAAAGTATAAACATAAAACTCTTCTTTATTTAAAAGCAACTTATGTCATTTAACTCACAAACGCAATCTTTAGACCTCTAAAATTAAGCACCAAATGCTACCTCCGCAAACACTACAAATGCTAATAACCGAATAGATTCAAAATTATATTTCAACGTGATTTTAAAATATAAAATCTCCAAAACTACTGTCATTTATCCCTTCTTAAGTACAAATTAGATTGTTGTAATATTTAATTAATTGCAGAAGTACCTAAGAACTTACTTGTAATGAGAAGGTGAAATCCCTTGAAAGAAGGCCTTAGTTTTGTTAGGATTGTAGATGGTGTTCATCCAATTGGCCCATGTATTGAGAGCTCGCTCATAAGCAACCACTCGATCCATGTCCTTATGTATTTGATTTCCTACTTGTATATAATCCCATCTACATAATCACAACAATTTAACAATATCATCCATTAGTTTTATATACCATATAAACTCTATACTATTTACTACTCCATTCCACTAATTTAAATAATTAAAAAAAAAATTAGCAAGAAGCAAAATTAACTCAAAGAAATGAGAGTAGTATATACGTACGGTTGTCCAGCTCCTCTACGGTTCCACCAATGCCACGTATTAAATACGATCACATCAATCCCATTCCATAACTTGCTATTTTGTTCGATTGAGTCCAGTTTTAACACCCTCCCAATTTTTTCTTCCACTAAATCCACTAAATACACATTTCGATCCCGGATTACTTTGACTCCATAATCCTGCATAAATTATATAAAATCTTAAATAATTATTTATGTAATTTCAAATAATTAACATTCACATGCTCAAATAACATTTTTATGATTATTTTTTCTTTCCATCATTATATTTTGGATAATTGTTGTTTGTATTAGTTAACATCAATTGCAAAATATGAGCTCAACAATTTTATTATACTTTTTACATATATAACTGTTGGGTATTGGGTAGGGTGCCCCCCGCCCGGGGGGGGGCATGACAGATAGTATTAGGGGTGAGCATGGTGCGGTTTGGTGCGGTTTGAAGCCCAAACCGCATATGAAACCGCTTAGGTGCGGTTTGACAAATTGAAAACCACACATAAAACCGCTTATGATTGGTGCGGTTCGGTTTTGAATCGTTTGGTGCGATTTCGTTTGGTGCGGTTTCGGTTCCAAAACCAATTGAAATAATTAAATTTTATGCAATTTAAATTAACAATTTAGCATCACACAATATTAAATACTACTTTGATAATACACAATTTTACTTATAATGTTTTGTCTAAACAAAAACAAAATATAACCTAAAAATATGAATAATGATTTATCCTTATATATGAAAATTCTAAATAAAGATAATTATAATTTGGGATAATTTTAAATATTTGTAATTCTTGATATGCTTCATTTAATAGTGCATGGTGCGGTGCGGTTTCTTAGATGCGATTTTGCTCGCAAACCAAAACCAAACCGCATTTGCGGTTTTTCAATCACCTAAAACCGTCACATACGCCGAAGCCGTTGGTGCGGTTTTAATTGGTGCGGTTTGTGCGGTTTTTGGTGCGGTTTCGGAGGTAATTCGGTTTCTTGCTCACCCCTAGATAGTATGACACCGAACATGAAGGGCAAACTAGGCCATGGAAGGCATGACAGATATATATTTTTAGTTTATTTGTTTTAAGATTATGGAAATACTAATTAAGTCGGTATTCAAACATTAATTAATTATATACTATTTCCGCCTTAATCATTTTTGAGGTAATTTTCTTTTTTGAGATGTTTTGACAAAATTACATAATAAACGGTTAGCCTAAATATTAATATGTTATTAAATGCATTTAACATGAAAAGATAATGCGATTTTGTGATAATTTGTATTTCCCAGAAGCTTTTCAAGAAATTAAAACGACTAACATATTTAAATTTTAATTAATTTATGCAAACAGTACTCTTATTCACAAGTTGAGTTTAAATATAATTGGAAAGCGTAAAAATATTAATATTCCTATATGCCACTAAACGGAACACAGATAAAATAAATAAAAATAGGAAATAATAATAATGATAATTGCAGTAAATACTTTTGTAATAAATGTGGAGCGAGACAAATCAAGACCAATAATAAATGTACTAATTAAATACATATTAAATTCTATTTAAAATAATTATCTCAAAACTACATTATTATTTTTCAAACTTTTAAATCTCATATTTGGAAGGAAAGAGAAAATTGATTTTTTTTTCTTCAAATGGACTGGAGGTAAACGTACTTATAGTAATTAAAACATACCGTAAATGTGAAGGTGGCTACATCGCCTCTTGAGCTTAAAGTAGTGCTGTATTTGGCATTAGGCACTGCAGAATGGAGCAAGCAAACCAACGACATCCACTGGTTTCTGCTAAGAGAATCTCCTACGAACATTATGCTTTTACCCCTCATTCTCTCCAAGAAATCCCGACCATCAAATCTACAAATTAAAGAAAACAAAAATATTTTATTTTAAAATTCTGAGTAATTTTATCGTCGAGAAATAGCATTAGGGTTGGACCAATTTTGCTATGAATTAATTGAAAATAAAAAGCAAAGAAAAAAATTCCCAAGAATTGCATAAAGTCGTCGTTGTAAAAAATCTAGTGGTTGGCCTATTTATTTTTAAAAACAAATATGACAATTAAAAAAAATGAAAATGGGGGACAAATGAGGGGCTACGAACATCCTGCGTGACAACCCATTTCCAAACCCGTGATCTTCGCAGAATGACAGAATTATATAAATCACATGTATATATAATTTAAAACTAAATAAGCATGTCTTAAAATAAAATGAATCGAGTCTGTGATAAAAAAAAATTATAATTTTAGTACCACGATATACAATAATGTACTATGGTTATATTTGTTTATAAAAAATATACTTAGAATTGAACTATTTATTTTAATTTAATACTATTTTACACTATTTAATCCCTTGATAAGAGATTATTAATATCTTAATATTAGATTATTAATCCCATAAAATTATTTAATAGTTTAAAATGAGGGGGACTATTAATCTCAAATTATTTATGAAATTATAAAATCTCACATAAATAACCTTAAGAATTATAAAAAGAAAATAGTTCAACGGACTATTTAATCCCCCGTCATAGGATAAAATAATCCGAAATAGTATTAAATTAATATAACTAGTCTAATCTCAAATATATTTTTTGTAAACAAACATAACCATAATGTATTATTGTATAGTGTAAATAAGTGCAGATACATTTAAATATATGGTAAATTCTAACTTTTTATTGTAAAATTACCATTCTTGTAAATCTTAACACCCCCCCCCCCCCCCCCCCAAAAAAAGGACAGGTCATCAGTTTCATGAAAAGGGAAATTCAGTAAAATGGTAAAAACTACAGACGCAGTAACACTTGATTGTGGTTGTTACAGAAAGATGGAAACTCCATGTATGTACTAGCGTGATTTAACCCGTGTACCAAGAACCAAGAAAAAAACCAAAAAAAAGGTAATTATTAGATTATAACGGAAACAAAAAAACAGCAAAAACACGTGGGTGGGGCGAGAGGAATCTTTAGCTAACCAGAAATCACAGTCAAAATATTTCTTTCAAGGAGTCACCATTAAAATATGAGTTAAGACAAATTTGTAATGTTTATTTTTATCAAATTCGTCTGATTTTCACCTGGTAAAATTTTGTCTGATGTCAGTTTTTGCTAAATTCCAAATTAATCCATCCCCATTTTAATGCATTAAATATTTGTTAGGTGTGATACATAGTAATAATAGTATTCATATTAATTATCGATATATTTAGATATCTGAAATAAATAAAAAATCCAAATATTATTATTCTGTTTTATTATTTATAATTTTAAATTTGTAGCAAATCACATTTAACACAAAATTAATCGACATATAAATTATTTTTTTAAAATATAACAGAGAGATGCATATTACAGCAGAGCAACCGAATGAAAAAAACATTGGACTTAAAAAAAGAAGAGAAAGAGAAAATGAAATGGATATGATATGATATGATGATACCTTGGTAAGTTGCAGGCATGGGGTTGCCATCTGTACTTGAGATAAATCTGGTCCGGCCGGCCATTTTTCTGGCAGTTGAATTCTCTCTCTATCAATGGACACGAGGATACATTGTATAGAGGGTAGGATTCATCAAACACCCAATCCCCCTCGAAATAATCACAATTATATTTTCCCCCATTTTCTGCTCCTGTTTGGACCACCAAATTAATGAAGATGAATACTAGTTGCAGAAGAAAGAAAGTACTGGATTCAATCCACAAACCCATATCTTAGCCAAACAGGGTGCAATGAGCTCAGCAGCTAGCTAGTTGGCTGCCCCTGTTTCTCTCTCTATATATCTATCATGTATCTGTTCTACCCTGGCTATATATATATATAGTTGTGTGTATAATGTATTTGAGTTTTAGAATTAAATTATAATAAAATAAGTTTTAAAAAAGGAAAAAAAATAAAAGAGGCAACGGAAGATTATGAACATAAAAAAAGTTTTAAATTACAGGTGTAATTTTTTAATATTTCTTTATATAGTAAAGTATATTGTCTATTTAGAAGTGTATTTACTATTTTTACGTGTTCTTTATTCACGTAAGGGTGAGAATTTATCAGTAATCATATGTCAATATCAAAATTAAATGCCAAAATAATGTTACCTTTTATTGGATGAAGAAAGAGGATCGGTTCCATTAATTCTTGCTTAGTTGTATTCTTCCTACCCTTTGACTCAATCCTTCATTTGCTTAATTGTATAGGTTTTATACTGATGAGGTTATGGGCATTCAATTGTATAGGCGTTACCGGGTTGTTACTCCTATTTAATATTTGCATCAACAAAATTAATGTTCTTTTTCATAAAAACAAGAGAATCGTCACATCAACCATCCGATATCCAATTTTTTTTTGTTTTTTTATTACTTTTTTAATATCTTCGTGAACCGTGACTATATCAATAATAATATAATCTTAAATGATTTGTTTCAGAAAAAACAAATCATTAGTCTACTTGCTAAAAATCTTGTTTATGATTTGTGTACATGGATGACGAATATCTGTTACATTGTTGACACAAAATTTGAGACGCTAATGACCAATATATACACTAGCAAGGTGTGTGAAGGGTTTGAGAATAGTCCCCGACGGAATTTGAACACTACGCCTCCATTTAAGGAATGAGAGGGGTATCACTAGAGGGAGAGCTCATTGGTCGCTGTTTCCAGTGCCCAGATTCAAAATTGACTGGGTAAAGATCAGCAGTAGATGTAGAAGAAGCAGTCCATGAATCGTTGATAGAAAAACTCTGCACCTGAGTGTCGCCTGAGCTCGTTACATAGCTCTGTTGATGCTTGTCCTTCATTTCCATAGGCACGTTCTTGTCAATTTTGACACTCTGGTCGGAAACAAACTCTTGAATGGCGGCTCTTCCTTCAAGTATGCTAACAACTGAAGACATTGCAGGCCTAACTGCTGGGGAGACACTAGTGCATAGAATACCAAGATTAATCATCACCATCACCTCTTCTTCGTTAAATTTTGATCCCAACCCCTCATCAACTAGCTCCATCAAATTCCCCTTATCTTTTAGCTCAAGTGCCTTTATGAAGAGAAAGGGCAAGTGAAATCTTAGAAGCCAAATAAGATCCAGTAATCAATTTTTAATAAGAAACATATCGCTGTGACTCAGTACTACATTGCTCCTGATAAACAAATTTACACATAAGATGAAATGTATATATGCATGAACGGCCTACATCCGGTGAAGCAACATCATACAATAAATAAATTAATTAAATCATTTTTGGCAAAAAGGGCAAAACCCACCGTGTCTGTCACCTTTTTAACATTCGGATACTAAACTTTAAAAATATACTAATTAAAATTTTAGAATCACCACATTCTCTTAAATTAATTGGGTTATTTATTACCTACACAACATTTTTTTTAAAATTAAGAAATCCAAGAAAATGACATGGAGAACAAATAAGCTGCCACGTGAGAAAAAATTGATATACCTAATAATAATTGATTTCCTTTTTTTAATTTCTCTCTCTCCTTCATCTTTCATCTTTTTGGGTTTAATTCATGCCAGCCCTAATATGCTGAATCTCAATTGAAATCATAAGAATCTACCACCTCAAATCGAAACCTTCACTTTTTTTTCTTCCTGGAATTGAGTACAAAGACGTGTGAGGAAGAAGATGCAAATCTAGATGTTGAAAGATGTTGAGGTGAAGGATTAAGAGAAATCCTATAATCAATAAAAGGTTGAAGTTATGAACAGAGGAAAATATAGTCACCATCATTACCAAAGTGGAGCAGCCATAAATGATTCATCCTTTTCACGATACCTCCATCTCCCAAACTGGAAGTCTTTCCGCCATTTTACGGTAACCATAGAAAATCATCCTCCATTATCCATCCATCATTCATTCAAATAAATTATCCCAAATTTTAATCCCAACTTTTCTTCAAATTGCTTATACAAAAACATGAGGAAGAAGATATAGATCTTAGTTTTCATAATTGTGAAAGATGGTCAGATGAAGAATTATAGCCATCAAAATTAAACCCAAATGAGGAAGGACGAGACCCAGACGAGGAAGAGAAGAGAGAATAAAAAAATTCAAAGTTATATTCTTTTTTATTATTATTACCACATGGCTTCCAAATCCAGATGAATTGGCCATTTTGGTAAAAATTTCTTTTTCTCTTTTATTCTTTTTGCCACGTATGAAAATATAAAATTCGACTTGACAATCGTCCAATTAATTTAATAGAATGGTCTAATGGAGTATTTATAATTAGTTCAATGGGCCTAATTGCATTTTTAAAGTTTAGTTGCCAAATGCTAAAAAGGTACCAAGTACAATGGGCTATTTGACATTTTTTACCAATCATTTTCCTTTACTTCTGATAATTATCCTTAATTCCATTAGAAAATGAGAATTCACTTCCTCCACTTGGGGCATTCGGCATTTCAAAACAATATCCCACTTTAAAATCAATGTACCCGATCTTGCTATATCAAACTTAGTTGTGAGCTTGACCATTGATTATGCTAAAGAAAATTTTTAATGACTTGGACTTTTAAAGGAGGATTCTCATTCTAGGATTGAAGGGAGTGGCAGAGTTTTTGTTAAATATTTTTAGCTCTCTCAAAACTAACAAATTGAGTTATATATTGCAAGGTAATGAAGTTACCCAATCAAGGAGATAAAAAGGTTCCTGCTTTGGCCTGCTACTAGTGTTGCTCCTCCCGCTGACAATTTCCAGAGCGACAATTCCAAAACTATAAACATCTGCTTTGTCCGTCAAGTAACCTCGCATTGCATATTCAGGTGCCATATATCCACTACAAAAAAGGGAAAAAAATTACGTCACATATCAAATATGGTTCCTTTTGTCTTATCCCAGAAAGAATGATCAATATAATTCACTTGACTCCCATAAAAGGCATGACCATAACCAAGTTAGTTCGATTTTGAATCAAGTTATATTGAAAACAAATAGTTTGTAACAATACCATTACAATATGTTAATACTGCTAACAACAACTGCCCATTGACAATGAGTATTAGCAAGGTGACTTACAAAGTTCCAGCAATTCGGGTGCTTATATGGGTATTCTCCTCCTCATCAAGTTTAGCAAGACCAAAGTCGGATATCTTGGGGTTAAGATCCTTATCAAGCAGCACATTAGTTGCCTTGATGTCTCTGTGGACGATCTTCAATCTTGATTCTTCATGGAGATAAGCCAAACCTCTTGCTATACCAATGCAGATCTTGTGCCTTGTTGGCCAATCCAATTTCAAGTGGTATTCTTTTGGGCCTTTAAAATGATCAAGTGAACAAGCACTTAGATATACTAAATACTAAATTATGCATCGTGTATATTTGTAAACCAATACTGCAAGTTGTAAAACATGAGGCTGAAGCTTACCAAACAAAGCACGAGCAAGGTTGTTATTTTCCAAGTACTCGTATACTAGCAATAATTGATTTCCTTCAATACAACACCCATACAGCTTTACAAGATGTGGGTGTTGCAGGGCCGAAATCATGCCTATTTCATTAATGAACTCACGGTTCCCTTGCTTTGATTTCGAAGAAAGCTGCTTCACAGCAATTATGGTTCCATCGGACAAAATCCCCTTCAGTTTGAATTATATTCTTACGTTTAATACATGAGGAGCAGCACCGTACTAGTTTAAAGATGAAGTATTTGAAACTAATCCTTCAGTAGGTTACCTTGTAAACAGGACCAAAACCACCTTCCCCAATCTTATTAGAATTGTCGAAATTGCTAGTCGCAGCTCTAATTTGCCTCAAGGTAAATGAACCAGTGTGCAGGTCTAGACCCTTCAGCTCTGTTGAAAAAACTGATTTAGATAACAATATACAGTAGTGTGGCAAAATGTTGCAACTGTGTTCTTAATTGATTTGTCACAAACTTCCAACATTTGAGTCAGCATACTCAACAAGTCTATTAGTGCTTTTAAGGAAAGATTTAACAAGGGCATAACTTCAAAGTAAAGTGTTAACACTTTGATGTACAAACAATGCTTTACTCAACAAAAAAGATGGTATGAAAATTCATGAGCATACATGATAAGGCTCGTAAGAAGTTGAAGAAGAAAAGCTCCATAAAGCCCAAACAAAAGTGCTAATGGTGAAATTGAAGACAATGCAACGACTAGCTAATAATATTGTCAGGAGTTTTCCAATTAGTTTTGTCACTTTTGTGAATACCTAGTTCCTGTGTATCTTTGCGATGGAAACAATCTTTCCACCAAAGGATGCCAAGAACCAGGAAGATAGCAGATGATACTGCAACAACAATCCCAACCACAGTGCCCACAGATATGTTTCCTTTGTCTACAAAATCTGAATAACGAAAAACAGAACAATGATGAGATTAAAATTTTGAAGATATGAATGTTGGCATTCGAGTAATGCACAATAAACATTCCAACCATAAGTACTACTTCAGAAATATGAAGAAGAGCTTAAAACAATTCCACTCACCTTTTCCTTTTGATTTCTCTAGCTATTTTGAGAGCCCAAAACAACATAGATTTGAGTACATGTTTTAACTCATATTTGAACACATCCCTTATATCTTTGGAAGTTTTATTGCGAGGGAAATGGAATAAAGACTAAGCTCATGGATTGAGCTCCTTAAAAGTAGATCAGTAGAAAAAAAATAGGAAAAAAATTGTTTTAAAGAATGATGAACTTCCATGTGTTTTCAATTTTTTCTCACTGAACAAGAATCAGAACAACTTCTTTAGGTGATGGGGATCAGTGTACTATTCACGTGTTACTGTTCACGTGGGGATTGGATTGTTTCGTTTTGATGTATTTTATTTATATTTGGATTGTTATTATTTTAGGGCGTTGTTGGTATTTTATTTCTGTTAAGTAGGGTTATTTGAGTCTTTAATTGTTTTATTCAAATTAGGGTTTTGGGTCTATTTAAAGACTGATGTAATCTGATTTTATTACGCTATTATTATTAATTCTGAAATTACCCTAATTGTTGGTTGCGATCAATATCTTCTCTCCCTACTGCGGTTGGGAAACCCTAGGGATAGTGGTTCTCCTGCGGTTGGATCACCCTAGTTTTTATCAATTTTCCTTATTGAATTACCGTTACCAGTGCATTATTTGGCCATCTATTTTCGTCCTACATCAAAGTGGTATCAGAGCCGAACCTGAAAACCATTCACAGTTGCTGTACATCGTCAGGAACATCATCGGAAAGCCGCCGGAAAAACTCACCGGAACCCTAGCCACCGACTGTGGCCTTGTTGTTCCTGCTGTCAGCCATCGCCCATACCCGCACTATTCCACTGCCACTGCTACCTCTTACAGTCACCAGCATCATCATCGCCGAACCATCATCTTCACGCCAGCATCACAGACCACCACTCCCATCATCACAGTGCACCACCCAATCAGAAGAACAGAAACAACAACGAAAGCGAAGGAAACTGAGAAGGAGAGCAGAATAGAAAGAAGGAGACAAGAACGAAGAGGAAGAACAGAAGACGTACCTATCATCGTCGCCGATCGTAGAGCCATCTCCGACAATCGGCGTCTCTGCCTAGCCGCTGTCCACTGCTATCTCTACCATCTCCGACCTTCTCAGTATTACAGCCGAGCTAAATCGACACCCCCCTCTCTCTGCATCGTCGTTGCGCTGCGTGTATGCTTGGATTGAAAAAGGAAAGTGGGTAACCCTCGTTCCTAATTGTTTCTTAAAACCGATCTGCGTAAAACTACCTCTTAGTCCCCCGCAGTTTAATTCTCCGTTCAAGTAGCATCCTATAGTTTGATAATTCACATTGCAGCCCTTGCACTTTTCCTAGAACAGCCTTGAAACTTTTCAATATTTGCATATTAACGCATGTTTCGTACTTTCACTTAAGTTAGGTCCCCCAAAAAAAAAAAAAAAAAAAAAAAAAAAAAGTACAAAAGTTCAGCTTAAATTTTTTCTTCAAATATAGGATATATACCTTAATTACTTGGATTTTCTATACTCACTGCATAACACTAAAAATTTTGAAAATTCGTGTGGATTTATTTTTCTTAAATTGCATATTATTCCTGCTAGTTGGGCATCATTTAATTGTGATTGTTGAAATTTTGGACACTGCGATTACATTAGCCTTAGAATATTAATTTAATTGCTACAATTAATTTCTAATTATCTCAGTTTGCATTTGCATCATGACGACCCGTAGTGAAACCCAGTATGGTATGCCTATAGAAGACACACTCAACCAAATAATGGCTAAACTGACTAACTTAGAAACTCAGGTGGGCACATTGACTGAAAACCTAGCTACAACAACTAATAGGGTTCAAGTCCTTGAGCAAGTACGACCTGTAGTTGAACCTAGAAGAGGACAAGAACAAGAAGTCAATAGGGGACATGAGGACATTTTAGTTCGTGATGAGGTACCCGAAAGGATTCTAGTTCGTGATGAGGTACCCGTAAGGGACCCTAATCAGCATAGACCTAGGCAACATTTTGAGCCTAGATACGTGGAACATCCCGAACTACGAGACCGTAGGAACCGAGACATAGGTTATGATGACCGTAGGGAGTATGACTACCATGAGCCTCGAGATTATGCCTACCGTGGACCTAGAAATGCAAACCATTATGACCGAGCTTATGAAGATGACACTAGAAAAATAAAGGTTGACGCCCCTGAGTTTGACGGTAAATTTGACCCTAATGCCTTCCTTGACTGGTTGTCCAGTATGGACAAATTTTTTGAGTGGTATGACATGTCCGATGAGCGTAGGGTTCGTTATGCAAAAATGAAATTGGTCAAACAAGCAAATTTGTTCTGGTCTAGTGTTGAGAGAGACCTTGAGCGTTTGAGAGACCCACCCATTACGCGTTGGGCAGAGATGAAAGCTCGTCTCCGAAAATATTATCTCCCCATCGGCCATAAAGATAGGTTGTGTAATCAGTTGAATAGTATAAGACAAGGCAATTTGTCTGTCTCTGACTATATTAGCAAGTATAGAGAGTTGATGGAGCGTTGTGAGCTTATTGAGAATCCTCGAATGACAATCTCTCGATTTAAAAATGGGCTAAGAGAAGATGTTCAGTTTCAGATAAGCTCCCTCCAGCTTACTTGTCTAGATGATGTCTTTCAAGCCGCCTTAGACCATGAGTACCATTTGAAGAGATCTTCTTCTAGGAGAGTGACCTCTTATCCGAACTAGTTTAGTGGACGTAGTGCCCTACCAGGCCGATCTTTTTCCGGATCCGAAACTACTTCTAGGGCGAGTAACACAGTGAATGGACCGAGTAGAGACCTTAGACAAGGGAAGGGTGCTTTAACACCCAAACCTACAGAGGGTGGCCGAGAGAGATGTTACTCATGTGGAGAACTTGGCCATAAATCCTTTGAGTGCCCAAAGAAACACCGAGTGGGAATGGTGCATGAGGGACTCGAAGAGGAGGAGGATCCACACGAAGATGAGGTGGAAGGTGAGTACTGTACAGAGGATGAGGAAGCTGATGCGCACCTCGAACATATTGACAAGACCTTAAATGTCATGAAGTGCATTATCGCTAATCCTAAGAAGACGGAGGATTGGAAGAGAACGGCTATATTTCAAACGTATAGCAGAGGTGGCGGTGTCTCTTCTAAAGTGATCATTGATGGGGGAAGTTGTTTGAATGTGGTTGCTAAGACAGCTGTTGAGCGATTGAAGCTAAAGGCAGAGCCACACCCCCAGTCATATAGTGTCGCTTGGGTCAATAAGACATCTATTCCTGTGTCACAGAGGTGTCTAGTGCCGATCCACCTAGAGAGCTATGAGGAGAATATTTGGTGTGAGTCCTTCCAATGGATGTTGCACATATTCTTTTAGGGCGACCTTGGCTATATGATCATGATGTGACACATTATGGGAGATCAAATACATATGTGTTTACACACAAGGGAAAGAAAATTTCCTTGGCACCTATTAGGCCTCGAACGTCATCAAAGGGGCAACCGAAGGAAAACAACACACCTGTGCAACCAACAAAGTCTCTTCATATCCTTAGTAAGAAGGAATTTGAAAAAAGCATAAAAGAGATTAAGGTTGTATATGTTGCTGTGGCTAGAGAAGTTAGGGAGGTTCCTGAGGGGAACATTAGTGATGTACCTAGTGATGTTAGGCAAATTCTCCATGAGTTTGTCGATGTGATGCCTAGCGAGCTACCGAGTGGATTACCACCCCTTAGAGATGTGCAGCATGCCATAGACTTTGTACCAGGGTCTTCTTTACCTAACCTACCCCATTATAGGATGAATCCTACGGAGCAAACGGAGATGAGACGTCAGGTAGGAGAACTGTTGAGTAAGGGTTTTGTGAGGGAGAGTTTGAGCCCTTGTGCTGTACCAGCCTTATTTACCCCAAAGGCCGATGGAAGTTTAAGGATGTGTTGTGACAGTCGAGCCATCAATAAGATCACGATCAAGTATAGGTTTCCCATACCTAGGCTTGATGATATGCTAGATATGATGAGTGGATCTCGAGTGTTCACCAAAATAGATCTACGGAGTGGATATCACCAGGTCCGCATCCGTGAGGGAGATGAATGGAAAACGGCCTTTAAGACGAGTGACGGCCTGTATGAGTGGTTAGTCTTACCCTTTGGCCTAACCAATGCACCTAGCACATTTATGCGAGTTATGAATCAGGTGTTACGGCCTTTTGTTGGCAAGTTTGTAGTGGTCTATTTTGATGACATCCTCATTTATAGCAATACCCGAGATGAGCACATGCTCCACTTGCGTCAAGTTCTGACAACACTTCGACACGAAAAACTTTATATCAATTTGAAGAAGTGTTCTTTTGTGTAGAAATCAGTCATATTTCTTGGGTTTGTTGTCTCCAAAGATGGAGTTTCTGCTGACCCTGAAAAGGTCAAGGCTATTAAGGAGTGGCCAGAACCTTCGAACATACATGAAGCTAGAAGTTTTCATGGTATTGCCACTTTCTATAGGAGGTTCATTAGAGGATTTAGTACCATTATGGCTCCCATCACTGATTGCCTAAAGAAATGAGAGTTTGTTTGGTCTAAATCAGCCGCTAAAGCCTTTGTGGAGATAAAGGATAGGATGACACAGGCACCTGTCCTTGTGCTACCAGATTTTGGGAAAGTTTTTGAGGTAGCATGTGACGCATCAGGCGTAGGTATAGGGGGAGTTCTTAGTCAAGAGGGTCATCCTATTGCGTTCTTTAGCGAGAACTAAATGAGGCCCGACAGAGATATTCCACCTATGATAGGGAGTTTTATGCAGTAGTTCAAGCGCTTAGGTATTGGCGACATTATTTGTTGCCTAAGGAGTTTGTCTTATACTCCGACCATCAAGCGGTTCAATATATAAACTCCCAAAAGAAGTTGAGTCATCGACATGCTAGATGGGTTGAGTTTCTTCAAGATTACTCTTTTGTCCTTAAGCATTGTCGAGGGGTAGAAAACAAGGAAGCTGATGCATTAAGTAGGGTATCCGTTCTCCTTAGTACCTTAAGTGTGAAAGTTGTAGGATTTGAGCGAATTATTCATGAATACCCTTCTTGCCCCGATTTTAGAGTCATATATTCTGACCTACAGAGCCCTAGTATACCTTCTACAGGCGATTTCCATATCCATGATGGGTATCTTTTTAAGGGCACCCGATTGTGTATCCCTAGCACGTCAATGCGAGCGCATTTAATTTGGGAATTGCATGCGGGTGGGATTGCAGGTCATTTTGGTCGTGATAAGACCATTGCCATTGTGGAGGACAGGTTCTTTTGGCCTAGCCTCAAGAGGGATGTAGCTCGAATTGTTTCCGAGTGTCGTACATGTCAGACTGCTAAGGGTCGGAAGCAAAACACAGGATTGTACATGCCTTTACCCGTACCTCATGCGCCGTGGGAGGATATTAGTATGGACTTTGTGTTAGGATTGCCACGGACTTCGAGAGGTCATGATTCTGTTTTTGTTGTAGTGGATCGTTTTTCTAAGATGACACTTTATTCCATGCAGCAAAACCGATGATGCCCCACACATTGCATCTCTTTTCTTTACCGAGGTAGTTAGACTACGTGGTTTGCCTTTGTCGATAGTTTCTGATAGGGACGTAAAATTTATGAGTTATTTTTGGAAAACCCTATGGAAAAAACTAAACACCACACTTAAATTTTCCACTGCATATCACCCACAGACCGACGGTCAAACTGAAGTAGTTAATAGAAGTTTAGGTGATTTAATTAGGTGTTTGGTAGGAGATCACGTGTCTAGATGGGATCGAGTTTTACCTATGGCTGAATTTGCATATAATAGTTCGGTTAACCGCTCTACTGGGGCGAGTCCATTTCAAATTTACACGGGTTATCAGCCTAGGAAGCCTATTGACTTGGTACCTTTGCCCCCTGCATATAGATCTAGTGAGTCTGCCAAGACTTTTGCACGACATTCATGATTTGCATGCTGAGATAAGAAAGAAAATTAATTTAAGCAATGAAAATTATAAGTCTGCTACAGATGTTCATCGCAGGTATCAAGAGTTCAATGAAATGATCGGGTGATGCTTCGACATCGTGCCGAGAGGTTACCTCCAGGCACTTGGAAAAAAGTGCATGCTAAGAAGATGGGTCCATTTCGAGTTAAAAAGAAGGTTAGTGCTAATGCTTATGAGTTAGATCTTCCTAGTGATATTGGTATTGGTCATGTATTTAATGTAGCTGATCTTACTCCTTATCATGGACCTTCGACTCCATCTTCTATTTCTCCATCTTCTGCTAACCCTGTTGAGCCTACCATTATTCCTTCATTACCTGTACCACCTGCACCTCCTTTTGTTTCCTCACAGCATACAGCAGATGGCATCGAGGATGTGTTAGATGAGAGGGTTGTATCGACCAGGCGTGAAGAGTACCGTCAGTATTTGGTGAAGTGGCGCGACAAACCTCACAGTGATTGCACATGGATTAGCAGGGAGGAGTTCTACCGCATTGATCCTACATTGCTGGAGCGTTATGATAGTTTCTTTTCGACGTAGTCGAATTATTTCCAGCAGGGGAGAAATGATGGGGATCAGTGTACTATTCACGTGTTACTGTTCACGTGGGGATTGGATTGTATCGTTTTGATGTATTTTATTTATATTTGGATTGTTATTATTTTAGGGCGTTGTTGGTATTTTATTTCTGTTAAGTAGGGTTATTTGAGTCTTTAATTGTTTTATTCAGATTAGGGTTTTGGGTCTATTTAAAGACTGATGTAATCTGATTTTATTACGCTATTATTATTAATTCTGAAATTACCCTAATTGTTGGTTGCGATCAATATCTTC
Organism: Hedera helix; assembly: GCA_947179155.2. Classification (NCBI taxonomy): domain Eukaryota; kingdom Viridiplantae; phylum Streptophyta; class Magnoliopsida; order Apiales; family Araliaceae; genus Hedera; species Hedera helix. Next base: position 35,548,151 of record OX359268.1, on the reverse strand, counting down.
TCTCCCTACTGCGGTTGGGAAACCCTAGGGGTAGTGGTTCTCCTGCGATTGGATCACCCTAGTTTTTATCAATTTTCCTTATTGAATTACCATTACCAGTGCATTATTTGGCCATCTATTTTCGTCCTACATCATTAGGACAGCTAATATGTGAAATATAAAGTAGAAGTACGATCAAATCCTGATCATAAACAACGCATGGAACAGGAAGCTCATAAAAAGTTAATAATTTACCAGGATTTTCCACAGAAATAGCTGAAATGAGAGGACCATATACACCTTTATTAGGGATTATGGTTGTCCCTCTTCCAGCCCAATAGAAGCGTATCTCCAAGGTATGATTAGTTACAGAGGCTTTAAATGGCTTGACGGTCTCATTTCCAACCCCTGCTTCATCCTCAATATTAAAATCCTTCAGCACACGTATTCCCTGCATTATTAAATCTGAAACTTAATTGCAGCCAACTAGAGTAGATTCAATGTAGACATTGTTGTAAGAATGCAGGTATTACAAAATTTTGTACAAAACATGACAATCTAATAGGTAGAAATGATAAATCAAGTTGCCTTTTCATTTTTCGGAAGGTATGAATAAGAAGGTAAGAACTTACTAATCCAAGATGGTTGTAATAAATGACATGACTGCCAGATTACTCAATTTAATATCTGAAAAGGGTAACGGGGTCTCAATTTTTTGTCTCAAATGATGTGGCATTGTATAACATAAATGTTAATTTATGACATAACCAATTACATAATGTAGATGCCACATTATTTGAGACACTATTTTGGACAAAAAAATTGAGACCCATAGCATTATCCATATCTAAATGATTACTTTTTTAATGAGAAAAATATTATTATTTTAAGAGACGCCAAAAGGAGAGTCACGCATGTACACATGATGTATACAAAGGAAACCAGGATAGAAAAAAAGAACCTCCTAGACCGAAATCATCAATTTATATCCCAGTAAAATATATGTTCCCTTTTATCAGTCATATGGATATACTTCTCTAAAATTTGAAACAATAGCTTCTTTATTTTTTTCAATTTTTAGGGAAGAAAAAATAAGTGGGCTATGAAGATGGTCAAATCATGGGAATATCTACCTGAATGTAAACATCAAATATGCGCCTTCCAAGGCTGCGAAAGGTCTGGTTACCAGTAAACATGATCTCTGCAAAGTGAAGCATTACTATATAATTTCCATTCACCAGACAGAAGCCATAATAAGTCAAGGATAGGGGAGAAAGTCGTGCATCCATCCACAAGCTCTTATCGAACCCTGAATCTTTCGGAAAAATATAAGAGTCCTCAGATTTATCATCATCCAAGAAGTGGCCTGTGCTGCTAAATGCCCAGTTCGCCTCATTACGCTGAAAGAACTTTGAAGGTGTTCCTTGTGCTGTATCATCTTCATATGTATGTCCATTAGCCTTTAATTTCCTACCTCCACAGTTTATATAGAAAGAGTGCCCAACTGATATATAGAAGAACAGTTTGTTTACAATTAGAGAGAAGGTGAAGAAAAGAAAGAGATGATGAAGAGATGCGAGAAGACATAAATTACTCCATTGGCTCATCCGAGACCTAAGGCATGGCCAATGGTGGCCATGGGCCCATGGCCCGATCCGATTTTTCAAAACTTATATGCATGCTCCTAAGCTTTTATTGAATATTATTTGTAACCCTTTCAAAATTCTTGCGTTTCTTATAAAATAATTCCTCAGTATAACTGTATAAGATTAATTTTTTTAGAATTAATATGAGATATTTTCATATTAAAAAATGATATGATTTTTAACTTTTAATAAATATAAATTTTGTAATTAGTAGTATTTTTTAGTTAGTTTATAACTTTCATAGTCATTTGTCTAAAATTAAATAATTCGTTTCAATTTTGAATTTGAAATATCTCAAATTGATTTCAAGACGCTAAAATTAATCAAATAATTTAGAACGGATGGAGTATAAAAAAATATATATATATATATATATATATATATATATATATATATATATATATATATATATAAGTAGACAAGACATGGACCCATTCCCAAATATATATTTTTACTAATTCTGAATAGTATGAGATTAAAAAAAAATTGCTCAAATTATCATTCAACTAACTATATCTTAGTGGAACTGAATGGTATACTCGTTTACTAGTACTCCCATTGCATGGTCTTGGGATCAACTAGGGTAAGCTGAGAACTAATTCTTTTGCTCCAAACTCACAAGTAAGAAGTTAAATAATTGTATAAAATGAAATAAAGAAAAAGAAAGAGTCAAAATGGACAACTAGCTAGCTTTTGCATTTTATTATCAAATTTCATCGGAAGCTAAAAGTTGAAATGATTTTTTAATCCCTCTTTTAACTTTGCATTTTGTATCATGTTTGATAACTTTACTAATAAGTTCTTATTTGATTTGACTAACAGCATTTATATTGCGTTAGTTTACACTTTATAATGACTGACCCAGAACAAACATGTCAGAATCACAAGCCACACAAAATAAGATAACTTACATTTTAAACAAGTAGTGCTTCTCAAGCACGAAACCGTTCCACTGGCAAAACAATGTGAAATCCAGAATCAGTCTGTATCAAAGTATTATGGGAATATCACTAGGATATAAACAAAAGTATGTCAAAAAGATAATGTAATATTAAACAACATATTAGGATGGGAGTTCGTAAATTGATTTCAAACTTACGACAGATTGCTCTTTGAAGAGCTTCCGAACAAGTTTCTGAAAGAAAATAAAAAATAGCAAAAACTTCAGTTGGTATATCGTATATCATAGAATAAACAACAGATATTCATAGGTTTAATACAGGTACAAGTAATCTTACACTCTCCCTTGTTGACAGCTCCCTGAGCCTTCAGGTGTAAAATCATTGTATGAAAGATCACTGCAAATACAATTCAACAGAATGGAGTATAAAACAGTTGTTTATGTGTGCTTGTAAAATAAAAGGCATTCATTTTTTTTTCACACATGTTAGTTTAGTAGAATTAGTTAATGTCGTCATTTTAGAAATGTATCCCTAATTTAATTTCAGATGGCGTGAGAAATAAAGTTCAATCCCACTAGGGTGCTGCATGTTATCATATACAGTTGGTCATTAAAAGAACTTGAAAACACACTGCGGGGGGCAGTTGCCCCCAGTCATGATTACAGCATAGCATTATTTCCATGAATTTAGGTTGTATGTCCCATTATACCCCAATACAGTGCTGATATTAGCATATACAGTTGGCCATTAAAAGAACTTGAAAACACACTATGGGGCCAGTTGCCGCCAGTCAAACACATTCAAGAACATTTTGACAAATGAGATAGGGACCATATATATATATATATATATATATATATATATATATATATTATGAAACATCAGGCAGCCGTCCCAACCTGTCCTATCGACTATCGTGCATCCGTTCCTACCAGGGATAATACTTTTAAACCCTATCAATCTTAAGAAACATGAAACAATAGCATTGATTTTTCATCTGGGTGTACCAAATAAGCATTTAATTGAAAATGTGATACTTGCAACTACTATCCTAAAATATAGTCTTCCACTTGCTATAAAAGTGGGCACTGGTCAAGTAGGCATCACATATCACTTCTTGTCCAGAATGATTTGTTTTGCGGGGTAAATTTGTAAATTGCACTATGTCCATCTTTGACTTTTACAATAATGAATTAAGGTCAAAAACAGAATACAAAACTGAAATTATTTCTGGGTCGGAAGTATAACATTATTTTTGTTTATTCTAAAACTATACTTCTTTGAATAATAGAAAGCCGCATCTCTTTTTCCTTTTTTTTAGATAAAAGATGAAGACTTCACTGATGAAGAGAGAAAAATTACAGCATATGGAGGACTAAAAGTCCTCCCAAAAGAGAATGAAAATAAAGTAAAGAAAATGAGTGGGAAAGACATTGAGGGCCAAAGAGAAGCAAACAAAAACTCTATCTCAGAACAAATCAAGATTCATTTTATGACCACAAAAAATCTAAACATTCTTCTCGATCCAAACAGAAAGTCCTATATTCATATCCAAGGTTTCTTAGTAGTGGTCTAACAAGTTTTTAGGAATGTCAAACATACTCAGAAAATGAAGACTTTACTTTCAAATTCTGGACACATTGAAGAAGTAACAAATATGTATTTGGCAGTATCCATGAAGTAGCGTAAATGCTGTCATCCCAGAGCAAAGAGTGAGTAAATCTACAACTAGAGGATCACGAAGTAAGATATGCATGCAATTGAAGCCAGTTAGGGGCAGTTTGTTAAAACTGAATGAAAAGTTCTGAATGTAAAAGAGAAAGTGAATGAACTGAATGGAGTAGCAGCTCTGAATACGAAATAAAATAATGTGTTTGATAATTGTCTGTCTAAAACATCTAAATACGTATATTTTTTTATTTTAACCTTCTAAGTTGTTATGAACAAAATTATTATGTAATTATAAATAAACAATGTTATCTAAGATAAATTAAATATAAACTTTTGAACAATCTTCGATAGAGTATACTATTAGCAATATAATTTGAGGAATAGAACACTAAAAATATTAATGATATTCTATCGGTCTACAAAATCAAAACAAAAGACTATAACAACATTCATTAAATTGGTTACCAATTTGTTAAAGAAAAATCAAAAGCAATTTTTAGATAACAAAATTTGTTTATAATAATAAAATAATTAGATGGATATTGAAAGTAATTTTTAATTGTCAATGAGAAAATGTAAGCAAAAATATTATTCAATACTACTTCTTACTAATTCATCTATAATTTTTTGTATTAATCGTTCAGACAAATTTAAATGCATTCAGAGTTTAAAAACTATAAAACAAACGGTTTGAATGATTTATTCGTTTAGATTTAGACCCATTCAAACATATTCAGAAGTAAACAAACAGCCCCTTACTCGGAAATAAAACAATAGGCTATGATTACAAAACAAATTTGAGATAGGACCAAATAAACATTACATAGCATTTGATAGTAGTTTCACAAAAAAATAAAATCGAAAGAGAAACTTACATGTCGTCTCCCTCTTTCATCCAATCGAGTATAGGTCCAGATAGCAAGTTGCCCGTTAGGTAACTAAACAAACCCATGTCAGGAATTAGTATGACTTGTAGCATTTTTTTTTTACTAAATTAGAATTAATTTATATCTGAATACCACTAATAAAAATTCATAGCTTTGATTATGCCACTAATCAAGAATGAAGCGTTGATACTTGGCTATGTCCTATACTTCTTTACCTGCAGAGGTAGGTCATCTTTATGGGAAGCTTATAGTTATAGGGATCCTATTTGTTCCCTTCTTAATTTCTTAGAAACCATATTCAGCTTGTAACTGTCAACGAAAGGGTCTTTTTGACCAAACGAGGCTTGTTGTACCAAAGCTAATTCAACTTCCATACCCAAAACCCATGAGTTATTACGCCAAACAAGATGATTTTCAATTATTGAATTGGTATTTGTCTAACTATTTGAAACAATAGAAGCCAATGAATTGGTATTTGTCTAACTATTTGAAACAATTGGAGCCAATGAGTACATACACCAGTGGACTATGCTGGATATTTTTTTCTATGTATAGGGGGCAGAGGCAGGGGAAGAAATATAATTTAATAAAATTAAGAGGCAGATTTATGAAAAGGTTAAAACTTGGATAGGGAAAAAAAACTAAAACTACATCTATTTTAAAAAAATCTACAGAACCTCACACTCGCTCAATTTTTTTTCTTTCCTACTTCTCTCGACTCTCGCCCTCTAACTCCTCACACCTTCACAAATCCATTCACGGCTCTTGCCTCTTATGTGGGGTTTGGTTCGCCTTATAGAAATTTCACGTAATTTAATAGTCTACGTAATACAATAGAATTATAATATAATGGTAATAGGTTATTAAGACTATGGGTGAGCAATTCGGTTATAATCGAACCGAATAGCTTATTCAGTTATAACCGAAAATCGAAACTAACACATTTTTTATATCCGAATTAGTAGATAACCAAATAACCAAATTATAGAATAAACGAATTTACTATTCGGTTAATAACTGAAATTAACACCCAAAAAAGAAATTAATATTTGTTGAAAAATAAGGTGGTATATGTTCTGTATTTAGATAAAAAAAAATGATTTTTTTTTTGTTATATTTTACTATTCGGTTAATCAGTTAACCGAATAGTAAAATTTTACTATCCGACCCCGAAAACCGAAATAAAATTCGGTTATAACCGAATTGTCCAAAATAACCGTAATATTTCAGTTATAAAATTTTGGTTGGGTTATTTCGATTCGGTTATAACCGAATTGTGCTCACTCCTAATTAAGACATATTCGTTTGGTTGGTTCTTGGTATTTGTGTAGTAATTGTAATGTTATTATTTTATATTCAAAATTGTGTTTGGTTTATTATATTATATAATTGTATCTATTGAATAAAGTAAAATGTAAGTTAAAATGTCAAATCAGTTGTAATCAATTTGGTTCACTAAATCATATGATTGTATGTAACGAATAAAATAAATTGTACGTCAAAATGTCAAATCAGTTGGTATCATTATTGTTTTGTCTTACATGACCTATTACATTACGGACGTAACGAGTTAACACATCCACTAGTGGACATAATGAAAAACATTCAAATTGACGTAACCGTATTAAGCTTGAAATGATGAATCAATTTTATACAGATTGTCTGTGAACTAGTATTTTTACATTATCCAATAAGAATCAGACAGTTTTGTATTTTTAGAGAAAATTAAAAAGTTTTGATTCTTTTCATAGATTATACAATATTATTTATCATGGTAAAATTCATTTAATAATTTTAACACAATCAAAACGCCTTGATTTTCTTCCAAATTGTAAAGTTGGCAGATTTCTATTGGATAGTGTAAAAATACCAATTTACAGGCAGTCCTTATAAAATTTATTCTCAATACATGTAATAGGTGAACTAAACAAAAAACATGTCAAATCAATATAACAGCCCATTGCATTACGAAGCTATTACGTTGATTTGACGCATATCATACGCCCAATGGATCAAACCCCATCCTTTGATTTCATTTTTCAGACTTAAGAGTTAACTAAATTAGGCTTTTTTTGTTTGGTAATTTAAAATTTGTAGTTTTTTTGAATTTGTTGTTAATTGGGGTTAAATTGTTCTTCAATTTTTTTTGATGATTTTGTTTTATTTTGGACTTAAGAAATAGCTAAATTTAGGTTTTTTTTGTTTGATAATTTGAAATTTATTTGAATTTACTTCGGTTTGGCATTAAATGAACTTTAATTTTTTTTTTGTGATTTTGTTTTATGGATTGATTTGGATGTGTTTGTGACTTGATTTTGATGTGTTTTGACTTGATTTTGTTTTAATATAAAAAGCAAATTTTAATTTGAGGCTTTAAGCATACGGTTGAAAATTGAAATTGTATTTCTTCGAAGAATCGTTCAAATTGAACTATGGCAAGTAAGTTTCTAAATCATGAATTTTCAAATTTAAAAGGGATTGGTTAACTTGCTCAAAAGTTGATTAATAAAAATAAGGTTAATTTGTAAATTCGGGTTTATTTGTTGTTAAAATTGGCTTTAATTTTGCCGATCGCTACTGCCACGATAGAAAGGAAATTTTCAGCGATGAATATTGTTAAACCACTGTCTGAAACCAAATGGATGATAAATAGTTGAGTTTCCTTATATCTAAAATAATGTATTTAAAACTATTGATAATGAAACTATCTTGGAACATTTTCAAGCTATGGGGTCTAGGAGGATAGCATTGTAATTTGTAAATATTATTATGATTAGTTAATATTATGATTAATTCAAGTTTTATTTATTTAATTTTAACAAAAAAATTAATTAAAATCCGCCCCTACTGGACTCAAATTCTGGTTCTGCCCCTGCCAATGGAAAAGTTGATTCATGTGTGAGGCCCCTGAATTAGCCTTCTATTTTGACTTGGCTAATGATGGTAAGCTATTGGATCATCTGGAATAGTACCAATGGTCTAGTGAAAAATTAGCATTTACCAAGGCTTGTGCAAGAAAAAAAAAAGATCAAAATTCTTACATATAGTTTGTCTTAGGATTAGTTACTACATCACGAAAATTGGTTGGCATAGTTCCTCTTAGTTTGTTAAAGCTGAGATCTCTGCAAGAGAAAGATAAATATTATGGATTGTAAATGAAATATTTTCATAGCAATATCATTTCAATAAAAATGGTGAACCTGAATCAGAGTATAACATTTTGAAGTTTGCAAAACTAAAGATGTGATGTAACTTCAGTTGCAGCACAAAGCATCTAAATCAGACACAAATCTGCATGCCATTGTACTAAATTTGAGAGGCGCATCTAGGCGCCTTTATTCTTGGGGCTTAGGTGCGAGGCACAAGCCTCGTATATTTAAAAGAACTGAAACTATATATATACACATTTAATCATTTGTATATCAAATTTATCAACTATTAAGTAATTTTACAAACTTCTAAGCATGTTTAGCAAGTTTCTAACAAGTTCAAGGACCACACCTCCATAGCATAGCGATACACTGATATAATTATATCATAGTTACATGCTGCATTTGAACATAGCTAAATACTTACAAACTTACATATATATTTAAGTAGTGAAAACTAAACAGTAATATATGCATATTTCAATATTTTTAAAATACTAATAAGTTATAAATACATATTTAATAAGTTAGTAAATACGGAGTAGTAGCGCAGTACTAAGTACCCAAAAATTCTGAAAAAAATTGGGCAGTATTACCCATTAGTTTTTCCTCTACTATTTTATTTCTAAAGTTCATAGAACAAACCCTATTCATATAAAATAATTTAAAAAAACAGAAAGAGAAAGAGAGAGAGAAGAAGAAGATTGAATGCACACACGTAATGAACTTCAGGGCTAATACAAATATAATAAACAACTCTTTTAAAAGTTATAAGCAAATATAAGAGAAAGAAAAGGTTTGATCCACTGACAAGGTTTCCAAGTTCTTCATTCCTCCGAGATAATTTGGTAGTTCTCCCTTAATATTGCAACTCCTTAATATCCTGCAAACATAAAGGAGTCACCCTGCAGGGCACTGACATTATTCTAATAAGAGAGTGATATAGGAACATCAACTCACAGTGTCTCGATGGTTTTAGAGTTATTAAGGGACGGAAATTCTCCTTCAGTTCCATTTAAGTCGCTGACTCTCCTGCATATTGTTATTTATCAAGAATAAGGATAACTAGCAAGCAGTCAAACAAAACAGATTAAAGCAATAGGATACAAAGGTAGTACTGACAAGTCAGTTAAACTAGTCAAGGAATCAAGGCGAGAAGGTATTGGCCCATCCAAACCACTAGCCTGGATATTTCTGCACTTAAAAATTTTAATTTAAGCAAATATAAAACTAAGAGCACAACTGAAATATCATCAATAGGTTAAAGTCTCACAATCTTTTAAGTTTTGTCCATTTCTGTATGAAGTCGGGTATCTTTCCTGCGAAGTGGTTATCACTTATACGACTGCATTTGCATAAACAATAATAAACTGAATGATAGGATTTGTATTAACAGAATCAAAGAGATTAAACCAAATGGATTTGAATTTTAGTAACTTACAAGTCTGTCAAAGTGGTCAAATTTGCAAGTGTATCAGGCAACTCCCCAGTAAAATTGTTTGAACATAGATTTCTTCAAGAACGGATAAACCATATCAATTGACAATCATAAGCTAATCTTGCAAAGAAAATACTGATAACAATAAATAACATGTTCAATTATTTAAAAATTATATCAATAAAAGAAATAACAGTAAATGCATTAAAATAATTAAAAAACACACTGTGCATGCATTGTGCAACAAATAAAAGGGTCTTACAATTGCTGTATAGCAGTAAGATTCCCAAGCTCTGGGGGAATAGCTCCAGAAAGCTGATTGGCCTCTAGTTTTCTATCAAAAACAAAAAGCCTTAAACAACAACTATCATAAAATGTTTCACATACACTAAAAGGAAATAAAATGGGTAATCAACATTTACAGCTGTTCCAATGTCTTGATATTTCCATATTCTTTTGGGATAGGACCCGTCAAATGATTCACTATGATTACCCTGCAGCAACACAATTTTATCAAAGTTAGGCCCCAAATCTTTATATATATATATATAGATAGAGAGAGAGAGAGAGAGAGAGAGAGAGAGAGAGAGAGAGAGAGAGGATGAGGTACATACAACTTTACCAGTTTCATGGAACCCCATTCTGGAGGGAGAGTACCGCTAAGGTAATTGCGAGTGAGATCGCTGTAATACAAAAGGGAAAATAAAATGGGTAATTACCAAAAAATCAATTTAAATCAATTTTTGGAATGAAGGGATAAGTAGAGAGCCCTCACATTTCTCTGAGGTAAGGGAGTTTAACCAATTCTGGTGGGAGTGTTCCATTAAGGTATTGCTCTTTCAGGACTCTGTAATTAAGACGGTGTCACTTTTTAAGCTAACCATAAACATTGATCAATTGATAGCAAAATATACTAATTCTTTTTAGTTGCTCTTGAGTCCACTCAACACTTTCAAAAAAAATTACAATTTTTTAAGAGTTTTTTCATTTTTCTATTTTTAATATCATAAATTTATTCATAATGGTTTCTCAAATTTATAAAATTAAATACATAGTATCCTTTTTATTCTTATTCCAATTCATCTAGTTTATCAATACTCACATTTTTCTTTATACATAAAAACATTTAAGCAATGACTTTTAGTTTGTTAAAACACCCAAAAAAAATTAAATTTATGATATCTTATAATAAACATATACAATCAAATAAAAAATTATATTCAATGGTCAATAATATTGGTAACTTTTTGAATTCTATTATGAATTTTATTTATGGTAGATTTTTTTTTTGATAGTAATCATATTTGTAGTAAATATATTTATTATACGAAGGTATCTTAATTAAATTAGAAAGAAAAAAAAAAGAATTGTGGGTACTTTATAGATAGCGTTGTGTTTAGAGAGGTAACACAATTAAGCGGGAGGTAGTAACATTCTAGAAAGTTGAGTGTGTGTAATTGGGTTTTGGATTGTTGTGTGGGGGAAGGTTTTTCAACTTTTATTCTGTATAAAAAGTTGTACTGTGAAGATTAATATATTGAAATTGATTTGTGGATTACGTCATCATCAAGGACCAAATCACGATAAATATTATGTCATTTATTTTGCATAACTAAATTCCTAACAATTGATCTCAAGAGGTTCATTGGATCCAAGGTAGAGATAATTAATTAACAAAATATGATGACGACGAATTTAGATAAATTTGAGTTCCCACTACTCGATGGAAAAATTTTCATATTGTGGCAAAGTAATGTGCAAGATCTTTTGGTGTTGTAAGGACTTGATCAAGCTTTAAAAGAGAAAAAAAAATACCAAATAAAGTGAAATAAGCAAATTGACAAACAATTCGCAATAAGATAGTAAGCACAATACATTTGTCATTAGTACATGAGATAAAGTATGATATGTTAAAAAAAATTAATTCGAAAAAGTTGTGAGATAACTTGAGAAGAGTTATGCTTTAAAATCGTCAACCAACAGATTGTGTTTGAAGATAAAATAGTACTCTTTAATGATGAATGAAAAAGCGAATCTTCGTAGTCATCTAAATACTTTTAATGGATTAATATTTCAAATGTTCAATACGGATGAAAAATTAAAATATAAAAATAAATTATTGTTTTTATTGTCATTTTTACCTAAATTTTACTAGTTATTAGTACAAACATTATCATCAATTTTTCAAGATGACAATTAAATTATTAGTTCAATATATAACATTAATTTACACCCCATCGTCTACTGGTAGCTCTAATTTGTCAGTCCAAGAAAAACGTATGAATTTTAGCCCTAACTTGAAACTCAACTGAATTCAAATATGATAAATTTAAAACTTCCTAACTCGTCTTTGCTCTATTTCAAATGCTTGTCAACAGTGGCGAAGCTAGGCGGAAGATAGTGGGGTCAATTGACCCCACTGAAAAAAAAAATTTGTTTTATAATGTAGGATAAATTTTAAAAATTTGAAGTATTATATATAAATTGACACCACTCAAATTTTATAAATTTTTTATTATACGGTGTCAAATTAAAAATTTATAATTTTCTCAATCAAATTTTAATCACATGACTCATATACCCTAAATATTTGTATCTCTTTCTATAATATTTTTAAACTAAATAATAATCTAATTTATATTATTTTTTAAAATAATTAATGAATTAATTATTTATGAACAATTGTGATTAGAAAAATTTATTACGAGTCAATATAATGTATATATACCATATATTATTAGTTATTATATTGTGATTGTAATATAGTATATATATATATTATATATATATATATGTGTGTGTGACTTGAGAGTACAAAAGTATTAAAAAAAATTGGTTCGGGGGCAACGCCCCCGAATCCCCGTCAAATTATTTATAGCTTAGTAATAATTTTGACATCACTGAAAGACATTCCTGGCTTCGCCCCTGCTTGTCAAGTATTGTAACACTCAATACCGCCCGCCCGCCCCATTCCAATCCCCGTCACGAGTGAGGCCCTTGATCAAGTTATTAATTAGGATAAGTCTATTAATTATTAAAAAATTAAATTTTATATTAAAATATATATTTGAATGTTATGTAAATAATTTATTCTATTAATTATACACAGAAAGTCTAGCAACGGGGACCAGTGGGGTCCACTCATCATGTATGATTTGTCTGGCCAGGACCCAGGAAACTAAAGTCATATATGTAACAGCTGCCTCATCCACCACCATACAAAATTTAAGGGTCACCCTGTCAGTTTATGGCTTGGACTGCTTTCAAGAATTGATATTATGACCCCCAAAAAATTATATGAGCAGTTGGCTCATTTATTATTTACATACGCAGAATCTTGTAAAGTTATTATTTTTAATTATAAAAAAAAATCAATCCCACATAATTATCAATACTTGATTAGTTGTAACAATATAATTCTTCAATATTTGTCAACTTATTACTAATCACCTACTAGCCATGTTGATGTTTGGCCTGGTTAGTACAAGACTGTTACAAGAATAATAATACCATTGATCGACTACTACGTTGCTTCCATTATTCTTCATAAATTAATTTAGAAGCTTAAGGAAAAATTGGAATACCTATATTTTTTTTTATTGCGATAGTAATTCATAAGTGAACACATTTTTTGTAAAAGTCAAGTAAACACTCTTAATAAAAGTCTAAAAAAAACAGAGAGCAAAAAAATTACTGACAGAGTGAATGAAAGTTTAATAACTAAAAACAAAATTAATTCTGAAAAAGCAAAATTGAATTTCAAAATTTACTCAAAATATCAGTTGCAAAATTAAAAATTAATTCTACAATAATATTTTGAATTAAAAGAAAAGTGCGTCTGAAGCACTAATAACCAACAGCCTTTGTTTTAATACCACAAATAAATTAAACTGTTTCACTTATAAAGTATTGAATAGTTTTATTTCTTACCAATGTAGTATTTTAAGAAAACTAATTTTACAAACAAAATACACATTTTTATATATTCTACTTTGAGTATAATTAAAACAAAATATATAATTTTTACTTAAATTATATAATATTCTCTTTTAATCTCCTTGTGATAGATTGTTAAAAATACCTTTAATTTTATTTAAATTTAATCAATTAATGGATCAAAATTCATTAATTAAAAGATACATTTTAACAATTTCTAAAACTGTAACGATCATTTGAAGCCCCCAAAATATGGCGTGTGTGAGGTAGAGACATATTTATGACTTAATTCAATGGCATATTTTCTTAAAAAATATATCAAATATACTTCTTTTAACGACGGACCCGACGACGGTTTGATCTGTCACTAAAATTTTTAACGACGAACAACATATCGCGACGGATAAATATATAGCGACAGACTAAATCGTCATCGGGCCCATCGTTAAAGAGAATATGCTAAATATGTTCTTTAAAAAAATACGTTCTTAAACTTTACTCTCTATATATATATATATATGAGAGTTGATTTACAGTTCCCATTAGATATGGGCACTGTTTTAGTGATTACATCTCTTACCGTCCTTGCTAAATCAGCCGACGCCCAGAATTATGTTAAAAGCACACCTTCCGCCCCTATCTAAGCCTTGCTTAGCTCACTCTCTCTATCTCTTTATATATATCCATCTCTTTATATATATAAAGAGAGAGGGAGAGAGAGACTGTAACACGTCGGTCTATATCGAAATATATGAGAATAATTTGTTTATGCATAAAGAATTAAGTTATTAATAAATTTTTTGGATCAACATGTGGTATAGTGGCTTAAGATGATCTTAAAAAAATGCTATCAGAATAATTTAAAAAAATACTATTGAGTTAATAATTTAAAATGAATAAATTTAATTTAATTCCAACTTAAAAATTGACTCAAAATTTAATCTAAACTCAAGATTTAACCCAAGTTATTTGAGAGAGAGAGAGAGAGAGAGAGAGACGAACGTACATGCTAACAACATGGTTGAAGGTGTCGTTAGAGACTGAGGGATCACAGGTGACGTTGTTCTCCGCTCCTTTTTCACCGCCGGGGGCCCAACCCAATTGTCCCGAGCATGGATCTACGCTGAAATCCCAAACCTTTCCCAGTCTTTTTCCTATTTCCTTTAAAGCTTCCACTGCAGAACCAAAAACATATCTATAAAACACAACACATGCATTATACCCAGTTACCTACACACACAGATTATATAGAATTTCATATGGATCGAGTAATTAACCAAGGATAACATTACTTGTCTTAAAAATTTTAGGGTCAATTATATGAGATGTACTTAACTAATGTCACCTCATTTGTCAGACAAAAATAAATTAAGATACTTAATTATCATTACTCAAAATAAAGTACTGGTATTTAACAATAAAAATATATTAAAATGTCTGAAATGCCATTAATTAATAAATACCTTCGTCACTTGCCAGAATAGCCGCAGTGGAAAAAATACTAGCGAAGAAAATTGAGAGTACTATTACTACGACAGCAGCAGTAGCAGAAGCAGAAATCGGCCGTGGTGAGAAGAAGAACATTATGCGAGTGTATACTAATTTTATACAACTGAGAAAATATTATATAAAGAGACCCAACCTCTTGAACATATATATATATATATATATATATATATATACATATGTATGCGTGTGTTTGTGTGTGATGGAGAGAGAGGGGTACATTAAAGATTAGGCATGTAGATAAATTTTTTGGACAAAGAAAATAATAGCTGCATTACTTAATAAAGAAAGAAACAAGTGGATGGTTGAATAGATTGATGCCTATTTTCTTCTTCTTCTTTTTTTGTTTTTACCCATTCATATGTAACCCTGTTACTTTTCTTTCATTTTCATATGACTGATTATGTACTGTTTAATTTCTTCCGACATAATTGTGTATTTCATAGTAAAATTTATTATTTCTTTAGAAGAACATAAATATCTATCTTAAGACGACTAATTAAGTAGTTCTTTAGACTAATTAAAAACTTGCAAAGGTATATATATATATATATATATATATATATATATATATATATATGCACGCACGCCTTGAAAGGTATATAGTATGATTAATTTGTGGTTGATAAATGTAAATGACACTATAGATATTTTCATAAAAAAATAATATAGCATAAATTTTTTTAATTCTGTTTCAAATAAACTTAAATGATACTATATAAATATTTTTATATTGAGTTTTGTTACGTGTTTCGATAAGTTTATGTAAAATTACAATTATGAAATATATCAATACATAAAATTAGATAAAATTATAAGAGAACTTCAATATTTTAATTATTTCCTCCGTCTCAAGATAAAAGTCTTTATTACTATTTTAGACAATCTCAAATTAAACATTCACTTACCTTAAATAATATATTTTTTTATAATAAGTTGATTATAATATTTTTAGTATTAATTGTCAAATTTTTGTTCTCTATACATATTTATGGAGTATTATTAATTATGTGTAAAAAATTATGCAATCAAATGAAAATTTAAATATGAATAAATTAGTCATTTTATCATTTTTTTAATATTTATAAAAAATTAATAAAAAAAATTATCCTAAGACTGAAAGAAGCATTATATATCTGTGTCAGAAGTTATCACTAATACACTTGTACACAATCAAAAAATCCATTCAAACATTTGTAATATATATATTTTTTCTTTTATATTTACCCTTTTATTGTTTGATGACATTTACAGTCCGTCTATAGATGCCCATTCTATACACCGACACCACATTTTCTCAACTAAATTAATTCATCCTTTTGTTAGACAGTGAGCTGTAGCCTCACGTGCTCTCTCTCCCGTGATTAATTTAATATTAATTTAAGTATATTGATATTGATCGATTAAAAATAATTCCTTTTAAAAAAACAAGTAAAAAAATAATATTATTAAAATAAATATATGCTTAATAATATTTTTATAATTATTTTAACAACACTTAATACTTTAAATAAAAAGTTAATCATCATAAAATGATTAATAATGTCTTAAAACTGGGATATGAAATCGTTAGCCTTCACTTTTGATTTTTGTTCTTTCTCCAAGTTTGTCGTGGGACTTTCTTTTTCTTTATTATAGTAATTTATTTTCTCTTTATTTGTAAGGTTTTTAGTCTCAGCTATCTAATACAAAAAAATTTATTTAATATTATTTTGAGAGATTATTATTGATTATATAATATTTTATATTTGTACTAATATCCATCTACTGTGAAAGCCTAAGAAAAAAGTAAAATAATTGTATAGGGCAACTTGAGGTTATTATATATAAATAGAGTCATTTTCCGATGATCAATTTTGGCTATCAGAGTAACGATTGCGGGTCTATTTTTTTTTTTTAATTTTTAATATCAATAGAGTCAAATGTAGAATTAACAATTAATACAGGAGATTTTATACGATACTCACTCCTAATCTCCCAAAAATTTTTATGCAAATAACTCAACCATATTTTGACGGGATGGGTAATAATTGTACGGCTTGTTCAGTAGCATCTTTGTCCAAACACACCTTTAATTTAGATCACCATATTCAACATTTCAAGTCATCTTTTATTTGTTTGTTGGAGCCTATAGCTAGTTTACAATTGAATTATAATTACTGTTTAAATATATTTGCACCCAAACTCGTGTGTCTGTTAATTTATTACCTATATAGTTATAGTAGACACTATTTCTTAGACGTTTATGATTATACACACCAAAAAAAAAAAATTATAAATTTATAAAATTTAAAAATATATTTTTGTTCCATAATTATTTTTAAATTTATTAATTATTTAATTTAATAGTAATAACATAATAATAAATATAATGACAAACATAAAAATATTATCTTATATTTATATTTTATACCGTTATCAATAAAAAATGACTCTTTATCAAAGAGCAATCATCAATTTGCTATAGCAATCCTAGCTTGTCTTTTGAATTAATTTTCTGAGATATGCCATACAACCAAGTGTACAAGAAAGAGGCATTATGGATCCATCTCTCTTAAATCCATCCATCTCAATCAATCAAACAGAAGAAAAATATATATACTAAAAAAGGAAATAAGAAAATGCATAAACAAAATGGGAAAATTATTATTCCCCATTGATTTTTGTGATTGGTAAATACATATAATTAGCAAAAAGAGGAGAAAGAAAAGGTTTAATTAATCCACTAATAAGATTAATTTTCAGTTTTTCCATTGAACCAATAATATTATATTGCAACTCCGGCCTTAATATCCTGCAAAATAAACGAGTCACCGCTGCCCTGTGAATTAAGTCTGATATTATTATTCTATTAAGGGAAACTATAATTAAGACTGCATGCATGCAACTCGACCAGAGTGTCTTGAGGTTTTCCATGGGGTGGAAAAGCTAGCTCCTTCAATTCCATTTAAGTCACTGAGAAACAATTAAGTGTTTGTTTGACTAATTAATGATGATCGATCCTTATTACCAATTCGTAACCCGTTTACTTTGCTCAATGTACCACTTGTAACTGTTTCTTTCATCTACCTTACTAATTATGGGAATCTTATTGCTGATCGATCATATAATTAAATTATAAACGCTATGTACGTCATTCATAAATATTTTATCAGTTGTGTTTTATTTTAAAACAAAATGTGTAATACTTTTCCGTCCTAGAATAACACGACTTCTTCATTATCAGTTTCGTCATTCTTATTATCTTGTATTTTATTTTACTTAATTTATTTTTATTATATTATTTTATTATATTAATAATTAGATAATTTGTATTATACTATATTAAATATATTATTTAATGTAATTTAATTTAATTATTTTACTTTACTTTAATTATTTTATTTTATTTTATGTAATTTATTTTTTATCTTTTTTTTTTGTTAATTCATTTCATTTTATTTATTATTAGAAAACTAAGTAAATACTACTTAGTTTATTTTAATATTGAAAAACTAATAAAATACATAAATACGTGTAGGGCCCGTAAATGTTGCAATTGAATAATTATGATAGAAATTTCGTCGAAAACAGAGGCGGAAGCAGGGGGGCGGGGAGGGTCATTTGACCCTGGTAATTTCGACCGCTTCACGCGAAGTTTCATTTCTTGACCCCCCACGGCCCAAGTGAGCAATTCTCTGCTCTGTGAGTCCAACTTCATTCCCACCACCACTGTCCGTTGGGGAATTTCCACCGGCTCTTCTCCGGCGACCACATTTTGAGTCATCTTCGAGGAATTCTCTGTAGCTGACTCAGATTCCGGCGAATTTATTGTATTCCGGCGGGACATGAAACCATATTTGGGATCTATAGTTCCTAATATGGTTAACCGTCTGTTCTTGGTTTTGCTTTCAACTTTGCTTTTCTGGCTTGCATAGCCCACTCGAATACTAAAAAGAGGGGATACTATTTGGTACTCTATCTTCTAAATTATTATGATAAGTCTGACCACTGACCCTACAGCCAGATTGTAAGACCCCGAATTTTATGAAATATAAAATTTAATTTTTCTTCATATATTTTTCTGAAACAGTAAGTATTTAAATCGATAAAGTTAAAAGTTAAGGATGTTATGTGCAAATTTTATTTTGTCGGACAATATTCGTTTTGTCGGGGAATATTCGTTTTGTCGGGGAATATTCGGGTCGTACGACGGCGCCGAAATAACTAATTATTGGTGGACCCCACAACGAAATATTTGTCGGATATAGAAAACGACAGAAGTAACTTTTTTATATAAAAATAGTCAACGGTGTTAACTGTTAAAATACCGGTGATAAAAGAATAGTAGCATACGGTAATTTATTTTTCTGTAGCACACGGTACTCTGCAGTAGCATACGGTATTGCACAGTGTCTCATATTATTGGTTTGATAATTGACACCGTAACTGTTACGCATCATTTCATCGATGATTGTCACTGCATAATATTTTATATTATCAATTCAATAATTGTTGTTACACAGTATTTTGTATTATTGATTTAATAATTGTCATTACACTGTATTTCATATCATTGACTCAATAATTGTTGGTGCATTGTAGTTTAAAATTATTGAACCTAATAATTGGCACAGTAGTTGTTGCATTATTATGAATTATTACTATGGTAGTATTATTTGGTAATTTGATTATTATATTATATTCATAAAGTTGTTTGTTTTATTAGACAATATAATAATAAAAAGTTATTTGTTTTATTAGAAAAATATTATTATATTCAGATGTTACTATGCAAGTTACTGTGCCAAATTTGAAAATTCTCTGAATTCGTCTGCGCAGCCTCTCCTGCCAATTTCAGCATTGGCGTGCTGCCAACAACCATGCATAGTACCTTTATTCCTCCTATAAATAGCTTGCTCAGCTGAATAGAAAAATCACACCTAAAACATAAAAATTTTCTATAAGAATTTTATGAGTTTTCTCTGAGAATAGTAAGGCTATTTTGAGAGTTTGAAAACCAAAAGGAGTGCAAAAAATTTTCACGTAAATCTTTTATTAAAGAGTAGTAATTTTATAAATTCCTATTTTTCACGGTATTCACAAATCTTCCTTTAGAAGACTCTTCTTTGAGAAGATTCATTTTTAAAAACTTTATTTGGAAGATTTATTTTGAAATATTACTTTAAAAACTATTTTAAAGTTGTTATATTATACTACAAAATTATGTTAAATATATATAATTTTGATAGTTCATATTATACGAGTTATCATACACTTTGAAATTTATATGTGGTAATTACTAATTATATTAAAAATATATAGATTGATCAACTTCATTTAAATCAATATCCAGTCACGTGTTAAGGTAAGGAATACCATTCATTTCAAACTCTTAAATTTACTGTGGTAAGGAATATCATTCTTTTCACACTCTTAAACTTACTACGGTAAGGAATACCATTCATTTCAAACTCTTAAATTTACCGTGGTAAGGAATGTCATTTTTTTTTACTTGTAAGGAATATCATTCTTTTCACACTCTTAAACTTACTACGGTAAGGAATACCATTTATTTCAAACTCTTAAATTTACTGTGGTAAGGGATGTCATTTTCTTTCATACTCTTAAACTTACTACGGTAAGGAATATTATTCTTTTCACACTCTTAAATTTATTGCGATAAGAAATGTCATTTTTTTTCTTACTTGTAAGGAATACCATTCATTTCAAACTCTTAAATTTACTGTGGTAAGGAATATCATTCTTTCAACACTCTTAAACTTACTACGGTAAGGAATACCATTCATTTCAAACTCTTAAATTTACTGTGGTAAGGAATGTCATTTTTTTTACTTGTAAGGAATATCATTCTTTTCACACTCTTAAACTTACTACGGTAAGGAATACCATTCATTTCAAACTCTTAAATTTACTGTGGTAAGGAATGTCATTTTTATTGGAATATCATCTTCTTTTATATTCTATTATTTAAACTTACCACGGTAAGGGATTATCATTCTTTAATTCTCGAAAATAATATCGTTTCTTTCTTGTGCCATTTATTTCCATGTATTAAATTGTGGGAATAACCTTACGGCGCGGATTACCGCCTGTTGGTGAATAACCTTTTATATTCATTCCTTATTAATCTCTGAGAATAACCTTACGACGCGGATTACCGCATGTTTGGTGAATAACTCTTCGTATTCAAATATATGGGAATAACCTTACGGCGCGGATTACCGCCTATTTGGTGAATAGCTCTTCGTATTCAAATTGATGGGAATAACCTTACGGCGAGGATTACCGCCTGTTGGTGAATAACCCTTTTTAATTGTCTCGTGTGGAAATTATTTGTCTACACGAATTATCACATGACACTTTTACTCCATATTCGTTTGTAATATCATTTTCTTTCATATTCGTAAGTGATATCATTTTTCTTTATACTCATAAGGGATACCATCTTTTTCATCTTCCATTATTCAAACTTACTATGGTAAGGGATATTAATTTCCTTCACCTTTTGTTAATCAAACCTGCTACGGTAAGGGATATTATTTTCTTTCATACACCTAAATCGAAACTAATTATGGAACTATTGCTTCTATAATTCCTGAAAATATTATATGTTCCATAATAATTGCACTTCATCATTTCAACTGAATCTTCCTATTTGCTGAATCTTTATATTGAACTATAACCGTTATTCTGAACTGTGAATCTTGAATATCATTTTTAAATTTCACTCCACATCATGTTGGCAATTTGGACATTGTTTGAATCTGCATAAAGTAAACTTCTGATACTTATTGTTTATCCTGTTCTTCTGTTCATCATTTGTAACACTGTTATTTGTATTAATCATCAAGAATCAAGCTGTTGTGAATATCTGTGGCCGGGGGCACAGATGTGATATAATTGTTGAACAGATGATAGGTTAAAGGCGATATACTAGGTTAAAGGCGATACATCTGTTCGGTGTCTTTTATGGCACGTGGTGAATGTTCTCTTTGGCCCGTAGTGCAAAGATGAACTGTTGGTTGGTATGATTATGACCAAAGGCTGAATCTGGTATAATCATGACCGTTGGTGTTATATTGAATGTCTTTGGCCCGTAGTGCAAAGATGAACTGTTGATCTGCATGATTATGACCAGGAACTGTGAAGTTGTATTATCTTGACTAATGGTATTTCAGAATAAAAGTTGATGATATTTTTACAAAAAAGAGAAGCGAGTGGACATTATAGTCTGCATTATTCTTCTAATATATTGCTCATTCCGCTGCTATTATTGATCTGAACATTGTTCAAGAATTTAACTGCAGTTTTTGATATAAACCTTGTAGTCTATTGTATTCTATCAAGAACTCAACTGTTGAAGGCTAATGATAATTTATTCGTCATTATCTTAGTCATGATATTTCTTACTGGGCTATTTGAGCTCACCCTTTCTTTTGTTCCATTATTTTTCAACAGGAGATGAGAATGTAGCTGGGTCTAGCCGGAGAATGGAGTGAGAGTCCGAGGGATAGTTATTACCATCTTCACGTGTTGTAAAATAGTGTGATAATAATAGTGAAGACTTAGTTGTGTATTATTATACACTGTATTGTTGAACGTTGTACTACTTTGTAATAATTTTGTTGTAGTCTTTTGACAACTCAAGTTTAGGCTGTGTGGACCCAGATTTGGGGGTGTCACACAGATATTCCTTTCTTCATCAATTTTAGCTTGGCCCACATTAAATGAAACTTTTTATTGTTTTTTAAAATTGATAATTTTATAAATAAAATTTAATATTTTTATAACACCTATCACACATGAATATAAAATTTATTTATTATTCACGTGCATTTTTTTTTGAGAAATTATTATTTTTATTTATAAAAATATCAATTTCTTTATTTTTTCTTTAGTCTTATTTTTTTGTTGTTGGAATATTTATACAAATACTTTGATATTTTAATAAAATTAGCACTCAGTGGCACACGCGATATATATGTAAATATAAAAAAAAAACTCATATACACATGTAAAGGAATTTCATTAATTTGATATTATGGTTGAAATCTCATTACACTTATATTATGGTTAAAGTTCATAGATCCTCGATAAATAATGTGTAGAATATAAAATTGTCATTAATTTTTTGTGGGTAAAATAAATTCATTTATCATTAGACAGTGACAAAGTCAGAATTATTATCTAATGAGATCAAATTTATTACTAAATTATAAATAATATGACAGAATTTAGTGACAGCGTTCCCTAACCAATTTTTTTGAATACTGTACTTTTAGGTCACAAATATACAAAATATATATTCTACTACAATGACTATAATAACTACACACACACACATATGTAACACCAACAAGAATTTGAAATGTTATCTGAACAGTTTAATCAATATAACTCTTTGATTTCTCAATTCAAATTCGACACTATGACTCGATCATATTTTAATATATTTAACATAATTGAACTTATGGCAAAAAGTTAAATTGGACGAAATTCAATAAAATAAGTCAATAACTTAAATGGCTAAAAGTTAAATTGAACCAAACTCAATAAAATAACTAAGTATCAACTAAATTGACTCCTAATTAATTAATGGTCGACCCAGATTTGGATGACTTTACAACTTGTTATATAAAACTCGATAAGATAATTCTGTACCAACGAAATTGACTCTTAATTAATTAAGGGTTGACTTAAATTGGATTCGCTTCACGACTTATATAGCCAAAAGTTAAATTGAACCAAACTCGATAAAATAACTTGGTACCAAGGAAATTGACTCTTAATTAATTAAAGGTCAATTTAGATTTACATTGGTATATCGATTGATCGAGATGACTTTGATTTTACCAGTTGCGACTGTTACTATTGAAAGAGTATTCTCTGCGATAAAAATTGTCAAGACTGACTTACGTAATAAAATGGAAAACGAGTGAATAAATGACAATTTGATAGTTTATATTGAGAAGGATATTTTTTCAACAATTAAAAACGAACAAATTTTGAGACGTTTTCAAGCTATGTAGAGTCGCAGAATACAATTGACTCCTCTCAGTCGTACAGTCAAAAGAAACAATTCAAGCGTCAATAAATAAATTTTTTTACTAAGAGATTTTGACCCCCATATAATATAGTCCTGGTTCCGCCACTGGTCGAAAATAGCAAATATTTTAAGATGAACAACATACAAAACATATAATCAGTCTACAAAATCAGTCCTACCCAAAATAGAAAACACAAAATCAGTCCCAAAATATCAATTCATTAAGCCATTCCCAATTGATAATAACTTCTCATCAATTAACAAATTCATATATGATAAAATCAACAACAAATATCAATATTGTATTAAATTTGGTTTCAAATAACAATATCAGTATTAAATTCATTTCATTTGGGCACATATATGTTCTAGTCAATTTTCAAATGCTACATACCCTAGCTAAAAATTCCAATAAAACCAACTAAACCTTAACCAAATAAATTATACCTGCGAAATTGGGGATCTAGATTTGGGACCTAGCACAACCACTATTGCCGCAACAAAACCCTACTGTCGCACCACAACTCCACTGCCGCACCACAGTTTCTACCACGCTGTGAGTGAGGGGAAGCAACGTTGTGACGCCCCCAAATCTGGGCCCACACAGCCCAAACTTGAGTCGTCAAAAGACTACAACAAAATTATTACAACAAAGCACAACGTACTACAATACAGTGTATAATAATACACAACTAAGTCTTCACTATTATTGCCACACTATTTTACAAAACGTGAAGACTATGATAACTATTCCTCGGACCCTCACTCCATTCCCCGGCTAGACCCTGTTATATTTTCATCTCCTGTTGAAAAACAATGGAACAAAAGAAAGGGTGAGCTCAAATAGCCCAGTAAGAAATATCATGACTAAGATAATGACGAATAAATTATCATTAGCCTTCAACAGTTGAGTTCTTGATAGAATACAATAGACTACAAGGTTTATATCAAAAACTGCAGTTAAATTCTTAAACAACGTTCAGATCAATAATAGCAGCGGAATGAGTAATCTATTAGAAGAATAATGCAGACTATAATGTCCACTCGGTTCTCTTTTTAGGAAAAACATCATCAACTTTTATCATCTGAAGTATCATTAGCCAAGATAATACAAATTCACAGTTCCTGATCATAATCATGCACATCAACAGTTCATCTTTGTACTACGGGCCAAAGATATTCAATATAGCACCAACGGTCATGATTATACCAGATTCAGCCTTTGGTCATAATCATACCAAACAACAGTTCATCTTTGCACTACGGGCCAAAGAGAACATTCACCACGTGCCATAAAAAACACCGAACAGATGTATCGCCTTTAACCTATTATATCGCCTTTAACCTATCATCTGTTCAACAAATATATCACATCTGTGCCCCCGGCCACAGATATTCACAACAGCTTGATTTTTGGATGATTAGAATGATATAAATGATGAACAAAAGAAATAGGATAACAATAAGTATCGGAAGTTTACTTTGTACAGATTCAAATAATGTCCAAATTGTCAACATGATGTGGAGTGAAATTCAAGATCCACAGTTCAGAATAACGGTTACAATTCAATAGAAAGGTTCACGTAAATAGGAAGGTTCAGTTGAAATAATGAAGTTCAACTATTATGGAACATATAATATTTTCAGGAATTATAGAAGCAATAGTTCCATAATAAATTTCGATTTAGGTGTATGAAAGAAAATAATATCCCTTACCGTAGCAGGTTTGATTAACAAAAGGTGAAGGAAATTAATACAAGGGTTATTCACCAACAGGCGGCAATCCGCTCCGTAAGGTTATTCCCACAATTTAATAGAATTTGAGTACAAAGAGTTATTCACCAAACAGGCGGCAATCCGCTCCGTAAGGTTATTCTCAGAGATTAATAATGAATGAATACGAAAGGTTATTCACCAACAGGCGGCAATCCGCTCCGTAAGGTTATTCCCACAATTTAATAGAATTTGAGTACAAAGAGTTATTCACCAAACAGGCGGCAATCCGCTCCGTAAGGTTATTCTCAGAGATTAATAATGAATGAATACGAAAGGTTATTCACCAACAGGCGGCAATCCGCTCCGTAAGGTTATTCCCACAATTTAATACATGGAAATAAAAGGCACGTCTTATGAGTAAGGAAGAAACAATATTATTATCGAGAATCAAATAATGATAATCCCTTACCATAGTATGTTTGAATAATGGAAGATGAAAAAGATGGCATCCCTTACCGTAACACGTGACTGGATATTGATTTAAATGAGGTTGATTAACTTGAACAGTACACGTATACTTATAGATCTTCACAAATACTCAAGATGACTTAAGCACACTTAGAGAGAACTTTCACAAGAAGTATTTAGAGAGAGAAAGAAAGAACAAGTAAGGAAGTTTATGAAAAATCCTTAAGTTAAGGCTTCTATTTATAGCCAAAAATCTCATCATTCATTTAATCTAAACCATTCATTTAAAGATCATCTTTTAATCTACACCATCCATTTCAAATATTATATTATCTTTAATCTACACCATTCATTTCATATCACCTAACTTTATATTATAAACAAATCAATTTAATTATTCAACAATAATTCACACTTTAATCTACACCATTCATTTCATATTACCTAATAATCACCTAACTTTATATTATAAACAAATCAATTCAATTATTCAACAATAATTCACACTTTAATCTACACCATTCATTTCATATCACCTAATAATCACCTAACTTTATATTATAAACAAATAACTTTATCAATTCAATTATTATGACTAATTGTTATAAATACAGTATAGTTAGCTCTTAGATATCAAGTCAATAAATTAATGAAATACAACTGTTTAAATAACATCATAATAGAGATAACAATAATGTAAAATAAAGCATACGTTACTGTGTAATGACAATTATTGATTCAATAATGTGAATTACTGTGCATATGTTACTGTGACAATTATTAGGTTCAATAATTTTAAAAACAGTGCAACAACAATTATTGACTCAATGATATAAAATACAGTGTAATGACAATTATTAAATCAATAATGCAAAATACTGTGTAAC
Organism: Hedera helix; assembly: GCA_947179155.2. Taxonomy (NCBI): domain Eukaryota; kingdom Viridiplantae; phylum Streptophyta; class Magnoliopsida; order Apiales; family Araliaceae; genus Hedera; species Hedera helix. The sequence continues at coordinate 35,520,917 of OX359268.1, read as the reverse complement.
AACAATTATTGAATTGATAATATAAAATATTATGCAGTGACAATTATCGATGAAATGATGCGTAACAGTTACGGTGTCAGACCAAAAATATGAGACACTATGCAATACCGTGTGTTACTGTAGAGTACCGTGTGCTACAGAAAATACCATAAACTACCGTATGCTACTATTCTTTTATCACCGGTATTTTAACAGTTCCGTTGACTATTTTTATTTAAAAAGGTTACTTCTGTCGTTTTCTATATCCGACAAATATTCCGTTGTGGGGTCCACCAATAATTTATTATTTCGGCGCCGTCGTACGGCACGAATATTCCCCGACCAAACGAATATTCCCCGACAAAGCGAATATTGTCCGACAAAATAAAATTTGCACATAACATCCTTAACTTTCAATTTTGTTAATTTAACCACTTACTGTTTCAAAAAAAAATATATATATGAAGAAAAATTAAATTTTGTATTTCATAAAATTCGGGGTCTTACAACCTCCCCTCCTTATGAAATTTCGTCCCCGAAATTGACGTACCTGACATATCGAAGAGGTAAGGATACTTAGATTTCATCTCAGATTCTAGCTCCCAGGTCATTTCCTCAGTATCTTGGTTCCTCCATAAAACCTTAACTTGAGGTATAACCTTTGAGCGTAGGATCTGCTCCTTCTTATCCAGGATCTTAACAGGTACCTCCTCGTATGTTAAATCTTCTGCTATAACGTCTGGTTCTAACTCAATGACGTGGTTTGGGTCCTTCACATATTTACGTAACATAGATATGTGAAAAACGTTATGGATGCGAGACATACTTGGTGGTAGGGCTAGTCTGTAGGCTACGGTTCCTATTCGATCGAGGATTTCAAATGGGCCAATAAATCGAGGGTTGAGCTTTCCTCTTTTTCCGAATCTCGTAACCCCTTTCCATGGAGAAACACGTAAGAATACATGATCTCCGACGTTGAAACTTTCGTCTCTCCGATGAAGATCAGCATAACTCTTTTGTCGTTCTTGTGCGGTCTGTATTCGTTGTCGGATCATTTGGATCTTTTCGGTCGTCAAGCGTACCAACTCGGGTCCCAACAATTTTGCTTCTCCTACCTCATTCCAACATATTGGAGAGCGACACTTCCTTCCATACAATGCCTCGAATGGAGCCATGCCTATGCTTGCTTGGTAACTGTTGTTGTAAGAAAATTCCACCAACGGCAAGTACTTATCCCAACTTCCTTTGAAGTCTAATACACAAAGTCTCAAAAGATCTTCGAGGGTCTGGATCGTCCTTTCCGATTGTCCGTCCGTTTGAGGATGGTATGCAGAACTAAAACGTAGTTCAGTGCCCATAGCTTTTTGTAGACTGATCCAAAAGCGTGAAGTGAATCTAGGATCTCGATCAGAAACTATGGAAACTGGCATGCCATGCAATCTCACGATCTCATTTATGTACATACCGGCAAGACGTTCAAGTGAAAAGTTTTCTCGTATAGGCAAGAAATGAGCAGATTTGGTCAATCTATCTACGATCACCCAAATTGCATCTAAGCCTTGAGAAACTTTTGGAAGACCCGTCACGAAGTCCATATTGATGTGTTCCCACTTCCATTCGGGAACTTCAAGTGATTGTAATGGACCTTTAGGAACTTGATGCTCTGCCTTGACACGTTGACAAGTTAGGCACCTTGAGATAAACTCCGCAATCTCTCTTTTCATATTGTTCCACCAAAATGTATGTCGAAGATCTCGATACATCTTGGTACCTCCTGGGTGGATTGCAAACGGCGTGTTGTGTGCCTCCATCATGATTTTATGCTTTAATTCAGGATCGTTAGGAACACAGAGTCGAGAGTTGACTCGAAGTATTCCTTTCTCGTCGATTCTTGCTTCGGAAATGGCACCTTCTTGTACTTTCTTTATCATGTTTATCAGTTCCGGATCGGTAGCTTGAGCAGCTTTAATTTTATCGATTAAAGTTGGTTCTACTCGCACGTAAGCAATCTTCGAGTGGGTCCCTGGTGTCTTTAGCTCTATCTCCATCTTTTGCAAGTCGTACAAAATACACTTTTGTGTTGTCAGCAGTGCACTTGTACTTGCATAAGATTTTCTGCTCAAAGCGTCAGCTACAACGTTCGCCTTTCCCGGGTGATACTGGATTGTGTGGTCATAATCTTTTAACAGCTCAAGCCAACGTCGTTGTCGCATGTTGAGTTCCTTCTGGGTGAAGAAATACTTGAGACTTTTATGATCCGTATAGATATCCACTTTTTCTCCGTACAAGTAGTGTCTCCAGATCTTCAACGCGAAAACGACTGCTGCCAACTCTAGATCATGAGTAGGATAATTTTTCTCATAATCTTTGAGTTGTCGAGAGGCGTAGGCTATAACCTTTCCATGTTGCATAAGGACACAGCCTAAACCTTTGCCAGAAGCATCGCTGTAGATAACAAATTCTCCTGATCCTGATGGTATGGTCAGAACAGGAGCTGAAACCAGTCTCTTCTTGAGTTCTTGGAAACTTTTCTCGCATTCCTCGCTCCATATGAATTTTGTGCTTTTCCGAGTAAGCTGCGTTAATGGAGTGGCGATTCGAGAAAATCCTTCTACGAATCTCCGATAATAACCAGCTAGACCCAGAAAACTTCGGACTTCGGTTACTGTTTTGGGTTGTTCCCAATTTAGTACCGTTTCAATCTTCGCAGGATCGACTGATATTCCTTGACTAGAAATCACATGCCCAAGAAACGCGACCTCCTCAAGCCAGAACTCACATTTCTTCAACTTGACATATAATTTGTTTTCACGGAGCTTTTGTAGTATCAATCTCAGGTGTTGTTCATGATCCTCGCGACTCTTGGAGTATATGAGGATGTCATCAATAAAGACAACCACAAAATGATCCAAATGTTCCTTGAATATCCGGTTCATCATGTCCATGAAAGCTGCAGGAGCATTAGTTAGTCCAAAAGGCATGACTAAGAACTCATAATGCCCATAACGAGTTCTGAAAGCAGTCTTTGGAATGTCCTCAGCTTTAACCTTTAACTGATGATATCCAGAACGGAGATCAATCTTTGAGAAATGTTGAGCGCCTTGCAATTGATCAAACATGTCATCAATCCGAGGTAACGGGTACCTGTTCTTGATGGTGACATGGTTCAATTCTCGGTAGTCAATGCACAATCTCATACTCCCGTCTTTCTTCTTCACAAATAGAACAGGAGCACCCCAAGGTGATGCACTCGGACGAATGAAACCGGTATCCAACAATTCCTGTAGTTGGACTTTTAACTCTTGAAGTTCAATGGGGGCCATTCGGTAGGGAGCTTTGGAAATGGGCTTGGTACCGGGTTCAAGATCAATATAAAAATCAATTTCACGGTTTGGGGGTAAGCCAGGAAGTTCTTCAGGAAAAACGTCAGGAAACTCATTAACAATGGGAATATCATTCAAGTTTGACGTATTTTTGTTCAAATCAGTGACATGAGCTAAAAAGGCTTGACATCCGTTTTTCAATAAACGAATGGCTTTATGGCTAGAAATAACAGTTATAGATTTCAATGGTTTAGTTGCTTGAATTTGCATGACAGGTTGATTAGGAATATGAAAACTAATAATCTTATGAAAACAATCAATTTTAGCATGATGGGTAGTCAACCAATCAATTCCTAAAATCACATCAATTTCACGCATCTCCAAAGAAATAAGGTCAACAGATAATGTGAGGTTGTTGATTTGAACTAGGCAAGATTTATAGACAGTAGATGTAATGGTCATTTCTCCTAATGGGGTTTCAACTGATAAGTCAAAGTCCAAGTTTTCAGGAGTTAAGTTTAAACGCTGAGCACATGCAGGTGAGATAAAAGAATGGGTAGAGCCAGTATCTAACAAAGCGTAGACTTCACGAGAATTTATGAATAGCTTACCGGTTATCACCTCGTTCGAGTTTCGTGCCATTTGGGATGTCACAACAAAAGCTCTCCCTTGAACTACAGATTTTCCTTTATCCGCGCTAGCTTTTGGTATCATCATTGCAGCTGGACTTGATTTTGTGGCAGGACAAAACCGCGCAAGATGACCCTCTTTCCCACAACTGTAGCACTTTTTGGACTGCAGTGTACAGTTTGGGCTGATGTGACCTTCCTGACCACACCTATAGCATCTCACTGGTGGTCGATCTTCTCCCCTTGAAACTGGGGTCGGTGCTGGTGTTGGTACTGGTGCTGGTGCCCTTCCATAATTATTATGGAATCTCTTTCTTTTGAAATTGTTCCCACTAGATTCTCCTCTTCTGTTATTTGGTATGGAATTACCACCGAAGTGTTGGTTACCTCCTCGATGGTTCTCGTTCCTGTGGTTGTTGTCACTCCTTTCTCTATGCTGATCATTAACTCTTGGCTGCAATGTTTCATCTGTTTGCTCCACCCTTTGAGCCCTATCCACAACATCTGAATACAAACTAAATTTATGAGAGCTAAGTTGTTGACGAATTTTGAATCTCAAACCTCTTAGGAACATCCGACTCATTCGTGCTTCGTCATCCACAAGATGGGTGGCAAAGCGAGATAACTCGGCAAACTTAGCTTCATATTGGGAGACTGTCATGTTTCCCTGCTCCAGCTTAATGAATTCCACTTCCTTCATATGGCGGATGCTTTCTGGGAAGTACTTCTCGTTAAACAGTTCTTCGAATTCTGTCCAAGACATTTCGAGTGCTGAAGGTTGGATACGTTTTACCGCTTCCCACCAATGGTCTGCCTCACCTCGTAACATAAAAGTGGCAAATGGCACCTTCTGATCATCAGCGCATTGTAAGACATCAAGTATTTTTGTCGTCTGCTTCAGCCATGCCTCCGCTTTGAGTGGGTCAGGCTTCCCGTGGAATTCAGGTGGTCCTAATTCTTTAAATTGCTTAACAGTGACCATCCTCAAATTGCCAGCGTTTCTACCGTTATTATTGACTGGATTTCCTCTTCCTTGATTCTGTATGAACTGCATGAAATTCCTAAAGAATCCATCGTTCATCATGTTATCAGGAACATTATTTCCTGAGTTGGCAGGAGGATTGTTTGGGGCCTCTTGATTCTCGGCTACATTTGCTTCAAGCATTCCATAGTTAACCTCTTGATTTCCAGATGCCATACTAAACTGTGGTCACAAAATAAATGTTAGTTCAAATAAACTGACTCATCACTTCATGTTCCTACATTCAAATCGACTCATTAGATAATAAAATCTATTTTAGGTAGGACACACTAGTGACTGATTCTATTCGTCTCTCCCCTCCTAGTTCTACCCCAGATCTCCATTAAAGACCATATCCCTAAGCTCTGATGCCAACTGTGACGCCCCCAAATCTGGGCCCACACAGCCCAAACTTGAGTCGTCAAAAGACTACAACAAAATTATTACAACAAAGCACAACGTACTACAATACAGTGTATAATAATACACAACTAAGTCTTCACTATTATTGCCACACTATTTTACAAAACGTGAAGACTATGATAACTATTCATCGGACCCTCACTCCATTCCCCGGCTAGACCCTGTTATGTTTTCATCTCCTGTTGAAAAACAATGGAACAAAAGAAAGGGTGAGCTCAAATAGCCCAGTAAGAAATATCATGACTAAGATAATGACGAATAAATTATCATTAGCCTTCAACAGTTGAGTTCTTGATAGAATACAATAGACTACAAGGTTTATATCAAAAACTGCAGTTAAATTCTTAAACAACGTTCAGATCAATAATAGCAGCGGAATGAGTAATCTATTAGAAGAATAATGCAGACTATAATGTCCACTCGGTTCTCTTTTTAGGAAAAACATCATCAACTTTTATCATCTGAAGTATCATTAGCCAAGATAATACAAATTCACAGTTCCTGATCATAATCATGCACATCAACAGTTCATCTTTGTACTACGGGCCAAAGATATTCAATATAGCACCAACGGTCATGATTATACCAGATTCAGCCTTTGGTCATAATCATACCAAACAACAGTTCATCTTTGCACTACGGGCCAAAGAGAACATTCACCACGTGCCATAAAAAACACCGAACAGATGTATCGCCTTTAACCTATTATATCGCCTTTAACCTATCATCTGTTCAACAAATATATCACATCTGTGCCCCCGGCCACAGATATTCACAACAGCTTGATTTTTGGATGATTAGAATGATATAAATGATGAACAAAAGAAATAGGATAACAATAAGTATCGGAAGTTTACTTTGTACAGATTCAAATAATGTCCAAATTGTCAACATGATGTGGAGTGAAATTCAAGATCCACAGTTCAGAATAACGGTTACAATTCAATAGAAAGGTTCACGTAAATAGGAAGGTTCAGTTGAAATAATGAAGTTCAACTATTATGGAACATATAATATTTTCAGGAATTATAGAAGCAATAGTTCCATAATAAATTTCGATTTAGGTGTATGAAAGAAAATAATATCCCTTACCGTAGCAGGTTTGATTAACAAAAGGTGAAGGAAATTAATACAAGGGTTATTCACCAACAGGCGGCAATCCGCTCCGTAAGGTTATTCCCACAATTTAATAGAATTTGAGTACAAAGAGTTATTCACCAAACAGGCGGCAATCCGCTCCGTAAGGTTATTCTCAGAGATTAATAATGAATGAATACGAAAGGTTATTCACCAACAGGCGGCAATCCGCTCCGTAAGGTTATTCCCACAATTTAATAGAATTTGAGTACAAAGAGTTATTCACCAAACAGGCGGCAATCCGCTCCGTAAGGTTATTCTCAGAGATTAATAATGAATGAATACGAAAGGTTATTCACCAACAGGCGGCAATCCGCTCCGTAAGGTTATTCCCACAATTTAATACATGGAAATAAAAGGCACGTCTTATGAGTAAGGAAGAAACAATATTATTATCGAGAATCAAATAATGATAATCCCTTACCATAGTATGTTTGAATAATGGAAGATGAAAAAGATGGCATCCCTTACCGTAACACGTGACTGGATATTGATTTAAATGAGGTTGATTAACTTGAACAGTACACGTATACTTATAGATCTTCACAAATACTCAAGATGACTTAAGCACACTTAGAGAGAACTTTCACAAGAAGTATTTAGAGAGAGAAAGAAAGAACAAGTAAGGAAGTTTATGAAAAATCCTTAAGTTAAGGCTTCTATTTATAGCCAAAAATCTCATCATTCATTTAATCTAAACCATTCATTTAAAGATCATCTTTTAATCTACACCATCCATTTCAAATATTATATTATCTTTAATCTACACCATTCATTTCATATCACCTAACTTTATATTATAAACAAATCAATTTAATTATTCAACAATAATTCACACTTTAATCTACACCATTCATTTCATATTACCTAATAATCACCTAACTTTATATTATAAACAAATCAATTCAATTATTCAACAATAATTCACACTTTAATCTACACCATTCATTTCATATCACCTAATAATCACCTAACTTTATATTATAAACAAATAACTTTATCAATTCAATTATTATGACTAATTGTTATAAATACAGTATAGTTAGCTCTTAGATATCAAGTCAATAAATTAATGAAATACAACTGTTTAAATAACATCATAATAGAGATAACAATAATGTAAAATAAAGCATACGTTACTGTGTAATGACAATTATTGATTCAATAATGTGAATTACTGTGCATATGTTACTGTGACAATTATTAGGTTCAATAATTTTAAAAACAGTGCAACAACAATTATTGACTCAATGATATAAAATACAGTGTAATGACAATTATTAAATCAATAATGCAAAATACTGTGTAACAACAATTATTGAATTGATAATATAAAATATTATGCAGTGACAATTATCGATGAAATGATGCGTAACAGTTACGGTGTCAGACCAAAAATATGAGACACTATGCAATACCGTGTGTTACTGTAGAGTACCGTGTGCTACAGAAAATACCATAAACTACCGTATGCTACTATTCTTTTATCACCGGTATTTTAACAGTTCCGTTGACTATTTTTATTTAAAAAGGTTACTTCTGTCGTTTTCTATATCCGACAAATATTCCGTTGTGGGGTCCACCAATAATTTATTATTTCGGCGCCGTCGTACGGCACGAATATTCCCCGACCAAACGAATATTCCCCGACAAAGCGAATATTGTCCGACAAAATAAAATTTGCACATAACATCCTTAACTTTCAATTTTGTTAATTTAACCACTTACTGTTTCAAAAAAAAATATATATATGAAGAAAAATTAAATTTTGTATTTCATAAAATTCGGGGTCTTACAAACGTCGTGAGTGACAGAAAGATCAATGTGGGGAAGAGAGAGATGCAACAAAATTTGGGAAAAAAAGAGTGATAGAATAAAATGAACTGATCGATCTCTGCCTGGGATTAAAAAGAATTATTTTTGATGGAATTCCGTCGAAAATAGGTCCCTCGTAAATGAAATATTTTCGACGAATATTCCATCAACATTAATCACATCCGTTGAGACTTGAGACTAATATTGCGCGCAGGCAGAAACATTGTCACCAAACAAGTCCTTGCAATCCTCGACAAAATTCCGTCAATTATAATTTACTTACGAGGGATTTATTCTCGACATAATATTCCGTTGATATAAAGTTAAGTACGACGGAATATAGTCCGTCGAAAATAATTCTATCGGTATTGACCATTTTTTTGCAGTGTTATGGTCAAATTAACAATTTTTTAAATCAATATATATATATATATATATATATATATATATATATATATAAATATTATAAATTACATAAGATTTAGTACTAATCTCACTGCTTACTTTTTTGAAAATCTAAATATATACGTTTAATTGTTAATTTTAAAAATGGTCAATTTAACTACAAAAAGGTCATTTGAGGTTGGAACAGAAGAAATATTAAATTTTTTTTTTTATTTAAATGAGATTTTTTTTATACTATAATTTTTTTTAAGGTATTTAATATTTGGATTGATCTATAAGCCTTAAATAATTGATTGAACTTATATTTTTATAAGACATTTTTTATGTGAGTTATTTATGATATTTAAAAATTTAGAATTTTCCTTTAAAATAGGGCCTAAAACCCAAAAAAAAAATTATGCTATAGAGCCGACCTCGGTCATGTACACATTTACCACAACTATAATGTTACATTTTAATTGAATGAATAGAATGATCAAGTGAGAAAATATAATAAAAAAAAGAATAGAATGAAAAGTGAAATGATTCATTCTACTTTAGCTGAAATGAGTTATTTTATATTTTTTTAAAAAAAATGAAATTTAAAATTTTTAAAAAAATAAAAATAATCTATTCCATTCAAATAAAATAACCAAACATAATTTTTTTTATTTAATAAAAATAAGTCATTCTAATTTTATTTTTATTCCACGAACGTAACATAAGAATCTTGCATTTCAATCGGGCGTCAGCAATTTTTTACAAAGTCACACATTGAGATGACAGCTCTAATTTACTTCACATATAGGCCTGATAATTAAATGGAATCATTTGAGTTAGTTAATTATTTTTATTTATTTAAATTGAATAAAATTTGGACTTATATATATATATATATATATGACAAAACCGGATAAACTACTCACAACCCAAACAAATACGCATGAGAGGAGAGCAGACAGATATTTATGGTGGTGGGTAAAAACAACATTAATTGTAAATCGAGTCAGAAAGACAGTTTTTATTACTCTGAAGCAAGTGGCATGCGGACACCATTGACAAGTCCAAATTACGCTGCAGTAGTACAATTACTTTGTACACTCGTTCGGTCGTTCCTGCGGACTCCGAAAAAGAACAAAGACAAGTTGCGTCCCCCGCCTCCCGGTTCCCTGTTAAAAAAGAAAGACAACTAATATGGCACTCATGATATATGGCACATTATATTAAATTAGAGCTATTTTGAGATTTTAAAAAATATATATTATTTATTATAAATTTATTATTTTATAAGTTTAAACAAATTTTATGAATATGTTTCAAATTGACTCAAAATTACAAATACATTATTGTTTTTATTCCTAATGTCGTGAACGAAGATGACATTTGTGTTTGGGTTTAAAATATGAATTAACTTATATTTAACCCATAATTTTATGATTTTAATTTATATAATTTATATTAAAAATAAGTAATTTAGTTTTGGTTTTTAAATAAAATGATAACTAAATTTTATAAACTAAAATTAACTTATAATTATATTTTGTCAAACTTACATATTCAACTAAAATCATTACAACCGTACTACACAAGTACATACGGCCTTAAAATAAGTAGTTTTGCATAAAAAAATTAATACGTGTTATGAAAGTTTTTTTTTGATATATTATAGTTGCAAAAGGCGTCAATAAAGTTTAAATTATTATATTTTAATTAAATTATTTATTCATCACCGATTATTTTTTTTCTCACTTTTTATCCTTATTTTCTTCTTTATTTTCTCTTATTCATGTTTTTCATATTTTATTCGAATATTTTAATTTTTTCTTAATTGGTCAGAACATAGATATGTCGAATAGAGGGATGGACTGATAATAAAATTAACTGAAAAAATAACATTATTTTTTAGCTTCATATTTTATTATATTAAGATATGTCGAATCCAGTTCCCCAATTAATTCATTAACCCATCCGAAAAGTTTCAAAACTTATTCGGTTATTTAATCTTGTTCATGTTTTCGATGCAGTATATAAAAGAGATTTTTTTATTCTTCTCTGTCACATCAATTTAATTAATCATAATAATAAAATTTTATAGTAATATAGGGAAAAAACTTGCGGTGCTAAATTACTTTTCTAGAACTACAAATATGGACAAGTAGTATTGTTTCATTTTAATGTTTTTCGATATTACTTATTTTACGTTTAGATTGGAATAATAGAATTAATAAAAAAAATAAAAATTAAATTAAATTAAATAAATAGTGAATGATTCATTCAATTTTAATTAAAATGAGTCATTATATACTTTTATCAAAAGAGTAAAATTAACAAATTGTCAAGGAATAAAATTTATAAATTTAACAATAACGAGAATAGTTTATTCTATTCAAAGAAAACAATCAAACTTAATTTTTTTATTCTATTAAAATGAATTATTCAATTTATACCTTTATTTTTACAATTCAAATGTAGCATTAGAATCAACTAGCCGCACAAAAAAAATATTTTTAAAAAACTAATAATTAAAAAATCACTAATATTACCGACTGTATGCGGAGAAATTGGGTTGGATTATGTTTGGTACTGGATTTGGGCTTTTCTTTTTTCACTCATCAAAATGGCTACAAAAACTCCAATAGAAGGAGGCCCATTAATTTAGTGGGCAATACAAATCTTCTTCCAACCAATCCATGAAAAGATGCGTACAACTTAATTCATTTGGTCTCTTTTATCTTCAATTTCCTTTCTCCGCGTAGTGTTCTTGTGAGGTTATTTGCACAGCAGACATCAAAAATAAAATAAAAATTAAACAGAAAATAAAACAAAACAGGCTCGAGTTTTATTTTTTATCGATATCTCTGTCTCTCTGTGTCTTGAGGTCCCACATAAGGGCCTGGAGGAAACACACGAACACTCTATTTTTGATTTTTAAAATAAACAGAAAAAATAAATAAATAATTTATGCTACATTTATATTAGATGAATAAAAGTGAGAATTAAATGACTTATTTCTGTAGAATAAAAAAAAAATGTGTTTAGTTGTTCTATTAGAATAAAATGAATTATTTTCATTCCTCTCAAATTTATGATTTTTTTTTTGGAGAGTATAGAATGACTCATTCTTACTAGAATGAAATAAATTATTCCGCTCTCTATTCTATTTTTTCTTATCTCATTTTTTCACTCATTCTATTTCTTCAATCTAAGCGTGACATTAAATTTTCTATTTAATTATCGTGTTTCTGAGTTTTTTAATAAACAGGAAAAAAAAGTTAATAGAAAACTTAAAAAAGAGAAAATCTTTGTGCGTGCTTATCTTTTATTTCTGTTTTTATTTTTCTTATGTGTATTTACTTTCAAAAGTGCATTGTTGAGTTTGAGTACCCTTTAAAAATGCATTAATTCTATAAAATGCGTGCTAAATTTTTGAGCAAGTACCATGTTTGGTCAATATTCATTTTCATGAGGTTCTACTTCATTTTGGTGAATCAATAACAAACTTGGGCTATATTTATTTATAAAATATATACTTGAGATTATACTATTTATATTAATTTAACATTATTTTAGACTATTTTATCTTATGATGAAGGATTATTAGTTCTTTAGTGTTGGACTATTAATCTCATAAAACTATTTAATAGCTTAAAATAAGGAGAACTATTAATCTCAAATTCATCATGAAATTATATAATCCTTCGTAAATAGTCTTAAGAATGATAATAAATAATTCATAGAACTATTCAAAGGATTATTAATCCCCTATCAAGGAATAAAATAGTCTAAAATAATATTAAATTAATACAAATAATCTAATTCCAAATATAATTTTTATAAATAAATATAGTCTTAGTTTTTTCAAGAGTTTCTTGTATTAGATCTTCTATTACTCTTTTCTTTTTTCAAGCAACTCTTTTGTTTCCCCTTCCTTTTAGGTCTTGGATTCCAAAACTTCAAACTATTTTAAATCTCTTTTACAATACAAATTGCATAAGTATCTGCGTATATATATGTATGATGCAGACATTTTAATTTTTTGAACTGCTGTGTTGTCCATCAAGTGAATTTTCAGCCACGTCCCACGAGTTTCTTATGGATGTTCCATTGCCGACTTCTTTTGCTAATCGCTCAAAATATTTTCAATTTTACTATTCAAAAATGTGTTTTTATGTAATTGATATATCTATAAAATTTATATAATTTAAATTTTATAAATTTATTTCTTGAATTTAAGCATATATTGAATTATTATACAGGAAAATTAGAATTCAAAGCCTTAGATGATTCATAGTTCAATAGTTATAACTATAATTAATATATCACATATAATAGAAGAGTAAATTTATAAAAGTGATTTTTTTTTTTCATTGGAACCCATAAATAGGGGTGAATATGGTGCGGTTTGAAATTCAAACCACACATAAAATCATTTAGATGTGGTTTGTTAAATTCAAAACAGCACATGAAAGTGCATAGTGCCGTTTGATAAGATTTTAAAACGTGCGGTGTAATTTTATTTGATACGATTTTAATTTTAAAACCAATTGAATATAAGTTACTTTTAAACTAAATTTTTATTTTAGTTTGTTTGAAAATTTAAAAGCAATAATCAATCAAATACATATTTATTATAAACTCTTGTATAAAAAAGAGCAAAAGGATGGGGCAGGGCCTTCATAAGACTTTCACACGTGATAAAGAAAACACCATAAACAATTACATGTGTATGATTCATTATCATGGCGGCAAAGCAGCTATCTTTGCCGCCGCTAACTAGTCCAACAACTTTCATTTTCTATTTTTCTTTACCCACAGCGAGTTAGAGAACAGAAAAAGATTTTAGAGCTTGGTCTGGTGTATATATATATATATATGGTTAAAATAACGTTGTTTTGGTTATTAATAATGTGGTGCAGTTTTTAAAATACAGTTTGGGCCATAATCTAAATTCAAACAATAATTTAGTTTTTCAAGTATCTTAAAATCGTCATATAAATCGGAACCGTTAATGCAGTTTTAATTGATGCGGTTTGTGTGATTTTTTTATGCGATTCGAGGGTAAATTGATTTATTGCTCAGCTCTACTAAGAAACACAAGAAAAGATTTTTTCAAGTTTTTTATTCATTTTTATTAAAAAAATTCAGAAACAATACAATTTTTTTTATAAATTTTTTATTCTAATTAAATTTTCTACTCTTTTCGTTTCTATCCGAAACTCAGAAACAAAGTTTAAGAGTGTCGACTTTGAGACTATTTGAAATATACTTTCTCGATTTTTTAAATTTTTTTTTGGCATTTTATACAATATTTTGCTCTTATACTTTTGAATAGATACATGAAGGACGGGCGAAGTTAAAAAAACAAATTCAAATAAGGCCGAGTTGTATAATATTATAAGCTCATCAAAAATTTAATAAAGTTCAAAAACATGACTTTCGATCCAACTTTTATGCTTAATTTTATACTTTCTGGTTAAAAAGAATATTTTTTTTTGTATTGCAATATATACGAACCATTTATAGTGTACAAGCTATAAAATTTGATATATACCCAAAAATTATATAGAGCGATGTATATATGAATTTGTCCGTATTTTAAATAAATAATAATTCTAATATTTGAAATGGAAGAAATGGCTTGTTAATTATAATACAAAGAAACCTTTCATAAGTTGATCTTCCTTAATATTAACCAATGTAAGTAATTATTTTTTTTATTTAAAAAAAAAGGTGTTCTGGACGGACATAAATAACTAGAGAGTTTGAAAACTAGTTATTAAAAGAGAAGAAGTTACCAATACAACAAAGTAATTAAGCTCACTTTTTCTTTTGAATGATCAAAAAAATATTAAAAAAGAGAATGATATATAAAAAATATAGTAACAAAAGAAAAAGCTAAATTGATTAAAATATAACAGCGTTATTTATTTATTCATTAACTGAATTAGAACATTAGGTTTGATCAGGTAAGTAAAGCTATCTTCAATGATCGAATCAGTCAACGCGATTATTTATTTATTTATCTCTTTTGAATGATCAAAAAAGTGAGTAGTAAAAAAGAAAAAGGTTACTGTTCAACTGGTCAAACAACATTATTTATTTGTTCAACACAAGTTTCCGTACCAGTAGTAAACATAATTTTCAACCTGTTACTAATTGTCTGCATGCATGCATATTATGTGTGTAATTTTAAATAAAAAAAAGAGTTAAAGTAAAAAATTATTTTTTTTATAAAATTATTTGTGTAAGAGAATTAATAAATATGTAAAGAATAAAAAAAAACTACGAAGACTTTAAAATAATGTTAACATAAAAAAAAAATTATTCTTTTCCTCCGCCTTGTTAATAGATATTTATAAAAACTTTTAAATATAAAATTAATAGAAATGTCGAAAACAACAAATGCAATTAATTCATAGTAGGTTACAATAATTATAGTTATTTATACTAAAACTAAATAATTTTGTGTTAATTATAAATTTTGAATTTTTTTATAAAGTTGTTGAATATAGATTAAAAACTTTTACAATAATTCTTCTCATCTCGTTAATCTTTATCTCTTACTAATAAACAATTTCTTAATTTTCAATAGCTTTCAATATCATTTTCAGCATATAATTTGAAGGTGTTAGGATAGTGACCTTTACCAAATTGCTATGTGGGAAACTAAAAGACTAGTAGTGCAAATTCGAATTAAGATTGAGGCTTGCTATGATATTTGAATATTATTAATTTCCTAATCATATATATATATATATATATATATATATATATATAACATAACTTTGACTACTTGGATTTGTTTTTCATGTTGAATTTATGTTAACAAACTGAGCACGACTGCATGTCATGGACTTTGTATTTCTAATAATTGAAAAACAGTATCTTAAAGACTATATTTTCCTCTTCGTTGTTTTATGGTTAACATAGTTCTTATTCTTATTATTTTTCTTTTAACCAAGATGTTTCTAAAACTTGAAATATCCTTGAACCATCAATTGGGGGTTATTATTATTATTATTATTATTATTATTATTATTTTCGGTTATTATTTCTATAATCCCATGAAATACCAAAATAAGAAACTATATGAATTAAGTTGTGTAGTTAATTATGTTTTTCTTTTTCTGTCCAAGTAAAACCTATTTACTCCACTCAAACCTTATTTGGCCACTTTCTCTATCGAAACTTGTGCTGATTTTCACATAAAAGGAAAGAAATAGCTCATATTATATTATGAGTAAAAAATATCTCTAGGATAGATTTAAGATAAGTTATCTTAAGTTAATTTTAATATAATATTATTTGATCGTCAATTTAATAATTTGACTATATTAATTTAACGAGTATTTAAAAATATAAAATTGTGTAAAATTTTGTTTGATTTAATGTTATGTATCAACAACTTTATAACAATAAAAGTTACAAAAATCTAAATTATCGAAATATATATATTTATTTGCACTATTATACAAATGATGTTACAATACCTCAAATCAAATAATTTTTTACATAATCTCATATTTTTATATGTTCATTAAATCCGTACGGTCAGATTAATAAGTTGACGATCAAATAATGTTATATTAAAAATGGCATAAGATAAATTATTATTTTATGTCAATATAAGATATATTTTACTCTATATATAAATACTTAAAAACAAAATTGGATAAGAGTCTTTATTCGAACAACGAGTTTTCAACTATTTAGCAAAAAAATGGATGACTAAGATCAAACAGGTTTAGATCATTTGTAATGATTTTCTCTGTAGACCTATGATGATTGTATGTCCTGTCGTCATAGTCTTACAAAAAAAAAGTAATAGTGACAGTACATACGTTCATCATATATCTTAAAAATTATCGACATAGGTTTCGATACAGAGAAACAAATAAATTTAATTATTGAGAATCTCATGCAGATCAAAGCCATTTAATAAAATTACAAGGATATTTACAAATTATACTTTGGATTTGGACCTAACAAGATTAAAAAATTTACTGTTGGCAAAATATTTAGAAGACGGTGACATCTAAATAACAAGCCAATTTCTCACTCACTTAGCTGTCCCTTAACAAGTTTCCGTAAAATAAAAATGATAAACCTCAAAAATAAAAAAAAATAAAAAGTTGAATTGAAAGATATGTTCTTGACTTCTGCAATATTTACACATAAATCCTAATAATTGTACAGATTAAAACAATAGTCCCTCTTTTTCATTATATATAAATGATCTAAGATATAATCACACCAAATTTCATTAATATTAATATTAAGTAATTAATATTGACTTATAATTTTATTATAATTTTTATACTAATTAATTATTCTTCCTCTTCCTCGTCTCTCTCAATTATTCTATTTTTAAAGATAAAATAAAAAAATACTAAAATTTTTATTTTAAATATATATAAAATATTTTAAAAAAAATAATTTATATAATAAAAAGGAGGAATTACTAGTTTTAAATGTGGCCACATCAAATTAAGTCCAACCCACTTATTATTCCCAATAGCAATTAATGCAATCGTTCACCAAGAAAAAGAAAATAAAAAGTTCAACTTTCCAGGAAAAGATAAGAACAGAATAGAGCAAGATGTTGACATTTTTAGTCAACTCTCATCACCCTATTCGAGCACATTTATTCTTTATTATTAGAAATGTATTTTAATTTCTCAAATACCCTCTCTTTTTTCTAAATCAAAACTGAATTTAATTTTTAAAATTTCGAAATGACCAAATATGCTTTTTATTTATTTATTTTTATTAAAATTACATAAATATATATTTAATTTTATAACATAAGGAGTAGCTTTCGTAAAATTACAACTAAAATTGAGGTTGCGTGGATACTCGCTTGACTATATTTTGTCAAGAAAATTTAAATTATAATTTTTATATTAATACCAATAAATTAAGCCGTCATTGATATTATAATATCCTTTCTTAATAACTAAAGTCTAAAACCGTGTAAAATAATATTCAATTTTTACGTCGTCCGCTTCAGACCAACTATTGCCGGTTTTATTTGACCAGACTTTCGAAAAATAAAAATGAAAAATAAAAAATAAAATAATTCCCATGTAATGTACGTACGTTAGTAGTAGCATTAGATTTTGATAAATTCTTTCCTTCCAAATTCTGAATTAAACCTTTCCACCCAATTCGCGCTCTCTCCATCTCCTTCTGTCTATTGTTTTGACAGTTTTCTTAATTCTTCCCGCCTCTACTCCTTATCTTTCAACTACCATTCTCCCCTCCTCCTCTCATTTTCTCTCTCTATATCCATATCTATTTCTATATATCTATATAGAATATCGTCTTCCTTGCTGGATTTCCAATTTTGGAAACTTTGTTTAGGATGCTGTTCTGCTCCTGTATAGAAAATTAAATCACAACTTCAAATCCAAATCCACAGAGAGTACTGTAAAAGTTCGAATTAATGGAGTTTCAACGCAAAATTACAGCAAGTTGTAACGAAATTTTCTCTCTCCTCGTTTTCATATTTCTGGTTCACAATTGTTTCGTTGACTTCAGATCTGTTGCTCAACTCATTCCTCTGGAAGAAGGTACATACTCTTTGTCCATTCCCAAATTTCACTCAAACGCACAGTAATTTGTTCCTTTTTCTGTTACTTCGCCATTAATTTGTTCTCTGTGTTTGTATTAATTAATTTTGGTTCGCTTTGTTCTGTTTATGACTTTATTATGAAGGTTTACAATTGTGATTCTGATTCAGTTGATTTGCTCGAGTTAATTCAATCAGTATATGGTTTTTGTTGTTCAAATCCTTTCGAAGAAATTTTGTTTTTGTTATTTTGCTGACTCATCTATTGCATTCTTTTTTGGACCTTTTCATTTTAGTCATTAAGACGGGATTGGAATTGACATGGGTTTTGTTTTTGCGTTGTGGGCCCACTATATAAATTATTGGGTGGGGGACATCTACATGCATGTATGATGTATCTGGGTGACATACTACTATATTTTATCGTAGTATAAGGTTTCTAACCTTTTGTTTTTTTCTTTTGTATATTTTGATGATTATTTTTATTTTTCAATAAATATCATACATATTTCTCTTTGTTTGATCATCTTTTGCCTAAATATTCTCTAAGCAATTGTGTTTGGTACTTTGGTTCCTTATGACTTAAATTACTATTTCATCCCTACCTGAATTTAAGTGTTTGTCATTTTTTAGATTATTAGGCAAAACTGTCGTACACTGAAATCATAGTTTTTGATATTACGCCCTTTATTCACCAATCATGGAGGATTTTAACATGTACTGTTGTTATGTTTGGAAAGAGCGAGGAGTAATTAATATTCCCCTGTTTCAAAAAAAAGTCTAATTTAATTTTTTCCTAGTCAATTTGTGAAGATCTTAAAATTTAAAATTGATGAATATTATTTTAATGATATAGTTAATACTATAAGCTACTTAAAACCTATTACCAAGTATAAATTTATTATTTAAAAAATTAAAATAAATTCACATCATAATTTAAATTTTAGAATTTTATAAATTAACTAGAATTAAACTCCAATGATATTCTTTTTACGAATGGAGAGCGTATGTAACAGAAGAAAAAAAATCTTCTTATATATAATCCAAAATTCTCCATTGTTCAAGAACGACGGCCCATATGACATTTTAAAAAAAAGAAGAAAAGAAACAAAAACTCTCAAAACATTATTTTTGCCGGTAACAAGTTTTAGCCTTTAAATTTAATTATTTAAAAGAATCGTTGGAAAAGTAGTGCATAGCGTTTGCTTTAATTTGAGTAATATATGTTCCAAGTATTGTGTCTCTCTTTTTGGGATGGTGGATCACAAAGTAGATTTGAGATAGCTTTTTTACTTTATTGATGTAATTGGATAAATTGTAATGATTTTCAAATATGACATTAATGCTTCAAACGACTTCTCATCATCAAGAAAAGAGTTCTTCCGAGAGGAAGTTTCCACAATGCTTTCAATTGGTATAAACAAGCATGGTTGACCCAGCTTTCTGTCCTTTGAGTATTGTGTGACGTCAGATTGGGTTTTGACTGAAAGAACTTTGTTTTTTACTAATAACCATTGGGTGGCAAATCACTATATCATATGTACGCCAGTGTTACTCACTTTCAAGCTTTATTAGTGGATGTTCTACAATATGAAAGTGGTATACAGTCATCACTTTAGGTTTTAGCAGCAAAGTTGTTAGTTTGTTGTACTTTCCTTTTTATGAAGAGTTTAGACAACACCTTTGATGAGTGTATTTACTTATTCTTTATGAAACTGCCTTAATTTCCTACATAATGCATATTCATGGCGATATCACGAAAAGTTGCCAATACATGAATAAATTACCAAGTACTGTGAAGTTTTGCGAAATTTACTAATTTAGTAGAAACTCGTAGAGATTGAAAAAATATGCTCTTTTTTTTTGTACTGCTGATTTTTAGTATTATTTTTCGTCAGATATATTCTTGCGAACGGATGACCAATTCTTTTGTTGCTACATATTTTTTTCAATTAATTTCAATCACTTCTTGTGTGACAGTACAAACTCTTCAAACAATATCCTTGAAGCTAAATAACACACATTGGAACCTTAGCCAAAGTTCTTGCAGTCGTGCTGAAGGTTTGAACATGACAATTGTTGGTACCAAGAATCTTAGCAATGTAACTTGCGACTGCAGATTCAATAACAGTTCTGTTTGCCACGTGACGCGCATGTATGATCCTATTCGACTCTCTTTTATATTTCCATGCAGTGTACGTACACAATCTGGAAACATAAAAGGAAACTAGGAAAGAGTAAGCAATGTTAATTTTTTTCCCTGGTATAAAAAAGACGAAGTTTACTTTTTCCTACATGTGACCCAAGTGATGTTATTAAACATCTGAAATATCATCATCTTGGTATTCTACCATTGAAGATAGATCAGTTCATGTAGAATTTGTGATGCAAGTACACAAAGCCTAAAAATTTAGACTATGTAAGATTCATTAGATTTGCATTGATTTTGGGTGCTTCAGTTATTTGACTTTTTTGATTCGTTTGTTTCAGTTAAATACTTGTATTTGAATCTTTGGGACAGTTATGCATAGCAGGATGTTCTTACCTTCTACTAGTGAGAAATATTAGTTCAGGAAGCCAGACTGTGGCCAAGCTTTGACATTGAAGTCACCTATACTCTCGTCTCATTCCTTTTACCAAAAAATAAAAATACTCTCTGTTCCAAAATATAAAACAAGGTTTGACTTTTTAAGGTCAATATAAGATATTTTTAAATTTAAAATTGATGTATTTCCTGTGATTTTTAGAATCAACATATCTTGTAATTACTAGTACTCTTTAGATAATTTGCAATTTTCATAATTGTCTCATCTCAAATTAGAAGAGTTCATATAAATTTCAAATTGACCGAAAAAGTTAATATTAGTCTTATATTTTGGAACGGAGGGAGTACTTTCTATCCTAAAATGCTTCATGTAAAATGGATGTAGAAATGTTACCCATCTCTAATGCTGAAGGACCGAGCTGCTGATAGGCTCTCTAAGTAGATTGGTTTCAAAAAGAGAGAAAAAAAGAAAGTGTCTGAGGGGTTGGGGGGTTGAGATGATTCGATTGTACTAAACTCCAATGGCATGGAAAGTAGATCTGTTTTATAAAGTAATGGTCCTAATGGAGCTCTATCAGATAGAAAATAATTATGTAATCGCCCTGGTATATCACTGGTGGGCAGTATCTGTTCGGAAATAAATCTTAAGGTAGTGCAATGCTCTTGATGTCTGGTGCTTAACTTTTCAAGTTTTGAAATCATGTTTCATGGTTGTTCCAGGACTTCAATTTATACTGACTTGCCTATATCTGAATTAATTTCTGACTCACTTTTATTGTGGATCAACTACTGATAGGAAAGTTGCAAATTGTAGTGTCAAATTAAAACCAATTGAAAATGCTGCATAATAAACTGAAACCATTCATTGCTGAGGATTGCTGCTACTTGTCTCCTCATAGCCAAGTCAAAAATGGTTAATTGATTTTCAGTTTTCTTACTGCATTAATATAATGTCTTAGACATTAGTTTCTGGAAGCAAAAGCTTGTTCCAAGTATCTTGTGTTATGCTATGATTCATGTGAACTACCCATTTCCATGGATAAAAATGTAATTCAAGTTGATTTCAACACTTCTATGCCATAACTTGACAAATCAATTATCCCCGGAACAAAGAATTTAAATGGTTATTGCTGACTATTTTCGTGCTTAGTGAAATATGTTTCGGTCTTTGATTTCCTCTATGTATATTGCAGCCAGCTGAAGGGTCTAAATTTGACAGGACAACTTCCTTCTGAATTTTCGAATCTTCCTAATCTACTAGAATTGTAAGTGAAGTTTTATTCTGTTCAAAATTAAGTTGGTTATGATCTAGCCTTGTCGATACCATATTTTTAAATTTTACTTTCTTTGTTAGTTAAGCTAACTTATTTAGTATTTCACATTTTTTTTAGTGAATTTAAATTATTATAAAGGTCTATTTGCTTATATTGTGTTTGCATGCTAGTAGTGTATTATGTTTCTTATAGTATTCGGCATGAGCCTATTTGGCCAATTTTAGGATGGGTTTTTAGGGATTACCATTTTGAATATGCTACCGTAATCCATTTACCATTTCAACTTCAGTAAGTTTGTAAGGAGAAATGTGGTATCTACGTTTCAACACATTCAAAGCATGCTTCAAATATATAGGTTTATGACGGTATATCTCATGATAAGATTAAAAAGTAGTTGTAATTCAGACAAATATATTATATGTTTCTTTCTGCCATGTCTTCATAGGATTTGGGATTTATCGTCTCTTCAACATCCTGGTAAAAATGAAGTATCATATTGTAAGAGTGGATCGTTCTTGACAACAACTGACACTAAAAACTAATACAGACCTTTTTGTTTATTAACACAGAGATCTGTCTCGTAACTATATCAATGGAACCATTCCCAGAACTTTTGGTCAGCTTCGTATCACATTTCTGTAAGAGTTATATTTATTTATTTTTCATTATTTGTGTTTTTAGGGCATTTTCTTTTTGGGTATATGGTATGGGTTATTCTTACCATTAGTGTTCATGCATGATGGGGCTACCCTTCAATACTTCTAAACTGTTTGAGCAATTGGTAACTTAACAGTTGGTTTGCTACAGATCCCTTTTGGGAAACCGTATCAGTGGTTCCATTCCCCAGGAAATAGCCAATATTTCTACACTTGAAGGGCTGTAAGTAAAGGGATGTAATCTCGTATTATTGGATTTCGAGTGAAATCTTTGCTGGCTTAATCTGAACCTAATTCTCCAGGGTCTTGGAAGATAATCAACTCAGAGGGCCTCTTCCTCCAAGCATTGGAAGTATGAGTAGCTTGAGGAGACTGTAAGACTTATAATCTTAATTACTCAGCTTTCTTTCTGTTTTTTAAATGATATGTTTAATTTTCTTGCATTCTGATTGACCTAGGCTAAAAATTCATCATAGTTAAGCTGCCCGTAAGCATACGTTTGTAACAGAACACGGGTTACCTTTTTTCTGATTTGTGGTGCTAATGTAAAAGATGGAAGACAAAATATGTCAATTTGATATTTGAGCAGAGATCATGATGAGTTACGATTTAAGAAGTCCTCAATTTGTAGATGAAAGTAGAGTCATACTTTTATGTAAAAACTTGGCTTTAATCATCTAACATTACAATTACTTATTAAGAACTGGACACTTTTGATCAAGGTGTCTTGTTCTTGTTTTTGTCTACTTGATGTTGTCACTGATTAGTTGATTATGTCAGAGTGGAGAAGCCTGGTGTGTGCGTTTCTTTCATATATTCTCCCTCATTATGCAGCTATTGCCCATTATTGTTGTCAGTTCTGTTCACTTCTACCAAATCTCTATACCTTCATCAGTATATTATTTGAGGTCAAACTATATTTTGTTGAAAGTATTTTGGTTTGTATCTGAATTTGAGAAATCTTTAGCAGTTAATTGTATTTATTTCTCTTTTCATGAACAATATATATATATATATGTGTGTGTGTGTGTGTGTGTGTGTGTGTGTGTGTGCATTTGCTTCCCCCTAACATAATCCCTAACATAATTGCATCTTTTCTAACTACATCAACGAAATACTGATGAACACTTTTTTGCAGGCTTCTTTCTGCTAACAATTTCACTGGAACGATACCGGAAACATTTGGTGGTCTAAAGAATTTAACAGATTTGTAAGTAATAATGATATAACTTTTTAAAAATATAAGTTTCAGAGTGTCTAAAGATTATCTACTTGTTGCAGTAGGATAGATGGGAGTGAATTATCTGGAAAGATACCTGATTTCATCGGGAATTGGACGAATATAATGAGATTGTGAGTATTTTATTGTTTTATCCATTATGTTTCAGATTTTTCCATGCTTGGAGAATTCTAATAGATATTACTAAAAAAATCATGGTTACATGTTTCTTATAATTAACTTTATTTAATTTGTTGTAGGGATTTGCAAGGTACATCTATGGAGGGTCCCATTCCTTCTAGCATCTCCCTTTTGAAAAACCTAAAAGAGTTGTAAGAACAATTTGAGTATCTAGCCATTGTTATTTCAATTTGTTGGCCTAACTCAACCAATATGGGTGATTACGGATTTGGAAACCTGGGACTATGAAGTCATTTACACTCTGTTTTCTGTTGGCAGGAGGATATCTGATTTGACTGGATCAGGCACAAGCTTTCCTGATTTGCAGGATATGAAAAACATGCAATACCTGTGAGCTCATCATGGATATTAATTATGCGTCACATGCGAAACTGGGTGCTTAATTTCTGGTTCTGTTGATGTAACTAATGGTTTTCCAATTTTTGTGGTGCAGGATACTGAGAAATTGCTTAATCACTGGCTCAATTCCAGAATCCCTAGGAGGAATGAGTAATCTAAAAACCTTGTAAGTGGATCTCATGGTTAGTCCGTTAACTTTGTTTGAATTGATTTCTTGTATCGAATGTTGATTCCTAAGGATAGAGTTTCCAAACCATATATACGAGTTATTGTGTTTACTTTTGATCCATCACAATTTGAGACGAAGTCCTTGTGTTTGTCTCAGAATACAAATAAGTTATTTTTACCATGCAGAGGATTTTTTAGGATGCAAAGATGTGATGTGTTCATCATTAAACATTTTCATCCCTCTTTGGAAAAAAATGGAGGTCCTCCATCTTAATTTAATTGGATAAAATCATAGTCAGTCAGTATGTTTCTTATAGTTTTGTCAATCATAAAATTAGATAACTACATTGAAAAATTCTTATTATGAATAATTTTATTTGGTTAGGTCATATGATTTTTTTTCTTTGCAGAGATCTGAGCTTTAACAGGTTTACTGGCCAAATCCCAGATTCAATGGCGTCCTTGAACTCGATGAGCTTTTTGTATGTAACTAATACTTAAATATGTTAACTTATTAAAAAAAAAAATACTTAAATATGTAACATGGCAAACATGCAACTGCTTTGGACTTTTATAAATGTTTGTTTATTTCTTGTTAGTTTCTCTTCATTTGCTTAATACTAAAAGTGTAACACAGTATTGTATGTGAATGTAGGTATCTGAATAATAACTCATTAACCGGAGCAATACCCGGTTGGATTTCTAACAGCAAATATAGTTTGTAAGTATTTTTCCTAGCTTTGATTTTTTGGTTATAAAGATTGTGCAAGTGTCGTACACAAGGCATAATACCATACATATGTTCTTTATTGTAGCCTCTTCTAAAAATTCCTGAGCTGTACATCTGGCTCAATTTTATTAATTTCAATTCTTAATTTAATCGCAAATGTCATACAATATTCACTGCAGTGATGTGTCTTACAACAATTTTACACAGACATCTCAGTATAGCTGCCAGCCATCTAACGTGTAAGCTTCTTCCCATTCTGAATCTTCTATTAATTCCATGGCCGTATCGTTTAGAGATCTCTTTGTATATTTTACAGGAATCTAGTTTCTAGTCACTCATCTTCTACGAGCAATTCGTAAGTTTCTTACTACCTTGACATTTAGTTAATTTCACAAATATAAGCACCATCAGCATTATGTGAAGTAACTCAAATTTTTGTACTGTAGAATTCCTTGGTGCTTAAAAAAGGACCTCCCTTGCTCCACAAAACCCCAATGTAAGTTTTGAAACCAATCTGATTCTCCAACTAAGATGTGGAAGTACCATTTAACTCAAAGGTACCTCCATATTCTGTTATAGAAGTATCAAATGCCTTGATTTCTCTTACAACTGCAGATCATTCACTATTTATCAATTGTGGAGGAACCAGAATGGAATCGGGGGGAAACGAGTATGAAGAGGACTCAATAACAGATGGTGCATCATACTTCTATTCTTCTTCAGAGAAATGGGCTTATAGCAGTTCAGGAGTGTTCATGAACAAGGACCAAGGTAATTTCGTTGCAAGAAACATGAACATGACTGGAGAAGAATTCTATAAAACAGCCCGCCTTGCCCCAGCTTCACTCAAGTACTACGGTCTTTGCTTGCGAAAGGGTAGTTATAATGTTCGCCTCCACTTCGCTGAAATTCAGTATTCTGATGACATGACATTTAGCAGCATTGGGAGGCGCATTTTTGATGTATCTATCCAAGTAAGTGAAAGGCCAATTATGTTAGTATAAACTTATTGATGACCTCATGGATAAACAGAATCTTAGGAAATTCAGTTACTTGAAAGTCCTTGATTGTCAAATCTTATTTAGCCTTAGAAATAGGTTTGTGCTAGATGTTATTCCAAGTTTAATATGACTTTTTGCACAGGGGGAGGTTGTTTGGAAGGCCTTTAACATTGCGGAGGAAGCTAAAGGATTTGGGAAGGGCATCACTTTGGATAAGGACGTTACCGTTAATGGTAGTACTCTAGAGATCCACTTGTACTGGGCAGGGAAGGGGACTACTGCAGTTCCTGATAGAGGTGTATATGGACCTCTTATATCAGCAATTACAGTAACACCAAGTAAGTATATCTCAAATTCTGATCATCCACTTATCTTTCTACTACATTTTATGAGGGTTAATCATTTTCTTTCTTGTAGACTTTAATATTGACACAGGTGGGCTATCTACTGGAGCTATCGTTGGTATTGTATTTGCTTCACTTGTGGGCATCGCCTTGATTTTAGTTGTACTCTGGAGGAAAGGTTACCTAGGAGGGAAAGATATTGAAGATAAAGGTGGGATATAGACATTAGATAAAGTACCGTGTATACAATGTTCTTTCACGTTATTGGGTTGTTAATTTTGCTTTTATGTTATCTTCACTCAGGAAAAAGGCCCACATCTATGGCTTATTTTTAGGGAGATTTATTTAGTAAACATATACTAGGAGAAGACTTGCTCTTGGGTGTATAAACAGAAATCAGGTTGATAATTAACTATGAGATGCTGAATTGATGACCCTACTTTTGAGTTTGACCTGCTCCATAATAAAATTTATGAACATTGGAACATTTGAACCACATGCTGTTGATACATGTAGGTGTAATAGTTAGCTAATTTGATTGAAGGAATTATAAAACAAGTAAATCAGGCATAAGCTTGTTTACTCAAGTATATATCATATATAAGTGCATGAAGACAATATGCCCTGCTGTATGGGCAGAGCTAAAATATGCGTAGAGTTTAGCAGTGTAAATTTGCATTACTCACAGATGCCTGCAGATGAACTTGTGCAGCTAGAATTTATGGATCATTCGAACGTACAGAACAGAAACTATGGACTTTTGTTGTTTATGTCTTGATTTTGCAAAAATATTATGTATTTTCTGTGCAGTTTGAGCAATTTCTAATTACATCCTTGTTACAGAACTGCGAGGAGCAATAGAATTACAAACAGGTTATTTTAGTTTAAGACAAATCAAAGCTGCCACCAATAACTTTGACTCTGCAAATAAGATCGGTGAAGGTGGATTTGGGCCAGTTTACAAGGTAAATCACTCACAGGTGCAATTTGTTCTTTCTTGCATTGTCAGTTTGTCACACAGGCCTCCCAGCAACATTTTGCCTCGAGTATCCAAGCCATGTGTCCACATGCGAACAGGCTAAAACAGTTGTAATTTTCCTGGCATATTTAGGCTATGTGTCGCTAATAGATGGAATGTGTTATCCTCACATAATCCCATAGGTTTCTCAGCAATATGTGGTCTTGCATATTTAATACAATTGTCCACATGCATTCTGGCTAATACAATTGTAAAAAGGAACTGAAAATTTCTCACAAAGTCAGAAAGTTGGTGATTGTTATGTCTAAAAGTAATGACTGTTGCGTTTATCAACTTGCTTACACAGGGCGTACTATCAGATGGTGCATTAATTGCTGTTAAGCAGCTATCCTCCAAATCAAAGCAGGGAAACCGTGAATTTGTCAATGAGATAGGCATGATATCTGCATTACAACACCCAAATCTTGTGAAGCTCTTTGGCTGTTGTATTGAAGGAAATCAGTTGTTGCTAATATACGAGTATTTGGAAAACAATAGTCTTGCTAGAGCCCTTTTTGGTAGATACTTCACCTCATCTTTTGCACTGTTTGTCCCCGTCATGAAGACTTGTGGTTTCTATCTGTCTCTCTCTCACTTGTTTTTCTATTTTTTAGGTCGTGAGGAACAGCGGTTAAACCTGGACTGGTCAACAAGAAAAAAGATATTCTTGCAGATAGCAAGAGGCTTAGCTTATCTTCATGAGGAATCAAGGTTGAAAATCGTTCACAGGGACATAAAGGCTACAAATGTACTGCTTGATAAAAATCTTAATGCAAAGATATCAGACTTCGGTTTGGCTAAGCTTGATGAAGAAGAGAACACCCATATCAGCACACGAATTGCTGGAACAATGTGAGCATTTTCACCTTTCAATACTTTTAATGCTTCTCGTCTTATCTGTCTTGACTATTAGTGGTAACCTAATGCTGATGCTAAGAACAAATGAAATATAATTTTCAGTTTATTATATGGAAGATCAATCCTAAAAAATATTGAAGCTTATATGAACATAACCATGACCACTGTTCCACAGATCTTGAATTTCCTCATGTACAGTTGGAAAGCCAAAGAGAGTTGTGTGCTAGTGCTACATATTTTTTTGTTGGTAATGCAGATTATGGTCTGTCCAGATTAACTCCATTTAAATTATCTCATAATGGGTGACTATTATTTTTTCTTTTGAATTATGGAAATGGTGTTATATTTGTTATATCTGTGACGTGGTGATTGGACTAGCTGCCCTTAGTTTCTGCATGCAAATAGCCAGATTATTTTTTTTATATGTAACTTCTTATAGTGGCTACTTCTTTGTCATCAATCTTTCTAGCCAGTGGACAGGCCTTTCTCACAGTGGGTCCAAGTGGGGTCCAAATAATCGATGGACAAGCAGATTCCATCTATAACTAGCTTTTCTTGGTTAATAACGGAAATTTTCATTTTTTTTGGGTTTTGAAGGATCTCACTTATCAAAAAATAAAATACAATAATATGGGAAGGATCTTAGAGAGACTCTTCTCCTTAATAAAACTTTGTGTATGTTCTCTTGCAAGCAGTTAATCGCTTACCAACCACAAGGAATATAGGTTGCTCTGCTGAGTTCAGTAACTCAGTTGACTTTGGGAATTTTGTTTTGTCACAATAATTACTGGTTGGTGTAGTAATTTCTGCATTTCTTCTTCTTTGAAGAGGATATATGGCTCCGGAATATGCAATGAGGGGTTACTTGACCGACAAAGCGGATGTATACAGCTTTGGGATTGTTGCACTGGAGATTGTTAGCGGGAAAAGCAACACAAACTACAGACCGAAGGAGGAGTTTGTTTACCTTCTTGATTGGGTAAAATTATGATTTCTTGGTTCTATTGTTTCCAAATATTTGCTGCCGCTTTTTTTCTTTCATTTCCTTTTTTATTTTTTTCTTCCAACTGCTTTCTGAGAAAGTGTGGAAAGGTGTGCAAGTCCATCCCTTAAAATAAAAAGGACAGTGCAAGCTGCATTTCCCCCCCCATAAAACTTGCAATTTAATATGTACATTTTCTTGAAATCCTTTAAATGACATCCTGCACATTGTGAAATAAAATTTTACATTTCCATCAAAAATGGTGTGTGCGTGGGTGTGTGACAGCTTGTTCGCCAAAAAGAGAAACAATAACAAAGTACTAATCCCTCCATTCCAAAATAAAAATAAAAATGCAAGTGATCTTATATTTTGGAATAGAGATAGTATATCTGTGTGTTGGGGAAGATGCATACAGTAAATGAAGTGGGTTAGTACATGACTATTTGCTTGAGCATTATTCACAAGATCAAAGCTAAAACCGTCTTACTTTCATAAGCTGATGAAGTTTCATTTTGCTTTCAAAAAACTATTTTCTTGCTTTAATTGAGAAACCCATTAAGTGATGATATTATTTACTTTCATGAGGTCTTATCGAGAAGATTTCTTTTATACACAGAATAACACCTATTGTTTTGCAACTAAAGGCTCTGATGTTCATTTCATGCTCTCTGTTTATTCTCAAATTATATGAAATAATAAATATTGTTCTGTCCCTCTTTCTTCTTTTTGTTGCATGGCTTTGTAGGCCTATGTCCTTCAAGAGCAGGGAAATCTTTTAGAACTCGTAGACCCCATTCTTGGCAGAAACTACTCTGAAGAAGAGGCATTGAGAATGTTAAACGTGGCGCTGTTATGTACAAATCCATCTCCCACCCTTAGGCCATCCATGTCTGCCGTCGTGAGTATGATTGAAGGCAAAAAGAAAATTCAAGCACCCATAGTCAAACGCACCGAAACAAATGATGATATGAGGTTTAAAGCATTTGAAAAGCTTTCACAGGATAGCCAAATATCTACATTATCTCAGGATAGTCGGGGAGCGAGGAGCATGTCAATGGATGGGCCATGGGTTGATTCCTCCATTTCTGTCAAAAGTAAGGATGATACTGATGTGTATAATGCTACTTCAACAAGCAAACTTCTCCCGGATCTGTATGATGTAAATTTGGACTGATTTATCACTATATTATCTGTAACTATGTATAAGGTGATCCCACTTCTACAGGCAAGATTCTTTTGGGCCTGTATGATTTAAATTTGAACTACTTTATCAATTTTTTTACTGTAACTATGTATAGAGTTTTGTAATGAATTGCAGTACTTTGCAAATTTTGTTCAATTAAAGTGTGTAAATAGATTGCTTATTGGATTATGTACTTACTGGTGCAAAGTATATTGCCCTGTGCTAATGGGGTGATCTGATCTTGTTGATTTGTATAGCATTTAGCTGCCCTAGATTAATCTCTTTGCCATCTGATAATTGGATGTTGGTTTTAACTCTAGACATCTGATTATACTCATTTATGCCCATTCCGGCTGAATGGGAAAAAGTGTTTTTGGTTACTTATTCAAGAGGAATGGACCATGGAATAAAATTCCATTGTTGAGGGGGTAAAATTGTTAGAATATCACAAGTGAGTTGAAGTCCTATATCTGATAAATAATGAAAGAGTGAAAGGTTAATATATATGAATGGGTCTAAGACCTAATGGCTTAATCTTTTGGGTCAAATTGAGTTTCAAACATGTATGTTAGTGCTTTGTATATGCACACACGACGCACGAGCTCATTGGTTCTTCCCCAACAACTAGTACCAGAGTTATGGAAGATTGATCTTGGGCTGGTGAACTCCTCTGTTTTTTCCCAACAACTGGTACTAGAGGTACGAAAGATTGATCTTGGACTGGTGAGCCTCTTCAAATAAATATGTGATGGTTTGGAAATTAATTCTGGAAAGCTTTTTCAAAAAACACGTGAAGATGTTGAATTCTCGATGAATGGTTGATGTTTCCCTTAAGGTGCTCTCGATGGGTGATATTGAATTCTCGATAGATTTATCCGAGAATTGGGCTGATGAGTCTCTTCAAAAAAATATGCGATGATTCAAAAATTAATTTCGGAAAGCTTTTTCAAAAAACACACAATGATGTTGAATTCTCGATGAATAGTGATACTTCCCTTAATGTGCTCTGATGGGTTTAATCGAGAATTGATGATCTGCTGTGATTGAAGAGAAAATGTTTAATTGTTGATGGAAGTTGACTCTCAATGGGAAAACCGAGAGTGGTTAACCAAAAATTGGTATTGCAGTAATTGAAGATAAGGTTTTCAAGTGAAGGGGGAGCTCTTGACGTGATAAACTCACTTGTAATAAGGTGTTCAAGTATGGGGGAGCTCTTGATGTGATGAACTCACTTGCGAGGGAGAACTTTTTTTATGATATCTAAAGTGAGTTAAAATCCTACATAAGATAAATAATGAAAGAGTAAATAATTAATCTACATGAATGAACCTAAGTTGTAATGACTTAAACTTTTGGATCAAGTCGAGTTACAAACATACATGTTAGTACCTTGTGTACTGGCACGCGACATGCAAGCTCCCCGTTCTTCCCGAACGCGAATGTGATCCCTTCTTGCAGAATGGATGAAAAGTCACACAATGCACTCCTATCACACCACATGTGCCTTTCCATCACCACCCGTCAGTCGCCACCAACTACCGCCACTACCACTGCTACACCTTCGTTGCCACCACTAATGCTACCGTCAGTCACACCAACACCTACCACCCCCACCACCCACTACCACCGCAGCCTCCACACCATCACCAACCGCCACTACCACTACCACACCTTTGTTGCCACCACCCCCACCACTAATGCTATCGCCAGTCACACCAGCACCTACCACCGATTGGTTGCATTTCTAAATCTAACCAAAAAACTACTCTTTCAAGTTCCGAATGAAAAGTCACATAATGCCCTCCTCTCACACCACATGTGCCTTTCCATCACCACTAGTCAGTTGCCACCAACTATCGCCACTACCACTGCTACACCTTTGTTGCCACCACCCCACCACTAATGCTACCGTTAGTCACACCAACACCTACCACCCCCACCACCACTACCACCGCAGCCTCCACACCATCACCAACCGCCACTACCACTGCTACACCTTTGTTGCCACTAATGCTATCGCCAGTCACACCAGCACCTACCACCGCTTGGTTGTATTTCTAAATCTAACCAAAAAACAACTCTTTCAAGTTCCAAATTATGAGATACTTATTGACTTTTTAAAAAGTCAATTAAAAAAAATTTAAAATTTAAAAATAACATAATTCATTTAAATTTTAAAAATAATAAATTTTATAATTAATAATACTTTTTAGTTAGGTTTATGATATTCATATTGTATTAATATAAATTAAATAAATTTATATCAATTTTAAAATTAAAAATATTTAAAATTAACTTTTAAAAAATTAATAATAATTTTATAATTTAAAATTGAGTTACTATTTCATTCCTATGTGCATTCCTTTGCCGCCTCATTTTAACACAAACCCACCATTGATGTGTAAATATTAGGCCTGCATTTTTGGGGTGCATCACAGAACTCAAGGCTGCTTAAGATATGGGCTATCCATTGGCCCTCAAGTGGACTGAGCAAACAGTAACTAACCTAGGTGTGTGTGTCAAATACAATAACCCCTGACATTATTGAGGGGCCAAATATCCATCCATCAAGCAATGGAATGGTATATTAACCACTATGTTAGAATAGAATAACACGTGCACACAACACTAAAAAATTAATGCAGAAAAATACGTAGTTCTCTAAATTTGAGTACATTCACGGGAGCAAAGAGAAAAAATATTTATTTACTATCTAAGTATATAGGGTTTTACAATAGAATATATATAGACACTTTCTCTATTTCGATATTATTTCTATTCTAACCCTAATTTACATTATAACCTGAATATCCATAATATACTTATATCACCGTATCATACCGTGAGGGGTTACGTCTCCCCGCACCCCGCCAAACCTTTGGCCCTTCGGTGCGACCAAACGGAGTGAGGCACTGGCCTTTTCTGAACTTTTCAGTTATGAGTCACAAGTTTTAACACACAATAACCATAAATCCTATGTTAATTTTGATACGTGTAACATAGTTTATCCTGAACCCTGCCAATAGACAATTTCAACCATAGGATAGGTTAATGTACCAACAAATAAAACCTGTCCAATTTTCCTAATTCCAAT
This sequence comes from Hedera helix, assembly GCA_947179155.2. Taxonomy (NCBI): domain Eukaryota; kingdom Viridiplantae; phylum Streptophyta; class Magnoliopsida; order Apiales; family Araliaceae; genus Hedera; species Hedera helix. The sequence continues at coordinate 35,487,023 of OX359268.1, read as the reverse complement.
AAAATAATGGTTGCGCCATGTCATCATTTTCCTCCCATAAAGTGTCGCAAACAGTTGCTCCCAATTTTCACAGGAGTCCCCCTAAATATTTTCACTTTTATTCCATTACACAATTTATCGATGGATGACTCAAAAAATTAAGAAAATTCTCCTCCTGGTATTGATGAATTTCTGGGTTTTGATTGCAAAAATAACTTGAAATCGCGAAAGTTTTTCACTGACTTGGTGAAATCTTCTTTACTTCAGGGAGCTGACAAAATGTTATTGGCTCGAAAATTGCCTAGGCCATTGCAGCATTTTAATTCTGACCCTTGTAAGGTTAGTGACAAATGTTCCTCACTAGAAAATGACAATAAGTTATGCCTAGAACCCAAAAATTCTGTTATATCTGAATTCCATATTCATGTCATTTGTTTTTCCATTGTCATTATTATAAACATCGACATTTAATCCGGGAATAAGAGTCACCTTTTCAGCTCGTTTAATACATATTAATGCCTGGAAAATATCTAAAAATAGTTACTTTTTTTCATTCATAAATTTTAGTCTTTACTGTAAAAAACTGAAAACATGTCAAAAAAATCAACAAATCAAATAGTACTCTGCTACATAATCTTTGTTATCTCATTGGTAATGGAAATTGTTATGACTAACCAGTCATTTTTCTGCATGCAGGTTAGAGTAGAATTCCTATCCACTACTGGAAAAGTAACTGCAAGTTCAAGCTATCCATGCATGCTACGATTTAAAAAGCCAATCAATTAGTTTTGCAGAGACAACGTTTAAAAGTATTCCTCTTATTGCCGGATTTCAATCACAAGTGCAGATTCTAAACGTTAAAATCTCCGATTTTACTGAAGGATTCGAGCCAAGTGCATGGTTAAAGGTGATTCTTGAACAAAGTGCAGAGTATAAAGCTGGTGCAGGAATACCGCAACTTTATTCTGCGTCACTAGCTCTTGAATCCCAGTGGCCACAGTTAAAGAGGATTGTTTGGTTATGGAGGAGAACGATTTTCATGTGGATTAGCATAATGTCGTTTTTTAAGGAGCTGCCGGTGGTTTTAATCTTTTGTAGGCCGATAATTCTTCCAAGGGGGAGACTTACTGGTGGTAATAAAAAGAATGTTAAGCAAAATAAGATCTCTTGGTAAAAACAACGTATTTAAGAGGATGGGTTGATTAGGAGGAAGGAGTTGAATAAATATGACGTTGATCGAGTGCAGGATGTGTTATGTAATTGTATTTGGTGTGGAGCTTTAGTTAGTGCTTGGGTGTTCCGTACCTAGAGTATGTGAGAATTAAGTAACCATGGAAATATTTGCAATAAAGGGTTAAGCTTCTTTTTTACTGTAGTGAAATACTCTAGTGTAAGCTTCAATTTAAAAGTGGAAGTCTGTTTTAATTCTTTTAAATTGTATATGCATATTAATAGTTTGGCTAGGATCGACAGCATTTAACGATAATCACCCTTTCCAAAACAAGAAAATTATTCACATTTTTAATTTTTTGACGATTTCAAACTTTGAAACAACTTAATTTTCGTTAATATAGCCATATCTATTTGTACCTCTCTAAAGTACATATAGTTAAAGCATTTATTTTTTATTTTCAAAATTTACACAAATCCCATTAAATTTAAATTTCACAAATTAACCTAAAAGTCAAATTCTCGGGATCCAACAGACCGTAAAAGCAACAATCATAGACTAAATATAATCTAAAATTCATATTTCACTCCAACAGTCAGACTAAATTTAGTTTGTAAATTTTTCCAATGAAGGAATAAAAATTTAGTAGACTATAATTTTAAATATATTTAAATAAGAGAGTGGAAGGATAATTGGTGAAACAAGAATTTGTTGATTATTGTAATCTTTTCATATTATAGTTCGCGGAATAATCCATCTAATATAAGGATTGAAAACTAAGAAAGAACATCTGCTAATGTCATATAGACTAAATATAATCCATATGGTCTTACTTCAAGCACTGTTGCATCTTAGGACTCTCCTTCAAAGAGATTTTATTAGAACTTTATACACAGAATCATGAATTCATGGCAAGGCTGATCATCTCAAAAGCATGAATGGTAGAACTGACTATGACCATTGCAAATATCAAATCAAAGGTAAATGATAGTATCTATTTGAATTAAAAACCAGTATATCTTTCCTAGTGGATATATCTTTTCTATGTATTTGGACATCATACAGTTTCACAAGCTTGATTTGAAGCGAAGGTTCAATTTACAGAGAAAATAACTCATGTTCTTGTGGAGTAGGTCCACTTAGCACATGTAAGACTCCAGAGCCCAGATACATTCTCTTAACACGGTATATTCACATGAACTATTATGTTACTAATCAGGTTATATACAACTACCTGAACATCATGGTTGAAAAGATCAAAATTCTATACCACTGTTTAATTGAACGGAGAACGAAGGTCGACCAACACTGCCAATAGGAGTTTCAACTCTCACAACTGCACCTGAGGTCCCGACATTCCCGTTCCACTTGGACCTGCCAATCTACATTGGGATAATAAAGTGCACATGTCAAAAACTTGAAACACGCCTGTATACTAAATTCTTTTAAGGAGTGACAAGAAGAGTGAGCCAAATGGAAACAAATTGAGGGAAGCATAATACCCAGTCCGACCAAAGAAGAAAATTCATGTTCAGCAGTTACAAGTTAGCTCATGTATGTTCAGCAAGCATGGAAAGTTCTAGACTATCATTTGTTTGTCTTATCTAGTTTAACACCAAATCTACAAGGAAGATTACATCCCTGGAAATACATGTACTAAAGTAATGCTGATTTATTAAAAGTTATTTCTGCTTATATATGTAACAATATCCAGGAAGACCTTTACAGGTGTTCTATTGTGTACAAGTGAGGGGCCTTTGCCATATAATTGGAGTACAAAAACTGAAGACGTTAAAATAATGGGAGCAGGAGGGATTATGTTTTGAATTTGTTTACATGGCATCAATATTTTACTAGTGTAAATCTATATATTCAGCAAGCTCATGAAATTCTTTAAAAAAACTAAGTACTCCAACTATAATCAACTTTCTTGTGTTTGTGCCACTGAATATAAGACGCACCAAGAAATAATTATCTAGTATATCTTTAAAATATTTTTATATTGCTAATATTTGTATGTTATATATTCAACTACATATATAATATTAGATACATGTCACATATAAATGGGTTTTCTACGCGGCATAAATTTTGTCGCAAACACTCAACAAAAACCCAGACAGAGGGAGTATCAAGCTAACTTGCAAATATACAGCACAATATTTTATCTCCACCAGTTAATTCTTCCTTCTTTGACTCATTTATCAAACATTTACTACTACTTAGCTAACTAAACATAGAAATCTGAAAATTTATCCAATATTCCAATGTAAAGCCTGGTAGTTGTCGAGAGCTCTGAGAAAATCAGGCAGGAAATATTGAACATGTCATATCAATATGTAAATATTTTACTGGAAAAGAAGAGCAATGTCCTAAAAATTGCTAGTCGGACCTAGGTAGTGGAGGGGACGCCTAGTGCCTAAGCGATGCCTAGGCATTTTTTGAGACAGATTATGCATTTTTTAGGTGGTCACATTTATTTATTTTTCTATTGTACATACTTGTTATACCATACAAAGCATATAATAGACATAATTTTTAAAAAATTTAAATAAAAAATTACCCTCAAAAAAATCTTTTAAGGCTTAACAAATTCATTTCAATTATTTATATAAAAAAATTACCCCCCAAAAAATCTTTTAAAACTTAACAAATTCATTTCAATTATTGTAAAACTTTAAAGTAAGACATGATTCTGCCTAAGCCTAGACGCCCAGCCAAATCGAGGCAATAGAGGACCGCCTAATACCTAGGCGCATTGACGAAGCCAGACTTGCTTTCCATTGGGGTCAAAATTATTACTAGATTATAAATAATTTGGCTAGTTTTGGGAGCAGCGCCACCGAGCTAATTTTTTTGGATACTTATTGCACGTTCGAATCACATATATAATACACACACACACTTTATTGATCCCTAATAAACTTTTCTAATAACAAATTTTCATAAATAATTGATTCATTAATTGTTTAAAAATATAATGTAAATTAGATTAGTATTTAGTTTAAGAATATTATAGAGAGATACATATATAGAGAGGTAAAAATGATATGAGGTTGAAATTTGATTGAGAAAGTTATAAAATTTCAATTGACCCCGTATATTAAAAAATTTATAAAATTTCAGTAGGATCAATTTATATATTACACATAATCTTTTTTAAAATTTTCCATACATTATAAAACAATATTTTTTTTCCCAGTGGGGTTAATTGACCCCACTCCCTCTTATGTAGCTTCATTCCAGCCATAGTTGTTACGGCTCCACAACGAAACAAGACGAGACGAGACGATAGTTGGCCACCAGGACGCCTAGGCGGTCCTAACATGGCGTTCGTATGACGATAAGTTGTTAATAATGTATAATTTAGACATTATTTATTTTACTTAAAAATTATATTGAACAATAAAATTTTATATGTATTAAAACGCAAAACATAATAACTAACATTATAGAATATACTTAAAAACACAATTATATAAATACTTCACAATCAAAATTCAAAAATAAAACACTTAACATTAAAAACTAGCAGAACAAGTCAACAAACACTACGTAGAAAATAAAAAATCGACCAATTTAACACTCATCACACATTACAAGTCCAATAAGTAATAAAATTACAAATAGGTAAAAAATGACTTAAATCACTTAACTTGGGCTAGCTATTAAGGCGTGAGCCTTGACAATTTGGCGTCCAAGGCATCACCTTGTCATTATCTAGCGCCAGGACGCCTAGTCATCGCCTAGGCAATGCCATGACAACTATGATCCCAACCTAGGCATATTAAATCGGCCTAGGTGGATATTTTTAAAAAATTGAAGAAGAGGCTACTTGTGAAAGAGCAACTTCTAATATTCCATGGTTATCAGAAGGCAAAATCAAAGGAATCAAAGTGCATCGAATAGGGATTCAAGGCCCCAAAATACACCTAAATGAAGTGGGGACTAAACATAGACTAGAACCAGCTTGAAGAAACTTGAAGAAACTTTCTAAAGTATAAATTCTAAACTATATCAGCAAGTAGAGATCCAGACGTGCATTTGAGATTACTTAATTCCAATAAACAAAGAAAAAAATATTCCACCAATGCAGAAATACTCACAGATATTGATGCAAATGCAGAAGGATGCGTCACAACAGCACAACCACAGATAAGACTCAGTTCCTCCTTAATAGAATGTATAAGTTCTGCCTGCACCCCAGGATTACTTCCACCAATTGTGGGGCAAAAACTGATCAGGGAACGACAGGGGTATAGGTAAGTAAAGTAAAGTAATTGAGCTGGAAAAAGAAAACAAGTTAATAATCTATAATATTTCACAACTGTTGGAATATTAACCAACTCTGGCACAGAAGAAATGTCATTTCTACTAATGGCCATTGAGGAATAACACATTATATCCCAAGAAAAAATGATATAGCATTATTTCCAAAATATTTTTTTTAAAAAAAAATGATGTTACCTGAATTGTAAGGTTGGCCTCACCATAAGACCAGATCTCTTCCAAGCTAAAGCTTGGTCAAGACTAAATGTTAATGATTTGTCAGGCCATTGTACTGTTGGAGTGATACGTGTTCCCCATTTATTCTGCACAGATATCTAAATTTTAGACTTTGCGACCCTTACATAAAGGACTTACTGTAGGACTGATATGAATGTGGAAAAAAAAGGGTAAGAAAGGGAAGAAATTTCGGTGATAGTTTTACTGCAGGCCATGTTTGGTGTTTCCAGCTTACCTTGAGCGAGTAACTGAACATCATCTCTCCTGGATATCGACCCTGAGCTTGAAGCAGACCCCCACAAAAAGGTAGAAAAGCACTGGTGGATAAGCCTTCACCAGATACATAGGTGAACTGACCATTTGGAAACTGCAAATCCATGAACGACTGTGGGAAGGAAGGAGACGAAACGTTAGAAATCCGCCTTTAAAAGTTCAAACTATCCCTTGAAAACAAGAAGTTTGCTATAACTACACACAAACTTTAAGTAGCCAAAACAGCAGCATTCACAAAATATTCATGCAAGATGAAGCTATATCAATAAGTAGTGAATATTCAAATTGGACATATATAATCTTTCATTCAAAGATGTATTGGAGACAAGGAGGAGAGGGGAAAGAGAGATTTTTGCATCTTCTATGAATGGAAAAGGGCAGAATGGGACTCTAATGCCCATTCATCATCTCCGTCGAGGCCTCGTTGCCACTTACACATATAGCATTCAAAACTTAATGAAAGATCCAACATGACAGCATCTGAGCCTTGTCTTCCTGGTATACAAGTATTACATTTTCAACTTTAACGAACTTCATCATGTGACCTCAAGTGTTCAGAGTCAAGCTGCATGCATACATCAATAAATGCATATGCCGTGCATAAATCCATACATACATGCATATGTATACACACACACATCCGTTACACATTGGCGATGGCCATACAAAGTTACAAACAGGAGAGAAAAGGATGGCTTAGTAAATAACAGAACTGTTCTGGTTGAAGCACATAGTTGTCATGGCGTCGCCTAGGCGTTCTAGCTTTGGAGAAGGATATGGCGACGCCTTGGACGCCAAGCCACCAAAGCTCACGCCTTGGTAGCTGGTCCAAATTAAGTGATTAAGTTATTCCGTACCCATGACTCATCATAACCCATGGGCTAGCTATATGGTGTAATATTATTACTAATTATACTTGTAATGTGTAATGGATGTTGACTTGGTTGATTCTTTATTTTCTACGTACTGTTTGTTGACTTGTTTTACTAGTTTTTAATGTGAAGTGTTTTATTTTTGAATTTTGATTGTTAAGTATTCATATAATTGTATTTTTAATTGTATTCCATAGTGTTAGTTATTATATTTTTAGTTTTAATGTCTATAAAATTTTATTGTCCAATATACTTTTGAAGTAAAATAAATAATGTATAAATCGCAAATTGTTAACAACTTATCGTCATACGAACGTCATGGCAAGACGCCTTATTGCCTAGGTGTCCTGGTGGTCAACAACCGCCACGTCTCGTCGTGACAACTATGTTGAAGCAAATATTTTTTAGAAAGAGAAAACGCCACCAACTAGGGCATTTAAGAGAGAGAACAACAATGATCTAATGTATAACTATTCCTTTTTTAGTTTTACAATAATAGACACAAACAACCCCTAATGTTGCAAACTAACATTTTACATCAAAAAATTACACTTTACCCCCTCTACCGACCATCTCCTTCCACTTGACATGGGCTTTTCACCATGACTGTTAAACACAAATTCTGTCACAAACAAAATTTAAGAATAATAATATAATTGCAATGAGGCACTAATACATAATGCTATAAACAACTAGTAAGTGGTTAGCAAAAACTCCAATAATAATGATACATATAGGTTTACATATGGCAAGTCACCTCTGAACACTCACGTTTACAAGTGCGTACAAAATGGTGTGATAAATTTTAAAAGAAAAACTATCAAAACAGCAGAGTTTTATAGATGAAAAGAAATTGTCAAAATATGATATCGAGCTTACACATGCTAATGGATTGAGACAAATCATCGACATCAACAACCACCTCCTATGCTTTGACCACACAGCTGGACAAAGAGAATGCATTCCGTTCTGCCAGTTATCAAAAAATAATAAATTACGTACATATCACTGTTGGGATTAGCCTCTAGAAAATAAATAAAATCATCAAGTTGAAAGAATTCAAATTATCATATATAAACATGAATAAGTGCAAAAAAATGCATTAAAATGCATAGCTTTGATAAGTGGCTCTCACTCTATACATAGATAAATTATATATATCAAGGACAACCAACCGGGCCAGTTTTCTTCAATTATAAAATATTACTAGAATAGCTCAAACCATCACTAATATAACTATGAATCTTCAAATTCTTTGATTATTTTCCTTGAAATTTGAATCCATCTTCCTAATTACTGGTCCTTTAAATTTGTTCATTTTGTAGCCTTTTAGAATCTGCATCACAGCATGTCGTATAACGGTATAAGATAGTTCAAGGAAGCACTTAAGGACCCTAACGTTCAGCAGTATCATCAAATATTGGTTTAGAGGTCATCAACTATGACCTGGAAGCATCTTTTTCTTTATCTTACTTTAAAAGGAATGTGACAAGCGCCATGAAGTGTCTTTAAACATTTCAATACTTGGTTGCAAGAAAACCTATGGAATCTATGCCTATATTGTATTCCATCTAGCAATTATGATCAATAGAAATTAGAATGCATATGAAACAATGTACGTTAACTGTGACATTTTTGCAGGTAGCTCACATTAGATTAATGAGAAAGTGATAATACCTTCCTATCATATCCATACCAAAGCAAATGTTGTTTTGACAAATGAACTGGCAAAAGAAGAGTAGAATCACGAACAAATAGTACTGGTCCAAGCTGAAGAAGGAAGAGGGAGGAATTCTCATTTCCTGAAGTCGAAGTGCCATGTGATGCTTCGACCCTCCACAAATCTCCTCTTGCAACCAAAGAACTTTCTACATCACGTCTTCTACTATCATATGTCGATGTAACATTCAGGGTTCCCTGCATTATAATAAATTGGCCTTATAGATGACATTAAACAAAGTAAAACAAATAGACTTTCCACAAATAAATTGCAATCAGCAGTAGCAGTTTACTTAAAAACTCACATTATAACATTGCAAAGACTTCTCAAGCAAAGAGAAATGTTAAATCATACAAAAATATAAAGGAAAAAGCTGTCATCTTTCATCCTTTAAAATATCAAGAATATTTACAAATTATAATAATCACATTAGTAAATCTAAAACAATCAATTATAAACTCTAATATATAAAAGAAGAGTATAGGAAATGCCAACTAATAACTAATGTAGCCAAATGAGCACCTTGTGGATGTCAGGTAAGCGATGACATGGCACAATCTTATTGAAAATGCTCTTGTTATAATACTATGCTTAGAAACAAGTCAACTATATCTCAACTAGTTTTAACCACATCTCAACTAGTTCTAACTATATCTTTTTAGAAATCTATTCTCGTTCTTGACGTTCTGAATAAACGTATTTCGTAACTAAGCTATTCAAAGAAACATACTCCTACCGTACTCCGTCCACCACAAAAAGTGATGCTTTCCGTTCCTCATTTTGTTCCACCTACCGCATCAAACCATGATCTAGTAACATTGTCTATGCCAGCGGGTCACATAAAACCCAGACCATTTAGATCTCAGACATGATTGCTGCGTGCTAATCCAGTTTTTTCAGTTGAAAAAATATCACCCCATATTATGTTTGCATATCAACATCTTAAATGTTGTACACAATTTTATAATTGTCACTACCTAATATAATTAAGTTTAGTTAGCCAAAAATGCATAGAATCAGGCAATATACCTGTGATGGTCTCCCAAAATTTCCAGAAGTCTTCAAATTAAACACTGAAATCTCCTCCTCCACTGTCTCATCTGAATTTGCATCATTTTCAGCAAATCCGATATCCTGAAACCGATTTGCCAGCGAACCCAAATCCTCTTGAACCTGCGTTGTAATACCCAAATCCGGTCTTTGAGTATTCACATCTGCCCGCAAGGAAGCCCCTGCACTGTCCTTAAACGGAAGCGGCAACATCCTAAAAACCTGCTGTACCACACCATTCAAAGACGCCCCAAAGTCTGCCGCAGCTTGCCCTAATCTACTCCCAATGTCAAAAATTCCCAAAACCCCATTAATTCCAGAATAGTAATCAGTAGCAATACCAAAATCCTTATAAGCAAAACTTTGCTTAGGAAATTCAACGTCGAAAAACTTTGGCGGCTGAGGGTTAGGCCATGAAAACGACGGAGGAGTGATGTGAGATTGAATCAAACCCGTAAATCCTTGAGCTAGCCGATCTGCAAAATCCTGGCCGTGCCGTTGAACTTCTTCCCAAGCTTCAAATGATCTCTCGACGGACATATTTTCTCTAATATTGACCTTACTTTTCAAGTATCTAGAATGAACTGTAAGAAGTTTAGCGATCAATACGAGGTTCTCAAACTCTCTGGTGTAATCAAAGCTCAAAGCTTCAGGATTTCTAGGTATTTCGGAACAGTAGATTGAATATATTGAGCTGAAAAGTGTTGAATTTGAGGGGTTTCTTAGGGTGGGAGCCGAACAACTGAAATTAGTGTTTCGATTAAGATTTTTAACAAACGAATCGCTGAAGACTATTTAAAAAAAAATAGGGATTTGGAAGTGAATTAATTGTAGATAAGAGTACGACCACAACTAAATTATGTGATTTATATTAGCAGTATCTCATGTAGGAGAGAGAGAAGATGGGCTCCTCTTGGTGGTGCGAATTGCGCACACGATATTTGTTCAAGCTTCCAAAGAAAACAACTTCAACTGGGCCATCCTTATTACTCAGCCCACATATTGATAAGGTCATGGTTGTGGACACACCTTCAGTAATATCCATATTATATATACCAGTATTATTTGCCGTTGACTCCAAATTAAAATAAAAAACAAAGATCACAATAAAACTTTTAATTATTCTTTTTGCTAAAACAAAGATTACAATAAAACTTCGAAAATGAAAGTAACTAATTCCCAAGATGAGAGTGATCAAATTATAAAAGCTTATTCCTTTAATTTCCTTTAACTTTTTCCTTGTGCCATAACTCAGAGATTTATTTTTGCCATCCATGACCAAATAACTTACAAATGAAATATATTATCAAAATAATAACTTAGTGATCTCTCCCATTATAATTAATTTCATATGTTGAATTATAGTTGAATAAAATCAACCTAAACGTTATGCCACAAACATAGGTTTCTTCTAACTCTTCTTCCTTCCCTAATTCTCTAAATTCGCTCCAAACTCTTATATTTAATGGAGTATGTAATAATATATATATATATATATATATATATATATATATATATATATATATAAGTTAAATTGCGACTAATATAAAATTTTAAATAACAAGATAAAAAATAATGCACAGAGCTTGACAACCCCAAAATTGGAGGGTTAAATATTTTTTCCCCCTGTACTGAACCTCGGTTTACAAATGCATTACTAATTTTTTACAGTCAACTCATCGAACTACACGTTATTTACAAAAATTAAAAAATTATTTGTAAACATTAACCATTTAACAGAAACTTGACGTGGCAACAGGTGGAACTATAGATTACTTACGTGGATGCATATATTTAATTAAAAGACATCAAACGCTGAGTTGTATAAAAATTCCCAATTCAGCATAACCCAAATCCATTCCAAATTTCTTCCTCACCCATCCTAAGTGGGTAGATGCAACGAATAAGGAGTTAGCTGCTTTAGAAGCTAACAACCCATGGATTGTCACATCTCTTCCATCTGGTCACATTCCTATTGGCTGCAAATAGGTTTTTAAAGTGAAATATAATGCCGATGGTAGTGTGGAAAGATATAGAGCTCGTTTGGTGGCTAAAGGATATACCCAAACTGTAGGCATTGATTACACTGAAATTTTGCCCCTGTGGCTAAAATGGTTATTGTTTGATCATTGTTAGTTATTGCTTCTGTAAGAGGGTGGCCCATTCATCAACTTGATGTCAACAATACTTTCCTCCATGGTGATTTACTCGAGGAGGTTTATATGGCACTTCCACTTGATTATTCTACCTTGAAGCAGTCTAAGCAAGTCTGTAAACTCAATAAATCCCTCTATAGCTTAAAACAAGCACCACGACAATGGTTTGCCAAACTTACAAGTGCCTTATTATCTGCTGGTTACACTCGATCTAAAGCCGATTATTCTTTGTTTATCTCTCATACTTCCTCAGCATATACCTTGGTCATTGTTTATGTTGAGTTTATGTTGATGATATCTTAGTCACAAGTTCTAATGAACAAGCAATTCTTCAGCTGAAAAACATGTTAGATACAACCTTTACTATCAAGGATTTGGGCCATATAAAGTATTATCTGGGCTTAGAAGTTGGTAGATCTTCTCGCATTTTTGTTCATCAAAGGAAATACATTCTTGATCTACTTCATGATTTTGGTATTATTGATTCTAAGCCTTCTTCCATTCCTATGGAACAACATGTTAAACTCCATGACTCTACTTGTGAGTGTGTTCCTAATGTCACTTCCTATAGGTGCTTGATTGACAAATTACAATATCTCATTATGTCTCGACTAGATATTTGCTACATAGTTAATCACCTCAGTCAATTTTATAAGCCTTTTGTCAAGATCACATGAAAGCTACATTACGAGTCTTGAGGTACTTAAAGGGTTCCATTGGCATGGGCTTATTTTTCTTTTCTTCTAGCAATTTGAACTTGACAGCTTATTCTGACAATGATTGGGCTGGCCAGAATGGGGTGAGACGATCGGTATCTGGTTATTGCATGTTTCTTGGCAATTCTTTGATTCCATAGGGTGCTAAAAAATAATCTGTAGTCAGTTGTTCCTTTGCTGAAGTAGAATATCGCTCGGTAGCTGATGCTACATGTGAACTGGTTTGGTTACATAGCCTTTTATCTGACTTAAGCCTTCCTGTTTCTACTCCCATCACTCTTCATGTTGATCATTTGTCCACTATCTCATTAGCCTCTAACCCTGTTCTTCATGCTATGACAAAACATATTGAAGTGGATTGTCACTTCGTTGGAGACAAAGTCTAAGATCAGTTCATCAAACCTGTTTTTATTCCCAGTTCTCAGCAACTTGCTGACATCTTTAAAATACCTTTGGGGCGTACTGCTCACTGGTTTATCATTTCCAAATTGGGACTCCACAATCCTTGTGAACCTCCCATTTGTGGGGGGAGTAATAGAGATGATACACATGATGGTACCTAAGTTGCTGCTACAACAATTCAAGTTCATTCCTCCCAGTCACAAGTAACTGAACTCAAACATCAAATATGAAGGTGTTTAGCACAAGTGGCACAAACAAATGTAACACAGTTATTTTAGTTTTTCAGTTGTCCTTAATTGTAATTTCAGTAATACAAATTGTATAAAACAGTTAGATATCCAGTTGTAACATTAGAGTGCTTCTTGATTAAGTCAATACATATATTTTGTATCTATAGATTAGAAGGTGAGATTATAAATACATTGTTGTAATTGTTTATAGTGGAATAATAAAGAATGAAGTTTTTCATCTCATAGTTTTCCTTTTTTATCACCACCGTCTGGGATTTCTTCTTTCGACATTGGTTCGGAAGCTCAGGTGAAATATAATTAATTACCCGTGGTGATTTCTTCCACCTTGAGAATATATATTACCAAAAATGTTTTCCTGCTTCATAGACATCTTAATTTTAGTACTCTATTTCTTATCCTTTCACATTTCTGATCCTTCAACGGAAGTGAGGAGACATTCTACCTCATTCCTTTAAAAATGGATAGAAAGTGAACTTACCATCTGATTTATATTTGATGAGTTAATGTCTCGACTAGTAAATTTTTAGTTTTTGTTTTGAGGTCCAGTTTCTTTGTTTCTTACAAAGGCATCTATGTTATTGTGTTCTTTGTACCCATATTATTATTTTATTGTAGAAAATTAAAGCCTACAATATATATATAGGCATATATTTATTCGGTTGCCAAATATAATACTGATGCATACCCACATCTGATGTCTGCACCAGTGTCCATGTAACATAGTTAGTACCTATATCGAAAGTGTACCAGATTTTGATGTGTGCTTGGAAACTATAAAATCGGTATGATTTGTGATGACTATGTATCCCTAAACCCACAAAAAAAAAACTGATTGTTTTGCATGGGTGACCCCATAACACAGTTCATTTCCTTCTTTTGATAAGATTTTCACTATTAAACAGGTTCGTGGGGAAGTGACATATTTCATAATTGTGTTAAGAAATAATGACGTTGTCAGGACATTTGGTGAAAATGATCATTTTTCAATTGGAGCTAGTTTGAGCGCAGTTGTTGGCATTGTTGGAAGGGTTGCGAAAGCTGATATACGAGTTGGCGACAGTGGTTATACTGCTTGTTATACTTACAGCTATAGTAAATGTACATATTTATCCTACAATATACTAGAATGCTCTGAGCTTTGTCAGAAATTCTCATTAAACATTTTACTTCATGTTGCTGGAGTTTATATGTTGCAGCATCTCCTCTTGTCATAGTAATGACGATATTAAGTAAATTTATCTCGTTATTTAGTCCACCTGTAAATTCTTACTTTTCTATTTATCTAATGATTTGTGCGAGCTAGTTTTTCACCCCAAGAGGTATTATATTATCATACATGAATAATAATTGTAGCAGGCTTTTGTGAGCTTTATATAGCCAAAGGGGTGTTAACCCTTGTAGGCTACTTTGTATGTTAGACTTTGTTGTTATAAGTTATTGATATTATATGAACAATCTTACAGAAGGACCAACGGGAAGCAAAATGTTAAACTTTGGGAATCTGTATTGCAATAACACATTTCAGATATTTTTTTCTTTTTCTTTTGAAGAATGTTACACAATGTTTGATTATATAATTTATTATTGCATTGATTATTTGCTTATTTATGCTATATTCTCTTTTCCTTTTTTGAAAATTTGTATTGCAATTTCTTAATGCATTTTTTGTAGTATACTTGTTGTAGACACCCAAATTTTGCACTTTTGTACTAACCCTGACTGGAGGGCAAAGTCGTCACTTGACCCGACATGCGAAAAGGAAGGTGGACCCCAACACAAAGCCACCCCAACGACTTACGGTCAAAGCTGTCATAACAAACAATGAGCATCAGGTTATTTAAGGCGAGGCAAACAGCTGATCCAGAAGAACCTGATTTGATCACAAAAGACGACTAATGGTCACTACGCTTACGATGTTCGGGGGTCTCGCTCCCCGGTGAGCGAGCGGCTGCCCAGCTCGCCGGTGAGCTGGCGGGGGTGGAAGGGGGCAGCGCCCCCTGGAAGCCAAGCACAAAGAGCAATTTATACGTCAGGTAACGACCTTCTAAAATAATATGGCAGAAATTGGCAATTTAAGACCGCGTGGCACGAAAATCGAGAAAAGGAAGCCGGGCAGCCGCGGATGCATCTGCGGTCGACGACACGTGGCATTTTTTGTGGCTCGAGAAAACGCACGGCAGCCGAGGTTTCGGCGCGGACGGCCACAGCAGGCAGCCGCAGATGCACCTGCGGCCAGCCGCAGATGCACCTGCGTCCAGCCGCAGGTGCACCTGCGGAAGGCTATACAGCGGCCATTTCCACCCGAGAGCAAAAGAGACGCGGACGGAAACGAAAAAAGGGGAGAGAGAAAGGCGACGGGAAGAGAAAAAAAGAGAGAAAAAGAGAGAGAAATGTGAGATTCTTCCATCTTTGGTTAGATCTTAACATCATATATTGTATCCTAGTTGTTTTCCAAGTGTTAAAGCGTTTATTTCATCATTTGGAATGTGAAAAAATCCGAGTTTCATAGCTTCGTTGTGTTTTATCTAGTAAATCTTTTAGATATAGTTTTATTTTGTTCTTATTGCATTTGTTGGGTGGATCTACTATAGATCCGAAAAGATTTGGTGCATTGCTATTTAAATAGTTAGATTTGTGTATTTTGAAGTTAGATCCAATGTAGTCAGTATATGTTGTAGATCTGTGGATTAGGGACGGTTAGGGAGGATTTATTGCGGATGAAATCTCCTCCTAACCTCCCGATGATATCCTTATAGTTTACTTTATAGCTTTTTATGTATGTAGCGATCGCGATGCACCTTTATGTAAATATGTAAATTTTTGGGCCTTAAAGCGACGTCGAGTCGAAAGTCGGGTTTAAGGCCCCGTGATAGTGAAATGTGTGATTGTGGGTGTTTGAGGGTATTTAGACGGCTCACATGCCCATGGATAGCCCCGACACGTTTTGAATGCTTGTTTTGATTTACGACACAAAAAACGGTTTTCCAAAATAAGGCAAACGATGAAGATTTTCTAAAAATGATCAAATTAGGATATCAGATTCACGAGGTTTAAAAATTAAGAGTTTTGGCGAACTTTGGTCCTTGTTTGACGAAAAGGCTACATTTGGTTTTTAAAAATGTCATAAAAGATATTTTCGTAAAAAATAAATAAACGTTTTCATTAAACTTTGTGCATAGGGTTAAAGAGTTCTAGAAGTTGCCTTCATTTTATTTATATTTACTGTTAGAAGGCAATTTATAGTCTCGATTCCTATTTGACAAAAGTTTAAAAACTATTGTTTTCTGAAAATGACATTTAAATAAAACCCCTCATCGTTTTCGGAATTAAAATCAATCTTTATTATAAAAAACGGAGTCTTGTCATTTGGGTCAAAAGACGTCTAAACGCTTTCCCGACAAAACACATTTGCCATATAAAATCAAAGCAACTTTTATGCAAAAGGACACCAAAAACATCCATTTAGGCACACACACACACGCGCGCGCACACACATATTTTAGGATTTAAAAGGATAGAAAAACATCGAGATTGCGGTAACCGTGTTTCACGGAAGTCGGGGGGTGCCTAACACCTTCCTCTCGCTTAAGCAAGCCCCCGAACTCAATGAATCTCGGTTCGCGGACCAATTGAATCAGAGTCACATATGAGCCAGCGATTACGAAAACAAAATTCGGATGAGTTGGTACATCCATTTTAAATATACCAACTGGCGACTCTGGTCAACTGACTCATTATAAAATCGACCTTTCAAAACCCGTCAACATTAAGCCGACCCTTTTCAAAATCACATTTAATTCAAAAGGCTAAAATTGGAAAGGGCTTTTAATTATTAAAAACGAAACGACGAAAATCCCGGCGTCGACACTTGTTAAAGAGTGTTCTATGACTTTGGGTCTTTCACCTTCATTCTTTTTGTTTGTAATTTGTTAATTTGATGAAAAACTTATACAGGAAGTCATATTGCGTAGGAAACCTTACCATGTAATGTCCTTTTGTTTAGTTTAGGCCATTGATTAAGTCAGTCATCCTCCTATTATACTCATCTAATGACATTCTTTTAGAATCCTACCTTTTTGTTTTAGATTTAGTTATCCCCTTTATCAAAGATTTTATTAACATGGTGTGTATAGCGTTATACATATTATCTATATGGAAGCTAACTGGATTGTCCTTCGAGAAGCCATTGGTTTACCGCATTAGAAACACTCTGATGAATTTATGTGATTGTAGTCCTATTTTAGGTATTACAAGTATGTACTAACTCAGGGTCTTGAACATTGTAAAATGAATGGTTTTCTATTCTATCGTGGCATGACATGATTTATTGTGATTCCAATAGATAATTTGACAACACCATAATTGCTTTGTAGGTGCATTTGTTGGGTGCTCACTTGAAGGGAGTATCGTGACAACCCTTATGCGAGAAAATTCCAGATTCTATGGTAAACCGTCTATTAAAACATTAGACTGATAGGCTTTGTAGAGTCTAGTTATGTTTTTGATTCGGTTGACGACCCGACTCGAACAAAGTTGCGTGATTTTTAATGGGATGTTTTATGAGGCTTAGTCCATCGAGCGAAGGCTTGGGCCGATTGAAAATTAGTGTGTGCATGATGTACATAAAGAGTTTTGCGATTAGGGTTTTTAGTGGTTGTTATTTTGTGAGAAAAGAAGACTGTATTGCTTATTTTTTTTCCTGATAATAATAAAAATCCCTGCAATTCCGTGGAGTATGCAAATTTTTTGAACCACATAAATATTGTCCTGTGCGTGTGAGTTTATTTCTTTGGCATTTGTTTTTTTTTCTATTTTTGTTTATCACAGGTTTGGGAATTTTTTTGTTAGTTCCCTTCAACTGGTATTAGAACCAAGGGTTTGGTTTGAGTGGGAGCAATGACAGAGGAAGTAGGAAAGGCGTCTGGAATAGAAAAGTTCGATGACACGGATTTTGGATTTTAGAGGATACAAATTGAGGATTATCTTTATGGGAAAAAGTTGCATCTGCCTCTTCTAGGGGAAAAACCTGAGACTATGAAGGTTGAGGAATGGGCTTTTCTTGACAGACAGGTGCTTAGAGTTATTAGGTTAACTTTGTTTAGGTCTGTTGCACACAATATTGTAAAGGAGAAGACCACAACATATCTGATGAAAGCTTTGTCTAGTATGTATGAAAAGCCGTCAGCAAAGAACAAGGTGCATTTGATGAAGAAATTGTTCAATCTGAAGATGGCAGATAACGCAACAGTAGCACAACATCTGAATAAATTCAACACTATCACAAATCAATTGTCATATGTAGAAATTGATTTTGATGATGAGATCCGTGCACTGATCGTCTTGGCTTTTTTGCCAAATAGTTAGGAGGTAATGAGGATGGCAGTAAGTAATTCTACAGGAAAAGAAAAGCTGAAGTACAATGATATATGAGATTTAATTCTGGCTGAGGAGATTCGCAGAAGAGATGCAGGCGAAAACTCAGGATCTGGTTCTGCCCTAAACCTTGAGACAAGAGGCAGAGGTAATGACATAAATTCTAATCGGGGCAAATCAAAATCTAGAAATTCTAATCAGAACAGAAGTAAATCTAGATTAGGCCAGCAAGTACAATGCTGGAACTGTGGGAAACCAGGTCACTTTAAGAGGCAATGCAAAAATCCTAAGAAAAAGAATGAAGATGATTATGCTAATGCTGTAACAGAAGAAGTATAGGATGCACTACTCCTTGCAGTAGACAATCCACTTGATGATTGGATTTTGGACTAAAGAGCTTCATTTCATACCACTCCACATCGAGAAATCATACAAAATGATGTTGCGGGTGATTTTAGTAAGGTGTATTTGGCTGATGGTACAGCCTTAGATGTTGTAGGTATAGGAGACGTCCGGATACTGTTGCCTAATGGGTCTGTTTGGTTACTGGAGAAGGTTCGACATACTCCTGACCTGAGGAGGAATTTAATTTATGTTGGACAACTTGATGATGAAGGACATGCAATACTATTTGTTGGTGGTACTTGGAAGGTTACAAAGGGAGCCAGAGTATTGGCTCGTGGAAAGAAGTCTGGTACTCTATATATGACCTCAAGTCCAAGAGACACAATTGTAGTTGCTGAAGCAAGTACTGATACAAGTTTATGGCACAACAGACTTGGTCACATGAGTGAGAAATGGATGAAAATGCTACTGTTAAAAGGGAAACTACCAGAATTGAAGTCCGTTGATTTTGACATGTGTGAAAGTTGCATTTTAGGAAAGTAAAAAAAGGTGAATTTCTTGAAAATTGGCAGGACACCGAAGGCTGAAAAATTAGAGTTAGTACACACTGATTTGTGGGAGCCTTATTCGGTTGCATCCCTTGGAGGTTCAAGGTATTACGTCACTTTCATTGATGACTCAAGTAGAAAGGTATGAGTTTATTTTCTGAAAAATAAATATGATGTATTTGAAAGTTTTAAGAAGTGGAAGGCCATAGTTGAGACAGAAACATGTTTGAAAGTAAAATGTATGAGGTCAAATAATGGAGGAGAGTATATAGATGGAGGGTTCAGTGAGTATTGTGTTGCACAAGGAATTAATATGGAGAAAACTATTCCTGGGACACCACAACAGAATGGTATGGCTGAGCACATGAACATAACTCTCAATGAGCGTGCTAGGAGTATGAGGTTGCATGCTGGACTACCAAAAACTTTCTGGGTTAATGTTGTTAGTACTGCAGCTTACTTGATAAACCGATGACCATCAGTTTCCATGTAGTTCAGACTTCTTGAGGAGGTTTGGAGTGGTAAAGAGATAAAATTTTCACATTTAAAAGTTTTTGGTTATGTCTCTTATGTTCATATTGATTCTGATGCTCGTAGTAAACTTGATGCAAAGTCTAAAATATGTTTTTTCATTGGATTTGGTGATGAGAAATTTGGCTATAGGTTTTGGGATGAACAAAACAGGAAAATCATCAAAAAGTATAAATGTGATATTCAATTAACACATTTTGTACAATGATAGGTCAACTGTAATGCCAGACGTTACAGAGATAGATCAAAATAAATCTGAGTTTGTCAACTTAGATGAATTGACTAAAAGTATTGTCTAGAAAATGGGTGAGGAAGATAAGGAGAATGCAGATTCACAGGTAGATTAGAGTACACCTGTAACTGAAGTCCGTAGATCTTCCAGAACCATTAAACCTTTACAACGTTATTCACCCACTTTAAATTATCTCTTGTTGACTAACGATGGTGAGCCAGAATGTTATAATGAAGCCTTGCAGGATGAAAATTCAAGCAAGTAGGAGTTAGCCATGAAGGATGAGATGGATTCCTTGTTGGGGAATCAGACATGGGAATTGACTGAATTGCCAGTAGGAAAGAAGGCTCTGCACAACAAGTGGGTATACATAATAAAGAATGAGCATGATGGTAGCAATCGTTATAAGGCTAGATTAGTTGTCAAAGGGTTTCAGCAGAAGAAGGGCATTAACTACTCAAAAATATTTTCTCTAGTTGTGAAGATGTCAATAATCAAATTGGTATTGGGAATAGTGGCTGCTAAAAATTTACATCTTGAGCAGTTAGATGTGAAGACGGCATTCCTTCATGGTGACTTGGAGGAAGACATTTACATGATTCAGCCAGAAGGGTTCATTGTTCAGGGACAAGAGAATCTATTTTACAAACTGAGAAAGAGCTTGTATGGCTTAAAACAAGCTCCTAGACAGTGGTACAAGAAATTTGACAATTTTATGCATAGAATTGGGTTTAAGAGATGTGACGCTGATCACTGTTAATGCTATATTAAGTTCTTTGGCAATTCTTACATCATTTTACAAATGTATGTAGATGATATGCTCATTGTAGGGTCTAGCATTGAAGAAATTAATAATCTAAAGGGGCAATTGTCAAAACAGTTTGCAATGAAAGATTTAGGAGCTGCAAAGCAAATTCTTGGTATGAGAATCATTAGAGACAAGGCTAATGGTACATTAAAGCTTTCACAGTCAGAGTACGTGAAGAAATTTCTCAGCCGGTTCAATATGAATGGAGCTAAACCAATGAGCACACCCTTGAGTAGTCATTTCAAACTAAACAAAGAACAATCATCGAAGACAGAAGAAGAAAGAGACCATATGAGCAAGGTACCCCATGCCTCAGCTATTGGCAGCTTGATGTATACTATGGTGTGTACAAGGCCAGACATTGCATATGTAGTGGGAGTTGTGAGCAGATTTATGAGTAGGCCTGGAAAGCAGCATTGGGAGACAGTCAAGTGAATTCTGAGATATCTGAGGGGCTCTTCAGATACATGTCTTTACTTTACAAGTGCAAGTTTGAAACTGCAGGGTTATGTAGATGTTGATTTTACTAGTGACGTTGATAGTAGAAAGAGTACTACTGGATTTCTTTTTACTCTGGGTGGTACAACTATATCATGGGCTTCAAATCTACAAAAGATTATTACTTTGTCTACTACAGAAGCTGAGTATGTTGTAGCAGTTGAAGCTGAAAATGAGATGATTTGGCTACATGGTTTCTTAGATAAATTGGGTAAGAAGCAGCAGATGGGCATTCTACATAGTGATAGTCAAAGTAAAAAATTTCTTGCTAAAATTTCAGTTTTTCATTCAAAGTCGAAACATATACAGATAAAATACCACTTTATACGTTACCTTATTAAAGATAAATTGGTAATACTTGAGAAGATTTGTGGATCTAAGAACCCGACAGACATGTTGACTAAGGGTGTCACTATTGAGAAGCTGAAGTTGTGCAGCTTTAGTTGGTCTTCTAGCATAAGGACAAGAGGATGAGTTGTAGGGATGAGAGATTGTTTTTGAAAGATTGCGGATTAATGTTGGTGATTGAACTAGTCTCCAAGTGAGAGATTTGTTGGACTTTATGGAGTCTAGTTATATTTTTGATCCGGTTGACGACCCGACTCAAACAATGTTGTGTGGTTTTTTGGCCTGTTTTGTAGCCCATTGAAAATTAGTGTACGTATGATGTACAAAAGGAGTTTTGTGATTAGAGTTTTTAGTGGTGGTTGTTTTGTGAGAGAAGAAGAATGTATTGTCGATTTTTTCCCTGATAATAGTAAAAGTCCCTGCTGTGACGCCCCCAAATCTAGGCCCACACAGCCCAAACTTGAGTCGTCAAAAGACTACAACAAAATTATTACAATGAAATACAACGTACAACAATACAGTGGATAATACAACACAACTAAGTCTTCATTATTATTGCCACACTATTTTATAACACGTGAAGACTATGATAGCTATTCCCGCACTCTCACTCCATTCCCCGGCTAGACCCCGTTACGTTCTCATCTCCTGTTGAAAAACAATGGAACGAAAAGAAAGGGTGAGCTCAAATAGCCCAGTAAGAAATATCATGACTAAGATAATGACGAATAAATTATCATTAGCCTTCAACAGTGGAGTTCTTGATAGAATACAATAGACTACAAGGTTTATATCAAAAACTGTAGTTAAATTCTTAAACAATGTTCAGATCAATAATAGCAGCGGAATGAGCAATCTATTAGAAGAATAATGCAGACTATAATGTCCACTCGCTTCTCTTTTTAGTAAAAATATCATCAACTTTTATCATCTGAAATACCATTAGTCAAGATAATACAACTTCACAGTTCCTGGTCATAATCATGCAGATCAACAGTTCGTCTTTGCACTACGGGCCAAAGACATTCAATATAACACCAACGGTCATGATTATACCAGATTCAGCCTTTGGTAATAATCATACCAATCAACAGTTCATCTTTGCACTACGGGCCAAAGATATTCAATATAACACCAACGGTCATGATTATACCAGATTCAGCCTTTGGTAATAATCATACCAATCAACAGTTCATCTTTGCACTACGGGCCAAAGATATTCAATAAAGCACCAACGGTCATGATTATACCAGATTCAGCCTTTGGTCATAATCATACCAACCAACAGTTCATCTTTGCACTACGGGCCAAAGAGAACATTCACCACGTGCCATAAAAGACACAGAACAGATGTATCGCCTTTAACCTAGTATATCGCCTTTAACCTATCAACTGTTCAACAATTATATCACATCTGTGCCCCCGGCCACAGATATTCACAACAGTTTGATTCTTGATGATTAATACAAATAACAGTGATACAAATGATGAACAGAAGAACAGGATAAACAATAAGTATCAGAAGTTTACTTTGTGCAGATTCAAATAATGTCCAAATTGCCAACATGATGTGGAGTGAAATTTAAAAATGATATTCAAGATCCACAGTTCAGAATAACGGTTACAGTTCAATAGAAAGGTTCACGTAAATAGGAAGGTTCAGTTGAAATAATGAAGTTCAACTATTATGGAACATATAATATTTTCAGGAATTATAGAAGCAATAGTTCCATAATAAGTTTCGATTTAGGAGTATGAAAGAAAATAATATCCCTTACCGTAGCAGGTTTGATTAACAAACGGTGAAGGAAATTAATATCCCTTACCATAGTAAGTTTGAATAATGGAAGATGAAAAAGATGGTATCCCTTATGAGTATAAAGGAAAATGATATCACTTACGAATATGGAATAAAAGTGTCATGTGATAATTCGTGTAGACAAATTATTTCCACACGAGACAAATAAAAAGGGTTATTCACCAACAGGCGATAATCCGCACCGTAAGGTTATTCCCATCAATTTGAATACGAATAGTTATTCACCAAACAGGCGATAATCCGCACCGTAAGGTTATTCCCATCAATTTGAATACGAATAGTTATTCACCAAACAGGCGATAATCCGCGCCGTAAGGTTATTCCCATCAATTTGAATACGAAGAGTTATTCACCAAACAGGCGATAATCCGCACCGTAAGGTTATTCTCAAAGATTAATAAGGAATGAATACAAAAGGTTATTCACCAACAGGCGGTAAACCGCGCCGTAAGGTTATTCCCACAATTTAATACATGGAAATAAATGGCACAAGAAAGAAACGATATTATTTTCGAGAATCAAAGAATGATAATCCCTTCAAGTAAGAAAGAAAATAATATCCATTTATGATGATGAAAAGAGTGATACCCCTTACCTTAACACGTGACCGGATATTGATTTAAATGAGGTTGATCAACCTATATATATTTATAATAAAATTAGTAATTACCACATATAAATTTCAAAGTGTATGATAATTCGTATAATATGAACTATCAAAATTATATATATTTAACATAATTTTTGTAGTATAATATAACTACTTTAAAATAGTTTTTAAAATAATATTCCAAAATAAATCTTCCAAAGAAAGCTTTTAAAAATGAATCTTCTCAAAGAAGAGTCTTCTAAAGGAAGATTTGTGAATACCGTGAAAAATAGGAATTTATGAAATTACTACTCTTTAATAAAAGACTTACTTGAAAATTTTCTGCACTCCTTTTGGCTTTCAAACTCTCAAAATAACCTTACTATTCTCAGAGAAAACTCATAAAATTCTTATAGAAAAATTTTATGTTTTAGGTGTGATTTTTCTATTCAGCTGAACAATCTATTTATAGGAGAAAATAAGTTACTATGCATGGTAGGTGAACAGAAAAAAAATTCAGCAGAGGCTGCTGCGCAGCCTCCACCAACTCTTCAGCAAATTCTCACATTTCTCACATTTCATGTGGGCCCCACAATGGGTCTCACATGTTTCTTACTATTCACGTCACTATTCACGTCACTATTTCAAATAGTAAAATTAATTATTTTATTTTTTATTTATTTATTCTTCCTGTGAGTCCAACATATAAAATAATGTTACCACAATAATGTAAGAAACACGTTACATATTTTTATTAATTTAATAATATAAATTATAGTGTATTTGCTACTGTGACAATTATTAGATTCAAAAATTTTAAACTACAGTGCACCAACAATTATTGACTCGCTGATATGAAATACAGTGTAATGACAATTATTGAATCAATAATGCAAAATACTGTGTAGCAACAATAATTGAATTGATAATATAAAATATTATGCAGTGACAATTATTGATGAAATGATGCGTAACAATTACGGTATCAATTATCAGACCAATAATATGAGACACTGTGCAATACCGTGTGCTACTGTAGAGTACCGTGTGCTACAGAAAATACCATAAATTACCGTACGCTACTATTCTTTTATCACCGGTATTTTAACAGTTAACACCGTTGACTATTTTTATTTAAAAAGGTTACTTCTGTCGTTTTCTATATCCGACAAATATTCCGTTGTGGGGTCCACAAACAATTTGTTATTTCGGCGCCGTCGTACGGCCCGAATATTCCCCGACAAAACGAATATTCCCCGACAAAAAGAATATTGTCCGACAAAATAAAATTTGCACATAACATCCTTAACTTTAAATTTTGTCAATTTAACCATTTACTGTTTCAGGAAAAATATATATGAAGAAAAATTAAATTTTGTATTTCATAAATTCGGGGTCTTACAACCTCCCCTCCTTATGAAATTTCGTCCCCGAAATTGACGTACCTGGCATTTCGAAGAGGTAAGGATATTTAGATTTCATCTCGGATTCTAGCTCCCAGGTCATTTCCTCAATATCTTGGTTCCTCCATAAAACCTTAACTTGAGGTATAACCTTTGAGCGTAGAATCTGCTCCTTCTTATCAAGGATCTTAACAGGTACCTCCTCGTATGTTAAATCATCTTCTATAACGTCCGGTTCTAACTCAATGACGTGGTTTGAGTCCTTCACATATTTACGTAACATAGATATGTGAAAAACATTATGGATGCGAGACATACTTGGTGGTAAAGCTAGTCTGTAGGCTACGGTTCCTACTCGATCGAGGATTTCAAATGGGCCAATAAATCGAGGGTTGAGTTTTCCTCTCTTTCCGAATCTCGTAACTCCTTTCCATGGAGAAACACGTAAGAATACATGATCTCCGACGTTGAAACTTTCGTCTCTCCGATGAAGATCAGCATAACTTTTTTGTCGTTCTTGTGCGGTCTGTATTCGTTGTCGGATCATTTGGATCTTTTCGGTCGTCAAGCGTACCAACTCGGGTCCCAACAATTTTGCTTCTCCTACCTCATTCCAACATATTGGAGAGCGACACTTGCGTCCATATAAAGCCTCGAATGGAGCCATGCCTATACTTGCTTGGTAACTATTGTTGTAGGAAAATTCCACCAATGACAAGTACTTATCCCAACTTCCTTTGAAGTCGAGTACGCAAAGTCTCAAAAGATCTTCGAGGGTCTGGATCGTCCTTTCCGATTGTCCGTCCGTTTGAGGATGGTATGCAGAACTAAAACGTAGTTCAGTGCCCATAGCTTTTTGTAGACTGATCCAAAAGCGTGAAGTGAATCTAGGATCTCGATCAGAAACTATGGAAACTGGCATGCCATGCAATCTCACGATCTCATTTATGTACATACCGGCAAGACGTTCAAGTGAAAAGTTTTCTCGTATAGGCAAGAAATGAGCGGATTTGGTCAATCTATCTACGATGACCCAAATTGCATCTAAGCCTTGAGAAACTTTGGGAAGACCCGTCACGAAATCCATATTGATGTGTTCCCACTTCCATTCGGGAACCTCAAGTGGTTGTAATGGACCCTTAGGTACTTGATGCTCTGCCTTGACACGTTGACAAGTTAGGCACCTTGAGATAAACTCTGCAATCTCCCTTTTCATATTGTTCCACCAAAATGTATGTCGAAGATCTCGATACATCTTGGTACCTCCTGGGTGGATTGCAAACGGCGTGTTGTGTGCCTCCATCATGATTTTATGCTTCAATTCAGGATCGTTAGGAACACAGAGTCGAGAGTTGACTCGAAGTATTCCTTTCTCGTCGATTCTTGCTTCGGGAATGGTACCTTCTTGTACTTTTTTTATCATGTTTATCAGTTCCGGATCGGTAGCTTGAGCAGCTTTAATTTTATCGATTAAAGCTGGTTCTACTCGCACGTGAACAATCTTCGAGTGGGTCCCTGGTGTCTTTAGCTCTATCTCCATCTTTTGCAAGTCGTACAAAATACACTTTTGTGTTGTCAGCAGTGCACTTGTACTCGCATAAGATTTTCTGCTCAAAGCGTCTGCTACAACGTTCGCCTTTCCCGGGTGATACTGGATTGTGTGATCATAATCCTTCAACAGCTCAAGCCAACGTCTTTGTCGCATGTTGAGTTCCTTTTGGGTGAAGAAATACTTGAGACTTTTATGATCCGTATAGATATCCACTTTTTCTCCGTACAAGTAGTTTCTCCAGATCTTCAACGCGAAAACGACTGCTGCCAACTCTAGATCATGAGTAGGATAATTTTTCTCATTATCTTTGAGTTGTCGAGAGGCATAGGCTATAACATTTCCATGTTGCATAAGGACACAACCTAGACCTTTGCCTGAAGCATCGCTATATATGACGAATTCTCCTGATCCTGATGGAATGGTCAGAACAGGAGCTGAAACAAGTCTCCTCTTGAGTTCTTGAAAACTCTTCTCGCATTCCTCGCTCGATATAAGTTTTGTACTAGAATGAATGATACCGATATCTAGTAATTAAACTTTCAACTCTTGGTGTTCTATGGGAGCCATTTGGTATGGGACTTTAGAAATGGGCTTAGTACGGGGTTCAAGATCAATACAGAATTCAAATTCTCGGTTTGGAGGTAAGCCAGGAAGTTCATCAGGAAAAACGTCAGAAAACTCATTAACAACGGAAATATCATTCAAGTTTGACGTATTTTTGTTCAAATCAGTGACATGAGCTAAAAAGGCTTGACATCCGTTTTTCAATAAACGAATGACTTTATGGCTAGAAATAACAGTTATAGATTTCAATGGTTTAGTTGCTTGAATTTGCATGAAAGGTTGATTAGGAATATAAAAACTAATAATCTTATGAAAAAAATCAATTTTAGCATGATGGGTAGTCAACCAATCAATTCCTAGAATCACATCAAATTCATGCATCTCCAAAGAAATAAGGTCAACAGGTACTGTGAGGTTGTTGATTTGAACTAGACAAGATTTATAGATAGTAGATGTAATAGGTATTTCTCCCAATGAGATTTCAACTGATAAGACAAGATTTAAGTTTTCAATAGGCAAATTTAAACGTTGAGTACATATAGGTGAGATAAAAGAGTGGATAGAGCCAATATCTAACATGGCATAGACTTCTCGAGAATTGATGAATAGCTTACCGGTCATCACCTCATTCGATTTCTTGATCATCAAGGCTGTCATCATCAAATCGAGTCCCATATACTTCATCCGGATCTTCACGTATTTCAACCATGGGGATACCACGAAATAGTTCTCTAACGAACTGTTTCTCAGATTCTTCAACTTCATCAGTAGTAGCGTACCAATGATTTCCATTAAAATAGTATTTTCGATAGACTACAGTTTCCACGATAGTGATTAACTTAACCTGAATTCCTCTAAATTGTAACGCCCAAAAGTATAGATACATCATTTTTAAATAATCTTGAAAATCATAGCTCGAACACCATAAATCCCAAAGACTTATATGAAACGTCCATATATTCTGATCCTTTGTTATCGAGCATAACCAGGTGATGATATGTTTCCAATTGTCGAGCAAATTAAAGGCAACAATTTCCGCAAGTTCCGGATATCCTTTAAAGAACGAATTTGGAAGAACGACGGTAGAACTTTCACCTTCTTCTTCTTTAGATCGGATACAAATAATTTTTGCTTTAGGCAAATTATTCAACTCTGAGTTTGTAGAAGAATTGTTTGTGGCCTCTACATTCACTTCGGGTACTCCGTGGTTAACCTCCTGATTTCCAGATGCCATACTTAACTGTGGTCACAAAATAGATGTTAGTTCAAATAAACTGACTCATCACTTCATGTCCCTATATTCAAATCAACTCATTAGATAATAAAATCTAATTTAGGTGGGACACACTAGTGACTGATTCTATTCGTCTCTCCCCTCCTAGTTCTAACCCCAGATCTCCATTAAAGACCATATCCCTAAGCTCTGATGCCAACTGTGACGCCCCCAAATCTAGGCCCACACAGCCCAAACTTGAGTCGTCAAAAGACTACAACAAAATTATTACAATGAAATACAACGTACAACAATACAGTGGATAATACAACACAACTAAGTCTTCATTATTATTGCCACACTATTTTATAACACGTGAAGACTATGATAGCTATCCCCGCACTCTCACTCCATTCCCCGGCTAGACCCCGTTACGTTCTCATCTCCTGTTGAAAAACAATGGAACGAAAAGAAAGGGTGAGCTCAAATAGCCCAGTAAGAAATATCATGACTAAGATAATGACGAATAAATTATCATTAGCCTTCAACAGTGGAGTTCTTGATAGAATACAATAGACTACAAGGTTTATATCAAAAACTGTAGTTAAATTCTTAAACAATGTTCAGATCAATAATAGCAGCGGAATGAGCAATCTATTAGAAGAATAATGCAGACTATAATGTCCACTCGCTTCTCTTTTTAGTAAAAATATCATCAACTTTTATCATCTGAAATACCATTAGTCAAGATAATACAACTTCACAGTTCCTGGTCATAATCATGCAGATCAACAGTTCGTCTTTGCACTACGGGCCAAAGACATTCAATATAACACCAACGGTCATGATTATACCAGATTCAGCCTTTGGTAATAATCATACCAATCAACAGTTCATCTTTGCACTACGGGCCAAAGATATTCAATATAACACCAACGGTCATGATTATACCAGATTCAGCCTTTGGTAATAATCATACCAATCAACAGTTCATCTTTGCACTACGGGCCAAAGATATTCAATAAAGCACCAACGGTCATGATTATACCAGATTCAGCCTTTGGTCATAATCATACCAACCAACAGTTCATCTTTGCACTACGGGCCAAAGAGAACATTCACCACGTGCCATAAAAGACACAGAACAGATGTATCGCCTTTAACCTAGTATATCGCCTTTAACCTATCAACTGTTCAACAATTATATCACATCTGTGCCCCCGGCCACAGATATTCACAACAGTTTGATTCTTGATGATTAATACAAATAACAGTGATACAAATGATGAACAGAAGAACAGGATAAACAATAAGTATCAGAAGTTTACTTTGTGCAGATTCAAATAATGTCCAAATTGCCAACATGATGTGGAGTGAAATTTAAAAATGATATTCAAGATCCACAGTTCAGAATAACGGTTACAGTTCAATAGAAAGGTTCACGTAAATAGGAAGGTTCAGTTGAAATAATGAAGTTCAACTATTATGGAACATATAATATTTTCAGGAATTATAGAAGCAATAGTTCCATAATAAGTTTCGATTTAGGAGTATGAAAGAAAATAATATCCCTTACCGTAGCAGGTTTGATTAACAAACGGTGAAGGAAATTAATATCCCTTACCATAGTAAGTTTGAATAATGGAAGATGAAAAAGATGGTATCCCTTATGAGTATAAAGGAAAATGATATCACTTACGAATATGGAATAAAAGTGTCATGTGATAATTCGTGTAGACAAATTATTTCCACACGAGACAAATAAAAAGGGTTATTCACCAACAGGCGATAATCCGCACCGTAAGGTTATTCCCATCAATTTGAATACGAATAGTTATTCACCAAACAGGCGATAATCCGCACCGTAAGGTTATTCCCATCAATTTGAATACGAATAGTTATTCACCAAACAGGCGATAATCCGCGCCGTAAGGTTATTCCCATCAATTTGAATACGAAGAGTTATTCACCAAACAGGCGATAATCCGCACCGTAAGGTTATTCTCAAAGATTAATAAGGAATGAATACAAAAGGTTATTCACCAACAGGCGGTAAACCGCGCCGTAAGGTTATTCCCACAATTTAATACATGGAAATAAATGGCACAAGAAAGAAACGATATTATTTTCGAGAATCAAAGAATGATAATCCCTTCAAGTAAGAAAGAAAATAATATCCATTTATGATGATGAAAAGAGTGATACCCCTTACCTTAACACGTGACCGGATATTGATTTAAATGAGGTTGATCAACCTATATATATTTATAATAAAATTAGTAATTACCACATATAAATTTCAAAGTGTATGATAATTCGTATAATATGAACTATCAAAATTATATATATTTAACATAATTTTTGTAGTATAATATAACTACTTTAAAATAGTTTTTAAAATAATATTCCAAAATAAATCTTCCAAAGAAAGCTTTTAAAAATGAATCTTCTCAAAGAAGAGTCTTCTAAAGGAAGATTTGTGAATACCGTGAAAAATAGGAATTTATGAAATTACTACTCTTTAATAAAAGACTTACTTGAAAATTTTCTGCACTCCTTTTGGCTTTCAAACTCTCAAAATAACCTTACTATTCTCAGAGAAAACTCATAAAATTCTTATAGAAAAATTTTAT
Organism: Hedera helix; assembly: GCA_947179155.2. Taxonomy (NCBI): domain Eukaryota; kingdom Viridiplantae; phylum Streptophyta; class Magnoliopsida; order Apiales; family Araliaceae; genus Hedera; species Hedera helix. The sequence goes on along the minus strand of OX359268.1, from coordinate 35,455,471 downwards.
GTTTTAGGTGTGATTTTTCTATTCAGCTGAACAATCTATTTATAGGAGAAAATAAGTTACTATGCATGGTAGGTGAACAGAAAAAAAATTCAGCAGAGGCTGCTGCGCAGCCTCCACCAACTCTTCAGCAAATTCTCACATTTCTCACATTTCATGTGGGCCCCACAATGGGTCCCACATGTTTCTTACTATTCACGTCACTATTCACGTCACTATTTCAAATAGTAAAATTAATTATTTTATTTTTTATTTATTTATTTATTTATTCTTCCTGTGAGTCCAACATATAAAATAATGTTACCACAATAATGTAAGAAACACGTTACATATTTTTATTAATTTAATAATATAAATTATAGTGTATTTGCTACTGTGACAATTATTAGATTCAATAATTTTAAACTACAGTGCACCAACAATTATTGACTCGCTGATATGAAATACAGTGTAATGACAATTATTGAATCAATAATGCAAAATACTGTGTAGCAACAATAATTGAATTGATAATATAAAATATTATGCAGTGACAATTATTGATGAAATGATGCGTAACAATTACGGTATCAATTATCAGACCAATAATATGAGACACTGTGCAATACCGTGTGCTACTGTAGAGTACCGTGTGCTACAGAAAATACCATAAATTACCGTACGCTACTATTCTTTTATCACCGGTATTTTAACAGTTAACACCGTTGACTATTTTTATTTAAAAAGGTTACTTCTGTCGTTTTTTATATCCGACAAATATTCCGTTGTGGGGTCCACAAACAATTTGTTATTTCGGCGCCGTCGTACGGCCCGAATATTCCCCGACAAAACGAATATTCCCCGACAAAAAGAATATTGTCCGACAAAATAAAATTTGCACATAACATCCTTAACTTTCAATTTTGTCAATTTAACCATTTACTGTTTCAGGAAAAATATATATGAAGAAAAATTAAATTTTGTATTTCATAAATTCGGGGTCTTACACCTGCAACTCCGTGGAGTAGGCAAATTTGCCGAACCACATAAATATTGTCTTGTGCGTGTGAGTTTATTTCTTTGGCGTTTGTTTTTCTTCTATTTTTGTTTCTCACAGGTTTAGGAATTTTCGTGTTAATTCCTCCCTTCACAGACATCCTTCTTGGATCATTGACATCGCCTCCTGCAGCTGCAATTCTCTATGATGCATTGTCAGATTTGTATAAGAAACATTGAAGGTGATTGGTAAAGGTTTGTGTTGACAATATATCTACTTCCTCCATAAGTATCTGATCAGGGTTAAGTACACAAGGTTCTTTGGTCATGTTTTCCAGTTTATCATATTTTCGATCTCTTTGTTCAAGATCAAGCCATTGGTGACCGAATGGCTGTACAGCACAAAGAAACCCGAAAAGGGTCTAGGTGTTGAAAATATGCATTGTGGTGGAAATATAGGAAGTTTCCGGCTGTATATAAATTCATATTCAAACAATTTCAAATTCTTTGTTGGGGAAAAAGGTTATTTGTTCAAATGATGATCTCTTGATTGGTTGCCTGTTATTTTTGTGTTGTATGAATCTCTCTCTCAATTGACACACAAAGACGAACTTTTTCTTCATTTATTTTCCCTACGCCCAAAAGCTTATTTATTATACTAAAATTTATATGAACTGCCAATATGGGCATAAGTCAAGTTCTTTTTGAAATTTGTAACCTTTAGTTTAATTTTGTTAGTTTGGGGAAAGAGATCTCAGTCCAAGTAGTTGTTTAAGGATCTTGCAAGTTGCCTAATTTGATGCCTCTATAGTATAGCCCCTCCGCTTAAGGCCCCCTAGTTTGTGGACTTCCAACAGGACTATGCAGAAGAGATAACAAATTTTCTGAGGTCAATGAACTAAAAAGGTCTATAAGAATGTGTAGATGAAATGCCTTTCAGTTTTCATTTGCTTCTTCTAGTCCTATCCTTGACCAGCGTTCAACTTCCATTATGGGCTATTTCTCAACCAACTCATCTCATATCATCCATTCATTTTCGGATGTGAGGATTAAAAGTATACGCTCTTTTCATTTCAAATTAAAAATTATTGTTAACTTTTTAAAAATTAATTTAAACTATTTTCAGACTCAAAATATTTTAAATTGAGATGACAAATTAAAATTATAAACTAATAAATTTTAAAATAAGTAATATTTTTTTTTAATAATTTATGATACTTGTAGTGATTAAAGTTAAAAAAAAAATATGTCAATTTTAAAATGTTTTAAGTTGACATTCGATTTTTTTTATATGTTTTAGTACGAAAAAAAATATTACATGTTCACGTACGCCAGTATTGAAGTATGTGTGCTCGATTCATCTCTGGTATGGCCTACATAGATCTGCTGCTAGTGTGTCAAACAGGACCTCCTAAATTTATTCAAAATGGCCATCACGCAGCTTAGTGCCACTATATCCACCAAATCTTTTTTACACTTATGAGCAATTTAGTGTCCCCAATTTCTTAAGAAAAAGTACATTACATTCTAATAAACAGTCCCCGGACACGGAGAGTGACAACAGCTGTTCTCCGAGATCATGAAGAATGCAACTAAGGGAGTGTTTGATTAGAATTTAATATATTTTAATGGTTGAATGACAGAATTAGTCAGTCATTCAGTGCATTTGTTTAGGATTGAATCGGTCAGATTTTTGGACTGAATGACTAAGATTAATTTTTTTGGGTGAATGGTTAAATCCCGACCGAATGAAGTAAAAAAAAATTAAAAGAAATTAAAAGAAATATTAAATATTATATTAAGAAATATTTAATAAATTTACAACAATTTTGAATTTTTTCAGAGGGATAAAATGGTAAAAATATGTTATTCAGATGTTTCAGACATGTTACTTATCAAATAACTTTTTTCATTTAGTATTTAGAAATCTATTTTATTTAGCTCATTCAGATTACTTAAACATTCAGAACTATTTCGTTCAGTTTTTATCAAACACCTCCTTAGTCTAATTAGAATGAGTCATGCTGCATATTATGACAAATTTGTACCGATTTATATTGGATCAGATAGAAGTATAAAATATCTCACTTATTATATATCTCTCCAAACTGATTATCACTAATACATACCCACGTAATTGATAATAAAAAAATCGACGTAAACATTCACAATTTATATCATTTTCGAATTAGATTTGCCTTTACTGTCTTATTTGTATTCTAATCAAATTACAACTAATGCTCTCCATTCGTTCTAAATTATAAAATTATTTTTGACTTTTGAAAGTCAAAATAAGACATTTTTAAACTTATAATTAAAATAATTTATTAAAAATTATGAAATAATAAATCTTACAATAAGTATTATTTTTTTAGATAGTTTATAATATATATCATTCTATCAACTAAAATTAAAAAAAATTATGTTAATTTTGAGTTTGAAAATATCTTAAATTGACTTCAAAAATCAATCATGATCTTATATTTTGGAATGGTGGGAGTATGTAACCTTTTTTTGTTAATGCAAAGGTGTGTTGAATTTTTTTTTATTTTTTATTTTTAAAAAGTAAAATTTACAAATAAATGCATGGTGTGTAAAAGGGTTTGAAAATTTTGAAGACTATTGGTAATTCCTGGTATGTAATTCACTACTCGCCCACTTGCAATCTTTCATGGGGGTATGGATCTGAAAGCCCAAACAGTCCATAGAAATAAATTATTTTCATTGAATACAGACTTTCTATCAGCAATAACTTATAATCAATTAAACTTCAACAAAAACCACATTTTCAGCTATTATTTTGAGCAGAAACCAGCAGGGTTATGTTAAGAGTTAATGCACTTTGTTTACACTTCCATATACTGCAGCCAGTTGCAGCACCTCATATCATTTAAGTAGCCCTCGACTTAACTTCAATTAGTAGCACATTGACAGAGGCTTTGGTCAAGATAAGAAAGGTGAAAAAGAAACCACCCTACAACCAAGACTTTTAAAACATTCGGTGGCAAAGTTATAAGTAGTGGATTGGTCCACCCTCTTGTCAACTTGTCCGTCTTAAAATGCCATTTTTTGTCTCACCATTAACTCTAAATTCTATTAAGCAATGATAACGCATCTATGTTGGTGATAAATAGAAAGCCATAAAGATTGCAATGATATGCCACGCCTGAGATCTCATGCCCATATCATTCTCATGTCAAAGATATAAATGAAGTCAAGAAGTCCATTTTATATGAATTCAACAATGTCATTCCAGTCTTCAAGTCATTTCAGATTTCTTTTTCGACAGTAAATAAGATAGGGGCAGCCTGTCTATGCTCATTTTCAATCTTCAAGAAAATTTAAACTAATAGATTTGAGCGATTGTAAAGGGGTCCTAAAAATCGTAGTTTCATATATTGTTAAGAAAGCTTATGCAGAACATAGAGAAAAAGGAAAGGAGCAACTTCCCAGATTACTTGAGATCCATTTATATTCTATTTCTGCAACAGCATACCATGTTCTCAAAGTTGATATTGAGGAACCAGTGATCTTCACTCTGTCCCTTCTTACCTGCAATATAAAGCGAATCAAGTGATCAAGAAAAGAACACAATATTCAATTTCTAATTAGCCAAAACCCCACCTGGTCCGTGAGCTCCCAAGAGTGAGTTCAAGATCATCTGAAACAAACTCCTCATGTATCCTCTCTCCTTCCCATGGCTTCACTAGCCCCTTTGTGTTGTTTCCAAATGCAAATTCATCTGATATCACTTCAGCCATTGGAATATCAGCATTCTGATCAAAGCATGCTGGAATAGTTGGAGAGCAAGTCCCACTTTGTCCAGGTGTCCACATGCGAGAACCACCATCTGCTTGGGCCTCTTCCATGAATCCAAATGGCTTTGGCAAGACAAGGCTGAATGTTGGAGAAGTTGGGCCACTTTGTGGAATTCGAATGCCTGCAAACCATTCTGAATTAGGAAGGATCTTTCGGCCAGGGCTTGGTGGGGTGGAAGATGCATGGAAAGTGTAGTGAGGTGCATTCCATCTGGAGTTAGTTATAAGTCGAGGGGTTTGAGCAGTTGGTGAGCTCGTAGGAGGGGTGACAGGGGCACTGATGGAGCCGGTATGGATATAGAGATGCTGAAACTTGGAGGAAGAGGCTGATGAGGATGAAGAGGAGAGGTTTTTGAGCCATGGGATGAGGGAATTTCCATCTACATTGGCATTAGCAGCATAAGAGGATGAAGCTGGGCTAGGGAAGGAAGAGGACCCGGGACTGGGGTTGAAGGAAGCACAGGGGCTTGGCTGATAAGATGAGCATGGACTCGCTGATGCAGATCCACCTATAATGTCTATGTGCTCCACGGGCTTGCATCCCTGCAAAAATTTGAAAGACCATTGCAGGCATTTTAAAGCATTATGAAGGCATCCATGGAATTTCAATGGGACAGACAATTCGACTGCCAAATCCCCTAACAGCAAATGACGTAATTCTAGGAAGCTCTTATAAGTATTTGACTTGCTTCTGCAGAAATTATATCCCCATCACTTTTGCATATGCTACTAGCACAACCAAGTTTAGCTTCACTGTAAATTATTATTACTTGGCTTTATAAGGCACCTATACTTTTCCTAAAAGTCCTCTATAATCCATTTCCATTTGAATATCAAAAATATGTTCTGTTCCACACAAGATGATAAATTAAAGAGGTAAAAACCTACTCTAGTGCTGCAGTCTCTAATACATTTTTTAAACATTTAACTTGCCATCATACATCGTCACCGGAATTCCAAAATAAGGTTGTTCCGACCTTACTTTGGGTAATACTATTGTGCAGTTTTCTACAGTGGCCATCTTTACAATTTTAATGAACAGCGATGACATAATTTCTATACACTGCACCACAATGTATAGCAAAATACATGTTTCAACTATTAGAACGTTATTTGGTTTTGTTTGATTTGACAATAGCTTGACTCAGCTTGTCATTTTGAACTGCATACTTTTACTAGTCCTATTCCCAATTACTCCAGAATGATCGATAATCTCATAAATTATGACTGGCTCATCACTGTTTGAACTCTGAAGATGAACCCAAGCTTCCATAAGAGGTAATAATATCATTGATAGAAGATGCCTAGCAGATAATATTTCACAGTTGCATACCATGCTAGATAGTAAGTTGTAATGTAAGATCTCCCCACAAGCGCAAGTAATTTTCCCAAATTATTTATTCAAAAGAACCATAATAATTAAACTTACCCCTGTTAAATGAAAAAGTAAAGAAAACACAAAAGGTGAAATGGGGCACTTGATTAACTGTCGGTGGCTTACTAATATTCTCTCATCATAGCATGGTATAAGGTGAACTATTCTTATTATTGTCCTAGAACCAACTTGATTGGTCCCCCCACCAAACAACATGTTTCCAAGAACTCTAGCATTTGTTTTTTAAAATTATACCTTAACAAAGGTTGATTAATCACTTAATTTCAGTCCCCAGAAATAACTATATTCCTACATCAGTACTCAAAAATGCAATTTGGGAAATAGCTTAATATACCCCTTTAATGCATCCTTTTGGACCATAGAACACTTGCATTAGTTGCATAGTTAAATATACCCAAACTTTCACTGACCTGGTAGGCTGGTACATCAACTAATGCACCCACCTGGTAAAAGGACAATTATATAACCCAGATATCAGAATGGAAGTCCAATAAATCCAAGGGGGCTCACTGATTGGAGTGTACCAATAACAGATGACTTCAAATAATGGAACTGTCCCATAAAAGAAGACGTTCACGAGAACAGCAAGTATATTACGTAAATGGAATACTGAGCCTTTTATTTTATCAACTGTAAAAGGTTCTGTTGCCATAAAATCAGCTAAAGTTTCACCAAAAATGGTTCAACAAACCAATTAAAGGGAAAAAAAAGAAGCCCAAAGTGATAAAGCTTAAAGTACATCAACCCACCAAAAATACCACTTGTGAATTTCAGTTTTCAAGATACAAAATGGGGAATTTGACATGGAATAAAGATAACTTCAATAGGGGTATTATGGTCTTGATAATTCCTAGGGATTTCAGGTTCTTCAACTTGCAGCATCAGGGATTTTTGTATTCTTCCATGATGGTAAAAAAAGTGAGATAATTTTGTTGTTGTTTTTTTACAGTTCCGACTGAGATCTGCTCTAACGTGTACCGGTGATTTGGTGGAGGAAAAAAAAAGGATAAGAAAGCAGGCAGCATAATCTAGCCCTCTGACTCGGTAAACCCCAATCTTAACAAACACCTGGTAAAAAGAAGGCTTTTTCACTGTACTGTCGATAACAGGCGTCACTAGTCACTACCCAGTCGGACATTGGAGAACACTCCCGGGTCGGACCCGCTCAGGTTAGAAGAGGCGCGCCCAAACTGATAAAATGCGCCGTAAATGCAGCAATGTATAAAGCTCACCAACAAAAAATGCGCTATAATTGCAGCACACTAGAGAACTTAACAGCTAAAATGCGCCATCAGAGCTGGTGCACGTTAGCACAGACAATGCGATTACATAGCTCCGAATAATATTCATCCATGGCCAAGTCGCGCCAAATACTAAAATGCACCGGCACGATTAATTACACTCCGTCCCACTCAAAATGAAAATCTAATACTATAACATAAATTTATTTTTTCTCAAATCACAATTTTTAGTCTTCAAATTTTAACATTAATACAATAAATAAATAATCAGTGTACCTTCCGGTAGGTGGTGCCGTCGACCTCAACGGTCCAACCGGCCTCATTGCAGAGGGCTTTGAGAACCTCATTGTTGTCGCAATGCTTCGTGAGTTTGAAATTACCGTACATTCTCAATCCGGTGAATATCTTAGCAGCGATCGCTCTCCTGCGCCTCTCTCTCTTCTTGTTGTTTTCTCTTTCCTTCCGGCAGCCGGCTTCCTCCCGTCGGCATCTTTCTCTCTCCTCTCTCTAACAAATCAATTAAGAACAGAGAACAAATTGAACTTCCTTTTATTACAAGCTTGAACTGCTACTGGATGCATGTGACCGAAAACGACTGATGTGATAGTAATCATTTCAGTACTGATCATAGGATCAACGACTCAATTATGATTTTTGTTTTTATGATGATGGCGACTGTGATATTTCAAACTCTGTTATTATGCCATTAATTCAACTTTGGATTAAATTTAAAAGGGGCTTTTAATGGAGAAGATAGAGAATTTAGAGCTGCAAGATAGCATAAAATTTGAGAAATACTACTAAATTGTTGAAGGAAATTTAGAGCAGGAAAGGTAAAACTGAGAATACACTGCAGGAAAACAGCCCCGAGAGAGTTGAAAATCCGAATTCTTTATAGAGGACCGGCTGATAGAGAATTTAAAGCTGTAAGAATGCATAAATTTGAGAAATTCTACTAAATTATTGTGAAGTAAATTTAGAGCAATAAATGTTAAAACTGCGAATCCATTGCCGGAAAACAGCTCTGAGAGAGCCGAAAATTCCAGTTGTTGACAGAAAACTGGCTGAAAAAGTAGTGCGAGTTTTGAGAGACTGAGGATCTACCATACACAGAATATGCATACACGAAGTAGTGAGGTGTTCGTAACAATGACAGTTATAACATTTAATTTGAGACGGAAAAGATCTAGAGAAATCATTGGTGTTAGGGGGAGGCTAGTGGCCTAGTGGGTGGAGTAAATTCTTTGAGGATGTAATACATAGTAATAATTGTCCATCAATTCTTGTTAATTAACGAGTTTGCCACGTAAAGCTTCAACTTCAAAGAATTCAAAATGGAATGTTTTACTTGGTTTAATGACTGAAATAACCTCCCACATATTTTGCTTCTGCACAAATAACCTCTCATATTAAGTTCGTAGCCATTTCAGCGTAAACCTAGGCGTACTCGGACTATTTCTAGCTACTGATTATTTTTATTTTTGTGCAGTTGTATATATATAAAAGATAAACTCTCTCTAATGCTCTATACAAAAGAGTGTTTGTAATTTTTTAAAATAGTATTATTTTAAAAAACAACTCGTGCCGAAACATGAAGTGTCTCACCTCCCGTACTCTCATATTTTATTATAATCATCTTAAATTTTTTTTAATATTGCGTTTGAATTGAAAGAATGGAATAGAAGAAAAAATAAAATGAAATGATTTTAAGAAATTCTAAGTATATATTTAATTGTTGGTAAGAGTGAGTAGTGTAATATGATAGTAAAATTATTATACATATTCATTTTATTGGAATAAATTTTATTCCACTACTTCTCACAAATAATAAAAATCAAAGGAATATAATAAATTTTCATTTTACTATAATGATTTATCCTCTAAAATAATTATCTAATACACTATTTTTCATTTATTTTTTATTTCATTCCCTCAATTCAAACGTAGCATAAGTTTTAAACTACATGGAAACAAACCATAATTGTTTGGCCTATGTTTTTTTAGTGCTATAGATGTCACAATATAAAGAGAAAAAAAAATTATCTTGAAAACATTTTTGATAGGAAGCAATAGAGAGAGAATCATCGTTTAAAATCTCATTCTTTGAAGTTTTCAAATTGCTGTAATAGGGTGTTCTGTCAAAAATAAATAAATAAATTCTCATTTAAACCTACGAGTTAGCCTAAAATTAGTGTTAAGTCTTCAAGGAAAAAAAAATTTATGCAAATTATGCCACACAAAGTGCAATAACAAAATGTGTCGTTTAATTGGAAAGATGTGTTTTGACTTTAAGGTTATATTTGTTTACAAAAAACGTATTTGAAATTGAATTATTTGTATTAATTTAACACTATTTCGGATTATTTTATCCCATAACGGGGATTAATAGTCTTTTAATTAGTCATATAGACTATATTTTTTTTTTATCAATCATATGGCTATTTATGTGCAATTATATAATTTCATAAAAAATTTAAAATTAATAATTCTCTTCATTTAAAACTATTAAATAACTTTATGAGATTAATAGTCTAATATTAAGGGATTAATAATATTTTATTAAAAAATTAAATAATACAAAATAATATTAAATTAAGATAAATAGTTCAATTTCAAGTATATTATTTACGAATAAACATAGTCTAATTGAACATACTCAAAGAGAGGAAAACTAAATAATATAGGTAAATAGTTTATAATCCGTATTATAACGTATGTATTATAAATACAATACAATTTATGAAGGGATAAAATAGTAATTGAAATTTAAACTTCAATTTTCTTTTCTCTTCTTATATAAGTTCAGTATAAACATGAAAGAAAATTATAAGTTTTTTGTAATATTTTTTTCTATTATAATTTTATTTTTTTATTCTTTTTTTTTTTTCATCAAAAACTGAGAAACATAGTGCACGCAGTAATTGAAGATATCAACTGTACAGCAGTGAATCCAGTGATCATCTTTTCCACTAAATGAACCGAATCCCTTGGTTGGATAATGTGACACCAAGAGATAAAATAATTATTAATTCACTTAAAAGAAACAAGTGGGGGAAACTTCGTAGAAATACCAAATCTTTTAAGTAAATTCAATACTTTACTGATGTTATTAAAAGCCGTTGTCTAGATAATGAGGTTCACAGAGCAGCTCCCAACAACAACAAAAAAATAAAAAAACATTCGATATTTTCAAATTCAAAATTAAGATTATTAATTAATAATAATAAAATTAAAAATCTTACGATGAGGAATAGTAAAATTAATAATCATCATTGTATTAACTAAAATTAATAAAATGCTTGTCAATTATAAATTTAAAAATATTTTAAATTAATTTTAAAAAGTCAACTGAGGGAACACTATAAATAACTTTTGAAAAATAATATTTTCACATGTCTTTTTATATTTTCACATAATATTTTTTCACGTGAGAATAAAATGAGTAGAGAGAACTATGTAAATATATCAAAAAGGTAGAAATAGTTCTCCCATCAAATTTTTTCTAGCAATAACAGTCAATTCAGCATTTATGTCAACATCATGATTTTACTGAAAAATTCCAAAACAGCTTTCCCTACCAAAAGATAGTTTTTTCTTCAATGATAGAAGTTTTAACAATGTATTCAAACATACTGCACAAAACAGCAAAAAGATTAAAGATATCAACATGAAGAAATGTTTGAGAAACAACTAAACCCAAAAAATTCTATGAAAAAAGAATGTTCTTCCCTAAGTTATGTAAATCACTACCCCAAAGTTATTACTGTTTGGCCAGCCAATGTGTGCTTACTGATAGCAAACAGAACCAGATTAAATACAAATCTTGACGTGATTTTCCAATTTAGTGAAACATTACAGGCAGGAAAAAATAAAATATGAAGAGCGGAAAAAACTCCAATGAATTACAAGAGCCAGAATCCAATTCATAAAACACAATCATTTGAGCTCATATATTTAAGGAAAAAAATATGAAGGACGGAAAAAACTCCGATGAATTATAAGAGCCAGAATCAGATTCATAAAACACAATCATTTGAGCTCATATATTTAAGGAAAAAAATATGAAGGATGGAAAAAACTCCGATGAATTATAAGAGCCAGAATCAGATTCATAAAACACAATCATTTGAGCTCATATATTTAAGGAAAAAAATATGAAGGATGGAAAAAACTCCGATGAATTATAAGAGCCAGAATCAGATTCATAAAACACAATCATTTGAGCTCATATATTTTAGGAAATTATTGAGTTCACTAACCAGCCTATCAACGATAACACCTGTCCATTCATGTACGTAGGAACCTTTTGGAATACTTTTGGACGCATGTTTGACTGCCAAACTACACGTAATTTTTGGGTTCGACTTAGAATCCCAGAAAACATTATCAACACATAGTTAAAGACACAACATTTAATCATCATATATCAAACCAGCAACATGATTAGGCAGCAAAAGCAGTCTTGGCAAAGATCACATACAGGCTACTAAAGAACTCTTATGAAACAGTTTGGCTAAGCTTTACAACCTCCTCCAGCAATCGAGTAACAGAAGTCTTAATCTCATCAGGCACTACCAGCTGTGGAGGTTCCAACTCCAAAGCATACAGCGAAATGACATTCATTACTGCAGGTAAATGCAAATTCTTGGTATTGCTTTTCCATACATTCTGGTTCGCAAACTTGCAAGATTGTTTTAGAACACACTTACTGCAGACCTGAAAAGTAAGCACATAAACGTTGAGATCAATGAAAAAGGAAATTAAAATTTAAAATTAATTTGTATAGCAGAGTAGAAGAACAATTGAATGAAGGAAAATTTCAAAGGATGATTGACTGACCGTGTTTTCTGGAATCTTGAAGAAAGTACGCAACGTTTTTGCAGAAAAGACAGTCTTCTTTGAGAGGGAAGGACAACCAAAGAGGAAGACCTTTTTCAATTCACTGCCTGATAACCATCTGAGACACCATATTTTGAGTTCAAAAAATCAGGAAATTAAGATAAAATGAGGGGCACTGGGAAGAATACAAACGTATAAGCATATGGCAGCAGAGCCACCAACTAAACTGAACAAGCAAAATTCACTATGGACATGGCGAAACACACTTACACTAAGTGACTAACATATATACATTTGAGCTGAACTGGACTGTCCATATGGCTCAGGCTATTCTGAAAAAGTCAATATTTTGGAGGAAACTGCTGAAAGGCTTTCCCCCACATTGTTAAGTATTGTTTTATGGTATGTATGTGTTTTCACTTCACTGACTTGAAAGTCAAGTTATAACAATTTGACAAGTTTCTCTCACTTCTTCGATTTAACATAGTTACAAAGTTATTTCAACATTTGAGGTCATTGATTGTATTCATTGTTTATTGATATTGCTACTTTCCCTCTAGCATGACGTATATCCATCTCAATATTTATTTTGATAAGACTTATCAAAAAGAATAAAAAAAAATTTTTGATAAGTATCCACTTAATTACTCCCTTTGTTCCACAAAAAGAGCCCTCTTTTTACTAGTATTAGTATAAAATGACACAATGTCCTTAAATTTAATATCATGCCAACACTTAAAACACTATTAAACTACCACAACTTATTGGTGTAAACATGGAACAAAAATACCTTCATAACATTTGTCAGTTTTGCAAATGGAACTCTTTTTGTGGAACAAGGAGTATATTCTCATCTGTCATCTGTGAAATATTGAGTTTGATTATAAGCTCATAAAGTTGGAGCCATAAAGAATATCTTTTATAATCCCTATATTCTAAAAGAATAGGACCAATTACTTTGTAACACAGAATAAATAGGACCCTTTTTTCTTCTAACGGAGGAATTATTTTTTAAAGATGGATATCGTATTCGCATGCTTTTTTTTTTATTAGAAATTAATCTAGAACACACAGTCACAGACAACTAAGTACTGATGCTTAAACTTAAGGATAACCTGGGTGCATATGCAAAGCAGCAAAGTTTACAGCTTTGTAAAGATTTAAGGTTCAGCGGAAATTGGAAGAGATAGGCTTTGGACACGAAATAGAGTTAAGGAAAAAGACCAACACCATGAGATCAGAAGTGCTTTATGGCTTTCTGAACAATTGAAGGAAAAGAAGGGTGAAAAACATAAAACTGAGGAGGCTAGCAGGCAAAAGAGATCAATCATCTTAATAAGCTATCACCGCACACATGGAAAAGTACCCTAACAAATTAATACATCAGAGAATTAGATGGCCTGCCATTCGATACATTGTTAAATCTTAAAGTGTATTATACTCTCTCTTTATAGTGTCCTATAGTTAATTCTATTTTTATATTTTTCCCCTTGGCGCTCTGATCTGACGTGTATTATACTCTCTCTTTATAGTGTCCTATAGTAAGTTTTAGTATAAATTTAACGAAAAATTTACAACTTAAAAACTCCCAAAATCAATCACATATTTTCAAGATCATCCTCTACAAGGTAAAAAATAATGTACAGAGCAAAATGTATATATAACAAAGTAATGTCCTTACTTGGCTATTTCCTGATTATCCCTTCCAAACTTCTCCGCCGCATGCTTAAGAAATTCACGGCCATAATTATTCTCAAAACAAGCGGCATCAAACTTATCCGTTGACAAGAAATTTGCACCTTTGAAGTACCCGTGTTTGTACAAATATCCAGCGAACTCAACCATATTAGGCGGAAGCTCTTTGTACACAGTGGGCTCCTCCCTACTCGATCTCTTACCCAAATTTCTGCTAGGAACTACTGATTGACTTGAAAATAGTGCAGATAATCTCCTAGGCACAGATTCATCCTTTAAAACCCCATCACCCAGCTTCATATTTTTCTTCTTCAAATTCTCTCTCCCCTTCTCATTATTCTCTTTTATCCCTTTTTTCAGTTTATTCTCAGTCAAACCCCTTAATTTTTTCTCCATCTCTTTCAATTTCTTCTTCAATTCTTTGGCTTCCCCTTCGTTTTCGCTTTCGAATTCGCTCTCGCTTTGCTCGGGCTTTTCAGATAATCCGACTACATCTTTGAACAGAACAGCCAATGGTTTCTTGGGCTTGTAACTGTTTCGTTTAGCATTTTCTGAATTGATCGATTCAGTATCGAGTTTATGCTCAATTTGAGCCGAAAAAGAGACGGGTCTTAAAAATTTCGAAGAGTATAAAGGTGGTTCAGGGGAATTAAAAAATATGAAATGGGTTGTGAATGATGCGCCATCGATAGGGTTTTGGAGTTTGAAGAGTGCGCGAAAATGGCGAGAGCAAAGGTTTTTGAGAAAATCATGACGCATAGTGGAGGAGGGTTTAGGGGTAAGATCCGTATTTTTTATATACATTTACTTCTCTTCTAAATAATTAATTAAAATATAAAATAAAATAATCTATTAAAAATAACATTCTTTCGTTGGACTAAAATATCAAATAATATATTAAACGGAAGTCTAAATATTTAGGTGAGCATTATTTTTACACAAGTTTTTAAAGTATTGGGACTGGCCGTGACAATATATTTGAGTTATATGTTATGAAATAGTTAATTTTTTGTGTATTATGTGATTGTTTTTGTGTCTCTTTATTTATTTATTTTTAATTTAATTATCACACGGTAATTAATTAAATTAAAATTTGAAAAAGATCATGGTAATTTTTGAACAATAATAACCTATTCATCCATTTTCTAGATTATTATTAGACTTTCATAGTCAAGACTTGAAGTACCATTTCTAATTTTAAGATTGATAGACTATGTTGTGTTATTAATTATATATATAGATCATTTTTAATAGTTAAAAATTTCACAACTTAACTTACTAATTGCATATAATTTTGCTTGGTTTTATTGTTGCACAAGTTATTATTAAATCTTATGATATTACACCATCGTCATGTTCTGTTGGTTTTGAAAGTTAATTACAGGAATCAACCCAAATTGTTATGGAAGATGTATAAGAAAAAAGAGCCCTATTAAATTTATGCGCAACGTAAGTGTACACAAGACATTAATTTATATTTTTGAAATTCAATTTTTTTGAACTCATTCATGTATATATATATTTTTTATATTATTTATTCGATATGAAACTTTAATTTGTTTATGATATTTTATCAATTTTTTTCTCACGAGTGAGTTCATCACATCAAGAGCGTCTGTTCACTTGAACACCTCTCTTTATTGGCAATCTTTCATCAAGAATTCACCATCACTGCGTATCTTCTTTTCATTGATAACCCTTCATTTAGAATTTACCACCATTGCTTGTCTTTTGAAGATCTTATCCGAAATTTAATTTTTGAACCAATTATCGCGTATCTTTTAAAGAGGTTGATAAGTGAGTTCATTACGTCAAGAGTTCTCTCTCACTTGAACACTTCTCTTCATTGACAATCCTTCATCACCATCATGTGTCTTCTCTTCATTGGCAACCTTTCATCAAATTCACTACCATTGTGTGTTTTTTGAATAAGTTGTTCAAAATTTAATTTTTGAACCCACTATCGCATATTTTTTGAAGAGATTCATCGGTCTAAGATCAATTTTTTGTAACTCTGATACTAATTATTAGGAAAAAATCACGAAGTATACACGACATTTGCACGTACTAATATATATTTTTAGAACTCAATTTAGCTCAAAAATTTAAATCATTAAATCTTGAGCTCGTTGATATATATTAATTTTTTTATTTTTATTTTTTGATTCATGACTCTTACTCACTTGTCCTAACATACCTACGGGCTTTGGGTAACTCAAATGCCGCACGTTATTCACATGGATGGGTGTCCTTGTACAGTACCAGTGAGTGGATGTGGCTTTTTAAATCGTGTGGTGTTAGTACCAGTGGGTGGATGTGGCCTTTTTTAACCGTGTGGTGTTATAGACTCTTTGATTTCGAGTGGCTCAAAGTGAGCCTAGTTTTTATCAAAAACAAAAGGTGAGCCTCATTTGTTTATTTACCTTTTTGACGGGTATCTATCATTTTCCTAAAATATTTAACTTTTCAATTTCTGAAAATTTTGTTTGGATAGTATTCGTTTTCAGCTTTCAGAAAAATATTTTTGAAAGCAGTTTATTTAGATCCCATAAAAATATAATCAATTTCAATATCTAAAAGTATGACATTTACTTAAATTTTAATTTAAAATTTTGGTGAGTTGACTTGATTGATACATTAATTTATTTATTTATAGATTTTAAATTTCAGTCAGTTCACTCGATTAATACATTAGTTCATTCATTCATTTGTTCTCTATAAAGACATAATTATTAAAAAATAACAATACAACGAAAATAATAATAAAAAATATAAAAATAAAATACAAAATTTATGTATTCACTCAAAATGTTTGAGCTAATCCATAATTCACGCTACAGATAATTTAACTATTTCTTAAAAAAAATTATAATTATAAAATTCTCTCATTATATTATAAAATATAAGTAATCTTAATTCAACCGAAAATATAAAACTATCTCAAGAGATTATCGGGATTATCGGCCATTGGAACGAGTTCAATTACTTTTTGATTAACTTTAAGAATTAAAGTTTGATTAGAATTAAAGTAATATAACAATATGTGTGTGTGTATATATATATATATATATATATATATATTTTATTTTATTTTATATTAGCTGATAATAATAATTTAGGTGAGGTTGGTGCTTGGATATTAATCATCCCTACCAATTGAGTCACTTCTATCACAATCCTTTTTTCTTTTGTCTCAACTTTCCATGATAATTTTGAGGATAACTCTACACACATAAATATTTCATTCAAATTTTTATATAAATTTTATCTTAATTATTAAAAAAAATTAATACAAATTTTCATAATAAATCCTATTTTTTAATAATAAAATAAAATTTATATTTAGTTATTTATGTAAATAGACTTATTCTAATTTTGATAATGCTTAATCTTGAAAGAACGTGAAACATGCAGTGAACTAGAAAATTATTGTTTGGTTGCGTGAAAAAGAGGTGAGGCCAAAAAGAGGTAAAAAGAAGTAATCAAACACTACAGGAAATAGAAAGAAAAAGTATCCTATTATTCCCCTGATGCGTCAACTAGCTACATTCAAATTAGGATTTTGGTCAACCCACAACATTTGACTTTAACCACCTTGATTGTCTTGATTTTTTCAAAAAACCTGTAAAAAAAATCCACCAGAGTTAAAGGGCTTCAAGAGGATTATGAAATGAGAGGATTATTATTAGAGTAAATAACTCACCTTAATTATGTTGGAGCATCATCTATTTATAGCATGAGAGTCTTCTCCTTCAAGAGTTAAGAATTAAAATCCTACATAATTTTAGAGACCTTACAGATTGTCAATCATCAGTTCGTTAAACTTCTTGGGAATTCTATCATTTACTAGATTTAATATACTTCTAGAATATTCAGTAAGCGAAATTATTATATTACCCTTCATTAATAGGGTTTTAGAAATAACATGTGGAACTTGCCATTGGTAGGCTATTTTTACCCACATCATTTGTCCCCTATTCCTTTAAAAATATATTTTTAAGGGAATAAACAAATAATAAAAAAGATTTTTTAGTATGCCCATAGCGCTTTTTTAGAATGCCCGTGACGCTAATTATTGGCCTCCATGACCTTGATTCTGCGCTACATGGCCTTAATTCTGGGCCTTCATGGACTTGATTCGAGTCTCCATAGCCTTAATTCTAGCCTCTATGACCTTAATTCATGCCTCCATAGCGTCTTTTCTTGGCCTCTATGGCCTTAATTATGATCTCTATGATCTTAATTATGACCTTTATGGCCTTAATTTTGGGCTTACGTGGACTTAATTTTGGCCTTGATTGATTTTGGCCTCTATAGCCTCAATTCTAGCCTTCATGGCCTTAATCTTGGGCTCCATGACCTTGATCCTAGGTTTCATGACCGTGATTATGGGCCTTTATGGCCTTAATTCTGGGATCCATGACCTTAATTTTGGCTTCCGTGACTTTGATACTGGGCCTTCATAGCCTTGATTCTGGGCCTTCATGACTTTAATTATGTGTTTTATGGCCTTGATTTTAGGGCTCCATGGCCTTGATTTTAGGCCTTCACAACCTTAATTTTGGGCTCCATGGTCTTGATTTTGGGCCTGGCCTTAATTATGGCCTTTATGACCTTGATTTTGGGTTTTTATAGCAATAATTCTAGGCTTCATAGTCTTATAGGATAAAACTTGTCCCTTAGTGTTGACCACAAATACCTTCATGAACTATCCTGAGTGCGTAGTTAGCTTCTATTGGTGTGAGACACCTTAGGTATGGGAGTATAAAAGATCTCTTGATCTTTTTTCATTATTGTCATCCCTATTTCCATACTCATCATTATTTCTTTTTCTATCATCACTGCTTTTAGGTTGAACAATATCTTTGATGACCATATATTTTCATGCTTTCCTTTGAAACTTTGTCATAGCTTTGTGGGATTCTTAGCTAAAGACACCTTTAAATGTTCATTTATTATTCCATTAGTAAGGGTCACCACTATTACTAATTGATCCAACTCAGAAACCTTTAATGCCTCATTTCTAAATCAGTTTAAATAATTTCTCAGGGATTCACCATTTCTTTGAACCACGAACCGCATAAGTCTTTCCTCTAATAAATTAATTTACAAACAATTCACTCAATTGATTAAACGAATTAATTGAGACTGAAACAAGTTGTCTATACTAAATTTGGGTTGTACCTTTCAAGGTTTGTAGAAAAGTTGTACACTTTATTGCATCTGAGACATTATGTACAAACAAAATTGTATACAAAATGAGTATCTAATTTGTAGGATCACTTATTCCATCATACTTATCGATCTAGGACATCTTGAAGCCTTTGGGGAGAGGCTCATTCATAATATTCTCAGTGAATGGTGGAATTCCTACTTTGTATATCGTCTGTCCAATCCTTACTCTTTGAGCTCCATGGAGTGGCGAGATTCCTTGACGATCTTGGAGTCTTCTCTGTACTTTCCTTTCGATTCTTGCTTCCTTATGAGCATCAGATCTATCATCTGACATTGAGTTGATAGTCTTATTGCTTTGATGATGTTCAACCCCTAGGGTAGCCTAGGACCCTTTTTCAGACTCTGTAACTACTCTTGGAGATTATTTATACTCTCCCTCAGTTGGTTAACTACATTATCATCTACCCTTGGACGATCACGCTTATAGAGGCTATTCCTTTTGTCACGTTAATGACTATTTTGAATTTGTCTACGCAGATTTAGATCATAGACTTTGATTGATTTGTGGCTGAAAATCCACCTAATTTGGTTGTTAAGAGTGCTCCATGTAAGGCCCACTATGAGTATGGATAGGTTTTTCATGGGCATGAGAAGGGGAGGTTGATGATAAGATAGTTGTTGGACATGAACAATGTTTGCCTCTTCTTCTTTATTATTAGATGGTAGATGTAGAGGGTTGCAATTTTGTGTTGAAGTACAAGTATTTACCATGTGAATTCTCTAGATTATGAGAAGCATACAACTTTTTGCTCAAATTCCCATAGACGACACCTATCTGATACGTAAATTAGTTGCCTTCAAATTAGAATTTTGGTCAACCCCCGAAATTTGACTTTGACCATCGCTTGATCGTCTTGACTTTACCGAAAAACCTATAAAAAATTCACTAGAGGTGGGAGATCCTAGATGACTCTTTGATACTTAAGTCAGAATACTGATATGGAGTGAGGGAATTAATATTAGAGCAGATAACGTACCTTAATTGTGTTAAAATATTCCCTATTTATAGCATGAACATCCTTTCCTTCACGAGTTAGGAATTAAAATCTTACTTTATCAATTCTTAATTGGTTAAGCTTCTTAAGAATTCTATCATTTACGAGATTTAATATACTTATAGAATGCTCAGTAAGCAAAATTATTATATTACCATTCACTAATAGGGTTCTAAAAATAACATAAGGTAACTTGCTATTGGTGAGTTATTTTTATCCACATCATCCCCTATGAAAAGGATTTCAGGAAGAAAAATAGAGAGACAACATGAAAATGAACAAAAAGATCCTCTTCCGCAAATATTATTTCCAATAGTTAATATTTTATTCAACAGAGCACATATGAGATCTGTATGAGCTCAAAAACTTATAAACCAAATTCCAGTTGAAATCTTTATGAACTTTTTAATCTGAATTATCATAACAACTGACAAAGAATTTTCTTAAACAATCAAAGTACACCAAATTGAATATATTGATGTTTGATAGAGAAAACTTACCTTCTCCTTTGCTTTGTGATGATCCAGCACAACCCATCTTTGTTTCCCTCTCTATCTGCAGAATCAGGAGATTTCCTTTTTCACAATCAAGTGAATTGAATGCAGTAAATTAGCTGCCGGGACGGATCTAGTATATGGCTAGTGTAAACAATTGTCCTTTCGAAAAACATATTGCCAATATATATATATATATATATATAGTCCCCTTCTCCAACGAAACTTAAAAAGCGAACCAAAGACGAACCGTCGTCTTTGGTATCTATGGCGACGGTTCGACCCGTCGTCATAGCCATGCACTCTATGACGACGGGTCGAACCGTCGCCATAGATAACAAAGACGACGGTTCGTCTTTGGTTCGCTTTTGAAAATTTTCCTATATATATATATATATATAGTTTAGTGGCTTAAATAATAATTTTTCATGTGATTTGATAAGAAAATAGAGGAATGTTAAACTATATTTGTGAATTTTGGATATAAATGAGAAGAATAGAAAACTTAAATTAGAATGAAAAAAGAAATAAAAATTTATAAGTCTTCTTTTGTGTTATTTGCAAGTTTATATAGAAGAAAAAGCCCGCAACTCTTAACATAAATTATCACTTTATTCTTATATTAAATCTCCTTATATTTGTATATAATGATTGATTTAGAGACAACAAAATATTTATTAAAAACTTTTTTCTTTTTCTTCTAAGTCCGTTCATTTTTTCAATGGAAAACTTTGATTAAAAAAAATGTCACCAAAATTTGTGTCTATTTCTTTTCTATTTTCTCCCTTAAAAAATTCACAAACAAAAGAAATAGACATAAAATTTAAATTTGTTATTCTTTTTATGTTTTAAACTTAAAAATATTATGGAAAAAATACAATATACTATCAATTCTATTTACTTTTGAATTCTTAATTAATGTTACTGTCACACTGTGAATATAAAGTTATTTTTATAAGTTCTTATTTTAAAAATATATCTCAAATTTTAAAATAGATATAGTATACTATATTTGATTTTTTTAACTAAAATATTTTTTATAAGTAAAAATAATTATAATTTTTTTTTTATATTTTTCCAACACTAAATCCTGAATCCGTCCTTTGACCCGAATGATACTACCTAACTCATGGTAACTATGAGGTTGATGGATCGAGTTTTAGCATGCCAAGTTAGGATGTGTGAATGTGTATAAATTTCAATCTAAATTTGCAACAAACAAATTTTTTTTATTAGTATATCATATACTTTTTGCCAGTAATAAATTTTAAATAAAGAAGAACTTATATCTTTTGTCACTTAAAATGCAATCTTTCATATGTGTGTATATATAGAGAGAGAAGTGATTCATAGCAAGAACTGATAGTATATTGTACTTTACTATTATCATATATCTTTGGAGTCATCAAGAAGAGAATCTGAAATATATCTATTTTATAAATAGATCAATCAGTATCCTTTTATTAAATTACATCTATTTTATAGTAGAAAAGACAATAGTTAAATAGGACGAGTTAAAAGAGATAAAATTAGAATGTCTTTCCATGGCTGTTTGACTCAAATCCAAAATGGAAATGACGCTGTAAGATAACAAAAATCCAAATTGAATCCAGTGTTCAAATTTTATGAAACTAACTCGGACATTGTTATCTAACCTCCTCTGATAATAAACACGACCATAAATTCAATTATTTGACCATTCCCAACCAGCGTTAACATCACGCATAGTTCGTACAAAGGTAAAACAATACACCAAAAAAAGAACAACAAACTCACACGTCTCCACTATAGGAGTTATAATCATTGGAGGCGGCGCGTGTGGAGGTTGCGCTTCCAGAGGCGGTGCGTGTGAAGGTTGCGCTCCTAGAGGTTGCTTGTGTGGATGCGGGGCATGTGGATGCTAAGTCACGTGTATCTGGCCTTGCTATTGCTTTTGAAGATGGTTTTGGTAATGATGCACTTATTTAGTTGCTACTTACTTTTTATGTGCTATTTATTTACTTATTTTGATGCTTTTAAATGAATCAAATATGTAGGCTTGTTTAGTTATCGATTATATTTAATTAGATGTTAAATGATCTAAGCAGTGCTATTGTGTTATGGTATTTACCGTTTTTTCCTGCCTTAAACTCAACTATGAGAGGATTCTCAACTTTATTTGAAATATATCTATTGTATAAACAGATTGATCCTTTTATTTTTATTAAATTACATTTGTTTGTGGAAGCAATTGACGTTTATGAATATCATATATTTTTATGATATGTTACATAGGATTTTTTTTAACCTGCTACACATTTTTTTTCAAAAATTATTAAAAAATTGCAACACTTTATAATTAGTGAGAGATTATCCAATTTGACAATACTTTATAATTTTATTACTTTTCTTTTTATTGAAAATTGAACCAAAAATATCAATTTGAATGATTATAAAAACCTTACTCTCTATAGTAAAGAAATTAGCTAATGTAAAGCTTGTGTTTATGTGGATGGTATAGTTAAATTTTTTATCCCTTAGCAACTTGCAAAATAACAATAATAATTAAAAAGAAAAAGAAGAATATTAATTATCACTTATCAGAATAAATCATAAGTAGATATAAATGTCGGAATAAACAATAACCCTTCTTTAGCTTTATGATATACTTATTTAGTCACAGGTGAGACAAAAAGCAGATATATAACATAATTTTGGTGTTGAATTTTTTTATTGAACAAATTTGTGATTTATTCATAGTCGTAGCTAGCTATTAATGATAATCTAAACATCAAGAGATTAAAATCATAACATAAAAACATTTATTTTTAGTAATCTTCACAAAATATTATGATTTTAATCTCTTGATGCTTAGATTACCATTAATAGCTAGTTACGACTATGAATAAATCGAGATCCGGTACAGGAGAAAAAAGTTGTATTTAACCCTCCAAATATCGTGTGCGCAATTCGCACCACCAAGAGGAGCCCATCTTCTCTCTCTCCTACATGAGATACTGCTAATAAATCACATAATTCAGTTGTGGTCGTAGTCTTATCTACAATTAATTCACTTCCAAATCCCAATTTTTTTTAAAAATAGTCTTCAGCGATTCGTTTGTTAAAAATCTTAATCGAAACCCTAATTTCAGTTGTTCGGCTTCCACCCTAAGAAACCCCTCAAATTCAACACTTTTCAGCTCAATATATTCAATCTAATGTTCCGAAATACCTAGAAATCCTGAAGCTTTGAGCTTTGATTACACCAGAGAGTTTGGGAACCTCGTATTGATCGCTAAATTTCTTACAGTTCATTCTAGATACTTGAAAAGTAAGGTCAATATTATAGAAAATATGTCCGTCGAGAGATCATTTCAAGCTTGGGAAGAAGTTCGACTGCAAGGCCAGGATTTTGCAGATCGGCTAGCTCAAGGATTTAGGGGTTTGATTCAATCTCACATCACTCCTCCGTCGTTTTCATGGCCAAATCCTCAGCCGCCAAAGTTTTTCGACGTTGAATTTCCTAAGCAAAGTTTTGCTTATAAGGATTTTGGTATTGCTACTGATTACTTGCTACTGATTACTATTCTGGAATTAATGGGGTTTTGGGAATTTTTGACATTGGGAGTAGATTAGGGCAAGCTGCGGCAGACTTTGGGGCGTCTTTGAATGGTATGGTACAGCAGGTTTTTAGGATGTTGCCGCTACCGTTTAAGGACAGTGCAGGGGCTTCCTTGCGGGCAGATATGAATACTTAAATACCGGATTTGAGTATTACAACGCATGTTCAAGAGGATTTGGGTTTCGTGAGCAAATCGGTTTCAGGATATCGGATTTGCTGAAAATGATGCAAATTCAGACGAGACAGCGGAGGAGGAGATTTCAGTGTTTAATTTGAAGACTTCTGGAAATTTTGGGAGACCATCACAGGTATATTGCCTGATTCTATGCATTTTTGGCTAATTAAACTTAGTTATATTAGGTAGTGACAATTATAAAATTGTATACAACATTTAAGACGTTGATATGCAAACATAATATGGGGTGATATTTTTTCAACTGAAAAAACTGGATTAGCACTCAGCAATCATGTCTGAGATCTAAATGGTCTGGGTTTTATGTGACCTACTGGCATAGACAATGTTACTAGATCATGCTTTGATGCGGTAGGTGGAACGAAATGAGGAACGGAAAACATCACTTTTTGTGGAGGACGGTAGGAGTATGTTTCTTTGAATAGCTTAGTTACGAAATACGTTTATTCAGAACGTCAAGAACGAGAATAGATTTCTAAAAAGATATAGTTAGAACTAGTTGAGATGTGGTTAAAACTAGCTGAGATATAGTTGAAACTAGTTGACTTTTTTCTAATCATAGTATCTCAACAAGAGCATTTTCAATAAGATTGTGCCATGTCATCGCTTACCTAACATCCACAAGGTGCTCATTTGGCTACATTAGTTATTAGTTGGCATTTCCTATATTCTTCTTTTATATATTAGAGTTTCTAATTGATTGTTTTAGATTTACTAATGTGATTATTATAATTTGTAAATATTCTTGATATTTTAAAGGATGAAAGATGACAGCTTTTTCCTTTATATTTTTGTATGATTTAACATTTCTCTTTGCTTGAGAAGTCTTTGCAATGTTATAGTGTGAGTTTTTAAGTAGACTGCTACTGCTGATTGCGATTTATTTGTGGAAAGTCTATTTGTTTTATTTTGTTTAATGTCATCTATAAGGCCAATTTATTATAATGCAGGGAACCCTGAATGTTACATCGACATATGATAGTAGAAGACGTGATGTGGGGGGATTTGTGGAGGGTCGAAGCATCACATGGCACTTTGACTTCAGGAAATGAGAATTCCTCCTTCCTTCTTCAGCTTGGACCAGTACTATTTGTTCGTGATTCTACTCTTTTTTTGCCAGTTCATTTGTCAAAACAACATTTGCTTTGGTATGGATATGATAGGAAGGTATTATCACTTTCTCATTAATCTAATGTGAGCTACCTGCAAAAATGTCACAGTTAACTTTCATATGCATTCTAATTTCTATTGATCATAATTGCTAGATGGAATACAATATAGGCATAGATTCCATAGGTTTTCTTGCAACCAAGTATTGAAATGATTAAAGACACTTCATGGCACTTGTCACATTCCTTTGAAAGTAAGATAAAGAAAAGATGCTTCCTGGTCATAGTTGATGACCTCTAAACCAATATTTGATGATACTGCTGAACGTTAGGGTCCTTAAGTGCTTCCTTGAACTATCTTATACCGTTATACGACATGTTGTGATGCAGATTCTAAAAGGCTACAAAATGAACAAATTTAAAGAACCAGTAATTAGGAAGATTGATTCAAATTTCAAGGAAAATAATCAAAGAATTTGAAGATTCATAGTTATATTAGTGATGGTTTGAGCTATTCTAGTAATATTTTATAATTGAAGAAGACCGACCCATTTGGTTGTCCTTGATATATATAATTTATTTATGTATAGAGTGAGAGCCACTTATTAAAGCTATGCATTTTTTTGCACTTATTCGTGTTTATATATGATAATTTGAATTCTTTCAACTTGATGATTCTATTTATTTTCTAGAGGTTAATCCCAACAGTGATATGTACGTAATTTATTATTTTTTGATAACTGACAGAACGGAATGCATGCTCTTTGTCCAGCTGTGTGGTCAAAGCATAGGAGGTGGTTATTGATGTCGATGATTTGTCTCAATCCATTAGCATGTGTAAGCTCGATATCGTATTCTAACAATTTCTTTTCATCTATCAAACTTTGCTGTTTTAATAGTTTTTCTTTTAAAATTTATCACACCATTTTGTACTTGCATTACCTTGTAAACGTGAGTTTTCAGAGGTGACTTGCCATATGTAAACCTATATGTATTATTATTATCGGAGTTTTTGCTAACCACTTACTAGTTGGTTATAGCATTATGTAGTAGTGCCTCGTTGCAATTATATTATTCTTCTTAAATTTTGTTTGTGACAGAATTTGTGTTTAATAGTCATGGTGAAAAGCCCATGTCAGGGGGAAGGAGATAGTCGGTAGAGGGGGCAAAGTGTAATTTTTTGATGTAACATTTTAGTTTTCAACATGAGGGGTTGTTTGTGTCCATCATTGTAAAACTAAAAAAGGAATAGTCATACATTAGATCATTGTTGTTTTCTCTCTTAAATGCCCTAGTTGGTGGCGTTTTCTCTTTGTTGTATAAGGGGTTGGAATTTGTTTTAAAGTTGTAATGATGTGTTTTAATGATTGGTGTTGAATGTGTAGGTAGATTTGATTGCCATTGGTTTTTAGGAGAAATTGTCATTTCGGTTGAAGCAACCATCGGTTAAAGTTGCAATTGAGGTTTGTTTGTTATTTTGCTTGAAAAATTATGCTAATTTTTTTTATTAGTTGAACAATTTCAGTTATGGTCGTTGTCAAACATGAGAATCAGTAGATACTTTATCTAAAAATATATTGTAGTAACTACTAAAACAAAATACTGAAATCCCTCCTTCTTTTTTTTTCAGTAGGAAGGTGTTTGCTAGTGAATATTGGACGGTTGAAATTGTATTTCTTCCGAGATTCGTTCAAATTGAATTATAGCAAGTAAGTTTTTCACCTCTCGAATTTTAAATCAGGTTTTTTTTTTTTTTTTTTTTTATAGTTTAGATTATGAATATTTATTTTTTATGTGTTTTAGAACTTTATTTATGTTGTAATTTGCATAAATTAGTTGTTTATTTGAAGTTGTTAATTGATTTAGGGATTCATGATATGTTTGCCAAAATTCAAACATTCCAAACAAATTGGCGATAAATGGTTGAGTGATTGTTTAGTTGTTTACATTGAAAATGATGTATTTGAAACTATTGATAATGAAGTTATCATAAAACATTTTTAAGTTATGGGGTCTAGGAGGATAGGATTGTAATTTGTAAACATTATTATGATTTAGTTACTAGTAAAATTAATTCAAATTTTATATATTTAATTAATTAATTTTAAAAAATAAATAAATTAAAATCCACCTCTGCTTGAACAAAATCTTGAATCCGCACCCTTGATTATAACATGTATATATAAATTCACTTTCTATTGTATTTTTAATTTGATTAATGAAGTATATATATATATATATATATATATATATATATATATATAGCTATTGCAAGTTGGAGCTTTTAATATTGGGACTGTTTTTGTTTTCTATATCATTCGATTATTTAGGGCTGAACATTCGGGTAAAATCGAAAATCGAAAATCGAAATACTATAACCGAAAATCGAACTTTGTACAAATTTAATATCCGAATAGTTACCCGAAATTTGGCATAACCGAATAACCAAATAATCAATTCGGTTAATACCCAAAATTTGCAGCACAACAACACTTCTACAACCAATACTTCTCACTAACACAAATTATTGAAATTCAAAAGGCAGTAAAAACTACTTATAATTCCTCATGCCCAAATAAATTTCGACATAAATATGCACACAAAAGATCTCACAGGGCAAAGACACATAATAAAAACTAATAAAAATTGAGAAAATGCATACTTGATAGTCATGGGCTGTGAGGACTGAGAATTGAGAAGAACCCATTTCAGAAGAACAATTAATTGCCACCTTGAAACTATAAATGGAGCTGCTGCAGAGGTAGAGAATTAAAAAGACACGGTCTCGTGGAGAGGCCAAAGGCCGGAGGTGGAGGCGGGGGCCTGAGAGAGAGGCGGAGGCTAGAGGTGGAGGCGGGGAGTCACAAACGTGATTTGGGGTTAGGGGCTTAGGGTGAGAGGTTAGCTGAAAGTGAGGGAGATTTGGGGTAAGGGCTTGGGGTGATTTGGGTGGAGGCCCTGTGGGCTGTGGCTTATCTTAGGGGTGAGCTGAGAGACGTAGATGTGAGAGGTGAAAGAGTGAGGGTGAAAGTGATGCAAAGATAAGAGAGGGTGAAAGTGAAACGTGTGGCAGCTATAGAGTTTTTTGTTTTTTTTATTTATTTATCTTATTCGGTTATTTGGTTAACCGAATAACAAAAAATCAAAAACTAAACCCGACCCCGAAAATCGAATAATAAATCGGATATAACTGAAATGTAAAAAATAACCGAAAAATTGAAATATTTCGGTTTAAAAAATTCGGTTCGGTTCGGTTATTCGATTTTACCCGTTTTTTGCTCACTCTTAGGATTATTGTCGATTGTCAGACCAACTATTGTCCAGGCGCACCTTATGATTATAATTCCTCTAGTGGAGACGTGCAAGTTTGTTGTTTTTTTTGAACTGTATTGTCTTACCTTTATACGGAATATCAGTGATGTTAACGCCAGTTGGGAATGGTCAAATAATTGAATTTATGCTGGTATTTACTATCAGAGGTGGTTGGATAACAATGTCCGGGTTAATTTCATAAAATTTGAACACTAGATTCAATTTGGATTTTTGTTATTCTACGTTGTCTTTTTCATCTTGGATTTGAGCAAACAATCATGGACAAACCTTTCAATTTCATCTCTTTTAACCCATCTTATTTAACTATTGTCTTTTTCACTACCTTGATTATAGTTTAACTATTTACTAGTCATAAAGTTTAGATTGAGATTTGGTCGTAGGGTTATTCTGAGATTTGTCAATACAATGCCAAATGAGGGTGAAATTTACATAATGGAAATTGATGAAGAAGCTACGCAAGCAACTGCTGCTTATGTGGAGGTTGTGCGTGTGAAAAATACGTGTGTGGAGGCAGCGCGTCTGAAGAAGGTAGGTGTGGAGATGGCGTGCCTCCACACAAGTATAGATTTCACATTAGCTAATTTCTTTATTATAGAGAAAGGGTTTCTATAATCATTCAAATTAATATCTTTGATTCATTTTTCAATAAAAAGAAAAGTAGTAAAATTATAAAGTATTGTCACATTGGATAATCTCTCATTAATTATAAAGTATTGCAATTTTTTAAATAATTTTTGAAAGGAAATGTGTTGCAATATTATAAAAAAAAAATTACTTATGTAACACATTATAAAAATATATGATATTCATAAATGTCAATTGTTTCTGCAAACAGATGTAATTTAATAAAAGTATAATGATCGATTTGTTTATAAAATAGATATATTTCAAATAAAATTGAGAATCTTCTCATAGTTGAGTTTTAAGGCAGGAGAAAACGGTAAAGATCGTAAAATAATAGCAATGCTTAAATCATTTAATATCTAATTAAATCTAATATGTAACTAATCAAGCCCATATATTTGATTCATTTAAAAACATCAAAATAAGTAAATAAACAGTTTATAAAAAGTAAGCAGCAACTAAACAAGTGCATCATCACTAAAATCATCTTCAAAAGCAATAGTAGCACCAGATACACGTGATTCAGCATCAACACGCGCTGCCTCCAGACACGTTGCCTCCAATGATTATAACTCCTCTAGTGGAAATGTGTAGGTTTGTTATTCTTTTTTTGCTGTATTGTTTTACCAACTGCATGTTTAGAGGTTGCACGCCTGGAGATGACGCGTGTGGATGCTGAGTCACGCGTATCTGGTGTTGCTCTTGCTTCTGAAGATAGTTCTGGTGGTGATGCACTTGTTTAGTTGTTGCTTCCTTAATATACGCTATTTATATACTTATTTTGATATTTTAAAATGAATCAAATATGTGAGTTTGTTTAGTTACCGGTTAGATTTAATTAGATGTTAAATGATCTAAGTAGTGTTATTGTGTTGGGGGATTCACAATTTCATTTGAAATATATATTTATTTTATAAACACATCGATTATTAAAATTTTAATAAATTACATATGTTTGCGAAAGCAATTGACGTTTATAAATATCATATATTTTTATGATGTGTTACATAGGTAATTTTTTTTTTAATATTGTAACACATTTCTTTTCAAAAATTATTAAAAAAATTACAACACTCAATAATTAATGAGATTATCCAATATGACAACACTTTATAATTTTATTTCTTTTCTTTTTACTGAAAATTGAACTAAAAATATCAATTTGAATGATTATAGAAACCCGACTCTCTATAGTAAAGAAATTAGTCAATGTGAAATCTGTGTTTGTATGGAGGCGCGCTACCTCCAGACGCGCCAGCTCAACACGTATTTTTCACACGCACATGCGCCAGTATTTATATTTAATCCTCATTTGCCATTGCATTGACAATTTTCAGAATAACACTACGGTCATTCTCAATCAGGCAGTAAACATTATGACTAGTAAATAGTTGAACTATGATCAAGGTAGTGGAAAAGATAATAGTTAGATAGGATGTGTTAAAAGAGATAAAATGAAAAGGTTTGTCCATGACTATTTGCTCAAATCCAAGATGAAAACGACAACGTAGAATAGCAAAAGTCCAAATTGAATATAGTGTTCAAATTTTATGAAACTAACTCGAATATTGTTATCCAACCTCCTCTGATAGTAAACACCACCAGTGTTCTAAAAGGCGCCCTAGGCGGGCGCCTAGGCGGCGCCTAGGCGCTAGGCCCCCCTTCGGCGCCTCGCCTAAGGCCTCGGCGGCCAAATAGGCGCTCCAGTGGATTAGGCGGTCTAGGCGGGTGTTAGGCGGCTGGGCGGGCTGGGCGGCATCGTGGGTTTTTTTTTTATTTTAACAACTCTGTTGCAAAACGACGTCGTTTTGCAACTGAGTTGTTAAAATAAAAAAAAAACCACGCAGCAGCAGCCCTAATTCTCTCTCCCAGCCTTCCGAGTCTTTCGACTTTTCCGGCGTCGGCTCTCTTCCTCTCTTCCTCTCTCTCTCTTCCAACCTCCGGCGGTCGGGCCCTCCACTCTCTTCCTCTCTTCCACCCTCCACTGCGACCCACAGGACCTCTACTTCTTCCAGCCTCCGGCGGTCGGGCCCTCCGACTCTCTTCCTCTCTTCCACCCTCCACTGCGACCCACAGGACCTCCACTCCGACTCTCTTCCTTTCTTCCTTTCTTCCAGCTTCAGCCCTCCTCTTCCTCTGCTTTCTGCTCGGCTGCTCCACTGCGGCACTGCCATAACGATTTGAAGGTGAGACTCTTGAATTTGCCTGGGCTGAGATTTGAGAATGAGTGACAGAGACAGAGGAATATTGGTGGTTGTGTGATTGTGTCTAGGAGGTTCAATTATCTTGTGTGATCAGTTGTGTAGCTATAAAATGGGGTTTTCCCCTGTACAAACCCCCTGTCATCCGAATGTGATTCAAAATTTGTTTTTGTATACCTAAGCCAATCTAATTTGTTTTTTATAGAACCTTTATTATGTATGTTGCAGGAGGGGAACCTTCTCCTGATAGGCATTTGGTGATTGGTCTTGATTGTGGGGTTGGAATTATACTCTGCTTTAAGGAGTGATACTGCTTGTCTGCTTGTGCAAAAGCATTTTGTATTTCATGATCTTGTCACAAAAAATTTATACATTCTTGTGTTGTTCACAAAAAATATTCTTGTGTGCTCAATGTATTCAGCTTTTATACATTTATACATGAATGAGACTTGACTGACATAGACTTGGCTGATAATTGAATTAATACTTTTATACAGAATGAGACTTGGCTGATAATTGAATTAATACTTTTATACAGAAATACAGAATGATACTTGACTGACATAGACTTGGCTGATAATTGGCTGATAACTGCTGCTGCTGTACTGCTATAGTTAGAACATTGCCCCTGTTTTGTTGTTTCATTTATGTTCTGTACTTGTGCATGCTGCTGTGTCCTGTTTTGCCTTTAATTTCTGTTCTATTTCTTTTCTACATGCTGCTGCTGGTTGTTTTTTTGCCCCTCTGTTTGCTCATGCCTTCTATAGTGAAATTTGTAGGTTTGTTTCAAACTTTCAATGGCACAAAATCGTTCTTCGGAAGCATCTAATTCCACGAATGTACCTGCAATTGAATCACAATTGAAACGTGCATCAAAGGACATTGGATGGGAGTATGGGATATTGATTAATCCTAAAAATATGGATAAGGTGAAATGCAAGTTGTGTGGACATTGTGTTAGCGGAGGGATTTATAGAATTAAACAACACATTGCGCAAATTACAGGAAATACTAGACCGTGCTTAAAGGCTACTGATGAAGATAAAGCAAAGTGTAAAGCCGCAATAGAAGAAGCAAAAAGAAAGAAGCAAGAGAAAAAGAAAGATAATGAAGAAATTAGAAAAGAAGTTAATATAATTGATGACGAGGGAGTAGAAGAAATTGAAGTGACAGGGTCAAGAAAAAGACCACACTTTATTGGGGCTATGGATCAATTTGCATCGACCATAAATCCCGATTCTTCAATGAGTACAAGTAAGAAGCTACGACAACAAAATATCAATGATGCACTTTGGAAGGAAAGAACGCATAGTGTGCATCAATACTTGGCTCGATGGGTGTATGAAGCCGGTATTCCTTTTAATGCTATCGATTGTGATAGCTTCAAGAGATTTTGTGAAGCGGTTGGCCAATATGGCGCGGGTTACCAACCTCCAAGCCAATACCAACTAAGGGAGCCATTATTGAAAGAGGAAGTAGAGCGGACTAAGAAGTCACTCAAGAAGCAAGAAGAAGAATGGTCTTTCAGTGGTTGTTCTATCATGACCGATGCTTGGACCGATAGAAAAAGAAGAAGTATCATGAATTTGTGTGTGAATTGCAAAGAGGGCACAACTTTTCTTTCTTCTAAAGAAGATTCTGAGGAAGCACACACCGGAGAATATATTTTCAAATATGTTGATGATTGCATTGAACAAGTTGGGACACAAAATGTAGTGCAAGTTGTTACCGATAATGCTTCCAACAACATGGTCGCGGCGGACTTGCTAATGATAAAGAGGCCACATATGTTTTGGACTTCTTGTGCCACTCACACTTTGAACCTCATGCTTGAAGGAATTGGTAAGCTACCAAAGTTTAAGGGAGTGATTGAGA
The DNA here is from genome assembly GCA_947179155.2 of Hedera helix. Taxonomy (NCBI): domain Eukaryota; kingdom Viridiplantae; phylum Streptophyta; class Magnoliopsida; order Apiales; family Araliaceae; genus Hedera; species Hedera helix. The sequence goes on along the minus strand of OX359268.1, from coordinate 35,421,850 downwards.
AAGCAAAGGCATTTACTATATTTATTTATGCACATCATAAGACATTGGCATTGATGAGGAAGCATACAAAAAAGAGAGACATAGTCAGGCCGGGCGCTACTAGATTTGCAACTTCTTTCTTGACTTTGCAAAGTTTGATGGAAAAGAAAGAGAAGTTGAGGTATATGTTTAGTAGTACTGAATGGGATCAATGCAAATGGTCGAAAAGTACTAAGGGAAAAACGGCTTATGCTACCGTCTTGAGTTTGAGTTTTTGGAATGGAGTAACACTATGCTTGAAAGTGTTTGCTCCATTGGTAAAGGTGCTTCGCCTTGTTGATGGAGACCGAAAGCCATCAATGGGTTTTTTATATGGAGAACTCAAAAAAGCAAAGGAAGAGATCAAAGAGGCATTCGCAAATAATGAGACTAACTATCGTCCCATTCTTGAGATTATCGATGCTAAAGCCAAAGACCGGCTTGATAGTCCATTGCATTTGGCGGCCTACTTATTGAACCCTTATTACTTCTTTAAAGATCCTACCATACAAAGTGATCCACTTGTCATGGATGCGATATTTACTTGTGTTGAGAAGTTCTTTCCCGATGACTTTGATATGCAAAATCTCGTCATAAATACGGAGTTGTTGAAGTATAAGAGAAAAGATGGTGGGTTTGGAAGACCTTTAGCGGCGGCGGGATGTGCAACAAATGATGATAATTATGATCCGGGTATAAATATTTATTGTTTAATCTTTTTCTTTACTATTTAATACTTGTTAAAATATTTGTTACTAATTTTGATTTTTAATTCTTTAATGACTAGTTGGATGGTGGTCCAATTATGGCAATATTACACCCAACTTGCAAAGGATGACAACAAGGATTCTTTCGTTGACTACTAGTTCATCCGGGTGTGAAAGAAATTGGAGTACTTTTGAGGGGGTAAGTATTAATGATTAACTACCAAATATATAGTAATTAACTAATTACTAATTAGTAATTGGTGGTTATTTTTTTTTGTAGATTCATACAAAGAAAAGGAATAGATTAGACGCAACAAGGTTGAACAATCTAGTCTATGTCCAATTTAATGCAAGGCTTAACAACAAGAAGCAACGGGAGAAAGAAAGGAAAATAGATGTGCTATTAGCAAGTGATGCTTCAAAAGCGCAAGGATGGATTGTTGAAGGTGGTGATGATGAAGTCGAGGGCTGTCCAGGCCTTACTTGGCAAGCGGTTGGTGAAGCATCCGGGGCCGACAGCGTTCTAGAGCCTAGGAGAAGTAGCCGAAATGTTGAAGTAAGAGAACTACATGAAGAAGATTTTTTGTCTAATGATGATACGGAGGAAGAGGGAGATGAGGAGGTCGAGTGTGAGTCCGATGGGGACATTATCTTAGAGGGATATGGAGAAGAAGAATTAGAGATATAGAGATGGAGACTATTAGCTATTTAGTTTGTATTTTTGATTATTTGTTTGTATTTGAACTTTGAACAATGAAATGTTTGTGTTTGAACTTTGAACAATTGCATTTATTATCTTTATTATAGATTGTTTTGTTTTATATTATTGCTTTGTTTGGATAAATGTAATATAAAATATTAAAATTAGCTTAAAATAAAAATCCCGCCTAGGCCCCGCCTAGGCCCCGCCTAGGCCCCCTAGGCGCTAGGCCCCCCTCGGCCGCCCGCCTCCCGCCTAGCGCCTTTTAGAACATTGAACACCACCATAAATCCGATTATTTAACCATTCCTAACCGGCATTAACATTACTCATATTTCGTACAAAAATAAGACAATACAGTATAAAAAAAATAACAAACTCAAACGTCTCCAATAGAGGAATTATAATCATAAGGTACGTTTGGACAATATTTGGTCTGACAATCGACAATAATCCAATGATATAGGAAACAAAAACAGTCCCAATATCAAAAGCTCCAACTTGCAATAGCTATATATATATAAAGGGGAATGATCCATAGCAAATGTTTGCTATGTACATTGTTTCAGCAAATATTTTTATCACCGTTTGATTAAATATCCAAAGGTAGAGAATAAAAGTATCTCGCTTAGTTAGCGGGATGGAATTTTTTTTTTTTCCTTCTCCATTCCGCCAACTTAGTTGGCGGGATGTAAAAAAAGAAAAAATTCATCCCTCCAATTATGTTAACGAGTAGGTAAAATATTTTTTTTATACCATCCCGTCAACTAAGTTAGCGGATTGAAGAAAAAAAAAAGTTAACATTTGTACATAGCAAGTAATCCAAAGCAAAAGAAATAAAAATTCAATAGTATATCCCACTAAGTAAGTTGGCGGGATGGAGGATTTTTTTTTTTAACATTTTCCTATAGTACCAAAGCAAAAAAAATAAAAATTGAATAATAACTAAGTTGGCGGGATGGAGGATTTTTTTTTAACATTTTCTTATAGAGCCAATGCAAAAATAAAAAATAAAAAAAAATAGTACATCCCGTTAACTGAGTTGGTGGGATGGAGGAATATTTTTTTTTAACATTTTCCTATAGCACCAAAGCATTAAAAAAAAATAAAAAAATTGAATAGTACATCCCGCTAACTAAGTTAGTGAGATGGAGGATTTTTTTTTTTAACATTTTTCCATAGCACCAAATCAAAAATAAAATAAAATAATTGAATAGTATATCCCGCCAACTTTTTTAGCGGGATGGAGTATTCAAATTTTATTTATTTATTTTTTTTTTGCTTTGGTGTTAAAGGAAAATGTTAAAAAAAAATTCCTCCATCCCCCCAACTTAGTTTGCGGGATGTACTATTCAAATTTTTTTTTGCTTTGAATTACTTGTTATACACAAATGCTAACTTTTTTTTTTCCTTCCGTTAACTTAGTTGACGGGATGGTATTAAAAAAATATTTTACTTACCCGTTAACATAGTTGAAGAGATGAAAAGAAAATAAAAAAATTACATCATGGAGAAGAATTTTTTTTTTTCTTTACATCCCGCTAAGTTAGTTAGCAGGATGCTTTTATTCTCTACCTTTGAATATTTAATCCAACGGTGATAAAATAATTTGCTGAAACAGTGTACATAGCAAACATTTGTTATGGATCATTCCCCATATATAAAATACCTCATCAATCAAATAAAAAATAGAAAGTGAATTTATATATACATATTATAATCAAGGTCGCGAATTCAATATTTTGTTCCAGTAGAGGGAATTTTAATTAAATAGATAAAACTTAAATCAATTTTAATAGTAATTAAATCATAATAATGTTTACAAATTACAATGTTATCATCCTAGAACCCATAACTTGAAAATGTTTTATAATAACTTCATTATCAATAGTTTCAAATACATAAGCAACTACACAATTTATCGCCCATTTGTTTGGAATGTTTAAATTAGGCAAACATATCATGAATCCCTAAATCAATTAACAACTTCAAACAAACAACTAATTTATGCAAATTATAACATAAATAAAATTCTAAAACACATAAAAAATAAATATTCATAATCCAAACTCAAAATAAAAACATGACTTAAGACTCAAGAGATGACAAACTTGCTATAATTCAATTTGAACGATTCTCCGAAGAAATACAATTTCAACCGTCAAATATTAACAATCAAACACCTCCTTGCTGAAAAAAGGAGGATTTCATTGTTTTGTTTTAGTAGGTACTTTAATATATTTTCAGATAAAGTATCTATTGATTCTCATGTTTAGACCTGGCAAACGGGCAGGGCCTTTGGCGGGCCGAGCAAAAAATGGCCCGGCTTTTTGCGGGCTATGAAATGCTTGGCCCGTGGCTCATACGGGCCGAATCGGCATGGCCAACTGACCATTTTATTTTTATTTTTATTATGACTTATAATTTAAAATTAAATTAATATTTAGCTGTATATTAATCTTTTTCTATATTGCCAAATTTGAGCATTCAGAATCGGGATTATATCTTTTCATATCATATGCATGCACGAGTATAATGTTTACATGCATGAACATTAATTCATACGTTTGGAGATTAATTATTTTACTAGTGTAGTATCTTTGTTTGTTACTTATAAGTTATAATGTAAAAGTTGAAAATTTGATTTTATACTAAGATGAAAAACTTGCTCAATATTTGAATATAATGAATTTTTGAATTGGAATTTTGTGAAGATTTTATAATAATAAAACAAAGTATTAATCTTTGTCAATTATTGATTATTCAATTTGTGTTAGTACGTAAGTTTATAAAAATTGACTAGTTTGTAAAGTAGTGGTGAACCAATACCAAAATTCAACATAGTTTTCTGAGTTGAACGTATTTTTTTGCCATCTGCACAAATTCTAATCAAGTAATCACGGACCTAAGTTAAATAATTACTATATATATATTGATAAATCATGGCAGTTATATACTCATATGTGCATCAGTGCATGTAAACATATATATACTAGTAAATTAATGTTAATTACAAGAGAAAATATATAAATAAAAATTTAAACTTCTAAATTAAGTGACATGAAATCTTATTCATGTGTGCTATGATTTCTTTTTCCAACTCACGAAAAAGCACAGAAGAAGCATACATAACTGATTAACTTTTTATATTTGAAATAAATATTAATACTAATTATTTATAATTATAACACATTATTTTTTATATTCTTCATAATTCTCTATTTGATTAATTTTTTAAGTTATTTTTTTTTGGTCAACAATGTCAAGCAATATAAAATAAATAAAAAATAAAAAAATTAGCCCGTGGGCCGGGCCAAAAATGGCTCAATTTTTTTTTGGGCTGTCTTTTTGAGATCCAAAGCCTGATTTTTTTGGGTCAGCCCGGGCTTCGGGCCTTTTTCTCAGGTCTACTCATGTTTGACGACGACCATAACTGAAATTGTTCAAATAATAAAAAAAATTAGCATAATTTGTCAAGCCAAATAACAAACAAACCTCAACTGCAGCTTTAACCGATGGTTGCTTCAATCGAAATGGCAACTTCTCCGAAAAATCAATGGCGATCAAATCTACCTACACATTTAACACCAATCATCAAAACACATTATAACATTAAAACAAATTCCAACCCCTTATACAACAAATCACACTTGAGAATGAGATTTCTGGAATTGAGAGCAGTAAATTCCTCCAACACGTCAATTTTATAAGCATGTAAATTCCTCCAACAGTAAAATGTTTCAAACCCAATTATTCAACACAGAGATTTGATGCCCAGAAATTCGAAATTAAAACTACTCAATCATTCGTTCCAAACAATATCTAACACATGAACGAACTAATTGAATAATCATCCTGGTAGCTAGCTCAAGAAAAATGTTGTACCTTTGACAGCTTGACTGACATCACGATGGTGGTGCAGCACACCGAATTCACGACGACTATGGTTGAATTCGGTGCAGCGCAGTAGCGGCAACACAAAATCAAATTGATAAAATAGATTCACGTGGTTTTGCCCTTTTGGTGTATGTCCGTCTTGTTTGCAGATATTTATCAAACTTAGTTTTACTCCAAAATTATATTTCGCCCATGTAAGTTTATTTTTTTTATAAATCTGCCCCTACTTCTATACCTTTAAAAAAAAACAGCAGTTGCCTATGTTGCCCCCTTAAACACATTCGCCCTTTATATATGCATACACTTACCCTTCTATGCCAAGCACAAAGAAAATCCTGCGGTGCATTGCCAATGGAAAATCACCGACGATCGCTCATTTGGAGGCACGATGAGAGCAGAGCGGTGAAAGTAAAAGGAGGGATGAGAGACCAGAACATTACACAGACATATGAGGTTAGAAAAGATGGCAGATTCCTCTAAAACCCTAACAAATATGTGGGATACGGATATAGACGACTATAACCTTGTCCAAATTGCTTTAATGTATTTAGTTCGTTAAAAGTCACCAGATAAGTGTGACTGTGTGAGGGCAAGGAAGGTAAAAGCAAAAAAAGTAAATTATTACTTGCCTCGGTAAATGAGTGAGTGCTCATACTTGTTTCATGTGAGCCACTAAGAGAGAGAAGAGTAACTTTCGGGTATGGTACGAACGTTCTCTTCCAATAAACTAGACATGCACATTCGGCCTGCGGCCTGCAGCTTAGCCTGGTCAAAGTTTGGACCAGGTCAGGCCAGCCTGCCAGACCCTTCACAGACCTTGTTTTTCTCCCTCTTACCCGGCCTGGACTGGCCTGCTCAAAAATTTGGCCTGGTCTTTGGCCTAGCTCGGACCGGCCTGCAACAACCAAACGGCTGCACGAACCCGAACCCAGTCCAGTAATAAATAATAAATATATTAAACAATAAGGTTTGGGTTAGATATAAATTGTGAGTGGAATCCCTCAATTTATAGATGGGAGGCGATGTGGTACAAAGGGACTTGGGCATAAATATAAGTGCTGAAGTCCCACATCGACTTTTCAGAGAGTACCAAAACACTATAAATTAGGCAATGATCAATATAGGGCAAATGGAGTTATCTAGCCAATGGCTTTGTTAGAGTGTATCGGTTTGTAAGTTCTGGTATATAATTCTGCTATCCAAAAGCGTTGTTGAAGTTGGTTTAAGTTTTGTAGAAAAAACAAAGTCATTTAACTTTCCATCCCTACTAATGTTATTTCAATTTGTCAAGTCCCACGTCGATTTTTTAGAGAGTACCAAAACACTATAAATATGACAATGATCAATATATAGCTAAAGTAGTTATATAGCCAGTTGCTTTGTTTAAGTGTTGATCGGTTTGTATACGTTCTGCGTAAGTTCTGTTATAAATCTAGCCAAAAGCCTTTACAAGTTGGTTGAAGTTTTGTAGAAATAGCATATTCAATCACCTTTCCATCCCTACTAATGTTCTTTCAATTTGTCAAGTCCCACATCGATTTTTTAGAGAGTACCAAAACACTATAAATGAGGCAATGATCAATGTACAGCTAAATAAGATATCTAGCCAATGGCTTTGTGAAGTGTTGGCTGATTTGTTCGCCAATTTGTGTGTTTCAGGTGATGAGTTTTATATGAAATTGCTATTGCAATTATTTCGAGGGGTGTGCAAGATTCTCTCTGCTTTAAGGCTCTATGTTCTTTGCACATTGCACAACATCCCTTAGTCCCACATCGAAAATCAGCGGAGAATTCACAACACCAATAGGCTATAAATAAGACAATGGTCACTCACTGATTATCATAACTGCTTTGGGTTACTTACTTAAAATTAGTCAGAGTGGTTTAGCTTGGGCTCCTGATTTAATATAGTTGAGTCCAACATTTTGTCAAATAGTGGAGTCTGGTATAGCCTGGCCTGCGGGCCTTACCAGGCTGTATATTTTAGAGTTAAGTCTGGCCTGACCCGACTTGGTTTGTTAAAAAGTGAAGTCTGGCCTAGCCTGATCAATAGTCAAAGCCTGGCAGGCCCAGACCAAGCTGGACCAAGCCAACCCGATGTGCACCACTAAGTTATGTGTATCTATAAAGGTAGCAAAAGTAAGTTGGTTTATTGGAAGAGAACGTCCGTACCATACCCGAAAGTTACTCCTCTCTCTTAATGGCTCACATGAAACAGGTACGAGCACTCACTCATTTATCGAGGCAAGCAATAATTTACTTTTTTTATTTGTACATTTCTTGCCCTCACACAGTCACTTATCTGGTGACTTTTAACGAACTAAATACATTAAAGCAATTTGGACAAGGGTATAGTCGTCTATATCCGTATCCCACATATTTGTTAGGGTTTTAGAGGAATCTGCCATCTTTTCTAACCTCATATGTCTGTGTAATGTTCTGGTCTCTCATCCCTCCTTTTACTTTCACCGCTCTGCTCTCATCGTGCCTCCAAATGAGCGATCGTCGGTGGTTTTCCGTTGGCAATGCACCGCAGGATTTCCTTTGTGCTTGGCATAGAAGGGTAAGTGTATGCATATATAAAGGGCGAATGTGTTTAAGGGGGCAACATAGGCAACTGCTGTTTTTTTTAAAGGTATAGAAGTAGGGGCAGATTTATAAAAAAAATAAACTTACATGGGCGAAATATAATTTTGGAGTAAAACTAAGTTTGATAAATATTTGCAAACAAGACGGACATACACCAAAAGGGCAAAACCATGTGAATCTATTTTATCAATTTGATTTTGTTTTGCCACCACTGCGCTGCACCGAATTCAGCCATAGCTGTCGTGAATTCGGTGTGCTGCACCACCATCGTGATGTCAGTCAAGCTGTCAAATGTACAACATTTTTCTTGAGCTAGCTACCAGGATAATTATTCAATTAGTTCGTTCATGTGTTAGATATTGTTTGGAACGAATGATTGAGTAGTTTGAATTTCGAATTTCTGGGCATCAAATCTCTGTGTTAAATAATTGGGTTTGAAACATTTTACTGTTGGAGAAATTTACATGCTTATAAAACATTTTACTGTGTGATTTGTTGTATAAGGGGTTGGAATTTGTTTTACAGTTATAATGTGTTTTGATGATTGGTGTTAAATGTGTAGGTAGATTTGATCGCCATTGATTTTTCAGAGAAGTTGCCATTTCGATTGAAGCAACCATCGGTTAAAGCTGCAGTTGAGGTTTGTTTGTTAGTTGGCTTGACAAATTATGCTAATTTTTTTTTATTATTTGAACAATTTCAGTTATGGTCGTCGTCAAACATGAGTAGACTTGACAAAAAGGCCCGAGCCCGGTCTGACCTAAAAAAATCAGGCTTTGGATCTCAAAAATACAGCCCAAAAAAAATTGGGCCATTTTTGGCCCGGCCTACGGGCTAATTTATTTATTTTATATTGCTTGACATTGTTGACCAAAAAAAAATAACTTAGAAAATTACTAGAGAATTATGAATAATATAAAAAAAATGTGTTATAATTGTAAATAATTTGTATTAATATTTATTTCAAATATAAAAAGTTAATCAGTTATGTATGCTTCTTCCTGCACTTTTTCGTGAGTTGGAAAAAGAAATCGTAGCACACATGAAGAAGATTTCATGTTTCACTTAATTTAGAAGCCTAGATTTTTATTTATATATTTTCTCTTGTTATTAACATTAATTTACTAGTATATATATGTTTGCATGCACTGATGCACATATGAGTATATAACTGCCATGATTTATCAGTATATATATAGTAATTAATTAACTTAGGTCCGTGATTACTTGATTAGAATTTGTGCATATGGCAAAAAAATACGTTCAACTCAGAAAATTATGTTGAATTTTGGTAGTGGTTAACTAGTCAAATTTTATAAACTTACGTACTAACACAAATTGAATAATCAATAATTGACAAAGATTAATACTTTGTTTTATTATTATAAAATCTTCAAAAAAATGCAATTCAAAAATTCATTATATTCAAATATTGAGCAAGTTTTTCATCTTAGTATAAAATCAAATTTTCAACTTTTACATTATAACTTATAAGTAACAAAGAAAGATACTACACTAGTAAAATAATTAATCTTCAAACGTATGAATTAATATTCATGCATGTAAACATTATACCCGTGCATGCATATGATATGAAAAGATATAATCCCGATTCTGAATGTGCAAATTTGACAATATAGAAAAAGATTAATATACAGCTAAATATTAATTTAATTTTAAATTATAAGTCATAATAAAAAAAAATTAAAAAAATGGCCAGCTGGCCATGCCGACTCGGCCCGTACGAGCCACGGGCCAAGCATTTTATAGCCCGCAAAAAGCCGGGCCTTTTTTTGCCCGGCCCGCCCGTTTGCCAGGTCTAAACATGATAATCAATAGATAGTTTATCTGAAAATATATTAAGGTACCTACTAAAACAAAACAATGAAATCCTCCTTTTTTTCAGTAGGGAGGTGTTTGATTGTTAATATTTGACGGTTGAAATTGTATTTCTTCGGAGAATCGTTCAAATTGAGTTTGAATTATGAATATTTATTTTTTATGTGTTTTAGAATTTTATTTATGTTATAATTTGCATAAATTAGTTGTTTATTTGAAGTTGTTAATTGATTTAGGGATTCATGATATGTTTGCCAAAATTCAAACATTCCAAACAAATGGGCGATAAATTGTGTAGTTGCTTATGTATTTAAAACTATTGATAATAAAGTTATCATAAAACATTTTCAAGTTATGGGTTCTAGGATGATAACATTGTAATTTGTAAACATTATTATGATTTAATTACTATTAAAATTGATTCAAGTTTTATCTATTTAATTAAAATCCCCCTCTACTGGAACAAAATATTGAATTCGCGACCTTGATTATAATATGTATATATAAATTCACTTTCTATTTTTTATTTGATTGATGAAGTATTTTATATATGGGGAATGATCCATAACAAATGTTTGTTATGTACATTGTTTCAGCAAATCATTTTATCACCGTTGGATTAAATATTCAAAGGTAGAGAACAAAAGCATCCCGCTAACTAAGTTAGCGGGATGTAATTTTTTTTTTTTTCTTCTCCATGATGTAATTTTTTTATTTTTTTTTCATTCCTTCAACTATGTTAACGGGTAAGTAAAATATTTTTTTAATATTTTTTTTATACCATCTCGTCAACTAAGTTAACAGAAGGAAAAAAAAAAGTTAACATTTGTATATAACAGGTAATTCAAAGCAAAAAAAAATTTGAATAGTACATCCCGCAAACTAAGTTGGCGGGATGGAGGAATTTTTTTTTTAACATTTTTCTATAACACCAAAGCAAATAAATAAAAAATTGAATACTCCATCCCGCAAACAAAGTTGGCGGGATATACTATTCAATTATTATTTTATATTTTTTGATTTGGTGCTATAGAAAAATGTTAAAAAAAAAATTCCTCCATCCCGCTAACTTAGTTAGCGGGATGTACTATTCAAATTTTTTTTATTTTTGTTTAATGCTTTGGTGCTATAGGAAAATGTTAAAAAAAAAATTCCTCCATCCCACCAACTTAGTCAACGGGATGTACTATTTAAATTTTTTCTATTTTTGCTTTGGCGCTATGGGAAAATGTTAAAAGAAATTCCTCCATCCCGCCAACTTAGTTAACGGGATGTACTATTTAATTTTTTTTTATTTTTGCTTTGGCGCTATAGGAAAATGTTAAAAAACATGTCCTCCATCCCGCCAGCTTAGTTAGTGGGATATACTATTCAATTTATTTATTTTTTGCTTTGGTGTTATAGGAAAATGTTAAAAAAAAATTCTTCCATCCCGCCAACTTACTTAGTGGGATATACTATTGAATTTTTATTTTTTTTGCTTTGGATTACTAGCTATGCACAAATGTAAACTTTTTTTTTTTCTTCAATCCGCTAACTTAGTTGACGGGATGGTATAAAAAAAATATTTTACTTACACGATCAGACCATATATATGATGAGAAAAACATCAGATGGTTGGGAAGATATATCATCTAAAATACATTTTGAAATAATTAAATAAATGAACTAAATCTAAATGTGCCAACATGTTGGTACTTCTGTGAACATATGCGGGCAAGAAGGAGCTGCACTTAGCAATGAGTGGGAGGGTGGTGGGGGGTTCAGCGGATGGTCCTTTTTAAGCATAGCATCTCAAATCTCTCATGTCCATATCATAGTTATTAGCCACCATTACCAAACAACCAAAACACCTCAAGCTATTATCACAGACTTGCATTCTAATTGTAAAAATATGAATTTTTCGCCTCTGATCTCAATATCCACATCAGCAATATAGAAAACATTGTTCAAACTGGCAAGAATTGACAGAGTAGCACCATAATTCAAAATGTTTCTTCAATTACACAGGAATGCGATTGATTTCGTGACTCCATTTTCCAACCAGTCTTAATTATAGGATTATGATACACTCAAAGTATGCTATCTAACTTTGATCTTACTTGGTGGTGTTGGTTAAAAAGTTGCTTTCATAAACCAGACAACAGGCAATTTTGTTATGGTTCCTACGAAAGAACACCAAATCAATCAATCAAAACAAATTGAAGTACCAATAATTCACAACTGAAATGAGCACCATTGTTATGTACTTGTACATGAAAATGTTCAGCCCATGAAGCTTCTTCTTGCAAAGGTAGCAAAAACTCTAAAAAATATGCAGTTCCAAACCCAATTTAAGCAGAAGAAACAACTACTAATCATTTTCAAATTCCCCTACGGAACACAAATGTCCATATGATAATAAACAGTAGATCTATAGGGAAGAATTATCCCTCCACAGCATGAAATTATACCACAGGCTCTACCTCTAAAAACCCAACTTAGCAATTAGCTAAGAAAGTAAAAAAATGCAGATAGTTCAAACAAAGAACTGAAAACCCCAAAATACCAAAGCAGAATTGAGAAAAATAAACAAAGAAGGAAAGATCAAAAGACTAGAAGTTGGATTAGCAAATTGGGAACCCAATCTATTGCGCCAATTGCCCAAGCCTGTGTATTAAAGAAATCCCATTTGACAAAATCTAACCAAATTGGAGAAACTATTACCTTAATTCACATGAATCTACTATATTATGACCTGCGCCGCCAATAATAGCTTTGATCTCACTTTTCTTCATTGACGAACCTAACCATAATCTGATTACGGAGGATTTCTAAGAGATTGGGAGAAATAACGGAGGAGGTTGCGGATGACAATTTGGGTAATGGGCAGCAGCAGCAGCGACGGAAGTTGGAGGACAGGAAGCCTTGAAGGAGGTTTGGGAGAGATAAAGGAAGCAGATGGCGTGGAGAGAGTCCAGTGGATGTTCGTGTTTCTACGGTGTTTTAGCATACGAGTCCGACACTAGTTGGTCTATGAATTTCACACAGAATTGATATTTAAAATTTCATCATGTGCCATAGTTTTAGTTTTATGATATTGAGATATTTTGTGTTATAATTTAATACGAATTCTAAATTTAATTTAGTTATTCAAACAATCGATTTAGTGTTAGAGATTCAAATACTAATACAAATGCAATAAATCGGTATATTCAAACGGACCTTATGATCACGGCAATGTATGTAAGGTTAGGATGGAATGAAGTTTTATGCATCTCCAAAGGAATTATACCTTTGGAACTTGGAAAACATGAGAGAAAAAGGAAAAAAAAGGAATAAATGATTTTTTTAATAAAAAAAGTGGAATTTTTTTTAATCAACTGATACATTATATTCCAACATTTTTCTTGTTGTTATAATTTTTTCCCATTGATATAACCTTCTCTTTTCTACATTTTTTGGGGGAATTGTTACTTAAACAGAAATTTATATTTTCAAACGATCTTATTTATATAAATATAATTCTCATTATTATTTATGTGAAGAGAGCATTGTAGACCTATAAAAATATCAATTTCTTATTTTTATTTGTCTTTTCTCTTCTTGTAAAAGAGGCTAGTTTCATAATAAGTTGATGATTAAAGTTTCAATAGTGATTTTCTTATTTATAAGGTAAAATATCAATTTAGAGTTTTTAAATATAAAGAGTATATAATCTTATCAATATCAAGATAATTGAATATGTTCTTTGATACGTCTCATTAATGGACAGTTAAAACTAATCCATATGGATGATGCAGATATGTCGCATAAGAATGACAGATGTTGATTATGACTTGTGGAACTCGGGGCTGCAACTTAGGCGCCTAATTTTCCGGTATTGAGTGGGTCCCTTGGATTGTCAATTTTGGGACTCCACTTTTAGGATGTTATGATTGGGCTTTAAGCCCATAGCCGAACATTACCCATCAGTTACTCTTCATATGTTGGTTACCACATGCTTCTTTCTCTGACCAGGGAAAAAAAATGATATTAGTAATATCTATCTGATGGACCTTTTACCCTATCCCCAAAATATTGACTTATGACTGCATCTGACACTACAAAACCAATGTCCGAGAAATAAAATCACACTCTAGTTCCAACTTTAAGGCCTAAATGCAACACAGCCATACAAGAAAACGCTCCCCATTCTTTTTTTGTCTGTTCTAAACTTGGGGATTTATTTATATTTTTAAATTATAAAATGACATAAAAAAATTTAAAAAGCTATTATTTTTATTTTTGATTAAATACTATCACGCCGTCACTGTAACATTTTTTCGCTAATGTCAAGATAAGTTTGAAAAAATAAAACTTAAAAAATTGTCGCTTCAAAATATATCTCTAATTTAAAACGGAATGAGGAGTTATTTGTGTCGGAGGATTTCATGTCAGCTGGACCTACAATGTGCATTCAACATATAAGAAGCCCAAATTGCATTATTGCTTATAGATTGTGATGACAACACTCCACCAACAATGGAAAAAACCTAACTAACTATATTATTCATTGTATTCAAGGATGAGCATGGTGCACTTTAGTGTAATTTGAAGTTCAAATCGCACATGCGACTACTTAAGTGCAGTTTGACAAATTTAAAATTGCACATAAAATCGCTTGTGATTGGTGCAGTGCGATTTTGAATCATGTAGTGCGGTTTCATTTGATGTGATTTCGATTCCAAAATCAATTGAAATAATTAAAATTTATGCAATTTAAATTAACAATTTAGCATTATACAATATTAAATATCACTTTGATAACATGCAATCACACACAACTTTACTTATAATATTTTGTCTAAACAAAAGCAAAATAAAACCCGAAAACATGAATGATGTTATCTCTTTACATATGAACATTTTAAACAGAGATAATTATAATTTGGGATAATTCTAAATGTTTGTACATCATAATAATGCTTCTTGATATCCTTTATTTTAACAGTGTGGTGCGGTTTATTGGATGCAGTTTTGTCCAGAGACCAAACCCAAACCGCATTTGCGATTTTTTAACTCACTTAAAATTGTCACATACGCCAGAACCGTTGGTGCGATTTTAATTGGTGCGTTTGTGATATTTGTGCGATTTTTGGTGCAATTTCGGGACCAATTCAATTTCTTGCTCACCCCTAATTGCATTATTCCAGTCATTCAACTGTGTTTTTTCACTAAAATGCCAATTTGATAATACTCCCTTTGTCCCGTAAATAAAATTTCATTTACACATTTTACAAATACTAGTGATGTAATTTCGTTACATGTTTATCCCTAAAATAATAAGTTGTTAATTTAATAATGATGACATTTTCATGAAATTATATTGACATTGATCAATAAAACATAACTCTTTTGTAGAATAAAAAATATTGTCAAAAATAAGACTTCTATTCTTTGGATAAAGAGTTGGCCCAGATGTGCTGGCCAACCGCATAGTTCAAGTCCAACCACCCATATGCCTTAACAATAGTCTTGAAATGAAATGTTGTTAGGTTCAATAGTACCAAACAGAGAGAAGAGGAGGGAGAGGGAAGTGGGGAGGGGGGGTGGGGGCAAAAAAAACACCCTTTTTGCGTAAATACGTACATTTCAGCCTATCTACTTACGTTTAGCCAGTTCTTTATATTTTTCTTTTTGATACCTTTTTATAGGATTTTTACATCTAAGATTTACATATACAATGCAACATTTATCACTGTCAAGAGGGATTTTTTTTTTTATTTAGATAATATTTAGGTATTTCAATTCAAAATAAAGTAAGAAATAAGAATTGAGTTGCATTATATGTACGAAAGAGTATACAATAATAATGTATTTGAGAAACAAATATCATGGTCCAATAATAAAATATTTTGATTAGTTAATAGTATTAGTGTTAGTTGGGATTAGAACTATGAGATCTCCTTTTTTATTCTGGGGTTTAATAATAAAATATTTCGATTAGTTAATAGTACTCGTGTTAGTTGGAATTAGAACTATGAGATGGCCTTTTTTATTCTGGGATGACGAAGGGATCGTACCATTTGAATCGCCGTGAAAAGGGAGAGCTTTTAAGTTCAGTCCACGAGGCAAGGAGAGACGACAGACCTAAGGACAGGAGTCACATGAGACTTATCTAATTATATATATATATTCCATCCATCCCCAGAAAGATGATCAAATGGTAGGAGTCACGTTGATGTCAAACATTAATTAAAGTATTTAGTCATTTTCCTTCAAAAGGAATAAGATTTTTTTTAAAAAGACCTCTTTTTTATTTTATTTATTTATTTTATCATTAACGTCACGTGTTAAAGTCCGTTTATAATTCTTCATACACTCCTAAATTGAAATATATATAAAAAACAAACAAACAAACAAACTAATAGTACTCTTTTACACAGTATATAAACTAACCATAATACCTCAAATATTGGCTCTTCATATTTCCCAGCATAAGACTCCGTTAATTTGATCTCATATTGTCTAGTATTATTATTATTAGGTAAAAGAATTGAAGTAGGTAGGCAACTAGGAAGACAGGCACTTTTATTTAATTTGTTGCTCAACTATTAGTTGAGTCCTCCTGTTCATAATTGGAGAAAAAGAACTCCGTGTTCTTCACAAACTCTGCCTTCATTTATTCAACGGTGGTAGGACTTAATAAGTGACAAAGCAGGAAAATAAAATATAAGTACTTTAAGTAGTTTATAAAATTAATAATTGTTTTATTAATTAATATAAAATAAATTCACATCCATAATTTTGTAAAGTGAGTAGGATAAAATTAAATGAAATTATTTTTACAAAACAAGTGGAGTATTATTTTAGTAAAACGGGTTTGATCTTGATGATCGTGTCAATTTTTAAAACAAATCACCAAATCAAAACCAATGAAAAACTATGGTGTTGATGATGATTGTTGTTTTAATTGATCTCTTCGTCGCCAAGCAAGGTGAACCAAACAACTGGTATGCTCAAACTTAATTAATGTGAGGCTTTAACCCAAAAATACTATTCGTGAATTAACAATATTAATTATTATAGATTAAAATTAAATAAATGTATATTAACTTTAAATTTAAAAAATCTCAAAATTAACTCCACAGAGTCAAAAACGTTGCCAGTGTGGAGTATTCCATTAAAAATCTTAAACAGGCTTATTATGCTGCAAGCTTGCAATATCTTGGTAATCCTATCAGAACATTCATCAAGTTTACAATATCATATCACATGCATGAATAATATTGAAAAAGAGTTTTATATTATACATTTATACAGATTATATAGATAATGTACTTTGGCCTTGTTCGGAAAGAATCGGGAAGTTTATGTAAGTGTACACAAGACACTAATTTATATTTTTGGAACTTAATTTTTTTTTAATTCATTCATGTATTATTTTTTATTTTTTTTTATTATTTATTTGATATGAGACTTTAATTCATTTATGATATCTTATCAATCTTACTCGTAGTTTATCACATCAAGAGCGTCTGTTCGCTTGAACACCTCTCTTTATTGGCAATCTTTCATTAAGAATTCACCATCACCGCGTATCTTCTTTTCATTGATAACCTTTTATTTAGAATTTACCACCATTGCTTGTCTTTTGAAGATCCTATCCAAAATTTAATTTCTGAACCCATTGTCAAGTATCTTTTGAAGAGGTTGACAAGTAAATTCATCACATCAAGAGTTCTCTCTCACTTGAACTTCATTGACAATCCTTCATCACCATCACATGTCTTCTCTTCATTGGCAACCTTTCATCAAATTCACTGTCATTGTGTGTCTTTTGAATAAATTGTTCAAAATTTAACTTTTGAACCCACAATCGCATATTTTTTGAAGAGGTTCATCAGTCTAAGATCAATTTTCTGTAATTCTGATATTAGTTGTTGAAAAAGAATCGCAAAGTATACACATCGCGTGCGCATACTAATATATATTTTTAGAACTCAATTTGACTCAAAAATTTAAATCATTAAACCTTGAGCTTGTTCATATATATTAAATTTTTTATTTTTTTTTTTGATTCGTGACTCTTATTCACTTATCCTAACATACCTACGGGCTTTGGGTAACTCAAATGCCGCACGTTATTCACATGGATGGGTGTCCTTGTACAGTACCAGTGAGTGGATGTGGCTTTTTAAATCGTGTGGTGTTAGTACCAGTGAGTGGATGCGGCCTTTTTTAATCGTGTGGTGTTATAGACTCTTTGATTTCGAGTGGCTCAAAGTGAGCCTAGTTTTTATCAAAAACAAAAGGTGAGCCTCATTTGTTTTTTGACCTTTTTGACGAGTATCTATCATTTTCCTAAAATATTTAACTTTTCAATTTCTGAAAATTTTGTTTGGATAGTATTCGTTTTCAGCTTTCAGAAAAATATTTTTGAAAGCAGTTTATTTAGATCCCATAAAAATATAATCAATTTCAATATCTAAAAGTATGATATTTAATTAAATTTTAATTTAAAAACTTAGTGAGTTGACTTGATTGATACATTAATTTATTTATTTATAAATTTTAAAACGTGGTGAGTTCACTCGATTGATACATGAATTCATTCATTAATTTATTTTTCACAGAGATGTAATTATTACAAAATAATAATGCAACAAAAATAATAAAAAAAATATTAAAAAAATAATCACATAAAATATAAAATTTATATATTCACTCAAAATATTTGGGCTAATTCATAATCAGCGCTAGAGATAATTTCACTATTTTAAAAAAAAATTATAATTGTAAAATTCTCTCATTATATTATACTATATAAATAATCTTAATTCAACCGAAAATATAAAACTATCTCTCGAGATTATCAGCCTTTTGCTCTGGAAACGAGTTCAATTACTTTTTGATTAACTTTAAGGATTAAAGTTCGATCAGAATTATAATATATATATATATATATATATATATATATATATATATATATATATTATATTAGCTGATAATAATAATTTATGTGAGGTTGGTGCATGGATATTAATCATCCCTACCAATTGAGTCACTTCCATCGCAGTCCCTTTTTCTATTGTCTCAACTTTCCATGATAATTTTGAGGACAACTCCACACATCCAAATACCTTACATAAATTTTTATATAAATTTTATTTTAATTACTAAAAAATAAGGCCTAACACAAAATTTTATAACAAATTCTATTTTTTAATAGTAAAATAAAATTTATATTTAATTATTTGTGTAAGTAGATTTATTCTAATTTTGATGATGCTCAGTCTTGAAAGAACTGAAACACGCAGTGAACTAGAAAATTACCGTTTGGTTCGTGTTAAATTAATATAATAATTTTATAATTTAAAATTTAATATATTAATATAATATTTATTATATTTAATTTATATATTATATATATTACTTTATTACGAGGATAATGCTATTATATTATTTTTAAATTTTTTTATTATATCTTTTAATTAATGTATTAGTCCATTACATCTGTATACAATTGGTCATAAAAGATAAAACAGTAATAATTATAATTAATTTGATATTTTAACTTACAATTACTTTATTTATTATATACAATTATATAATTTAGTGAACTTAATATAATTTTAAAAATAATATAATAATATTATAATTATTATATAAATATCAAAAATTAACTAAATAAATATATCATAATAATTTATTATTATTATATTATAGCTTAGTTATATTATATAAACTATTATATTACATTAAATTTTTATTCAACGAACCAAATCTCATCTTAGTTCTCACATGGTAAGGGTCAAAATTAATATAGAATGGAACCTAAATACTAACCGCTACGTACGGACTATATGTATCTCATCTTAGATTATGTGTTCGTAGACTTGTCCGCTTTAATAAACATGAGCCTATAGGAATCTCCGAATCTGATAGATATTCATGTACAGTGACGAAGTTAAGATTATTTTTTGATAAGATTAAAATTATTATTAAATTATAAATAATTTAGTAAAAATTTAAGGACAGTATTTTTAACTAATTTTTTTGAATATTTTTATACTGTTAAATTACACGCACACACACATATATTATATTACATTAACAGTATAATAACTAATAATATATAATATATATGTATACCATGTTCACCAATAATAAACTATACTAATCACAGTTATTCATAATAATTAATTTAAAAAATAATTTAAATTAGATTATTATTTAATTTAAAAATATTATAGAGAGAGAGACGTATATAAATATATAGAAAGAATATGAGTTATATGGGATTAAAATTTAATTCAAAAAATTATAAAATTTTAATTTAACACTGTATAATAAAAAAATTATAAAAAGTGAGTTCAATTTATATATTATATTTAAAAAATTTAAAATTTATCTTACCAATTATTTTTTCAATGGGATCAATTGAGCTCACTCCCTGCCAGAGCTTCGTCATTGTCTAGGTACGAAGATAATCAATTTGGTACTAAGTTGTGATCGAATTGTATTATGAATTTTTGATCACATTTTACATAGAGTCTGATGTGATAAAAAATATTAACCGTAAGTGTACATCGTTAAATTAAAAAATGAGTAAGTACAAATCGAATCATAAAGATTAAATTAATTTCAATGTTCTCTTAATTAATATTTCAAATAAATTAGAAATAAAAAATGATAAAGATGATTAATTAACTAAATAATATAAATTAAAAATTAATAACAAAAACTAATAATGAGAAAAACTACTTAGGAATCCGAATCCACTAAATACTAACATAATAATTAAATTTTTCATTTTCTTAATTAATTTCTAATTATTTTTTCTTCCCTTTAAAAATAATGATTCATATAATTAATATGGACAAACATGGATTATGAAAATTTAAGGATTAACTATAATTCATCAAAACTTCATTGAGTAAGTATGAATTATGAAAAACTCATATCTTAACAATAACCTATCAAAACCCCGCAATTAATATAGAACTAAAACGAATTATGCACGAAGGTAAATTGAAGGAATAAATAATTAGACATTAATATTGGAACAAAAAGAATATATTAATATGCAATACTTAATTTCATTTTCATCGTAGATATTAAAAATTTAGCTAGTCATAGAATTCATAATGAAGAAAAATAAAATTAAAACTTTTAATAATAATTGCATAAAATAAATTAAAACTAATGAAATAATAATTAAATAGAACTTTTATTAAACTAATAAAGGATTACAATGAATAATAATAAGACTCCCTTCTCCTGTGCAACATATATGAATGAGAATTGAAAATAAATGGAATCACTCCCTCCCTGCTCCAGGCTTCTACCGAAAGTGAAAGAAGAAGAAGAAAAATAGAATATATCCTTTTTTTTAAAATAAGATTTTTATTTATAGAGAAAATAAATTGAACTCTAATTTAATTTAAAATAATTTAAACTCTTCTTTTCTTTTTTACTTTAACTTCTATATAGTAATTTTTTAACTCTTTATTAGAGTGCAAATAAAAATCAACTTGAAAATTTTTAGAACTCCTTTTTTAACTCAATTTTAATTATTTATTTATTTTTTATATAATAAAATAAAATAAACAGATAAAATAATAAAAATAAAAATATTAAAATATATAATTATGGGTGTATCGTAGCCCTTTTATCTCTCTCGGAAACGGAAGGAGGAGAAGAAAGAACGTTTTCCATGTGCCACGCACGCCCAGACCCTACCATCAACTTATAAATTCAGTGCTTCATCCGCGCCTAACACAAATTACCCAGTTCCAACGATGGCCGGCTACCTTTGGTTTCCGTTCCTCATTTATCTCTCCGTAGGATTTAGCTCCGCTGAATTCCAATCTTCCATTCTCTTGCCCAGTGATCAGTTCTCTGAGTCTACAGCTTCCGGCTGTCCCTCCCCGGACTCCAAGCTCAATTACCGTCCGGTCATCGGAATTTTAAGTCATCCCGGCGACGGCGCTTCCCACCGGCTCAGTAATGCCACCAACGCTTCTTATATTGCCGCGTCTTATGTGAAGTTTGTTGAATCCGGCGGGGCTAGGGTCATTCCGCTTATTTTTAACGAGCCTGCTGAGACTCTCGAATATGTACGTAATACTTGTGATTACCTTTGTACTTGCGCTTATTTTGATATTTGAAAAACCATTTCACTAACTTATTGCCATTCTGGTTTTAAAAGTCTTCGTGTTGCGAATGCATGTGTTAATTTTATACAGTTTTGCCGCAGAAACTAACTCTGGTCGATGGAGTTCTTTTTACTGGAGGGTGGAGTAAAACAGGTCTCTACTTGGAGGTTTTTGAGGCTATATTTAAGGTACGTAATTCATTCTTGAGGGAGTTGCTAATTTAATTACAGAATTTCAGTCAACAAGGGCAAGGACTTGTCCATCTAATGATCAATAGACGAAGAATTAAGAACCGAAGAAGCTATAAAATTTAGTTTTGGCTTGTGTTTGTAGTTGCACCGTTAATTTTGACCAACTTTTTGACATGCTACTTGCAGAAAGTATTGGAGAAGAATGATGCAGGAGATCATTTTCCCTTGCTCGCAATAGACTTAGGTTTTGAACTTTTATCAATCATCGTCAGCAAGGTTAGTTGGTATAACGTTACTTTTCGCTCATATATTCGAATTTCCTCTCGCCATCCCCCACCGTAAGGGTAAAAAAGAAGAACCATGTGGATAATTCTAAAACTTAATAATCACTGGTTTGCTTGTTGAGAGGTAAAAAATATTATTTTTACATGGTTTTCATTTGCGGCACCCCCCTAGCTAAATTTTGGTGAATGTTAATCTACCACTAAGGTGATCCGTCGGTTACATGAAGTGCAGTTTTCTAAAAATTGCCACCTAGATCCTATTACTGCTCACTTAGGTGCCGACTGTCTCGATTTGGCTAGGTGCCTGGATTCCTACCTAGGTAAAATCAGTTCTCTTCTTTGAAACTATATAATATACTAAAAATGAATTTGTAAAGTATTAAAAAAAATTGATACTGTTTCATGTAAAATTTTACAAAAATTACATCTGCTATATATTTTGTATAGTATAACAAGTATATGTCTTAAAAAAAATAAGACCGCTCAAGAAAGCACTTAATTCTTTTAGAAAAAACTTAGCCATCCCCTCTGCCTCCTAAATCTGCCTAACAATTTTTAGAATATTATGTCTAGAACATCTTCTGTTTTAAATACAAAATCAGTTGGATGTAAGTTGCAGTCTTGTCAATTTTACTATATTTGAATTACATTTTTTATTATTCTCACTTTAGGTAGAAAGTGAGGATAATTACTCAGTTGCACTTTCTCTAATGGTAATCTGATTATTATGTTTTGATCATAAAGACGTTGCCTGCTTTGTTTAATTTTAATAGGACAACAACATTCTCGAAAATTTTAAAGCAACAAATCAAGGGTCAACACTCCAGTTCGTGGAAAACGTCAATATTGAAGGAACTGTGTTTCAAAGGTACAAGTTTTTCATTTTTCTGAAAAAGTAATATGCGACCTTTTGTAAACACTTCATTTTGACAAGGTTGAGTTTAAATTTTAGTTCTGTTGTGCTGAAAGATTCCAAGCTGTAGTCAGTCATTCTCTTTTATATTTACCCATGTAATTGAATATGAGAATTTCAAGAGCTTCTACGAACATTAAAAAAAATGATGAGTTACGTATTGAAGATGAATTTACAGGAATGTGAGCTTCTTTTGTTTTTGTTACTCGTTATAATCATTATATATACTAAAATCTAGCAACGAACGGTCAGATGTGGGTTGTATGGCTGAATGAGGGATCCCAACCGACTTTGGATGTGGATCATTACACACACACATATATATATAATGTTGTGAAGAATTGTGTGAAAAAGGAAAAAGTGAAAGATTTTGTAGGCGAGAAATTTCGTACCTTGCTAATGTTAGGGTTTCGTTGTAATCGAGGAGACGAGAAATTCGCGAAGAATACGGAATTGATCGGGAGATTGGAGAGGGGAGAAGAATCAGTGAGTAACTACTCGAGAACATAAGGCAAAACTCCCGGGGTTTTAGCGTAATCGCTAATGTCCAAAAGTCTATCAAGTGTTTGGGGTCTCGAGAGAATCCAAGTTAGACTTTGAGGGTCCAAATGTGATCATGAGTGTCTCAGTCAGAACTAAATTTTATGTCGCCAACAAGTTCAGAGATTATTCAAACTCCATTGGGTTTGGAGAGAATTCTCTAAGTGGCCAAAAGTTCCCTCCTTATGAAATGAAGGTGGTATTATAGAATTTCCTGACAAGAGGTCATGTGGCAGGCATGTGAATTTGGGGAAATTTCCAAAAATATCTTTAGTAATAAAAAAAAATTCTTAGAATACTCCTGATTATCCGGGTAATACCCAAATTGTCATGTTCTCTTAGCCACCAATGATCTACAATGATCCATATACCAAATAATATTTTATAGTAATTAGAAAATTTTAACTGCTACAACATGAGATCAAGTCCAATACATTAGTAATACTCAAGACCGGACTACTAATAAATCATCAAGCTCAATTACACCTTGTGCTGGGCTTCTTGCCTTATTACAATCTCCGCTAGCGCACCGACAAGCTGGATAGCTGCTCGCTAACTAAAGAGCGAGACCCCCGACTATCTTGTCGTAGTAATTATTAGTCGAACCCTCAGAAGTACGAGTTAATCACAACATTTGTACAAACATAATATGTATTTGTCTTATGCTACTTATAAAAAAGAAGAAGTATTTGCCTACTTTTATTGGAAATCTAGTCAAGTGAACGGAAAATGGGTAAACATTTATAATTACATGTGAAAGTTATCGAGTAGGAGGTTGGGGCTGATATTATGTTATATATAAGATATTGTCATAGCATATGGTACACTTGGCTGGTTGCTGACACTATGTTGAGTTGTATTTTTTGCAGATTTCCTCCAGATTTGATCGGAAAACTGAGCACTGATTGCCTGGCCAT
The DNA here is from genome assembly GCA_947179155.2 of Hedera helix. Classification (NCBI taxonomy): domain Eukaryota; kingdom Viridiplantae; phylum Streptophyta; class Magnoliopsida; order Apiales; family Araliaceae; genus Hedera; species Hedera helix. The sequence continues at coordinate 35,397,133 of OX359268.1, read as the reverse complement.
GCAAAGCAATAGCGTGAGTTTGGAAAAATTGTGATTTTTTTTGGTTTACAAGTGACTAGATTTTTATCTCATACTTTTTTTAACCTGAAATGATAAGTATTCCCTTAACCTAAACCATAAGGGAACACTTTCAATGGTATTTAGCAACTTTTAATGTATAAATTAAAAATTGGAAATGGATGCTGATCATAATTAATCTCGTCCAATCAACTTAGAATTGGAGACGTCATTGGACATCTTCCGTTTTTCAAAGTCTCATTTGTTCATTTTTGGGAAACTAGTTACCATTTTGGTCAGTTCGGTTGTCTTAAACAATTCAGAATGAATTCTGATCATGGGAGATTGTGAAAGCACAAATAGCCGCTGTAGAGATCTACCCTTTGTGTTTTTGTTTTCTTTTCTGTTGTGGTTCTTTAGGTTTAGCCGTTTAGGTATATAGTCGTGGGTTCTAGTACTCACCTTGTGTTAATAACAAAACTTGCACATCCAAAATAAATGAGCTAATATGGGCATTGACTTCCCTATGCAACAGTATGGTATATCACCAGCAAGATTTCAAGAAAACAATGGTTTAGCTACCTTCTTCAAGATCCTAACCACTACCGCTGACAAAGCTAATAAGGTACTTGGTGTCACATTATTTCTATAGATGTTAATTCATATTAAATTATATGTGGCCTAAAATATTCATAAATTTACTTTTTTCAGGTTTTTGTCTCCACAGCTCAAGCACACAGCTATCCAGTGACTGCTTTACAATGGCACCCAGAGGTATAGTCAAATGATTCAAACTAATCATTACCCGTAAAATGTTGGACTCCTATCTTGTTTTCTGGTCGAAAAGGTCACTTCCATTGCTTATTATATATACGTGTATCCTTTCAGTTTTATGCAAATATACATAGTAGTGGACATTAATTCACTATTATGCAAATGTACTAATATTGTATGTTTTGGCAATCAAAGCCTTATGATATAATCTAAATGGAACTGATTAATTTGTTTGAAATCAAACTGCTTAGTGTTTTTAGATATATGTAACATCGCTGACTGCCATCACTAAATCGCTAATTTTGTGCAAGGGGGAAAATGTTAGGATTTGTTGGTGTGACACGTCTCTCTCTGTCTCTGATTCTTTCTCTATAGACGGAAGGAAAGCATTATAATTGTTGTGCCTACTTACTTTCCCTAACCTTTTTTATTTCTTAATGTCCCTCTTTTTTTTTAAATATTCAAGTATTTTATCTTATGAAGATTGTGCCTGCTTATTTTGCTGTTTCCTTCTATTTAATAAACTGCCAGGAGTGCAGCTGCTTCAGTTTTTTCTTTCTGATAAATAAATATTGCAGTTGCTGCTGTTCTAAATATGAAATCCTGGTCTTTGTAAACTGCAGAAAAATGCTTTTGAATGGGGCTCATCAAAGATTCCACACTCCGAGGATGCCATTCGAGTGACTCAACATGTTGCAAACTTTTTTGTTAGGTACGTGCTAGTCACTTGAAGATAGTTGCTTAGTTACATTCCAGGCTTTTTAAAATTATCCCCCGGAATAATTTGAATGCGCATCACTATGTTCGCCATTGGCACAAAAGGTAGAAGGGAGAAGTCGAGAACTTGTTAAAACGTTGCTTCCACAAAATATGCATTATTTTCGTAAGCTTTAGAGCTTGTGCGTTGAATTCATGAATTCTGATTGTTGTTTTAAAACATAGTTATCAAGTCGACGACCAGTCTTCTTGTGGGTAAATGCTAGCCAAGTTAAATGGATGACTTGAGAGATGTTGCTAAATCGTTCTTGGGTCAACTAGGTGAATAGTCATATAAATTTTATTTTATTTTTGTACTTTATTTGGCATCTAATAAGTTTGCAGTCCCTTGACATACTTTAAAAAATTAACGAATACATAATTCTCTAAAATAATTTTCACAAGTCCCAATATTTATTCATGGGCGGTCAGCTTGTTTTTTTGTTTTTTTTTAAACAATGGGCATTCTGCTGTCTTTTATTTTTTTCAATGGGCAGTACAATAATATTTATTACATCAATGAATTGTGAAATAGTAACATAGTTGTGAGGATACTTTTTATTTAATGAAAATGATATAATGTATATATATATATATATATATATATATATAGTTAACATGCCGACTTATGAGTGACTAATTAGACGTCTAGTCGCTTAAGTTCTCTGTCACTGACTCGACTTTAGAACCTGGCAACTATGTTTTAGAAGTTTTGCAACTCTTAAATAGCAGTATGAGGTTTGCATAAAATCCAAAGAGGTTCTTCCCAGACTTAACATTTCGTAACTTGGTTAAGATTGAATAGAACATAAATATTCTAACTGGTTTCAGTTCACGATAATCCTTCTTCTGTATATTTACTGCATATTCTTGTTTCTCAATTGCAGTGAGGCTAGGAAGTCTTTAAATAGGCCTCCTACCAGTGAAGTTCTTGACAACCTTATTTACAATTACAGTCCAACTTATAGTGGAAAGGCTGGGTAAGTGTTGGCATGCCTCGAAGACTGCACTAAAAAAAAATTATTTCCTTTTTTTTTTTGTGGGGGTAATAAAAGCATGCCCAGTAACTTGGTTCTCTTATCTGTCTAATTGCAGGAAGGGATATGATGAGGTTTACATTTTCACCTAGCCCTTGATCTAAAGTTTTCTGTTGTTGTGAAGAATAAATGTTCATGGAGTATCAATAAGGCCATCTCCTTGTAATTTGTAAAGGGTGGTGTTGATATATGCACCCTAAATGTATTGTTGCACCACTTTTATGTTAAAGTGACTGTATTGGTGCATGGTTTAAATGATCAGAAGGTTATTATTATATCAATTTATACAGTATTATGCTATGTTTGGATCAAAAAAATGAAGATGGGAATAGAATAATTCATTCCTATGAAATGAAAAAATTGTGCTTGATCACTCCATTGAAATAAAATTGGACCACTTTTATCCATCCCAAATTTATAAATTTTATTTTTTGAAAAATATATAAAATGAGTCATTCCAGCTGGAATTGAATAAATTATTTCACTCTCTATTTCATTCATTATTTCACTTATTCTATTTTTTCAATCCAAACGTAACATTTGAGTTTTTTACGTCGAACGGAGATACAAAAATTTGAAGTTAAAATTTCTTATAGTTTCTTTCAAGGTTTTTCTTAGAGGATGATTAAATCATTTGTCGTATCCTCCAGAAACTGAAGTTGTACGGGAGGGTGATGAGACGGGCAAAGGCTAACAGTAATACAATAGTAATACAATGAAGAAGGCCAACAATAATAATGTAATCACTGATACAAACAATTAACATTACTGCCTTGCTTTTTCGGAGAGCATTTGTTAGCAGAATTACATTTTAATTGCTGGGTATTGCTCTAAGCAATGAAAACACCGCTGCTAGTGCGTGGAATATGTCAGTCTAAGTATTTTTCAAGGATTTGCAAATATTGATTAATGCATCTAAAGCATGAGCACAACTTTCTTTAGATCCTAAGTAGACAAGTACACAAACTGGAGGTCATTAATTTTCCCCAGAATGTTTTAATGAACCATACAAAGTGCAGTCTAAGCTTACCGTAGGTGGTTAGGTATTATCTTCATGCCATTAGTCCCATAACTTAGGTTCAAGACATGTCCACCTGAAACCACTTGCCAGAGCCCTTAACTTACAAGTACAAACGACCACCCATTCCTTCCATAATTAAACTGAAGTTAATTGTTATAAAGCTAAGAATAGTGAATTGGTAGTTCCTAGATTACAAGAGGAGGCAGATGTATAATTCCTCAACAGATACTTCCCCTTGTGTTCATTACAAAGAAGCTTCCTGGAAGTCTAGATTGTAGAAAGTTAGAAGTGGAACTAAATGAGACGGCAGGAACCAAGCATCTTGGGAAACTGTATACATGGTTTATGGATAATCTTTTAGAGCAGCATGTATAATTTGCATTGAATATTGGCAAATAGCTGAGTTCCTTGTAGTTCTTATGAATCTTGTATCAAGTTTGTTGGATCCAAAAACATACTTGGGTAGTTAGTTCATTATTCATTTTTTCACTTCAGGTAGTGTTTGATAAAATTGCGCAATGAGAGCTTATTAAAATAGACTATAAAGAAGACTCTTTCTAAAACAGAGTTTAAATGTAAAAGAGTTATTTGATAACCAATTTTTATTGTATGTCTGAATACAACATTTTACTATTTTATCTTTATATCAGTTTATATAAACTTAGGGTAAATATAAAAATATAATAAATATTAAATAATTAATTCAAATAAAATAACCAACAATGTATAACAAGTAAAATATTTCCAGTTTAGCAAAATATAATAATAATTATGACAATTTTACATAATTACTATAAATATGGAGATGGTGGGTGGTAATGGTGGATGGCGGTGAGTGGTGGTTGGGGAGGGTGGTGGTGGGTGATGGTGATAGAAGGGGTGGGTTGGAAGCAGTGATGGTGAGTGATGTGTGGGTCGGGGGAGGGGGGGTTGATGGTGCTGATGATGGTGGTAGTGGTATAGTGAGAGAAGTGAATTGAAAAAATAAAAAAATAAAATTAGGGTACTCAAGTGTAAAAGAGTATTGAAAAGTCTTTTTAGAAAGTCTTAATTCTCTTTTTTTTCTAATAGCCAAAAAGAGGATGGATAATTTTTTATCAAATAAGATTGTCTTTGCATGAAAAAGAGGTGAGGCCAAAAAGAGGTAAAAAGAAGTATTCAAACACACACTACCAAGCAGAGGAAATAGAAAGAAAAATTACCCTACTATTCCTCTGCCTTCAAATTATGATTTTGAATACTTCAAACACACACTACCAGCTGCCTTCAAATTATGATTTTGGTCAACCCACGAAATTTGACTTTGACCACCTTGAGTGTTTTGATTTTTTCAGAAAACCTTAAAGAAAATCCACCAGAGTGGTGGGGGTGGGGGGCTTAAGGAGGATTATGAAATGAGAGAATTATTATCAGAGTAAATAACGCACCTTAATTATGTTGGAGCATCCTCTATTTATAGCATGAGAGTCTTCTCCTTCAAGAGTTAAGAATTAAAATCCTACATGATTTTTGAGATCTTACAGGTAGTCAATCCTCAGTTCGTTAAACTTCTTGAGAATTCTATCATTTACTGGATTTAATATACTTCTAGAATACTCAGTAAGAGAAATTATTATATTACCCTTCATTAATAGGGTTCTAGAAATAACATGTGGAAACTTGTCATTGGTAGGTTATATTTACCCACATCATTTGTCCCCTACTCATTTAAAAATATATTTTTAAGGGAGGAAACAAATAATAACAAAGATTTTTTTTAGTATGCCCATAGTACTTTTTTGAGAATGCCCATGATGCTAATTCTTGGCCTTCATGGCTTTGATTTTGGACTACATGGCCTTAATTCTGGGCCATCATGGACTTGATTCGGGTCTCCATGGGCTTGATTCGGGTCTCCATAGTCTTAATTCTAGCCTCTATGACCTTAATTCTTGCCTCCATGGCGTTTTTTCTTGGCCTCCATGTCCTTAATTATGATCTCTATGGCCTTAATTTTGGGCCTACATAACCTTAATTCTATGCTTACGTGGCCTTAATTTTGGGCTCCGTAGCCTTGATTATGGGCCTTTAGCTTTGATTCGGGTCTCCATGGACTTGATTCGGGTCTCCATAGTCTTAATTCTAGCCTCTATGACCTTAATTCTTGCCTCCATGGCGTTTTTTCTTGGCCTCCATGTCCTTAATTATGATCTCTATGGCCTTAATTTTGGGCCTACATAACCTTAATTCTAGGCTTACGTGGCCTTAATTTTGGGCTCCATGGCCTTGATTATGGGCCTTTATGGCTTTAATTCTAGGCTCCATGACCTTAATTTTGGGCCCATGACTTTGATCCTGGGCCTTCATAACCGTGATTTTGGGCCTTTATGACTTTAATTATGGGCTTTATGGCCTTGATTTTAGGCCTTCATGGCTTAATTTTGGGCTTCATGGTCTTGATTTTGGGTCTGGCCTTAATTATGGCCTCTATGACCTTGATTTTGGGTTTCTATAGCCATAATTCTAGGCTACATGGTCTTATAGGATAAAATTTTGTCCCCTAGTATTGACCACAAATACCTTCATGAACCTCCTTGAGTGCGTAGTTGGCTTCTATTGGTGTGAGACACCTTAGGTATGGGAGTATAAAATATCTCTTGATCTTTTTTCATTATTGTTGTCCCTATTTCCAGACTCATCATTCTTTATTTTTATGTCATCACTACTTTTGGGTTAAACAATATCCTTGATGACCATATATTTTCATGCTTTCCTTTGAAACTCCGCCATGATTTTTGGGGGATTCTTAGCTAAAAACACCTTTAAATGTTCATTTATTGTTCCATTAGTAAGGGTCACCACAACTACGGATTGATCCAAATCAGAAATCTTTAATGCCTTATTTGTAAATCAGTTTAAACAGTTTCCCAGGGATTCACCATTTCTTTGAACCACGAACAAACTCTTAACATAAGTCTTTCCTCTAATGAATTAATTTACAAACAATTCACTTAATTGATTAAACGAATTAATTGAGATTGTAGCAAGTTGTTTGTACTAAATTTGGGTTGGACCCTTCAAGGTTTACAGAAAAGCGTTACACTTTATTGCATCAGAGACATTATGTAGCAACAAAATTGTATAAAAAATGAGTATATAATTTGTAGGATCACTTATTCCATCATACTTATCGATCTAGGGCATCTTGAAGCCTTTGGGGAAAGGCTCATTCATAATATTCTCAGTGAATGGTGGAAGTCCTACTTTGTATATCGTCTATCCAATCCTTAGTCTTTGAACTCCTTGGAGTGGCGGGGTTCCTTGACGATCTTGGAGTCTTCTCTGTACTTTCCTTTCAATTCTTGCCTCCTTATGAGCATCAGATCTATCATCTGGCATCGAGTTGATAGTCTTATTGTTTTGATGATGTTCAAACTCCTGGGGCTGCCTAGGACCTCTTTTCAGTCTCTGTAAACTGCTCTTCGAGATTGTTTATATTCTCCCTCAGTTGGTTAACTACATTGACGATCACGTCTATGGAGGCTATTCCTTCTGTCACGTTAATGACTATTTTGTATTTGTCTACACAGATTTGAATCATCACGACTTTAATTGATTTATGACTGAAAATCCACCTGACTTGGTCGTTAAGAGTGCTCTATGTAAGGCCAGGCCCACTATGAGTATCAAAGTATGGATAGGTTTTTCATGGGTATAAGAAAGGAAGGTTGATGATGAGAGAATTGTTGGACATGAACAGAGTTTACCTCTTCTTATTGATTATTATATGGTAGATGTAGAGGGTTGCAATTTTGTACGGAAGTGTAGATATTTACCATGTTAATTCTCTAGATTATGAGAAGCATACGACTTTTTGCTCAGATTCCCATAGACGACGCCAATTTGATGCGTAAATCAATTGCCTTCAAATTAGAATTTTGGTCAACCCGCGAAATTTGACTTTGACCACCGCTTGATCGCCTTGACTTTACCAAAAAACCTACAAAAAATCCACTGGATTTGGGGGCTCCTAAAGGACTCTTCGACACTTAAGTCAAAACACTGATATGGAGGGAGAGAATTATTATTAGAGTAGATAACGTACCTTAATTGTGCTAGAGTATTCCCTATTTATAGCATGAGCATCCTTTCCTTCATGAGTTAGGAATTATAATCTTATATGATTTTAGAGACATTTATCAATTCTTAGTTGGTTAAACTTCTTAGGAATTCTATCATTTACGGGATTTAACATACTTATAGAATGCTCAGTAAGCAAAATTATTATATTACCATTCATTAATAGGGTTCTAAAAATAACATAAGGTAACTTGCTATTGGTGAGTTATTTTTATCCACGTCATCCACTATGAAAAGGATTTCAAGAAGAAAAATAGACAACATGAAAATGAACAAAAAGATCTTCTTCCGCAAATATTCTTTCCAATGGTTAATATTTTATTCAACAGAGCACATATGAGATCTGTTTGAACTCAAAAACTTACAAACCAAATTCCAGTTGAAATCTTTATGAACTTTTCAATCTGAATTATCATAACTGGCAAAGAATTTTCTTAAACAATCAAAGTACACCAAATTGAATATATTGATATTTGATAGAGAAAACTTACCTTCTCCTCTGCTTTGTGATGATCCAGCAGAACCCATCTCTGTTGCCCTCTCTATCTGCAGAATCAGGAGATTTCCTTTTCCACAATTAAGTGAATTGAAATGCTGAAAAATTCATACTCAAGATTGCGCTTATTTGAGTATTTGGCGTGTTTAGTTGGAAAATTTTATAGGGGGCAATTTCTGTGAAATTGCATAAAGCTCAGTACCAAAGCAAATGAAATGAAATATTCTGAGGACTATATAATTATTTTGTGCTTCGCTTTGAAAGAGTAAAATAGTACTAGTAGTAAATTAGCTGTAGTGGTAATTGGCTGCCGGGACGGATCTAGTATATGGAGTGTAAACAAGTGTCCTTTTGAAAAACATATTGCCAATAAATATATATGTATAGTTTAGTGGCTTAAACAATAATTTTTCATGTGATTTGATAAGAAAATAGAGGAATGTTACACTATATTTGTGAATTTTGGATATAAATGAAAATAATAAAAAACTTAAATTAGAATGAAAAAAGTAATAAACATTTATAAGTCTTCTTTTGTGTTATTTGTAAGTTTATATAGAAGAAAAAAACCGCAACTCTTAACATAAATTATCACTTTATACTTATATTAAATCTCCTTATATTTGTATATAATGAGTGATTTAGAGAGGACAAAATATTTACTTAAAACTTTTTCTTTTTCCTCAAAGTCCGTTCATTTTTCCAATGGAAAACGTTGATTAAAAAAAAATGTCACCAAAATTTGTGTCTATTTCTTTTCTATTTTCTCCCTTAAAAAATTCACAAACAAAACAAAAGAAATAGACATAAAATTTAAAAAATTTAATTCTTTTTCTTCTATTTTAAACTTAAAAATATTATGGAAAAAGCACAATATACTATCAGTTCTATTCACTACTAAATTCTTAATTAATGTTACTGTCACACTATGAAAAAGTTATTTTTAGAAGTTCTTATTTTAAAAATATATCTCAAACTTTAGAATGGATAGAGTATATTATATTTGATTTTTTTAGCTAAAATATTTTTTATAAGTAAAAATAATTATATATTTTTTTTATTTTGCCAACACTAAATCATGAGTCAATCATTTTGCCCGAATAGTACTACCCAACCCATGGTAACCATGAGGTTGGGAGATCGAGCATTAGCATGCCATGCCAAGGTAGAATGTGTAAGTGTGTTTAAATTTCAGTCTAAATTTGTAACAACAAAAAACTTTACTAGTATATCATACACCTTTTGCCAATAATAAATTTTAAATAAAGAACTTATATCTTTTGTCACTTAAAATGCAATCTTTCATGTGTGTGTATATATGGAGAGAGAAGTGATTCATAGCAAGAACTGATAGTATATTGTACTTTACTAGTATCATATACCTTTGGAGTCGTCAGAAAGAGAATCTGGGTTGGAGAAATTAAGACAAGGTGGTAGATGATGATCAGGCGCTGGCAGCTAGAAAGGCCATTGCAGTTGTCATATCATCGCAACAACTAAAAATACAAGATCTCCCGGCTTGTTCAAGAGGATCTTTCCAATGAATTAAGAGGTGAAACAGCTAAGCAGCTTCCAGCCACTGGATCACAGAGGTTCGGTCCTAGTTTGTGACATGTTTGGGAGACGGAAAACAGGCACAACTCATAATTATCTTTCTTCTTTTTAGGGGGGGAGCCTTTTTTATGTTTTTTGGAGAGTTCTAAAGCTCATGGCTGCATTGTGAGCATAGTAAAGCTTGTAAGACAAATATCAGGGAGTAAAAAACGCAGCTTGTAAGATACTCGTTTTGTATTTGTTTAATGACTGACTATCATCCTATTCGGAGTAGTATTTGTTCAAAGCTTTATTTATGTCTTGTATTTGCTTGTTTGTTGTTCCAGGACAATGATTATATATAGAGAGAGATCCACCAACACTCCCTCTATTTCACAATTCTTGCACAATTAAAGGGCCCAGCCAAGAAAGGTTGCAGTCCCCTGCCCATTGGGCTATAAGAAAGTAAAATGGGCAGATCGACCAAGTTACAAAATATATATATATAACTTTGTGAAGATTACTAAAAATAAATGTTCTTATGTTGTTCAATAAAAAATTCAACACCAAAATTATGTTATACATCTGCTTTTTGTCTCACCTGTGACTAAATAAGTATTTCATAAAGCTAAAGAAAGGTTATTGTTTATTCCGACATTTATATCTAATTATGATTTATTCTAATAAGTGATAATTAATATTCTTCTTTCTCTTTTTAATTATTATTATTATTTTGCAAGTTGCTAAAGCGATAAAAAAATTAACTGTACCATCCACATAAACCCAGGTTTTACATTAGCTAATTTCTTTACTATAGAGAGTAAGGTTTCTATAATCATTCAAATTGATATTTTTGGTTAAATTTTCAATAAAAAGAAAAGTAATAAAATTATAAATTGTTGTCACATTGGATAACCTCTCACTAATTATAAAGTGTTACAATTTTTTAATAATTTTTGAAAAGAAATGTGTTGCATATTAAAATAAAATTACCTATGTAACACATCATAAAAATATATGATATTCATAAACATCAATAGCTTCAGCAAACAAATGTAATTTAATAAAAATAAAATAATCAATTTGATTATAAAATAAATATATTTCAAATGACGTTGAGAATCCTGATGAGTGTAAGGTAGGAGAAAACGATAAAGACCGTAACACAATAGCACTGTTTAGATCATTTAACATCTAATTAAATCTAACCAGTAACTAAACAAACCCACATATTTGATTCATTTAAAAATATTAAAATAAGTAAATAAACAGTACATAAAAAGTAAGCAACAATTAAACAAGTGCATCACCACCAAAACCATCTTCAAAAGTAATAGCAGCACCAAATACACGTGACTCAGCATTCACATGCGACGCCTGCGCATAAAGCAACCTCAACACGTGCAGCCTCCAGAAGCGTAGCTTCTAGACACGTTGCCTCCAATGATTATAACTCCTCTAATGGAGACGTGTAGATTTATTGTTCTTTTTTTGTTGTATTATTTTACCTTTGTACGGACTATGCGTAATGCCAACGCTGATTGAGAATGGTCAAATAATTGAATTTATAGTAGTGTTTACTATCAGAAGAGGTTGGATAACAATGTCTAAATTAGTTTCATAAAATTTGAACACTTGATTCAATTTGAACTTTTGTTATCCTACGGTGTCGTTTTAATCTTGGATTTGAGTCAAACAGTCATGTACAGATATTCTCATTTTATCTCTTTTAACTCGTCTTATTTAACTATTATCTTTTCTACTGTCTTGACCATAATTTAACTGTTTACTAGTCATAGAGTTTACTACCTAGTTGAAAATGGTCGTAGAGTCATTCTGAGAGGTCTCTATTCCATGCAGAATAAAGGTGAACTATACATGCTACAAATTGATGAAAAAGCTACGCAAGCAACTTCTCTGGGTGGGGAGGCTGCACGCGGGGAGGCGACATGTGTTAATGCTACGCGCCTGGAAGCGATGCGGGTGGATGCTGAGTCACGCGTATTTGGTATTGTTATTACTTCTGAAGATGGTTCTGGTGGTGATACACTTATTTAGTTGCTGCTTACTTATTATATATTATTTATTTACTTATTTTGATGTTTTTAAATGAATCAAATGTGTGAGCTTGTTTAGTTAACGATTAGATTTAACTAGATGTTAAATGATCTAAGTAATGTTATTGTGTTACGGTCTTTACTGTTTCCTCCTGCCTTAAACTCATCTACGAGAGTATTCTCAACTTCATTTGAAATATATATCTATTTTATAAACAGATTGATCATTATACTTATATTAAATTACATTTGTTTGCAGAAGCAATTGACGTTTATGAATATCATATATTTTTATGATGTGTTACATATGTAAATTTGTTTTTAATATTGTAACACATTTCCTTTTAAAAATTGCAACACTCTATAATTAGTGAGAGATTATCCAATGTGACAACACTTTATAATTTTACTACTTTTCTTTTTATTGAAAAATGAATCAAAAATATCAATTTGAATGATTATAAAAATATGACTCTTTAGAGTAAAGAAATTAGCCCGCCGCTTTCACACGTATTTTCCACAAGCACAGCCTCCACATGAACAGTAGTTGCTTGCGTAGCTTCTTCATTAATTTTCAGTATGTATATTTCACCTTCATTCGACATTGTATTGACAACTATCAGAATAACCCTACGGCCATTCTCAATCAGGTAGTAAATTTTATGACCAGTAAATAGTTGAAATATGGTCAAGGTAGTAAAAAAGACAATAGTTAAATAAGATGTGTTAAAATAGATGAGATGGGAAAGTTTGTACATGACTGTTTGCTCAAATCCAAGATGAAAACGACATCGTAAGTTAACGAAAGTCAAAATTGAATCTAGTGTTCAAATTTTATGAAACTAACTCGAACATTGTTATCCAACCTCCTCTAATAGTAAACACCATAAATTCGATTATTGAACCATTCCCAACCGGCATTAACATCACTCATATTTACAGTACAAAAAGAACAACAAACTCACACGTCTTTACTAGAGGAATTATAATCATAAGGTGTGCCTGGACAATATTTGGTCCGACAACCGGCAATAATCCAATGATATAGGAAACAAAAACAGTCCCAATATCAAAAGCTCCAACTTGCAATAGCTATATATATATATATATATATATATAAAATTCATCAATCAAATTAAAAATAAAAATAAAAATAAAAAAAACGGTAAAGACCGTAACACAATAGCACTGCTTAGATCATTTAACTTTAACATCTAATTAAATCTAACCGGTAACTAAACAAGTCCACATATTTGATTCATTTAAAAGTATCAAAATAAGTAAATAAACAGTACATAAAAAGTAAGTCGCAACTAAACAAGTGTATCACCACCAAAACCATCTTCAAAAGCAATAGCAGCACCAAATACATGTGACTCAGCATCCACATGTGCCGCCTCCACACAAGCAACCTCAACACGTGCAGCCTTTAGGAGCGCAACCTCCACAAGCGCCGCTTCCACACAAGCAGCCTCAACACGTCTGGATTTGTTGTTTTCTTTTTTTGCTGTATTGTTTTACCTTTGTACGGACTATGCGTAATGCCAACGCTGATTGAGAATGGTCAAATAATCGAATTTATGATGCTGTGTTTATTATCAGAGGAGGTTGGATAACAATGTCTAAGTTAATTTCATTAAATTTGAACATTGGATCCAATTTGGACTTTTGTTATCCTACAGTGTCGTTTTAATCTTGGATTTGAGTCAAACAGTCATGTACAGATATTCTCATTTTTTTTCTTTTAACTCATCCTATTTAACTATTATATTTTCTACTACCCTGGCCATAATTCAATTGTTGTCATAGAGTTTACTATCTGCTTGAAAATAGTCATAATGCAACCTCCACACACGCTGCCAGTGTACCCAAATCCTCTTGAACCTGCGCTGTAATACCCAAATCCAGTCTTTGAGTATTCACATCTGCCCGCAAGGAAGCCCCTGCACTGTCCTTAAACGGAAGCAGCAACATCCTAAAAACCTGTTGTACCACACCATTCAAAGACGGCCCAAAGTCTGCCGCAGCTTGCCCTAATCTACTCCCAATTTCAAAAATTCCCAAAACCCCATTAATTCCAGAATAGTAATCAGTAGCAATACCAAAATCCTTATAAGCAAAACTTTGCTTAAGAAATTCAACGTCGAAAAACTTTGGTGGTTGAAGGTTAGACCATGAAAACGACGGAGGAGTGATGTGAGATTGAATCAAACCCGTAAATCCTTGAGCTAGCCGATCTGCAAAATCCTGGCCATGCCGTTGAACTTCTTCCCAAGCTTCAAATGATCTCTCGACAGACATATTTTCTATAATATTGACCTTACTTTTTAAGTATCTAGAATGAACTGTAAGAAGTTTAGCGATCAATACGAGATTCCCAAACTCTCTGGTGTAATCAAAGCTCAAAGCTTCAGGATTTGTAGGTATTTCGGAACAGTAGATTGAATATATTGAGCTGAAAAGTGTTGAATTTGAGGGGTTCCTTAGGGTGGAAGCTGAACATCTGAAATTAGGGTTTCGATTAAGATTTTTAACGAACAAATGGCTGAAAGACAATATTTATAAAAAAAAAATAGGGAATTGGAAGTGAATTAATTGTAGATAAGAATACGACCACAACTGAATTATGTGATTTATTTATTAGTAGTATCTCATGTAGGAGAGAGAGAAGATGGGCTCCTCTTGGTGGTGCGTATCGCGCACACGATATTTGTTCAAGCTTCTGAAGAAAGCAACTTCAACTGGGCCATCCTTTTATTACTCAGCCCAGCCCATCAGGTTGATAAGGTCATGGTTGTGGAACCACCTTCAGTAATATCCATATTATATATACCAGTATTATTTGCCGTTGACTCCAAATAAAAAATAAACAAAGATTACAATAAAACTTTTAATTATTCTTTTTGCTAAAATGGTTATATTTCAAATATGAAAGTAACTAATTCCCAAGATGTGAGTGATCAAATTATAAAAGCTTATTCCTTTAATTTCCTTTAACTTTTTCCTTGTGCCATAACTCAGAGATTTATTTTTGCCATTCATGACCAAATAAATTGCAAATGAAATATATGATCAAAATAATAACTTACTAATCTCTCCCATTATAATTAATTTCATATGTTGAATTATACTTGAACAAAATCAACCTAAACGTTATGCCACAAACATTGGTTTCTTCTAACTCTTCTTGCTCCCCTAGCTCTCTAAATTCGCTCCAAACTCTTATATTTAATGGAGTATGTAATATATATATATATATATATATATATATATATATATATATATATATATATATATATATATATATAAAAATAAGTTAACAAAAAATAAATTAAATTACGATTAACCTAAAATTTTAAATAACAAGATAAAAAATAGTGTATAGGACCTTACAACCCCAAAAATGGAGGGTTAAATACACTTTTTTCCTTTATACTGGACCTCGATTTTCAAATACATCATTAAATTGAAAACGGTAAAGACCATAACACAATAACATTGCTTAGATCATTTAACTTTAACATCTAATTAAATCTAACCGGTAACTAAACAAGTCCTCATATTTGATTCATTTAAAAGTATCAAAATAAGTAAATAAACAGTACATAAAAAGTAAGCAACAACTAAACAAGTGCATCACCACCAAAACCATCTTCAAAAGTAATAACAGCACTAAATACACGTGACTCAACATCCACATGCGCCGCCTCCGCACAAGCAGCCTCAACACATGTAGCCTCTAGGAGCGCAACCTCCACAAGCGCCGCCTCAAGAAGTGTAGCTTCTAGACACGCTGCCTCCAATGATTATAACTCCTCTAGTGGAGACGTGTGGATTTGTTATTTTCTTTTTTTGCTGTATTGTTTTACCTTTGTACGGACTATGCGTAATGCCAACGCTGATTGGGAATGGTCAAATAATCAAATTTATGGTGCTGTTTACTATCAGAGGAGGTTGGATAACAATGTCTAAGTTAGTTTCATTAAATTTGAACACTGGATCCAATTTGGACTTTTGTTATCCTACAGTGTCGTTTTAATCTTGGATTTGAGTCAAACAGTCATGTACAGATATTCTCATTTTTTCTCTTTTAACTCATCCTATTTAACTATTATATTTTCTACTACCCTGGCCATAATTCAATTGTTTATTAGTCATAGAGTTTACTATCTGCTTGAAAATGGTCGTAGAGTCATTCTGAGAGAGGTGTTTATTCAATGCCGAATAAGGGTGAACTATACATGTTAGAAATTGATGAAAAAGCTACGCAAGCAACTGCTGTGCATGATAAGGCTGCACGCGGGGAGCCGGCATGTGTAAATCTGACTTTTTATAGTAAAGAAATTAGCCAATGTGAAATCTGTGTTTGTGTGGAGGGGCGCCACCTCCACACCCGTCGTTTTCACACGTATTTTCCACACGCACAACCTCCACATGAACAACAGTTGTTTGCGTAGCTTCTTCATCAATTTTCAGTATGTATATTTCACCCTCATTCGGCATTGTATTAACAACTCTCAGAATAACCCTACGGTCATTCTCAATCAGGTAGTAAACTTTATGACCAGTAAATAGTTGAATTATGGTCAAGGTAGTGAAAAAGACAATAGTTAAATAGGATGTGTTAAAATAGATGAAATGGGAAAATTTGTCCACGACTGTTTGCTCAAATCTAAGATGAAAACGACAACGTAGGATAACAAAAGTCAAAAATTGAATTTAGTGTTCAAATTTTATAAAACTAACTCGAACATTGTTATCCAACCATCTCTAATACTAAACGTCACCATAAATTCGATTATTGGACCATTCTCAACCGGCATTAACATCACTCATATTTACAGTACAAAAAGATCAATAAACTCACACGTCTCCACTAGAGGAATTATAATCATAAGGTGCGCCTGGACAATATTTGGTCCGACAACCGGCAATAATCCAATGATATAGGAAACAAAAACAGTCCCAATATCAAAAGCTCCAACTTGTAATATATATATATATATATATAATTCATCAATCAAATTAAAAATAAAAATAAAAAATACAATAGAAAATAAATCTATATATACATATTATAATCAGGGGTGCCAATTCAAGATTTTGTTCCAGCAGAGGCGGATTTTATCTAATTTTTTTTCTTAATATTAAAAAGATAAAACTTGAATCAATTTTAATAATAATTAAATCATAATAATATTTATAAATTACAATATTATCCTCCTAAACCTTATAACTTGAAAATGTTTTATGATAACTTCATTTATTAATAGTTTCAAATACATTATTTTCAATTTAAACAACTAAACAATCATTCAACCATTTATCGCCCATTTCTTTGGAATGTTTGAATTTTGCAAACATATCATAAATGCCTAAATTAATTAACATACAATTAACAACTCCAAACAAACAACTAATTTATACAAATTGCAACATAAAAAAAATTCTAAAACACACCAAATATAAATATTCATAATCTAAACTCGAAAAAAAATAAAAATAAAAATATGACTTAAGACTCAAGAGATGACAAACTTACTTTCAATAATTCAATTTGAACGATTCTTCGAAGAAATACAATTTCAACCGTCCAATATTAACAAGCAAACATGGAGGATTTCAATGTTTTGTTATAGTAGTTACTGCAAAATATTTTCAGATAAAGTATCTATTGATTCTCATGTTTGACAACGACCATAACTGAAATTGTTCAAATAATAAAAAAAAATTAGCATAATTTTTCAAGCCAAATAACAAACAAACCTCAACTGCAGCTTTAACCAATGGTTGCTTCAACCGAAATGAGAACTTCTCCGAAAAATCAATGGCGATCAAATCTACCTACACATGCAACACCAATCATCAAAACACATCATTATAACTTTAAAACAAATTCCATCCCCTTGTACAACAAATCACACTTGAGAATGGGATTTCCGGAATTGAGAGCAATAAATTCCCCCAACACATCAATTTTATAAGCATGTAAATTCCTACAACAGTAAAATGTTTCAAACCCAATTCTTCAACACAGAGATTTGATGCCGAGAAAATCAAACTACTCAATCATTCATACCAAACAAGATCTAACACATGAACAAATTAATTGAATAATCATCCCGGTAGCTAGCTCAAATTAAAAGGGGAAAAAAAGAAAAGAGAAGAAAAATGTTGTACCTTGACTGACACCACAATGGTGGTGCAGCGCATCAGCGGATTCACGACGGCTATGGCTGAATTCAGTGTAGCGCAGCAGCAGCAGCAACACAAAATCAAATTGATAAAAGAGATTCACATGGTTTTGCCCTTTTGGTGTCTGTCCGGCCTGTCTACAGATATTTATCAAACTTAGTTTTACTCCAAAATTATATTTAGCCCATGTAAGTTTATTTTTTTTATAAATATGCCCCTACTTCTATACCTTTAAAAAAAAAAAAACAGCAGCTACTATGTTGTCCCCTTAATCCGCCCCTTATATATGATCTCACCCTACCACTGCAGCGGTGAAACATTCTGTTTGAAAAATAATAACTTTGAACTGGGTCGGGTCGGGTCAGCCGGGTCGAGTTGGGTCAGGTTTGAGTCAGAAAATAAAAATGTTCGAAGAAATATTTTATTATTTTTGGACTTAATATATATATATATATTTAAAATTTAACATAATTGAATTAATATATAAAAAATGTTAAATATTATTAAAGAGTTAATAATATAATTAAAATCAATAAAATATTATTATTAATATAATAATATTAGAAAATCATTAAAATATTATTAAATGTATAATAATATTATAAAGTGAATAAAATATTATTAAATGATTAATAATATTCATAAGGTAATAAAACATTATTAAATGATTAATAATATTAGATAACAAATAAAATATTATTAAACGATTAATAATATTAGATAATTAATAAAATATTATTAAATGATTAATAATATTAGAAGATGAATAACATATTATTAAATGATTAATAATATTATAAGGTTAATAAAATATTATTAAATGGTTAATAATATTATAGAGCTGTTAATATATTATTAAATGATTAATAGTATAAAAATATTAATATGGTATTATTAAATGATTAATAATACTACAAGACTAATAAAATATTATTAAGTTGTTAATAATATTAAATAAGTGTATGGACTATATTAAATATTAATATAGGTTCTTGTGTTTGAAATATTATCAAATAGTGATGATATCGCCGATGTGTTTATATACCCATAATTAGATAATTATGTGGATCGTAAAGTTATAAAGGTCATCATACTAATGTGTATATGATACTAATTTAAGATCAAACTGATTTAATTGTTAGGTCCGTTTGAGGATTATTAAATTAAATTGGTTAGCCGTAGATGACGCACGAGGCAAGTTTTCTACACCTTGACTTGTAATTTACGTTGCAAGTTTCTTCTTAACCCTAACTTGTATTTATTGTTGCAAGTATTGTTCAACCTTATTTACATTGAGCAATTCAATTATTGTTGAGCAAGTATCTACACTCGTAGTTATTTGACAAAATTTTAAGTGAATTAATTATCAAAAATTACTTCATATCATTATTATATTGTATTCGCACATAGTGCCCTTGCAAATGTTATAGTTTAGTAATTTACGAACTGTTTAAAAATGTCTAAGCTAATTGTTTCGGCTAGACAAATGCATATTTAAATTCATCTAATTGAATATTTTAAAAACTTATCCAAACCATTGGCTGGTGCGGATTCTTATAGTAAGACTGAGAAAGAACAACCCTAGTTAAAGGGGATTTTTATATTGTCGGGTAACTGAATTTGCGCAAGAAAACTAAATGTTATGCATATACATAGGACATAAGAGGATTGATCCCCTCGAGTGTCTCGTTATTTTTAACAAGGTGTCAGACATTATATGTCTGTTCTACCTTAGTAGCAGTTCATGGTCATTAAAGACCACTCAGCAGTAAAGAGTCAATCCATTCTTATATTGAACATTGATTCTTGATATCTTTCACAATTGTTATTGTTGAAAACCTTGAAGTTATTTCCCTTCATCATGATATATCTTATGTTGTTGTTTATAAACTTGCTGAGCCATTTAGTTGTTTATTCTTGCTATATCATAACTATATTTCAGCTAAGCCCGAATGCTCTAAATCAGACAAAGGCAAGGGAAAAACGAATGCGCAGATTAGTAGATGCATGCTAGTTTTAAATTACTGTTATGTAATTACTGTGTAGTATTTTCCTTAAGATATGTAATGCTACGATTAAGGTTAATAGACCTTGGGAAGTGTAGCCTTTTGATGAGGAACCTTTTGTATTATTCCGCGTAGTTTGAATACAATTTATGTATTTCATTGTTGTTAAGTATTGTACAGTGAGAACCAAACTCGAGGTTAAAGAACCCGAATTTGGAGTCGTCACAATCTCAATCCTCCGTAGAAGCTTCTTCGAAAGCCAACTGTTGCTAAGTAATCAACTTTTACAAATTAGTTCTACACCAATTCTACTAAAGATGCATTATATGTTTCTACCTCAAGAAGCTACTCCAGTGCTGCATCAATGGACCCCTTTGTTGGGGTCCCAATCCCATATAACATGTTCCTTTTTACAATCCATATTCTTAGCCAGAAAAGAATCAATGTTCCTTGGAGTAACACCTGGTTCCTTGTTTCCATGTTCTCTTTTTTGTTCACGTGGGGCTCAATTGTGTTGTATTAAAGGAGGAATACTCCTTGTTATTGAATCACTCAAGTTAGGAGTCAAAGAGTGAATCAACAAAATATAGAGCTCCAGAGATAATAAATGAGAGAAATCCCATCCAGGAGAAAGATAAAAGAAAAAAAGAAATCCCATCTGAGAGAAGGGTGGAAAAGAGAAAAATAATAAAGAGCCAAGTGAGAAAAAGATTAAACAATTGGGTGTGTTGTTTGGGTTCCATCACAATAAAGTTTTTGTGGTGAGGTAATTTGAGTGTGTACTCAAATTAAGATATCTTTGTATTCTTTTAATTTATTATAGTGGATTTTTTGAAGATCGTCCCGTGATTTTTTCAGTTGGGTTTTTCATGTAAAATTTGGTGTCTTATGCTTGGCTTATTTTCTACAATTATTATTTGGTGGAATTGCATTATTTATTTGACGCGGCTAGTCATTTAATTTATCAAAAACGATTTTAGTGGTAGGTATTTTTCTCAATAATTAGTATCAGAGCTAGATTCGTAGCGCAATTATTTTTTGATAAATTAAATAGAGGAAAGGTGGTGGAGGAGTCAGAGAGAATTCGAAGTCATAAGTCACAAAGAACTTTAGGCAAAACCACCAGATCATTCCCAAGAAGCCAATAATACGAGGCATGTTGCGAATGGATAGCAGTGGGCTGGCGCATGGCACATTGCCAGGCAGCAACGTGCAAGACTTTTGGACAGCATGCACTGGTGTGCAGGACTATGAAGCAGCGTGCACATGAGCAGTTTATAGGTGCACTAGCTGGGCAGTGACGCGTGGAAGTAATGTTGCAGCATACAGGCTGACAAGGCAGACGTGTCTATGGTAACCGAAGGAGTCGAGGAAAAGACGCATGTGAAATGTGTTGAAGATGGCAAAGTTAAAAAGGAAGTGGTACAAAGCCATGCGAAATGATAGAAAATCCTTACATGAGAACCACAAGAGGAAAGCTCTTCACTTTAAATGGATATCAAAAGTGAAAAAGAAAAATGATATCTCACAACAAGGGTACAAAGTTGTGAATGAATTTGGCAAAAAAAAAAAAAAAACTGTCAAATTTAAGTTGGATCCTCCCATCTAGAAGAACCATGCCGATAAGACAAAGTTGGATATGAAGATAGTTGAAAATTCCAAGAAATTTTAGTTGAGTCAAGTCTTCATTGAGATTAACTCCAAGTAAAGAGTTGTGTTTTGTGATCTCTCCATAGGTTTGGAGGATGAGATAGTTTATATGAAGATGCAGAGATTGCTGAGCAGGGGGAGTCAGAGATTTTGCAAGGTATTGGCCAGAATGAATTCCAAGTGACGGGGTCATGGTGAATGCCTCCTCTAATGGGATTGGAAGGGGAGATTGTTGGGGTCCAATCCCATATAACATGTTCCTTTTTACAATCCATGTTCTTAGCCAGAAAAGACTTTATGTTCCCTGCAATAACACATGGTTCTTTCGTTCCATGTTTTCTTTTTTGTTTATGTGGGGCCCAATTGTGTTATATAAAAGGAGGAATACTCCTTGTTATTGAATCACTCCAGTTAGGAGTCAGAGAGTGAGCCAACAAAATGTAAAGCTCCAGAGAGAATAAGTGAGGGAAATCCCATCTGGAAAAAGGATGGAAGAAAAAAAGAAATCCCATCCGGGAGAAGGGTGGAAAATAGAGTAATCTCATTTGGAAGAAGGGTGGAAAAGAGAAAAACAAGAGAGTGAAAAAGATTAAACAACTAGGTGTGTTGTTTGGGTTCCATCACAGGGTTATTGTGGTGAGGTAATTTGAGTGTGTACTCAAATTAAGATATCTTTGTATTCTCTCAATGTATTATAATGGTTTTTTTCCAGTTGGATTTTTCACGTAAAATTTGGTATCTTGTGCTTGGTTTATTTTTTACAGTTATTATTTGGTGAAATTGCATTCTTTATTTGGCGTGGCTAATCATTTAATTTATCATAAACAATTTTAATGGGAGGTATTTTTCCCAACACCCTTAATTTGTGAAAAGAGATCCAAATGAATCCATTACCTCTGAATTGAACGAGATAACAGCCCTTATCACATTAGGTAGAACTAGGGGTGTTCATTTTAACCGATTTTTTCAATTTTTTATCGAACCGGTAGTACCGGTTCTTTTTGGTACCGGTTTTTTTGGTTCGATATTTTTGGGTTTTTTACAATTTTTTGTACCGGTAACGGTATAGGAATTTTTAAAACGGGTATACTAAAAAAATCTAATTAAATAATATAATAATAAATTTACATTAATTATTATAATATATATAATAAGTATATATATAATAATATATATAATTAATAAATTAACACTAGGTATATCCCTGTCAATATTGTATTGCTGAAGTTAATGTTCATTAACAAACTAGCTTGAAGTACGCATTTCTCAACTTGCTCTTCAAACTTGGTGAAAATAGTTCCCACATCAGCCTGCAGTCTATTGTGTATAATATTTCTTCCCCTAGTTGTCTGATTCAAGATGTTTAGCACCCTCTGCCTGAAGAGGATGATGTAAGACTGCTGTTTTGGGCCCAAATTTTGGAGAGATTTTCTGATATTGTTTCTTAGTTTATTGATAAAATTAATCTTAAAATTTTTAATTTAAATTGTGAATAGGATTTATATTTTTAAAGTCAACATTATTTGGGGTGAATTTTAATTTTAATTTTAATTTTTAATTTTTAAAGTCAATATTATTTTGAGTGAATTGTATTTAGAAGTATTTTAATTAAAGGTTAATTGTATTTAAAAATATTTTAATTTGGTATTAAGTGTATTAAAAATTATTTTAATTTAAGGTTAATAATATTTAGAATATTTTAATTTGGGGTTGATTGTATTTATAAGTATTTAAATTTTTTAATGAAATCAAATCGTATTCGAATATAGTCGAACCGTATAAATTCATTAGACTCTAACCGGGTTACCGGTATGGTAGCACATTTTGGCCAATCTCAGTCAGAAATTAGATTGGGGGGTGGGGACATTGTGTAAAATTAGGTAGTTGATGTAACAGATGTATAAACTAAATTAATTTAGGGACTGAATTGTGAGGAGAGTAAAATTTAGTGTAACAAAAGTGTATTTAACCCTTATTTTAAAGTGTTAACTCAACTACACTAACTTAACAATGTTTTATTTTTTTTATTTCAAATTAAGTGTGACATTAATTTTTTGGAGTGATTCAAATATAATTTATTATAAATTGTTCAAAACAGTTAGTTTGTGGAATGTTGAATACATTTATTAATTCATAACAAATAATAAGTAATTCAAAAGTATTTTAATAAACTAATGCAAAAATATATTTAGAAAATGAGTATATAAGTAGTTCAAAGTTTACAGGGTATTTCAAAGCATTTATAAATAGTCAAATATGTTTATATTCAACTTTAAAAAGTAAAAAATGTATAATAATGAAATTTATAAAATGGTTTAAAAACCAAATTTTATGAAAATAATCAAAAATATCAATTTAATAATTTGATAATTGTGAAATTTAAAACTTAATTAATTTTGACCAACTATACTACATAATTTATCCTTATGTGTTAATAATAACTCTACCTATTATCCTTCTTTCCCTCAAAACCTCCATTTTTAATAATAATACAATAAACAGTTTCTCGAATATCAACCACTTTTTTTTATTAATGTAAATATTTTGCCATCGTTAAACAAAGAGAAAACTTATTTTTTAATATTTCTTATATGTAAAACCAGTTAATAAATGTCAAAAGCCCATCCGCTTTGATCTTACCATTGAATTGACATTAAAACATGGATTTTCTTAAAATGTGCCCTTAGGGCACATGCTAAGAGCGAAATTCAATGCATAATATTATTTATTTATGTATTTGCATTGAATTCAATGCATAAAAAAATATTATACTAGTGGACCCCATGTATTGAATTCAGTGCAAATATAAAAAAAATAAAATATTATACTAGTAGATCCCATATATTGAATTCAGTGCAAATATATAAAAAAAAATATTTAGTAAGATTCATCTCTTGTTTTTGGCGTTTAATGTGTGCCTTTAGAGCACACATTAAGTTAACCCTTAAAACATATCCAAATTTGCCACGTGCGCCAGCCATCAGACGAGTAATCATTCCATGCCCTAGGGCCATGAATGAATAGTATGCCCCCTCTCTCATGAGAGTGGGCTCCACGCGTTGTGGTACGGGTCCCACCACGTGTGGAGCCCACCCTCTCACATGTGGATGGACTCCACGCGTTGTGGCACGAGTCTCACTGCGTGTGGAGTTCACCCTCATGTAAGAGGGGGCATACTATTTACTATACCGCAAGGGCATGGTATAATTTTTCCCACCAGACCCCACCATCAGCATTAATAAAGTCACAAGTTTAGTTGACGGGCAAACTCACAGAGTATCCCATCCCATCCCAAAACAGTTCATTAGTCGACGGGCCATAATTCGCCGTCCGGTCGGCCTGGCAACCCCGATCAATGTCAAAACCCCACTATTTCTACCTCCACCGCCAATTCTCTCTCTTCCTCAATGACAAAACCACCTTCGCCGCCACAACAATCTCTCTCCTCCCCTAAGCTCACCAGCAATCTCACCAACCCTCCATCCACCTCGTCGTCTGTCTCTTCTAAACCCTCCGACGACATGTATAAGTACCTTTAGATTCCTTTCCTAATTTCTCTCTCCAACGAATTTAGCTCCGCTAAATCTCAATAAACGATTCTCTTGCCTAGTCAGTCTGCAACTCCCAACTGTCCCTCTCCCGACCCCAAGCTCAATTTCCTGCCGATCATCGGTATTTTAAGTCATCCCGGCGATGGAGTTTCCGGCCGGCTCAGCAATGCCACAAACGCTTCTTATATTGCCGCGTCTTATGTAAAGTTCGTTGAATCCGCCGGGGCCAGGGTCATTCCTCTTATCCATAACGAGCTTCTTGAGATTCTCCGATATGTAATTGTACCCATTACCTTTATACTTGTTGTTTTCTTAACGAAACCATTTTTTTACTAAGGGCCTGTTCGAGAATGACTTTTTTTTTTTGACTTAAAGTTAAAATTTTAGTAGATTTATAAGTTAAAATTTTAGTAGATTTATAAGTAAAAGTGTTCGGGAGTATTTTTACTTATAAGTCGGGAATTATAAGTAATAGTTGTGGATGCGTTCGGCTAATAATGACTTATAAGTTAAGTAAAATGTAAAGATTACTAAAATGTCCTTTAGTAAGAAGAAGAAAAAAAAACAAGGAGGGACAGTTTTGTCATTTCATTAGAGTTGACCAACTTAAAAAAAAATGACTTATAAGTCATTTTTTTAAGTTCCAAAACCTTACTTATTTTTTTTGACTTTTTTTTGACTTATAAGTTAAAAAAAAGCTATTCCTGAACACCACTTTTGACTTAACAACTTATAAGTTGGGTTGACCAACTTATAAGTTGTTCCCGAACACCCCCTAACTGTTGATTGTTTGTATGTTATTTCTTGTCTTGCTGTTTAAAAGGATTATTGATGTTAGCTCTTCTTGTATGGATTAGCTTTAGAGATTTTAATAAGTACTATTTTACTTAATTTTTCCATTGAAGCGACAATTTATTGTAGTATTATTATCTTGTCATCATTTGATCATTTCAATTGTTCAAACCATTTAATGTGCTGGATTCAGTGGATATATATTAAATGATCTTTATTAGTGAATTTTATAAAAGAGTTATGCTGTGACAAAAGCTTGAAATGATGCTAAAGTTTCATAATCAGTTTCTAAGGACATGTTTGTTGATATACACTCCCTTTTCTCTTTTTATCCCAAACTAGTTGGCCTAGGCTGAAAATGAATCCCCAAGTAAGCTCAACATGTATTTATTTTTGAAGATTGCTTATTTATATACTCTCTCTGTCCTAAAAATGAGTGCCATTTCGTTTGTAATAATGTCATTAATTGTAATAAGTATTTGCGTACCACTATTATATTTTCAGCAACCTACATTCCAAAAACTGACATTTGCAAAAATTCTTTCGATGTGCACTGAAATCCTTTACTTCCGGTCCTATACTTAGTAAGACCCAACAAAAACGGGATGTATAAAGGAACGGGCCAGTGGAAGTCCAGTTTACTCTCAATATTTTACTATTATTCCTAATATCACACAGCCACCACTAAATTGTCAACTATTTTTAAGGTTATATTTGCAGAAAAAAAAGTT
Organism: Hedera helix; assembly: GCA_947179155.2. Classification (NCBI taxonomy): domain Eukaryota; kingdom Viridiplantae; phylum Streptophyta; class Magnoliopsida; order Apiales; family Araliaceae; genus Hedera; species Hedera helix. The sequence continues at coordinate 35,370,418 of OX359268.1, read as the reverse complement.
ATTATTAAAAGTCAACGTTTAAATTAGCAACAAAAAAAAAGTCAACATTTTATAAATATATTTTTATTTATAAAAATAAAAATAGTACTAATGCGTCAATCAACGACCTTCAAATTAGGGTTTCGATCAGTCCACGAATTTTAACTTTGATCACCATACAATCACCTCAATCTCTTTGTAAAACTTGCAAAAGGTCCTCTAGAGTTGAGGGCTCTGGGAGGACTTTCCGATGCTTAAGCAAGAACACTGATATGACGAGAAAAAATTATTATAGGAGTTCAGATTGTGTACCTTGAATGTGTTGGAACATCCCTTATTTTATAGCATGAGAGTCATCTCCGTCAAGGATTAAAAATTATAATCCTAATGGGTTTTAGAGACACTTCCAGGTTGTCAATTTTTAGTTGGTTAAACTTCAGGAAAATTCAAACATTTATTGGATTTAATATACTTCTAAAATACTCTGTGAGCAAAATAATTATATTGCCATTCATTAATAGGGATCTACAAATAACATGTAACAACTTGTCATTGGTGGGTTATTTTTACTCGCATCATTTTTAAAAGTGTAATTGAATAATAAAAAATAAAAAAAATTCATGCGATAATTTTTTGCGCGCATTACTAATTCTCGACCCCCATGACCTTTAATCTGGGCTCGATAACCTTAATTTTTGGCCCTCATAGCTCTAATTCTTGGCCTCCATAACTTTTATTATGGGCTACATGCCCTTAATTCTTAGCACCCATGGCACTAATTTTGAATTTTGTGGCCTTTATTCTTAGCTCCCATGGGATTAATTCTTGCCATAAATTGACCTTCACGGCTTTGATTATGGACTCCACGGCATTGGCTATAATTCTAGCCTTCATGGTCTTAATTATGGGTCTCCATGACCTTGATTCTGGCTTACATAGTCTTAATTCTTGGCCTTCACGACCTTAGTTCTTGGAGCTAATGATGCTAACTTTGGGTCTCTATGGTCTTAATTCCTGACCTCCATGGGCTTGACTGTAGGTCTCCAAGGCCTTGATTCTGGACTCTATAGTCTCTACTTTGGTTCTCTATGACCATCATGTTTGACCTCCATTAGTTTGATTATGGGCTCCATGGCCTTGATTGGTCGCGTGACTAGGGGAAACCCATAAGATGCCCCATAAAGGCCTAAACAACCCGTCCAAAACGTAAGGAAGGCGGGAAACTGAGTGCCTCTCTCGGAGGGAAAGTTCTAATAATCTCTTTAACATTCGTGGCGTACATGATCTGGTAGGTCCCACCCATCTCCGGCGAACCCTATGATGGCCGAAATTGAAACGCTAGGCATTCTTGACGAGATTCAAACCCTAGTTTCTGATAAGCTTCAAGTGGTATCCTTTCACTCTCTATCTCATCGCATCTAATCTTGTTTGGATTTCTTGTTTATATCTATCCAAATTTGAGTTTGTTACTGATATTGTTTGGGAACTTCGGTATATTTGCCTTTACCCTTTTGTTTCTTCAGTTATCTTGTTGATATCTCTGTGACTGATTATTGGTGAATAAAAACGAGGGATTCGAAATTATTAATATCTACTGGACTGTCAAAATTATTGTCTTTTCATGAATTAATTTATGCACTGTAATAAGAAAGATTGATTTTTTGGGATCAACATGACAAAAGTTTCAATAGGGAAGAATCAAGATCCAGGGTAGACTGCTTGAGAATTATGAAAGAGAAATAGGGTTAGGGTATACTGATGATGATAATAATTGATTCTGAATTTTAAAAAAATAAGAGTAAAGGAGATTTGTAGTAGCACGGTACTAATTTCCACATAAATATAGTTATAACATAGGACCCACGTGTTATGATGCGGCCCTGTTAAACGCAGAAATCATACTGGAAGATGGCATTTTCAACTTTGAATCAGTTGTTGATCTTGGTTCACATGCTGTAATATGCCTCAAATGCACTTTGATTGTTGTATCATTACATTAAGAGGACATTTTCAAAATTTAAAGCAATAATTGAGGATTTGAGTTCATTTACCTATCATTCAACCAGGAAAAGCTAAACTGAAACTTTTTAATTGACACCCTATATTTACAATTTTATGTGAAAGCTCGACACTACTGTTGACGTGGGTGTTGCACTCTGTCACTTTCCTACTCTATTTCCGTATAAAATGATAAGGAATGGTCTTCCCATGTTACTAAATTTGAAGGCGTATTGAGGTTAAATGATTATAAATCGAATTATGACCCTTAATAACATGTGGGTTCATACTTCATCGTTAGCAGTTAACCAAGTAGTGCCATCAACAATATAATTGCCAGGCGTGTGTCTTTGAGTTTTCTATTGTGCATGCTCCAAGTAAGAAGTCATGGCAATAACAAGCTTGGCTCTTGAAGCTCATGAGCAAATTATTTGGTAGTTATAATGAGTTTTTTTGGTAGTAACCATGAGTTTCTGACTTTCAAGTTCAAATTAATTGTAATATTTGTCCGATATAGTTGACTGCTGCCAAGTTAGAGTAAAATGAATTGTAACTTTGTTTTAGTAAGAGTTTTATGCTGCTATTTTTGTCTCTTCTAGTGAACATATTAATGTACTCTTGAAATTTTATTTATTTATTCATGATTTAAGTGTATTTTAGTGGCAACTTTATATATGTAGGCCATCTAAATACTAACAATTTCACTATCACTGTTGCTCTTGTTATGTGCTCTGGCCACCAAAGTCCATGAACTAGCATATGCACGTGGGCTTGTTGATTGGTATTTTTCTTCTCTTTTTTAGGACCTTTTCATGCTTTCTTTTGTCTGCAAAACCTTTTGTCATTGAACGTAGTTAGATTTTCATTTTCTGGTTGAGGCAGAGACTGATGTTCTCTTCATTTTTATTATTTGCTTAGACTATATATTTATAATATTTTGATGGTAAAAAATAGTTTCTTCATTTATTTGGTAATGCCTTCTTTCTTTCCTTTTCTGCTAAAGTCTTCTTAAACAACAATACCCTCCTTATCTTTAATTACTGTTTAAATATTTATGGGACTCCAAATTGTGTGTGCTTGTTAAGAAACTTTAAGGCAATTTACTCTGATTGGAATGTAGTAATGTACAGAACGTGTAGTTTTTGTTGGAGCTGTAGTGCTTGCTCTACTAACTTTAAAATGTGATGGCTTTGTCTCTTAGGTTTCCTATAAGTGGTTAAGTCGTAATTTTTTAGTGTCATCAAATGCTGCAAAGAGGTAAGAGCTCTTAAAAGTATAATCTTGTTCATTATATCTCAGTAATATTTTCTCACTTAACTTAGCGGCTCATCCCTTTTGTAGGCTGCTTCAAGACTTTGTTGAAAAAAACGAAAACGAATTGGAAGTTGTTTATACTTTGTCTGGCTGGTTAAAGAATAATTCTTCAGTTTACCATATAAGGCTAGTTTCAAGGCCTAAACTTAAAGGTTAGATTATCTATTGTTGTATCATATTTTATGTGGAATTTTTTACTTGAAGCGGACATGCTTATAAGAAAAATCTGTCGTTCTTACTTTGTATATTTGCCTAATGCTAATAACCAAATAATGGGCAATTTTTTTTAGCTTTTTTATTTTTATTTTATTTTTGCCTACATGCTGTATGGTACTTCATTCCATTGCATTTAAATTGTATATCATTTGTCAAAGATACACATTTCATTTATAATTCTAGACATCAAACAAGATATATATGAGCCAGAAGCAGGGGCGGATCTACGTTGGGGCAATTGACCCCATTGAGTTTTTTTCATGAGCTGCTATATTTCATGGTAAAAGAGACAAGGGACTGCCGGAATTCATGGAGGATTTTGTTTTCGCCGGAATGGTATGATGCTTACAACAATCATTGGAATAAAAAAGAAGAAGTGGAGCCACGTGCAGTCATTGAAATTAAAAAAAAAGAAGTGGGCCATGTGCAGATTCCTTTTTTTGTTGACATATTTAGTGGAACCATGTGCAGTGCTTTTTATGGAGGAAATATATTATATACTCCGTATATGACTTGTAGAATCAATGGGGCAGCTAGCCATATTTGAATTAAATGATTTTTTTATATCCATATACAACAATCAAATCAATTGAATTATTTAAATAAATAATAATGCATTATTTCTAGCAAGACTCTCTTACTCTCTCCCTATTTTCTCTCTATTTCTTGCTTCGAAGTCCGAATTAAATTTACAAACTGATGAGTTTTTGATCAGTACCTACTTAAATTAGTTAGAAAATTAAACATAATTTGAGAGAGTAGAAGCTCTCGGATGGGAGAAGAAAAAGAGAGAGTGAGAGCTGATGGAAGCTATCTCGGATGGGAGCTGAGCAGAGAAAGAAGAATAAGAAAACAGTTAGAATTTGTGCAGCTACCATTTTGTGTAAATTTGCTATAATAAGATAAGTGACTTTCCGAACTATTTAGTATTTTCAAACAGTATAATGTAAGTGATTTTTCGAACTATTTAATATTTTGAAATTATTGTTTATATTTATGTATGATTTAGTAATTATTCGGATGTCTAAATATATTGTTCCAAAAATTGTTATATTTTATTTAATACTTTCATTTGAAATTTGAATGAAAACGTTATACTTGTATTTAATAAAAAATTCGGATCAAGTATCAAAATAGAATTTTGATGTAGAAAATGAGATTTATGTGATTTTGAACTGTGAAATAAGTATTACTTTAGTTTTGTAATTTATGGCGGGAATTTGTTTATTTCAAATTTGACCCCATGACTTAAGAGGCTGGATCCGCCCCTGGCCAGAAGCCTTGAGATTGAAATAAAATAGGAACCATTTAGCAATATCTTGTGGGACATCTCGTCATCTAATAATTAACGACTTGGTATATCAATTTTCTAAAATCCATAGCATAACAATTTTCGACTGTATTTTGTTGTGTACAGTCAGAATGTTGTAAGGGATATCGTAAAGTCTATAGAAAATTGATCCAGTCCCACCTTTTCTCACTCCTATTGATCATGCGATTCTTAGTTAGTTATTCCATTTGTTCCTTTTCTCCCTGATCTTTCTGTCTTAGTCCCACCTTTTCTTCGTTTGTACCTTCATTGATTCTTTTATAATCTCTTTGCCAACATTAGGAAATGGGAATGATAATTAGTTTTCGATTTTCTTACCTGACTCATGTGCAGAAGCCAAACAAGAATTTGATGACAATTGCTCAGTTCAGGTCTATAGTGTGCAAGCCTGCATTCCAAAGGATCCAGCTTCCCTTTGGAATGCTGAATTTGTACAAGCAGAAGAGCTCTTCAAGCAGCCCCCAACAGTTGATAATTGCTTGCGAGATAACAGGTAACTCCCTGAGTTTATTTTAGGTGTATTGATTGGTGCCCTTGTTGATAAATCTAAGTTGGTACTGCTTATATATTCTCATTGAAGAGAATGCTGATTTCTGTTAATTTATTTTTAACAAGTTCTACTTTTATATGATACCTCATATTATTGTAGTAAACCTTATATGTTGGACCTTCTTACTTCTGGATTGTACCTAATCACTTTGACTGGTTGGCTGTTATTGAAGAGAGTAAATCACTTATCGAATATGTGTAGTACCATGCGTAATAAATCACTTTGACTAGTTGTCTGTTATTAAAGGTTTACTTAGTTCCTATGCGAAACATTAATGGTATCTACTAGGTAATACGTAGGATGGAAACATACTAAATATCACATATATAAATGTGTGTCTGTGTAGGTTATGAAACTATTGGGATAGAGATTTAAATTTATTTTGTTTTAGTAGGTGGAAACTAATAATCTTATAGGAGGCACTAAACAATAATATACCTGAAATGAGTAAAGCTATGATGAGATATCCTTTTTTCCCCCTCTATCTGTTAATTTGAGTGCTTTAGTTTTATGTAGCTTCCGAGAACATGCACCAGGGAATATTTGGGATTGAATTTTCTACAAAGATAACCTATGTTAGTATTTGGAGAAATTTGCAGGCCATAGAAGCAAATTCGGTCAAGCAAGAAGAGGGAGAAATGAGGCCGTGAGGGGTTGGATATGTAAAATTTTTAAAGTTTGGTCTTCTACTCGAATAATGGTCTATAATTTTTAATTTTTTTTTTTAAATATTTGGCATGCATAGATAGAGGGGTCAAAAGAAATAGGATGCCTTTTGACTGTTGTTGGCATTCCTTTAATCAGGAAATGTAAATAAACTTCCTTTACTATATTTTTTCTTGTGTAAATATAATGCTCTTTTACTTATCAAAGACACAAATATTAAACTGTGCAATTCTAAGATTTCTGTGGTTCAATTAATATTCATGCACACCATAATTACAGCACCTAATGATGCCTATTAAAATATTTAATCAGGCTATGCGGGGTTTCAAATTTCTATGTCAAGCGCAATTCTGGAACACCGGTAGGCAGTGCTGCTCTTCTAGCCAATGGTTCAAGAGTCCCTGGGCCATCCAGGAGTGATTCTGCACATCAAACTACATCTGTTCCACTGCCTCAGCAGAAAAAACATCAGCAATTAAGCCCTGGTTTTGATTCGCAGTCTTGCAATGAGGTAAGAGATGTAAAAAATGGAAGTCATGGTACAGGAGCACATGAACAGGGTAGCAAGCTGGCTGCAGAGAAGGTAAAAGCTCCTCAATTTCCTGCTGATAAAAAGAAGGGCGGGCAGAATGACAAAATGTATTCTGCAACTGGAGGGTCATTAGCTAATATGTGGGGTCGTGCATCTGCAAAATCAAAGCCCAGTGGTTCCCCATCAGAAACTAATAATACCATCCCTAATGCTGCTGGTTAGTTTCTGATAGTTATCTTATTTAGAGAAAGTGAATTCATTTCTTGGGTTCAAAGTTCAAACTGTTATATTATGTAGTTTAGCAGCTATTTTGTTTTATGTTGAATATTTTGTCTATGATCTTTCTAGTTTGTGCAGAAGCTCAAGTATGTGCTCGTGAGGTTGTAGAGGGTGGGAGCAGTGATGATGATGATCGCGACTTCAACTTCAAGAGAGCATCAAATGGTGAAGGCAATAGAAAGAGGAGGGTTGTCTTTGATTTCTCAGACGAAGAAGATGAGTACAAAGATGTTGTCAGTCTAGCATCACCAGATCCTCCAAAAAGTAAATCTTCTTTAGATTCAAAAAGTAAAGCTTCTGTTGTAGAGAAAAGCAGTTTGAACTTTAATGAACTTAAAGAAGCTAAACCAAAGGAGAAAGAAGAAAAATATATTAGATTGGAGTCCAACCAACTGTTGAGGGAAGAATCTTTGGATGTCAGCGAAGGCAAGAACAATGAGATTTCATCCTCAGACAAGATCCACAGCTCTAATTCTGAGAAAGATTCATGTACCAAGGATAAACTGACTGGTGCTGCTCTGAAATCATCCTCCATTGTCAGTAAAGGTAAGAACAGTGGGATTTCCTCTTCAAACATGATCCAAAGCTGCATTCCTGAAGAAGGTGCTGATGCGAAGGATAAAGTAAATGATGCTGCTCCAAATTCTCCTAAAAGGAGAAAAGTGTTGAAGACACGGATTGATGAGCGTGGGAGAGAAGGTATGTCAGGGTTGTATCTTTTGCAAAGTCTTTTTTTTTTCCTGAATAGGTTTATGGAAGCGCGTTGCTAGTCACAATTTTTTTCAAAAAGTATGTGATTATTAACCACATTTTTAGGACATAACCTTTGTTTGGGGTGGGGGTAGCGTAGTAGCAACCATGGTTTCACAGAAACAGTAACAGGTGGCTGCTAGAGGTCAATCTCACAAGTACGGTGCCTATATTTTTCATTAAATCCTTGACATCAAACTTCAAAAGCTTGTATTTAAATTTTTATTTTTTATTTTTTGGGCTTATAACTGTTTGGTGTTTTTTATTTTTCTTCAAAGAAGTTTGATTTGCAGTTGCATCTTTTCTTCTCCTTTTTTTTTTTGTGGGTGCTGACCCAATTTTTTTTTTTTGGGTGCAAACTGCTTAGGTTTTGATAATAGAAAAGAACCTGTAAGTTTGATTATAAATCTCATGGTCATGGAGAGGGCTACTTTACCTTTTTTGACCTGGTTTGTCTATTACTATTATTTATGTTGTGAAAACTGAAAAGTTAGTGGCCAGTTTAATGCTGTATTGATGCATAGACTATGTTTAATTGAGAACACATGCCAACTTGTCTTTCTCATGAGAATTGTTCAGGAGATTGAACTGTAGAAGATGTTTCCTCCTTCGGTTTAGGTACTTTGTTCTCCATTTTCCGGTTCCCGGGGGGGGGGGGGGGGGGTGGAGTCCAAAAAATTCTGTTCCCATGATATTTTCACTCAAGAATAGTTGTTTTAAAATACCTAATTTTGAAAATTGAACAAAACAAGTCCTTGATTGCTTACGTAGTTGCATGTAATTTGGCTAGTAGGGTAGTGATGCCAAAGGTTGTATCCATAGACGAATTTATTTTTACTCCCTTATCCAATGTCTTGGCCAACTTGGCACTTGTTTTTAGGTGAAAAATTTGTCAAACTTGTTGGCAAACTTACAAAGTAGTTACTACTTTACTCTATAAAAGGACTTCTAGGGTCTATGAAATGACATTAATCACAACTAAGCAATATCTTTTATTTTTCTAAAGGGCAGTACACTCTTTTGGGCTTAATATTCTGTTAGTTTTAGAGAATTGCACATTTTGAAATTTCTTAAAAAGGAAAGCATGACATTTAAAGAGAAATGGTGAGAGTACTACTCAGCCTCAGACATCGCATAGCACTCTTACAACATTTGTAGTACTTAACAGATTTTATTTGAAGAAATAAAACAATTGTTTGATTTCCCAGGAATTACTTGGTTGGTGCATGGTTTAAGTAATCAAAAGGTTATTAGTATGTCAATTTATACAGTATTAGTATTTTCTATGTTGAACGGAGGTAAGGAGGTTTTCCGGCAGCTTAAGTATGGTTTTTTATTTGTAAGCCTTAGAAATTTTAAGTTAGAATTTCGTATAGTTTCTTTCAAGGTGTTTCTTAGTGGATGATTAATACATTTGTGGTATTCTCCAGTAACTGAAGTTGTATGGGAGGGTGATGAGGCAGAGGCAAAGGCTAATAGTAATACAATGAAGAAGGACAACAATAATGCAGTAATCACTGATAACAGGTAATTACATTAGCACCTTCGTTGGTCGTTGATTCTATAATTTTTCCTGCTAGAACTGTATTTCACACCTAATTTGTATATTATGTCATAAATGATGATTCAGAAAATTGGTTACTGCCTACAGTAGATCTGTAAATGAACTTCACGTACGAGTACAGAAAATTGCTCTACTATATCTGATTGCATTGTTTTTATCGCCTTCACATTGCTTGAAGTTAGATTCTTGGCTGATACTGCCATTTAGATTATCCTTGTCAAGGAGAGAGATGTTTTCTGGTTTCTATCATCCGTGAACTAAGTACTATTCATCTCCTTTCACTGAAAATGGTTATATAACTCTATTTTAATTTACATCATATCACAGATTCACATTAATACCAATCTTTAACCTACATCTTTTTGGGATTAGACTTTGCTACAAATTAAGCTGCACTTATAGTATCTCGATGGAATATCTTTGTTGGGGAGGTAGGACGTGTCAAATAGCAATAATTCGATGTGCTACAAACTGTAATTGGTTAATTCAATGATTTTAGAAGCAAAGATCTGAAAATATGGTAATGGGTTGGAGAAGTTGAGATCTGAGTGATCTCAAATTCCATTTGTTCACACATTGTATCATTGTTCACACAAGTGCGTGAGCAATAATTTTCTATATTTGTCTTCTACCAGCAATGAAAGACATTTATTTGGGTATTGTAAGGGCGTTATCTCAAAGTTGTCTTTTGAATTCAGGCCACCTGCAGCTAAGAAGTCGCCTACAATTGGAGCTGTTGCTCCATCAAACCCACCGGGTAAAGCAGGAAACAAGAAAGGGGGGAACAAAGATCCTAAACAGGGTAATATTCTATCATTCTTCAGGAAGGTTTAAAGAATCTGTTTGAGAATTATAGTTTTGGTTGTTTGGTTATGTAGCTTTTATATGTATGTTGGTGTAGTGTACGTACTTGTCAAAACTCTTAGCAATGTTATTCACAAAATTTGTTGAATTTGATGACCTTGCTCGCTTTTTTTTTCCATGCGCGGCACTACAATAATCAACATGAATATCCAACCTTTTCTGTTAATATAACAAACAATTCACATTATTGCTTGCTTTGTCCGGAGTGCATTTGTTAGCAGAATTACATTTTAATAGGTGGGTGTTGCTCTTAGCTGTGAAAACACCACTGCTAGTGTGTGGAACATGGTCGGTCTTAATTTTTTTGCTAGGATTTGTAAAATTGATGCATCTAAGGCTGCGACATTAATACAACTTTGTCCAGATTCTTGTAGAAAAGTATCTCGGAAATGTTTGAAGGAACCATACAACATGCAGTCTAAGCTTACGGTAGGTGGTTAGCTATTATCTTCATGTCCACCTTCTAAAACTCTACTTGTCGGAGCTCGTAACTTGCAATTACAAAAGACCGCCTGTTCCCTCCATAATTAAACTGAAGTTAATTGTTAAAAGCTAAGAATAGTTAATTGATAGTTCCCAGATTACAAGCCAATGAGCCCTATATATAATTCCTGAAAAACTTTTTGAACGTTTTAGAAGGGGAGAATCAGATACTTTCCCTTCATTACAAAAGCAGCTTCCTGGGAGTCTTGAAAGTTAGAAGTAGAAATAAATCAAAAGGCATGAAGAAATCATCTTGGGAAGCTGTATACATGGTTTATGGATAATCTTAAGAGCAGCATGTATAATCCAAATTGAATCTTGTGCAAATAGCGGAGTCCTCTTACTGTTCTTGCTTATCTTGTATCAAGTTTGTTGGGTCGCACAGAACATACTTTGGTAGTTCATATTTTGCACCTGCAGCAAGTATTTTAAAGGCTCTTTAGGTGGAACTTAAAATGGAAGAAACAGAATGATGAAGAAATTACCCCTAGTCTTCTCCTATCAAAAGGATTTTAGGAAGAAAAATAGACAATATGAAAATCACCCGTGAAAATGAACACAGATCCTGCATTTCACTGATTCTTTCCAGTAGACAGTAGTAAAGGTTTAGCTCGGCAGAACATGAGATCTACAGATTTTGGTGAAAATTAAATGCAGAAAACTACGGTAGGAATTTTTAGTACCTCTTTCATCATAGCATAGAGTCAGATCAGCACTCTGAACTATGACCCCAGCACTTTCCACTATTGTTTGAGCAAGCTTTAGATCAGCTTCAGCAGCAGCACGCAGTGCGTCCCAAATTTCTGTAACAAAAGAGAGGAATAATATAATACTTGTATTCAGATTTCTGTGAGTCATCCAGGTTTCTTTTAACTGGTATTGAGTTTAAAGCCTTCTCATAATACTAACCTTATTCTTGATTATCTGTTCTGCTGTCGATTCCATTTTCCGCATTAAATTGTATAAACTTTTTTTCTGTTTGAAATTTGAAATATATATATATATATATATATATATGTGTGTATATATATATATATATGTATATTCATTCACCTGTCCTGCCACCATAGTGAGGAGCAGTGTCCCAGAATTCCTCACGCATCTGCATGAGCTGACTCTTTGTTATCGCCTGCGGAAACTTCCATGCTTTAGGCTTTCGAATCTTCTCGACGTTTCCGGACCCTGCTACCATCCATATAATAATATTCACAACTTATAAACCAAATTCTAATTTATAATCTTGGATACTTTAATCTGAATTATCATCATAACAGCTGACAAAGAATTTTCTTGAATATGCTGTTTATATTTGATAGAGAAAAGTTACCCTCTCCTCCTTTACTGTGTGATGATCCGGCACAACCCATTTCTGTTGCCCTGTATCTGCAGAACCATGAAATTTCTTCTTCTTTCTTATTTCACAATTAAGTGAATTGAAAAACTGAAAAAATCATACTCAAGATTTTGTTATGCGAGTATTTGGCATGTTTAGCTGGAAAATTTTATGGGGAAACTGCATGAAGATGATGAGGACTAAATAAATAATTATTTTGTGCTTTGCTTTTAAAGAGAAAAATAATAATAATAATAATAAATTAGATGTAGTGGTAGTTGGCTGTCCAGTTTCTTTCTTGTGATAAGTTAAGAACAACTACTTTACTAGTAGTATCTGATACTACCTTTTGCAGATAATAAAATTTAAATAAAGGATAACTTATATCTCTTCACCTAAAATGCAATCTTTTATATTTTCTTTTTCTTAAAAAAAAAAAAAAAAAAAATTTGCAGAAGCAGTAAAGAGCTTCATATCATCAAAAAGGATAGAATATAACAGAAAAATATTTTAAATATAATTGGGAACTCAGACGTTAACCCGACCTTAAAAAAATAGAACAGGTAACGCCCTAAAAATAAAAATTTAGCACATATAATAGAACAATTAAAAATGATACGTTTCTTCTGTTTTAATTTATAAGATCATTATTAATTTTTTAAAGTTAATTTAAAACGTTTTCAAATTTAAAATTAAGACGATTTATTTATGATTATGAAATAATAAATTTTATAATGTAAGGTATTTTTTATATAATTTAAAATTTTTATAATTGTATTGATTAAAATTAAATAAATTAATACAAAATGTCTCAAGTTTGACTTTAAAAAATAATAATAATTTTATATTTTGAAATTAACTAGCAAGAAATAAAGGTAAAATTACATCGTTCTTTGGTGTACGGCTGAAAAAGTAACACCTGCAGTCTGCAGAGCAAGTATGCTACGGGATTCATGTGACAGACAACATGATAAAAAGGTATTCTCGCCAAACAAAAAAATCACAGATAAAGTTAACTTATATTTAATCAAATCTTTCTTTTCTGTTGGGATAGAGGGTTTGTTTTACATATATATATATATAATGTTGATAGCAACAAAATCTTTTACTTTATAATTTAATAATACCCCTTTCCCCATAAATCATGTTTTGTTGCGTATAATAAAAAACAGATCAAAGAGGCTAGCTAAGTTATTCATATATTGTTCATGTCATCCAAATAACATAAAGACCTAATTATTAAGCATGGTTGCTGCTCAAAGAGTTGGTTTCTCTCCTTGAATTTGATACTAAAACTCTGCTCCTCACCAAACTATAATTTTATTATTTAAAAACACACCATGGTTATGAACTGAAACTAATCTGATTAATTACGGAGTATTCAGCAACCCACTTAAAAGCTCAAACAAATCATAGGGAGGACTTATAGTATAAGATCTTGGAATTTTCACCAATTATTCGTTCGTCTAGTGGTTATTCTACCAGGAGTTTTGGGGTACTTTACCTACCTCCCATTTTTTGCACAAAAAAAAAGAGACCTTGGAATTTTCTTTGCTAAAAATATTCCTTCAAAGCGCATAAAACAATTGGCTTAAAAAATAATCCTGAATTATACACCCACGTAAAGAGAAAGCAAGGCATTCGCATCCGGTATACTGGGGCACCAGCCATTGCAAGGAGTTTGCAGAGGAAAAAAATTGCTGCCAAACTATTTTCATTGGATGAATTGGTCACAGCGGGCTATTTTCTAAGCACCACAAAACAAGTCATTCTTCAAGTATGGGGACAATTACAGAGACTAAGCAAAGTACATGAAATTTCATCTTAAAGGAAGCTCTAAATATCTCAGCAAGTTCTGCAGCCTAATCAAAACGATATGAATCTGTATATTTGCTCCTCATATTGTAACGGCCATACTTCAATTGATCGTAGGGCACTGGCTTCACATCAGCAGGTTTATGTTCTGCCCCAACTACTCCATAACCCACCTCTCCACTTTTATCTCATTGACGATGCTTTGCTCTTTCTTCTGGCTCTTGGACCGGACGTATGGAGGAACCTCATTAGATCCTCCATAGAATTCAGCATATTCTTGTCGTTTGGATCTGTGCTTGGTTGATAAAGAAGGGTCTTTAAAACTGGAGGATCTCATCTTAGGGGGCTTCATTTCTGTATATTGATCACTAGGATTTGGAGTATTATGAGCAAATCCATGAGCAGCTGTCCAAAACATGGCCATCCTGCTTCTGGTTCCTCTTTTATGGTCTCCACTATAGGAGTGGGTTTCTCCTTGATTGGTAGTTCTTGAGACTCACTCTTCATTGGCTGTTGCTGCAGGCATAAGGAAATTAGATTGAGTCAACGGTACAGAAACTGTAGAAACCAACACTTGACATGATAAATAAGTTCTTTTGTTGGCATTCCAGCAAACTGCAATACCATTTTCAGAAATAGAAAGCATACGAGATTACAAATTTTCTCATGTTGAGTATACTTTGAAATGCAGGAATTATTCTCTTCAAAATTCATCTTAGATAAAAGGAAGTAAGGAAATTTAGAATCTAGCAAGCTGAAATATATACACAGGTCGAGAGTATTACCATTCGGGAGAGAAAAGATGACCCAAATGCATATAGTGTATCCTATTATGACAGCGCCCACTACCATGAAGACATCTACCAAGTAGAGACACAAAGAACTTCTATTAGACATGGTTAATGTCATTTAAAAAATTAAAATTTTAATTGCCCAAAACAAAACAAAAAAATGACATTTCCTGCTTTCCATTGTGCGCTTGTGATTTTACCTTGGGAGAGGAGGGGTTTTTGCTGGAAATAATAAGTAGTGACAAGTAGATTGGGGAACACCACACCAGCAACGGAACCCAAATATATTAGATCTTTTGTAGTGTTTGAGCACCCAAAATGGTTATGGAACTCTTTTACTAAAAATATATTTAGGTAAAATTGTTACTACAAAAGTTCTCCTATCAAATATGACAGGCATTTCCTTTATGCGATATGCATACATTTATGTGCTTTGTTTGAATTCAGCGAACAAACCATATATGGTGAATATATACAAATGATGGCCTGCATCCTATATATGTACAAGAAGACGTATGTCTACACAATTGAAAATAAATAAGCTACTTCAGTTGCAATGACAGAAAAGGATGCATTGCACTTGCACCCCCAAACAGAAAAATCTAGTGCTAACATTTCTGAGGCTAAGGTATAAAATAAATTGTATGCATCCAAACCTGTGGCAGAAAAAGAACTGTACTGGTAATCACAATCCTCTTGGTTAAGGGAGATTTGTCGAAGTGCAGCATTTCCTCTGTCAATAACTAACAATGAACAGGTAGGACGAACATATATCACATAAAAATCAGTAGAAAATTTTGCATCCTCACTCAGCCCATCCCTGTACCCTGCAACATTTGACTTTCCTCCCGCGATTGTTGTCACACCTAAAACCAATTTTAACCTTCAATAAATAAACATGAAATAATGTGTGTTGCCGGATCAAAATAATGTCATTAAGGCCACAATCAAAATAATGTCATTAAGGCCACATATAACATATTACCAAGCTTCCAACAATTATAACATAGCATTCGAAAGACCCATTAGAACAATTTAACTGTCAATTTCAACGTGCAATGGTCATCACTTTACCATATCATGAAGATTGAAGAAGAACATCTAATTTGTTGTACATATCAAAGCAAAGGAAGAAAACCAATATTAAAATAAAAATCATTTCTGTTATCATTTTTTTTTCTTTTGTCCTTTTTTTATTTGATAAGCAAATTCTATTCACATTTTGACTTTTGCCATGTAGACATTTTCATCAGAAACAAAATAACTAAAACTTATATTTTATATCCTGTGACATGACATAAGTTGAACATACCTGCTTCTCCTATCTTTCTGATGGCAAGGTAAGAGGTATCTGCGACATAAACATTCCCCTTGTCATCCATGGCCACCCCCTTTGAATGATTGAAACGAGCATCACTTGCTTTTCCATCAACATGTCCAGTGTAACCCTGAAATGACCCAGCAACCAATCTTGCCTACTATCTGCACCAATAAACAATTAAGGGGATATATGTTACCCAATTTGAATATAAATGCATGATATTTCAATTATTCACAAGGCAAAAGAATTATCTCTATCAATTATAGAGCTGTAAAAGAGCCCCACATCTCTCAGTCAATGTAGAATGGTTTGTTTTATTCAGCTTCCAGTGAACAGCTCTATGAAACTTGTTTTTGAAAAAAACTATGGAAATAAGGTGTTTATCAAATTAGTATAGTTGACTTAAGTTTAACAAAACTGGCCATGCAACTCAATTTTCTAAATATTATTTTAAGAACAACAAATCAAATATGTTTTAAACCGAGTCATCAGGTTTTTGTCCCAAGAGCAGAAATTGTGTCAAAAACTTGCACCTATCAGCTCACAGTTTGTGCAGCCTACATAAAGCTCAAGACAAAAAAAAAAAAGATTATTGGACAGAGAAATTTTGAAATTTGGCTAAATTTCATACTCAATCTATTATTTCTGTTATAGGCTTAACTAAGTGTAGTTTGATATTATTTTTATTTTGTCTATTTTTCAATTTAGAATCTCTAAATGTGTGAAAGAAGTCTAAAAGAATCTCTATCGGTGTAGTCATGAATTGTGGTCTCTACTAATTAGTCAAAATGGTCTTTTGAGTGTCTCAAACTTCAAGTAAGTCACTGAAATGGCACTAAAGTTTAGTTTCGAAGAGTATGCGTACATGCGACACAGTTATATATATATATTCATTTTTATTTGTTTTGCGGAGACACCCTCAACCACTACCCTTCAAGTGAGTGCACTAGGTATGCATATTAATTTAAGCCTTAAAAGGCCTTGATTTATAAAGGCTTTAATGTATGCTCTATTGCTCTTGGATCTCTTTCATAAATATTAATCCATTTTAACTCCACTAGCCCAGCTTTAATAGGTGAATTTCTAAGATTCAATCTTCTAATATCTTTCCAAGGAGGTGGACTCCTATCATACTCACTTTGTCTAGTATAAATCCTTCCATCAATTCTTCTTACCCTTCACCTATTCTGTTTCTTTTTACGGGTTGCATCAATAATCCTCTGAGTACCAACATGAGAATGTATGAAAAAGATCCTAAATTCAGACTTCAAGCCTACAGATGTTCATTCTTCAACAACCAAACACAAAAAAGGAGCAAATCTTAAATCCCTTTCTCAAGTAGACCTTTGTGGAAATATCAAAACTTCATGTGGAAATATTAAATCCCTTTCTAAAAAGAGATTTCACAAGGATCACCACAACAAAAGAGAACAAGAAGCAAATCATTTACCAACTACCAAATTTCAAAGAAGCTAAACCACATAGATATATACACATCAGGCGAGAATGGAGCAGCCTTACAGTGGGACAAAGGTGGAGTAATTCGAACAATGTTGATATTAACTGCATCAACAGCAAACAACTCCCCATCTTGCAAAACCTGAATTGAGTAAGGCATAACCCCCAGTTCATTCCCTTCGACTACAGTTTCAACTAGGTACCCATCTTCAAATTGAACAACATTCTCATCTATATAACAATAACCCAGAAAAATTAATTCAAATAAACATACATTACAATAAAAATAAAACACAATTAGCATTCCCAGAAATTGTTGAGCTACCTGATTGGGGGGTTTTGGAGGAAGACCTAGTAGTCCATTTTAAAAGAGAAGATAAGTGTTTTATGACAGGAGCTGAAACATCATAATGAATAATTAACATTTATAAGTGAAGAGTTATAATAAATTAAGCATACCCATTTTGTAATTAACTAGACAGCTCAATAATTAAAATTATAAAAGTGCATCAGTGTGTTACCAACCGGAGCAGCATGAGCTTGAAACCGAAGAACATAAGTGATGATGGGGGTTAAAAAAGTTAGATAAATAATGGAGGTTCTCATGGCTTCTCTTCTCTAAGTGTCAAAGGAAGAGATCAGAGAAGTTTGGGGCTAGTTTTATTTAAGAATTTTGGGTTTTATTTAAGTGACGAATTGAAGATGAGGGTAGAGTAGAAACTACTCAATGTAGAAGAAACAGAAAGATTTTGCTCAAGAACGCTACTGGGTTCGTGTCGTTCTGTACTTCTAGGCTTGAAGAACACCGGAACAGCAGTAGTAAGAGTAGTACTGCCACTCTCAGAGTACATTAGGCTGAACAAGAAATCAATTTTGTCTCGAAATTACACTAAAAAATATATAAATGGTATCAAATAAAATTGCATTAATGTTTCGATGTATTTAACGACTTTAAATGAGTTGAAAAATCCAATTTGTAATTTGAGTTTTGATTTCTAGATAAAATTGTACACGAAAAAACCGCACCGCATCATTTTATTTTATTTTTAGTTGTTTGACCATTTTTAACAGGGACCATATCAAGAAACATTAATATGAAAGTCGCCCTTCAATTAATCCATTTGAAATTATTTCTCATATAATTATTTTTGTTTAGAATTTTCATATGTGAACAAAAATTTTCAATTAATTTATTTGAAATTATCCCTCGTGTAACTTCTATTTTGCTTTTATTTAGACAAAATATTATAAGTAAGGTTGTGTGTGTTATCAAAGTGATATTTAATATTGTGTGATGCTAAATTGTTAATTTAAATTGCATAAAATTTAATTATTTTAATTAGTTTTGGAACTGAAACCGTATTAAATAAAACCGCACCGCACGGTTCAAAACCGCACTACACCAATTACAAGCGATTTCATATGCGGTTTTGAATTTGTTAAACCGCACCTAAGCGATTTCATGTGCAATTTGAGTTTCAAACCGCACCATGCTCACTGTAAGACCCCGAATTTTATGAAATATAAAATTTAATTTTCCTTCATAAATTTTTTTCCTGAAACAGTAAGGGGTTAAATTAACAAAATTGAAAGTTAAAGATGTTATGTGCAAATTTTATTTTGTCGGACAATATTCGTTTTATCGGGGAATATTCGGACCGTACGACGGCGCCGAAATAACTAATTATTGGTGAACCCCACAACGGAATAATTGTCGGATATAGAAAACGACAGAAGTAACATTTCTAAATAAAAATAGTCAACGGTGTTAACTGTTAAAATACCGGTGATAAAATAATTGTCATTACGCTGTATTTCATATCATTGACTCAATAATTATTAGTACACTGTAGTTTAAAATTATTGAACCTAATAATTGTCACAGTAGCAAATACACTATAATTTATATTATTAAATTAATATTGATTTGTAACGTGTTTCTTACATTATTGTTAAATTATTGTTGTAGCATTATTTCATTTTATATGTTGGACCCACAGGAAGAATAAATAAATAAATTTTATAAAAAAAAATTAAAAAAATTAATTAATTAATTAATTTTACTATTTGGAATAGTAAACATGTGGGCCCTCTGTGGGGGCCACATGAGAGTTGGTGTGGATTTTTGGGGTGCTGAAGTTGGTGAGGAAAATAGCAGCAGCCGCCATCTGCTGAAATTTTTAACACAGGCATGCATCACGCCTGTTGCCACCTACCGCGCATAGTGTCTTTTTTTCTCCTATAAATAGCTTACTCAGTTGAATAGAAAAATCACACCTAAAACATAAAAATTTTCTATAAGAATTTTATGAGTTTTCTCTGAGAATAGTAAGACTATTTTCAGTGTTTGAAAGCCAAAAGGAGTGCAGAAAATTTTCAAGTAAGTCTTTTATTAAAGAGTAGTAATTTTATAAATTCCTATTTTTCACGGTATTCACAAATCTTCCTTTAGAAAACTCTTCTTTAAGAAGATTCATTTTTAAAAGCTTTCTTTGGAAGATTTATTCTGGAATATTATTTTAAAAACTATTTTAAAGTAGTTATATTATACTACAAAAATTATGTTAAATATATATAATTTCGATAGTTCATATTATACGAGTTATCATACACTTTGAAATTTATATGTGGTAATTACTAATTATATTATAAATATATAAGTTGATCAACCTCATTTAAATCAATATCCAGTCACGTGTTAAGGTAAGGAATGTCATTTTTTTTTGGAATATCATCTTCTTTCATATTCTATTATTTAAACTTACCACGGTAAGGGATTATCATTCTTTGATTCTCGAAAATAATATCGTTTCTTTCTTGTGCCATTTATTTCCATATATTAAATTGTGGGAATAACCTTACAGCGCGGATTACCGCCTGTTGGTGAATAACTTTTCGTATTCATTCCTTATTAATCTCTGAGAATAACCTTACTACGCGGATTACCGCCTGTTTGGTAAATAACTCTTCGTATTCAATTTTTATTAAATTGTGGGAATAACCTTACGGCGCGGATTACTGCCTGTTGGTGAATAACATTTCGTATTCATTCTTTATTAATCTCTGAGAATAACCTGACTACGCGGATTACAGCATGTTTGGTGAATTACTCTTCGTATTCATTTCTTACTTGTCTCTTGTTGGTAAAGTTTCCTGAAATGAATATATATTCTTTAATAGTTTGCGCGTCATCTAATATCATTTCAACTGAACCTTCCTATTTTTCTAAATCTTTCCATTGACCCTTAACTGTTATTTTGAACTGTGGATCTTAAATATCATTCTTGAATTTTAGTCCACATCATGTTGGCAATTTGAACATTATTTGAATCTGCACAAAGAAAAATCATAAACTTTTGATATTTATTGATCATATTGTTTCTTCTGATTCATCATCTATATCACGGTGGTTATTCTAATCATCAAGAACCATGTTGTTGTGAATATCTGTGGCCTAGGGCACAATTGATAGGATAAAGGCGATATAATTATTGTGTCTTTTAGGGCACGTGGTGAATATTCTCTTTGGCCTGGGGCAAAGATGAACTGTTGTTGGTATGATTATGACCAAAGGCTAAAAACTAGTATAATCATTACCGTTGGTGTTATATTTGAATATTTTTGGCTCGTAATGCAAAGATGAACTATTGACTGACATGACTATAATCAGGAACTAGAAATTTATATTATCATGACCAGCGGTGTTTAAGATGATAAAAGTTGATGATGTTTTTTCTAAAAATAGAAGCGAGTGGACATTATAGTCTGCATTATTCTTCTAATAGATTGCTCTTTCTGCTGCTATTATTGATACAAAACTTATTGTCTATTATATTCAATTAAGAACTCATCTGTTGAAGGCTAATGATAATTTATTTGTCATTATCTTAGTCATGATATTTCTTACTGGGCTATTTGAGCTCACCCTTTCTTTTGTTCCATTGTTTTTCAGAAAATGAGAAAGTAGCCGGGTCTAGCAGGGGAATGGAGTGACGATCCGAGTGATAGCTATTGCAGTCTTCACATGTTGTATATAGTGTGGCAATAATAGTGAAGACCTAGTTGTGTATTATTGAGTTTGTATTTCTGTTCTATGTACTATTTGTATTAGAAATTATGTATTTTATGGCGTCTCAAATTGGACTATGTAGGCCTAGATTTGGGGGCGTCACACTCACCCCTACAATATACTACCAGTTTTCTCTCTCTTTTTCCCTCTCCTTTTTATTTTCCACATTTTTATCAATGTTTTAAAGACCGGATCGATTAACGAACCCAAAAAAGTATAAGGTAGGTGAATTTCAATCGATGGTCGAATTATTGTTAAATTGGTAATCTCATAAATATATAAAAAAATTATATTATCAATAATTAATATGTTTTTAAAACACTTACTTTTTGTAAGGTAAAATATAGTAAAATTATATTACAATATTATTAAAAATATCTATTTTTAAAAATTAAAATATTTTTGTACTAAAAAATATTTAAAAAATACTTAATTGACTGGTTCACTAGGTCAATTAACCTGTTTTATCAATTGAACCAATGGTCAACCGGATTTTGACCAGGTCACTACCAAATCGATTTTTTGGGCCAACCGGACCGAGAGGCGACTGATTTTGCGTTTTGACCGATTTGATCGTCGATCCGGTCCAAATTTTAAAACATTAATTTTTATAAAGGGTGCACTTTTTGAGAAGGAAAACCAATTAAAAAGAAGGGAAAATTTAATTTTAAAAAAAAATCTATTCGTAATAGAAGAATTTTATGTATTAACATCTTTTAAAAACAGGTTAAAAGATTCTTAAGGCCATAAAATAAACAAAATAATTTACGCTTGATCCGTATTTGTTCGACTAAAAATTTGATTCGAATTCAATTTGAAATATAAATAATTCAAATATGAGTAAATTTTAAAGTTACTCAACCTTCTTTAAATTGTAATTTTCTATTGATACTCAATCATATTCGTTTGAAAAGTTTAAACTATTTGGGCTCAATTAGAAATCGTGCTCGACTCGGTAGCTAAATAAGACTCAATCAAACTTTATTTCATACTTGATAAATTTTGTAAATTAAATCTAAGCAACTCAATACTCGATTCGACTTGGTTCATTTACACCCCTACTCATCCTCAGAAACCCAATGATGCTCATATAGTAACATTGGAATTGTAATATTTATAATTATATTGATATAAACTAAATGAGTTAATAGTAATTTTGAATTTAAAAAAAATTAAAATTGACTTTTCAAAAGTCAATATTGATCTTATAATTTGAAATAGAGAAATTATATAACAAAAGTTAATCACAAAATTTATTTTATTCTAAATTTTTATGAATCATACTAATTTTATAATTTAATATGTCATTGTTTGACTTAAAAAGTTAAACTGTATCTCTGATTTTGAAATAAATATAGTGTATAAATGTTGTTATATTACTTATATATCACAATAAGATTATATTAATATATAAATAAAAAAATTAATATATTATTATTTTATTTTATCGCTTACAGTTCTACGTTAGATGTAATTCACATTCAACATAAAATTAGTCAACATGTATATTACTTGTCACAATTTATCTTCTAATAAATTATATTTTCTAATTTTTTAAAACGAAGGGGATATCATATACAATATAAATGCATTTGTATTTATTTATTACCAACACATTCTTGATTACATTAAAATATGCTCCTTTTGTTCAATAAAAAGAGTTTTATTTTATTTTTTTCGACAATTTGTGAAATCTTAATATTTCAAATTGATGTTAACTTATTTAATTTTTATTAATGCTATTAAATTGTAACAAATAAAAGTTACTATTAAGTATTAATTATCACAATTTGATTTTAAGATTTAAAATTTTAATTAGAATAAAACTCAAGTAAAACTCTTTTTGTGAGACAAAAGGAGTATCATCTGTAATCTTCTATCGACCTCTTAACTTGACTTAGAAGCCACATCTATATATCTATTTTATAATGCATAGTTTCTCGTAAAATAATGTTAAGATCTCAATTTTTTTTATCTCAAATAATGTACCATTATTATGTTGGTTAGTTAAATTTTTTATGATAGACTGTAGTCACTAAAATCAATGACACGCCATTTTAAAATAAAAATTTAAGACTTTTAACATTACTCGTTGACGAAATTTGACCTAAGTATTACGAAGTATAAAACTTCCCAAATATTGATCCCATAAGGATTATTCTCAATATAAGCTTCTAGATAAAAGTTTTATCCTGGAAAAATGAAATAATCTTATAAATATAAGTTCTATTATGTTATGCAGAAGCTGGTACCAATTTTAGGAAAAGTTTCTTGATTTATTTATTTATATTTTTTTGAGAACTTATTCTTGATTAGCTAACTATATATGTGCGGTTGGATTCCTCAAAGTTTGCTTTATATTGGGCTCATGCCTACAATGGGCTTGGACGGGTTCTTTTACATGGGATCCCATGGCTAAATTGTGGGCCACGTTAGTATTACTCAGTTACGTGTAGCAACAAAAAGAAGTCCAATACGTAATCCTTGGTCTTGGTTGATTAGACAGTTTTACTCTCGCGGACAGGCGCGCTGAACCGGGCAAAAGAAAAGCTGATAGATTTACTGAATTTCCAGCTAGCTAATGACAACTGAGGTTCCACGCTGCACAACCGCTGCGGCTGTTATTTACACTCTCTCTCCGATAATAAACTTCGTAGTTTGATTTTTATAATTAAATTAATAATTTTTAAAATTAATAAATTATTTTAAAATTTTAAAAATATACATCAATAAATTATAATCATAAAAAATGATAAAAAATGTACTATTAATATCAAGTTAAATGATTTAAAAATTCTATATAAATTTTTTTAATTATTTATATTAAAAATAATTAAATTGACCACTAAAGTCAAATTATGACGTTTATTATAAGATAGAAGCGAGTATTATATTTATAATTAGTTTTAAAATTTTAAATTTTAATTATAAGGATAAAATAAAAATATTGTTAAAATTGTAGAGTGAAATATGAAAAAAAATTCAATTTAGAGATATCAACTTTAGAAATAAGTATAGTCAGACCAAACGGGTGCTCCGGCTTTGTATATATATATATATATATATATATATATATATATATATATAGATAGATAGATAGATAGCAACTTCGGGAGTGATGGATAAAATTGAATTAAATAGTTTTGAATATTTAAGTAATTTGAATGAGTTAAATGAAGCAGAATTATGAATATTAAATGAAAGAAATTATTTAATAATTGACATATCTGAAACATCTGAATAACATATTTTTATTATTTTATCCATCTCAAAAAATTTAAAATTATTGTAAATTTATTTAATATTACTTAATATAATAGTTAATATTATAAAAAATAATAATTTATTAAATATAAAATACTTCATTCAGCTATTGTACTTAGTCATTCAACTAAAAAATTTAGACTTAGTCATTCCTCCTAAAAATCTGATTGATTCGGTCATTTAACATATTTTTATTTAAAACAAATGCACTGAATGACTGACCTATTCAATCATTTAAATGTATTAAACTGTAAACAAACAACTCCTTCCTCCCTTTCCACAATAAAAAATACATCAATTTTTCGTTCCACAAAAGCAAAAATATCATTTAATATTTTTTTCACAACTAATTTGCGAGATTCTGAAATAAAAAATCAACAGGAATTGATTTTTTTATTTATTTTGGTTATTGCAATAATTAATATTATAAATTATTTATAAAATTATTATTTTTAAAATTCTAATAAATTTACACTAATTTAATTTATAGAATTATGCAAATTAATTAATATCAAAGTTATGGGACTCTTTTTTGGAAAGTAAGGGGAGGGGTGGTGGTTATAAAACTGTAAAAAAAGTAAAATTGACATGAATAATTTTAAGAAAGATTCATTCATTCAATCAAAAGGATACAAATTACATGCATAATACGAATTACAATTAAAAAATAACTGTCAAAAATATGCCGCATGGCATCCAATTAACATTTCTGTCAAATTGTCTCTAATTTTAGCCTTTCAGACCTCGGAAAAATTGCCCTGGGTTTGGAGGTGAGACTGTTTGTTAAGTTGAATTATTATGTTTCAATCTTTGAATATCTTTAAGATATTTCTTCTTATGATTTTATGTTGAATTTGGGGTGTGATTTCTTAAGCACCCTTTCTGAAAAAATACTTTACGCATTTTTCTTAGGAGGAGAGAGAGAGTATATGCTATTTGGTATTTTTTCTGATTTGAACTAATAAACTTCTCTTTTTTCGTATCTGATTAATGATATATTTATATCCTTATTGATCATTATCTCTTTTATGACTCAAATACTTATTATTATCTAATAATAATATATATTATTCATACTTATTCATATATTATTATCTAATAATAATATACTAAATAAATATTAATTATAATTAATTCCACTAAATAATTGTAATTGCATTTCAGTCCAGGAATTAAATAAAATAAACTATTTACTAATTAACTGCAAATATTTCCTCTATAGATGTACATAAATATTTCAGAATTAAATATAATCCCAATATATTTAAACTAATTTCATAAATTCATAATTTATCTTTATTTGATCATAAATTGATGTAATAATTAAATCAATCCTTTTAATAATAAATATTAAAAGACTTGGCTAAGATTTTATGATCAATAATAAATTATCTTATGAAAAATCTTATAAATGTTTTGACAGTAATAACGTTCTTAGTATTAATTAAATATATTAATTAACATTCCGATATATTAATTAACACAATGTAATTTCACTCGTTGGAATATTAAATTAATATACATAATAATATTAAGTCCATTATTATTTCAAAATTAAGAAACATTAATAAATTAGTATTTATGTAAAAATATTTTATAAATAAAATATTATCACGTGATCCGTTTAATGCACACCGTTAATATACTAGTACTTTAATTAGAAGTTCAACTTCCATGATCAAGATAAATCATCTATATTAAAATACTATAACCTACATGATAATATCTCTAAATTATCATAAGTTATAAACTATTATATCTTTATTTATATATATTATGTAATGACCACGAATTTCATTAGTCATTGTAAATATACTTAATAAATATTTAGCAATGAATTTAAATTTTTCTCATTAATTAATTGTGCATTAGATAATTAAATAAATGTACTTATGTGCTTGTATATTTATTTAAAGGATTAAAGCAAAGTGTATAATTAATTAAAGCAAACCTAATTGGATTATATTTTATATTCAAATGAGTTGATAAACTAGGTTAAAGATATTAACCTAGTAGCCCATGTAATTAATTTAATTACTAGCCCATGTAATTAATTAAACAAGCCCAATGCTTGATTTAATTAAATGTAACCTAGACTATTTAAAAGAAGCCCAATGTGGTATTTAAATTGAGCCCAAACAATTTAATTGAATGAGCCCAATAGAAGTTATTACCAAGCCCAATGTGAAGTCCAATAAGGGTCAAACTTTGGTCAATATATATATATATATATATGTATATATATATATATAGATGTATATATGCACATTTTTGCATTAAAAATAAAGGAAAAATGGCTTGGATAATTCAATTTGCTGAATTTTTGAGGGTCCCACATGGATAACTTGATTTCCTAGATTGCTTGAAAATCCATCCATGTCATAAGTTGTTCAACCACCCTAGTCATTCCATATGTCTATCACTTGGTCATTTAATGGAATAGTAAGCTTGATTAGGCTTTAATTTCACCAACATGGGTGAATTAGCAAGTTAATGAAGGGTTAGTTGTTGGCTATAAATAAGACATCCTACAACCTTGGTGATGTTGGTTAGTTCATTTGCAAGAATTCTAGAGAGAAAAATAGAGAGCATTTGGGAGAAAAATAGAAGAAACTGTGACGCCCCCAAATCTGGGTCCACACAGCCCAAACTTGAGTCGTCAAAAGACTACAACAAAATTATTACAACAAAGCACAACGTACAACAATACAGTGTATAATAATACACAACTAAGTCTTCACTATTATTGCCACACTATTTTACAAAACGTGAAGACTATGATAACTATTCCTCGGACCCTCACTCCATTCCCCGGCTAGACCCTGTTATGTTTTCATCTCCTGTTGAAAAACAATGGAACAAAAGAAAGGGTGAGCTCAAATAGCCCAGTAAAGAATATCATGACTAAGATAATGACGAATAAATTATCATTAGTCTTCAACAGTTGAGTTCTTGATAGAATACAATAGACTACAAGGTTTATATCAAAAACTGCAGTTAAATTCTTAAACAACGTTCAGATCAATAATAGCAGCGGAATGAGTAATCTTTTAGAAGAATAATGCAGACTATAATGTCCACTCGGTTCTCTTTTTAGGAAAAACATCATCAACTTTTATCATCTGAAATATCATTAGTCAAGATAATACAAATTCACAGTTCCTGATCATAATCATGCACATCAACAGTTCATCTTTGTACTACGGGCCAAAGATATTCAATATAGCACCAACGGTCATGATTATACCAGATTCAGCCTTTGGTCATAATCATACCAAACAACAGTTCATCTTTGCACTACGGGCCAAAGAGAACATTCACCACGTGCCATAAAAGACACCGAACAGATGTATCGCCTTTAACCTATTATATCGCCTTTAACCTATCATCTGTTCAACAAATATATCACATCTGTGCCCCCGGCCACAGATATTCACAACAGCTTGATTTTTGGATGATTAAAATGATATAAATGATGAACAGAAGAAATAGGATAACAATAAGTATCGGAAGTTTACTTTGTACAGATTCAAATAATGTCCAAATTGTCAACATGATGTGGAGTGAAATTCAAGATCCACAGTTCAGAATAACGGTTACAATTCAATAGAAAGGTTCACGTAAATAGGAAGGTTCAGTTGAAATAATGAAGTTCAACTATTATGGAACATATAATATTTTCAGGAATTATAGAAGCAATAGTTCCATAATAAATTTCGATTTAGGAGTATGGAAAAAAATAATATCCCTTACCGTAGCAGGTTTGATTAACAAAAGGTGAAGGAAATTAATACAAAGGGTTATTCACCAACAGGCGGCAATCCGCTCCGTAAGGTTATTCCCACAATTTAATATAATTTGAGTACAAAGAGTTATTCACCAAACATGCGGCAATCCGCTCCGTAAGGTTATTTTCAGAGATTAATAATAAATGAATACGAAAGGTTATTCACCAACAGGCGGCAATCCGCTCCGTAAGGTTATTCCCACAATTTAATAGAATTTGAGTACAAAGAGTTATTCACCAAACAGGCGGCAATCCGCTCCGTAAGGTTATTCTCAGAGATTAATAATGAATGAATACGAAAGGTTATTCACCAACAGGCGGCAATCCGCTCCGTAAGGTTATTCCCACAATTTAATACATGGAAATAAAAGGCACGTCTTATGAGTAAGGAAGAAACAATATTATTATCGAGAATCAAATAATGATAATCCCTTACCATAGTATGTTTGAATAATGGAAGATGAAAAAGATGGTATCCCTTACGAGTAGTAATTTTAAGAGTATGAAAGAAAATGACATCCCTTACCATAGTAAGTTAGAATATGAAAGAAGATGATGTTCAAAATGACATTCCTTACCACAGTAAATTTAAGAGTTTGAAATGAATGGTATTCCTTACCGTAACACGTGACTGGATATTGATTTAAATGAGGTTGATTAACTTGAACAGTACACGTATACTTATAGATCTTCACAAATACTCAAGATGACTTAAGCACACTTAGAGAGAACTTTCACAAGAAGTATTTAGAGAGAGAAAGAAAGAACAAGTAAGGAAGTTTATGAAAAATCCTTAAGTTAAGGCTTCTATTTATAGCCAAAAATCTTATCATTCATTTAATCTAAACCATTCATTTAAAGATCACCTTTTAATCTACACCATCCATTTCAAATATTATATTATCTTTAATCTTCACCATTCATTTCATATCACCTAATAATCACCTAACTTTATATTATAAACAAATCAATTTAATTATTCAACAATAATTCACACTTTAAAAACAAATCAATTCAATTATTCAACAATAATTCACGCTTTAATCTACACCATTCATTTCATATCACCTAATAATCACCTAACTTTATATTATAAACAAATAACTTTATCAATTCAATTATTATGACTAATTGTTATAAATACAGTATAGTTAGCTCTTAGATATCAAGTCAATAAATTAATGAAATACAACTGTTTAAATAACATCATAATAGATATAACAATAATGTAAAATAAAGCATACGTTACTGTGTAATGACAATTATTGATTCAATAATGTGAATTACTGTGCATATGTTACTGTGACAATTATTAGGTTCAATAATTTTAAAAACAGTGCAACAACAATTATTGACTCAATGATATAAAATACAGTGTAATGACAATTATTAAATCAATAATGCAAAATACTGTGTAACAACAATTATTGAATTGATAATATAAAATATTATGCAGTGACAATTATCGATGAAATGATGCGTAACAGTTACGGTGTCAATTATCAGACCAATAATATGAGACACTATGCAATACCGTGTGTTACTGTAGAGTACCGTGTGCTACAGAAAATACCATAAACTACCGTATGCTACTATTCTTTTATCACCGGTATTTTAACAGTTCCGTTGACTATTTTTATTTAAAAAGGTTACTTCTGTCGTTTTCTATATCCGACAAATATTCCGTTGTGGGGTCCACCAATAATTTATTATTTCGGCGCCGTCGTACGGCACGAATATTCCCCGACCAAACGAATATTCCCCGACAAAGCGAATATTGTCCGACAAAATAAAATTTGAACATAACATCCTTAACTTTCAATTTTGTTAATTTAACCACTTACTGTTTCAAAAAAAATATATATGAAGAAAAATTAAATTTTGTATTTCATAAAATTCGGGGTCTTACAGAAACACTTAAGTGTTGAGTGATATAGCTAGAGGTTGAGCTTGGTGGATGACACAAAGCTTCACCACATACTTTGGTAGGAGAAGAAGAAGAGCCTTCAAATCACAAAGGTTTAAAAGTGCTATCAACTTCATCTTATTTCATTTTTGTAGTTTAGAAAGCTTTTGATCGGTTAAAATCTATTTTTAACCGATCAAAACTCGTTTTGATGATCTAGAAGTATCTAACTATGTAATATATGTATATTCATAGATCTATGTGTTTATAACATGTTTTGGTATGTTAGAAATACATAAAAATGGTAGAAAAGTTCATAACACAATTTTACCGGTAAACCCTAACTATGCATGCTAGGTTTATGGTTGTATTTTGAAATGTACAAATCGAAAATTTGATTTATATGGCTAGAAAGCTATATCTATGAGTTTTAAAGAAAAATCCTTTTTGAACCTTTCACAAATATTGAATAACAAATAAGTTATAGCTTTAACCACAAAAGATGTCATTTTTAAACCCTAAGTGGTTCGATCCGTAAATTTCGTGTAAAACGTTTTAAAAATGTGATTGAACCATGGAATATTGTAAAACAAGAAGTTACAAGGTTAACAAAACTGAGTTTGTGTCATTTGGACATATAGATCACATTTTATTCAAGTTTGAACCAATAAAACCAAGGATTTGTGAAGTTAGTTTTCACCTTATCCTTGTGAGCAGTTTTTAGTCTAGTTACGTTTGGAATTTGGATTTGTGTTCTAAAGAGAAATTGTAGAGGGGGAAATTCTGATGAGAATGGACTCAAGAATCACCCCAAAATGTTTTAAAATGAAGAAGTTATGGCTGTCGGAGCGTCGGAGGGTCGGGCAGTCCTCAAATTCGGGTTTCAGAAAATTTTTACCACCGCCGCAGCGGTGGAAACCACCGCCGCAGCGGTCAAACATTCAGTTAAAAACCTGTTTTAGCCGTCCGGGTTGGGTCGGGTCGGTCCGGGTCGGGTCGGTCCGGGTTGAGTTTTTAATGAAAATTTAAGTTGAAATACATGTAAAATGAGTGTATTTCAATACTAAACCATATATGTAAAGTTTATTAGTGACTTAATGGTATCTAAATGTATAAAATAAAGACTTAAGTTAACACAATTAAAAGGTTAACTAGTGGTATTGTTTGAACAATATTAAAATATTATTAAATGATGAATAATATTAAGTATATGATTAAAAAGATATTAAATGATGAATAACTTTGTAATGAATAAAATATTATTAAATGATTAATAATATTAGTTACTTAATAAAATATTATTAAATGATTAATAATATTAGATAATTAATAAAATATTATTAAATGATTAATAATATTAGATAATTAATAAAATATTATTAAATGATTAATAATATTAGATACTTAATAAAATATTATTAAATGATTAATAATATTAGATATTTATTTGAACTATATTAAATAATTAATATAAGTTCCTTGTGTTTGAAATATTATCAAGTAGCGATAATATTTCCTAAGTGTTTAGTTACCCATAATTAATCAATTATGTGGTTCGTAAGGTTTATAAAGGTCATTATACTTACAAGTATATGATACTAATTTAAGATCAAACTGATTTAATTGTTAGGTCCGTTCAAGGATTGTTAAATTAAGTTGGTTAGCAGTAAACGACGCACGAGGCAAGTCTTCTACCCTTAACTTGTACTTATTGTTGCAATTATTATTCAACTTTAATTACTTTGAGCAATTCAATTATTGTTGAGCAAGTATCTACACTCGTAGATATTTAACAGACCTTTGAGTGAATTAATTATCGAAAATTACTTCACATCGTTATTGATTATTGTATTCGCACATAGTGCTTTTGCAAACTGTTTAAGAACGTCTAAGCTAATTGTTTCGGCTAGACAAATGCATGTTAAATTCATTTAGTTGAATATTATAAAAGCTTATCCAAACCATTGGCTGGTGCAGATTCTTACAGTAAGACTGAGATAGAACAACCCTAGTTAAAGGGAATTTTTATTTGTCGGAGACCCGACAGCGCGCAAGAAAACTAAATGTGATGCATATACATAGGACATGAGAGGACTGATCCCCTCAAGTGTCCCTTTATTTTAACAAGGAGTCAGACATTGTATGTCTGTTCTACCTTAGTAGCAGTTCAGGGTCATTAAAGACCACTCAGCAGTAAAGAGTCAATTCCTTCTTTTATTGAACATTGATTCTTGTTATCTTTCACAATTGCTATTGTTGAAACCTTGAAGTTATTTCCCTTCATCATGATATATCGTATGATTGTTGTTTATAAACTTGCTGAGCCATTTAGTTGCTCATTCTTGCTATATCATGACTTTATTTCAGCCAATCCCGAAAGCTCTAAATCGGATAAAGGCAAGGGGAAAGCGAATGTTTAATTTTAGTAGTTGCATGCTAGTTTAGTTTACTGTTATGTAATTACTGTTGTAAATCTTTTGTATTTCCCTTAAGATATGTAATGTTTAAAATTAAGGTAATAGACCTTGGGAAGTGTAGCCTTTTGATTAAGGAACCTTTTGTATTATTCCGCGAAGTTTGAATACAATTTATGTATTTCATTATTGTTTAGTATTGTACAGTGAGAACCAAACCCGAGGTTAAAGAACCCGGATTTGGGGTCGTCACAGGTTGGTATCAGAGCTGTAGGTTAGAAACGCTAGGATTTGCGAAACCTAGGTTATAACCTTAGTATTAAACTCTCATCGAGTGCGTTAGGAGATGAATCAGGGAGATTCATCATGTTGTGTATTTTTGGAGATGGATTGAGAAAATCCATCGAGCCGAGATGTACATGATAAAATATCATTTCATTTCATCAATGAATATATTTTATTGTTGTACTAACATGTGTTATTTGTGTTATTGTAGGATGGCAGAGATAGGACAGACGAGCACTGCTGTAGAGGAGGTGATTTTTACTGATATCCACATGGATACAGTACAGCCACGGGTGGCTGCACCTGTCGAGGAGCCAGAGACGGATCCCGAAGAGGGAGATAGAGAGGACGCTGTCTGGGGCGGAGTTATGGGGCAGTACAGTGAGGAGGAGGCTGATACTGATGATGAGGAGGATGAGGAGCCAGCTGAGTATATTGATGGCATGGGCACTGTCGCCAGTGACATCATTGATACTCTCACTACGGCTAACGAGGAGCTAGAGGAGAGGGTTCAGCACCTTGAGGAGCAGAACCAGATCCACCAGCAGACAGAGGATCAGTACCGAGATACAGCTTATATGTTCTCTGGCGAGAACATAGAGCTGAAGGCGAGGATGGCCGAGATGGAGGTCAGGTTGATAGCCGCTGAGCTGAAGATTCAGCAGACAGAGGCAGAGAGGGAGGCCATGAGGGGCCAGATGCAGCAGGCAGTTGAGGATAGACTAGATATGGAGATTCAGCGTGATGCAGCTCACGGGCAGATGATGGAGCTGGAGGAGGAGGTTAGGGAGAAGAAGGTGAGGATAGATAGACTCAGTTACGTCTATCGCTCATCAGTTGGTAGGATCCAGAGTAGGGTGCACTATTACCCTGCCGAGGAAGGCCAGACCTTGCACACCATCAGTAGGGGTGTGGTCAGGGCTATTGGAGATGAGGAGTACGACGATGCGGTTCGTCGAGGGATGCGCCGTTAGTTGTATTTTCTTTATTTATGATGTATGTACATAGATGCAGTAGAAACCCAACTTTTGTTTTGATAGAGGGTTAGTATGTTGTAAATCCCAACTCTATGAAGTTGTGGGATATGTTAGATCCCGTCTTTTGTTTTAACTATCGGGGTTAGCAGCGTTTATAGCAGTATGCTTATGATGTAAAAGTGCTACGCACTGTGTTTTAGCATATGAATATAAATGCATTTTCGTTTATGTTTATATGTGTCAAGATGATTATTTGTGCTTTAGTTTAAAATACTTAAGCTACAAAACGAAAGTAAAAAGATTGAAACAACTTTAATTAATTAAATTTTCTTTATACAGAAAATGCCGCCACAAAGAAGGAATCAACGACTACCCCCACCACCACCCGAAGAGTCAGTAAATGCCGGAGGGGTACCACCCAACCCTGTCCAAGAGTTCGTGGAAATGCTAATGGGAGCATTCCGCGGACGCAACGCAGAGGCTACTGGAGCAACAAACCCTGCCGCTCCACTAGCAACCTTTAAGGATTTCAAATTAATAGGACCACCCGAGTTCAAAGGAACCACAGATCCTATAGAAGCACAGACCTGGATAGAGGAGATGGAAAAAGTCTCCGAGGTCGCACGAGTTAGGGAGGAGCAAATGACCTCATTTGCTACCTTCATGATGAAAGGAGAGGCCAGCCACTGGTGGAAGGCCAATAAGAGTAGAGCAGGGGAGGGAACGATCGCGTGGGCGCGATTCAAAGAGGTATTCTTGGAAAACTACTTTCCAGAGAGTACAAAGGCTAGGATGGAAATTAAATTCCTAGAGCTGAAGCAAGGTAACATGTCGGTATCGGAATACGCCGCCAAATTCAATGAATTGGCGAGATTTGCCACACACCAGGTGGATACTGAGGCGAGGCGCGCCAGAAGATTCGAACAGGGGTTGAAACCGTGGGTTTACAGTCGGGTAGCTGTTCTCCAGATTACAAACTTTGCAACGTTACTGGAGAAAGCTATCATAGCTGAGGGTGGAAATGAAGCTTTGAATAAGCACAACCAGGAGCGGAACAAGAAGAAAGGTGATGGAGGAAACCGAGAGGGCAGCAGTGGGGGCAGCAACTCGAACAAACGCAAATGGAATAACAACAGCAGTTCGGGGACACCCCAGGGCAGTGAATCGAAGAAAGCTAATAAATGCAGTCAGTGCGGAAAGAACCACACCGGGGAGTGCATGAAAGGAAGAAATGTCTGCTATAACTGTGGGCAAGAGGGGCACATCGCTCCTAATTGTCCCACACCAAAAAGGAAGGGAGGTTGTTTCGCCTGCGGGGCCATGGACCATCAATTTAAAGATTGTCCGAAGAAGAAGAACACCGGAGGGAGTTCGGGTTATAGGGGAAGCAACAGCAACAACAACAACAACGCCAAACTGACCATTGGAGGGCCGGTGCCACAGAACAAACCAACGGCACGGACTTTCAACATGACGGTGCAGGACGCCGTTGAATCAAAAGACGTGGTGTCAGGTATTATTCCGATCAATGATATAAATGCTTATGTATTATTTGATTCGGGTGCTACCTGTTCATTTGTGTCTGATGAATTCGCTAGACGGTTAGAATTGCCTAGACAAAAACTAGAGAACCCAATGAATATAGAAGTTGCTAATAAATAAGTGATTCCTGTAGAGTATGTACATAGAAACTGTTGTGCTGAAATCAGGGGTCAGAAGTTGAGTGTAGATTTAATTCCAATACGTCTGGGGGAGTTTGACGTTATACTTGGAATGGATTGGTTGTTTAACCATGGAGCTATAATTGATTGTCAAAAAAAGTGTATACACCTTAAGACACCGAATAGGTCTAAGGTCGTATTTTATGGCAGCAAGTC
Source organism: Hedera helix (assembly GCA_947179155.2). Taxonomy (NCBI): domain Eukaryota; kingdom Viridiplantae; phylum Streptophyta; class Magnoliopsida; order Apiales; family Araliaceae; genus Hedera; species Hedera helix. Next base: position 35,334,596 of record OX359268.1, on the reverse strand, counting down.
GTCTAGACAATCTGCATGCCTGACGATGATGCAGGCCAAGAAACTGTTGAAGAAAGGTTGTGAAGGGTATTTAGCTCACATAGTGGACACACAGATGGTGAATCCCGAGATGGAGCAAATACCAGTAGTGAGAGAGTTCGTGGACGTGTTTCCCGATGTACTACTAGGTTTACCGCCAGATAGGGAGATAGAATTTGTAATTGATTTGGTACCGGGGACAACACCAATATCAAAGGCACCATATAGGATGGCACCGGTAGAAATGAAGGAGTTAATGATCCAACTACAGGAGTTGTTGGATAATAAGTACATTCAGCCAAGTGTTTCTCCATGGGGAGCACCGGTGTTGTTTGTAAAGAAGAAGGATGGATCGATGAGGTTATGTATGGATTACAGAGAGCTGAATAAGGTGACAATTAAGAACAAGTACCCGTTGCCACGAATTGACGATCTTTTCGATCAATTGAAAGGGGCGAAGTACTTTTCAAAGATTGACTTGAGGACTGGTTATCATCAGTTGAAAGTCAGGAAGGAGGATGTACCCAAGACGGCATTCAGAACTCGATATGGGCATTATGAGTTTCTGGTGATGTCGTTTGGACTGACGAATGCGCCAGCCGCATTTATGGACATGATGAACAGAATATTCAAGCAGTACTTGGATAAATTTGTTGTTGTGTTCATTGACGATATTCTGGTGTATTCTAAAACGGAGGAGGAGCATGCTGAACACCTAAGATTGGTGTTGGAGATTTTACGGAAGGAGCAGTTGTATGCTAAATTTTCGAAGTGTGAATTCTGGTTGGAGAGAGTTCAATTTTTGGGTCATGTCATTGACAAAGAGGGAGTATCAGTAGATCCAGCAAAGGTGGAAGCGGTGATGAATTGGGAACAACCAAGGACGCCGACGGAGGTAAGAAGTTTCTTGGGGTTAGCGGGTTACTATCGGAGATTCATTCAAGATTTTTCAAAGATAGCAACACCGTTGACAAATTTAACGAGGAAGACGGTGAAATATGTATGGACGGAGAAGTGTGAGGAGAGTTTTCAGGAGCTAAAGAAGAGACTTAGTGAAGCACCTGTATTGACTTTACCGGATGATACGGGAGGTTTTACGGTCTACAGTGATGCATCGCACAAGGGACTTGGCTGTGTGCTTATGCAAAACGGCAAGGTCGTTGCGTATGCGTCCAGGCAGTTGAAGGATTACGAGAAGGGATACCCTACCCACGACTTGGAGCTGGCTGCGGTAGTGTTTGCCCTTAAAATCTGGAGACATTATTTATATGGAGAAAAATGTGAGATATTCACGGACCACAAGAGTCTGAAGTATATCTTCACCCAGAAGGAGTTAAATATGAGGCAACGGAGATGGTTAGAATTGATCAAAGACTATGATTGTAAAATTCTATATTATCCCGGCAAGGCCAACGTAGTAGCAGATGCTCTAAGCAGAAAGAGCAGGGAGAAATTGTTCATCTTGACAGATCAGGAACAATTGGTTCAAGAGATGGCTCGAATGGAGTTGGAGGTAAGAAATCCAAATGAGTCAATGGAAGTGGAAGCGAGCCCAACCCTGTTAGATCGGGTAAAAGAGGCTCAAGACAAAGACGAAGAATGTGTCAGAATAAGGGTGAGAATGACCGAAGGGGAAGATGTCAAGTTCAAGGAAGATAGCATGGGATTGCTAAGGTTTGAAAATCGTGTTTGGGTGCCACTAGTGCCCGAATTACGAGAAGAGATTTTGCAAGAGGCCCACAGTACGAGATACTCGATACATCCGGGAAGTACGAAGATGTATCAAGATCTGCGTCAGCATTTTTGGTGGCCGAATTTAAAAAAGGAGGTCGCGGAATGTGTCAGCCGATGCCTAATTTGTCAAAGGGTAAAAGCCGAACATCAGAGACCAAGTGGATTATTACAGCCGTTAGAGATTCCTGAGTGGAAATGGGAGCATATCACAATGGATTTTGTGGTAGGACTTCCAGCAACACAGAAGGGATTTGACGCAATATGGGTGATTGTAGATCGACTAACAAAGTCAGCGCACTTTTTGCCGATCAAGATTAAGTTCAGTTTGGACCAGTTGGCTAAACTGTACATCAAGGAGATAGTTTCGAGACATGGGGTGCCGGTATCGATTGTGTCAGACAGAGATCCGCGCTTCACGTCAAAATTTTGGAGAAGTCTTCAGGAGATATTGGGGACACAGTTGAGAATGAGTACAGCATATCATCCACAGACCGATGGGCAAAGTAAAGAACAATACAGACATTGGAAGATATGCTCAGGGCCTGTGTGATGGATTTCAAGGGCAGTTGGGAGAACCATCTACCATTAGTGGAGTTTGCATACAACAATAGTTATCATGCAAGCATAGGCATGCCGCCTTACGAAGCATTGTACGGAAGGAAGTGCAGAACACCTCTATGTTGGGATGAGGTAGGAGAACGCCGATTGTTGGGGCCGGAATTGGTTCAACAAACGGTAGAGATTATCAAGGTAATAAGAGCTCGGCTAGTAGCAGCTCAGGACCGTCAGAAGAAATACGCCGATTTACATCGACAGAAGCGAGACTTCGAAGTAGGGAGTTTTGTGTTCATGAAGGTATCTCTCTGGAAAGGGAAGATCCGATTTGGAAAGAAAGGGAAGCTGAGTCCGAGGTTCATAGGACCGTTCGAGATATTGAAGAGAGTGGGTGAAGTGGCGTACGAGGTAGCTTTACCTCCTGAACTTGAGCATATTCACAATGTGTTTCATGTGTCAGTGCTGCGACCATACAAACCAGACCACAAACATGTCATATCCTATGAGCCAATACAAGTCGAGAAAGACTTATCGTATGAAGAAATTCCTGTCCAGATACTAGATAGGAAAGAGCAAAAATTACGGAATAAGATTATACATTCTGTCAAAGTCCTTTGGAGGAACCACAACGCTGAGGAAGCTACGTGGGAGCTTGAAGAAAAGATGAGGGCTAACTATCCGCATCTTTTTGATTAGTTAAATTTGTAATTCCGGGGACGGAATTCTTATAAGGGGGGAGAATGTAATGACCACGAATTTCATTAGTCATTGTAAATATACTTAATAAATATTTAGCAATTAATTTAAATTTTTCTCATTAATTAATTGTGCATTAGATAATTAAATAAATGTACTTATGTGCTTGTATATTTATTTAAAGGATTAAAGCAAAGTGTATAATTAATTAAAGCAAACCTAATTGGATTATATTTTATATCCAAATGAGTTGATAAACTAGGTTAAAGATATTAACCTAGTAGCCCATGTAATTAATTTAATTACTAGCCCATGTAATTAATTAAACAAGCCCAATGCTTGATTTAATTAAATGTAACCTAGACTATTTAAAAGAAGCGCAATGTGGTATTTAAATTGAGCCCAAACAATTTAATTGAATGAGCCCAATAGAAGTTATTACCAAGCCCAATGTGAAGTCCAATAAGGGTCAAACTTTGGTCAATATATATATATATATGTATATATATATATATAGATGTATATATGCACATTTTTGCATTAAAAATAAAGGAAAAATGGCTTGGATAATTCAATTTGCTGAATTTTTGAGGGCCCCACATGGATAACTTGATTTCCTAGATTGCTTGAAAATCCATCCATGTCATAAGTTGTTCAACCACCCTAGTCATTCCATATGTCTATCACTTGGTCATTCAATGGAATAGTAAGCTTGATTAGGCTTTAATTTCACCAACATGGGTGAATTAGCAAGTTAATGAAGGGTTAGTTGTTGGCTATAAATAAGACATCCTACAACCTTGGTGATGTTGGTTAGTTCATTTGCAAGAATTCTAGAGAGAAAAATAGAGAGCATTTGGGAGAAAAATAGAAGAAACACTTAAGTGTTGAGTGATATAGCTAGAGGTTGAGCTTGGTGGATGACACAAAGCTTCACCACATACTTTGGTAGGAGAAGAAGAAGAGCCTTCAAATCACAAAGGTTTAAAAGTGCTATCAACTTCATCTTATTTCATTTTTGTAGTTTAGAAAGCTTTTGATCGGTTAAAATCTATTTTTAACCGATCAAAACTCGTTTTGATGATCTAGAAGTATCTAACTATGTAATATATGTATATTCATAGATCTATGTGTTTATAACATGTTTTGGTATGTTAGAAATACATAAAAATGGTAGAAAAGTTCATAACACAATTTTACCGGTAAACCCTAACTATGCATGCTAGGTTTATGGTTGTATTTTGAAATGTACAAATCGAAAATTTGATTTATATGGCTAGAAAGCTATATCTATGAGTTTTAAAGAAAAATCCTTTTTGAACCTTTCACAAATATTGAATAACAAATAAGTTATAGCTTTAACCACAAAAGATGTCATTTTTAAACCCTAAGTGGTTCGATCCGTAAATTTCGTGTAAAACGTTTTAAAAATGTGATTGAACCATGGAATATTGTAAAACAAGAAGTTACAAGGTTAACAAAACTGAGTTTGTGTCATTTGGACATATAGATCACATTTTATTCAAGTTTGAACCAATAAAACCAAGGATTTGTGAAGTTAGTTTTCACCTTATCCTTGTGAGCAGTTTTTAGTCTAGTTACGTTTGGAATTTGGATTTGTGTTCTAAAGAGAAATTGTAGAGGGGGAAATTCTGATGAGAATGGACTCAAGAATCACCCCAAAATGTTTTAAAATGAAGAAGTTATGGCTGTCGGAGCGTCGGAGGGTCGGGCAGTCCTCAAATTCGGGTTTCAGAAAATTTTTACCACCGCCGCAGCGGTGGAAACCACCGCCGCAGCGGTCAAACATTCAGTTAAAAACCTGTTTTAGCCGTCCGGGTCGGGTCGGGTCGGTCCGGGTTGAGTTTTTAATGAAAATTTAAGTTGAAATACATGTAAAATGAGTGTATTTCAATACTAAACCATATATGTAAAGTTTATTAGTGACTTAATGGTATCTAAATGTATAAAATAAAGACTTAAGTTAACACAATTAAAAGGTTAACTAGTGGTATTGTTTGAACAATATTAAAATATTATTAAATGATGAATAATATTAAGTATATGATTAAAAAGATATTAAATGATGAATAACTTTGTAATGAATAAAATATTATTAAATGATTAATAATATTAGTTACTTAATAAAATATTATTAAATGATTAATAATATTAGATAATTAATAAAATATTATTAAATGATTAATAATATTAGATACTTAATAAAATATTATTAAATGATTAATAATATTAGATACTTAATAAAATATTATTAAATGATTAATAATATTAGATATTTATTTGAACTATATTAAATAATTAATATAAGTTCCTTGTGTTTGAAATATTATCAAGTAGCGATAATATTTCCTAAGTGTTTAGTTACCCATAATTAATCAATTATGTGGTTCGTAAGGTTTATAAAGGTCATTATACTTACAAGTATATGATACTAATTTAAGATCAAACTGATTTAATTGTTAGGTCCGTTCAAGGATTGTTAAATTAAGTTGGTTAGCAGTAAACGACGCACGAGGCAAGTCTTCAACCCTTAACTTGTACTTATTGTTGCAATTATTATTCAACTTTAATTACTTTGAGCAATTCAATTATTGTTGAGCAAGTATCTACACTCGTAGATATTTAACAGACCTTTGAGTGAATTAATTATCGAAAATTACTTCACATCGTTATTGATTATTGTATTCGCACATAGTGCTTTTGCAAACTGTTTAAGAACGTCTAAGCTAATTGTTTCGGCTAGACAAATGCATGTTAAATTCATTTAGTTGAATATTATAAAAGCTTATCCAAACCATTGGCTGGTGCAGATTCTTACAGTAAGACTGAGATAGAACAACCCTAGTTAAAGGGGATTTTTATTTGTCGGAGACCCGACAGCGCGCAAGAAAACTAAATGTGATGCATATACATAGGACATGAGAGGACTGATCCCCTCAAGTGTCCCGTTATTTTAACAAGGAGTCAGACATTGTATGTCTGTTCTACCTTAGTAGCAGTTCAGGGTCATTAAAGACCACTCAGCAGTAAAGAGTCAATTCCTTCTTTTATTGAACATTGATTCTTGTTATCTTTCACAATTGCTATTGTTGAAACCTTGAAGTTATTTCCCTTCATCATGATATATCGTATGATTGTTGTTTATAAACTTGCTGAGCCATTTAGTTGCTCATTCTTGCTATATCATGACTTTATTTCAGCCAATCCCGAAAGCTCTAAATCGGATAAAGGCAAGGGGAAAACGAATGTTTAATTTTAGTAGTTGCATGCTAGTTTAGTTTACTGTTATGTAATTACTGTTGTAAATCTTTTGTATTTCCCTTAAGATATGTAATGTTTAAGATTAAGGTAATAGACCTTGGGAAGTGTAGCCTTTTGATTAAGGAACCTTTTGTATTATTCCGCGAAGTTTGAATACAATTTATGTATTTCATTATTGTTTAGTATTGTACAGTGAGAACCAAACCCGAGGTTAAAGAACCCGAATTTGGGGTCGTCACATATTACATATGATTTATATATTCTGTGTATATTACTTATTTATACACATAAATTATAATATATATAAATTTAGAGATTTATATTAAACATAATAAATGACTATTTAATGAATGATGAATGATGTACTTTTATTTATAAATAAATATCCAATATTAAATAAATAGATAAATACAATTTTTATAGTAAAAAATTTAACAGTATTATTAATTACTAATTTGCATTATTAATTAGTATTACTATCTATATAGGTTAAAATTAAATGATGTTTACGTTTGAAATTTCTTCATTTAAACTTTATTATACAACAAAATTTAAGCTTAAAAAATGAAAAATTTAGAGCACATCCATCAATCCCCATTTTCTTAGAGACTCTAACGCATAATTAAAGATATATTAATTAATGTAAGTTTTACATACCTTTAATAAGTTAAATATACTCCTCCACTTAGTACACGAGTGTTATCGGCAACTTAGAAATTAAGTATTCAAGTTTATATATGATTTGGAGTTACTTCTTTCATAGTCAAATGAACAATTTCATTTAGCCCTCTTCTTGATCATTTATTGTAGTTAAATCTATATCATAATTAAAGCCGCCATGCCCCGCTCTCTCTGTCCTCGATTATGCCATGCGGAGAGGAAATAGAGTTAAAAAAATTTAAATTTATTGTTAATGACTCCGGCCCACAAGACAAGATTATATAAAACAATAAGTATTTTTATTTATTTATATTAATAATGTACGGATTTTATTAAATAATATATTTATATTTCATTTTATGTACTATAATTAATTCTTTATATAATTAATTCTTTTGATGATAATTTTTTTTATAACTTTAGTCATCTTTTTAAAGATGGAGGGAATATTTAGTGTAATCGGGTCCCAATTTTACTTTTTTTTCATTTTGCTCTTCACAAGATTACATAAAATGACGATGAATACTTTTATTTATTTATACTAACTCTATTAAATGACATATTTACCCTTTATCTTATGTATTGTAGCTCATCTTTTTAAGGATAAAAAAAATATACCTTATTCATCCTTTTAAAGAGGGAGAAAGTACTTAATTAGGTGACAATTTTATTTTTCCACCTTTGGCCTTTATAGTTATGTCACTATTTTATTTTTCTAATCTAAAACATTATATCTTTTTATCTAATTATGGGAATTTTATAAAAAAATTATACTATTATCTTTAAATTATTTACACACATGTCATGTGTGACCTAAGTGTTGGTTTTTTTAAGCGTATAAATACTTGTGTTCCTATACGTAATGATCAGAAATTGTGTTGTAATGCTTATGGGCCAATTCGAATGGATTGGGTCAAGAATCAAGCTATTTTAAATGGTTTAGTCAAACTTGGTTGGAATGTAGTAGGAAGGAATTAATTAGTAGTATAAGATTTTCTGCTCACGTTTTCTCGGGCCCTACCCGGCCAGCCCCATGACGTGAAAGACTAATTACTCCACTTGAATGATATATATACCTACTATATCTTAATTTTTGCTCAGTCAATTAAAGTCCAATAAAAGGTTATTACGTCTATTTGCAATATTAACATATTATTAAATTATTAAGGGTGTCGGATTCTTCTAATTAAGATTGTTAGCATAACATATTATATTATTAAGGGTGACGGATTTTTCTAATTAAGATTGTTAGTATAAAATAACACAACGTATGTATGTCACTCTTTTTATTGTTTTTGGTTTTGTATGTCATGTAAATATTTTCACCAAATTATGCGATTCATTTCATAAAAAAAAATCAAATTATTTATATAATATGTAAATATTAAGGATATTATATATATATACACATTAATAAAAATAATAAATTATTAATTTTAGTAATATGCTATGACAATAAAAATATGAGTTGTGATTATATTATGATATGACTAATAAATATAGCAAGTTGTGATTCTGAATGTGACTTTTGTTGTTTTACTTGGGTAACCTTTTCAATAGGCTGGCTTACTTTGTATAAAATTATTAAAAAAAAAATTAAAAAATCTTTTGTACACGATAACATAAATTGCCCCTTCCACACGAACACAGCCAAAAATAAATTTAAAAAAATTAAATTAAATTAAAAATAATTGCCCCTTGAAGGATATACTAATTCTTACTAATAAATAATGAAATCACATTCAAACGCCTCTCCAATTTAAAAATTATGCCACTACCTTCATCGATCAGATCTTTACCAATTTTAAATAATTAAACATGTCTCTCCTATTTAACATGTGACGATCCCAAATCCGAATTCTATAACCTCGGGTTTAGTTTTCACTGTACAATACTTAACAACAATGTAATACATAAATTGTATTCAAATTTCGCGGAATAATACAAAAGGTTCCTTAACAAAAGGCTACACTTCCCAAGGTCTATTAACCTTAATTTTAATCATTACATATCTTAAGGGAAATACAAAAGATTTACAAAGAAATTACATAACAGTAATTTAAACTAGCATGCATCTACTAAATTACGCATTCGCTTTTCATTTGCCTTTGTCTGATTTAGAGCAGTCGGGTTTAGCTGAAATATTGTCATGATATAGCAAGAATGAGCAACTAAATGGTTCAGCAAGTTTAGAAACAACAACATAAGATATATCATGATGAAGGGAAATAACTTCAAGGTTTTCAACAATAACAATTGTGAAATATATCAAGAATCAATGTTCAATATAAGAATGAATTGACTCTTTACTGTTGAGTGGTCTTCAATGACGAACTGCTACTAAAGTAGAACAGACATACAATGTCTGACACCTTGTTAAAAATAACGGGACACTTGAGGGGATCAATCATCTCATGTCCTATGTATATGCATAACATTTAATTTCCTTGCGTAAATTCGGTTACCCGACAATATACAAAATCCCCTTTAACTAGGGTTGTTCTTTCTCAGTCTTACTATAGGAATCCGCACCAGCCAATGGTTTGGATAAACTTTTAAAATATTCAATTAGATGAATTTAAACATGAATTTGTCTAGCCGAAACAATTAGCTTAGACATTCTTAAACAGTTCGTAAATTACTGAACTGTAACATTTGCAAAGGCACTATGTGCGAATACAATACAATAATGATGTGAAGTAATTTTAAATAATTAATTCACTCAAGGGTCTGTCAAATAACTACGAGTGTAGATACTTGCTCAACAATAATTGAATTGCTCAATGTAAATAAGGTTGAATAATACTTGCAACAATAAATACAAGTTAGGGTTAAGAAGAAAATTGCCTCGTGCGTGGTCTACTGCTAACCAATTCAATTTAATTCTCTTTACATAGACCTAACAATTAATCAAGTTGATCTTCAAACTAATATCATATACGTATTCATATGATAACATCTATGCATGTTATACCTAACCAATATGAGCATTTCTTGCAATTTAGTTAGGTTTTACCGGTAAAAATCAATATGAGCATTTCTTGCAATTTTATGCAATCTACACATACCAAAAGATGATATAACCACATCAAGCTATGAATATACATACATTACATAATTAAATACCTCTAGACCATCAAAACAAGTTTTGATCGATTAAAAATAGATTTTAACCGTTCAAAATCGTTCTAGGCCCTAAAAATGAAATAAGAAGGAGTTTAGAGCACTTTTAAACCTTTGTGATTTGAAGGCCCTTCTTCTTCTCCTACCAAAGTATGTGGTGAAGCTTTGTATCATCCACCAAGCTCAACATCTAGCTATATCACTCAACACTTAAGTGTTTCTTTTATTATTCTCTCAAATGCTCTCTATTTTTCTCTCTAGAATTCTTGCAAATGAACTAACCAACATCACCATAGTTGTAGGGGGTCTTATTTATAGCCAACCACTAACTCTTCATTAACTTGCTAATTCATCCATGTTGGTGAAATTAAAGCCTAATCAAGCTTACTATTCCATTGAATGACCAAGTGATAGACATATGGAATGACTAGGGTGGTTGAACAACTTATGACAAGGAGTGATTTAGAAGCAATCTAGGAAATCAAGCAATCCAAGTTGGACCCTCAAAAATTCAGCAAAATGGGATTTTTCAAGCCATTTTTCCTTTAATTTTTCTACTTTAATTATACATATATATATATATATATATATATATATATATATATATATATGTATATTCATATATGTAACAATTTTGACCAATTTTGACTTCCTATTAGGCCTCCACTTTGGACTCTAGGATTAAATATATTGGGCTTATCCATTTAATTGGTTTGGGCTCAATTTAATTAGCACATTGGGCTAGCATTAAATATTCTAGGTTACATTTAATTAAATCAAGCATTGAGCTTTGTTTAATTAAATACATGGACTAGTAATTAAATTAATTACATAGGCTACTAGGTTAATATCTTTGACCTAGTTTATCAACTCATTTGGATTTAAAATATAATCCAATTAGATTTGCTTTAATTAATTATATACCTTGCTTTAATTCTTTAAATAAATATACGTATACACAAGTACATTTATTTAATTATCTAAAGTACAATTAATTAGTACAAAAAGTTTAAATTCATTGCTAAATATTTATTAAGTATATTTACAATGACTAATGAAATTCGTGGTTATTACATAACATGTCTTGTGGAAAATGAAAATTATATGTTAATATGTTGTATGACAAGGGAAGCCACCAAAATACGAAAAATATTTACATGGTTCGATTATTTGATCTCAAACTTTTCATATCTGTGTTCTAATTATTTTATCTCATAAATTTATGCTGAGAGTAAATACTAATAATAATAATAATAATAAAAGAATGTCAAGGATAATAATATATCACTTTTACATTATGGTAGCGCACACGCGCGCGCGCGCACACACACACACCTATATATATAACGCTGTTTTGATATAGAAGTACGTTTTTTTGGAACTGTCATTTAAAAATAAAGAGGTTACTCATTGTTATAGTTGGATGTGAAAGACATCTTTTGGTCAAAATGAATCGTTCTTTACTATTCATTATCTATTTATTCTCTAGATAATATTCTCTTCATAAAACAAAAAAATAGAGATCTATGAAAATCGTATAAAATATGACTAGAAAAAGAAAATAATATGTGATTTTTTCAGCAAAAAGAGTTTTTCTATGTACATACAATATTCGTAAGGCTCTTAACTTTTGTTCTGCTCTGTAAAACCGTCAGGTTGACGGCTTCAGAGGTAATGCCGGGAAATGTTGATGCTTGAAGCTCTTATTTCTTATTGAAAAGAGCAAGGGAGGCAGGGTCAAATTCCACGCCAAACATTGAAAGTTGAGTTCTCGTGATACCTGCTGCTTCAAGCTTCGCGCGCGCGCGCGCGCACACACACACACACACACACATATATATATATATGGAGCTGATCCATAGCAAGCACTTGCTATAGGAAAAAATTGGGCAAATACCATCTTCACCGTCCAATATAAAAGCAACGCAGGAGATTAATCCTGAAATAGCCGGCGTCCGCTAGTACAACTAGCAGACGGTTTAATAATTTTTTCCTGACATCGTTGCCCTTAATAAGATTACGTCGTCGTTTTACCACCATTAACACACGAATGTAATTAAAAAGCCTTTCGTTCGCTAGTACAAGTAGCGGACGAAGAAAACTCAACAGCCACAATTTTTCCCTGCCTCAAAACGACGACGTAGCCAAGCTTCTACAATCCGCTAGTACAACTAGCGGACGCGCTTCTCCCATCCGCTAATACAAATAACGGACGCACATCAACAGCCACAATTTTTCTCCGCCTTAAAACGACAACGTAGCCAAGCTTCTACAATCCGCTAGTACAACTAACGGACGTGCTTCTCCCATCCGCTAGTACAAATAGCGGACGCACATCAACAACCACAATTTTTCCCCGCCTCAAAACGACGACGTAGCCAAGCTTCTACAATCCGCTAGTACAACTAGCAGACGCGCTTCTCCCATCCGCTAGTACAAATAGCGGATGCACATCAGTGTTCAAGCCTTTTTACGTCCGCTAGTACAACTAGCGGAACCACCCTATACGACGCCGTTAGCCCAGTTAGTTTTACAAGTAGCCAGCGGACGGGAGGAATTGGGGAAAAAAAAGCCCTAACATTCCATATCAACATCAAAGCCCGGCGATTTCCAGCAACCACTCGGCGATTTCCAGCAAGTGGTTGGTGATTTCCTCTTTCATTACCTGAAAATACCAACGGTTATTGCTTGCTTGTAATCGGTAAGTGCTTGCTATGGGAAGAAAATAAATGATAAGTGATTGCTTGTTATGTGTAATAGCTTTGATTTGTCAAAAAGTGTAGTGTTAAAGAAAATGTGCTTGATTGTAATGTGCTTGATATTCCAGATATGTTGTGAAAAAGTACGAGCAACATGAGTTATATTTCTTCGTGTTTCAATGAGGCTCACCTTGCTTGGAGTGATTAGATCATGGTTATGACTCAACTCAACTGTTGACACTTTCCACTTTTCTTCGCTTTTAAGATGAACAACAAACATTCTAGCTTTACACATTGTGCGTTCTATAGAATCTCTTTTACGTTTCACCTTCGTATCCTTAACTTCATTAACGTCGTTGTTTTTTTTTCAATTGGACTTCTTGATTTCTTACATGTAAAAAGTCTGTTGGACAAATTGTTAGAACGAGCGTATTTTCGACTTGTCGCAATTTTTATTTCAAATCCACTTCTACGTGCATAGGCTCTATAAAATTCTTCTGCCTCTTGGATAGTAGAAAAAATTTGACCATCATATGGCGTTTCTGAATCATTAATATGAGAAGCATGCATATTACCAAGACCAAAATTCTCAACAATAGTAACATCATTAGAAGAATTTGAAGAAGTAGAATTAAACATATCGTCAACCATAACTTAAAAACTTACCGCACAAAATTTGAGATTTGAGATGTGATTCTGAATTTGCAGTAGACCTCTTGAGAATTATGGAGATTCATTTGATGTTGAAAATAATTTGTACAAAAATTCTAATAAGAAATAGAGAGCTTCATATACATATATATATCTCGTTTACAACCATAATTATATTCAGCATCCAAAAAAGATTTAGAACCCTTCCATTAAAACCAAATTTGCGTCAATATTGTTTTAGAAATATATTTAGACATTATTACTAAATTTTGGAGTTTGTTTTTAAGTGAAACTCATATACATCAGGATATCTCATTCCTTTTTGCGTGTCTTCCGTGTTTTTTATTTCCAAACGTGTCAGCAATCTGTTTAGTTGAATGGGCTAACGACGTCGTATTGGGTGGTTCCGCTAGTTGTACTAGCGAACGTAAAAAGGCTTGAACACTGATGTGCGTCCGCTATTTGTACTAGCGGATGAGAGAAGCGCGTCCGCTAGTTGTACTGGCGGATTGTAGAAGCTTGGCTACGTCGTCGTTTTGAGGCGGGGAAAAATTGTGGCTGCTGAGTTTTCTTCGTTCGCTACTTGTACTAGCGGACGGGAGGCTTTTTAATTACATTCGTGTGTTAATGATGGTAAAACGACGACGTAATCTTATTAGGGGCAACGATGTCAGGAAAAAATTATTAAACCGTCCGCTAGTTGTACTAGCGGACGCCGGCTATTTCAGGATTAATCTCCTACGTTGCTTTTATATTGGACGGTGAAGATGGTATTTGTCAAGTTTTTTCCTTTAGCAAGTGCTTGCTATGGATCGGCTCCCATATAAGAGAGTCATTATCTATAGCAATTGGTTGCTGGAATATTATTCCAGCAACCACATGAATCTCCTTAGCTGGGATTGGGCTTGGCCCCTATCGCTAGGGGTGTCCATCGATAAAAAACTGAACCGATACTGAAAAAATCGAACCGGTACTGAACCGAAAATGCCACTAAAACAAGAAAAGGTACCGGTACCGAATTATCAGTTTCGGTATCTGTTCGGTATAAATTCGGTTCGATTTTTCAGTTCGATTTTCGATTTATACCGATTGATAATATATATAATTATAATTTATAATTTATAATAATATATATAATTATTATATATATTTTAATAATTTAAATAAATTTAATATTATATTATTTATTTCGGTTCTTTCTGTAAGACCTCGAATATTATGAAATATAAAATTTAATCTTTCTTCATATATATTTTTTCCTGAAACAGTAAGTGGTTAAATTGACGAAATGGAAAGTTAAGGATGTTATGTGTAAATTTTATTTTGTCGGACAATATTCGTTTTGTGGGGGAATATTCGGGCCGTACGACGGCGCCGAAATAACTAATTATTGGTGGACCCCACAATGGAATATTTGTCGGATATAGAAAACGACAGAAATAACATTTTTAAATAAAAATAGTCAACGGTATTAACTGTTAAAATACCAGTGATAAGAGAATAGTAGTATACGGTAATTTATGGTATTTTAATGTAGCACGCGGTACTCTACAGTAGCACACGGTATTGCACAGTGTCTCATATTATTGGTCTGATAATTGACACCGTAACTGTTACACATCATTTCATCGATAATTGTCATTGCATAATATTTTATATTATCAATTCAATAATTGTTGTTACACAGTATTTTGCATTATTGATTTAATAATTGTCATTACACTGTATTTCATATCATTGACTCAATAATTGTTGCTGCACTGTTTTTAAAATTATTGAACCTAATAATTGTCACAGTAGCAAATATACTGTAATTTATATTATTAAATTAATAATAATCCGTAACGTGTTTATTACATTATTGTTGAATTATTGTTGTAGCATTATTTTATTTTATATGTTGGACCCACAGGAAGAATAAATAAATAAATAAAAAATTAATTAATTTTACTATTTGAAATAGTAACGTGAATAGTAACATGTGGGACCCATATGGGGCCCACATGAAAATTAAAATGTGAATTGTGTTTGCTGGAACGTGGGTTGGTGAGGCTGCTGCCTGAATTTCTCAGGCTGGCGTGTAGCACGCCAGCCACCTACCACCCGCATAGTAACCTCTTTTCTCCTATAAATAGCTTGCTCAGCTGAATAGAAAAATCACACCTAAAACATAAAATTTTTCTATAAGAATTTTATGAGTTTTCTCTGAGAATAATAAGGTTATTTTGAGAGTTTGAAAGCCAAAAGGAGTGTAGAAAATTTTCAAGTAAGTCTTTTATTAAAGAGTAGTAATTTTATAAATTCCTATTTTTCACGGTATTCACAAATCTTCCTTTAGAAGACTCTTCTTTGAGAAGATTCATTTTTAAAAGCTTTATTTGGAAGATTTATTTTGAAATATTATTTTAAAAACTATTTTAAAGTAGTTATATTATACTACAAAAATTATGTTAAATATATATAATTTTGATAGTTCATAATATATGAATTATCATACACCTTGAAATTTATATGTGGTAATTACTAATTTTATTAAAAATATATAGGTTGATCAAACTCATTTAAATCAATATCCAGTCACGTGTTAAGGTAAGGGATGTCATTTTCTTTCATACTCTTAAACTTACTACGGTAAATAATATTATCTTCTTTCATATTATAACTTACTACGGTAAGGGGTATCATTCTTTTCATCACCATAAATGGATATTATTTTCTTTCTTACTGGAAGGGATTATCATTCTTTGATTCTCGAAAATAATATCGTTTCTTTCTTACTTATAAGATGTGCCATTTATTTCCATGTATTAAATTGTGGGAATAACCTTACGGCGCGGATTACCGCCTGTTGGTGAATAACCCTTTTTATTTGTCTCCTGTGAAAATAATTTGTCTACACGAATTATCACATGACACTTTTATTCCATATTCGTAAGTGATATCATTTTCCTTTATACTCATAAGGGATACCATCTTTTTCATCTTCCATTATTCAAACTTACTATGGTAAGGGATATTAATTTCCTTCACCTTTTGTTAATCAAACCTGCTACGATAAGGGATATTATTTTCTTTCATACTCTTAAATCGAAACTTATTATGGAACTATTGCTTCTATAATTCCTGAAAATATTATATGTTCCATAATAGTTGAACTTCATTATTTCAACTGAACCTTCCTATTTTCTGAACCTTTCTATTGAACTGTAACCGTTATTCTGAACTGTGGATCTTGAATATCATTTTTAAATTTCACTCCACATCATGTTGACAATTTGGACATTATTTGAATCTGCACAAAGTAAACTTCCGATACTTATTGTTTATCTTGTTTCTTTTGTTAATCATTCGTATCACTGTTATTAATCTTCAAGAATCAATTTGTTGTGAATATCTGTGGCCGGGGGCACATATGTGATATAATTGTTGAACAGATGATAGGTTAAAGGCGATATACTAGGTTAAAGGCGATACATCTGTTCGATGTCTTTTATGACACGTGGTGAATGTTCTCTTTGGCCCGTAGTGCAAAGATGAACTGTTGGTTGGTATGATTATGACCAAAGGCTGAATCTAGTATAATCATGACCTTTGGTGTTATATTAAATGTCTTTGGCCCGTAGTGCAAAGATAAACTGTTGGTTGGTATGATTATGACCAAAGGCTGAATCTGGTATAATCATGACCGTTGGTGTTATATTAAATGTCTTTGGCCCGTAATGCAAAGATGAACTGTTGATCTGCATGATTATGACCAGGAACTGTGAAGTTGTATTATCTTGACTAATGGTATTTCAGATGATAAAAGTTGATGATATTTTTACTAAAAAGAGAAGCGAGTGGACATTATAGTCTGCATTATTCTTCTAATAGATTGCTCATTCCGCTGCTATTATTGATCTGAACATTGTTCAAGAATTTAACTGCAGTTTTTGATATAAACCTTGTAGTCTATTGTATTCTATCAAGAGCTCAACTGTTGAAGACTAATGATAATTTATTCGTCATTATCTTAGTCATGATATTCTTTGCTGGGCTATTTGAGCTCACCCTTTCTTTTGTTCCATTGTTTTTCAACAGGAGATGAAAACGTAACAGGGTCTAGCCGGGGGATGGAGTGAGAGTTCGAGGAATAGCTGTCGTAGTCTTCACATGTTGTAAAATAGTGTGACAATAATAGTGATGACTTAGTTATGTATTATTATACACTGTATTGTTGTACGTTGTGCTTTGTTGTAATAATTTTGTTGTAGTCTTTTGACGACTCAAGTTTGGGCTGTGTGGGCTCAGATTTGGGGGCGTCACACTTTCGATATACCGATTCTTACCGAAATTCAAAAATGTCCATACCGGTTCCGTAAAGTATAAAAAACCGAAAAAACTGGTACCGAAAAAAATCAATACCGAAAAAATCAGTACCGATCGGTTCGTAAAAAAACTAAAAAATAGATTTTTTTGAACACCTCTACGTATCGCTACTCATTCTAGTGGCATACATACTTTTTCTAGCGCCCCAAGAAATTACCTAAATACTTTCCCCTTAATCTGATCCCTGCCGCTTAAAGGAGTAGTGACAAGTTGGTTAATTACATCATTGTCCTCATTTATGCATGTCTATGTATACATATATGCATGAAAATTTTGGGAAAAATTAGTGAGTTTTGTTTTTGGGTAAATATATGCATTTTATTATGCGGTGAAATAATGAGTATATACAAGTTGTAAATTGTTTCTTATTAAATTATTGTTAAATGGTTGTGAATAATAATTGGAATATATTTATATTTTATTGTTGTTAAATTATTGAGTTATGTTTTGGGGACAATATATGCATGTAATGATTTATTGGGAATAATAATGACTATACAAACTTTGAAAATTGTTTTGTTTTAAATTATTGTTAAATGGCCGTGTAAAATAATTGGGATATAATTGTTTTACATAGTTGTTAAATTGGAACAAAATGGTTTTATGTTTTTCTAGGTCAAAGATGAACAACTAAAATCCTGGGCCAATTGACGTAACAGTATGTGTAATACTTGCTTTTGTACTTAAATAAATGGACAACCTTTTACGTGTTAGTGACCAACATTTTTGTACATGTAAGTACAGCTGATACTGTCTTATTTGAGAATTGGTAATCTGATGCATAAGTGGCCCAAAGAAGATCCCAATGTGCAGGTACCACATAAGTGACCTATACAGCATAACACATCGGACTATGACATTTTAGTTTGCAAGTACGTTGACTGCTTCGTGAGGGGTAGTGTTGATGTGCACAAAGAGAAATGGTCCAAGGAAGATGTAATAGTATTTAGATATCGAATCGCACAAAAAATATTCAAATTTACAAAAAAAGAAGAAGCTCTACAATAGTAGAGTAGCCCTGCGATAATAGAATAGCTCTACGATAGTAGAGTAACTCTACGATAGTTAAGTCATTACTTTGCTATCTAAGTCATGATTCTCTGATTGTTAAGTCGTTACTCTACGATCCTTAAGTAATTGCTTTACGATCGTTAAGACATTAAACTAAAGAACTAGATAATAAAAGAGTACGCGCATACATTTTTCTTGCCATTTTGAAAAACTTACCTAAATTAAGAATGAACTTAGTAATTTGAATAGCCGAAGCACAATTGATTGAACTTTAGAGTGAGAATGGATGACCAGATCTGGTAAAAGAAAGGAAAACATATGATACAACCAACCCTCGCTAGCGACAACAAAGAATTAAGTGAGGGCAATGATGTAATTAACCAACCTGCCACTACTCCATCTAGCTGCTAGCGGTAGGAATCAGATTAAGGGGAGGGTATTTAGGTAATTTCTCGAGCTGCTAGAAAGAATATGCTTGCCACTAGAAGGAGTAGTGGCATGGTCCAACTTCAATTCAATCCCAGCCTTTAGATATCATGATAGACGGTGTAAGACGTGGTTGCTGGAATAGTGTCCTCAACAACTGATTGATTTGCATGAGAATCCATATATAAAATACTATTGTTATACGTAAATCTTAAGCGAAGAGGCATAAACTCAAATTGAATGACTTTATCATTAAGTTATCACTTTTTGTCCGTCCGTCTGAACAAGATATTTATTTATTTTATCTAAACATAAAAATAATCCATAATCAATTAGAAATTTAATATTGAGACCTTATCACTGAATGAAAATATCAAGCACCTCACCTAAATCAATTAAGTTTAATGGTGATTATATTGCCAATTTAAAGTTGTTGCCTGAAGCAATCACAAGGAACATAAATTAACTAAACAAATTTATTATCTGGTCCTTTATTTAATTGACAATTAAGGTTTTTTTCAGTGCATAACTAATTCAATTGTCAAAAAATATCAACAATTCAAATGTTTCTTGTTCATATTAAATTGATTATCTGTATAGTTGGTTACTTAGTGCTTGAGGCGTTTGAAAGATTAAAAGTATTTGAAAATTTTGTTCATCTAATAATAATTTATTTTAAATATAACTTATTTAATTCATAAATACAATGTTTAAATTTTAAACACAGTATACAAAAATATATACAGTGCGTTTAGAGGTTCTATAAGCGCTACCATCAGAAACGCTACAAATACTAATAACTAAGCAAACCCTATATGTGTTTTTGGTTTGGAGTGAGTATTGTGCAATTTGATACAATTCAGAACAAAAACTACACATAAAACCGCTTTGATGCGGTTGCTTAAATATGACCACAACATGAAACTATTGAATTGATGCGGTGTGATTTCTAAAAATACGGTGCGATTTTAAATATTGCAATTTTATCTCGAAACCAATTGAAAAAAAAATAATAAACTTATCAGACTTTTCAAATTCTAAAGAAATCTCGAACGTTGATAGTTTAGTACTGTAATATCTAATTTCAAAAAGTTAAATTCTTGAAAATCATCACAAATTAATTAAAAATTTCTAATTCCTTAAATTGAAAGATGCATATATTATTACAATGTAATTATTGTTTCGACTTAGACTTTAAACGGGTGTAATTTCTTAAGAGTGCGATTTTTATAATAAAATTGTAATTGCAATTGTAAAAAATGCAATTTTTATTTTAAAAATTATAATATATCATCGAAACCATCGAACGTACGATTTCGAACAAGGACTCAGTTTCTTGCTCTCCCCTACCTCTGCCTCAGATAACAACAAACAAATACCTAAGCTAAACTCCTATCGCACATTTTTTCTGTGCAGGCACCCGCGTGAACCATGTAATGACACTACTACCCTTCCGCTTTGAAATGCCCCATCACACACAACTTCAAAAATCCAAAACGGTTCAGCTGTAATGAACACAGTTTTTTCAGGGTAAAATCGTCATAAAAGATTCAACGGATCGACTTAAAGTCTTAAACCACACAATGCCTTTTATATTTAAACTCCCAAGGAATCTACGCTGTTAGACATTTTCACAATCCTGGCTGTTTTCGTCTTTCTCATATCCATCACTTTCTCTCTCCTCCAACTCCGGTTTATTTCTTCCATTTCAAGCTCTGATTTTTCTTGGAAAAAAAAACACCAAAATCCACTTAATACTCTACTCCAACCACCGGATTCCCTAGCCCTTGAACTTTCAGACCAAAAACCCATCAAAACCCAGAAATTTTCTCTCTATAAACCACCATTAAAGAAAGAAGAGTCATCAGAGCTAGAAATTTCGAAATGCCAGCTCTGTACTGAGGTTTCTTCATTAGGTAAGTCTTTACTCTTTATATAGCTCAGTAAAATACCGTTCCTTTTATTTTATTTTAATTTTATTCTGTTCTTTGAAAATTGTCGATATGCTATTATTTATTTTGTTATATTAAAAACACCCTGTTTCCAGCAAACAAGCATACTTTGATTAAAAAAGATTAGGGCTTTTTAAAATTTTCTGTCAAGTTTAAGGTTTTAGCTTTCTGTTTGGCTTTGCAGGTTATTCCCATAACCCAGATGCTATTCATTCGGCTTTAAAATAGCTTTGGTTTTTCTCTAAGTTAAGGTCCGTCCAAACAAGGAATAAGCTTTCTCTTCCTTTTTCTTTGCCTGTTTGTATGAAGCTGTTTTTTCTTGGTTTTGGTTTTAGAGAGAGAAAAAGAGGAAGAGATGATTAGATTATCTGATTATGGCGTTTGTTTTCTTGGGATTCACGCTGTGTGATTGGTGGAGCCAAATTGAGTCGTGATTAGTTGAGGCAACGGTATGATCATTTTGTGGTCAAGTTGTCGTGGACCGTTTGATCGTAGTAGTATGATTTAATTGTAATTGTTATTGTAATATACACCTGACTGTAGAGGATTATTATATCAGTACGTAGGGTTCGGGTAAAGTCCGGGTCGGTGGGATTTTGGGAACATTCCCAGATCACGTGATCTGCTCGTGTTCAGGTTTGTCCACGTGGAATTGGGTTCTACGTCTAATAGCCGTTGGATGTACTATAGGGAATAGGCTCAAATCTCAATGGCCAGAGTCATGGTAAAAGTAGGCTGATAATGTGTAGGACCCAGTTTTTATTTGAAATTTGTCCAACACCAGAGATTATTAACCGTACGATTGATTCTGATAAACTTAATCAGGCAATCCAATTGTGTGGGTCCGTCTTATGCTTTTCATTAGGATGTCTTTTTGGTGTGAAGGCGGATTACACCTTCGACCCAATTTCTGTTTTACACATTTAATATAATTTTCAAAATTAAAGATATAATTTAATTTTTGAGATAAAACGACGGAATATTAAATTTTAAATTGATGTGAATTTATGTAATTTTAGTTAATATAATTATTATAATGATAAAATATATAACAAAAATTATTAATCACAAAATTTATTTTATTCTAAACCTTGTGAGTCATACTAATTTTAAAGTTTAATATGCCGTCGTTTGACCGCAAAAGTCAAATTGTATATTTAATTTTGGAACGAAGGGAGTAACATTTAAAGACACATTTATTATTTTTAAAATCAGTAAAATAGTAATATAATTATTTATGATGAAATTTATTGTGTCATTAAGTATAATATTTGTGTTATTAAGTGTGTATTTGAGAAAATTGGGTGGAAGATAGGCTAGGGATCCTAATCTGATGGGCCCAAGGAATTGTGGGAGCAGTTGTTCAGTTGTATGACAAGTCATTCATTCATTTCTTTAGTGATTAGTGCATTTTTTTTAGGATACTTTAGTAGGAGGAATTTTTAGTATTTGCTAGTAGTTTATTTTTGTATGTCATTATTGGAGTGAATCTGGTTAGTCTAGAGACAGATGTATAGTACAATAATTTCAAAGTTTCAATGGAATTCTGTTATTTTTTGGGGTGGGGAATAAAATTTGTGACTTTGTTCGGGATACGATGGCTTTTTTGACGATTAAATCAACCTGATTTTTGGCTTGCTTTTTATGTGGATCCTACCTTATTAGTATGATATTAACATTAAATAGCAAAGATTTTGATGAATGAGTCATGCTGATTTTCATTCCCTTTTTTCGTGTATCCTACCTTATTATTTGACTAACAGGAAATTCCAAATAATATTTGCTTTGAATTTTCCACTTTACAATACTTTTTGAACTAAAGGATGGTCTTGTCTTAGAGTGGGATTCTTTAAATTTAATTTCTCCTGCACTTGTAGTTTTAAATTTTCTGGTATTTTCTGGCTAATACTATGTGGAGCATATCATCACCAATAGTCTGTTTATAATGGTGACCCTTGGCATGTGTTTTGCATGCGTTCATGTCTTTGAACAGCATGAATTTAGTGGTTTAGATGACAAAAACAGGACAAAAGATTCTATGTGGGTTTGTTGGACCTTTTTTTTTATCAAATTAATAGTATGGCAGATTACGTAGTATTTCGTTGCCTTTTCTTAGTAATAGTATATTAACATGTTTGGCTTACTTTTCACACGGTGTTGATACATTGAAATACACATTTCCCCATTTGGTTTGCGTTACTCGTGCAGGCAGCACTTGTTATTGCAACCGAGGGCCTGCAAAAGTTGCGATGAGACATTAGAATTTAGAATATTGAAATTTAGACTCGTCTTTTGAGCTTGTTTCTTGAATCAGATATTCTTCCACTCCTCCTCCTTGTTCTTCCTTTCTATCCCTTTGTTAATCTTCTTCTTTAGCATAACTGTTTAAACCACTTTTCAAACTTGTAAGTCCCACGAGACTATGTTTGTTTACAAAAAACATGTTTGGGATTGGACTATTTATCTTAATAAAATATTATTTTGCACTATTCAATTCTTTGATGAGGGATTACTAATTCTTTAATATTAGACTATTAGTCCCATAAAGCTATTTAATAACTTAAAATGAGAGGGACTATTAATTCTAAATTTTTCATGTGATTATATAATCCCACATAAATAGCCTTAGTCTATAGGATTATTTAAAAGACTATTAATCATCCATCATGGGATAAAATAGTCAGAAGTAGTGCTAAATTAATACAAATAGTCCATCCCAAATATGTTTTTTACAAACAAACATAGTCTAAGGGAAAATAAAAAGCAATTCCATATGGCCTCGATATAAGAGTTAAAGCATGTTGCTTTTTCTCTTTTCTTGAAACTAGATCATCATTGTCTTTCATCATCATCATCGCCATAATATTCCATTTCTTCTTTTGATGAAATTTGTTTTGTAACATGTATTACTAGAAATTTATTGCTCAATCTCCCTTGTATCATTATCATCATCATTCTGCAATCTTTTTCTTCAGATGGATCCGGTTAACCGAGCTGCAGTGACCCCAAATAAGAGTAGACTGGCCCGCACTTTTGCTAAGGTTTTGCATATTCAAGCTCTGACAGGGATTTCCCCAGTTGATGGAGTTCTGAAAACTAAGAAACATGATCAGGGAGTTCAAAACTCTAAGATACATGATCAGGTCAAGCATGATAGCTTGAGTACTGATTGGCGCAAGTCGTTCGACGAAGATGAAAAGCTTCAGAGAAAAGAAGCCATCGAAGTTTTTCTTGCCAAACTATTTGCTAGTGTTTCATCTATAAAAGCAGCATATGCTCAGATTCAGTTTTCTCAGTCTCCGTATGATAGTGAAGGGATTCAATCTGCCGATGAGATGGTAGTGTCAGAGTTGAAAATGTTGTCCGAATTGAAGCAGTGCTACCTTAAGAACCACTTTGATGAGTCTTCTCCCGAAACTACACAGCTGTTGTCAGAAATTAAGGAACAGAAGAGTCTTTCAAAGACCTTTGAAATTATGGGGAAGAAGTTGGATTCTGAGCTTAAGCTTAAAGACTCTGAACTTATCTTTCTCAGAGAGAAACTTGA
The DNA here is from genome assembly GCA_947179155.2 of Hedera helix. Classification (NCBI taxonomy): domain Eukaryota; kingdom Viridiplantae; phylum Streptophyta; class Magnoliopsida; order Apiales; family Araliaceae; genus Hedera; species Hedera helix. The sequence continues at coordinate 35,309,874 of OX359268.1, read as the reverse complement.
AGAGGCCAATAAAGAAAACAAGTTGCTCGACAAGAGATTGAATTCGAGTGGGCAGTTACCGACTCTTGACAATACCCACTTTTCCACCTTAAGGCCCAGCCATTTCATTACAGTTCTTCGGCAGACCATTAAAACTATTCGGAGCTTTGTCCGGCTGATGATTAGTGAGATGGAATCTGCTGGTTGGGATCTAGATGCTGCTGCCAATTCAATTGAACCAGGTGTTGTTTTCTCAAGTGCTAGCCACAAATGTTTTGCATTTGAGTCATTTGTTTGCCACGAGATTTTTGATGGTTTCAACTATCCTTACTTCTCCCTCTCACATGAATCTCTGCCTGAGAAGAGAACTCGACAACGCCAATTCCTTGATAGATTTACAGTAATGAAATCCCAGAAGCCAAAAGAGTATCTTGTCTGGAAGCCCAAATCCACATTTGCTAAATTTTGCCGCACCAAGTACTTGAGACTAATTCATCCCAAAATGGAAGCATCTCTATTCGGCAACTTGAATCAGAGGAATTCAGTTGTATCTGGTGATTACCCAGAAACAACTTTTTTCGTTATGTTTTCCGAGATGGCAAAGCGGGTGTGGCTACTACACTGCCTGGCCTTCTCTTTCCAGCCGGAGGCCTCAATATTTCAAGTTAGCAAAAATAGTCGATTTTCTGAAGTGTACATGGACTGTGTGAATGAAGAAGCTTTCTTGTCATCTGATGGTACATTGGAGTCCGGTCCTCAAGTGGCTTTAACTGTGGTTCCCGGGTTCAAGATCGGTAAAACTGTTATTCAGTCTCAGGTATATCTCTGTTAATCATTGATTAGGGGACCAGGATTATCGTTATAAATCATAATCTTGGTCCATCACATCAAGGATATATAAATGGAAGCCACCTAATTTTGAACTAAATTACGGAGATAAAATCCAAGCCATGGCTCTCTCTCTCTCCGGGTTTTGATGGGTTGTGGGGGCATTTGTCTCTTTTATTTCGAAAGGGGAAAGCTTGTAGACCCCGCGTGGGAAAAATCTTTAGACTTTAATATTTATATGGTGTTGAAAAACCATTTCCCAATTTTGTTAATACTCATCAGACAAGCTACTGGTAGAGAGATAGGTCTTTCATGGTTATATCATCTTATAATATAAGCAAGTGTTTCTATATGCAAATATATCAAAAAATTTATGTGTACATGCTACTAGGTATTATGTTCCCTTTGGAACCGTTCTTGTTTGCTTGGTTGTGTAAAACTGGAGGAAATTCGAAAAAATAGCACGGATGTAAATTTTTTTCCTATTCGGTCGTGTAGGAAAATGTTGCAGATGAACTTAAAATATATTGCTTTTAATGAACTTGTTTAAGTCTTTTGGATGCAATATTTTCTCCTATAAAAAAAAAGTTGCATCTCTGTTATTTATCCTGAATTTTCTCGGAACTCATATGGGTATTGTTATTTGGCTCGAGATGAGAGAGTACATATTTTTTGGTAGTGTCACTGTTTGTGATGGCAACTTCTTGAAAGGCGGTGTACTTTTGTGGTCCTTTTAGGATGTCTTGTGGTTCATTGAACGTGGTTTGGTTGTGGGAAGCCATGTGATGGGAGGAATGGAAGAGGTGTGAATTGCTTGACGGGTCTACATACAAGAAGGAAAAGTTAATGAATTTGTGTTATTTAAGGCTTGGTTAGATTTCAATCTTAATTAATTCCTGACAACAAGTATCCAACTAATATTTGTATTCTGTAATCTTTCTTGGGAATTTGGAGGGGGGCCATTTTAGTACTAGGACTAAATTTCTTAAGGTTTGTTAGGTTATTTGAGTTTGTGACATAACGTTTGAATTTTCAACACAAATTTTACAAGTTAAATAAATTATGTTTAAAATAAATTATTATTAAAAGAATAATAGTTATAAATGTGTTTTAACTTTCAAACTCTTAGCGTACGTGTTAAACGCTGCAAAACTAAATAACCAAACATACATTTATACTTTGTCAGTTTGTTTCATTATTTTGCTAGGTTGAACCCCCCCGTAAACTGCCTAGGACTACACAAATGAACAATCGAAAATATTTGACGATTTTGATTGTTTGAAAATAACTTCGTTGTGAGAATAAGTACAAATCTAAAGAGATGTTAGTAATGGGGGTGTTTAATATTTAGTAGGCAAGAATACTATTAGTTTTACCTATGTTGATAACTTCTCTTTTATAGTTGTTATCCTCTAACTGTTGAAACATGCAATGGCTATCTTAGAGAAGTAACTTACGTCTCTACTATGCCTGATAACTGACACAACGTCTAGAGTAAATGTAGTAGTGGTAATCTTTATGGTAATTGTTGCACTATTCAATTTTTTGGGGTTTAATGTGCAGCGGATCAAGTCAATTGAATTGAGAGCACTAGACTTAATGAGCTGTAGGGTTAAGGCCCAATTCGAAGAACTCATTTACTATAGTGAAAATACGCAACCCAACAAAACGATTGGTGTTTAAAGGAACTATCAGATTAATGATGTTTAAGATGATGTCCTTGTTGCCTAAAATTCGTCTTAGCACCTTTACACGCAAGTATACGTGTTCAATTGTAATATTTAGCAAGCAAGGATATCTTTCCCACGAGGAAATAGATTAATACCTATTAATTACTAATTTGTTAACCAAATTAATCCTATTTAACCTATGATGGATAATTGCACATTAACATGAAACTTAGTTGAAATTAATTCTAAATAGTTAACCACGAGAATAAATGCAGATTTGTTAGCTTAAGATTACAACTTCCTTTAGTATCTCATTCAAGTCAATATATTTCCTCTTCAATTAATTAATTACACTGAATCGCTAACCAAGAATTCTTTATAGTACACATGCACCTCTTCCGATAGCACATGAACGAATCTTCCAAAATCTGGCCTAAAGGCGACAGAAATGTAAGGAACATCCTAGTTAATTAACTCACTATATGCTTATGTGAATTTTCTCAACTAGGATTTAAATTCAGGATTCTCTTGTTGGTTACAAACGACATATAGATATATTTCTATCCTATATGCTAAACATATTAACCTTAACACAGATTATATGAACAGTTGTTATCATAACCCAATATAAACTCATACTCCATTGTCCAACTTTGTATAGATTACCTTGGTAATTGTTAGCTAAACAATTAATCAACAAACACAAGATATGATAAACAATTCAGATAACTAACTTCAACCAAAGAGGAATCAATCAATTTAAACTACGTACTAAGTTTCATTGCAATCTTAATGTAAAGTTTAGTTCATAATGTCTAGACATAGCAACATCAAATTTAACAATAAATACATCTCAGAGATCACAAAAATCAAAGATAAAAGAAAGGATTAGAAGAAACTCTAATGGTTACTCTTAATTTCTAACTTGAATCTTTTAATTTCTAGCTTCACTCTGTACTTGCTGCTTGTCTTCCAACTTCCTTCTTTAGCTCTCCTCGTGCTTTAATCCCAGTTCTCCTCTCTTCTCCTCCACGTTCTCTTTTTTTCTCCTCTTCCACGTTCCTCTCTCTCTTTATAGTTAATTCCCTTGACTTTCAAAATTTTCGAAGCTCCACACTAGCTGATTCTACTTATGGGCATCTAGACGCCAACCCTAGTACAAATCTGGGCATCTAGACGCCGTTCAGTGGCATCGTATTTACAAAATTGTCATTTTTGGGAATTTTCAATTCTTTTAATTACTTTCTTTTCCAAAATGTCATCTATGTCCCTCCAACTCTAATCTACAATAGATAAACATAAAAACAGATAAAACGAACTCAAAAATGCTTAATGGTAGCCTCTAACGATATCCGATTTGTAGGTATAAAACCCATTCATCAAATACCCCTAAACTTAAGGGACTCTCATTAAACACATTAAATGTCACCTCTTGGTCTTGGACTCTCATTGTTAACTCTCCTTTTTGCACGTCAATCAATGTTCTTTTCGTAGTTAAGAAAGGACGCCCAAGAATAATCGGTATGTTACTGTTCTCCTCAAAGTCAAGAACTATGAAGTATAAATTTATCCACCTTCCACGCTATGCCATTCTAATTGTTGGTTCTCATCTCATGTAAAATGACCTGTGTATAAATGCAGTAAAACAGAAAAGGATAACCAAGATATGCTTATAGCTAGACTGCCAGCAGATATATAGTAACTTTCATTTTTGGAGAAGAAAACGGAAAATTTGTTATAGTTGACATAATTAAGCTTAATAAAAATATTGAAATATTAACAAATTGTAATCGACATCAGATTCAGCCAGATATGCGACATATATATGAAGCTGACAAAAGTAGTCCCGCAAGGTAACGACTTCAAACTCAAACACTCCGAGGCGTGGGTATAAAAAAATACTGTATGTATCTAATGCAAGAGCGGGTAAGTCAAAAATTATTTAAAAAGTTAACGACTTTAACCTACTTAAACATAGTCATGTTATATGGAAGAAAGGTCCCTTAAATGGGCAAAACTAGAAAAGAACCTGTTATATGCATATATAGGTAGGCCATAGTTTTGAGAGGCTATTTTTGTGAAAAATATTTGTAGATTTCTGGTTGATTGTGTATTAAACAATAAAATACTTTCTCCATCTCAAATTATAAGAACAATATTAACTTTTGAAAAGTTAATTTCAAATATTTTTAAATTCAAAATTAACATAAATTTATTTAGTTTAGGTCAATACAATATAAATATTATAAACTAGCTACAAAATACTACTAGTTATAAGATTTATTATTTTAAAAACTGAAATAAATTATATTAATTTTAATTTTGTAAATATTTTAAATTAATTTTTAAAAAGTCAATAACAATCTTATAATTTAAAACGGGAAGAACATCTAACATGGACTGCAGGACTGAGATCATGCCTCTAACAATAGGCTGGCAACTAAGATTGACTTCATTAAATAAAAATAAAATAGTATATCTTCTGAATAAGGATCTTCGTATTTTGGAAGAGAAAAAAATGGACCAAAATATCAAAGATAATTCCAAAATATATTCTTATAAAGCCGATAAGTCAAGGAAGATTAGTAAACCAGAACTTATGTACCTGCTAATTTAAAAAAGATGTTAGCCGGCCTGTATAGGGCTGCCGCCGATCCAGGTAGGCAGGTACCACGAGATCATCTGGTCTATTGTTTGCTTTTTAGCCTCAACAGTACGGCAAAACAAAAAAGGCAAACTAAACTTGGTTTACAAGGATACAATAAGACAAAGAACTTTATACATTCATATACTGATACATAAAACTCGTCTACCTATTGAACAACATTACTGGTGTGCCGGGGAATGGACCTTTTAGGGAGGTTGTGGTTAGTTTAGATGGTAATGTAGTTGGTGTAGTTTGGCCGTTTACTGTGATATATACCGGAGGAATTGATCTCCTTTTATGGAGGCCCATTTCTGCGATTGGGTCATTTCATCTCCCTTCTTATGATATCAAGATCACTCCCTCGTTGGGGACATTATTAGACGGGAAGACACATGAGTTTGCGTTTGGTGTTAAAGATGCTTTGAACGTATGGTGCATAGATGCAAATTTGCATATATGGTTGGATGAAAAAAGTGAAAAGACAGAAGGAAAGCTTTTGAAAGTGGATACCTTGCCTCCTATTGTTTCTTTGGTATCCAATTTTACAAGTTTGAATGGAACATTTTTTACAAGGCTTAGTAGGTTGGTAACATCTAATGGATGGGTGAAATCATCACGCGGGAAGATCACAACCGAGTCTACTAAAGAATTAAATTACACTAATTTTATGGATATGGGGAAAGATGGGAATTTACAAATTGTGACACAGACGATTGATTTCAATGACAATGTCATTGCCAAAATGGCATCCTCTTCTGTACATTCGGACAAATCATTGAGAAGGTTTCCTCTTTACTTGTACTCTGAGAATATGGATCAAGGAAATGGAACATATACTTCGGTAGCTAATTTGACATTAGGTTTCACACAGGCCCCTGAGTTTGGATCATCAGTTGGGTCGCTAAAAAACCTGCAGAAAGGGCAGGCTTCAATCAACCTTGTAGTTAGTGGTGTGGAGAGTAAACAACAGGAGTACAACTACGATGGTAGTAGTAAATTTTGCTATCATAGGAGTGTAAAACGCTCTAATTACACCATTATTCATGACAAAAAGAGCAATAATTGCAGTTAAAAGACATGGTCTCATGTAGCCTGTGGGATCTTCGTGATAACAGGGGCCGTATGTAAGAACTCCTTCATTATTTGTTGATTATTCAATTGCTTTATCTATGATAGTATTTTCCCTAGGAGGTTCTTAAGAATTTCTGTTTTTTGGTACAGTGAATAAGAGTGCAACTGTATTATATATAGTTTTTGAATAGATGAACATTAATTACTTTAACAATGATCTTGTTGATTTTATTGTTATTAGCATAAACACAGGCATTGCTTTGATACATCAAGCGTCACTTAATAATATCCTTCACCTCGTCTCCCCAATGCATTGGTGGCTTTATTTTGTTAAGAGTGTTTGTTAATTGATCCTTTCTTCTTCTACTGCCATCGAGTTTTTTCCAGCACTAAATTCTCCCATCCACTGCAGTTTTTGCTTTCTATTGTCAATAATTTTCCCTTGTAATTTTTCTGTTGCGTTTTCATATTGTAATACCTCGTCCCATATTGAAGATGTTAGTATGACTGAACTGTTTATATAAAGTCTCAAACCTGCTACCAAGGGTACCAACAAGTCAAAGACCTTCTGGGTTAGCCTGTGGGAGCCAAGATAATCCAAGTTGATTCTCTTTAGACACCGGCTTGAGCCTTGATTCGGGTTTGTGGTGGGTCAAGTCGTACGTTACACAGTGCTGCAACCTTGAAGCTTTTGTTTTCTTTACTAGTTTTCCATCTTAAATAGTTCATGCACCTATGCATCCGATGCATCAACTGATCATTTAAAAATGTATTCTTACTTTGAACTCTACTTTTGATTCAAATACATGCTGCTTTAGTTATAAGTATAACTTAAGAGGAAATATAAGTAAGGTCACTCCGCTCTCAAGGTTAGAGTGCATGTATATTGGCCATTACCTTAATCCGAACTTCTGTAAAAGCTTATGCAGATTTTGCAGTTAGCCAAAGTTTATATATCGAATTTATGCAGTACTTGTCTGTGCATGGCAGAGCCAACAACATTTCAGTCGCACTGCTGCAACAAAGTGAAAGAATGTGCTTCGTTAGATTTTCTCTCTTGAACATGCCTGCACAAGGTGTTCCATTTAAAAAGCAAGAAATAATCGCCAAATTATGATTGTTTAACACAAGCAATCTACGTCTAACAAAATCTCTCTCCCAAACAAAACATTCGATTAAAAAAATTGGTTATTGTAGTACATAATTCGAATTATTTTTTAAGATAGTTATCAATTAAATATATAATGAGGTTTTCGTTCTTCTTTATATATATATAGGGTCCTCATTTGTGGCAACCAGTTGCCACGGACACTATCACAATAATTATGATATGAGCCGTTTATGCATGGCGAAAAGGGGCATTGGAATTGTCTTAACTTCTAAATATTCAAATAATAAAAAGAAAAAATAATATTGAAACAGTTATGAATTTAAGATAATGGAGAGCTGAGAATTGACTAACTGTAATTGGAAAGGTAAATGGAGCTGAATAACATGCATGCATTACGCACTCAAGCAAACATATTTTACAAAATAAAATTTTTATTGTACTAAATTTTTATTGTACAATTTTATGAAATACTAAAATATAAAATACTAAAATTTTATAAGTAACAAATATAATAATAAAGTAACATAAATTTATAAATAAATCTATAAATTTTAGTATTTTATATTTTAGTATTTCATAACAAATACTTAATAACAAATATAAGTAACATAAAATTTAGTATTTTATATTTTATTATTTCATAAAATTGTACAATAAAAATTTAGTAAAATATGTTTAGTAGCGGCAATTAAGGACTTAAGCCATATTTGGGGGCATTTAGGTCATCTGTCTTGCTGTAAGAAAGAGTAGCGACAGGGGAGGAATTCAACCAATTTTTAGCCCTCCATTATCTTGATCAACGACTCAGATCATGGTTGCTAGAATAGGACCTATATATATATATATATATATATATATATTGTACAATTTATGCTACATTTGAACTGAAGAAAAAAAATATGAAAATAAGTATATTTGGTTATCATTCCGGCTCATGCCATTCTAACACATCACCAACAACAATCAAACTTTGTTCGTAAATTGTGTTTGGTTGTTTTTATTAGAATATAATGAACCATCTAATCATTCTTAAATTTATGAATTTTATTTTTTAATGGAGAGTATAAAATAACTTATTTTAGTTAAAATGAAATGAATCATTTCACTCTTTATTCTATTTATTTTTCTATTTTATTCTTTTATTTATTCTATTCTTTCGATCTAAACATGATTTAAATTATTCTGGCAATGTCCATACCAATTAATGTAATAGAGGTTCACGTGAATCATAGTTTCCTGTACAGAAGTTTAAGACCAAAAGTGATTCATACCGCTTTAAATAAAATGGAAAATTGTAAAACTAAAAAAATCACTTGTGTAAGTTTTCGTTTCCACTCTTAGAACACGTTTATTTACTATGATTATAATCTTGGAACTATATTTTTATAAATTATAATTTTAAAATTATTAATTTTGAGATTAAATAATCCTAATCGTATGTTTGTTTTTAATGAAATTATTTAAGAGATAAATTAAAATAATCTCATATTATGTTTATTTTGTCCATGATTATTTAAATGATTGGATAAAAAATTTATCATTTCGACTATTATACCCTTACCATTAATAACAAAGAGATTATATTTTTAATAGTTTTAGTATAGATGAATAGAATATATCAGTCATTTTAAACAAATATATGGTAAATTTTGTATACAAATTTTTAATCCCAAATGATAGAAATTATAATACTTGGTTAAATATGATATTAAATAGTTTCCATTTTAAGTCATTTTATCATCTCAAGACTAATAGTTTTAAGTTTAATTTTTAAAACAAACAAACAAAAATTTTAAATTTAATAATCTAATTTCAAAAATTATCCTTATAAATAAAGGTAGCCTTAAGAATTCTACTTAATTGGGCTTTTTGGTAAAAGATGATAGTGTCACTTAAATTCAAAATATAATAATCTCTTAAAATATAAGTCTCATCCATTCGACTCTTTTTATATATTTATGTTTTTCTAAATATTTGGTGACTATGTACATTCTCAGTCTTTTATTATTTTCATAAAAATAAAAAAACATTTACACTATTTTATCAGGTTTTATGTCTTTTGTTTTACAGTAAAATAACACAAGTAACTTTAATAAAATTAAATAAAAAACTTTTCGGTGCAATTTGAATTTACTTTTTTACAATATCGTAGACGGATAAAAATCCCAACAAATAGATAGGTTTCTCATTCAAAGACTGGAAGTAGAATTTAATTATCAGTATACCAATGTACCAATGTACGACCGTACGAGTGGTATAGATTTTAGTACTCTCTTATAAAAAATTTTATTATTATTTTTGGTAATACTAATTTAAATATTTATTTATCTTAAATAATTTACTTTTCATAAAATAATAATTTACTTATAATATCTTTAATATTAATTATCATCTCTCTATTCTCTATATATATTTATAGAATATATTATATAATTAAATGAGAATTTAAATATAAATAATTTTATTATTTTATTATCTTTCTTAATATGAATAAAAAATTAACTAAATTTTTTATCTAGAGAGACTATAAAGTTTAGGAGAATCTTCTAATGGCTATATTTTTTTTCAATAAATAAATAAATTTTGGATACTGCTTTTAATGCCTAGTTAAATATAAATTGGACATGAACTTCATTAGAAACAGCCTTTAAAAAAAAACAAGAAGCAATCCACTGTGTTACAGTAATTGGTCAATGAAGTGAATACGTAATCTCCGTTATCCGAACCAGAACAATCTATGAGATATAGAGAGAGAGAAAAAAAGAGAGACAGAGAGGGATACGAAAAGGGACAGATACAAACAAGGAAAGAGAGAGGGGAGTAAATGATGAGCAATTAAGTATTTCAGCAAAATGAGCTTCTCTTTTGTTCCCAGGTCGGTCTCTCTCTCTGTATTGATGAATGTATATTGTAATTGTATGGTTTAGACATCAAATTGGTTTGGCTATGCAGTGCGTCTTGTTGCTGCAATCTCGACTGGAAGTCTTCCAGCTTGTTTGTTCAGTTAGGATTTCTGTCTAATGGAGTTTTTCTCTCTCCTAAACCTAAATTCTCTCCTCACAAATTCCCTCGGGTATCCGCCTCCTCTTCTTCTGGTATGTTATGTTTTCTGTAGAAAGCTATATGGTAACATCTAGTTTAAGACGCTATATGGTAACATGTTAATTGACTGTTGGGCTAAATTATCTGTAACTTCTCTAACCATTTCTATTTTATTTCCCCCAAAATTGTATGCCACTTGACAAATTCAGTTGTATTTGTAATTGCATATTCTTCATCAGCATAAAGTACTGATGATTGTTCCACTTAGACCAATGACTTAAGCTCTGATTTTAGCAATAAGATTGAGGATTTATTCTTTATTTAATTAAGAGGGTAGCTAGGTTTTTTGGTTTGTTTCTTCTTTTTTTTTTTTTTTTGAAGAGGAATGCCTTCTCTTTGTTTTGAAGTTCAGAGGGAAACGAATATGATATATATATATATCATTTATCATATATGATATATAGATAGATAGAAACATGATATAGCATTCGATTTTTGGGTTTGACAAGTCAACCCTGGCTTCATCGCTTAAAAGCAGAAGCAACTTGGTTAGTGTTCTTAGAATAACAAAATTTGACTCAAATTGCATTCCACCAAAGAAATTGAACATGAACGGTGGATGAAAAAAGTCAAATAATACATGGAAGAAATAATATTGGAATCTTTTTGCTATGTTAGAGGAAAATCCAATACCTTGATGTAATGCGAATGAGGTCTATAAAATGAGATATTCAAGCCTTCGTTAGCCAAAACAATGAGCGTTTGGCAATCATTGAACAACTTAAATAAACGTGATAGTTTCTTTCTTCATGATAGTGTGTACCGATGTTACCTAGATTGTGGTTTGATGTGATAAGTGGAACAATATTGGGAATGGATAATGTCACTTTTCATGGTATGAGTACTGTGTGGGTAGATTTTTGATTCGCGTAGTTGGTACAAAATACGTTTAGCGTGATACACTGGGAAGAACTTTTTAAAAGTATACAATCAAAACTAGTTGAGATATAGTTAAAAGTAGTTGAGTTGTTTCTAAGTGTAGTGTCATAACAAACGTATTTTCAACGAGATTACGATGCTATTATTTACTTGACACCACAAGACACTCATTTGGCTACATTTGTTGGCACTACTTATAACCTTCTGTTACATGTTAGGGTTTTTGATAGAGTATTCTAGATTTATTTATGTAATTTTAATACTTATAAATATTCTAGATATTTTTTAGGATGATTCAAGATAGTTATTGATGGGAATCAGATTTACGTTATGTATTTTATTTATGGGTTTAATGTATTTATTATTTATGAGATTGTTTTATTTTAGGAGATAGTTGGTATTTTATTTTCATTAGTAAGGGTATTTTTTTCTTTTTTGCCTTTTCTTTAGATTAGGGTATGTGGCGTATTTAAACACTTTTGTATTATGGGATTATACACATTATTGATTATTGAGAATTCCTTTCGCTTATTTTTATCACAGAGATAAATTCCTTTAGAGTTAATAGACGCGGAGTTAAAACTCTAAACCCCTAGTGATTATGCGCAAAACTAAATCTTATGTTTTTGTTTTATTATTTGCTATCAAATAATCAGTTAAACGTTGTCTTAGATCAATTTTGGTATTAGAGCATCACTTCGTCCTTTAACAATAGCCGTTGTTCATCGTTAGAAACATCGTCGAAATTTGTTGCCTTTGCCGGAAATTCGCCGGAACCCCAACAGCGTCAGATCCTCGTTGCTTGTCGTCAATGCGCCTTTGTTAATGCTCATCATCATCTTTCACAGACAACCGACTACCGATAAAAGCCGAACTACTGATCAAAGTTGAACCACGTAAAAAAATAAAATCTGACATTGCCGACTATCGCCATAGAGGAAAAAAAGAAGATAGAAGACAAAGGACTCACGGCTATTGCCGTTGCCACTGATCCTGTCGTTACCGTCGCCGATTTACCCACACCTGTGACACACCAGCCTCTGATTCTACCGCACGCCACCATCGATCGTGTCGCTTCGCTGAGCTCTGTTGTCGCCGATTCTCCTTTCCATCATCGTCTCTGACCATCAATCGGCTCTCTCTCTCTCTCAAGCTAACTGTAGTTGCATTTGAAGGAACAAAGAAAGGTTGTGTTTGGTATACATGATCTAACCAACTCGAGATATTTAATTTCCCTTGCCAAATTACTATTTAATACCTCGTAGTTTATTCAGCCACTCTAATATTACCCCATAGTTTCTGAACTTTCGTTTCAAACCTTGCAATTTTCCTAAAATTCCCCTTAACCTTTTGCCTTTTACATTTTAGCCCCTACTAACCAAAAAAATAAGAGTAAAAAATTGTGCTTAATTATTTTTTAAAATATAGGATTCATACATTAATTACTTGGATTATTTTTACTCATTGCATAGCATTAATTTTTTTTAACTCTTTTGGCTTTTTTTTCTTAAATTGCATATTATTATTGCTAGTTGGATATCATTTAGTCGTGATTGTTGATATTTAGGAAAACTGTGATTACATTTACGTTAGACTATTAATTTAATTGCTACAGTTAATTATCTAATTATCTCAAGTTTGCATCTGCATCATGACGGCCCATAGCGGAACCCAATATTGCTTGAACTTAGAAGATACAGTACATCTCTTAGTGACTAGAATGAATCACTTAGAAAATCAAGTGGGAACTTTGACTGAGGACTTAGGTACGGTGACTAAGAGGGTTTGAGTCCTTGAGCAAACACGACCCATAGTTGAGCCTAGAGGAAAACACGTAGGAAATAAGGGACATGTGGACATTCCAATTAATGAGGAGGTACCCGCAAGGAACCCTAATCAACATAGACATAGGGAACACTTTGAGCCTAAACACATGGAACACCCTGAATGATATGACCGTAGGAACCGTGGCATGGGGTATGATGAACGTAGAGACTGACTACCATGAACCTAGAGATTATGGCTCTCGTGGACCTAGGAATGCAGACCATTATGACCGAGCCTATGAAGATGACAGTAGGAAAATTAAGGTTGACGCTCCTGAATTTGACCCTAATGTCTTACTTGATTGGTTGCCCAGTATGGACAAATTTTTTGATTGGTACGAGATGTCCGATGAGCATAGGGTTAGCTATGCAAAAATGACGCTAGTCAAACAAACGAATCTGTACTAGGCTAGTGTTGAGAGAGACGTTTAGGAGATCCAACCATTAGGCATTAGGCAGAGATGAAAGCTCGTCTTCAAAAATATTACCTCCCCAAATGCCTTAAAGATAGGATGTGTGAGCAGTTGAACAATTTGAGACAAGGCAATTTGTCTACGACTATATCAATAGGTATAGGGAGTTGATAAAGCGTTGTGAGCTTGTTGAGGAACCAAGGAAGACTATCGTTAGGTTTAAAGAAGGGTTGAGAGATGATATTAAACTCTAGATGTATCCCATCCAACTCACTTGCCTAGATGATGCTTATCAAGCTGCCTTAGACCAGGAGTACCATATAAAGAGATCCTCTTTTAGAAGAGCGACCTCTTATCCAAGCTGGTTGTAGTGCCCCACAAGACAGGTCGTTACTTCTAGGGCTAGTAACACAGTGAATGGACCAAGTAGAGACCTTAGACCAGGGAAGGGTGCTCCAACACCCAAACTTATAGAGGGTAGCCGAGATAGGTGTTTCTCAATTAAAGAACTTGGTCATAAATTCTTTGAGTGCCCCAACAAAACCCGAGTGAGAGAGGTTCATGAGGACCTGAAGAGGAGGGTGATCCACATGAAGATGAGGTGGAAGGTGAGTATTGTACAAAGGATGAGGAAGTTGATGTGCACCTTGAACATATTGACCTAACCTTAAATGTCATGAGGTGTATTATCGCTAATCCTAAGAAGACAGAAGATTGGAAGAGAATTGCCATATTTAAGACGTATAGCAGAGGTGGTGGTGTCTCTTCTAGAGTGATCATTGATGGGGGAAGTTGTTTGAATGTGGTTGCCAAGACAGCTGTGGAACGATTGAAGCTAAAGGCAAAGCCACACCCCCAACCTTATAATGTCGCTTGGGTTAATAAGACATCTATTCCATAGTTGTTACGACGTCACGGCGAGTCATGGTGATTGTTGACCGCCAGGACGCCTAGGCGACAAAGTGACAGCAATGGCGTCTGTATAGCGACAAGTCGTTCACAGTGTACAATTTGTATATTATTTATTTACTTCACAAGTATATTGGCAATAAAATTTTATATATATTAAGACTCAAAACATAACTATATGAAATACCATTAAAAACACAATTATGTAAATACTTAGTAATATTGGCAATAAAATTTTACCTTTGTATTTTTTTACAGGGACTGGATTGAAAACTAATAAAATTTCAGGGGCTAAAATATATAAAAAAAAAGAGTACAGGGGATAATATGTAAAAGAAGTTCAAAGTTCAGGGTGTATTTTAAAATTTTATGAAACTTTGGGCTAAAAATAGAAAAATGTGGAAGCCTTAGGGTACCAAATTGTAATTGTCCACCATATATTTATACATTTTTTTTGAGGTAAAATGGGAAATTCTATTCAAGATCAAATAGAAGTGACCTACAAAGGAAATCTGGGGGAGAACCCTCCCAAACATGAGCAACAGACACAGAATCAGAAGCATGGGCTAAACAATGAGCTACTTGATTCGCTGACCTCCTAACAAAACGAATTCGACTAACATCGATTGCTAAACACAGCTCCTTACAATCATCCAAAACTAAGCCAAACGGTCCTGGATATGAAACAGTAGAATTTAGAGCTTGCACAAGATTGAAAGCATCTGACTCAACCACCACCTTTGACATCGAACGAGCCTTCAACCAACTAAGAGCTTCTTTACACCCCAGCACTTCTGCAAGCTCCGGATTGGAGGGGCCGGCCAAACTGCCATGACCAGCAGCAACCAATGAACCACCGTCATCTCGAACCACCCACCCAAAGCCAAGCCGATTGGAACCTGAAAAAATAGCTCCATCAAAATTACATTTGAAAAACCCAGGCCTAGGTTTAACCCAACGAAGACATAGATAAGCAGAAACAGAGAAGTTCGTGAAAAAAACATAACAAAGAAGCAGCAGCCATGTCGCAGGAAGGTTGTGGGTGAAAAAAGAAACAAAGAATAAGCGGTCATTATCGCAGGAAGCCGCACGCACAGGTTCTCTTCTTCTTCTTCCAGGGTTTCATCTTCTTCTTCTAGGGTTTCATCTTCTTCTTCCCTCTGATGCAACTAGGTGACAGGACACCTTTGTGCTGCAGCAGTGACAAGACGCCTCGGTGACGCCGTAACAACTATGATCTATTCCTATGTCACAAAGGTGTCTAGTGCCGATCCACTTGGAGGGTTATGAGGAGATCTAATGTGATGTCCTTCCCATGGATGTTGCACATATTGTTTTAAAGCGACCTTGGCTATATGATCATGATGTGACACATTATACGAGTTCAAATAAATGTGTTCACACATAAGGGGCAGAAAATTACCCTGACATCTATTAGGCCCCGAACATTGTCCAAGAGGCAACTGAAGGAAAATAACACACCTGTGCAACCAACAAAGTCTCTTTATATCCTTAGTAAGAAGGAATTTGAAAAGACCATAAAAAAGACTAAGGTTGTGTATGTTTTTGTGGCTAGGGAGGTTAGGGAAATTCTTGAGGGGAGTACTAGTTTTGTTCCTCATGATGTTAGGCAAATTCTGCATGAATTTGCCGATGTGATGCCTAACGAGCTACCAAGTGGATTACCACCCCTTAGAGATGTCTAACATGCCCTAGATCTCGTACCGGGGTCTTCTTTGCCTAACCTATCCCATTATAGGATGAATCCTAAGGAGCAAGAAGAGATGAGACGCCAGGTAGGTGAATTGTTGAGTAAGGGCTTTGTGCGGGAGAGTTTGAGCCCTTATGTTGTGCCAGCCTTATTTACCCTAAAGGCTGATGGAAGTTTGAGGATGTGTTGCCACAGTCGAGCCATCAGTGAGATCACTGTCAAGTATATGTTTCCCATACCTAGGCTTGATGACATGTTAGATATGAGGAGTGTAGCTCAAGTATTCACCAAAATAGATCTATGGAGTGGATATCACCAGATCTGCATCCATGGGAGAGATGAATGGAAGACTGCCTTTAAAACGAGTGACGGCCTGTATGAGTGATTAGTCTTATCCTTTGGCCTAACCAATGCGCCTAGCACATTTATGCTAGTTATGAATCAGGTGTTATGGTCTTTTATTAGCAAGTTTGTAGTGGTTTATTTTGATGCCTCATCTATAGTAATACCCGAGATGGGCACCTATTTCATTCACACTTCCGCATGAAAAGCTTTATATCAATTTGAAGAAGTGTTCTTTTGTGCAGGAAGTCTTACGTATTTCTCCGGTTTGTTGTCTCCAAAGACTAGGTTTCTGTTGACCCTGAAAAGGTTAATGCTAGTAAGGAGTGGCTAGAATCTTCTAACATACATGAAGCTAGAAGCTTCCGTGGGATTGCTACTTTCTATAAAAGGTTCATTAGAGGATTTAGTACCATTATGGCTCCCATCAATGATTGTTTAAAGAAAGAGGAGTTTGTTTGGTCTAACTCGGCCGTTAAAGCCTTTGCGGAGATAAAGGAACACCTGTCCTTGTGTTACCAGATTTTGGAAAGGTTTTTGAGGTAGCATGTGATGTATCGGGCATAGGAATAGGGGGAGTTCTTAGTCAGGAGGGTCATCCCATTGCATTCTTTAGCGAGAAATTAAATGAGGCCCAACAAAGATACTCTACCTATAATAGGGAGTTTTATGCGGTAGTCCAAGCGCTTAGATATTGATGACATTATCTGTTGTCTAAGGAGTTTGTGTTGTACTTCGATCGTCAAGCGCTTCAATATAAAAACTCCCAAAAGAAGTTGAGTCATCAACATGCTAGGTGGTCTGAGTTTCTTCAAGATTACTCTTTTGTCCTTGAGCATTGTCGAGGAGTAGAAAACAAGGCCGCTGATGCGTTGAGTAGGGTATTTGTTCTCCTTAATGTCTTGAGTGTAAAGGTTGTAGGATTTGAGCGTATTGCTCATGAATACCCTTCTTGTTCAAATTTTTGAGCTATATATTCTGACCTACAGAGTCCTAGTGTACCTTCCACATGCAATTTTTGTATTCATGATGAGTATCTTTTCAAGGGCACCCGCTTGTGTATCTCTAGTACGTCAATGTATGAGCATTTAGTTTGGGAATTGCATGCGGGTGAAATTGCAGATCATTTTGGTCGTGATAGACTATTGCCATTGTGGAGGACAAATTCTTTTGACCTAGTCTCAAGAGGGATGTAGCTCGAATTGTTTCCGAGCGTCGTACATGTCAAACCGCTAAGGGTCGAAAGCAAAATACAGGGTTGTACATGCCTTTACTAGTACTTAACGCACCGTGGGAGGATGTTAACATGAATTTTGTCTTGGGATTATCACGGACTCCTAAAGGTCATGATTATGTTTTTGTTGTAGTGGATCGTTTTTCTAAGATAGCACATTTTATTCCATGCAGCAAAACCGACGATACTTCACACATTGCATTGCTCTTCTTTAGTGAAGTTGTTAGACTATGTGGTTTACTTTTGTCTATAATTTCTGATAGGAACATAAAATTCATGAGTTATTTTTGGAAAATCCAAACTAAATGCCACACTTAAATTTTCCACTGCATATCACCCCCAGACTGACGGCCAAACTGAAGTAGCTAATAGGAGTCTAGGTGATTTAATAAGGTGTCTTGTAGGCGATCACGCGTCTAGTTGTGATAGGGTTTTACCTATGGTTGAGTTTGCATATAATAGTTTGGTTAATCGCTTTACTAGGGCAAGTCCATTTCAGATTTACACGGGTTATCAGCCTAGAAAACCTATTGACTTGGTACCACTGCCCCCTGACATATAGAGCTAGTGAGTATGCTGAGACTTTTGCACGACATATTCATGATTTACATGTTGAGATAAGAAAGAAAATTAATTTAAGCAATGAAAATTATAAGTCTACTACAGATGTTCATCGTAAGTACCAAGAGTTTAATGAGAATAATCAGGTGATGCTTCGACATCGTGTCAAGAGGTTATCTCTGAGCACTTGAAAGAAGGTGCATGCTAAGGGGATGGGTCCATTTCAAGTTAAAAAGAAAGTTAGTGCTAATGCTTATTAGTTAGATCTTCCTAGTGATATGGGTATTGGTCCTGTATTTAATGTAGCTGATCTTACTCCTCATGGGCCTTCGACTCCATCCCTTATTTCTTCATCTTTTGCTAACCCTGTTGAGCCTATCTTTGTTCTTTTATTACTTGTTTTACCTGCACCTCCTCTTGTTTCTTCACAGCATACTGCATATGGCATCGATGATATGTTGGATGAAAGGGTCGTGTCGACCAAGCGCGGAGAGTACCGCCAATTTTTGGTGACGTGGTGAGACAAACCTCATAGTAATTGCACATGGGTTAGCAGGGATTAGTTCTATCGCATTGATCCTGTATTATTAGAGCGTTATGAAAAATTTCTTTTGACATAGCCAAATTGTTTCCAGCAAGGGAGAAATTATAGGAATCAGATTCACGTTATGTATTTTATTTATGGGTTTTATGAATTTTTGGGATTGTTTTATTTTAGGAGATAGTTGGTATTTTATTTTCATTAGTAAGGTATTTTTGTCTTTTTAGTATTTTCTTCATATTAGGTTTGTGGCCTATTTAAACATCGATGTATTCTAGGATTATACACATTATTGATTATTGAGAATTTATGTAGCTTATTTTTATCACAGAAATAAATTCCTCTAGGTTTAATAGACGTGGAGTTGAAACCCTAAACCCTTATGTGCAGAGCTAAATTCTAGGTTTTTGTTCTATTATTTGCTACCAAATAATCAGTTTAACATTGTCCTACATTAGTTATTCTTAGCCTTCCACTAGATTTGATTTTAGTTATTGGTTGTATGACCCAAGGATTATATAAGAGTATGCTTCTCTGTTGTAGATTATAAAATAAAGTTGTAATCATGTTTGTGCAATAGAAGTTTAAATAGGGATAAAAAGTTTTGGATCACCATGTTTGATATTTCGGAACGAAAGTGTTACTATGTTTTGTAATGTTAGTACTAAAACGTAATTCCCTACCATGTTAGCCTTTTTTGATGTCATTTTGAAGTTTTGAATTTACCTCAATATTAAACATCTATTATAGAAGTTATGGTTGACGGATCAAAAAAGTCACTTGCATGCTAAGTTGGGATAATTACACAATTAATTTAAAGAATTACCAATACTAATGGTTAATGTCAACTCTAAATTCTAGGTTAATTCTACACTGTTTTAATATAAAATCATGTTGCATTTTAATCCTACCTGTATACTTGTAGTCAGTATAGTTTTAGTTGTCTTTATATCATTACCGTCTGAACATCAAAGCCAGTGATCTTCAATTTGTTTTGATCCTTGCTGGTGGAACCTTTGACACAATTGTTGCAGTTGTGTTACCAAACAAAGAAGCATTGAATTTTTGCTAAACCGCCTATAATGTTGTAATGAAGAATCCCTGTTTCCTAGCTTACATGTATATAGATGCTATATTATCTTTTCCGGCGATTCTTTCAGATCTGCTTTTGGTCAAGGCTGCAAGAGGAGATCCTGTAACCCGTCCTCCAGCATGGATGATGCGTCAGGCAGGACGATATATGGCTGTTTACAGAAAGTTTGCTGAGAAATACCCATCCTTTAGAGAGAGGTCAGAGACAACTGATCTCATTGTGGAAATTTCTTTGCAGCCCTGGGAAGCTTTCCATCCTGATGGAGTCATTATTTTCTCTGACATACTTACCCCTCTACCGGCATTTGGTGTCCCATTCGACATAGAAGAGGTGAAGGGTCCTGTAATTCATTCTCCCATTCGTTCTGAGGAGGACTTGAAAGCTTTGCATCCAATTGACTTGGAAAAACTACATTTCGTTGGGGATTCGCTAAGAATTTTGTGCCAGCAGGTATATATCATTCTTCACCACATAGTTCATAAGAGTGGTTGGCTATGCTATTTTACTATTTGTTTTATCTTGCTTGGTTTAGAATTGTATTAGTTTCTATTAACAGCTAATCTAGGTAACTCATTTATCTAGGTTGGGAATCAAGCTGCAGTTTTGGGTTTTGTTGGGGCACCTTGGACGATTGCTACATATATTGTTGAAGGGGGTACAACTCGTACATATACAACTATAAAGAGCATGTGCCATAAAGCACCGCATATATTGAGGGCTCTGCTTTCTCATATAGCAAAGGCGATATCTGACTACGTAGTTTTTCAAGTGGAATCTGGGGCTCATTGTGTACAAATATTTGATTCATGGGGTGGACAACTACCACCTGATATGTGGGAACGCTGGTCGAAGCCGTATATTGACCAGGTGCCTTATATTTTTTTTTGTTCGTCAAGACTAAATGGTCTACATTAACTTTTACTTTCCTCTCCTCAAAAAGTTGAAAAACTGTATGAACTCATGCTTAGATTGTTTTCTTTAGTCTGGTACTAATTGTTCGAGTATATTTTATATGATCTTTACCACGACCTTAAATTGTTGTTGCTTTTTTTATTTTATTTTTTTACTTGCTTGTATTAGCAAATGCATTAGACTTATCAGAACAATAAATAAAATCAAAGATAACTTTAAAGGTGTGTGCTATATAATAAATGAATAGATATCTACGAGAAAAAGTTACAGATCAGTTGTCATTATCACTTTCTGTGACAAAATATTAGCCTGTCTATTATTGCATGCTATTACTGTTTATGCCTTGCATAATTTGTGTTCCCTTATTATAGTTCCTTATCTTTCCTTTTTGTTAAATTCAAGCTTTTTTTGAAATTGCAGATTGTGAGTGTGGTTAGGAAAAAGTGCCCTGGAACACCACTTGTTCTCTACATTAATGGTAATGGTGGGTTTCTTGAACGGATGAAAGGAACTGGAGTTGATGTGATTGGGCTGGATTGGACGGTGGATATGGCAGATGGAAGGAAGCGTTTGGGAAGTGATATCAGTATTCAGGGGAATGTTGACCCTGCTTACTTATTTTCTACTCTTCCTGCATTGACTGAAGAAATTCAAAGGTAGGCGATTTAACTTCTCTGTGACTAGTATTCTACTCCAGCTGATCTATGCCTGATTTTTGTGCCTGTTTCTGTGTCCCTTTTTATTTGGGAAGGGGGTGGTCCGATGTTATGTGCAGACTGTACCTACACTTTGAAGTATTACAAGTGTGGGATGATGGCTTGTTGGATCTACCCGAAATTTTCTTGTTTGAATACTTGCAACTACCACATGAAAAACTAAAGTTTGGAATGAATATATTCATGGAACTGGACAAAAACTTGACTTTCTACGAGATGTTAAATAGAGAGATTTGTTGTTAGGTAATTTCCTTCCATATTCAACTAACAGAGACAGTAATCTTACTAGTCATCTAATCAGTATAGAAATGACCAAGACAAGGGTGTCATATCTGAGTTCAAGGTGTCTTGAACACCATTCTCCAATTATCATGGGATGAATAGATTTACAAACTGGGCTTGTATTTTTGATACTTTGCACAGCTATAAGAGGACTGAAATGGCAAAATTATATGGAAAGATTTAAAAATATTCATATTCTTGTTGCATATAAATATAGCGTAGCCAATTAATAAGCACTTTGCTTCCCATATATTGATTCTTAATGTCCTGACAAATCAAAATTATATGCAGGGTTGTGAAGTGTGCAGGGCCAAGGGGTCACATTCTTAATCTGGGCCATGGTGTTCTAGTTGGGACACCGGAGGAAGCTGTTGCTCATTTCTTTGATGTTGCAAGAAGCTTGAAGTTTGATACACCAGTTGAAGATCATGCAAAAAAAGAAGCTAAATTGGTAATTTGAAGAGAATCTGGTTAATTGTTAATCATAAATTTCGATGTAGAAGTTGAGTTCTAACCTGAAAAATGGCACACTTTGTTGGTCTCAGATTGCTCGCCCATTTTTTAGTGCTTAGCTAAAGCTTATAGGTTTCTTACATGCATGCAAGCTTTAGTTGAGGCCTTACGTTTCTTTACATCTATGGATGAGTCGATTAGTTTTGTTAAGTTGTATCTGTAATTAAGATGCCTTAGATGGAATACACAAATTCCTCATTATTGTTTATTAGTTGATAGTATCTCCCTTAACACCTACTTGTAATTTCTTTGCATGTCTAGTGGTAATACTTGGTGTATGTTTGGTTACACTACCTTATTTGATTAAACAATGTTTGAAAGTTTAAAACGCACTTTAAAATCTTGTTTATCTAATAATAATTTATTTCAAACATAATTTATTTAACTCTCAAATACATAGTTTGAAATTCAAATGCAACGAACCAAAAATGATTTGATATGTTTAAAAGTTTAAACGTTATAAACGCTATTGTTGTAAACGTGACAAATGCTTGAAGAAAAACCTAAAAACCCTGACAAACGCTTGTAGAAAAACCTATATGTCTTATAGTAAAAAAGAATCCTTATAACCTTTCGTGCTTCTTTGCTCAATTGAGTACATTTCCTAGAACCCTCTTTTCTTTTTTGATGTCCGCCTTCTCTTTCTTTTCTTCTTTTTTTTTTTTTTTTTTTACTTTTATATATCTACTAACCCATTCACGTTACTTTTCTTTATTGATAAATGATAAGAACTTCGTATCATCAATAAAAGCTTGCATAAGAATAACAGCAAAGTCTGATTACAATGATCGGATTTTTATTATTAAAAAATTAAAAAAGAAAAAAGAGCAATGATTTACATATTGAATGAGACATGGGGGATAAATCATGCTGTAATTTGTAATGGTCAACAAATACATAAAGAATGACTAGGTTTATTCCACTCACAAAAGCTTAGACAAGATACTCATTTAGATCTCACATTAGCTTATAATTGGTGGATTAAGCACTATAAACCTCTTTCGGTGTGCACTGAGCCAACGAGCATGTAATACCACACAAATAACACATATTTGGTTAGCTCGTAGATTATGTTTGGATATTAGGTAAGCTTGTAGATTATACTCCTATTAGGATAATCCCAAGGCAGATTTATTATTATATATATTAAAACATAATAGACTTTAATTACAGTCTGACATGTGTCACGTTCACATTAATTCAACTTCCCTCTATTATATCTATTATATATATTAAAACGCAATACACTTTATCTACGGTCTGACATGTGTCACGCTCACATTAACTCAACTTCCCACATATTTATTACAATTAATTTATTATTATATTTATCTAATAATCTTTTTTTTGAATATTATCCCATAAAAATATGAAAATAATTACAAATCACAAATATATATCTGATTTTTATATAATTGCATATAACCCTCACACATAAAAATATAACTCTCACAATAATTTTTTGAATTTTTTTAAAACTATTTCTTTTAATATATATTTTTTTAAAACTAAGTGCATATAACTCACAAATAAAAATATGTAAATATCCAAAAATTTGATTTTTTTTTAATTTTTTACTACTAATTATCACACAAAAAATATGTAATATTATCCCATAATTCAACACATATATAAATCTGGTTTTTATATATACAATTCTCAATAAAAAAAATATATGTATTTTGTTTACTTTTTGTGTGAGTATGAAATTAAAAAATTGTAAATGTAACATTATCCCATAATTGCAGATAACTCTCACACAATAATTTTTTGAATATTATCCCATATAATTAAAAATAACTCTTACAAAAATAAATGTAATTTAAAACTAATTACAACTGAATAGTTTTTCTACTACACTCAATTGGAATATTCTCACACGGAAAAATAAAAATATGAAATCATCTAATAATTTGGTATTTGAAATTATTCAAAAATTAAATTTTATTCTTTATATAGATAATCTTTAATTGGTTTTTTAATTTCTTAACATCTAATTCTCATAAAAAAAAATAATGTAAGATAATCCTATAATATTTTTTACTTTTTGTGTGAGTATGAAATTAAAAAATTATAAATATAACATTATCTCATAATTGCAAATAACTCTCACGCAATAATTTTTTGAATATTATCTCATATAACTCTCACAAAAAAAAATGTAAATTAAAACTAATTACAATTAAATAATTTTTCTACTACACTCAATTAGAATATTCTCACACAGACAAATAAAAAATTAAAATCATCTAATAATTTGGTATTTGAAATTATCCAAAAATTAAATTTTGTTCTTTATGTAGAAAATCTTTAATTGGTTTTTTAATTTCTTAACATTTAATTCTCACACAAAAAAATATATATGTAATCTTATCCTATAATATTTTTTTTCACTTTTTGTGTGAGTATGGAATTAAAAAATTATAAATATAACATTATCCCATAATTATAGATAACTCTCACACAATAATTTTTTGAATATTATCCCATATAATTGCAGATAACTCTCATAATTTTTATTTTTTTTAATTTAAAACTAATTACAACTGAATAATTTTTTCACTACACTCAATCAGAATATTCTCACACAGACAAATAAAAATTTGAAATCATCTAATAATTTGGTATTTGAAATTATCCAAAATTTAAATTTTGTTCTTTATATAGATAATCTATAATTGGTTTTTTAATTTCTTAACATCTAATTCTCATAAAAAAAAAAAAGGTAATATTATTGTATAATTTTTTCACTTTTTGTGTGAGTATGGAATTAAAAAATTATAAATATAACATTATCCCATAATTGTAGATAACTCTCACACAATAATTTTTTGAATATTATCCCATATAATTGCTGTTAACTCTCACAATTTTTTTTTTAATTTAAAACTAATTACAACTGAATAATTTTTTCACTACACTCAATCAGAATATTCTCATATAGACAAATAAAAATTTGAAATCATCTAATAATTTGGTATTTAAAATTATCCAAAATTTAAGTTTTGTTCTTTATATAGATAATCTATAATTGGTTTTTTAATTTCTTAACATCTAATTCTCACAAAAAAAAAAAAGAAGGTAATATTATCCTATAATTTTTTCACTTTTTGTGTGAGTATGAAATTAAAAAATTATAAATATAACATTATCCCATAATTGTAGATAACTCTCACATAATAATATTTTGAATACTATCTCATATAATTGTAGATTACTCTCACAAAAAAATAAATATGTAATTTAAAACTAATTACAACTAATTAATTTTTTCACTACACTCAATCAGAATATTCTTACATAGACAAATAAAAATCTGAAATCATCTAATAATTTGGTATTTAAAATTATCCAAAAATTAAATTTTGTTCTTTATAAAGATAATTTTTGGTTTTTTAATTTCTTAACATCTAATACTCACACAAGAAATGTAACATTGTCCCATAAATATGTCACGCATACAAATCTGAACTGATATTAAATTGCAACAATTCCAAATTGATATTATCCAATGATATAGTTTTTGAAATGTCTTATTATCTCATTTTTGCAGATAACTCTGACACATAAATATCTAATATTATCCAATAATTTGAATTTTTAATTTTTTTATAAATAATTCTTAGGCAAAAAAATAGGTAATATTATCCCATAATTGGGCTTTTGAACTTTATTTACAAAAAATTTCCTCACCTAATTTTTTATAAATATTTTAAAAATTCCTTAATCACACAAAACAATATAACATTATCCCATAAATACAAATCTAAACTGATATTATATCCCAAAATTGCACCAATTTCATATTAATATTATATTCTATAATTCTAGTTTAATAGTATCTCAAATTGATGGGTGATTGATCTAAACAATTTTTAATTATATGTATATATATATTTTAACAAAATAAATAATCCCGCTGCAACGCGCGGGATTGTATCTAATTATTAATTTAATTATCAGATAACATAGAAGGCAGATTTCATGCAACAAATATAGACTAAATATATACAAAATGGGAGTAGGAGAATGAACTAATTAAGAATCTTTAATTAATTTCATTTCTTTTTTGTTAGACCATGCAAACACATGTATTGCATCTCAAACTCATGTCGACTCAACCTGTCCAAAAAATTTCTGGACATATGTAAGTTTTAATTTTTAACAACCAAGTCCTAATGACAAATGTGCCATTTACTGCCCCAATCTTCCACCAACACGAACGTCCAATCATACACTATTTGTGATGTTTGGAAATTGAAGAAAAGACAAATAAAAAATGTGAAATATTATTAGACTCTTTCCCTTCTCATCCCTTCAATCTCACAAACGCAGTATTAATGGCTGACCGTTACACATTTTAACTTGACAATAAATCTTTCTTTGTATGACATGAGAAAATAAATGATACTAGACCTTTTAGAGTATACACAGGAGCAGACATAGCCTTGGGTAAGGATGATCAGTTGTCCATACTTAATTTTGAAATATTTTATTTTAATTAAAACACAATTAAAAATCATTTTGATCGTATATTTTGGAAACTAAATACCAGCCGTCCACTAGTCAGTTCCTATTAGCCACATAGATATTGAATTAAAGAATGTGTTTTTCAATTTTCAGTACGGATGATATAGAGTGATGGACTAATTTCTATTCCTATGACTTACTCAGTGGAGTTAATTTCTCCCTTATATTCTTCAAATCTTTTAAGTATTTACTCATTTAATTTGATAGTAAAATCTCATGCGGAAGAATAATTTAAGCAGCAGGTCTATGGTGTACGTGAAATATGTGTATATGTATCTGAATTGTAACAAGTAATTATTAACTTTTTAAAAGTCATATTTTTTATATTATTCATCTAAAATTATAAAAAAAATAAAATATATAATTTTTAGTACTTTTTAAATAATTTATAATATTAATTATTTTATTGATTATGCTTAAATGATTTATATAAAATTTTAATTTCAAAATATTTTACATTAATTTCAAAAAATTAATAATAATTTTATAATTTATTATACACCGAAAGAGTATCAAAGATATATACCATAAACTTACATGTAGACAAGAGGGACAAATGGTATCTAGGTTACAAGTGTTACTGATGGATTAATAAGCTAAAGAGGAATCCTATGGTACTACGTGGGACAGATAAACATCATATTAGCCACACTTAAGTATGATTACACAAAAATTATCAAAACTATAGTATACAATTACACAAAAATTATCAACAGTTGTTTAAACCTTCATTCATATGAATATAACGAAATATTTTAGACAGTCGCAAATGAAACCTTTTTCCAGGATACTCCATTTATTTTACAAAAAGGGTCTCACTTAATAGTAGTTATTTTTTTTTTTTTTGTTTAAAAAAAATAAAAATCTGCATATATCAAAACTATAGTATACAATTACACAAAAATTATAAAATTATCACCATAATTTTTATTATCATACCAGTATAACTAATCTAATGACTTAATAAATTTTAGTATACATATGAAATAAAGTATAATTTTAATATTTCAAATTCTGAAATTTGAATTCTTTTTATGTGACGGAAGGAGTAATATATATGCATTCACTTTCAAGCCCTTTACAGACAACCTATCAAGAGATATCATAATAGGCTTCAAAACAAAAATGAGAAGAAATAAAATTTATGCAGAAGTTTGTTTAATTTAATTTCCACAAGCTAGACCAGGTAATGTAAATATACTTCGAAAAATAGTTCAACTCCTTGTTAACCTTCAGCAACTTCACGCCTTTATACAATAAATACATATAGCCCTTGATCAGTTATTTAGAAAGGTTCTCAGAAAAAGTTTAGAAACAAATTAAAAAAGGACTGTAGGTAATAAAAATCAAGAACTTGACTTGTAGTTGTAGAGAAGAGTGACAGTATCAATTCACAACCATGCTGGACCTCCAAAGAAACTGAAGCTTGCCGAGGAGCTGATCGAAGCCTGAAAACAGTTCAAGGAGATTAAGATTGAAGTGAATATATAATTAACTTTAGACTATAAGATTAGCAAAACCAAGCATGTCCAAAGTAAAGGCATATTATTTAGCAACAAAAAAAAAAAAAGTAAAGGCATTTAAATATATAGTTATTTCAAATTAATTAACTAGCTAGTATATATATATATATATATATATATATCAATTTCATGGTATCTAGGTTCATGATCTACTATAAACTATATTCTGGAAACGGAGCATAATTAAATATTTAAGAACTTTTTTCTCCATTATATATTCTACTCCGATTACAGAAATAGAGATACGTTTTTTTTTTTTAGTTTGTTTCAAAATTAGAAATATATTTCTATTTAGACTATAAATGACATGAATTTCTTAACATGCAATTAAAAAGATATATCTTAAGTAGATTGAATATTATCATACCACCATTGGTCCATTTCTAACAAATGTTATTTACAAGTCATCGAATGGTAGCATAAATATACTTAATAACTTTTTACTAGATATCCTATAATTACTCACTATGTCGGACACACACACGTATATAGGGTAATGATCCATAACAAGTATTTGTGATGTAACAAGATAGGATATATAACATTCATACCATTTATTATAAGAATCAACGACTGAGATTAAAAAATTGAAACTCGTCGTCCGCTACTAATAGTTGCGGATGACTAAGTCATGATGAATTACATCCGCTACTTAGTAGTGGATGGTTTACATCTACTACTATTAGTAGCAAACACTAAAAATTTTCCATTCTCTCATCTGCTACTAATAGTAGCAGATGTACCCATCGTCCGCTACTATTAATAGCAGATATCGTAAATTCACTTCTAATCTCGACCGTTTAATTTATTTTTGTATTGGATTATAGAGATGGTGTTTGTCCATTTTTGATTCATACAATTTGTTATGGATCATTTCTCATATATATATATATATGCCATTCGGAAGAAAAAGCAAAAACTTGTAGTTTATGAACTTTTTTTGACACAACAAAAAAAAAAAACTAATTTCGACCGAATTAATTCCCTTGGAAATAAATTTGGAAATAAATTTCATCGAAAATAAGTTATTTCCGATGAAAAATGTAATCCGGACATAATTCCGTCATAAACGTGTTGCATGCACAAGAAAAATAAGCCATTTTCGACAGACTAAGCTTATTTCCGATGAACTTATTCCTGACAAGCTTCTTTATGATTGAATTTATGATATAATTTTTTGTCGGATAAACTGGAATAAGCTTATTTCCAACGAAAAATTCCATAAAAAATAAACTTTTTTCTTGTAGTAGTGTGATCTACTATCCTAGATGCGGATATGTTGGATAGATTGAATTTCTTAGCAAAAGATTATAGAGGGTCAGCATTCAACAATCAAGATCAAAGAGTTCAACATGATGGCTGACTCTATCAAAACCAAGAAACAAAAATATATGGAAATCATTTGCTTTGCAATCTTGATTAATCAAAATGAACTTGAAAACATAAACCTAAAGCAAAACATTAAGACTTAAGAAACAGTACTGTTTTTGTAGAGGCAGCTGAGTTCATTTGCTTACACTTAAAATCACTGATCCTTAACTGCATGTATTCATAATTCCAAAGACCAAGCAAATTGAACTTGTGTTTGATGGAGAGAGTTTTTTCTTGTAGCTACGTATTACCAACCCAAGGCGGAATTAATTATCAGTCATCTTTCTTGTAAATATATATAGACTTCATAGATGTGTGTAAGCTAATATAACTTGTCTGATAGAGACAAAAGACAAAAATATTACTAATTATTTGTAGAATTAAAACAAAGAAAGTAAATTAATATTAAGAGATACAGTAGCATTTAAGCTTGCAAGAAGCAAGAATATATATATTTATTTTCCTTGCAGTTAAGATTTCCAAGAAATCAAAGCCAACGGGGGATAGCATATGATGCCGGAACACCAACAAACACATTATATAAAAGTTTGGATTATTAAACATATACATGCTTTAGTTTTATATACATTTACAGATTCACTATTCTAACTACGGACACAATGCGGTCATATCTAATGTCCATCAATGGTGGGCACAAGCAGAATCCTAGCTAAAAGAGATAGGACCGGAGAAATTAAAGTACCGGTAATTAGTAACATAAAAATGAAAACTAATCATTTTTTGGATCCTTAACAGTATGGAATTTTGCATGACAGATATATAGAGAGTGAGACTCCTATATATTTATACCATAGTCCTATAGCTACTATCCCAGTGTTGTGGCATATCAGTGTTATATAAGGTTGCCTTTACCCTTAAAACAACTATACAAATTAGGGTTTTGAACATAGTATCTAGGGTTTACTATGAAAAAAATGTATACACTCCCATATTTTGATCGATTCATGAGAATGCATTTTTAACATGAGCCACTAGGCTCTTGATTCCATATTTTTGTAATTTTCATCATTCAATGTTATCAGATCTAGATACACCCTTGTAACCCATCAAACCCACAAAATTTTCAGATTTCATGCTATATTAATTACCAAATTTGTCAAACGGAACGAAAACAGATAGCTTATTTCACTGCGGCTAGCCCTTCTCTGTAACCTGATGTACCAAAAAAAAAATAGAAAGCTTACCATTATTTTTAAACAAGATAATGGCGCAATCAAGAAGTTGGCATCTGAAAGCTAGAGGTTGTACCCTCTTCATTACTCGACTTCAACGTATTCCTCTTTTTCTTCTTCTTCTTATAGGGAATTCCTCGAGCCTTAGCTTGCGAATCCCTAACCTCACGCAAATAAACTCGAATGGCACCACTAGCAAACGGATTCATCTCCGGTAAGCCACCGTTCTCCTCATAAGCTGCCCGAAGGCGCCCAATGAGCGCGTCGAGGCTGCCCCAAGCTTGCCTAAGTGGACAAGTACAAGGGCCAGGTGGATCAGGGTGCCCAAAAAACACACACCCTTGCATATGAACCTTAGTCTTCCCAAATTGGTCGAGATATCGGAGAAAATCTAACACGTGGCTATAGTTGCACTGTGACATAGCCACTGGTGGCCTTTGGTTCTTCAAGTACTGCCCAAAAGTGTTCCAATCGCGGCGTTTTTGAGA
Source organism: Hedera helix (assembly GCA_947179155.2). Taxonomy (NCBI): domain Eukaryota; kingdom Viridiplantae; phylum Streptophyta; class Magnoliopsida; order Apiales; family Araliaceae; genus Hedera; species Hedera helix. The sequence goes on along the minus strand of OX359268.1, from coordinate 35,278,429 downwards.
CTCATACCGGCTTAATTGAGCTGCCGGTGGCTGCTGTTGATGGTCCGATGGCGTTGCATTAGCTGACCGTGATGATCCTTCACCCAAACCTCTAATAATTCCTTTGTGCCCATCACTTGTTGACATGATCAATTATTTTTATTTTTATTTTTTTGGCTAATGAAACGATAAATTAATTTGTGCTGTTGCAATATATAGGAAAAAAGATTGGAGATATAATTGAAGAGAGATGGGAATTAATCAAAATAATGGGGCTACTAAGGGAGACATGATATGGGACCAATCAAAGTGCTTTAGCTCCTCTTTTTCTTCCTCCATTGCATTATTTTCTTCCTTTAATGGTACTATTAGAATTAAGTAATGCTTTTCATATGTTTCCTTGTATTTATAATTATGCTACCATCATCAAATCAATCATTATCAAGAATATTAGCAAAATATAGCACTACGATTTAACTCCTAGTGATTAGGCAACCTATGTCATTAAGTAACCCGAGTTAGCGTGACGGAAATGTCATTAGTTGAATAGTAGAAAGAGAGAATTCACAATTCACACAGAATAGTTCTCAAGTTCAACTTGATTAAGAATCTTAAGTTGGATCAAGATTTTGAGGATTAATATTTAGTTCCTAATAAAACAAAAAATAAGAAAATTATGCTACGTTTCGAATGTTTCGGTCATATTTCGGCTAATTTAATTTGATCATTTGGGATAATTTAATTTTGGTTGTATCGAGAAACATTATAATCTTTTGAAACAAAAAAAATTTATGGTCTCAGTTGGAACTTTAATCAATAACAAACTGCTTTGTTAGGGAGTGTTTATACGATTCCAAATATAATTCTACGTTTCTAATGGTAGACTGTTTTTTATTTTAATACTTAGATGTCTTTTCTTATTCCACAACAAAACTCAAAGCAACTTACATTAAACAAAAAAAAAACAGCTGAATTTAATAATGTATATTATATGATAATTATTTATTGAAAACAGAATAGGCCACATCACAGTGAGCTGGTAACTGTTCATGCATATTATTTTTGGTTTGAAATCATCATGATGTTTATTGTTTACGCTAATATAGGACGTAGGGTGCACATGTTGTGCATGAAGAAATTTTATAAATAGTAGTAAATACTCCTTCTAGCTCGTCCCAATTTATAATATTGTTATTGACTTTTTAAAAATTAATTTAAAATATTTTTAAATGAAAAATTGATAGATATTTGTTTAAAATTACAAATTCATAAATCTTCTAATTAATCATACTTTTTATATAGTTTAAAATACTATTCATCGCATTGACTAAATTTAAATGAATTTATATCAATTTTAAATTTAATAGTATCTTAATTAAATGTTTAAAAAGTCAATAATAATCTTATAAATTGAAATAGAATGAGTATTATTTTTGCTCAAATACATAAAGCGAGGCGTGACGGATGCATGGTGGTGCTGAGGATATAGAAATGCATGGAGTTGATAAAAATGATGCAATTAGTTGTAAAAAACAATAGGAAAAAATATGGTTAAAGGGTTAGATTTGTAAATATTTGGCCCATAAGATACTTTTTTAGAGGTGTTAGTTAGTTAATAATTACATAAACTTCAAAAAAGAAGAGAAAAGAAAAGTCATGAAGTCGGGCACTTCTATTTAATTAACAGAATAAATTAAATTTTAAAAAAGTCTGTCTATTATTAATTCCAAACCACAAGTACTGAAATAATTTTCTACCCTTGTTTGTAGCAATTAATACATGCTTCAAAAATTAACCATTAACTATATAAATATATGTTAAAATATATATTTGTTGTTAGCAGCTGTCGCAGCAAATTACTGCGGCAACAACTTAATTAAAACGATTTAGTTTTATGCGGTAAAATGGTAATTATTAATATTGTCACTAATAAAATTGTTGAAATAATAAAAGTATCACATATAACATATTCAAAAATACGTAGTTTTAGTGGTCGTAGCAACCAGAGCCACATCCACTTGATGATCACAAGTTCACAACCGCGTTGACCTAATTATGACAAATTAACACAATCAAGATATTTCATGCTATTTATTCTATCCATTGTAATAATATAACATCATTATTAATTTTTAGAGTCGATTTAAAAAAAAAATTAAACTTAAAATTGACAGTATCTTTTTTATTTAATCAATCGTATGATGAATATTAAAAACTATTTAAAAAGTGTTATTTATTATAAAATTTATTATTTAATATTTTTTTAAAGATATATCAAAATATTAATTTTTAAAATTCAATAATAATTTTATAATTTTGAATGGGTAGACTGTATTTTTTTTCTTCATATATATGTAATTGTATTTTGACTCTATAGGGTAGGGTAGGGTATCATATTTCATTTTGTAAGATGACCTGGTTGACTCTGAAAGATTATGTTTATATAATATAAGCATAAGGGTTGATAATTTAACAACCCAAGAATTATGATGAACAAATTATTTGGGAAGGTCCAATCAGTGAAAGCCACACCGATCAGCAAACCAACATTCAAATACTTAATGGCTGCGATATCTCTATCACTAACATAACAAAAGCCTAGTTGCATTTCCATGGATAAGAGCTGCGTCATTAACGTTAATTAAAGCAAATTAAAATATTGTTGCCACCACTTTTACTACCACCGGTGTTAATGCTTATTGATAATAATATCCATTACCCACAATTATGTTAGTGATATTTTGTTTTGTAGTTACATATTTAATCCAATTAATTCATAAGTTATTTTATGATTATTAATTATACAAGAACAACACTTTTACAATTATTTTAATAACACTTAAAATTATAAGCGTCTGACAATAATATTTATATTTTGACAATATCAACCCCTCATATATATATAAACTCTAAAATTTAAATCAAGCTACATTTGCATGTCAATCATACGGGACTACGGGAATGTGTTTTTCATTTCTTTTCTTTTCCTTATTTTGTTGTTGTTGTAATATTTATTTTGTTATTATTATTCATTTCATTTTAGCCCTTGTTTCTTGGGTTGTCTAAAGTTATGTTTTAGCCATGTTAGTGTCTCTTCTTTTTTTTACGTACTTTATATTTTTCTTTATTTTACTCTTGGCTCTTGATTTTCGACTCATTTTCGGCCTAGTTGGACTAGCTTGAGATAAATTAAGGTTTTGCTGATTTTGAGTTGCATATTTTCCCATGTTTTATCGCCAACTAAGTGAACTGTAGAAGATTTTTTCATCAAATATATCTACATTATTAAGGGAGTGCAAAGTAGTCGGACTTCTTTTGTATCTTCACCTTAAAAATTCAATTATATTCTGTTTTTTAAACTTAAAACTTTTAATTTCATTATTATTCCCGTAATTTAAATACTCTCTTTTAGTAATTGATCACTTTAATAAATCAAACTCACTTATAACTTTTAAAATAAATTGTCCATTATCTATCTACTTTCTTATTTTTCTCTCTATTAATTTGTTTGTTTAGCTTCCCTAAGTAAATTTAACTTCTATTCTTATTGAGTATCTTACAAATTTTGATTTTTATTCCACATTATTTTTACACGGGTGCGTTACCGTGTGCCCAAATAGTAGTATAATTAAAAGAGGATGGGGATGACCACTCATACACTCAATGAATTACCTTTTGGGGTTATTGAGAGGGCCTTCTCTCTAATTTGGTTTACAGAAGAATCAGGAAAATATTTGGTTAGAAGAGTTAATCAAGCTGTAAATGAATGTGATTAGACAACTAATGATGCTTTTCTTTTGAGCAAACTGTTCGATCTGTCCCCACTTCCTAGCTATCTAACTATTATCATTTGGTTTTAGTACTTAAAAGCAATTTTAATTAATTTTAGTTGAACCTATATTATAGCAATGTAATTTAATGCTAACCATTGTTTCTAATTAGGGACCGTAACGTGGTTGCAGCACTAAAAAACAAGACATGCTAAAATTAATATTTAAATTTAATTGAGGAGTTTGGAGGTTATCCCGTGCACATCTAATTAAACCTAAGGTAGTGATTGTAAGTGTCTTTTAAATATATATATAAGATGATGTATTTGTATAGTGGGTGTATAATTTTTGGATTAATTTTAACCTTTTAAAATAGATTTGAGAAATTTTAAATTCTAAATTTATGTGATTTGATCATTTATCTTTAAAAATGATAAATCTTGTAATTAGTACGTACGACGTAGTATTATATTTACAGTTATAATTTTCATTATTATATTGTGTAAAATTAAATTAATTAATATTAATTCTAAATTTAAAAATAACTTAAATTGAATTTAAAATATCAATATTAATCCCTATCAAGTATATTATTACCACTGCAATGGACATAAAAGATCCTCTCTCTATCGATAGGAAAATTAATATCTCCATCAAACTTTATGGAAATTTAAATGAAGATCTAGCTTAGGTTCAAAGTTGAAGCTGTAAAAAGAAGCGAACATTAAATTTGCATCATATTAAAGAAGTGATATGTACCTAGAAATTTCATTAGTGTCGGTTGTATTGACAGGGAATGCTATACATATATATATATATATAACTGCTGTTAGTTAGTTGCTGTAAAAAATTTAATTTCCTTGGTGCAGTTGTTATGGATCACTTCTTGTTGCAAAGCCCCTAAAGTAGTCAAATCACGACCCTCTAAACAGATTGGAATAGCGTCTTAATCGCATTAATTTTCCCACTTGTTTTTGTCCTTGGAAATAATATGAAAATATCCTACAGGAGAAGAAAGAAGTTATTATCTAGTTTCCCAAACAGGAGAATTACCACTGCCGTGGCCATCACATTCCTCGTCTCCATTTAAGTAATTGGCCAGTGATCACAATCCCTATATATATATATATATATATGTATATATATATATATGTATATATGTACGTATTTATGTATGTATTTTGATTAATAAACTTTACGTGGAAACAGTTTTAGTTAAAAAAAATTAAAAAGTAAATATTTTGGGTTAGGGTTTGCAGGACCCAACGCGTAGACTGGATCCAAGCAATGCAACACAATAATTTGCTAGGCCCATATAGAGACAATATTTTATTTTTTATTTTTTGAAACTACAATAATAATGTTTTATATTACCTTTGCTGCCCAAAATTAAGTACTCCGTGACTAGTAAAGTAGTCATTGGAATCAAATGGACAGTACCACAGTTAAAGCATGAAAAATAGTTCCCTCAACTTGTATACTATTTTCTTCTGTGTTTGTTTGTGCACATTGAACTACTCTATAAATATATATAGAAAAAATAAAAATTCTATACTTTTTTTTGTAATCTCGTCTTTTAATGACAAATCTTGAATTGCACACAGTTAAAAATAATTTATTTTATTACTAAATTTTTAATTTTAAAAATTCAATTCAAAAAATTTATGTTAAATGAATTTAATATTTGAGGTAAAGAATTAATAAAAACAATGTCTCTCAATTTCAGACTCCGATAGTACCATTGCATGAAAGGCCAGGAAATGTCGTTTTATGTTAAACTTTTATTATTGTTTTAGTTGGGCCATCGATACCTATTTATGGAGTATCTATTACTATGAAGGCAATTGAAGATTTTATTCAAATTAATTAAATTATTTTGATTGGTCATTTTATCATCTATATGAATATAATATATATTATGTTCATAATTATATCAAATTTTTCATATTCATTATTGTATTATTCTGAGAATGTATATGCATGTATTAAAAAATATATACAATAATTTTGATATACATACAACTCTTCAGTTTCATACTCAATGTATTACTACCTTTATACTATGCTATTTATACTCAAATTATACTATTGAATATCACCCATCACAATTCTATAATATATTATCGATAATAACTCGTACTTTGCACGACCTATCAATCTAATATATAAAAAAGCGACTAACAATCCTAGTTCATGAACATCCAAGTTAACTCATTTTAATTGACAATTAGTTAATGAGTTGGCTCAGATAGTCATGAGTTAATTCGGATGGTCATTATTATATTTAATACAATAACTAATAATTGCAATTAATTTCTCATAAATCATGTATGAAGAATATGAAAAGTTTTTTCTTGAAATACTAGAAGTTATATATAATTTTAAAGTTTTTTCTTGACAATTAATTTGTAATTTTCAATCACAAAGTAATAAAAGTAATTAAATTATCAAATAAAATATTATTAAATATTCATATAAAAAAAGATATAAAGTAGTCCGTACCTCACCGGCTATCAAACTTGTATTATATAATATGTTGGTAATAATTAATATAACATCGAGTTTTATGCTATTTGGGCTTTTCCAGGATATCCACAATGTGCAGCATTGTCCAATGGGATAATGGGCTTGCCCACGGATTGATTGTTCTATATTTTTCACTTATATTTTTAACTTGAAAAAATTCTCTCGGAATCATGGTGGCAATTGCCGACCTAGCTAATTGTGGGCCAATGTTTTTGTTTGTCAGAAGAAGTGTACTAACAAGGATGGGTTTTGTTATTTTTTAATATAATTTTATTATATATAATGATTCATATAATAATTTTTTATAAAATAGTGGATCTCATAGAGTAATTAAAATATAAAACTTATTATTTTATAATAAATTATTATATAAATAATTACGTATAACAAAATTCTTTTAAGAGAGATGAAATCTTCACCTGAATATCAATTCAACACTAGTGCAACATATTATGAGAGAGACTGAGAGATGTGATAAGTACCGTATAGAATACTCAATAATTGAGCGTACTTATCAACTCTCAAGTCAAAAGATTATAACTAAAGGCCGTGGATGGCTGCCAACCGAAGGCAGTCCTGAGCAAAAGATTAATCTGTGATCATATCACATGACTACGGACAGTGATATTGCATGCATTCTTATTCTCATTTTTATTTTTATTTTTGAAAAAATCAACTTTTAATTACAATAGAGATCGAGAGGGAGAGAGAATTAATTTAGTAGAAGAGTGATACGTCGTGTATGATAATTCAATAGGACATTATTGCAGTAATCGACGTAGCTTATCAATATCTCCCAAATCAAAATATAAGAAGGGAATTGTTATTTTTACAGAATTTTTTTATTATTTTTGCAAGAGGACCTCATTTTTTATCTATAGCAATGGTTTTAAAATCGTCGTTATATATTTATAATTATACTTTATATGTTAAAACCGTCGTTATAGACCTATTGCAACACTTTACATATGAAAAGTGTGGTCATAGGTCTATAACGACGGTTTTAAAACCGTTGCTATAAATAAATCCTGCGAAAATAACAAATTTTTTTTACAGAAATATCAATTTTCTATAATAAAGGTAAGCTTCAGAAGGAGGGCTACCAGTACCAACCCAGTCGTCACACACTGTGTTGTAGAATTAGAATTGGATATTCCAAACGGTGTCGTCCACCTCTTCCCTTCCATCCGTTTCTTGATTTGTTTTCCTTCTCCTTATGACAAAACACATATATGCAGTTAGTTAGACAAGTTACTTTCTGTTTGGGTCTTTCATCTTTGGTTGACAATTCCATGATTTCCATCCAATGTACCTGGTCACCACTCTTTTGATTCAAGAGTTCTTATCACTTTTTACTTTTTATTTTTCCAAACGTTGATATTACTCTTTTCATTCAAAATTATAAAAATTTAATATATTTTTAAGTATAAAATTGATATAATTTATTAAAAATTATAAAATAAATAAATTTTACAATAAATAATATTTTTTATATATTTTACAATAAACATCATTTACTGACTAAAATTAAAGAAATTCATATCAGTTTTGAGGTTAAAAATATTTTAAATTAATTTTAAAAAATCGATAATAATTTTTATTGAAACGAAAGAAGTATTATTTATTTTTAAGAATATTAATTTGTATCGTTAACTGAATTTTGACTTATGTTAAAAGAGTATATTTTTAAGAACAAATTTCGCTTCGTTCTTCACCTAACCTCTTTCTGAGATAAAATATATTCTTAGAATTGAATATTTACAAGGAGTTACAATCACCAAATCTTTTCTCAAAGCCATCACAAGGAGCTACTAAAACCATCACAAAAACGTTTCATAATGCTTTGTTTTTCAAGTTTGTGTAGGTTTTGGACCAGCACAAATAACTATTTAGTTTTTTCCAGAGTCTAATACGTACGTGGTCCCAAATAATGAATAGTCTATATACAGTGTATTTGAGTATTTGAATTCTACTACGCATGCAGGTAAATTTATCTACTGCATTTAATTTGTTTAACAAATAATTTTATGGGCATGCACTCGCCAGAGCAAGGCCACCTTAGGATGTACTCCGTATCTAACTTTAGAAATTTAAATTAGGGTAAAATGGAGTTTATAATCTATGGTTTTAACGATATTGTATGCCATCATTTGTAATTGAAAAACCTTTAAATTATCACTTATGATTGCGTTTTAATTGCATACCGCCTCCTGATTAATTTCTCGTCTTAATACCGTTTTAAAAGATAATTAAGGTTTGTTTTTGTGACGACCCCAAATCCGGGTTCCTTGAACTTCGGATCCGGTTCAACACGAGTACAACCTTTTCCTTATTGTTTAAGAATTACAACAATATTATAATTGGTAAATAACCATTTATTTACAATTTTACAACATCTCTTTCCATTCCAGAATCGAAATCTTTATACATTCCTAGTATGTCTTAATATCATACCTGATACGACATTCTATTACAATCAACTTGAGTATTTAACACTCATATAACGTACCAACTAAATCTTATGCTACACAATCATTTACCTGTCCAATTCGGACTGATATCTATAATAGATATTTAGATCTTCAATGGAAGTAATATGTTTTCCTGTTCCTTGTTCTTTATCGAGAACTTCAGGTAACTAGCCTTATCTGAAAATGTTGGTTTAGGCAAGAGTGAGCACGACGGCTCAACAAGTCTAACAGATAGCACATAACACATAGTTTATGTTTATACATTCTTCTCATACTTCATGCATTACATTATATGAATGCATCATGCTTCTCATGCTTTGCATTTATTCATGCAACATACTGATCATGCATTGGAATGAATACATGGCATACAGTTCAACTTATTCAATTAATTCAGGCTTTCTAACATATAGAATCAACGCACATCATATGATTTCATATAAACATATTTAATTCAAATTCTCACAGGCTTCAAGTGCACACACAACAGTTATACACATAGCAACAATATCTGAAAAACTTGCCTGGTTTGCTTCTACCAGTTACGCTTATTTGCGTCTCTCGTTCAACCTACAATTATATATAGGAAATTGAAATAATCATTAGATATAATGACTATTACTTAGTCTTAACTTAAGACCTTAACTTCAAAGTATTAACTCTTTAGTTGTCCGACAAATGAACCTATACGTTCCGGACAAAAACCACTAGCCCAAACCTAGTTGGACATATCGGGTACACTTAAACATCTTTCACCAATACCTTGCGTTCTTCATACAACCTATATTTTATAAGTTGTCTAATATTTAATCACTAATGGACTCTTACCTTGGTTTAATTCAATTAAACTTTCTTCTTTACGCAACTTAATGATTTGGACATTTGATAATGTACCAAATATCTCAAAATATTATCTACCTTTGATAATATATAACTACAATCAAATATTATTAACCCTTTAATAATATTTTAATCACTTATTAATATTATTAACAATTTAATAATATTTTAATCATTTATTAATATTATTAACAATTTAATAATATTTTAATCACTTATTAATATTATTAACTATTTAATAATATTTTAACCACTTATTAATATTATTAATCATTTAACAATATTTTAATCACTTATTAATATTATTAACCATTTAATAATATTTTAATCACTTATTAATATTATTAATCATTTAATAATATTTTAATCACTTATTAATATTATTAACCATTTAATAATATTTTAACCACTTATTAATATTATTAACAATTTAATAATATTTTAATCACTTATTAATATTATTAACTATTTAATAATATTTTAACCACTTATTAATATTATTAATCATTTAACAATATTTTAATCACTTATTAATATTATTAACCATTTAATAATATTTTAATCACTTATTAATATTATTAATCATTTAATAATATTTTAATCACTTATTAATATTATTAACCATTTAATAATATTTTAATCACTTATTAATATTATTAACCTTTTAATAATATTTTAATTACTTATTAATATTATTAACCATTTAATAATATTTTAATCACTTATTAATATTATAACCATTTAATAATATTTTAATCACTTATTAATATTATTAACCATTTAATAATATTTTAACAATCCTCAAATCCTTTAATGATTATTTAAATAATAATCTCTTAGTTAATTAATCTCATTTATTATTTAATATTCATTAAATAATAAATGATCATTTTATTCACTTTATCTCCCTTTAATTATTATTTAATATCATTTAAATAATAATTAACTAATTATCCTTATTTATTAAAATAATAAATAATTACCTTATTAACTTCATCTTTCTTTAATTATCATCTAATATCCTTTAAATAATAATTAATTATAATAATAGCTTTTATTTACTTTATTTACTATTTATTATAAATAGTAAATAATTATTAAAGTTGGGTCTCAAATTAATTATATTAATTTTTAAGCAATTTTATCAATTTTGGACTTAAAAGACCCGAACCGACCCGACCCGAATGGCCCGACCCGACCCGGAACGGAAAACTCACTGGCCGTGAACAGTGACCAAGGGCCCCGGCCCTCCTTTTACAAAGGAAACAAGGGCCCCGGCCCTCCTCTTGCAGAAACTGCAGAATTGCCATTTTCTGATTTTTCAACTTTTGCTCCTTTGATTAAATCTTGCATAACTTCTTCATTTTAAAACATTTTGGGGTGATTCTTGAGTCCATTCTCATTAGAATTTCCCCCTCTACAACTTCTCTTTATATCACAAATCCAAATTCCAAATGGATCTATGCTTAAAATCGCTCACAAGGGAAAAGTGAAAACTAACTTCACAATCCTTGGTTTTTAAAAATCATATTTTAACCATAACAACTCACATGAACATTATACCAACTAGGTTTTGTTCTTAACTTATATATTTACCATATCAAAGAAGAAAATCTCATACCTAACTTTTAGGTTTCAAAATATAAAGCTCCGAATCACACGTTCGTTTAAGGTTTCGTCGGTAAAAATCGTTTTCATACATTTTGCTAAACTTTTCAACACCAACACCCATAGATATTCATGTTAAACCCATGTGACCCTAGATCTACCAATCTAGCATGGATCTAAACATTTAGAGCTTGAGAATAACTTTTCTACCATAAATATTCAATATAAAATATAATGAACTTCAAAACTAGGGTTTAGGGTTAGTGTTATACCTTCTAGACTTGTGAGCTACTTTTCTCTCCTTCCAAAGATAGATGATGGAGTTAGATGACATCCAAGCACACTCCTCTTGAAGAATTAGACTTGGCTCACTTGACTCGGTAGTAACTCACTAAAGAACTCACTAACTCACTACCCTTTTTCTTTAACTCACCGAGTTAACTCTCTAGAATTTACTAACACATAATAAAAGCTCTCTAGCAATATTTTTGGAACCCTCACAAATGAAGACTTGATATGCTATTTATAGTAGTATAGATTTATACATATAACACATATATCTATATAATGGATGTCAACCATTTTCCAAATTGCTAGCACAAAGCCTTGAGTGTTCCATACACTATGTCAACAATTCAAATTAATAAAATTTTGGAGTCCAAGCACTCCACCATCAAATCCACCAGTCATGCCCCATAAATTGACCAAATTTCATTTATTTTTATTACCTAATTGGAGAAAATAACCTTCTAGAAGCTAATTTATCAATGGGTCAATATTTGGGCTTTGGAATTTAATCATTTGGGCCATGGATACTCCTTTGATCCATTGAAATGTTGGGCTACTAAATTAATTTACTAGGCTCCCAATTAATTAAAACATTGGGCTAGATTAATAAAATACCCAATCATATAGAATTTTCCACAAGTCCGTCACTTAATTTAATTAATTGGCTTGTTTAAATAATTAAGGAATAATTTAATAATCAAATTAAATTTAATTTATGTAATCAAATTGGACTTGCCATATTCAATATTAATTAAATATTTAATTAGGGTTTCTCCCAAATAATCTTAGGTTAGTCCATTAATTTAATAAATCTATTAACCGGACTTCCTTAATTAAACTTAATTCAATAACTTCCTCGGACAAATTATATAATCCAATTCACACTTTAATTTCCTTAAATATTAATCTACTAGATTAATTCCTTTAGGGCTCCCAACAATTAAAACAATTAAACTCTAAGTTGGGCTACCATAATTAATTCATTGAGCTAAGGTTTGACACAATTTAATTAGATCATTGGGCTTGAAAATTAAATCCCATCATTGGACTTCTCTACATTACCATTGGGCTTGCTACACCATTTCATTGTACTAGTCAATTAAATCAATATTGGGCTCTATACCACAACTTAATAATTAAGTTAATTACTTAATTAATTAACTTCTTAATATTGTCATTCTAGACAATCATTCTAAATTTTCCACAACTTTAACTCATAACTAATATAATTAATATAATTAATTATATTTCATGACTTCATATTTAAACTAATTAATTTATTAGTTTAATTGAGTATTAAATTTACTCATCTTCGTATTTGGCTAACAAGCACAACTCTAGGAATATATAACTATGTATATATATCCTTATAACCGTATTCACTTCTCAATTGAATTTATTTCTTTAATAAATTCTCTATATGCATCCTTACAATATTCTCACATTTAATTTCTAACAAATACATTATGTTAAAAAAAAATGTTTACCCAAATTCTACACATCTCACTTTTCAAACTCTAGGTTTTAAACCATAACTTTTAATAAAATCAATTAAGATATTATTTAAAATCTTGAAAATATCTGGGATATTACAGTTTTGCCCTTTACAATATTATTTGACTATATTTAAAAGTTTTAACTTTGTTAGACTAGGATGCGGGGTGAGTAATTTAATTTATTCGATATTAGGTAGTAAAATTAAGACCCAACAAATTAAATTTAAAAGACAAAATACACATAAAATTTAAATAAATAAATAAAACTTAATTTAACTAATCTTTAAGACATAAGCATAATAAGCCAAATAAAATACAAAACATCAATGTTAAAAAAAAATTAAATTAATTAGATTGGGTATTTTGTGTTGAAGTGACAAAAATAAAAAAAATCTAGCTTATGCACCTTCATGGTAGGTTAATGTACTAACAGGTCGTTTGATTGGACAGAATAGAATGATGGTTGAAATTAGAATCATATTATAATGAAATCAGAATCAAATATTTTATTCATACGTTTGATATATTACTCAAAAATTATATCGAAATTGAATAAAATAGAATATAATGATCAAAATATGTCTTACTAACTATATAACTAACTAACTAACTAACTATATATATATATATATATATATATATATATATATATATATATATATATATATAATGGACCAATCCATTGACAACGTTGTAAAAGTAGATCTATCTTCACAACAGATCTTAGTCGTCTAGGCTGAGATCGACTAAGATCTGACGGTTTATATGGCCCTCGTCCGCAGTATAACATATAAGATATTATCCAAAATGCTCCCACCATGCATGCAATACACTCACCGTCCACAATATTATACTGCGGACGGTGAAGGCTAGGCCTTACTCGAGGAAACGACGACATTTTGAAATTTCATCGTCCGTAGTATTATATTGCGGACAGATAAATCAAAAGACAGAGTCTAAAATGACGTCATGTCTATGTCTACCCTTCATTCACAGTATTATACTGCGGACGCTGGATTTTTGTCGCAATCAGTTATTGGGAATTTCAACCAATTGCATTGGGGTAATAATTGTTTCCCCATTAATAGAGAGAAAATTGTTCTAGCTATTTGAATCTGAACAATCCAATCCACTATAAATAAGATGGGGGTTGTTATTTATCTCCAATACTCAAAACTCTCAGAACGAAAAGAAATATATATTCTTTATGAGTATGATTGTTGCCCATGTCCATGTTCTTCATTATTTAAATATTGTTTATTATTCATTGTTCTAATTATTTTGATAACCGATCTGGATAATTAAAAAAATTTATCATCCGCAGTATTAAACTGCGAACAAAGTCTACACTCGAGGAGGATGGAAAAGATATGGATGAAGCATTGTTAAAGAATTTCTATAAGAACGCAGCAACATCGTTATTAAAAATGACGTTGCTATTATTTTACAAAGATTCTTCAAAAAAAAAATCACTCAGATCTCTTGCACTTACTCGAGTAAACTTTGTCCGTAGTATTAAACTACGGACAGTAAAAAAAATTATTTATCTCGTCCACAGTATTATACTACGGACGGTGAAATTTCAAAACGTCGTCGTGTTTCTCAAGTAAGGTCTAGTCCTCACAGTCCGCAGTATAATACTGTAGACGGTGAAATTTTAAAACGTCATCGTTTAAAATAATGTCATGCATTTAATTAAACTATTAATGACATTATTGTAAATACCTTCGTCCGTAGTATTATACTGCAGACGGGAGTATTTACAGTAATATCATACATTTAATTAAATTATTAGTGATGTTATTGTAAATAGGTTCGTTCGCATTATTATATTACGGTCAGGTCTTTTTAAAACTATTAATTTTTTTCTTCTCCTATGTAGTATCTTTGCAGATTCATGTTATCTAGGATGATTGACAAACATGAATCAGTAATAATACTACACAAAAAGAAGAAGAAAATTTAATAGTCTTAAGTCGAACAACTTAGATCGGTACTGTGAAAATGAGATGAGATCTAAAATGATTGTTATGAACAATGAGGAATGCAGTTTTATAATTAAGGTATCAAATTATTTATTTCTCCTACGTATCCTCGTTGTAGATTCATGTTATCTACAAGAAGAAATAGAGAATTTGATAGCCATAATTATGACTACCCAAATCAGTATTGTGAAAATGAGATGAGATCTAAAATAATTGCTATGAACAAAGACGAATGCAGTTTTATAATTAAACTGGTGTCCACGGTATAATATTGCGGACGGTAACTTCACCATTCTCAATATAATACTGCGGACTGTGAATATTCAAAACATCATCTGTGAATATTCAAAACGTCATCGTTTCCTCGAATCTTCACCGATGGTGAGTTTATTAAATACATGCTTAGGACATTTTAGAAAGTATCCCTCATCCGTAGTATAATACTGATTATACCTAAATATTATATTGTGGACGAGGGCTATATAAACCGTCAGATCTCAGCCTAGACGGTTGAGATATATTGTAAGGATAAATATACTTTTTACGTCGTTATCAATGGATCGGTTCCCTATATATATATATATATATATATATATATGGTATTGATTTATAACAAATAGTTGTTATGAATATTATTTCAACAAGTTTATCTCTCACCGTCTAATACGCTATCTAATGTTTATAAAACACACCTACCGCTACTATGAATAACGACAAGGAAAAAATTGTTTTACTAGTCTCTACTAAGAGTAATGGAAAAAAAAAATATCCTAATTACCCCACTTTTATAAAATACACTCCACAAATGATTTTTTTTATTTTTTTTACATGCCTCTAGTAAGAGTAGTGGCAAATAGAAATGTTCAAAATATCCTCACTTTAGTTAGATTTAAATAGTTTCAATATATAAAATATTTATATAAATAATTTCTTAAGTAATAGAATTTAACATTTTCAACTATATTTAATATATTTATTTTTATAAAAAATTTCTTAAGTAACAAAATTTAAAACTGTCAATTATATTCAATATATTTATTTGTATAAATATTTTCTTAACTAATAAAATTTAACATTATTAATTATATTCAATGTATTTATTTGTATAAATAAATCCTTAAGTAATAAAATTTAACATTGTCAATTATTGGGACAATTTGATTATTTAAAATTTAAACTTCATACTGTAAAATAATTTAATTTAATTAATATAAATTACATTATAAATTAGTGCATTGAAACTATTTAAATCTAACTAAATTGGAGATATTTAGGACATTTTTCCTTACCACTACTTTTAGTAAAGGCAGATAAAAAAAATAATCCATGTAACTATTCTTAGTAGCGGTATGTGTGTTTTATGAAAGTGAGAATAGTTAGGATTGTAATTCTATGTGTGCACACCTAGAAGGGGGCTTGAATACGTGTTTAAGCTTTAAAACAATAACTAATGACAAATTAAAACTTTATGAAATTATACTTAATCCAGACATGTATACCTGTCTGCTTTAGATGTCTGATTTAGTTAAAATTCTTCAGTAATTTAAATACAGACAAGATATCCTATCTGCTTTAGTTAAAGTTATTCAGTAATTTAAATCCAAATTTCAAACCTTAATAAAAATCGTATGTGAGCTAAGTTATGATGCAAAATGAAAATAACACAAATAATAAAACAGAGATACCAAGATTTTTTATGTGGTTCGGCCCTTAATCCTCTAATCTAACGGTCTAATCCACATCCAATACCAATTGGTTTTGAAGACCTTTTTATTAATGAATTTCTCAATTTAAATACAATTATTCCATGTATAAAGAAGCTTCTGATCTGAGTTAGACACATATGTCCCCCTTTGCACCTCTACAACTTTTGCACCTCTGCAATCTTTAAAACTTCCTTTGTACAACTCTATCCACTACTAGATCAACCAAGTCAAACTAGGCTTGAATACAGGTTTATATATGAAAGAATATGATTACAATATGATTATGATTTTTCAGACAAAAGAGATTAAGAACAAGGCACAATAAACTTCCAGGAAATTAACTTTGAAAGGTCTTTAATATAAGTATAGAAATTTGCTTGAAAGTTTTTGTCCTTGTTTTGCCGAGAAATTATAATACTTATAATATCAGTTCCAACGACAATAAAGTAGTTTCCAAGCGTGATCATATCATAACAGATCATCAGTATCATAAATTAAGCCCAACGGATATAACAGCTAGCTTTCTAATAAGTTTTTCAATTACTTTGATTTTAAAAAATAATTAATTTGAAAAACATAATTCATGCAAACTGATTTAATATGATTAGGCATGATATAGATCCAGTCAAATCAGTTTATTTATATTGTTTCCTTAAAAGATTTTCAACAATAATATATGTCTTGTAATTATTCTTTAAAGTTGAAAAACCTTATAGTATGGTCTATGTCACCTCAAAGACCTAATCCATTAAACACGTCCTCATTGAGCAATACGTAATAGCAACTGTGACGCCCCCAAATCTGGGCCCACACAGCCCAAACTTAAGTCGTCAAAAGACTACAACAAAATTATTACAACAAAGCACAACGTACAACAATACAGTGTATAATAATACACAACTAAGTCTTCACTATTATTGCCACACTATTTTACAAAATGTGAAGACTATGATAACTATTCCTCGGACCCTCACTCCATTCCCCGGCTAGACCCTGTTATGTTTTCATCTCCTGTTGAAAAACAATGGAACAAAAGAAAGGGTGAGCTCAAATAGCCCAGTAAAGAATATCATGACTAAGATAATGACGAATAAATTATCATTTGTAAGACCCCGAATTTTATGAAATATAAAATTTAATTTTTCTTCATATATTTTTTTTTTTTCATGAAACAGTAAGTGGTTAAATCGATAAAGTTTAAAGTTAAGGATGTTATGTGCAAATTTTATTTTGTCGGGGAATATTCGTTTTGTCGGGGAATATTCGGACCGTACGACGGCGCCGAAATAACAAATTATTTGTGGACCCCACAACGGAATATTTGTCGGATATAGAAAACGACAGAAGTAACATTTTTAAATAAAAATAGTCAACGGTGTTAACTGTTAAAATACCGGTGATAAAAGAATAGTAGCATACGGTAATTTATGGTATTTTACTGTAGCATGCGGTACTCTACAGTAGCACACGGTATTGCACAGTGTCTCATATTATTGACACCGTAACTGTTACGCATCATTTCATCAATAATTGTCACTGCATAATATTTTATATTATCAATTCAATTATTGTTGCTACACAGTATTTTGCATTATTGATTCAATAATTGTCATTACACTGTATTTCATATCATCGAGTCAATAATTGTTGGTGCACTGTAGTTTAAAATTATTGAATCTAATAATTGTCACAGTAGCAAATACACTATAATTTATATTATTAAATTAATAAAAATATGTAACGTGTTTCTTACATTATTGTGGTAACATTATTTTATATGTTGGACTCACAGGAAGAATAAATAAATAAATAAATAAAAAATAATTAATTTTACTATTTGAAATAGTAACGTGAATAGTGACGTGAATAGTGACGTGAATAGTACGTGAATAGTAAGAAACATGTGGGACCCATTGTGGGGCCCACATGAAATGTGAGAAATGTGAATTTGCTGAAGTGGGTTGGTGGAGGCTGCGCAGCAGCCTCTGCTGAATATTTTTCAGCCCACCTACCACGCATAGTAACTTATTTTCTCCTATAAATAGCTTGCTCAGCTGAATAGAAAAATCACACCTAAAACATAAAATTTTTCTATAAGAATTTTATGAGTTTTCTCTGAGAATAGTAAGGTTATTTTGAGAGTTTGAAAGCCAAAAGGAGTGCAGAAAATTTTCAAGTTGATCAACCTCATTTAAATCAATATCCAGTCACGTGTTAAGGTAAGGAATATCATTCTTTTCACACTCTTAAATTTATTACGGTAAGGGGTATCACTATTTTCATCATCATAAATGGATATTATTTTCTTTCTTACTTGAAGGGATTATCATTCTTTGATTCTCGAAAATAATATCGTTTCTTTCTTGTGCCATTTATTTCCATGTACTAAATTGTGGGAATAACCTTACGGCGCGGTTTACCGCCTGTTGGTGAATAACCTTTTGTATTCATTCCTTATTAATCTTTGAGAATAACCTTACGGTGCGGATTATCGCCTGTTTGGTGAATAACTCTTCGTATTCAAATTGATGGGAATAACCTTACGGCGCGGATTATCGCATGTTTGGTGAATAACTCTTCGTATTCAAATTGATGGGATTAACCTTACGGCGCGGATTATCGCCTGTTTGGTGAATAACTCTTCGTATTCAAATTGATGGGAATAACTTTACGGCACGGATTACCGCCTGTTGGTGAATAACCCTTTTTATTTGTCTCATGTGGAAATAATTTGTCTACACGAATTATTACATGACACTTTTATTCCATATTCGTAAGTGATATCATTTTCCTTTATACTCATAAGGGATACCATCTTTTTCATCTTCCCTTATTCAAACTTACTATGGTAAGGGATATTAATTCCCTTCACCTTTTGTTAATCAAACCTGCTACGGTAAGGAATATTATTTTCTTTCATACACCTAAATCGAAACTTATTATGGAACTATTGCTTCTATAATTCCTGAAAATATTATATGTTCCATAATAGTTGAATTTCATTATTTCAACTGAACCTTCCTATTTTCTGAACATTTCTATTGAACTGTAATCGTTATTCTGAACTGTGGATCTTGAATATCATTTTTAAATTTCACTCCACATCATGTTGACAATTTGGACATTATTTGAATCTGCACAAAGTAAACTTCCGATACTTATTGTTTATCCTGTTCTTCTGTTCATCATTTGTATCACTGTTATTTGTATTAATCATCAAGAATCAAGCTGTTGTGAATATCTGTGGCCGGGGGCACAGATGTGATATAATTGTTGAACAGATGATAGGTTAAAGGCGATATACTAGGTTAAAGGCGATACATCTGTTCGGTGTCTTTTATGGCACGTGGTTAATGTTCTCTTTGGCCCGTAGTGCAAAGATGAACTATTGGTTGGTATGATTATGACCAAAGGCTGAATCTGGTATAATCATGACCGTTGGTGTTATATTGAATGTCTTTGGCCCGTAGTGCAAAGATGAACTGTTGATCTGCATGATTATGACCAGGAACTGTGAAGTTGTATTATTTTGACTAATGGTATTTCAGATGATAAAAGTTGATGATATTTTTACTAAAAAGAGAAGCGAGTGGATATTATAGTCTGCATTATTCTTCTAATAGATTGCTCATTCCGCTGCTATTATTGATCTGAACGTTGTTTAAGAATTTAACTGCAGTTTTTGATATAAACCTTGTAGTCTATTGTATTCTATCAAGAACTCAACTGTTGAAGGCTAATGATAAATTATTCGTCATTATCTTAGTCATGATATTTCTTACTGGGCTATTTGAGCTCACCCTTTCTTTTCGTTCCATTGTTTTTCAACAGGAGATGAGAACGTAACGGGGTCTAGCCGGGGAATGGAGTGAGAGTGCGGGGATAGCTATCATAGTCTTCACGTGTTATAAAATAGTGTGGCAATAATAATGAAGACTTAGTTGTGTTGTATTATCCACTGTATTGTTGTACGTTGTATTTCATTGTAATAATTTTGTTGTAGTCTTTTGACGACTCAAGTTTGGGCTGTGTGGGCCTAGATTCGGGGGCGTCACAGTTGGTATCAGAGCTTAGGGATATGGTCTTTAATGGAGATCTGGGGTTAGAACTAGGAGGGGAGAGACGATTAGAATCAGTCACTAGTGTGTCCTACCTAAATTAGATTTTATTATCTAATGAGTTGATTTGAATATAGGGACAGGAAGTGATGAGTCAGTTTGTTTGAACTAACAATTATTTTGTGACAACAGTTAGGTATGACATCTGGAAATCAGGAGGTTAACTATGAAATGATCGAAACAAATGTAGCTGCAAAACAAGAGGCGACGAATAATCTTCTTACAAACTCAGAGTTGAATCATTTGCCTAAGACAAAAATTATGCGTGTTCTATCCAGTAAGGATGAAGGTGAAAGTTCTGTTACAGTCGTTCCAGATCCATTATTAGAAGCAATTAAAGGAAGTAATGAACTTGCGGAAATTATCGCCTTTAATTTACTCACTAATTGGGAGAGTCATATCACCTGGTTATGCTCTATAACAAAGGATCAGAATATATGGACTTTTCATATTAGTCTTTGGGATTTATGGTGTTCCAGCTATGAGTTTCAAGATTATTTAAAAATGATGTTTCTATACTTTTGGGCGTTACAATTTAAAGGAATTCAGGTTAAGTTAGTCATTATCGTGGAAACTGCAGTCTATCGAAAATACTATTCTTACAGAAATCATTGGTACGTTACTACTGATGAAGTTGAAGAATCCGAGAAACAGTTCGTTAGAGAATTATTTAGTGGTATTCCCATGGTTGAAATACGTGAAGATCCGAATGAAGTACTCGGGATTCGATTTGACGATAACAGTCAAGAAACCGAATGAGGTGATAACCGGTAAGCTATTCATAAATTCTCGTGAATTCTACGCTCTGTTAGATACTGGCTCTACCCATTCTTTTATCTCACCTGCATGTGCTCAACGTTTAAATTTGACTTCTGAAAACTTAAATCTTGTTTTATCAGTTGAAACCTCATTGGGAGAAATACCTATTACATCTACTGTCTATAAATCTTGTCTAGTTCAAATCAACAACCTCACAGTACCTGTTGACCTTATTTCTTTGGAGATGCATGAATTTGATGTGATTCTAGGAATTGATTGGTTGACTACCCATCATGCTAAAATTGATTGTTTTCATAAGATTATTAGTTTTTATATTCCTAATCAACCTTTCATGCAAATTCAAGCAACTAAACCATTGAAATCTATAACTGTTATTTCTAGCCATAAAGTCATTCGTTTATTGAAAAACGGATGTCAAGCCTTTTTAGCTCATGTCACTGATTTGAACAAAAATACGTCAAACTTGAATGATATTTCCGTTGTTAATGAGTTTTCTGACGTTTTTCCTGATGAACTTCCTGGCTTACCTCCAAACCGAGAATTTGAAATCTGTATTGATCTTGAACCCCGTACTAAGCCCATTTCTAAAGTCCCATACCAAATGGCTCCCATAGAACACCAAGAGTTGAAAGTTTAATTACTAGATATCGGTATCATTCATTCTAGTACAAAACTTATATGGAGCGAGCAATGCGAGAAAAGTTTTCAAGAGCTTAAGAGGAGACTTGTTTCAGCTCCTGTTCTGACCATTCCATCAGGATCGGGAGAATTTGTCATATACAGCGATGTTTCAGGCAAAGGTCTAGGCTGTGTCCTTATGCAACATGGAAAGGTTATAGCCTATGCCTCTCGACAACTCAAAGATTATGAGAAAAATTACCCTACTCATGATCTAGAGTTGGCAGCAGTCGTTTTCGCGTTGAAGATCTGGAGACACTACTTGTACGGAGAGAAAGTGGATATCTATACGGATCATAAAAGTCTCAAGTATTTCTTCACCCAGAAGGAACTCAACATGCGACAACGACGTTGGCTTGAGCTGTTGAAGGATTCTGATCACACAATCCAGTATCACCCGGGAAAGGCGAACGTTGTAGCTGACGCTTTGAGCAGAAAATCTTATGCGAGTACAAGTGCACTGCTGACAACACAAAAGCGTATTTTGTACGACTTGCAAAAGATGGAGATGGAGCTAAAGACACCAGGGACCCACTCGAAGATTGCTCACGTGCAAGTAGAACCAGCTTTAATCGATAAAATTAAAGCTGCTCAAGCTACCGATCCGGAACTGATAAACATGATAAAGAAAGTACAAGAAGGTACCATTCCCGAAGCAAGAATCGACGAGAAAGGAATACTTCGAGTCAACTCTCGATTCTGTGTTCCTAACGATCCTGAATTAAAGCATAAAATCATGATGGAGGCACACAACACGCCATTTGCAATCCACCCTGGAGGTACCAAGATGTATCGAGATCTTCGACATACATTTTGGTGGAACAATATGAAAAGGGAGATTGCAGAGTTTATCTCAAGGTGTTTAACTTGTCAACGTGTCAAGGCAGAGCATCAAGTACCTAAGGGTCCTTTACAACCACTTGAGGTTCCCGAATGGAAGTGGGAACACATCAATATGGATTTCGTGACGGGTCTTCCCAAAGTTTCTCAAGGCTTAGATGCAATTTGGGTCATCGTAGATAGATTGACCAAATCCGCTCATTTCTTGCCTATACGAGAAAACTTTTCACTTGAACGTCTTGCCTGTATGTACATAAATGAGATCGTGAGATTGCATGGCATGCCAGTTTCCATAGTTTCTGATCGAGATCCTAGATTCACTTCACGCTTTTGGATCAGTCTACAAAAAGCTATGGGCACTGAACTACGTTTTAGTTCTGCATACCATCCTCAAACGGACGGACAATCGGAAAGGACGATCCAGACCCTCGAAGATCTTTTGAGACTTTGCGTACTAGATTTCAAAGCAAGTTGGGATAAGTATTTGCCATTGGTGGAATTTTCCTACAACAACAGTTACCAAGCAAGTATAGGTATGGCTCCATTCGAGGCTTTATATGGACGCAAGTGTCGCTCTCCAGTATGTTGGAATGAGGTAGGAGAAGCAAAACTGTTGGGACCCGAGTTGGTACGCTTGACGACCGAAAAGATCCAAATGATCCGACAACGAATACAGACAGCACAAGAACGACAAAAGAGTTATGCCGATCTTCATCGGAGAGATGAGAGATTCAACGTCGGAGATCATGTATTCTTACGTGTTTCTCCATGGAAAGGGGTTACGAGATTCGGAAAGAGAGGAAAACTCAACCCTCGATTTATTGGCCCATTTGAAATCCTCGATCGGGTGGGAACTGTAGCTTACAGACTAGCCTTACCACCAAGTATGTCTCGCATCCATAACGTTTTTCACATATCTATGTTACGTAAATATGTGAAGGACCCAAACCACATCATTGAGTTAGAACCAGACGTTATAGCAGAAGATTTAACGTATGAGGAAGTACCTGTTAAGATCCTAGATAAGAAGGAGCAGATCTTACGCTCAAAGGTTATACCTCAAGTTAAGGTTTTATGGAGGAACCAAGATATTGAGGAAATGACCTGGGAGCTAGAATCTGAGATGAAGTCTAGGTATCCATACCTCTTCGAAATGCCAGGTACGTCAATTTCGGGGACGAAATTTCATAAGGAGGGGAGGTTGTAAGACCCTGAATTTTATGAAATATAAAATTTAATTTTTCTTCATATATTTTTTTTTTCATGAAACATTAAGTGGTTAAATCGATAAAGTTTAAAGTTAAGGATGTTATGTGCAAATTTTATTTTGTCGGGGAATATTCGTTTTGTCGGGGAATATTCGGGCCGTACGACGGCGCCGAAATAACAAATTATTTGTGGACCCCACAACGGAATATTTGTCGGATATAGAAAACGACAGAAGTAACCTTTTTAAATAAAAATAGTCAACGGTGTTAACTGTTAAAATACCGGTGATAAAAGAATAGTAGCATACGGTAATTTATGGTATTTTACTGTAGCATGCGGTACTCTACAGTAGCACACGGTATTGCACAGTGTCTCATATTATTGACACCGTAACTGTTACGCATCATTTCATCAATAATTGTCACTGCATAATATTTTATATTATCAATTCAATTATTGTTGCTACACAGTATTTTGCATTATTGATTCAATAATTGTCATTACACTGTATTTCATATCATCGAGTCAATAATTGTTGGTGCACTGTAGTTTAAAATTATTGAATCTAATAATTGTCACAGTAGCAAATACACTATAATTTATATTATTAAATTAATAAAAATATGTAACGTGTTTCTTACATTATTGTGGTAACATTATTTTATATGTTGGACTCACAGGAAGAATAAATAAATAAATAAATAAAAAATAATTAATTTTACTATTTGAAATAGTAACGTGAATAGTGACGTGAATAGTACGTGAATAGTAAGAAACATGTGGGACCCATTGTGGGGCCCACATGAAATGTGAGAAATGTGAATTTGCTGAAGTGGGTTGGTGGAGGCTGCGCAGCAGCCTCTGCTGAATATTTTTCAGCCCACCTACCACGCATAGTAACTTATTTTCTTCTATAAATAGCTTGCTCAGCTGAATAGAAAAATCACACCTAAAACATAAAATTTTTCTATAAGAATTTTATGAGTTTTCTCTGAGAATAGTAAGGTTATTTTGAGAGTTTGAAAGCCAAAAGGAGTGCAGAAAATTTTCAAGTTGATCAACCTCATTTAAATCAATATCCAGTCACGTGTTAAGGTAAGGAATATCATTCTTTTCACACTCTTAAATTTATTACGGTAAGGGGTATCACTATTTTCATCATCATAAATGGATATTATTTTCTTTCTTACTTGAAGGGATTATCATTCTTTGATTCTCGAAAATAATATCGTTTCTTTCTTGTGCCATTTATTTCCATGTACTAAATTGTGGGAATAACCTTACGGCGCGGTTTACCGCCTGTTGGTGAATAACCTTTTGTATTCATTCCTTATTAATCTTTGAGAATAACCTTACGGTGCGGATTATCGCCTGTTTGGTGAATAACTCTTCGTATTCAAATTGATGGGAATAACCTTACGGCGCGGATTATCGCATGTTTGGTGAATAACTCTTCGTATTCAAATTGATGGGAATAACCTTACGGCGCGGATTATCGCCTGTTTGGTGAATAACTCTTCGTATTCAAATTGATGGGAATAACTTTACGGCACGGATTACCGCCTGTTGGTGAATAACCCTTTTTATTTGTCTCATGTGGAAATAATTTGTCTACACGAATTATTACATGACACTTTTATTCCATATTCGTAAGTGATATCATTTTCCTTTATACTCATAAGGGATACCATCTTTTTCATCTTCCCTTATTCAAACTTACTATGGTAAGGGATATTAATTCCCTTCACCTTTTGTTAATCAAACCTGCTACGGTAAGGGATATTATTTTCTTTCATACACCTAAATCGAAACTTATTATGGAACTATTGCTTCTATAATTCCTGAAAATATTATATGTTCCATAATAGTTGAATTTCATTATTTCAACTGAACCTTCCTATTTTCTGAATATTTCTATTGAACTGTAATCGTTATTCTGAACTGTGGATCTTGAATATCATTTTTAAATTTCACTCCACATCATGTTGGCAATTTGGACATTATTTGAATCTGCACAAAGTAAACTTCCGATACTTATTGTTTATCCTGTTCTTCTGTTCATCATTTGTATCACTGTTATTTGTATTAATCATCAAGAATCAAGCTGTTGTGAATATCTGTGGCCGGGGGCACAGATGTGATATAATTGTTGAACAGATGATAGGTTAAAGGCGATATACTAGGTTAAAGGCGATACATCTGTTCGGTGTCTTTTATGGCACGTGGTTAATGTTCTCTTTGGCCCGTAGTGCAAAGATGAACTATTGGTTGGTATGATTATGACCAAAGGCTGAATCTGGTATAATCATGACCGTTGGTGTTATATTGAATGTCTTTGGCCCGTAGTGCAAAGATGAACTGTTGATCTGCATGATTATGACCAGGAACTGTGAAGTTGTATTATTTTGACTAATGGTATTTCAGATGATAAAAGTTGATGATATTTTTACTAAAAAGAGAAGCGAGTGGATATTATAGTCTGCATTATTCTTCTAATAGATTGCTCATTCCGCTGCTATTATTGATCTGAACGTTGTTTAAGAATTTAACTGCAGTTTTTGATATAAACCTTGTAGTCTATTGTATTCTATCAAGAACTCAACTGTTGAAGGCTAATGATAAATTATTCGTCATTATCTTAGTCATGATATTTCTTACTGGGCTATTTGAGCTCACCCTTTCTTTTCGTTCCATTGTTTTTCAACAGGAGATGAGAATGTAACGGGGTCTAGCCGGGGAATGGAGTGAGAGTGCGGGGATAGCTATCATAGTCTTCACGTGTTATAAAATAGTGTGGCAATAATAATGAAGACTTAGTTGTGTTGTATTATCCACTGTATTGTTGTACGTTGTATTTCATTGTAATAATTTTGTTGTAGTCTTTTGACGACTCAAGTTTGGGCTGTGTGGGCCTAGATTCGGGGGCGTCACAGTTGGTATCAGAGCTTAGGGATATGGTCTTTAATGGAGATCTGGGGTTAAAACTAGGAGGGGAGAGACGATTAGAATCAGTCACTAGTGTGTCCTACCTAAATTAGATTTTATTATCTAATGAGTTGATTTGAATATAGGGACAGGAAGTGATGAGTCAGTTTGTTTGAACTAACAATTATTTTGTGACAACAGTTAGGTATGACATCTGGAAATCAGGAGGTTAACTATGAAATGATCGAAACAAATGTAGCTGCAAAACAAGAGGCGACGAATAATCTTCTTACAAACTCAGAGTTGAATCATTTGCCTAAGACAAAAATTATGCGTGTTCTATCCAGTAAGGATGAAGGTGAAAGTTCTGTTACAGTCGTTCCAGATCCATTATTAGAAGCAATTAAAGGAAGTAATGAACTTGCGGAAATTATCGCCTTTAATTTACTCACTAATTGGGAGAGTCATATCACCTGGTTATGCTCTATAACAAAGGATCAGAATATATGGACTTTTCATATTAGTCTTTGGGATTTATGGTGTTCCAGCTATGAGTTTCAAGATTATTTAAAAATGATGTTTCTATACTTTTGGGCGTTACAATTTAAAGGAATTCAGGTTAAGTTAGTCATTATCGTGGAAACTGCAGTCTATCGAAAATACTATTCTTACAGAAATCATTGGTACGTTACTACTGATGAAGTTGAAGAATCCGAGAAACAGTTCGTTAGAGAATTATTTAGTGGTATTCCCATGGTTGAAATACGTGAAGATCCGAATGAAGTACTCGGGATTCGATTTGACGATAACAGTCAAGAAACCGAATGAGGTGATAACCGGTAAGCTATTCATAAATTCTCGTGAATTCTACGCTCTGTTAGATACTGGCTCTACCCATTCTTTTATCTCACCTGCATGTGCTCAACGTTTAAATTTGACTTCTGAAAACTTAAATCTTGTTTTATCAGTTGAAACCTCATTGGGAGAAATACCTATTACATCTACTGTCTATAAATCTTGTCTAGTTCAAATCAACAACCTCACAGTACCTGTTGACCTTATTTCTTTGGAGATGCATGAATTTGATGTGATTCTAGGAATTGATTGGTTGACTACCCATCATGCTAAAATTGATTGTTTTCATAAGATTATTAGTTTTTATATTCCTAATCAACCTTTCATGCAAATTCAAGCAACTAAACCATTGAAATCTATAACTGTTATTTCTAGCCATAAAGTCATTCGTTTATTGAAAAACGGATGTCAAGCCTTTTTAGCTCATGTCACTGATTTGAACAAAAATACGTCAAACTTGAATGATATTTCCGTTGTTAATGAGTTTTCTGACGTTTTTCCTGATGAACTTCCTGGCTTACCTCCAAACCGAGAATTTGAAATCTGTATTGATCTTGAACCCCGTACTAAGCCCATTTCTAAAGTCCCATACCAAATGGCTCCCATAGAACACCAAGAGTTGAAAGTTTAATTACTAGATATCGGTATCATTCATTCTAGTACAAAACTTATATGGAGCGAGCAATGCGAGAAAAGTTTTCAAGAGCTTAAGAGGAGACTTGTTTCAGCTCCTGTTCTGACCATTCCATCAGGATCGGGAGAATTTGTCATATACAGCGATGTTTCAGGCAAAGGTCTAGGCTGTGTCCTTATGCAACATGGAAAGGTTATAGCCTATGCCTCTCGACAACTCAAAGATTATGAGAAAAATTACCCTACTCATGATCTAGAGTTGGCAGCAGTCGTTTTCGCGTTGAAGATCTGGAGACACTACTTGTACGGAGAGAAAGTGGATATCTATACGGATCATAAAAGTCTCAAGTATTTCTTCACCCAGAAGGAACTCAACATGCGACAACGACGTTGGCTTGAGCTGTTGAAGGATTCTGATCACACAATCCAGTATCACCCGGGAAAGGCGAACGTTGTAGCTGACGCTTTGAGCAGAAAATCTTATGCGAGTACAAGTGCACTGCTGACAACACAAAAGCGTATTTTGTACGACTTGCAAAAGATGGAGATGGAGCTAAAGACACCAGGGACCCACTCGAAGATTGCTCACGTGCAAGTAGAACCAGCTTTAATCGATAAAATTAAAGCTGCTCAAGCTACCGATCCGGAACTGATAAACATGATAAAGAAAGTACAAGAAGGTACCATTCCCGAAGCAAGAATCGACGAGAAAGGAATACTTCGAGTCAACTCTCGATTCTGTGTTCCTAACGATCCTGAATTAAAGCATAAAATCATGATGGAGGCACACAACACGCCATTTGCAATCCACCCTGGAGGTACCAAGATGTATCGAGATCTTCGACATACATTTTGGTGGAACAATATGAAAAGGGAGATTGCAGAGTTTATCTCAAGGTGTTTAACTTGTCAACGTGTCAAGGCAGAGCATCAAGTACCTAAGGGTCCTTTACAACCACTTGAGGTTCCCGAATGGAAGTGGGAACACATCAATATGGATTTCGTGACGGGTCTTCCCAAAGTTTCTCAAGGCTTAGATGCAATTTGGGTCATCGTAGATAGATTGACCAAATCCGCTCATTTCTTGCCTATACGAGAAAACTTTTCACTTGAACGTCTTGCCTGTATGTACATAAATGAGATCGTGAGATTGCATGGCATGCCAGTTTCCATAGTTTCTGATCGAGATCCTAGATTCACTTCACGCTTTTGGATCAGTCTACAAAAAGCTATGGGCACTGAACTACGTTTTAGTTCTGCATACCATCCTCAAACGGACGGACAATCGGAAAGGACGATCCAGACCCTCGAAGATCTTTTGAGACTTTGCGTACTAGATTTCAAAGCAAGTTGGGATAAGTACTTGCCATTGGTGGAATTTTCCTACAACA
The DNA here is from genome assembly GCA_947179155.2 of Hedera helix. Taxonomy (NCBI): domain Eukaryota; kingdom Viridiplantae; phylum Streptophyta; class Magnoliopsida; order Apiales; family Araliaceae; genus Hedera; species Hedera helix. The sequence goes on along the minus strand of OX359268.1, from coordinate 35,248,331 downwards.
ACAGTTACCAAGCAAGTATAGGTATGGCTCCATTCGAGGCTTTATATGGACGCAAGTGTCGCTCTCCAGTATGTTGGAATGAGGTAGGAGAAGCAAAACTGTTGGGACCCGAGTTGGTACGCTTGACGACCGAAAAGATCCAAATGATCCGACAACGAATACAGACAGCACAAGAACGACAAAAGAGTTATGCCGATCTTCATCGGAGAGATGAGAGATTCAACGTCGGAGATCATGTATTCTTACGTGTTTCTCCATGGAAAGGGGTTACGAGATTCGGAAAGAGAGGAAAACTCAACCCTCGATTTATTGGCCCATTTGAAATCCTCGATCGGGTGGGAACTGTAGCTTACAGACTAGCCTTACCACCAAGTATGTCTCGCATCCATAACGTTTTTCACATATCTATGTTACGTAAATATGTGAAGGACCCAAACCACATCATTGAGTTAGAACCAGACGTTATAGCAGAAGATTTAACGTATGAGGAAGTACCTGTTAAGATCCTAGATAAGAAGGAGCAGATCTTACGCTCAAAGGTTATACCTCAAGTTAAGGTTTTATGGAGGAACCAAGATATTGAGGAAATGACCTGGGAGCTAGAATCTGAGATGAAGTCTAGGTATCCATACCTCTTCGAAATGCCAGGTACGTCAATTTCGGGGACGAAATTTCATAAGGAGGGGAGGTTGTAAGACCCCGAATTTTATGAAATATAAAATTTAATTTTTCTTCATATATTTTTTTTTTTTCATGAAACATTAAGTGGTTAAATCGATAAAGTTTAAAGTTAAGGATGTTATGTGCAAATTTTATTTTGTCGGGGAATATTCGTTTTGTCGGGGAATATTCGGGCCGTACGACGGCGCCGAAATAACAAATTATTTGTGGACCCCACAACGGAATATTTGTCGGATATAGAAAACGACAGAAGTAACCTTTTTAAATAAAAATAGTCAACGGTGTTAACTGTTAAAATACCGGTGATAAAAGAATAGTAGCATACGGTAATTTATGGTATTTTACTGTAGCATGCGGTACTCTACAGTAGCACACGGTATTGCACAGTGTCTCATATTATTGACACCGTAACTGTTACGCATCATTTCATCAATAATTGTCACTGCATAATATTTTATATTATCAATTCAATTATTGTTGCTACACAGTATTTTGCATTATTGATTCAATAATTGTCATTACACTGTATTTCATATCATCGAGTCAATAATTGTTGGTGCACTGTAGTTTAAAATTATTGAATCTAATAATTGTCACAGTAGCAAATACACTATAATTTATATTATTAAATTAATAAAAATATGTAACGTGTTTCTTACATTATTGTGGTAACATTATTTTATATGTTGGACTCACAGGAAGAATAAATAAATAAATAAATAAAAAATAATTAATTTTACTATTTGAAATAGTAACGTGAATAGTGACGTGAATAGTACGTGAATAGTAAGAAACATGTGGGACCCATTGTGGGGCCCACATGAAATGTGAGAAATGTGAATTTGCTGAAGTGGGTTGGTGGAGGCTGCGCAGCAGCCTCTGCTGAATATTTTTCAGCCCACCTACCACGCATAGTAACTTATTTTCTTCTATAAATAGCTTGCTCAGCTGAATAGAAAAATCACACCTAAAACATAAAATTTTTCTATAAGAATTTTATGAGTTTTCTCTGAGAATAGTAAGGTTATTTTGAGAGTTTGAAAGCCAAAAGGAGTGCAGAAAATTTTCAAGTTGATCAACCTCATTTAAATCAATATCCAGTCACGTGTTAAGGTAAGGAATATCATTCTTTTCACACTCTTAAATTTATTACGGTAAGGGGTATCACTATTTTCATCATCATAAATGGATATTATTTTCTTTCTTACTTGAAGGGATTATCATTCTTTGATTCTCGAAAATAATATCGTTTCTTTCTTGTGCCATTTATTTCCATGTACTAAATTGTGGGAATAACCTTACGGCGCGGTTTACCGCCTGTTGGTGAATAACCTTTTGTATTCATTCCTTATTAATCTTTGAGAATAACCTTACGGTGCGGATTATCGCCTGTTTGGTGAATAACTCTTCGTATTCAAATTGATGGGAATAACCTTACGGCGCGGATTATCGCATGTTTGGTGAATAACTCTTCGTATTCAAATTGATGGGAATAACCTTACGGCGCGGATTATCGCCTGTTTGGTGAATAACTCTTCGTATTCAAATTGATGGGAATAACCTTACGGCACGGATTACCGCCTGTTGGTGAATAACCCTTTTTATTTGTCTCATGTGGAAATAATTTGTCTACACGAATTATTACATGACACTTTTATTCCATATTCGTAAGTGATATCATTTTCCTTTATACTCATAAGGGATACCATCTTTTTCATCTTCCCTTATTCAAACTTACTATGGTAAGGGATATTAATTCCCTTCACCTTTTGTTAATCAAACCTGCTACGGTAAGGGATATTATTTTCTTTCATACACCTAAATCGAAACTTATTATGGAACTATTGCTTCTATAATTCCTGAAAATATTATATGTTCCATAATAGTTGAATTTCATTATTTCAACTGAACCTTCCTATTTTCTGAACATTTCTATTGAACTGTAATCGTTATTCTGAACTGTGGATCTTGAATATCATTTTTAAATTTCACTCCACATCATGTTGGCAATTTGGACATTATTTGAATCTGCACAAAGTAAACTTCCGATACTTATTGTTTATCCTGTTCTTCTGTTCATCATTTGTATCACTGTTATTTGTATTAATCATCAAGAATCAAGCTGTTGTGAATATCTGTGGCCGGGGGCACAGATGTGATATAATTGTTGAACAGATGATAGGTTAAAGGCGATATACTAGGTTAAAGGCGATACATCTGTTCGGTGTCTTTTATGGCACGTGGTTAATGTTCTCTTTGGCCCGTAGTGCAAAGATGAACTATTGGTTGGTATGATTATGACCAAAGGCTGAATCTGGTATAATCATGACCGTTGGTGTTATATTGAATGTCTTTGGCCCGTAGTGCAAAGATGAACTGTTGATCTGCATGATTATGACCAGGAACTGTGAAGTTGTATTATTTTGACTAATGGTATTTCAGATGATAAAAGTTGATGATATTTTTACTAAAAAGAGAAGCGAGTGGATATTATAGTCTGCATTATTCTTCTAATAGATTGCTCATTCCGCTGCTATTATTGATCTGAACGTTGTTTAAGAATTTAACTGCAGTTTTTGATATAAACCTTGTAGTCTATTGTATTCTATCAAGAACTCAACTGTTGAAGGCTAATGATAAATTATTCGTCATTATCTTAGTCATGATATTTCTTACTGGGCTATTTGAGCTCACCCTTTCTTTTCGTTCCATTGTTTTTCAACAGGAGATGAGAACGTAACGGGGTCTAGCCGGGGAATGGAGTGAGAGTGCGGGGATAGCTATCATAGTCTTCACGTGTTATAAAATAGTGTGGCAATAATAATGAAGACTTAGTTGTGTTGTATTATCCACTGTATTGTTGTACGTTGTATTTCATTGTAATAATTTTGTTGTAGTCTTTTGACGACTCAAGTTTGGGCTGTGTGGGCCTAGATTCGGGGGCGTCACATCATTAGTCTTCAACAGTTGAGTTCTTGATAGAATACAATAGACTACAAGGTTTATATCAAAAACTGCAGTTAAATTCTTAAACAACGTTCAGATCAATAATAGCAGCGGAATGAGTAATCTATTAGAAGAATAATGCAGACTATAATGTCCACTCGGTTCTCTTTTTAGGAAAAACATCATCAACTTTTATCATCTGAAATATCATTAGTCAAGATAATACAAATTCACAGTTCCTGATCATAGTCATGCACATCAACAGTTCATCTTTGTACTACGGGCCAAAGATATTCAATATAGCACCAACGGTCATGATTATACCAGATTCAGCCTTTGGTCATAATCATACCAAACAACAGTTCATCTTTGCACTACGGGCCAAAGATATTCAATATAGCACCAACGGTCATGAATATACCAGATTCAGCCTTTGGTCATAATCATACCAAACAACAGTTCATCTTTGCACTACGGGCCAAAGAGAACATTCACCACGTGCCATAAAAGACACCGAACAGATGTATCGCCTTTAACCTATTATATCGCCTTTAACCTATCATCTGTTCAACAAATATATCACATCTGTGCCCCCGGCCACAGATATTCACAACAGCTTGATTTTTGGATGATTAGAATGATATAAATGATGAACAGAAGAAATAGGATAACAATAAGTATCGGAAGTTTACTTTGTACAGATTCAAATAATGTCCAAATTGTCAACATGATGTGGAGTGAAATTTAAAAATGATATTCAAGATCCACAGTTCAGAACAACGGTTACAATTCAATAGAAAGGTTCACGTAAATAGGAAGGTTCAGTTGAAATAATGAGGTTCAACTATTATGGAACATATAATATTTTCAGGAATTATAGAAGCAATAGTTCCATAATAAATTTCGATTTAGGAGTATGAAAGAAAATAATATCCCTTACCGTAGCAGGTTTGATTAACAAAAGGTGAAGGAAATTAATACAAAGGGTTATTCACCAACAGGCGGCAATCCGCTCCGTAAGGTTATTCCCACAATTTAATAGAATTTGAGTACAAAGAGTTATTCACCAAACAGGCGGCAATCCGCTCCGTAAGGTTATTCTCAGAGATTAATAATGAATGAATACGAAAGGTTATTCACCAACAGGCGGCAATCCGCTCCGTAAGGTTATTCCCACAATTTAATACATGGAAATAAAAGGCACGTCTTATGAGTAAGGAAGAAACAATATTATTATCGAGAATCAAATAATGATAATCCCTTACCATAGTACGTTTGAATAATGGAAGATGAAAAAGATGGTATCCCTTACCTCAACACGTGACTGGATATTGATTTAAATGAGGTTGATTAACTTGAACAGTACACGTATACTTATAGATCTTCACAAATACTCAAGATGACTTAAGCACACTTAGAGAGAACTTTCACAAGAAGTATTTAGAGAGAGAAAGAAAGAACAAGTAAGGAAGTTTATGAAAAATCCTTAAGTTAAGGCTTCTATTTATAGCCAAAAATCTTATCATTCATTTAATCTAAACCATTCATTTAAAGATCATCTTTTAATCTACACCATCCATTTCAAATATTATATTATCTTTAATCTACACCATTCATTTCATATCACCTAATAATCACCTAACTTTATATTATAAACAAATCAATTTAATTATTCAACAATAATTCACACTTTAATCTACACCATTCATTTCATATCACCTAATAATCACCTAACTTTATATTATAAACAAATCAATTCAATTATTCAACAATAATTCACACTTTAATCTACACCATTCATTTCATATCACCTAATAATCACCTAACTTTATATTATAAACAAATAACTTTATTAATTCAATTATTATGACTAATTGTTATAAATACAGTATAGTTAGTTCTTAGATATCAAGTCAATAAATTAATGAAATACAACTGTTTAAATAACATCATAATAGAGATAACAATAATGTAAAATAAAGCATACGTTACTGTGTAATGACAATTATTGATTCAATAATGTGAATTACTGTGCATATGTTACTGTGACAATTATTAGGTTCAATAATTTTAAAAACAGTGCAACAACAATTATTGACTCAATGATATAAAATACAGTGTAATGACAATTATTAAATCAATAATGCAAAATACTGTGTAACAACAATTATTGAATTGATAATATAAAATATTATGCAGTGACAATTATGGATGAAATGATGCGTAACAGTTACGGTGTCAATTATCAGACCAATAATATGAGACACTATGCAATACCGCGTGTTACTGTAGAGTACCGAGTGCTACAGAAAATACTAATAACTACCGTATGCTACTATTCTTTTATCACCGGTATTTTAACAGTTCTGTTGACTATTTTTATTTAAAAAGGTTATTTCTGTCGTTTTCTATATCCGACAAATATTCCGTTGTGGGATCCACCAATAATTTGTTATTTCGGCGCCGTCGGACCAAACGAATATTCCCCGACCAAACGAATATTCCCCGACAAAGCGAATATTGTCCGACAAAATAAAATTTGCACATAACATCCTTAACTTTTAACTTTATCGATTTAACCACTTACTGTTTCAAAAAAAAAATATATATATATATATATATGAAGAAAAATTAAATTTTGTATTTCATAAAATTCGGGGTCTTACAACCTCCCCTCCTTATGAAATTTTCTCCCCGAAATTGACGTACCTGACATATCGAAGAGGTAAGGATACTTAGATTTCATCTCAGATTCTAGCTCCCAGGTCATTTCCTCAGTATCTTGGTTCCTCCATAAAACCTTAACTTGAGGTATAACCTTTGAGCGTAGGATCTGCTCCTTCTTATCCAGGATCTTAACAGGTACCTCCTCGTATGTTAAATCCTCTGCTATAACGTCTGGTTCTAACTCAATGACGTGGTTTGGGTCCTTCACATATTTACGTAACATAGATATGTGAAAAACGTTATGGATGCGAGACATACTTGGTGGTAGGGCTAGTCTGTAGGCTACGGTTCCTATTCGATCGAGGATTTCAAATGGGCCAATAAATCGAGGGTTGAGCTTTCCTCTCTTTCCGAATCTCGTAACCCCTTTCCATGGAGAAACACGTAAGAATACATGATCTCCGACGTTGAAACTTTCGTCTCTCCGATGAAGATCAGCATAACTCTTTTGTCGTTCTTGTGCGGTCTGTATTCGTTGTCGGATCATTTGGATCTTTTCGGTCGTCAAGCGTACCAACTCGGGTCCCAACAATTTTGCTTCTCCTACCTCATTCCAACATATTGGAGAGCGACACTTCCTTCCATACAATGCCTCGAATGGAGCCATGCCTATGCTTGCTTGGTAACTGTTGTTGTAAGAAAATTCCACCAACGGCAAGTACTTATCCCAACTTTCTTTGAAGTCTAATACACAAAGTCTCAAAAGATCTTCGAGGGTCTGGATCGTCCTTTCCGATTGTCCGTCCGTTTGAGGATGGTATGCAGAACTAAAACGTAGTTCAGTGCCCATAGCTTTTTGTAGACTGATCCAAAAGCGTGAAATGAATCTAGGATCTCGATCAGAAACTATGGAAACTGGCATGCCATGCAATCTCACGATCTCATTTATGTACATACCGGCAAGACGTTCAAGTGAAAAGTTTTCTCGTATAGGCAAGAAATGAGCAGATTTGGTCAATCTATCTACGATGACCCAAATTGCATCTAAGCCTTGAGAAACTTTGGGAAGACCCGTCACGAAATCCATATTGATGTGTTCCCACTTCCATTCGGGAACCTCAAGTGGTTGTAATGGACCCTTAGGTACTTGATGCTCTGCCTTGACACGTTGACAAGTTAGGCACCTTGAGATAAGCTCTGCAATCTCCCTTTTCATATTGTTCCACCAAAATGTATGTCGAAGATCTCGATACATCTTGGTACCTCCTGGGTGGATTGCAAACGGCGTGTTGTGTGCCTCCATCATGATTTTATGCTTTAATTCAGGATCGTTAGGAACACAGAGTCGAGAGTTGACTCGAAGTATTCCTTTCTCGTCGATTCTTGCTTCGGGAATGGCACCTTCTTGTACTTTCTTTATCATGTTTATCAGTTCCGGATCGGTAGCTTGAGCAGCTTTAATTTTATCGATTAAAGTTGGTTCTACTCGCACGTGAGCAATCTTCGAGCGGGTCCCTGGTGTCTTTAGCTCTATCTCCATCTTTTGCAAGTCGTACAAAATACACTTTTGTGTTGTCAGCAGTGCACTTGTACTTGCATAAGATTTTCTGCTCAAAGCGTCAGCTACAACGTTCGCCTTTCCCGGGTGATACTGGATTGTGTGGTCATAATCCTTTAACAGCTCAAGCCAACGTCGTTGTCGCATGTTGAGTTCCTTCTGGGTGAAGAAATACTTGAGACTTTTATGATCCGTATAGATATCCACTTTTTCTCCGTACAAGTAGTGTCTCCAGATCTTCAACGCGAAAACGACTGCTGCCAACTCTAGATCATGAGTAGGATAATTTTTCTCATAATCTTTGAGTTGTCGAGAGGCGTAGGCTATAACCTTTCCATGTTGCATAAGGACACAGCCTAGACCTTTGCCAGAAGCATCGCTGTAGATAACAAATTCTCCTGATCCTGATGGTATGGTCAGAACAGGAGCTGAAACCAGTCTCTTCTTGAGTTCTTGGAAACTTTTCTCACATTCCTCGCTCCATATGAATTTTGTGCTTTTCCGAGTAAGCTGCGTTAATGGAGTGGCGATTCGAGAAAATCCTTCTACGAATCTCCGATAATAACCAGCTAGACCCAGAAAACTTCGGACTTCGATTACTGTTTTGGGTTGTTCCCAATTTAGTACCGTTTCAATCTTCGCAGGATCGACTGATATTCCTTGACTAGAAATCACATGCCCAAGAAACGCGACCTCCTCAAGCCAGAACTCACATTTCTTCAACTTGGCATATAATTTGTTTTCACGGAGCTTTTGTAGTATCAATCTCAGGTGTTGTTCATGATCCTCGCGACTCTTGGAGTATATGAGGATGTCATCAATAAAGACAACCACAAAATGATCCAAATGTTCCTTGAATATCCGGTTCATCATGTCCATGAAAGCTGCAGGAGCATTAGTTAGTCCAAAAGGCATGACTAAGAACTCATAATGCCCATAACGAGTTCTGAAAGCAGTCTTTGGAATGTCCTCAGCTTTAACCTTTAACTGATGATATCCAGAACGGAGATCAATCTTTGAGAAATGTTGAGCGCCTTGCAATTGATCAAACATGTCATCAATCCGAGGTAACGGGTACCTGTTCTTGATGGTGACATGGTTCAATTCTCGGTAGTCAATGCACAATCTCATACTCCCGTCTTTCTTCTTCACAAACAGAACAGGAGCACCCCAAGGTGATGCGCTCGGACGAATGAAACCGGTATCCAACAATTCCTGTAGTTGGACTTTTAACTCTTGAAGTTCAATGGGAGCCATTCGGTAGGGAGCTTTGGAAATGGGCTTGGTACCGGGTTCAAGATCAATATAAAAATCAATTTCACGGTTTGGGGGTAAGCCAGGAAGTTCTTCAGGAAAAACGTCAGGAAACTCATTAACAATGGGAATATCATTCAAGTTTGACGTATTTTTGTTCAAATCAGTGACATGAGCTAAAAAGGCTTGACTTCCGTTTTTCAATAAACGAATGGCTTTATGGCTAGAAATAACAGTTATAGATTTCAATGGTTTAGTTGCTTGAATTTGCATGACAGGTTGATTAGGAATATGAAAACTAATAATCTTATGAAAACAATCAATTTTAGCATGATGGGTAGTCAACCAATCAATTCCTAAAATCACATCAAATTCATGCATCTCCAAAGAAATAAGGTCAACAGGTAATGTGAGGTTGTTGATTTGAACTAGGCAAGATTTATAGACAGTAGATGTAATGGTCATTTCTCCTAATGGGGTTTCAACTGATAAGTCAAAGTCCAAATTTTCAGGAGTTAAGTTTAAACGCTGAGCACATGTAGGTGAGATAAAAGAATGGGTAGAGCCAGTATCTAACAAAGCGTAGACTTCACGAGAATTTATGAATAGCTTACCGGTTATCACCTCGTTCGAGTTTCGCGCCATTTGGGATGTCACAACAAAAGCTCTCCCTTGAACTACTGATTTTCCCTTATCCGCGCTAGCTTTTGGTATCATCATTGCAGCTGGACTTGATTTTGTGGCAGGACAAAACCGCGCAAGATGACCCTCTTTCCCACAACTGTAGCACTTTTTGGACTGCAGTGTACAGTTTGGGTTGATGTGACCTTCCTGACCACACCTATAGCATCTCACTGGTGGTCGATCTTCTCCCCTTGAAACTGGGGTCGGTGCTGGTGTTGGTACTGGTGCTGGTGCCCTTCCATAATTATTATGGAATCTCTTTCTTTTGAAATTGTTCCCACTAGATTCTCCTCTTCTGTTATTTGGTGTGGAATTACCACCGAAGTGTTGGTTACCTCCTCGATGGTTCTCGTTCCTGTGGTTGTTGTCACTCCTTTCTCTATGCTGATCATTAACTCTTGGCTGCAATGTTTCATCTGTTTGCTCCACCCTTTGAGCCCTATCTACAACATCTGAATACAAACTGAATTTATGAGAACTAAGTTGTTGACGAATTTTGAGTCTCAAACCTCTCAGGAACATTCGACTCATTCGTGCTTCGTCATCTACTAGATGAGTCGCAAAACGAGACAGTTCAGCAAACTTAGCTTCATATTGAGAAACTGTCATGTTTCCCTGCTCCAGCTTAATGAATTCCACTTCCTTCATATGGCGGATGCTTTCTGGGAAGTACTTCTCGTTAAACAGTTCTTCGAATTCTGTCCAAGACATTTCGAGTGCTGAAGGTTGGATACGTTTTACCGCTTCCCACCAATGGTCCGCCTCACCTCGTAACATAAAAGTGGCAAATGGCACCTTCTGATCATCAGCGCATTGTAAGACATCAAGTATTTTTGTCGTCTGCTTCAGCCATGCCTCCGCTTTGAGTGGGTCAGGCTTCCCGTGGAATTCAGGTGGTCCTAATTCTTTAAATTGCTTAACAGTGACCATCCTCATATTGTCAGCGTTTCTACCGTTATTATTGACTGGATTTCCTCTTCCTTGATTCTGTATGAACTGCATGAAATTCCTAAAGAATCCATCGTTCATCATGTTATCAGGAACATTATTTCCTGAGTTGGCAGGAGGATTGTTTGGGGCCTCTTGATTCTCGGCTACATTTGCTTCGGGTATTCCATAGTTAACCTCTTGATTTTCAGATGCCATACTTAACTGTGGTCACAAAATAAATGTTAGTTCAAATAAACTGACTCATCACTTCATGTTCCTACATTCAAATCGACTCATTAGATAATAAAATCTATTTTAGGTAGGACACACTAGTGACTGATTCTATTCGTCTCTCCCCTCCTAGTTCTACCCCAGATCTCCATTAAAGACCATATCCCTAAGCTCTGATGCCAACTGTGACGCCCCCAAATCTGGGCCCACACAGCCCAAACTTGAGTCGTCAAAAGACTACAACAAAATTATTACAACAAAGCACAACGTACAACAATACAGTGTATAATAATACACAACTAAGTCTTCACTATTATTGCCACACTATTTTACAAAATGTGAAGACTATGATAACTATTCCTCGGACCCTCACTCCATTCCCCGGCTAGACCCTGTTATGTTTTCATCTCCTGTTGAAAAACAATGGAACAAAAGAAAGGGTGAGCTCAAATAGCCCAGTAAAGAATATCATGACTAAGATAATGACGAATAAATTATCATTAGTCTTCAACAGTTGAGTTCTTGATAGAATACAATAGACTACAAGGTTTATATCAAAAACTGCAGTTAAATTCTTAAACAACGTTCAGATCAATAATAGCAGCGGAATGAGTAATCTATTAGAAGAATAATGCAGACTATAATGTCCACTCGGTTCTCTTTTTAGGAAAAACATCATCAACTTTTATCATCTGAAATATCATTAGTCAAGATAATACAAATTCACAGTTCCTGATCATAGTCGTGCACATCAACAGTTCATCTTTGTACTACGGGCCAAAGATATTCAATATAGCACCAACGGTCATGATTATACCAGATTCAGCCTTTGGTCATAATCATACCAAACAACAGTTCATCTTTGCACTACGGGCCAAAGATATTCAATATAGCACCAACGGTCATGATTATACCAGATTCAGCCTTTGGTCATAATCATACCAAACAACAGTTCATCTTTGCACTACGGGCCAAAGAGAACATTCACCACGTGCCATAAAAGACACCGAACAGATGTATCGCCTTTAACCTATTATATCGCCTTTAACCTATCATCTGTTCAACAAATATATCACATCTGTGCCCCCGGCCACAGATATTCACAACAGCTTGATTTTTGGATGATTAGAATGATATAAATGATGAACAGAAGAAATAGGATAACAATAAGTATCGGAAGTTTACTTTGTACAGATTCAAATAATGTCCAAATTGTCAACATGATGTGGAGTGAAATTTAAAAATGATATTCAAGATCCACAGTTCAGAACAACGGTTACAATTCAATAGAAAGGTTCACGTAAATAGGAAGGTTCAGTTGAAATAATGAGGTTCAACTATTATGGAACATATAATATTTTCAGGAATTATAGAAGCAATAGTTCCATAATAAATTTCGATTTAGGAGTATGAAAGAAAATAATATCCCTTACCGTAGCAGGTTTGATTAACAAAAGGTGAAGGAAATTAATACAAAGGGTTATTCACCAACAGGCGGCAATCCGCTCCGTAAGGTTATTCCCACAATTTAATAGAATTTGAGTACAAAGAGTTATTCACCAAACAGGCGGCAATCCGCTCCGTAAGGTTATTCTCAGAGATTAATAATGAATGAATACGAAAGGTTATTCACCAACAGGCGGCAATCCGCTCCGTAAGGTTATTCCCACAATTTAATACATGGAAATAAAAGGCACGTCTTATGAATAAGGAAGAAACAATATTATTATCGAGAATCAAATAATGATAATCCCTTACCATAGTACGTTTGAATAATGGAAGATGAAAAAGATGGTATCCCTTACCTCAACACGTGACTGGATATTGATTTAAATGAGGTTGATTAACTTGAACAGTACACGTATACTTATAGATCTTCACAAATACTCAAGATGACTTAAGCACACTTAGAGAGAACTTTCACAAGAAGTATTTAGAGAGAGAAAGAAAGAACAAGTAAGGAAGTTTATGAAAAATCCTTAAGTTAAGACTTCTATTTATAGCCAAAAATCTTATCATTCATTTAATCTAAACCATTCATTTAAAGATCATCTTTTAATCTACACCATCCATTTCAAATATTATATTATCTTTAATCTACACCATTCATTTCATATCACCTAATAATCACCTAACTTTATATTATAAACAAATCAATTTAATTATTCAACAATAATTCACACTTTAATCTACACCATTCATTTCATATCACCTAATAATCACCTAACTTTATATTATAAACAAATCAATTCAATTATTCAACAATAATTCACACTTTAATCTACACCATTCATTTCATATCACCTAATAATCACCTAACTTTATATTATAAACAAATAACTTTATTAATTCAATTATTATGACTAGTTGTTATAAATACAGTATAGTTAGTTCTTAGATATCAAGTCAATAAATTAATGAAATACAACTGTTTAAATAACATCATAATAGAGATAACAATAATGTAAAATAAAGCATACGTTACTGTGTAATGACAATTATTGATTCAATAATGTGAATTACTGTGCATATGTTACTGTGACAATTATTAGGTTCAATAATTTTAAAAACAGTGCAACAACAATTATTGACTCAATGATATAAAATACAGTGTAATGACAATTATTAAATCAATAATGCAAAATACTGTGTAACAACAATTATTGAATTGATAATATAAAATATTATGCAGTGACAATTATCGATGAAATGATGCGTAACAGTTACGGTGTCAATTATCAGACCAATAATATGAGACACTATGCAATACCGCGTGTTACTGTAGAGTACCGAGTGCTACAGAAAATACTAATAACTACCGTATGCTACTATTCTTTTATCACCGGTATTTTAACAGTTCCGTTGACTATTTTTATTTAAAAAGGTTATTTCTGTCGTTTTCTATATCCGACAAATATTCCGTTGTGGGGTCCACCAATAATTTGTTATTTCGGCGCCGTCGGACCAAACGAATATTCCCCGACCAAACGAATATTCCCCGACAAAGCGAATATTGTCCGACAAAATAAAATTTGCACATAACATCCTTAACTTTTAACTTTATCGATTTAACCACTTACTGTTTCAAAAAAAAAAATATATATATATATATATATGAAGAAAAATTAAATTTTGTATTTCATAAAATTCGGGGTCTTACAGCAACCCACATATGTAACATCATATATAATGAGTCCAATCCTCGAAGCCTAAACCTGTTAACATATAAGAATATAAGAATAAATTTTAACATATGATCTTAAATAATAATACAAAAAAGTATTATGAATAAGATATATATATTACCTTTAGTTTTTTTTCTTTTATTCTTTTACTCTCTTATCTTTAATAATTAATATTATATACATTTATCAATTAATTAATCACAATTCACAAGATTAGTTACATTTTAATGTATAAAAGTATAAAATATCTATAAAATTATTGATTATTTTATTTTATTTACTAATAATATTATATGATTATATAGAAATTATGTTTCATAATGGTAAATAATTAGTGTTAGTATTTATTTCAAATTATAAGTCATAATAAATAATAATAATAATAAATAAATAAATTTATAAAAAAATTACTCAAATGGCCCGTAGGTCGGTCCCTCCCACACGGGCCACGAGCCTAACATATTCTAACCCGCAAAAAGTCGGGTCGTTTTTGACCCGACCCATTCTACCCCAGTCCGTTTAGGTCGATCTGACTCGTTTATCAGGTCTACCCATAATTATACTCATTTTAATAACGAAGTCCATTTGATAAACTTTTCTCACTAATAAAGCTACTAAGATGAGTGGAGCAAATTACATTACTAAATCAACTTGTTCTTTATCAATTTTCCCCCACAAAACCTTTATGCAAATAAATAAGATTATAACATTAATGTTTGCAATATTAGTAACATTTTAAAACATTAATATATATTTTAACATTATTATTTATGCTTTAATAATTTTTTACATTAAAAAATTTAATGATGTAGATGACATATTGATGATTATTAAAAAATTTATTGTGTTTCGTTATTCTTTTTAAATTGTGTTTTGCCTTTTATTTGTTTAATTTTAAGTGGTTGTGTTTCATTAAATTATTGTTTAATTTAAATTAATTATTTTTAGTTTGATTTAATTATTATTTAGTTGGTATAAATTAGAAGGAAGAAGCCAAAAATAATTTAATTGTAATATTAGTAATATTTTTAAACATTAATATATATATTTTTTAACATTACTATTTTATACTTTAATAATTTTTTGACATTAAAATTTTGAAGATGTAGATGAGAGACATTGATGATTATTAAAAAAAATTTATTGTGTTTCATTATCCTTTTAAATTTCGTTTGGCCTTTTATTTATTTAATTTCAAGTAGTTGTGTTTCTTTAGATTATTGTTTAATTTAAATTGGTTATTTTCAGTTTGATTTAATTATGATTTAGTTAATGATAAATTAGAAGAAATAAGTTAAAAATAACTTAATTTACATTTTGAAATTATATTAGAATTAAAGAGTAGTTTAGACATTTGAATATAAAATATAGCACTTTGATAATTTAATCACTCTCTTATGGACGAATATAACATAATATTTGTCATTTTGGTTGAAAAAGAGGTAACGTACATTTTTTTGTTAACCACGAATGATAATTTGATATTTTTAAATCACATGTGGTGAAGTATAAAACCCCCTATACCATAACTCTTAAAATGCATTGCATCAAAGTATTATCTTATTTTATTAAAAAAGAAAAAAAAAACTACCTTTATTAAAAATGTATAACACTAATAATTATATATATATATATATATATATATATATATATATATATATATATATATATTGCTGGATCTCTTTTTTTTTTTTGGTCAACCATCTTACATTTGACTCCAGTTTCCACCGCCATTTCTAACTTCTATTTTTTATTAGGCACACGCATGAATCCTGACGCATGCTAATATATGAGCATGCAGCAGGTAATCGAAGTCAATTTTAAGACTATGAGACCTCAGTCACATATAGCAAAAGAACAAAAAACGATTTCCTTTTTCTCTTTTTTTAAGGGGATATAATTTTATTTTATTTTACTTTTGCACATAATTAACTAATAAGATACGTTTAGCTACAAGAATTTGGCCATTTTATTTGAGTTGATATCTATTACACTATTTGTTAGGATATAATTAATTGAAACTCGAATTCGATGCGAGTCCATGTTTATTTACAATCCGATACAAGTTTTGACTTATTTTTTATACACTACAGTGGACCCAATATTGGGATAGACCCATTACAATATTTTTTGAGCGACATGATGTATTAGGAGGATCAAAGTGCAAATTGATTTAGGATTTCAAATCATATTATGATTCCAATTTTGGAGTGATAAAGATTGACCCAATCAACATCATATTTACAATGAAATTCTGATCAAGACTTTTAATCTTAATTGATTTCGGATGTGTGATAGTAGGGTTGCTGAGAAAAGTATAAATACAACTATAATGAGAGACCATCAACAGATTATCTCACAATACATCAAATATGAGTACGTATTTGTAATTCGACTTTTGGTGTAACCGTTTCTTGTGCAGGTAGTTTGTTGTTCGGTGATTTCAACGAGCATATAAAATCAGGTGTTAACACAACTCATATTGTAACTACTCGTAGTAACACATTATAAAACACTTTTTTCTATTGTATGGTCAATTATTTGAGAACAACATTTTCATATTTATTTTTAATATTTTATATATTCTCATATTATATGAGAGCGGAATGAATCACGCTTTTACATGAGAAAAGTATATATATATATAAATATTTAAACTACATATGATTCCTTATTATATAATTTACTATAATTTGATTGTTGAATTCACTTTAAACAAATCGAACGGCCAAGTCAATATATAGTTCTAAATCCTATCATATACCCATCTCTCGCCACTAAAAAAATTTGAGAATATACCCCGCTAGCTACTTAATTGGCAAATTCAAGTAGTGCTGAACTGCATCATAACTAAGTATTTTTAAGTATTCTTGTGATGGTTTCAGAGAATGACATAAAAAAGTAATGATTACGTATTTACATATGCTGATATGCCTCTGAGCAATATTAAAAGAATAATATTAAGAAGAAAAAAGCAAACGAAAAGAAGACAACTCTATAATAGATTTTCTTAGAATGTGTCTTAAAGACGTATTCTAAGCGCTAAAAATAATGCATAATACTATTTATTTATGTATTTACACTGAATTCAATGCATAAAAAGATAATATATTAGTAGATCTCATATATTGAATTCCGTGTAAATATATAAACAAATAAAATTTATTCTTATTTTTTGCGTTTAGCATGTACCTTGAGGGCACATGCTAAGAGGGCCCCTCTATAATCAGCAAAAAAAAAAAAAAAAGAAGAAAAAAAGACAACTCTAGCTACTTTTTACGCGCAACCCAATACCACATTTGGTACATTTCACAAAAAGTGTTATTTTGACATTTTAAATTTAATTTGATTATAATTAATTATATTGTGAATATTATAAATTATTTTTAAAAATAAATTATAAATTTTATTATCCTTGAAATTTAAATAAAATAATTGACAAAAAAAATTAAATAAAATCATATTATTTTAAATTTTGATAAGTTGATTTTGTAAAACAAAATAAAAAATCTTTTTATGAAATAGTTAGATCATATATAGATACTATCACTAGTGTACACAGGCAACACAATTTATTAATAAAGTTGATATTTTTATAAAAAAAATAATAATTTTATAAAATTTCGTTCACATAAAAATGAATCTCACTTATTATTTATATAAATAAAATATTGTGAAATTATTAAAAAAAATTATAAAAATATTAATTTTCTTTATTAAAACAGATGTCAACTCCCCCAGTCGACTATACAATGAAATTAAGGCTAATGTTTTCTCCTTTAATGGAGAATCTTAGTTGTAATCTGTAATAACCTGTCCCCTAGTTTTCATGGAATAGCTACCTAATTAATGACTTGATGAGGTCCATTATTGGTGTTGTTTAAAAACTTTATGATCAGTATTAATAATATATTTCATTCATTTATAATATATCCATCGTTAGATATACGAAGGGTCCTCTTAATATGTGTCTTAAAAGTACATATTAAAGGTAAAAATTGAGAGACGGGACCTACTAAATATTATTTATTTATATATATGCACTGAATTCAATATATGTGGTCCACTAATATATTATTTTTTATGCATTAAATTCAGTACATATATATAAACAAATAATATTTAGTAGGTCCCGTCTCTCGGTTTTCGCGCTTAGCATATGTCCTTAGAAACCGAGAAACGGGACTCACTAAATATTATTTGTTTATATATTTGTACTGAATTCAATACATGGGGTCCACTAATATATTATTTTTTATATATTGAATTCAGTGTAAATATATAAATAAATAATATTTAGTGGTTTCCGTCTCTCGATTTACATGCTTAACATGTGCCCTTAGAACACATGTTAAGAAAACTCATATATGAAATGGAATTCAAGTCTAACATATAAAGATATCAAAAATTTTAATTTAAAATTAATTGATAAGAAAAAGAGTTGGGCCAACTTATTGTATACTTGACATATTTTTTCAAGATTTTCGATATGAAATTCGATCAACTACATTAATAATTTAACACAGTTGATTACTTGATTTTGATGAAAGGGATTTTTTTTCTTTCTATTTCTTAACTTGTCATTTGCTTTTCTATTTCTTTACACAGTTTGCAACACAACTTTTTGTGTCTCATCCACAGCTTATGAATATGCCATTTATTGTGTATTATTTTAGGTTCTTAGTGATTTTTCTTTTGCTGATTAATAAAACTATGTGGTTGGTTTTGATTCAAGTTATACTACTAAGTAACTAAGACCTAGGTGGTAAAAGTATCGGATGCTTCTCCTTCCGTTTTAAAATAATAACAATAATAATAGTTATTTTTAAATTAGTAATAATGTTAATAAAATGTTAATATATGGTATTTTTAAATTCAAAATTAATATGAATTAATGATTTTATTCAATCATGAATATTTTAAAATGTATTACTAATTAAAAAAAATATTATTTTTAATTTAAATAAATTAGCTTTAGTTTAATTTAAAATTTCATAAATTAATTTTATAAAATCAGAATGGCTTTTTTTTGTGAGTGAATGGGAATTTTTTTTTTCATATGCCTTGACTGCCTAATATATATATATATACAAATATAAAATAAAGTGGGGGTTTGTCCATGTCTTGTTATTTTATATTTGTATTATTTTGCTTTTCCATTCGAAACTGCTTAGTACTCCATTGGTTTATACTTTATGCACTTTATATTTTATATTTATCAAATAAAAAAAGATAAAAGTACATGCCAAAGTCACAGTTAGTGTCGCTTAGATATGTACACAAAACCTACGACTGTAGGTTGGCTTGATTTGATTTGATCAAAATTTAGATCGATTGGGCTTAAATATTTTTAATAAAGATTTTTTTAGAACGTGTCTTAATGACACATTCTAAATATTAAAAATAATGTATAATAATATTTATTTATATATTTACACTGAATTCAATACATAAAAAATAATATACTAGTGGATCCCATGTATTAAATTTCGTGTAAATATATAAACAAATAAAATTTACCCTTATTTTTCGCGCTTAAAGGACCTTTTTAATAAATTACTAATATACTAGTGGACCCCATGTATTGAATTCAGTGCAACCATATAAAAAAATAATTTTTAGCGGGTCCCATCTTTTATTTTCCGCGCTTAATGTGTGCCCTTAGGACACACATTAAACGGACCATAGATAATTGATACTTTTATTAGTAAAAATAATTATTTCACAATTTTTTTTATTAAATAAGTGCGGGATTCACTTACTATTCCTGTTAATAGGAGTTTGTAAAATTATAATTTTTACCCATACAAATAACAATTCCTTAAATATATTAGCAAATACTCCCTCTATTCTAAAACTACTTTTTTTTTTGTCTATATCATTGTTATTATTTTTATTGTTAATTAATTGAGTATCATGTCATCGTAATTATATTTCTAACATTGCACAATAATCATATGGTGATAACTTCTCTTTTTTGTTTGCTTACAATTTATACTATTATAATTTAATTTTAATGATACATTTTATCTTAAAGATGTAAGGAGAGTTTGAAAAGAAACAAGTGAGGGATGGAATCAAGTAAAAATATAAATCTTTTGTAGAAACTTTTTATTAAATTTGAATTTGTGATCTTCTACGGTAAAAAATAAATTTTTACCAATAGGTTATTTGTTTCCGGGTGTTATACGGTGAGAAGTTGATATGGGGAAAGAACAAAAAAAGACAAAAGAAAGTTATATTTGAGCTTTGAAGGCTCAACGTGTACCGGGGGAGGGAGGGAGGGCGCCTAAGTTTGACCTCAACTTAAGTTATGGCGTAGAGTGGCAGCCCAACGTGCCGGGGGATTGACGAGCACACATGCATTAGACTATTGGACTGCATCCAATAGCCAAAAAAAAAGAAAAAGAGAGAGAATACAGAATTTATTACACTACTCACTCTATATATAGCTACCTAGTCCAGAGCTTCTGTATCTCAATAGTCAATTCTCTCTCTCAGTGTCACCTTCTGATCGTTTCCCAATTGAAATCTTTCATCTCTCTCTTCCTCAGGTCTTATCCACCCTGATAAAGGTACCCCGTTATCTTCGGCATTGTAATCTATCTTTATCACCTTATGGGCCTCAAAGAAAATCATCAATTTTGGTTTTTTTTGGCTCCACCATTTTTTATTAAATATGCTATCACGCTTGATACATTTTGATGTTTGGGATACACGTGGGGTTTAATTTTTCTGGGTCGTGGTCAAAGTTTGTCGTTAATGTGATTCATTTAAATACTTATTTTTGTGTTTTATTTTTCAGGGGTTTTGTCTAGAGGAGTTTATTGATTTGATCAATAATGGCTAATCGGAATTTAGAGAAATTAGCATCGATAGATGCTCAATTGAGGCTTTTGGTACCTGCCAAAGTGTCTGAGGATGACAAGCTTGTGGAATATGATGCTCTGCTTCTGGATCGGTTTCTTGATATTCTTCAGGATTTACATGGCGAGGATCTTAAGGAAACGGTACGATGTTTCTCCTATTCACATTTTTGTTTTGAGGACTGAAATGCTCGACTTTGTTTTTGATTCTGCCTACAATGTTAAGAACTTGAGATTAGTTTAGTATTGATTGAACTGTTGATGATCAATTTTGGATGATAAGTTGGCCACAGATTGGCTTTTTGGGTTATTACCACACTCAGTTTGATTGAATTAAGGAACCCATTTTGGGTGTTTGTGACTTGATAAGAAGATTGGACTTTTAGTTGATTATGATGAAAAAAATATATATTTTATCTGATAAATGGTGTAAAAGATTGGATTTTTATGTCAATTTTGATTGAATGCTTACTTGTTCATCAAAATTTTCCCTTGAGAAACAGATCTTGAAATGCCTTTTTGTCTCTAGATGCTGTTTGAGTAATTTCAATTCATATGGGATTGAGGAATGTCCATATAATACATATGGATTTTACCTCAGTATTTATATATAGGATAGGGGCTTTGCTTCAGTTTAGTTGTTTCTAAGTAAGATGTTTATATACTTTTGTATCTTGTTCAAGTTGCTTCTGGTGTTTGATTTGTAAAGGTTCAAGAGTGTTATGAGCTTTCTGCCGAGTATGAAGGAAAGCGTGACCCTAAGAAGCTGGAAGAGCTGGGACAGGTATTAACAAGTTTGGATCCAGGGGATTCAATTGTGATTGCAAAAGCCTTCTCTCACATGCTTAATTTGGCTAACCTGGCCGAGGAGGTTCAAATTGCTTACCGTAGAAGGAACAAGTTGAAAAGGGGGGATTTTGCTGATGAGAACTCGGAAACAACTGAATCAGACATTGAAGAAACTCTTAAGAGACTTGTTGCGCAGCTGAAAAAGTCTCCTGAAGAAGTTTTTGATGCTCTCAAGAATCAAACTGTTGATCTGGTCTTTACTGCACATCCTACTCAATCAATCCGTAGATCTTTGCTTCAGAAGCATGGAAGGTTTGCCCTCAAATTATTCTGGTTGTTGATCTATGTAATCTTAAGCAATTATTTGGTCTATACTTCAAACATGTCTTATTACTTCTATACTTCAAACATGTCTTAATACTTCAAGGCATTTCGTTTTCTTAGTATATTATCCATCTTTTGTTCAGGATAAGAGACTGTCTAGCCCAGTTATATGCCAAGGACATTACCCCTGATGACAAGCAGGAGCTTGATGAAGCTTTACAGAGGGAAGTAAGTATTACTCTTTATTGGTTTGCCTGGCATCATAAATTTAATCTTCTATGTTTATAATTACTATTCTTTATCTGGGCAGCTATAAAGAAACGGAATTGATATTTCTAGAAGTAAAATTTGCTTCTTGTAAATTTGTTTGCTGATGATTACTCCTCAATTTGTTGATAGTGTTTGAGGGGGGTATCTTTACCAAATATTATGGACTAATTTGACCATGCGTCACTTTTTACTGCTCTACAAACATGTGACTTAGGTTTAATTTGCAATGTACATTACATTTCTCCTCAAAAAGTATGTAGCCTACTTTGGCGTGTCTAGCATTTTGACTAAGTTCTAGTTCACCTTGTAGTTAGATCTATTATTGAAACCTTGAAATGAGAAAGTGTCATCTGTTTTTGTAACATTTTTTATTTTCTTTCTTTCCTTCCTATATCTATGCAGATTCAAGCTGCTTTCCGTACAGATGAGATCCGGAGGACACCTCCAACCCCACAAGATGAAATGAGAGCTGGAATGAGCTACTTCCATGAAACAATCTGGAAGGGTGTTCCCAAATTTTTACGACGTGTTGACACAGCTTTGAAGAACATAGGGATAAATGAGCGTGTTCCATACAATGCCCCTCTTATCCAGTTCTCTTCCTGGATGGGTGGAGATCGTGATGGTATTGATCCTTTTTCCTATAGACTATTGCATATGTTATTCTTATATATGTATTCTAAATCCTTTTGGAAGCAAGAAAACAAATTCAAATTCATTATCTAATGCTATCCTCTAATCCATTTTGAAGTTAGTAAAAGATTCGAAGAGAGAAACTGAGACATTTATTGTGTTAGTTTTGGGTATTTCATTGGTTACATTTTGGTTTAGTCAATGGAAAGTCTTTGAGAGCAGAAATAAAATATGTGTGGGTGCATCCTCACTTATGTCTTGAATCAAATACAGGTAATCCAAGGGTCACTCCTGAGGTCACAAGGGATGTTTGCTTATTGGCCCGAATGATGGCTGCTAACTTGTACTTTTCTCAGATAGAGGATCTCATGTTTGAGGTATAAAACTACCCAACATATACTGGAATGTTATTGTAGATATGCCTTAGTATCACTATTATGCTAATTCCAAATATTCTTTGCCAGATGTCTATGTGGCGATGTAGTGATGAGCTTCGCATTCAGGCAGAGGAACTCCACAGAAATGCAAGGAGAGATGCAAAACACTACATAGGTAATTAGTGCAGTAATTTCAAGGATTCTTTTCTGCCATTTACTTAAGGAAGTAGAGTTCAAGTAGGTGAGGCACTGCTTGATTACTGGTTACTGGTTAGTATTATTGTGAAATGTTTTTTTGTGTCTATAAATAGGTCAGTACACAAGATACCATTATAGAAAATCTGGATCGTTTATGTGTAATATTTTTTTTTAATTAAAGTTCAGGATTCTCTCTCCCTGTCGTGTTGGTTTGCTTGTCCCAAAATTACTCATTGTAAGCTTTTTCCTGTTTCAGAGTTTTGGAAACAGGTTCCTGCAAGTGAACCTTACCGTGTTATTCTCGGAGATGTGAGGGACAAGTTGTATCATACTCGTGAACGTTCTCGTCATTTATTATCACATGAAAGGTCTGATATTCCAGAGGAGGTGACGTACACCAGTGTTGAGCAGGTATCTCCATTTCTTTGATGTTGTTTGTGTAAGTTCTGACAAAAGGTAGTTAAGAAACGAAGTGTCTTCTTTACTTATTCCACACATTAATGCATACTCATCTCCTTGCACGCTGCTATGAATTCTTAAAAATATATTGTTGCATGTGTCTGGTGCGTCCTCGTTTGTTATTATTCATCTCCCTCTCATTCCAGTAAAACAGAATGTCAGTCGTTAACTCTTTACATAACTGGATGTTTCGCTGATCATATTTCTAATTTTATGTAGTTCTTGGAACCTCTTGAACTATGCTACAGATCTCTGTGCGCGTGCGGTGACCGGTCCATTGCTGATGGAAGCCTTCTCGATTTTCTAAGGCAAGTGTCCACTTTTGGTCTTTCACTAGTGAGACTTGATATCAGGCAAGAGTCGGATAGGCACACTGATGTCCTTGATGCCATTACCAAGCACTTGGAAATTGGTTCCTATCGAGAATGGTCTGAAGAACGCAGACAAGAATGGCTTTTATCTGAACTCAGAGGCAAGCGCCCACTGTTTGGGCCTGATCTTCCGCAAACCGAAGAAATTGCTGATGTTTTGGATACATTGCATGTCATAGCAGAACTCCCATCAGACTGCTTTGGAGCGTACATCATCTCAATGGCCACAGCACCATCTGACGTGCTTGCTGTGGAGCTTCTACAACGTGAATGCCATGTGAAAAAGCCATTAAGGGTTGTACCTCTCTTTGAGAAACTTGCTGATCTAGAAGCCGCTCCTGCTGCTGTTGCTCGTCTTTTCACAATTGATTGGTACAAAAATAGGATTAACAGTAAGCAAGAAGTCATGATTGGGTACTCAGATTCCGGAAAAGATGCGGGGCGATTTTCAGCAGCCTGGCAACTATATAAGGCTCAAGAGGAGCTTATTAATGTTGCAAAGAAGTACGGCATGAAGCTAACTATGTTTCATGGTCGAGGTGGGACAGTTGGACGAGGAGGTGGCCCTACCCATCTTGCTATATTGTCTCAACCTCCTGAAACAATTCATGGGTCACTCCGTGTTACAGTTCAGGGTGAAGTTATTGAACAATCATTTGGGGAGCAGCACTTGTGTTTTAGAACACTTCAACGTTTCACTGCTGCTACGCTTGAGCATGGGATGCATCCACCAGTCTCACCAAAACCTGAATGGCGTGTACTTATGGATGAAATGGCTGTTGTTGCTACAGAGGAGTATCGTAAAATCGTTTTCCAAGAACCCCGATTTGTCGAGTATTTCCGCCTTGTGAGAACCATACTAAACCTTCTCTCAGTTTTTTCTCTCCTCATGTTATTTTCAGTGTGAATGATCATCGGTTTGTTTATTATGATTGTAGGCCACACCAGAGCTGGAGTATGGCAGGATGAATATTGGGAGCCGCCCATCAAAAAGAAAGCCAAGCGGTGGTATTGAATCACTCCGAGCTATCCCCTGGATCTTTGCCTGGACACAAACCAGGTTTCATCTCCCAGTTTGGCTTGGCTTTGGGGGAGCATTCAAATACATCATTCAGAAAGACGTCAAGAATCTCCAAATGTTGAAGGAAATGTACAACAAATGGCCTTTCTTCAGGGTCACTATTGATTTAGTTGAGATGGTGTTCGCCAAGGGAGACCCTGGTATCGCCACTTTGAACAACAAGCTCCTTGTTTCACAAGATTTATGGTCATTTGGAGAGCATTTGAGGTCCAACTATGAAGAAACAAAAAGCCTTCTCCTTAAGGTAGATTTACTATGGACAGATACTAACAATTCTTTCATTCTGCTGCATTCTTTTTACAGTAGTATTTGGGCACAAATCATTTATGTAAATTGTTGACATTTTTATCTGATAACAAGTTCCCTTTTTTTGTAGATTGCTGGACACAAGGAAATTCTTGAAGGAGATCCAACCTTGAAACAGCGACTTCGGCTACGTGATTCCTACATTACAACCTTGAATGTGTGCCAGGCTTACACGCTAAAACGGATTCGTGACCCTAACTATAATGTAACATTAAGGCCACATATTTCCAAAGATTTTATGGAAAACAAAACAGCTTCTGAACTGGTAAACCTGAACCCAACGAGCGAGTATGCCCCTGGCTTGGAGGATACTCTCATCTTGACCATGAAGGGTATTGCTGCTGGGATGCAGAACACTGGTTAAACATTATGTATCTTTTTCTTTTCTCCCGTTTTTATCGTAATGTTTTACTCGGGAATCTATCATGTTCTTGAGTTTTTAAGTTATGCATCTCCTAGAGGGACAATCTATCGTATGTATGTGTTTTTTTCTTCTGTATGACATATCACTGGCAGTAATAGTGAACTTTGTTACTCTCAGGAGAATGAAATAAAAGATTACACCTTTAACAGCAATGTTTCAATTTCCCAAAGGAAATTAATATTTTTACACGCTTATTCGTTCTTCCCTAATTGGTATTACCACAAAGGTTGGATGCGAGTCTTATTGACTAGTCAATATTATCTAAATCATATTTTCATGTAAGAAATATTATATTTCCATATTAAAAAAACAAATATTAATTTGAATCTTGTAACATGTTATATTAGCATGTTTTCAATACGGAATTTTCATGATTTTTATGAGCTTTGAGATTTTAGGACAAAAATTGAAGATGATGAATGGATTGGGATTCTTGGTTTGAGATTTTTGAGTTGATGAATGGTTCCCCAATTTGTATTTTAGAGAGAGAAAATGGGAGGGTTTCATGATAGAGCATGGTTTTTGGAATTCTGAGATTTTGGGGCTGAATTTAAAATTAAATGATGAATGTGTTGAAATTTTTGTTTTGAAATTTTTGAGTTTCATGAATGATTGCTAGAAAAAAAGATGAATGATTTGGGTATTTTGAATATTATAATCTTTGAGTTTCATGGTAGATGGGGAAGATGATGAAAGAGAGAAGATGATGATGATGGGGAAGATGATGAAGATATGTTAGAATTTTTTTTTTTCATTGGACAAATTAATGTAATGAATCTATTGTTGGTGTTTGATATATTTGATAGTTTGATAGATCATGAATGATGAATGATTTGGAGTTTTTGGATTTAAAATTTTTGGGTTTTATGAATTATGGATGATGAAGATGAGATTTTTCATTTTCTACTTTTTTCAAATACATCAAGATTTGTAAGAAAGTATGAATGTATTAACTTGATATTTAATTGATATTAAATTAATCTTATACGGTCAAATATATAAATATATGATCAAATCGTACTTATACTCTTTCTATCGAAATACATAATAATTTCAATCATCTATCAAAACATGTGATAATTTCAATAATTTTTTGATCGAAAATAACAATGAGTAACGGGATAATTATTTTTAAATCTTTAAGAGTATTGTTAGAATTTAAAAACGAAACAGAACACAATCACACAGAATATTAGATAAAAAATAGAAAAGTAAGAATACATCCAGGTTCATCAATTATACGCTCTACAATGATTCACACACCAAACAATTATTTTTATAGTAACTAGAGAATCCTAGTTACTATAACATAGGCTCAAGCTCAATATATTAGTAAAATAAAAACTGGACTACTAATAAATTCTTAAGCTCAATTACACTCTTGCGCTTGGCTTCCAAGAGGCGTTGTCCCCTTGCAATCCCCGTCAGTTCACCGGCGAGCTGAGCAGCCGTTCGCTCACCGGTGAGTGAAACTCCGACCATCATGTCGAAGTGACCATTAGTCGAATCCGCAAAAGTAACGAGTCAATCCAACAAGTACCCAATACAAAAAGGCGCATACTTCAGTGATATGCATTAAGCCAATAATAAGAAATGCAGTTTTCAAAAGCAAAAGCTACTCCCTAATAAAAGAGATAATAGCTAAATACATAGCGCCAGGTTGATTTCAAACAGAAATTCCAGAGAGAGAAAATTGAAGTGATCTGTATGACGAAGAAACAAAGATGGTCACTGATGAAGATACTGGTTCAACACAGCAACAATGCCAGCACAACAAATGTCATGATTCTCAGCATACAGTTTCTGCAGTAACTAAGGCTGGTGTCCAGACTAACAGCATTAAAGCATCCATATTAAGTGGACTCAAATACACAGGCTCGGCTTCACACAATGGGGTGATTTTCATATACAATGGCAGTGACGTGTGTTGCCTAGTCTATGAATTCAGGAAATCAGTTAGTGATCAGTTAGTAGCTAGTTAGCATAGATAAGAGAGCTTGGACAGCTGGGTCATAACTAACATGTATAGATACAGAATGTATACAGATTGGCTATAGTTGTATAAATAGAATAAGGAACTGATAGTATAGTATCTTTTGATAACACTGCTTCTTTTTGTAGCATTGTTTTTGTAATGATAATTCATTCAAACTTCGTTCCACAGATCAATTGCTTTATTTCTTCATTTTTTAAGCAAGTGTTCTGCACTGATTCTTTACACTCTGATATGAATTCATTGATTCATGAAAATTTACAATCACTAAACTTTGATCCTTCATCGGCGTCGACGTCGAGAATCTCAATCGTACAAAAAGCATGATAAACTGGGGAAATCGGACGGCGAGGAGAGGAAGACAAGGAACTAGGGCTCTTCTTACCAGTGTTTGCCCTAGGAATGCTGAGGTATACTGCACAACTTCGAATATTATACATGACTGTGATGAGGTCTTCAATTACTAGAGCCTCTTCATTACTTCATCTACAAATCTGGCTTCCAAACTTGGGAATACAGGTACATCTCTATATGTATATATTTATGTAGATATGTATACTTATATTAGTTATATATACATAAAGACTACATGAATTGTCTTCGTACTTTTATAGTTAAGCTGGTTGGAATGATCTCATTTGCTTCTAGTTATGATAATTGCAAGAAAATAGCAATTCATAGTTCAAGTAAATGGATTTCGAACTTGTGTAATCAGTTGTAATCTTTGAAGTCTTATTAAATAAGAAATTTATATTGAGTGAGTCTGTATCTCAGAACTTTACACATAACTGCTTTTTTATCATTATCGTTGCTTTGGTGGAAAGCTTCGAGCATGACTTTTTGATTATGTGCTTTATTAAGTTTTCTGTAAGACTATAACTGGTTTAGATCTATTGAATTTATACATGAATTTGGACAACCAGAAAGATGTAATTCAAATTACTTTTCTGTAGTCTTTATTTGGTCATGTTACTTGCCTTTGGGATGACTGGACGATTGTTGGATATTAGCCGAAGTTTATGTTCTTAAATAGTTGAAGCTAGATGTTTCTAAGCTACCTGCTAGTGCTATGTTTGCTCCTCAGGGTATTTGATGCTGCTATGTAGTTGCCCAGCTTCTTATAATAAAATTTCTTTGAGTCCAACTTTATAGCATTGGAAAATCATAATATCTTGAGATCGTATAACTGAACTGCAGCACTCGGGTAACTAAGAATCATATTTTTGACTTTTCAGAGTCAGGCAGTTGACATAATACTTATGACAACTATAAATATGAGGAATGACTTGTAGCAATGAAGGTACTGATATTGGAAGGAACTAAGCTTTTAGCCGTTTCTTCTGTCAGAACATGTGTTGATGGAAAGTATACTTACGTCCTTATGTCACTCCGCCTTTCAGTGATTTGTCAACTTGTAATGTTTGTCTCGACTCAAATCAAATTCATGGATTGGACTCGTGCAAGTTGCATTCATTTACATTGCACACTAATCCCTCTGCTGTTTGATATGGTTAAATGGTTATAGTGGTGTTTTTTTAACTAAAAAATTAAGGGATATATTTTTCTGTTGTTGAGGATTTTCCTGTTTAAAAGCCTACTGTTGTGTGTTTCCTTCAGTTCTCAGTTTGCACTTCGGTCATATTTGTACATTCTTTTCCACAAATTAAATTTCTGATTTCAGTTATCTTTTGATGGCCTTGCTTGGAGTGGAGGCCAGTGAGGTGTGACTCCAAAGACCAACTGTTTGAAATTCCAATTGTTATATGGACTAGCAAGTGTGTATCACTGCCACCAATCCATAATTGCTTGCAACATTGATGTCTGTCTTTATTTGATAGCCTTGCAAGACTTGGAACTATCCACCCCTGTTTTATGCGACCACTAGTATTTGAATCAAATTCAAATATTGACTGATTGAACACCAAGCCGACAATATTGCATGTAAGCTTAAGTGACAATGCAAAATGTTTTACTAATAAAGGTTTAAAAGACTCCATTCCAATATATATATATATATATTAAATACATCATTATTATTACAATATCAAGAATTAATCAAATCTCATTAAATGATGAATAAATAAACTCACATAAGGAGAAAACAAGTTTCACAAAAGAAAAAATAAACTCACCCGAATTGTGTGTTTATGTATAAGTAAACATAAAATTTTCAAATAACTTTCCTTATGACAGAGTTGGATTATTAAATTTTAGAACACAAGTGGTTTTTGATGTTTAGAAGGAAACCTATTGCATAACTGGTATTAGAAATGCTCACATTTTTTGTGTCCTTCAGCACCTAGAAGACTTGTGTCCAGATGATAAATATTATTGCCCAAAAATTATGGAACCACTTGCCTTTTTCATTTGAGGACTTTGCAGGATGAAAATTTTATTTCCAGAAAAGGGTTAAACTCTGTTTATATTATCCCTATTCTTAATTCATCTATTCAGGGTGAAGATGAAATTTTCCATCTCTTTTACTTGAGCGAAATTCGAAAACTAATCTCAATAGATAGACTGATAGAGTGATAGACATGAGAAGTTTTTGAAAGTTGTTCTCCTCCTCCTTGTATTTGGTTGTGGAGTTGGCCTAATGATCTTCTTGAGGTTATCTGGTTCGCCCACCCCAGAATATCAATACGCATCATACACAAGCATTGTAGTCTTCAGTTGAACAATTCACCAACCACAGAAATTACAATCGGATTGACTGCTCTAAAACATTATTGGATGCTCCTTTACTGTTTCCATTCACCATCGACATGAATGTAGTCCTGGACTCCTGGTGTTGAAAATTCTTCATGCACCCCCCCCCCCCCCCCCCCCCAAAAAAAAAAAAAAAAAATCACACAAATATCAATATACATCATACAAAAGCTGGAGTGTTCATTTACAATTGACCAACCACCAGAATTAAAATCAAATCGACTGCTCTAAAACATTACTGGATGCTCCTTTCCTTTTTCCATTCACGATCAACCCGAATGTAGTCTGGGTGTAGAAAAGTATTCTTGACATATCCAAAAATTGAGATCTGATTATAAATGTAGTACTATAGTAGGATGCTCCTAATTGATTTAAATGGCAGATTTATTACACTTTAGTAAAGAAAAAAAAATATGAATTCCTCTTTTACTAGCATTAAGCATATGCATGTGGTTAAGGAATTATTTTCACAAGCAGATATAAATTTTCCTGGTTCTGAAAAGTCTAGTTAAAATCACCTATACAATGTCTGTTTCCTGTCACCTGATGTATGTAACTCCTTATTCTGGTCCTGTATGTCGCAGGTTCTGTGGTTTGTGTTGGAAGTGAGTGGCATCGCTTCCGATCATCATTTTTCATTCCCGATTATATTAGCCAAATTTGATGGAAAGATGATGGATTGAGGGGTCTTCTTCCATTTCCATTTAATTCTACCTTGGGTGGCAGTTTGTAACACCTCACTCACACATTGGTTAATGTGAGATATTTGGATGTGTATATAAGAACCCAAGTTGCTATCATTAATACCTTCGGCCATAATCTTTTGGGTGAGCATTAGGCCTTAATTATGCTATAATTCGGACTCGGGATTTGACCCGGATCGTTACACAGTTCATCTGCACCACCTTATTTTAACAATAAGAACAAGGCATCAGATGAACAATATGTAATCAGATACTTATCTCTGAGCAAGTTCATTTGTTTCACCCATTATTATTCTGTTTTCCTGTAATCAAAACTGCTTTACCCAATGCAAATGACTCACCAGAATAATTATTTTCTAATTATTTATTTTTACTGCTCCTGGATATTGAGAGGTGCGACTTCCTGATTGAGTTGCAACTTAAACGACCTTACCCTTCTCGAGGCAGTGACTTGTCAACATGGGAGGTAAAGACTCTCCCTCCCCACCCTCCAAGCCCACATCCTCTCTCTCTCTCTCTCTCACACACACACACACACACACACACACATGGGATACATCAGAAACATCACACACTTCAAATGTTGATTAGTTTTTTCAGGTTGTTGCGGCATTACCTTTTCTGGACAGGGAACTCTCACCTCCCATGTGCAGGTTCTTCTTCATCCCATGGCTTTGGAAGCAGAAGAATGTTTCGGCATATACAAACTTACTTAAGAGAATACCAAAATGTTAGCTTGTTTACACAAGCAGAATTTTCCGACAGTTTCTAAAATTTAAGAAGCTAAGCTGCTTAACTTTTAAATAGATTTATGAGATAAACTACTGCGAGTCTGTGCCGCTGAGCCTCTTACGAATTGAGATTTGGATCATTCCAGCTAACACTCAAGTTTTTATATGTAGTAGCACTTAAACTGATTTACCAACTAGATAATCTACTGCTTTTACTTGGTCAATGTTCAATTATCAACAACTCCCTCCATTCCAAAATTATAGTCCTTTTTTTAGGCCGTTAGTTTGTTTTAGAATTTTGTTTCTCTTGTTTGGTCTCTTCCTAATGCTCCGTCTGTGGTTAGGTAGTTGGTAGAGGTCATGGCAAGACAAAAGAGGACAAGAAGAAGAAAGAAGAGGGGCATGTATATCATATTTATTTTCAAAATACTTTAAATAAATGTGTCTCTAATTATGTCAACTCGTTGATTATACATATTTTGACCATTTAAATTTCGTATTTAATGTGTTGATCTATTTATGATACGAAAATTGTTTCTGTTTAATACCAACTCTCTTATTTTATATCGTGTTTATGTCAAAAATTGTCACCCCTCGTATTATTCAATGTTGTCACTATAAAAATATTTAAAAACATTTGAATTTTTTAATTATATTCACTCCATTATATTTTCAACGTATAAATTTTATATGTGGTTTAATATATATATATATATATATATATATATATTCTGTATCTAGAAAATTATATTTGCAGTTTCCCGCATCGCCGTGAATTAATGATTATTTCCGATCAAAAAGAAAATTTTAAGGCAACAAATGTAGCAAACTTTAATTCTAACAAGAAATCTAGCAAACTTTGATGGAATTCGAATGATTTTGGGTTTTTGGTGGAATTTCTTTTTCTTTTCTTTTGTTATGTCATCCATGGGTTTGGTAGTGGTGGGTTTGATGGTCAGATTGGCTTTGCAGTTAATTTTGAATTTCGATTTTCATTCACCATCATTGATGGGATGCCTAATGGGTGTGCACAAGACCCCATTGCAAGAGTAAACAATACCAACAAAGAGAAATAGGAGAAGAGAGAGTGGATAGTTTAGAAGTTAGTAGTTACAGCATCGTCTTAGAAGCTGCCTATATTTGCTATTTGCGTAGAGTTGTAAACGTTTTTGAATGGAGATACGTATATATTTATATTTGAAAATAAATTTTAATATTTATATTCGTATTTAATATAAGATATTTGTATTTGTATTCTATAGATAATATTTGAATATGAATATTATTAATTTTCGTTTTATACAATATAATATAAATAAATATATTAAATATTTGCATACCTGTATTCATATTCGTATTTATTTAAAATAAAATTTTAAAAGTTTCAATTTTTTTAATCCTTGCACAATATTAAATTAGTAACAAAAAAAAATATTTACTTAACCAACTAATAATTAGAAATAATGTAGATATAATATTAATATATAATTATTTTTATATTGTATATCATAAAATAATCATAAAAGATGTATAATTAATTGGGATTAATACTTTTATATATTGTATGTTAATATTAAATGAGATATTTACATGAGATATTATAGATACGGATATGAATAAATATATCCGCATGTATATACCTTGAACATATATAAATACGGATAATATTTACTTTGATATAAATATGTATACAAAATTTTAAAATGAATATCAAATATTTTAGACTCTATTTATTGTCTTAATTATGCTATAATTTAAGTTTGACTAATTAATTCACTGAAATGATTCATTCTTATTGATATTTGATTCTCGTCTACAGAAGTTATAAAAGAAGGATTAACATAGATAGGTGCAACTTAAACCAATTTACTTTAAATTAAAATAAATTAAGACATTAATTATTATTATTTTGAAATTTATCGCTTACCTCGTAGGAAAGTACGATTAGTGTAACATAACGTGTCGTTTTAAGTTATTGAGTACATTTACCCGCTTCCGTCCTGTTAACCAATAGGGGTACAAACACTACATTTATTTAACTTTTTTTGTGTGCGAGGGGGTCCAAGCACAGCCAACAGTGCTTACTGCCGCTCATCACCCCAGTAAAAGTGGCGACAGAGACACTTTTCACGTGGCAGAACGCAAGTGGGTGATCAGCTCGGGTGGACGGTTAGGTGTGGTCCTCCACCAACTGGCCCGTTACCGGTACCGGCAAAGCCGGGTCACCAACCACATCCCTAATCTCTCTAATGGGATATACATACACATACTTTATCCAACCACTCTTCTCTTACCTTTTTGCCCTTCTTTCCCATTTCCTCTCTCCTCTTTCTTCTTTTCTACTAATCGGAGAACAGAGATAGTAACTTAGAGTTTAGAGAGAGATCAGCAGCAGCCATGACTTCCTCCACACAGCGCGACACCTTCGTCTACATCGCCAAGCTTGCCGAGCAAGCTGAACGCTACGACGGTTAGTCCCTCTCTTTCTCGTTCTCCCTAGATCTGGAATCTATATTCGAACCCCTTGACATTTATTAGGGCTTGTGCACCAATTTTTTTTAGCAAAGAAAGTATATATAATCCTATAATACGACACTGCTATAACTTGCTCCGCAGATGGGAATAACAACTTTTGAAAACATACGCTGTGCTCCGGTTCTATCGAGATACATTCTAACCTTTTGGAGTCAATTGCGAAATTTTAAAATTAGTATACTGTAGTTAAAATTAGTATACTGTAGTTAGTTTATATCAATATGAATTATTTTAAGTTTAAAAGACGTCAAATATTATAATTAGGAGTATTTTTTAGTTAATCTATGGCAATTATAACTGTTTGTGCTAAAATCTAAAAATTTCATATTGATTTTAAATTTGAGGATTTTTGCAAATTGAAAAAAAAAATCAAAGTGTATATCTAATTGAACAAGGGAGTACTTTGTTACCACTTGCTCCATTCCAATTTCCAACATTAGTGAAATATATTTGTTTTTAATCCATTCCAAAATTAAAGATATATTTATATTTTAGCATTATAAAGTGAAATGATATGATGTTCCCAAACTACCATCATTTTTTACTATCATTTCTAACATCACACCACTACTACTAAATTTTTAGCTACTATTAGGGATAAATATGAGAATATAAAGATTATCCGTTTCCCCCTCCTCGCTACGCTCGTCTCCCCATCCTTAATTTCAGAACGGATGGAGTATTACATTTATGTCTATATGTGTACGTAGTTTCAGTATAATAATAAACAACATTTTATAAAGCAACTACTCTTGCAATTACAATATTGGGCAATATATATTTGTTATATGTGCAGAAATGGTGGATGCGATGAAAAAATTAGCGAACCTAGATGTGGAATTGACTATTGAAGAGAGGAATTTACTCTCTGTGGGGTACAAAAATGTGGTGGGATCACGTAGGGCATCTTGGAGGATATTATCATCAATTGAGCAGAAGGAGGAATCGAAAGGGAATGAAGTGAATGTGAAACGGATCAAGGAGTACAGGCAGAAAGTGGAATCAGAGCTTTCGAGTATTTGTAGTGATATTATGACCGTGATAGATGAACATCTCATTCCTTCGTGCTCTGCTGGAGAGTCCACTGTTTTCTACTATAAAATGTGCGTGAATTTATAGCTCCTAAGAGTAGTATAAACTTCAGTATTGAGTTTTGTTATTAAATGGTTTAGATGTTTCTATTGTTTGCAGGAAAGGGGATTATTATAGGTATCTTGCAGAATTCAAGGCTGGTGATGACAGAAAAGAGTCTGCCGAGCAATCCCTCAAGGCCTATCAGGTGAATAGAATTTCTGTTTGATCTATGTTTTGTTACTTATCATGGGGTAGTCTTTAGCCAACTATATCCATATTCTTTTTAAGCAAAATGCAGCATTGTTAAGTGTTGGTATCTGGGAAGCATTTTGCTGTCAGTTTACAAGTATTAAACTTCTACTTCTTGCTTGACCAATAATTATCAAGTAATTATATTGCCTATGATGAGTGTTGTAACTTTGAATCCATGTCTATGATTTTGGTTGGTTGAGTTTGGCTTTGGGCATGCCGAAGAAGTCTCCTTAAAATACTTGGACATGGTTATTAGTTCTAATAAAATCTTCCCATACGCGGGAAAGTTATGAAAATGCAGCCTTTGGTCTATTTGATAGTAGCAAGTGACCTTGTGGCATAGATTGGTCCGTGAGTTGTCCTCATGTTTATATAAGAGAAAATGTTCTAATTTAGTGATTAAATTTCTCTTCATGAATTGATAAGTATGTTACCCTTATGAAAACATTCTAGCTTGGATACTCCGTTGCCTATGTATTAATGTTTTGTATTAAGTAATATGTTTGCAGTTGGCTTCCACTAGTGCAGAAACAGATTTATCTCCCACTCATCCCATCCGATTGGGTTTGGCTCTGAACTTCTCCGTCTTCTATTATGAGATAATGAACTCTCCTGAAAGGTATATCTAGATTCTAAGCCAAATTATATTCACGTATGCGACTTGACTGTTGAATTTCCATTTCCTTTTACACAAAAAATTGTCCCTTCTCTTTGCATCTTAGGGCCTGCCACCTTGCAAAACAAGCTTTTGACGAAGCTATTTCTGAGTTGGATTCTCTGAGTGAGGAATCTTACAAAGATAGCACTCTAATTATGCAACTATTGAGGGACAACCTCACTTTGTGGACTTCTGACATGCCTGATGATGGAGGTGATCTTTTATAATTTAGTTATGTTTCTTGTTTAATTCATTAATCTTTATAAAATTCTTATGTCATTTTGTATGTGGATTATTCAAGCTCCTTCTCCGGGCCTTTTTCTCTATTTTTTCCATTGTGGAGGGCCATGCCTGAATACATGATGCTTCACACGCCCCTTTTGCATGGAAAATTTTGTTAACTATATAAATTTACTTTCTTTTCCTTTTGAAAATGGATATAGCACTTCCAATTCTTCAATAATTTCCTGGAATTTTTCTGTGAGGGTGTAACCATATATAATATAAACAGAGTTTGTAATCTCTGTGATTGAATTGTCTTTATTTGCAGCATACTTCAAGCTTTTAAACATGGCAATTACATCACAAGAGTTGGTCTGTTGGATTGGTTCCTCAAAACTAGTGCTAGTTAAAACTTAAAACTTAGATTTGGTTATAGTTGGGTGCTGTAATATATATGCCAAATCTTTACCCTGCCTTTCTTTAATTAATTTAGTATTTCATCCCTGCTTCCAACCTACTGAATCAATTCTCTTGTATGCCTAAGTTGGTCTTTGCTGAAGGTCTTTTCTCATTCTTCTTTAAGGAATGGGTTTCTGGGCAAAATTATGTCATTAGAATTTAGAATACCCTGGACCAACCCTTAATATGTATTAATAAAAAGCCAAAAGTCAAACAGGGATCTAGTTTTAGGACAGTGGGAGAACTACACACTTCTATATTTTGCACATTACATTGATTACAACTGTGAATTCTGGATTATATCATTGAACAATACCCCTCAAAGGGAATTTAGGTTATTGTTCGATGACAACAATCCTTTTCGGTTGTAATCAGTTGTAACCAGATCTGACAACTTAAAGATATCCTTTTAAATGAATTTAGGTTCTCTCTTTTTTAAATCCCTAGGTTGTCTGGTAATCAACTTGTCAGGTCTGATTACTACTAAAATGGATTGATGTTAACAATATGTTTTGGAAGAACATTTGGTTATCTCGTTTACCCCGTCACACCTAGAGTAAATGCCCTTTAATATCCTTTGAATGTCTGATGACCAACAGGTCTGGTCTGATTTCTATATTCTAGCCCAACTTGTGTACGTGTCTTTTGTCTCTGCACCCAAATCTAATCTACGAGAACATACTGGGTTCAAGCAAAGAATTTGTTTCAGTAGGCTGGGCCACCCTTAGCTTCTACTACTTCAAAGTTAAATTAAGATTCAAGATCTTCTTTCAGCTGGCTACGCTCTCCGCTTATCGTCTGTGTGCATCTTTTTTGTTTCACCAATTCATAACATTGAGTGAATTTTTGGGATTCATTTTTCTCCTTCAAACTTTTTGAGTATTTTCTCCCTCTGTTATTTTAACCCCTTCGCCTTGTTTGTTTTACTCTGCAGAAGACCATAAGATGGAGATTTCTGGCAAATCTGGTGGAGGTGAAGATGCAGAGGTGAGTTGTTAACATGCTGATTGTTTTCTTTCGATTTAATACAGAAATTCATTACTTGATCGGTAGCAAGTCCTAACATTGCAATCCCAAGGAATCGGCCCATGGCATGCGTCATGATTTTAAATCTTGTCACCTTCAAGGTGCCACCGACACGTTTGAATTTACTTGGTGCACAGTTCTTGTGGGGTGGGTCGTGGGTCCAAGGGATTAGTTGGATGTTCTAAGATGTCCAAATACTCTAATGTAATACAAATAATTTTAATAAAAATGAATCATCACGTTGAACAGTCTTTCACAAGGAGCTTGTTGGTTTCAAGCATATATTTGGCAAGGAGCTTGTTAGTTTCATTCATACATGGATGGTGATGGAACTTTCACTTATTATTTATCTGTTTTTTCGTTTCTCTTTTCCTTTGCAGTAAGTGGCGTGGAAGCCTGCATTCTTCAAAGAATTGGACTGAGAAAGGATGATTCCTCCTCAAGTCTTTGGTGTTGTGTACTAATTTATAAGAGTGAAACTGGGATATCTCCTCCATAATTATTGTGTTTGTTTGACCTTATTATTGTTACTCTGTAATTGTAAACGTGTGGGGAAATTGACAGATTAGTTTGCATCTTCCAAGCTTTGTAATCCCATGCTACGTAACGGACCATAGAGATTTCTCTAGAAATTTGGTGTTTTTCTATCTTTTTTCCGCGTTTAATTCTAATGAAGATGCAATGAATTTTCTTGTTATCATTCTGGCTGGCTGCGCAATTTTATTCTCCAATTCATTGCATGGCAATTCATGAAGATTTATAAAAGTTCCCTCTCTACACGGCAATTTTTAGTCTTTCTTGCCTCCCCCTTTCTGTTTTTGACCAGGAGAGATTTGAAAAGGGTGTTTGAACGGGTATAGCAATTTGATATTTAACAAACCGAACTGGATGAACAAATTTATTACCCTCTTCGTTCGTTCCACATAAAGGGTGCTTAGATCTTAATTAATTTGCCATCTTCTAAAATTTAAATAATTTATTTTAGTTTTTAAAATAATAATTTTGTACAGCTTTTAAGAGTTTACAATATTAATTGTCGCATTAATCACTCGAATGGTAATTCAAAATTTTGTAAACTGACCGGAGTAAACGATCAAATGCGGTGGGTGGTCTCTTTTGTAGAATAAAGCGAGTCTTATTCAAAGTCAAGAAAAAGAAGTAGGAATTTGTATGATGTCAGATGTTCCTTGGGTGCCAAGGATATGGAGAAAGGACCATTAGTTGAAAACTATCTAATATTTTTAATGGAGTAAGATTAATATTTGGCCCAATAATTTGCATTATACTTCTTCTTACATTCTGATTATATGGGATATTAAAAACATAGACCTTGTCCTTCATAAGACCAGGAAGTTTCCCTTGGTTTAATGTCATGTTGACCGGCTCCTATCCTTGGGTTCCAAGATTGTGCAAGGATATTTCTTAGAAAATTCGGTGTTTATATTTCCACGTCTGTTTGGTCAAGAGTCAATTCCATAATCAATCATCCAGACTTTGAAATATAAAATCCATGGATAACAAAATCATTTTCAACCAAAACCAACCGCACTTACAAAAACTAAATCACCCAAACAATCCCAATCAAAAGCCTTATTCATTTTAGCAACCTCGTAAACTTTTCCAATCCTGCAAAATGGCCCTTCGAAAGATGCCTAATACAAAAACTGTACTATCAGCTGCTGCATCTGTTGCTGCTTCTGCAATGCTAATACGAACCATCACCAATGATTTCGTTCCAAACGAAGTCCGAGACTACTTTTACTCCAGCCTTCATTACATTTTCCATCACTTTTCTTCAGAATTCACCATTGTTATAGATGAATTCAGCGGTCTCTCATTAAACCAAGTTTTTGAGGCTGCGGATGTTTACTTGGGCACTAAAATGACTCCATCAACCCAAAGAATCAAACTGGGGAAATCCGAAAACGAGAAAAATGTTGCAATCACTGTGGACAGAGATGAAGAGATTGTTGATTCTTTTGAAGATGTACAAGTCAAATGGAGGTTGATATGTACACAAGTTGAATCCGCAAGCAACAATCACCGTGGGCAACATTTGAGGGACCTGAATGCAACTTTGCGATCAGAAGTCAGATCATATGAGTTAAAATTTCACAAGAAACATAAAGAGAAGGTGTTGAGTTCGTATTTGGCTCATGTTATTGAAACATCAAAAGCCATCAAAGAAGAACGCAAGGGAATAAAGCTCCGGACAGTTGAATATAATGGCTGTTGGAACTCGGATGTTGTCAACCTTGACCACCCAATGACCTTCAAGAATTTGGCTATGGATTCAGAGCTTAAGAAGGAAATTATAGAGGATTTGGACAAGTTTATGAAGGGAAAGGAATTCTATAAGAGAATTGGGAAGGCTTGGAAACGTGGGTATTTGTTGTATGGACCTCCAGGGACTGGCAAATCAAGCTTGATTGCAGCAATGGCTAATTACCTGAACTTTGACATCTATGACATGGACTTAACAGAGGTGAATTCAAATTCAGATCTAAGGAGATTGTTACTTACATTGTCTAGCCGATCAATACTCATCATTGAGGATATCGACTGCTCTATAAAACTGCAAAACAGGGAGTCTGACGGTGAACCAGAGATGAATCAAGGAGATACTAAGGTTAGTGTAATTATGCTATAGAATGCAAATCATAAATTACTTACCTAAGACAAAAAAAAAAAAGTGAAAAGGATGCTATGACCTCCTTTTATTTCCACATAATAATCCCGACCACCATAGGATCGCAAAAATGTTGCGTCACACACAAACACACGCAACATGGTTGTCTAAAAAGGAAAAGGGCAAAACCTTTAGAACAAGAATACACTTTTTATGCTGACCATTTACATGCTTCGTATATAAAGTAATGCAAGGAAACTTTGAAAACCAGTTCTCCCGAATAGTGTGCAATAACCATAGTTGTCATACGTGATACGTATCTTACGATACGCAATACTTATCTTATGAATATGATATGGAGACAATTTGATACATATCGCCGAGTGAATCTAAAATGACACCGTATCTTACGATTCAATTATGATTTGATACGATTATTACGATACGATATAATGCACGATATTTTTTAAAAGTAACCAACTTGAAAAAAAATTCATGTAAATTCAAAAGACTAAAAACAAAACTTTTAAGCCTTTTAACATTTTAATTGAAGAAGTTTTTTACCACAAACATATTTTATATTGCTTCATGAGCCTTTAATCACTTTTTAGAATATTATATCTAATTGAAAATGTAACTCTATTTTTTTCACGTCAATTTCTATAAACAGATATATAAATCTCCACTTGTTAATTTGAATTATTCTCTTTTGTTTTATAAATTAAAGGTAAATTTGAATTTTCGTTTTCTCTTCTTACTCTATAAAGATTACTGAAATAATATCTAATAAATCAATTTTTGAGTATTTTGATTACTGTTTAACTTTAAAATTTATTTTTAGTCCATAATAATATTTATTTAACTACTTTTATATATAGTCAAGCTTGTGTTTTCTATGTTTAAATATATATTACTACATTTTTTATTTTGCTTCCATATCTTACGAGATACGATACATGAAATATATTACGGGGATTTTCGATATACGATACACGATTTGACAACTATGGCAATAACTCCTTAAACAAAATTCATAGTAATTCAATAAGCAAGATAGATCTCTTACTGCATCTTCTTTCATCATATACCACGTCTCTGATGTCTCAAGTGGCTATTGTTTCACTGCACAGGTGACACTTTCAGGACTCCTGAACTTTATTGATGGCCTTTGGTCTTGCTGCGGAGATGAACGTATCATCATTTTCACGACCAATCACAAAGACCGGCTGGATCCCGCATTGTTGAGGCCAGGCCGTATGGACATGCACATACACATGTCATTCTGCACATTTTCTGCGTTCAAGCAACTAGCGATAAATTATTTTTAGGGCTCTATCACCACCAACTCTTCGAAAAGATTGAAGAGCACTTAATAAAGGCAGAGATCACCCCTGCAGAGGTTGCAGGAGAGCTGATGAAGAACACGGATAGTGAAGTTTCCCTTCAAGGACTTCTCAAGTTCCTTGAACACAAGAAAGCAGAACAGGATAAAGCAAAAACCATTGCAGAAGCTTGCAGCACAGAAATGAAAACTTAAAATTGGATTCAAATTGCAAGTCATTACTAAATACTAATGTTTTTAATTACACCATTCCAATTCCCTGTTGCCATACCTAACTGAATTTAACAAAGATATGTTATGTAGTGTACTGATGTTGTACCAAATAAGAAAATTAATACATCACCTAAGAACATTGTGTATATTGTAAGAACGTCAATTCAATGTTTACATTACTGTAAATTAGTGCAGTTCATATAAATGCAAAAATCAACTGATCACGCCTGGAGGTTTATAGAAGTTATTATTAACTTGACAGAATGATGTTACATACATGATACCTCATATAGCACAAATGATATTGCATTGATCAATTAATACCAAAAGAAGGTGCAACATGGAAAACTCAAAACATTCCAGCTTCTAACATAAAAATTCAGCCAGAAGTGTTAAACTGTGGACTACCCAGTGTGCGTCGTGGTTCGTGGTTGCACCGGATGGTTTATCCAATGTACCATAAAGGTAGTAGCTGCAAGTTTCACCGCCATAAACTAAAA
This sequence comes from Hedera helix, assembly GCA_947179155.2. Classification (NCBI taxonomy): domain Eukaryota; kingdom Viridiplantae; phylum Streptophyta; class Magnoliopsida; order Apiales; family Araliaceae; genus Hedera; species Hedera helix. Next base: position 35,205,050 of record OX359268.1, on the reverse strand, counting down.
CAAATAAACAACTTGGGCAAGCATATTGTAAGGAGCAAGCATTTGGTGTGAAGGACACAGATGCTGGTAGCCATATATCAATCAGAAGCAGATGCCAACTCGCAAGCAATATCATAGCTGAAATAATGGAATTGCAACACCATTGAATCTTTTACATCAGCTCCTAGTTGTAGGAGCTTCATATCCAGATTCTAGTAACCCCAATCAGAATGAGTCACCTTACTTATTCCCGTGATTTCTTCTGCAGCCAATCTGCCCCAGCAAGGTGCCGATCCTTGTAAATCAGTTGCAACTGCAAAATATCATAATTGTAAAGTGGACCTGCAATGTCATTGAATTGTTTGACATGAACTCGGGGTTTCTGAAGATTCATCTCCAGATTCTCATAACCCCCAATGATTTCGGTCATTCCTTCTCCAGCCAATTCCGCCAAAGCCAGCAGCACCTTACCTTGTAAATCAATTGCAACAACACGAGAATGATACAGTATCTTAGTAGTTACTGTGGAATTGCAACGGCATTGAATCATTTGACATCAGCTCCTAGTTGCTGGAGCTTCATCTCCAAATTCTCATAACCCCGATCAATATGAGTCACCCCACTGATTTATGTGATGCCTTCTGCAGCCAATCCCGCCAAAACCAGTGACGCCCCACCTCATAGATCAGTTGCAACAACACAAGAACCATACAAGGAACTAGCAAAAATATAAAGTAAGTAATGATCAATTTTAACTTTTCATCCATGAATTATACTTCCTCAGTTCCAAAATATAAGAGTATTTTCTTTTGTATTTTGCACATCATATACTTTGGAACGAAGAGAGTGTATAAGGGATACAAAACTACCTTTCTCTCTCTTCTCCAAAAACCAAGGCTGTGCTCCCATGAATCTCAATTCTAGATCCAAACGTCTGCAGTTCTCTTGCTATTTCCAAAGAAGCATTAAAATGAGACACTGGGAGATTAGTAATTCTAAACAAGAAAGAAAACCTCTTAGCATTTAGCAATCAGAAACTACATGGATAAGGGGGCCAAGATATGCTTGTATATAGTTAAGCCTCTTTGCATATTCTAGCACGTCGAAGAGGTGCTCAGGCAGTGCATTTCAAAACGTTCAGCACAAAATATGACAGCATTAACCGTTTGGGAGCACAAAATCTAATACCATTAAAAAATATTCTGAATAGAGACAAAAATTATGCAAGTAAAGGTTGTTTAACATCTGGATGCCTCAATTGAGTTAGCAGCTTAATTGACTCGGAAACAAAAGACCCAAAAAATTCCAGTTTGTGTGGCACGTACCACGACCCATGCAGTTTTCGAACACGGTTTCCTCCATGTCTCCACAACACTCAAACCACTGCAGGTTGTAAGCAAAGCCATTGTTTGAGGTTCGACATCTGTAGGAAATCCTGGAAATGGACATGTTTCAATATTAAAACCTTGCAAACCATCTTCGTGGTTCGCCAGGACTGCTGAAATCTGCAGGACCAATCGACAATTACACCTCATGCAATTATGCAAAGATAAAGGGGGGCAGGGAAAGCAAAGGGAAGAGGAACTATAGAGCTAACAAATAAGACCTGCAAATTGTTATTGATGCATGTTGTAGTTCTGCAACCCGCAGCTGCAAGCTTGTCTACTAAGCATGATAAATGACAGGTGACATTGAGATGCAAGAGAGAGTAATAGCAGCAGCCAGCATAAAAGTGCCTGCTTCGATGCGATCTGGTATTATATTATATTCAATACCATGCAATTCGGTTTTTCGGTTTTTCCCCTTTATGTGAAGCTTGTTGGAGCCTACTCCTTCTATGTAGGCCCCACAACGCGTAAGAAAATGAGCCAGATCAATCACCTCTGGTTCCTGTGTTGAAAGCACACTTCATATATTATTTCCAGCATCAGCCATGGTCATGACTATCAAAAAAAGACGAGAGAAAAGGTCCAAAAGGATGGTGAAATTCTTTAGATCATACTTGAGCTTAGACCTGGCAAACGGGCCGGGTCATAGTCGAGCTGAGTCAAAACAACCCAATTTTTTTGGACTGAAATTAGCTGGGCCGGCACGCAGGCAAAAAAAATTTATTTACAATTATGCTAATTGGTTCAATTGCAGCAGAGGAATCTATGAAAAATGTCGATCAATGCCCATTGCTGGAGGAATCTTATGCCCTGCCCCCATATACAAATCCAAAATCATAGGATATCATATGTACAAATCCAATGCTGCTGACTAGAAATTAAATACTTTTAATAATTCTTACTCGCTCAGTCACTTGTTATGATAAATATTATAGATAAGGTACTATTTCTATTTCTGCTGGATTTCATTTAATTTGAAACAGCTAAATCAAGCTAAAATATATAATATAATAATGACAATATGAAAATATATAATATTATCTTTGTTTTAGAATAATTGATAATTGTGATTTTTTGAAACATGATGAATGAAGTTGATAGTTAAATTACATATTGAATTGTTGATAAATGAATACATATTTTTTCACTAACAAGAACATTAATTGTAACAATTAGGGTCAAAATTTTAGTTTAAATCCAATCAAATTATTTCCATTTGAACATGGCTAATCCATTGTCCAATAACATTTTTTGGGTAATTTTAACCCTCAACAAATTCATCCAAAAAGCCACTACTAAAAATACTATCGGTAATAACTTAAAATTGTATATAGAAGTGTAGCACATATCCTGCAGCACTGGGACTGCCTTCGGGTCGAAACCCCCACAGGGTGTTCATTGTAATCTGTCTTAATGACAATCCCAACCCAAACATTTTCAAATGTCAGATTCCGATATGTAATGTGCCGACCATTTTATTTATATTTGTTTTATTATTAATATTTTTTTATTGATTCATTTATTTTATTCTTTTTTTGGGTTAAAAAAAGTAAGCCCAAAAATCCGGTTTTAGCCAAACCGACCCGCAGGCCCGGGCCTTTTGTCAAGTCTACTTCAAGTCTCTCATACACGTTACTAGGGCTCATCACTCAAGAGGCATATGACTCCAGTCGAATTATCATGCAAATCTTCTTTTTACCTTTCCTTACTTTTTGTGATAAGCAATTTTTCAAGAAATCCAATTTACCACCACCAATGTGCCTTGAGAGTAAATGAGGGAACGAGTATTTAGGGGCTGTTTGTTTTTCCTTTTCTTTTTCCCGGGTCCCATCTTTCCTCTGTATCTCCATCTTACATGTTGATTCATCAGAAATTAAAAAAAAACTATAAGACCTATGCTTAGCAATATTTTCCATATAATCTCTACCTAAAAACGGAGGATTTTCTTTACCATAATGTGGCAACATTATTCAATATGTGGGATTACACTTGCCGAATAGAATGAGAAGTTTACGGTGCAAGTGTGAACTGCATCAAGTTGTTGAAATTAAGCCCAGCCTTTAAATTTGAATTTGGCACAGTTAGAAGTCTGATGATCCAATATTCCAATGAACACATGAATGCATTTTTTTTTTTTTACCTGCTAAGGTGGAAAGTATTTTTCTTTCTATCCTGCCATGTCATTTGAATAGGGATGTGGTCGATGTAAAGTTTGACTTTTTCTCAGAACAGAATACACTTTTTGAAGTTGAATAGTTCTTAATGCGTACAACAGAAGATCTGCCCTTACTTCATGTTGTACCAAAATATTTACAGGTTTTGGACAGCAGAACCTTTATCAATGAAAGAAACCACAACGTAAAAATGCATATAAATATAGATGATACATTGATACTACAAAATAATAGGTATTGTTAATTACATCTAATCTACTCTCTCTGTTCCAATATTAGAGATACTTTTTGACTCTTTGTAGACTTTGCAAACTCCTAAATTCAAAATCAATATGAAAATTTAGATTTTAGTACAAACACTTATAATTGATATCAACTAACTAACTAAATTTTATGGATTTGTATCAATTTTGAATTTTAGGATTTCGTAAATAGACATCAAAAGGGAAAATTATATTTCGAATTTTGAAAGGGAGGTTAATTGTACACATATCTACATCACTAAATATATGGGGCTGTTTACCTCATTTCATTGCTTCCATTTTTCATTAACAATAACTTATTCAAACAATATTTACTTAGAACCCAATAAGAACACTAACCTCAGCTCTACAGTGGCATCTAAAGCGCGAAGCCACCGAATGTAGAGATCAACAGGTCGACCCCCAATTTCACACCCACCAGGGCAACCCCACCACAAATCAACCTAGCTGGGTAGAAAAAGTCGAAGAAGTAGCTAATTACCACCAAAATAACTGGTAAACCTTATTTGTCTCTCATCCATAGGCAGGCTAATCATGTTTACAAAATGTTGTCTGTGTAACTCCATAATTAAGAAAGTGCAGAAAAAAGGGGAAAGGGCAGCCTCATTGTCTCTGCCCTCTGCATCTTGGCCTTTGCCAGCTTGGCTCATTGCCAAGAGCCAGAGTTCTTCGTTACCAGCAATGTTTATTGTGATACATGTCGCGTCTAGTTCCTCGCCAGAATCAGCCAAACCATTGAAGGTACAACCTTTGCAAGCTCAAATCTTAAAATTTAAAATTTAAATTTAGCAACAAAAAAAAAAATCTTAAAATTTAAAATCAACAAAATTCATTTAATTTTAAACAATAAAATCTTGAAGATTGTAAGAATAAAATAATTAATTGTATGGGCACTAGTAGGACTGTGCGGACTGGATTATTTTGTGTGGGTAAAATTTATACATTTTTGGGTGTAATATAATTAATTACCCCACAAAAAATTTATACATTTCTCAATGTAAGGAGTCAAATTAAAATTTTAGAAGTCTCTCTATCAAGTCTCAATTGACCTAATTCCTTTATAGAAGCACCTTAGTAGCTATAATCCTCTTCAACTAGTTATTAAGTAGATTTATATTATTTTTTAAAGACTGAAACACAAAAATCACCCTTGTAACTTTTTTATAAGCCTTTTTCTAAACTTTTTTTTGACATAAATTATCATTTAAGTTGTATAAGTACTAAAAAGAAAATTCTATTAACGTTTCTGTTATAAAAAAAAAATGACGGAATCCACATGTATAGACTTGACAAAATTGGTCCGAATCCGCGGACCGATCATGTCCGGCCGCTAAAAATTGAGTTTTGGACTTTTATTTTTTAGCCCATAAAAACTTGGGTTACCTTAGCTTAGCCCCAGACTAATTTTATTTATTTATTTATTATTGTTTGACATTCATATAATGCAATTATTATAAAACTCTTCTGGCGTATAAAACTTTAAGGATGATGAGCAATACCTGTGCTATAACACATCCGTTATATATAGGGCATTGGGTTTTTCATCCCAACAATATGCATAGGCATGACAAATTTGAGGTACATGAAAAGAATATACATGTCGATGTTCTTAGGATCCAAATCAATTTTTGCCCTTTCATTTGGCAAGTTTTTTCATCCTGAATTTTGAAGTAAAAAAAAAACTTGTTAACCATTAGCCAATAACAACCCTCTTATAAAGGGGGACCAAATTATATGCTAAGAAATATTATATCTACAGAAAACTGATGTTGGCCCGATTTAGTAAATGGTAACAGAAGATGTAATATCACCAACACACAGTTAGTTGGCCATTTTGCTTCATATTAATTGGCCAGACTAAAAATAGTTTTACAACCTTAATTAATATTTCCACTTAATGTCATTTATTCTCTTTACCTATTTTGTAATTTATTTATGTTAATGAGCTTTTCCTTTCTTGTTCTCAACTTCATGTCAACTTTAAAGAAAACAAATTTTTTTTTTTTCCTTTTATTAAGAATATGTTTCAAAATAATCAAATAATCAATTTTTATGAAATTCTTTTTTGAAATAAAAAAAGAATCAAGTCAATTTTTTAGTCCATATAACATAATCGTAATTGTGAAAAAAAATGGCATGTGGGCCTGACCAGCCCGACCCAATTTGGCCCACAAGCCTCTTATTTTTAACTTAAAAAAATTTGGACCATTTTGGCCCAACTCGAATTTGGCTCGATTCATTTGTCAGGTCTAACCATGTACATGACACATGTGCAACAATAAGGACAATAAAATAATTACGCAAGAAAATAAAATAAAATAAAATATTCTCACACACTCTGTTCCAATATTCATCCCCAAAACAAAGGGTTAAATCATTTTTTCTTTACTGAATTGAACCAAAATTTACATATGTATCACTGAATTGATTTTTTTTATAATCGAGTCACTGAACTGGATATTTTTTACAATTTTTGAATTTTTCATCTATGAGTGTTAGATTTAACGGATTGTTGACATGGCACCACGTCATTGTTTATCTAGATATCAGGAAAAAAATATAAAACAAACCTACACATTTAACCCAAATCAAAAACCCACACCCAATAACTGATCAAACCTGTTAAAACACCCATTTTTTTCACTTAACACTCACCTAAAAAACCCATTTTTGTGTAACCTAAATACAATGCCTTACCTTTACCAAAATCCCAAAAAACAAATGATGCAAAAAGAAAGAAAACAAAAAACCCCTCTTTTCTCCTTTTGTTATTCTTAAAACCCTAACCTAAGAATAGAGAGAAACATAATAAATCATTTAACAAGACATAAAATGAATTGGGTTGTTAAAGAAAATGAAAACCCACCTTTGATTTTGAGTAAGTAATCAAAGGAGACCTAGATACTTGATTACTCATAACCTAAGAGTAAAAAAACAGAGGAGCCTTCTCTGTATTCACTAAAAGGAAGGATGTACGAGTTGAGCAAAAGAGTACAGAGTATCCATCAAGAGATTACTTTTTCATCTAATAGTTATGTTAATATTGGTGGTTGTCGCTACAAGACTCTCCCCTTCACTAAAAGACATTGATGTGACAATCTCCCCCCATCAACAAATGCCCACATTCTCTATCTACTTCTTCCCTTCCCAAATAAGCTCCTTTGATAGGTCAAATCAGCCGAAACATCCTTCACTAGCTCCAATCTCTCCATTTTTTCAATCAACTCCTTCCTCCTAACAGGATCATCATCTCCAATCGAAATCCGTCGATAATTATTTCATTCGAGTATTGGAATGATAAGTGTGACGCCCCGAGATCCCACCTTCCTTTAATTATATCCATTCTATTCTGGATGACATAATCATAAACCTTAAACCACATTAACCGGGATCCCGTGCGTCAAAACTTAACCTTTAACCGTTAAAAGCATTTGAGTTGACCATAAATTCGGTCCATATTTTTTTTTATCTTAAAACTTATTTAACTTACATTCCTTAAACCTGTCTCAGGATCGCAACGTTTACTAACTCTTCATTAGAACTTAGGTCAACCATTATTTAATTGTGACCTAGTCTATTACAATTTCTATAATCATATTTATTCATGATTTAACATACTCTTTAAATAAATTTCGCCATGAAGTATTCATACACGGCCTTGACTATACACATGTTCCTGTTCACAAATACCTTTTTACATTCATCTATATCATACATGTCCTTGTCTACTTATAACTGATCCATACATCAACCTGCTTACCTCATACATGTATCATGCATCACCTGTTCCATACATATTTTCCATACATGCGAGTTCTAGTATATGTAGACCCGACTAACATCAGAATACATCAAGCTATAACCTTTACATCTTCTAACTGATAATACATTCATGCACATTCATTACTATGAATTTACAAATTATACACTTTTTTTTTCAAATCTAGGTTTAACATTTAAGACCACACTGTTACATCACTTGCATTTATACCATTTACATATAACAACTTTGCCCGTGCTTATCCATGCATTCACTTTCCTTACCTTAGCTTAACCGGAACATTCGGCCTTCTTGTACTTTACCTGAAAAGTTAGTTTATAGCAAGAATGAGCATAAAGCTCAGCAAATAATTCAGATAACACCTTTCATGCTCACAATTCCAAATATGCGTCATGCATCCTTTATCTTAACATACTATGCTTAATGTCACGTAGTTCACTTAGCAATTAATCCACATAGTTGCACATAAAGCACATTCAACTCACAGGTTATCATGTAGCTCGCATAGAATATCTAATACACTTAAGTCTGAAAAACTTGCATGTACGCTTTTATTTAACTTAACCTTTACCGCCTCGCTTGGCCTTGTCAATAATTTCTTGCCTCGGGTTGCTAGTCCGAACCTTATCTGTCAATTCATAACTTATACATCAATATTGGATCATAAAACTTAACAATCTTAGTCAAACTTAACTTATAATTACACGACCCATCGTCTCTAATCATTTCACATTTGATGTATTATACCTTACATAGGTTTATAATACACCATAACTTGCTTCCGACCTTTTTCACAATCTTAAACATATTTTGGCTTAGCTTTAGGCATGTTATCTTATGTCATTCATTATCTCATTATACCTTAACACCCTTTACATAGTCCATTTATATCAATCTAGGGTTTACATAACTTATCTCTATCATTTAGTATCAAAACATTTCATTTCGGGTCAAAAATATCATTTTTTTAAACTCTGTCCTCCATGGCCCCGGCCGGCTTTTGGCCTAAGAAACCACGGCCCCGGCCGTGACCTCTCAGCCAAACTTGGCCCCGGCCGTGGTTTTGCCTACAAAAATCTGGCCTAGGTCGTGGCCCAGAAATCTGAAATTTTGATTTTTGCTACTGCTTTGGTGAATTTTAATTCTTTAACCGTACATCCAATTGACACCAAATTTGGTACACATGTAGACCTCATACCATAGTATTTTATAAAATTTTCTATTGCCTCATTTGGCTTCTCTAAATCATAGATACACTAGTCCATAGGAGGCCTGTTCGCAACAGTTCAACACTTAGAAAATTTTCTGAACTTTGAAAACCAACTTTTGCAACTTTGTGATTTTTGGCCATAGGCTTTAAAATTCCATTCCGACTCTTGATATAGCTCACATACATCATATAGGACATGTCCCAACTTTCAAAACCGTAAAATTTTGCACGAGGCGACTTTTGTCCATTAAAATCCGTTTAGGGTCGAAACGATCGATTTCGATCGTTCGAAACTTATTTTCATTCAAATTCTCATCCATTGATTCCCAAATCAATCTAAACATGCGTAATAACATATATTTAGGTCATTTAACTTTATTTCACCTTTAAATATCCACAATGGCCAAAAATCACCATGTAGGTGCAATTTCACCAAATTTCATAAACTTCCCTTAACTTTTCATTTTCCAAAACATATACTATTTTGGCCCCTCTTTGCAAAACTTAATTCCAACACTTCATTTAACACATATAGCACCTATTTGGCTTCAATGGGCCTTCAAGATCTTTAAAACTTTTCATTTGAATTAATTTTTCCAAAAGGTTCATTTTAGGCGTCAGCGAACGTTTTAAAATGTTTAAAATCCTCAATTGTCGCCATAAACGCCAAACGACTTCCAAATCGTTTCAAACACATACATTAATATCAAACTTAGCTTTTTGGCCTCATTTGATCATCAATTACACAAAATGGCCAAAGTCACACATGAGTGACATTTTTACCCAACTTTTCAAAACTTAACACTTGAACCTCCTTTGAATTCTCAACTATACACATCAAATTCATTAACACATATACATTTAACCACTTTATACACTTACATAACTTCTATATGAATCTTTCAAATCACTTTACAGATTATTACGTAGTCTATACACAAAGTATAGCCTAATATTCAAACTTTTCCACACATGTCATGCTTTTAAACCATTTATGAACTTTGGAGGATATCTAGCATAAAAGTATACATAATTTTTACAGGATCAACACCTTTGTTTAGGGTTTCATCAATTTCAATAACAATTAACTCATGATCCTCCATAAATCATGTTTTCTAGCTTTGAATTTAGACATAAATAGCACACCACCTTTGTTACACAACTTTCAAGCCTAGGGTTTTATCATCTACCCATCAAATAACATGTAATTTCACATAAATCACAAAATCAAGTCATGTATCCCAAAGATACATGCATGGCTACCCTTGTTCTTGAATTTAAACACATGAACATCAAAGTTTATAACGTGAACATGTTTTTACCTTCTTGTTTGGTTAACTTCTTCATATCAAAAGCTTCCTTATGATGAGTGCTTCATCTTTCCATCTTGCTCCAAGCCCAACCAAGCATCATAGCTTCTTGATTTTCAAGCTTTTCCCTAGCTTTCATGGCTTCCTTTCTTTTTCTCTCACTTCGGTTGCTCTCCCTTTTATTTTCCAGCAAAGTGATGAATAATGGCCAACTTAATACTTACATATATTACATATATGCTCCAACTCTTAACTCAATATTGGTTAAGTTAACCATGCATAGTTAAGGGCATTAAGGGCATTTCACTTGATTAGCTAAGGATATTTTAGTCAATAAACCTTCTAGGACATCATTGTCATTAATTAGATTGTTAAGGGCACTTTAGTCATTTTCACCAAAATCTAGAGAATTTAATTCTCCAAAATTCATACATTACTCATTTTCATCCAAATTAATTTCTTTTTGATCCAAACTTGCTTCATCATGCTTGAGTCTTATTCCATCATTAAATACCTCATAATTGACTTGTCTCATAACACTTATCACATTTTTAATTACCAATTTCATCAATCACATATTAATTATCATAACATTTTCTATAATTGGATATTATTCCATAATTTTCTACGAATCCCTTTTCGGTTCCTTATTCAATCCATTCCACTTTTCGACATCTCCCATAGTCAACTTACTAATCTTTTTCATAAATCGCTTCCTCGAGAAGTGAACCTCAACTGGATTACCACAATCCATCATCATTTATCCTTAATAGTTCATATAATCATTTCTACGACTTTTACATTCTTTCACTTGCTTACTTAATACACAATGTCAATTTTCCACATACATGAAATTTACATACCTTTTACTCGTTCGCGAGAGTATTACATTCTATATTTACACATCATATCACAATTATTTCAATTCAATCATTCAAGATCAATTTCTTCATAATTTCCATATATTCACATATCATCCTTATAATCCTTTATTCTCTAGCTTAAACTCCTATTCCTTTCTCAACTCAAATACATAATATGCACATACATTCAATCTATCACATAGAGCATTTTAGCACATTGATCATCTAATAACTTACTCTTAATTATTCTTACACTTTTCATCATTCATAACTAGGTTTTAACTATTAACCTTTACTTAATTAACCATATTACTTATTTAGAAATCCTGTAAAATCTTGGGGTGTCACAATAAGGATAAGTGATTTACAGATGATTTCACTATATTTTACTTTGATGCCTATTGGAATGGTTCTTTCGCAGCAGATCAAGCAAGGTTTTAGTGTGATCGAGCAAGTTCTCATCCAAATCTAAGCCTTTTTGTCTAATGGAATGATTTACAGACCATTTTACTTTGTCTTTTACTTTGATGCTAACTGGAATGTATCCCTTGTAAATGTGGATAAATATATTACGTGGAAGGATGCTCCCTCGTATGTGTTTCTTATACCGTTTAAATTAACAAATTTTGTAATATTTTGAAAAAAATATTCAGTTCAGTGACTCAATTGTTAAAAAAATCAGTTTAGTAATACATATATAAATTGGGTTTCAAGTTACTTAGAAAAAAAATGATTTAACCCCAAAATAAATCGTTAACCTAGAAAGAGGAAAACCAAATGATATGGATCGTTATGAACCATTTTAAAACTATTTCCCCACAACATCAATTGACATGAAATAAGCCAAAACAATTCCTAATTAACAAGAATCCTCGTCAATTTGGGTATCAATTATCTAAAAAATAAGCACAACATCGTGATGATTGAAGACAGGGAAGATGTTTAACGTTAGTGGCGAAGAGCAACCCCACACGATTAGATCCAAAAACTTAACCTGCTAAGTCATGACCCACCTTCTACAAACTTTGGAGTTTAGGAAAGTTGGGATGAACAATAATAATTTCTCCCTTTTTTTCTTTATTGTGTTTGCTTGGTTTTGGTACCCGATCTCATTTTGGGTTTTGTTAAATTTCTTATAGTACTACTAAACCTTACATTCACCTTTGTGTCCGTGTTCAGTAAAAATCAGACTGAATCGGTACTGAAATTATACAAAACTCAGTACCGATAACGGTACCAGTTTTTACCGAAATATACCGATTATTAATAATAAATTTGATAATAATAATAATAAAATAATAATATACCAATTTTTAATTATTATTTTTAATTATTTATTAATAATAATAAAATAAAAAAAGATAGGCAATCGATATAACTGATACGGTCCGATTAATACTGATCTCTCAACACTTTGGACTAGTACCGAATTGGTTGTTATTGATATACCAAATCGGTTTTTTTTGTATCGAACCGGTCGGTTCGGACCGATCCGATATATCATATATACCCAAAAAAAAATTAATAAAATTTGAACACCTCGGTCCCGTGTCAGGAAATTAAGATAATGCGAAGAGATGAAACTTGCAGAAAAGGGTAGCTATGAAACAGAAAATTTCATTCATTCAATAGATGCCTCTCGAGTCTCTTCTTACAATGATGCTGATATTTATGACCCCGAAGCCTACTAAATTCTGAGATGCCAACAAAAAGACGCACTTGGCATATAAAAGATAAAAGTGCATAATACTTAAACGCTGAACAACAGCTATATTAGATGATGGATTAGGGGTGTTTTTGAGCTCTTATCTTGACATCCGTTTCGGTGATGATCGGTTTTACATCTGTATCCACCACGTCGACGAGCTACATAAGTCATGTCTTGAATTGTGATGGGTAAATATTGATTTCCAATCGGTCATAGCAGGAAGAATTCGGTTTTGAAAGGTTTTTAATCGGTTTCTAGCTGAAAATTGATATGTTTTTTGGTCAATTTCTTTTGCAGGGTAGCGTTCGAGAATCTTCCCGTCGGATAGTATTGATTAGTAGATGTCCGAGTTGTTGTTCGCCATTTTCTTTAACAAAAACTATATAATCAAATGATACATCCAAAACTCAAAACCATCAAAGTTTTTCTTAAATTCCTAAATTTCGATGTAGTGTGTCGATTTACCCGTAATTTGTTAGATCTGAACTTGGAGTACATGGGTGTGTTGATTTGAGGTTAATTTAATCTATAGGATCTGCTATTGTTTGGAGGCAATGGGGCTATGGTTGTAACTTTTTTTTGTTTGCTGGTTCCAACGAGACTTTTTACACGAGATGGGAGAGATCGGAAGAAATGCTTCTTTTTTTGGGACGGAGATGATGGAGAATGAGTTTCCGCCGGCAAGAATCTACTGGATTGAAATTTTGTTTACTTTTTATTTTTTTATTGTCTAATTACTTTGCCCGTATATTGTAAATGTGAGTCATGTGACTGCACATGATCAATTTTTTCATCCCAAGTCAATAACGTTCCGTCATTTTTTTAACAGAAAAGTAAGTAGGATCCTTTTTTAATATTTATACAATTTAGAGGATAAGTTATATTTAAAAAAAAGATTGAGGAAAGGGTTTGTAAAATATGTTACAAATGGGAAGGTGAATTTTGCATTTTTTTTAAAAATAATTATAAAAAATCAAGTATTTATAGACACATTTGTGATAAAAAGTACATGCAGTGTTATTTTTGACCTCATCATATTTATGACCCTACTAAAAAGAGAATTTAACTTTGTCACTATATTGTTATATTGTGATTTATAACAAAAAGTATACGTCAATAGTTTAGCTTGTAAGTTAAAAATTAAGTTAAAATAAATTTTAAAAATGTTTGATTGATAATAATTTATAATTTAAAATAAATTATAAAAAGTACATTAATAAAAAAAAATACGTCGATTCAACATTTCATCATAAGAATCATTATTTCAACATCAATAAAATATTAAAAAGAATCATAACTTCAATATCTACGAGTTTTTCTTTTTTTGACATAATATTCATGAGTTATTAATCAATATTATTAGTAATATTTTTTAGATATTTTAATATAATATTATTCTCCTTTGTTATTTTTATTATTCTTTCTACATTTTGAGACTTGCAAAACTCAAAATAATTAAAAAATAAATAAAACTTAAATAAATTTTGAGAAAAATATTACCCTAACTAATGTAAATGTAGTTATTATTTTTTAAAATTTTAATATCAATTAAAAAATTTAAAATAAAAATAGACGGAAGGAGAGAGTGTGGAGAGCAAGGCGGAGGGATTTAAAGAAAAAATTATATGTAATTTGTTGAAAGGATGAACGTTAGAATAGTCATTATATGTAGTCAAATTTATTTATTTAAAATAATTTATAAGTTATTTTTTTAAAAATAAAAAATTATTATTTCTTAAATAAATTAAAAATTAAACTTTTTTTTATTAAGTTAAAAATTAAACCTTTTACGAATGCCCAATAATAAAAATAATTTATAAATTAATTTGATCAAACTTATAAGTCAACATGTAAATGGTTTTAAGTTTTGGTGTTTAACTTATTTAATACCGAGTAGGGACACAAATTTTCCGAAATAAATATTTATTTAAATCGATCGAACAAAAACATTTACACAGATTTCAAGTGAGCAAAGCACAGGACTAATCTACTGTAGTTAAGTTATTTAATTTTTAGCAATTGATCATTAAATTTAAAAAATATAAAATTAAATCACTATATTTTTTAAACTTTATTAATTAAGTTATTTCATCCAATTTTTTAAACGGACGTTAAAATTATTGTCGTATTTTTCTATGTGGGTTTTCAAAGAAAGAGGAATAAATAAATAAATATTAATATGTCTAAGCTGACATATGAAAGAAAAATTATTGTATGTACCGGGAGCATAGCTACAGCATGCTCTCTCCACTCACATAACAGTGGACTCCCTACACGTGGAGCTCATTGCTATGTGAGTGGGGGAGCATACTGTAGCTATGCTCCCGGTGCATGCAATAATCTCTCCATACATATGAAGTGGCATTATTTATTTAAAAAATAAATATTTAAAATTTATTATTTTTAAATTCATTTTCTCTCTCTCTCAGTACAAAATCAGAGAAAACCCCATTTATTTTCTCTTCTCAATTTGAAACTCAAATTCTAAACCCATTTATCTGAGTAATTCCCCAACCCAGATTCAACCAAAACAAGGTTCATCTTGTACATAGTCACTCAAATTCATAGTTGGAGAAGCCATTGACTAATTTGGTGTAGTTGGAGAAGCCATTGATGATTTGGTGCAGTTGAATGAAAGAAGGAATAGAGAGAGAGGAAGTGCAGTTTGGTCATCGTTTTGGAGACCTAACTTACATTTTTTAAAAATATTTTTGTTAAGTCAATTTTATTTTTCATCTTATTTCAAAAATCGGACGAAATGATGGATTAATAAATTTTAAAAAATATAATAATTTAATTCTATTTTTATAAAATTTAATGACGCAGTGGTAAAACGTACACATCCCTAGCGAGTTAATCCTATCTTTTGCCATCGCAGGTGAGAGAAAGTCCCAAGGCCATCGTACTTTCTCTCTCTGAAGCCCTTATTAGCATAAGTCTTATTCAAAGCTTCTTCAATGGCGAATAGCAATCTACCTCGAAGAATCATTAAAGTAAGACGCCCGATCTTCCTCTTTTCCTAATTATTGATCCCTTCCTCAATTCATTTGATTTCGAAAATATTTCTTTGCTATTGCTTTTTGTTCCTCAATTCATTTGATTTCTCCACCAATAGTTTCCATTTCTAAAGTATTTTCTTGCAGTTGATTTTTCTTCGTCAATTTGCTGCTTTTATATTTTTAGTTGATTATGATGTTTTAACTTGGTTTAATTTTTTTCTTAACAAATCTAACAGGAAACTCAGCGTCTCCTCAGCGAACCAGGTAATCTCTATATAGGTACATGTGTTTATTTATTTATATATGTCCCTGTCACGCATACGTACATTTATGCAAATATATATTCAATTTTTGGCTGCTGTAAGCTTGAGCTTGAAAAATCGTTATTTTAACTGTGATTGTTAGCTTTGCATTATCTCATTTGCTTTATTTGGAGTAGCTTTGTGCTATGGTTGCTGTTTTTGTGAGCTTTAGAATATGAAATTTTGCTTTATATTGGTGTTCATTTTCTGGTTCTGTTATATGGTCTTAGTTACTGATTTTTGAGATATCTGATCTTAACATTTTTTTTGTTGATATCTCCTACAAAAGAGTATCAATACTAAAATATAATGTGGCAAGAATCGATCCCATTTTGCGTCGACCCTATATTAATTAGGAGTCAGTACTGCCGAGTTGAGTAAAAATAAATTAAATTGGGTTTGATTTACATTTATTTACGTTCAAATACAATCTGAGTTTATAAGGTCGAAGAGTCGTTCCTTCCCAAACTCTTCTTCGCCCAAAAACTATTATTTCAAAGAGTCCTTCCTTCCCAAAACTTAAGGCATTTTAAACAAAAATTGGTCTAAACAATTAAGAGTTCAATCACTAATGTCGTGCTTGTTTTAATTGGTAAATTATGGTATGTAAATTTGCTTTTGATCTGATGGTGCAGCTCCGGGAATAAGTGCTTCGCCGTCAGAAGACAATATGCGCTACTTTAACGTCATGATTCTTGGTCCGACACAATCTCCATATGAAGGTAATTAGCTGTAGCATAATTAGCCTTAGCATTGTAGGAGTGACCGAAAACGTTTTCCTTTGACAACCGCATGCCAATTTTTATAGTGGATGTTGTGATTTGGTGCAAAAAATGTTTATCGTTTTATTAAGTTATTTGCATTACTCTTCTTATTGCTCAAATATAATTTAGCGATGAATTACTGATTTCATTTCATTGCATTACTGATAACTCACTGGAGACAGGTAAATATAATATTATGATTTTTAAGTCTTGCTGTGGTGTTGAATTGTAAAGAACTTGTTTTATTAGCCTAAATATAGTTATTGAAACATGTTTAGTATTGTTTTATTTCCACTTTATCTCGCTGAAGTGGTGGGGCAGGGGATATTTGGGAACACAGGAAAAATCTCGCACAAAATCAATTAATTCTATATTTTAATGTCTAAAAAACAATGAAGTACATCTCTATTTATAATACTTTTATACAACTTTCTTAACCTAAATTGGACTTAAATAAGATAATTACAAATTAAGTAAGATAACTACAAATTAAAAAAACTAATTAAAAAACAACTTCTAATTGGGCTTCCAAAGCCTTTTATATTATTCCAACCAAGTTTCACGAGCTTGTCCTGCATTAGTTCTCCTCTGCTGAGAAGAACTTGACTTCGTCGAGTTAGTAACACAAGAAAAATCACGTCGGATCACTAAAGAATTCCTTGCAAGTTTCAAATTTGGCATGTCGAGAGCACAAGTAAGAGTGAACTTGATATTGCTTTTAACAACTTAGTAAGTATTAGCACGAGCATAATGTTGTGCGTGACTATCCTATAGCCATTTATGCCCAAAAATAATGTGACAAATCTTAAGGGGTAGAACATCAAACATAACAGTATCTTTAAGCTTGCTAACAGAAAATGTAACCAAACACCTCTGGATAACTCGCAATTTGGTATTGGAAACCCATGCAACATCATAATGGCTCCAGGTGAGGCTCAACTTTTAACTCAAGTTTCTTGACTGGTTAATCGGAAATAAAATTCACACAACTTTTAATATCAATCACAAGAAAGCATACCTGTCCCGCATACTTAACTCATGTTTGAAAAATTTGCTCACGATAGATATTAGGATCATCTTTATGTTTATGAGCAATAAGTAACGGTTAAAGAACACCTAAATATCTTTTCAAATGAGCATCAACTTCAAAATCCTGTTCATTGGGCTCATACTCCTCGCCTAACAGCCGACAAACTTCTTCGTTCAAATCAATTTTTTCACTCTTTGTCAACGACATCAAAGTTGCTTAGAGGAAGAGAACGTAACTTATCTCTTCGAGGAGGGACACTCAAAGAACATGTAACCAAAACCATGGCAGCTATACAGTTATAGCACCGAGACGTAAAGTTGTTGTTAGCACTAGAAGAACTTGGGGTACGATTAGGCCTGCTAGTATTTGAAGGGCTTGCAGACGATCTTTCAACTGGTATGCTTTTAAGAGGTTCCACAAAAGTCCGCTCATTCCGAGTTTGGACTGCTATTGGAGGCCGAACAAAATTTCTTTTCAAATTATCTTCCATTTGAGTGACAACCTGAACGACATCATCCAGCACAACTGTTTACCTGATGCTACACCACTTGCAATCTCCAAATTTAATTCCCGATAGTATATGAAAATTAAATTGCCTTCAATCTAAGGGAATTTGGATTTTGTAACCAAACTGTAGAAATTTGAAATATATTCGGCTATAAATTTACTTTCTTGCACCAACTCAGTTAACTACAAATATGTTTGCTGCCTTATAATCTGAAGACACAAAACATTGTGTTAGGGCAGCTTTCATATTTTCTCATCTTCTTGCAGCTGTATATAAGTTCCACCGATGATGATCTCACCAAATACAAGCTGTCTCTTTCAACTTCGCTTCAGGAAAGAAAAGTTTTCTCTCATTAGTTATGATGCAGGACGAAGAAGACGTTTTGGAAGCGTTATTTTAATTAGGAATTGGTTTATTAAATGTTTTATTAAATATTTTATTAAGAGTTGTATTTTAGATAAAGCTTGTGTTTAAGTTAGTTTATTTATTTTGTATTTATCTTATAGTGTCCAAATTAGTTCAGGATAGTAGGTTAAGAGTACTATAAATATGGTTGTAAACTTAGTATTTGATATAGATTGAATTATGAAATCAGTTTTTATTGTTGAGAGTTCTCTGTGAGAGATCTTCATGTGCCCTAATAGACCCCATTCCCCACCATTTTGATATCAGAGCTAACCTGGTACCCTAACCCTAAACCACTTCTATCGCCAACACAAACCCTACCCAAAGCCACACCCTAGCCCAAACCCTACATTTTCTGCTACCACCTCCTCCAACAGTCGAAACCCCAAAAGTCCAAAAAAACCAACCCACAATTCGTTGAAATCCAATCATTGTGCTTTATAGTAAACCCACACACCAATTACCAAGCAACTTCACCACAATCAGAAACATATACCCAACAGGAAAAAAAAAAAAAAAAATTGTGAAGAAGAAGCACGAACCCAAACTGAGAAAGAAGGAAAGAGGAAACTTACCTGAAAGCGCCATCGCCGTCTCTTCCGATGAAGCCGTCGTCGCCGCATCCAGCAAAAACAGAGAAATAAAGATTGAAAGAAGAAAGGAAAAGGAAAGAAGAAAAAAAAAGAGAAAAAAAGAGACGTCGTCAGCCGCTGCTGATCTCTGATATGTACGTTGGTTAGTATAAATATATTGGAAAATTGCAGTTTGCGCCCCAAGGTTTTATCAAGGTTTTAAAATATACCTAAAACTTTTAAACTTTTACATTTTAGTCCCTAAACTTTTATATTTTTTTAGTTTAGCCCCTTAAGTTTTTGTAATTGCATTTTAATCCCTGTATTTTCAGTTTTTACATTCCAGCCCCTGCAGCTTCAAAACTTTTCAATTTAGTCCCTGTGATAAAAAGAAGAAGAACAAATAGATATATTAAAGCAAATATGGTGGATTACGATTGGAAGGATCGTCTTAAGAAAATTGAAGAGTCCATCGCAACAATTACTACAAATACTCAGACATCTATTGCAGCACTTACAGTAAAAATTGATGAAATCATGGAACGATATGGAGTTAGTGGGTCAAAACAAGAACCTCAATATGCTATTGAGGTAATTGAAGATAAAAGAGTTAGTTTAGGAATTGGTTTATTAAATATTTTATTAGGAGTTGTATTTTAGATAAAAGAGTTAGTTTATTTATTTTGTATTTATCTTATAGAGTCCAAATTGGATCAGGATGGTAGGTTAAGAGTACTATAAATATGGTTGTAAACTCAGTATTTGATATAGATTGAATTATGAAATCAGTTTTGATTATTGAGAGTTTTCTGTGAGAGATATTCGTGTGCCCTAATAGATCCCATTCCCCACCAGGTTAGTTCATACCAACGAAAGATATTCGGGTGCCCTAATAGACCTCATTCCCCACCAAGTTAGTTCTCTGTGAGTGATATTAGGTCCCTTGATCGTCATTGAAATCACCAATATCTAATTTTGCTCTTCTATTAACTGCACTCAATCGGGGGTCTGGCACATAAAGATTATCTCGTGGATTATGTCCGTGTTGTTGTAAGAGTCTCATCTGATTAGGATTTGGAGGTGTGTCGTTAAAATGCCGACGAACATCTTCTTGTCCTTTATCTATGCGTTCCGTGTGTATATTAACTTTTGCTTAAAGCGATGTAATAGATGTCTGCACATTTGTAGTAAATGTTACAATTGAATCTTCAATTCTTTCAAGACGCTCATCTTGTTGTAACATATAAGCATCAAGTTTGGCGTTGATTTCTCCAGCATTTACCATGGTTCCTACAAATAATATATATATATATATATTTGCTCCTTTTTTCTTAATAGGGACTAAACTGAAAGTAATAAAATTGCAGGGACTGAAATGGAAATAAATGAAAGTACAGGTACTAATATGTTAAGGTTGAAAGTTTAGGGGGTATTTTAAAATTTTATGAAACTTCGGAGACTAAAATAGAAAACTGTAAAAACTTTGGGGTACCTAACTATAATTTGACGAGATATTATTTCCCAACAGATCAGCATCGGCAGGCAGTTTCTTCCTCTTTCTTTCTTCTCCCTTCTCCCTTCTCCCTTCTCCCTTCCTCTGCTTCTTTTGCAATTGTTTCATACACTGTAGCAATTTTATTTTTTTAAATTTGGTTTACTGAAAATTTAGGGTCTCGATTTGGGTTTGGATATATTGGGCAACAGCGGAAGTGTTGGGTTTTTTATTTTAGTGGGCCATCGTAAGGCTTTGATTGGTACGGTGGTTGCAGAAAAATTGTAGAAATTAAGGTTGTGTGTGTTTGGTTGTGATTGATTGGGACGGTGGGACAATGATTTTGGGACAGAGGCGGTAGCGGAAGAAGTAGGCTTGCAAACAAACTGAACCGTTCACGAATTAGACTAGTTCCAGTTCGGTTCCAGTTCGATATGCTCGAGTTATAAGTCTAGTTAGCACATGATATTGAGTTTGATTGCTTGATCGAACATGTTCGCGAACTATGTGATTTGATTCAACTTTGTTCGCAAACAGTTCAGGTTCGGCTCGGTTCGGTAGATGTTCGAGTTGTATTTCTTACATTTTAATGGTTTTAAATTCTAAATACAAATAATTAGTTATTTCATATTAAATTCTAAAGTTTGTTTTATCAATAATTGCTAAATTTGTAGTATTTTTTTTTTATTACTTAGACGTCTTTTTGTTTTTTGAATAATTGATTATAGGTAAACATTTTTATGGACTAAATGCACTGTTGCCCCCTGAACTCTAGGGTTTTTAAATTTTGACTCCCTTTCTTTTGGTCAATGCAAATCGAGTCTCATACTATTTAAAAATTTGGATATTGAGCCCACATATACCACATGTGCGTTGACTGGCTACGTGGCGCACATGTAGCACCGATGACATGGAATTTAAGCATATTTGGCTCAAAAAATGAGTTGGTCCCAAGAATCAATCCTGAAACATCAAGTTTGAACTTTTGTTCATTACACCACCCAAACACTATGAGTTTAGTTGCTTAAAATGAGCAAGAAATAAATCATATACTAAATGACTTTATTATTATTATTATTATTATTATTATTATTATTATTATAATATATTAACGATAATAATAATGGCGGATATGGGTATCACTCATTCTTGCTATCAAAATGCTATCATTGACGACTTTATTGAGATATTAAATATAAAATTATTCCTCACTACTATTACAGAACATCCATCAGGCATCAGCAAATTGACTCTTCCCCATCACAACCACTGGCCTGATTTTATAAGTAATCTAAAAGCGATACAGCATACGAATGGTCACCACACACCTCTAACAGCTAACATTTCCTAACAATCTAAACCTATATATAAAGTAAACAAGATTCTCTTGAACTTGACCTGTAAAGTACAACAAGAAGGTACTATGCAATGTGTTAGATGGTGGATTATTCTGATTTTCATCGGACTGAACTATGGTGCAATCTAAAGGCTAGGGGTTTCACATTAAAACATTGTAAGATGCGGTAAATTAACTGAGGTCATATTTATGCAAGTGAATTCCTATCAGGTTCAGGCTGTGGGCGACCTTTGGTAGGAGTAGGCGGTCTTTGAATGTTAAGTTCCTGAAGTAGTCAGAAACAATTTTAGGAGTGAATTGTTTTGTCCGTGTGTGTGTTTGGGGTGGGGGCTTGTTATGACTAGAGTTTGTATTCAACACATTAGGAGCATAGATGCTAGATGGAAAATGCATGTAGTAAAGAAATTTACTTGCATCCACGTATCTTCCGTTAAAGTTCTGGAGATGACTAGGGATGAATCAATTTTGGCACAATCACAAGCCCTCTGCCAACTTTTGGCCTGGCAATGAGACTGGTATGGTCCGGTAACCCCTTCCGCCAATATAGAGTTATCAACAATATCCCATACCTGCCCCATTTACCCGATTGCTCCATTTTTTCTCAAATTAAATTTCTCATTTTTTTTAAATGTTATTTTCTACAATTATTTTGTTAATTCAAAATCAAATAACATGTAATATTTTTATTACTGGTAACATATTATATTATAAATGTTATGAATTTATAATGAAATAAACTAAATGAGTACATAACTATATATATAATATATATACAAAATCCTAATTTTAAAAAAATTATACATATACATATAATCAGGGCGGGGGTGAGAGGGTATATCCCATATTCGACCCTAATCCTATAAGGTTTAAAAATCGGGTCACATTAGGGTCGGGATCGGGCATGCTCCATCGGGTTTGGGTGAAATTGTTAGGCCTACCGGTATTCCTCCAGGCTCCAGCATTATTGGCCGTCCCTGAATGCAGATTTTTAGTTAGACTGAAAAGTATCCCTAAATATCAAATATTTGAACACTTGCCACAATACAATAGTTCGTTGTAGAGAAAAGAGTGATCAATTGCCCCCGAGCAAAATAGTCAAATCCATCCATAACACATTGAGTTGTAATTTGTTTCTCTTGCAGAAATCTGTGACCCGATAAGGCTGCAAGTAGTAACAATGCATTATGGTGTTTAATGCTAGGGCTGGAAGAGTATATCAAAAGTTGATGTTAAACCAACAAGGTAGTAAATTGATCTCAAAATGGATGCCAATATTCAAAACGGAGCATGCAGAACTGAAATACATCTAGAGACGAGCACTTTCTTATGCAGGAAGTATACAGGAGGAAATTATTTGTATTACATGACCTAACTGCGCAAATCTATATCTCTAGAAAAATAATCCAAGATCATATTCCCTATGTAAAGCCAAATCTTTTCAAGCCATCACATTTGCTCGATTATCTACAAATTGGGATGTTTAAAATGAAAGAACACAGCTTATTGGCAGTAGTCACTTTAATTTAATATATAGTTTGCTTAGATCAACACCATGTAGCTCAGATTGCTCAAAGGGGGTGCCGTTTTCTACTTGAAGAAAGTAGGTCATTTAAAAACCAACTATTCCAAGGAGAAACAGACGTGTGGTTGACAGACTGCACAAGCTTTCAATGCGATAAATAGTTAGGTCAGAGTATAGCCGTTAAAGCAATAGTTAATAATCTTGTCCACTAGGATTATTGGAAGATAATTTCCCAAATAAAGTTACTCCTACGTTACAACTTACACGGACTCTTCATCTTGTCCTGAAATACTTGTGTCAATTTATAAGGGTATGGGAGTTGGATACTTCATCTTGGTTTAAAAAATTCGCAAAATTGAGGAGTACTCGTGTCGGAGTCTTCGACTCTTAGTACCCATGTCCAACCAGACACTCCATTCAAGTCCATATAACTTAGAGCTACTCTAGTCATGGAATCTAGAACACCACCAATCATTCTGGATCTTTAATGAAGGAAATTATAGTAGGATTTTAAAGTTTAAGATCAAGGACTTGTAAGGAAAAAAATAGAAATGTTAAGCTGAAAAATGAGGCTTCCTGCATTCAATCCATACAGGCAGCAATACTAACTCGCATACCCCAAAGGTGACAAGACCAGGCCCTCTGGCATTCGGTAACACTCTACGCTATCATTTTCTGTGGGATAACCTGCATAGAACATGAAATAGTGTAACAGCACTGAAATGAAAACTAAAACTGCAGATGAACTAAAACCCCACAGCAAATCCATTAAGATTATAGATCCGCATCCATGGTTATGGGCCTCTAGTTTCTCTATCTTTTCTACCGAGTGCATTGACCTCCCTATGCCTCCATACATGCAGATAATTTTCTTCTCAATAAGGACTGCTAGTGGAAGATTGTTAAAAAGCGGACGGAACCGCGTCCATGCTCAAATTCGATCATTCTGTCCCTACACATCCATTCACCATTAGAACACCAAATTTTTTTTCAAAAGAAGATATGACAGCATACATTCATTCACACCATTCTGTCAATGCATTCGAGACGAAAACCAGAGAGTGCATTTGTATCCACACCTCACGATTCCCACGTATCAAATTAGCATTTTCAGGATACTCGATCTGAATATTACAGCAAGGGCCAACACCATCAAATAAAGTAACACTGGAAAATGGTACCAGGTACTAGAATTAGGAAGAAGCTTTACCTTTAAAACAAGGAGCAGACTGATGGTCTCCAAGCTGTGTTGTCCTCGATCAACATAATCGCCCCAAAAAAAATAATCAATGTAACTGAAACATCGAACAAAGTTGATATAAAACACTCGAGAGTAGAAGGATAACAAATTCGTCTCTCAAAATCTCAATTTAGAATTGAAGAAATAAAGTATTTGTCGGGGAATTAGGTGAATTGATCAGCGCAGTACAGGAATAGCATTATAGCCAACTAACACAATTAAGAACATATTGAAAATTTTAATGTGGAACTTCTGAGACTAGGGGATGCAAATTTATCGCTCATGCTATCTTTTCATACATATATATATATATTATATATATATATATAGAGAGAGAGAGAGAGAGAGCTAGTATACACACACACACACACAGATATGTGTCTGTGTGTATATGTATGTATATATATTGAATTTAATTTTGTCGTGGTTCATTTTTTTGGTACTACTATATTGTGAAAATTTTAAACCATTGCCAAAATAATTAGAAAGACAATAGAATAGTACCACTTCTACCAAAACCGACCTGTTCAGTAAATACCGAACCAGTTAAGCAGCCCCAAAAATTACTGCAAATCTTGTGTTCGATTCTGTACATCCCAATATCTGAGTTTCTTCCCCATGGCAATGCGTTAACCATGATCTCCTTAGCCTCTAGGCTGGAATAGGTTGTAACACAATAGAATTATCTTCATCCTGAATGTGGATCACATGATAAAGAGCACTTCAGATTTGCGTTAACTAGTAGTACTGCTTTCTCATTTTAGATGCCTTTCTTCCCTTTCTTGAATGTTCCCATATTATGTCAACTTTATATTATATGAAATAACCGCATTACCGTTGAGCTTTAAATGCGTGGGTTATAAAGACTACATCACGCACCCCATAAGCATCTCTATTATCCAGTTATGAACTTATGATAGTTGGTCCAAATAGTGTAAAATTTTCATAAATAATATTTATACCTCCCTCGTTAGTTGCTTAAATATCTGTTTGGGAGGGATTTTCAGTTTGTCTTAATTTTTTATTTTTCCTCGTCTTTTGAACACAATTATTTCTCTTGTTTTTTGCAGGTGGGGTTTTTAAGCTGGAATTGTTTTTGCCTGAAGAATACCCAATGGCTGCTCCAAAGGTATATCAGTTTTAACTGAGAAGCTGGCTACCATATAAGGATCTTTTTTTTTTGAAAAAAAGGTTAAAAAATGTTTCTCCTTTTGATTAACATCACAGCAAATGATATATTTACATTTAACTTACATCTCTAATATACTATACTATTTCTGGATGATTATATCGTCTTTATAGTAATGGTTTAAACAGCTGAGGATTTAACTAGCCAACTTTTTGTATTTTCAGTTTTCAATGGCTCAATACTTTTGTTGGCATGCTAACTGACTGAACCTGCATTTTATGTTTTCGTTTTAGTGAACTGTTTTGCGTTGATCTGTAATCTTTAAGCTTCAATGTTACAATTATTGTGGCTGACCGTGTTGTAGATGGTGACATGAGATGCTGTTTTCCTTCTCTCCCTAAATTATTGTCCTATTTGACTAAATGTGCTCATAGATTTAGTCGAGCTAATTGACTGTAATGATACTGGTGCATTTTACAATTTACTTCCTTTCTGCATTTACTTTTGTTACTAGTAGGCTTTCAAAAAAGCAACAACTCTGTAATGCATTGCTCGAAAATAAATGTTTGACTTGTCAAAGTCCACAATATTTTGGGTACATCTTAATAAGGTAATGAGGACAATTATCAGGGATGGGCAAGTAATTGGTTTGAAACATACCATCATTGTCTCTTTCCATGATTTTGCTAATCTGTTGAGACTATTCAGTTAGGTAAACTTTTTCTTTGCGAGGATACCTGATAAGTTTGATTTTCTATATTTGCCTTTCGTGACTGACCATTAATTTCATTTCTTTTGTTCAATTCGTAAATGCCACTTCTTTACTAAATATACCTCAGCTTTTCTCTTTCCATTTCTTTGTTCTCATTGCCAATGGGTGATATGCCTTGCGTCATGGTATAGTTAGAAATTAAGAAAAAAGCAATTCTTGGTCAATTCTGCTTTAATGTGTGCTTAAGTTGAGAATTCTTGGTAGTTTCTCCTCCCCATGGGGTTTAAGGGGTAGAGAGCAAGCTAGGTGGCCTTATTCGATTTGATAAATGTTTATTCAAAGAGCCCTTGAAAATTTTATGTTTATGGGCCTTCATGTTTATGATCTTCTAATTGATTGAATGTTTCCATGCAACTCCCAAAACACAGCCAAATTTGGTAAATTTGTAAATCATGAAATTAATAACCACAATTAGCTATATTTTTCTGTCCTACCCTTTATTGATATACTTGTGTGCTGATTGAGAAATTTAAACCTTTAGTAGAATGACTATGAATTCGGGTGGTTATGAATTCAGATTCGATTCTGATGTTTTAGTGGATTCTTTTGATCTGGTCACGTGGTTTGATGAATTAGCTTAATTGGTTGTCTAGGGAATTTCTTTAGCCAGGATTTTTGTTAAAAGTCAGATACTAAAGACAAAAATAGTAGCTATTTATAGCATCATTTTCTTTCAGTAATGATGATACAGGACAAGGTCTTGTCCTAGAAGGGATTGGGAAAGGGATAAAAGAGTGAAAAAGATGGGGGGGAAATATGAACCACATGCGAAGGTGAAAATGGCATAAAGACTTGATTATCACATCAATATTCAGTTCTCTATTCAACTGATGTGGGAATACATCTCTTTATATATAAGAAATAAAAACCCTAATTCTAGTATATTTTTTTAAATAGACTCCTAATTACTACCTGATACTTACTCTATTGAAAGATCTAAAATAATCTACCTACCATAATTATCGATTTGCAATAATTACAATAAATTTAGGGTTAACTGCATATTGAATATACTCTGTTTAACACTTCGTATCCCGAAATATAATTCCTCTCATTTGCTCCCAAACTTAAGTTAGGTAAGCACGATGGACCCTATTTATGATTTCGGGTCATCGGAATCTTGGCACGTGTGCTCACGTGGAATAAAATATGCATTGACCATATTTGACTCCTAAATAACCAAATAAAACAATTAACTTAAAAAATTAACACAAAATAAAACAATCAACCTACTAATTAATCCAAATATAATTATTAACTCAAATAAAATAATTAACTAAACTAAACTAATTAAGTCAAATAAATAATTAACTCAACTAATTTAACCCAAGTAAGTAATAATATGAAGAAAAAAAATAAAGACTTAATGACCTAAAAAACACATAATGAAGTAACTATAATTTTAATTTTCCCCCCTGTTATCACTTGCACAACACCAATTGAAAAGTAAAACAACAATTATTTTGTAAATGAAAACACTCATTATCTTATTTAATAGTAAGGACCAAAAGAATACATATCATTTAACTAAAAATTAAGGGCAAACATGGTAATTAATCATTTTTTTTGAAGTTTTGAAAGAAAATGAAAAGATAAATCTAGAAAAGATAATTGCACAACAAGAACATTCTTCTTCTTCATCTATCAACGTTGCCCTGGTTACTATGGCCATTAGCAACACCAAGAACCAAAAACTACAAAACAAACACATTGAAACTCTATTAAACTCAAATCAAAGATTTGTGACTTCATTAATTAATCAACAAACAATTCGTATTTAGAGTACCAACAAACAAGACTGAAGGCTAAGCATCCCCAAATCAAGCAATGGTGGTAGAAAAATCTTTGAGAATGTCAAACACCAAGATATGAAATATTGATCGACAAACAAGACGAAAGATACCATCCCCATATCTGGTAAGGTTTTTTGCTAACGTGATCGTCTATGCTTTACAAGCGAGCGACGACGATTGTATGTATTTTACTTTTTCAATTTTTGAAGGATTGATGTATGGGTAATTGTTTGATTATTCTTCTAGGAACTATTTATTGAGGAATATTGATACTCTCTATGTTAATTGATTTTGGGAGTTTCTAGACTTTTAGGTAAGGTTTGGATTTTGTGGAAGATGGAGGATTTTTGGGTGTTAGTTTGGTGGCGGTGGTAGTGGTAGTGGTTGTGGAGCTGTGGCGATGGCAGGGAGCAAGGAGAAAGAGTTTGATGTTAATATAAATGTTTAGAAAGAATAATTGGGGAAGAACACTATTAGGCATTAGCTAACGTGATCGTCCATGCTTTACAAGTGAGCGACGATGATTGTATGTATTTTACTTTTCCAATTTTTGAAGGATTGATGTATGGGTAATTGTTTGATTATTCTTCTAGGAACCGTTTATTGAGGAATATTGATACTCTTCGTGTTAATTGATTTTGGGAATTTCTAGACTTTCAGGTAAGGTTTGGATTTTGTGGAAGATGGAGGATTTTGTGGTGTTAGTTTGGTTGTGGAGATGGGGCGATGGCAGCAGAGAGCAAGGAGAAAGAGTTTGCTGTTACTGTAAATGTTTAGAGAGAATAATTGGGGAAGAACACTATTATTTATTTGGTTTGATTTTATTTTGAATTTTGGCATGTGTGATTTGTTATGAGTTTTGATTTTTTTGAGTAAAAAATTAAAGACGATGAATGGTTTGGGGTATTTGAAGATTTTGATGTTCTTAGTTTTATGTTCTTGTTTGTTCTTGTTGTTGGGAGATGATGAATGATTTAGGTATTTTGGATTTTGAAAATTTTGAGTTTCATGGGAGATGGGGAAGATGATGAAGAAGAGAAAAAAATGTTTTTTATATAATTTTTGGGTATTTGAAGATGGTTTATTATTTGTATTAGATTTGTATATAATTACTTTTAAATTGATTTTATATGGTCAGATCGTATTTATGCTAATGTGCCCGAAGCACGCGGCTACTTCGGCCATTTTTTCTGCCGGAAATTGCACGAGGGTGGGTAACGGGGGGATTGTGTTACTTTAGAGACTGGGATGTGAGATTTTATACTTCGGAGCACAAAGTGTAAAATAGTGCATACTTTGGGGTTGGATATGTAGTTGACTGTTAAATTTATTAATAGATTACAATACAAAAGAATTTAGTGATAATTCCTTGCAATTTCTATTAGTCTTGTCCCGTTCCGTATCAAATGATGTTGTGACTTGTCATTGTGGAGCTATGTTGATCTCCCACATATGCTTTGTTATTAGCTGGTAGATATTCTCTGGCTTGGCATTCCGTACTCTAATAACGAGTAATTGTGTTTTTTTTGTAATTATATTAGTGTGCAAATTTTAGTTTCACTAACATGGTACTATTTTTGTTTAACATAAAATTCTATTTCAATATTGATTATCTGGTTTCTAAGTATTTGATCTCTTAATTAGATAGATATATATCGACTCTATTTAGTCGATACAAATGAGGATTGCTTTTAAACCTAACTATTTTGTTTTCACCACTGTACGAAATGTTAAAATGGAAAAATAAACGTTAGATTTTTAAACAGATCATGAAACAAAAAGCAGCAAGTTAACCATCCAGTCAGATTTTGACACTGCTTCTTAATGTTTGGGTTCAGCCGGTTAATTTATTTTTTGTTCAGATTTAGGAATTATCGCTTAATGAAAAACCAAAGCATTAGTCTTCCGTCTTGCATAGATCACGGTTTTGGTCAAGTTCATTGGTAGTTAGTTGCAATGTAGTACTTGATGTCCAGGTCTCAAACAAAGGTTTTCTTGTAGCTCACTATTTCAATTCCCCAGGAGTGCCAAAAGGTCCAAATTATTTTACACTGTCGAATTTTGTCTTCTTGTTTAAGGTCCATTATTTCGTGCCTTCACTCACTTGGACAATTTTATTAGGATGAATGACTTATTCCATTTTAAGTAGCACATGCGTCTGATTTTTTTGCATTGGCTTCAGATTTAGCTGATGGATCTGGGATGCTGATACTCGATATGTTTGTTAACTGTTGAAGATTGATCCTGCACATGTAACTCTAAGGCTGAGGAACTGACTTCAATATGGAATATGGACTTCTAATTTCAGTACCTTTGTTCTAGAATGTAATGGGTTATATTGACTTTTATTTCTGCATTTCCCCGCTAACATGTTGTAACTTGCATAGACAAGCATGCTTCTCTAAAATAAAAGTGAGGGTCAAGGTCATTTATTGCCTGCGACTGTCATTTTTTCTTTCTTTCCTTCTACTTTTTTGGACAAACAATGAACTAGTTGTGGTTGATTCCATCCTTTATCTGATATTTTCCTTAACGTTTGAAAGATTCTGCTATAAAGTGGCATGATGTTTAAATTGTGAATGATTGGGAAGAATATTGATTGTGTGTGTATGCAGTTACTGCAGTACATTTGATGGACATGATGTTGATTGATGGACTGATGTTGATTGTGTGTTTGTGATAAAGGTGGTTATAATTATAGATGCTAGATCAACATACTTATTTTCATTCATATCTTGCAACAGGTTCGGTTCCTAACCAAAATATACCATCCTAACATAGACAAGGTTTGCCACACCTATCCGCACAAATTATTTGTCTTAGGTTTCAGCCTTGTGTTTCTTGTTTCTTATAGAATGATTCTCTGTGTGCAGCTTGGAAGGATATGTCTTGATATTCTTAAAGATAAATGGAGTCCTGCTCTTCAGATTCGTACTGTACTATTAAGGTAAAATGGATGATAGCTACTGATTTCTTATCCACTTGGAATATGTTAGTGTCAAGTGCCTTGTGTAATGCACAAAAGGCTTAAATACACTTTAAACCTTTATGTTTTTCACTTTTTACAACTTAAACCCTACTATTTTAACTTTAAGAAATTGAACCTTAATTTCTATAAATTAAACTTTTTCGCTACTGGCGAGTAATAATTGATCCGAATGAAAATATTTTGGGTAATTTCACTCCATTTTTGGAAACACAAAAAAATGTAGGCACGTAGTTAGTGTGTAATGAAGAAAAAAAGTAAAACAAAAAATTGAAGCCAATATAAAGTATATATACCTTTTAAAAACTTATTTTTTCATATTGATAGAAGGCTTTGAATATCTTTGAAAGCACAGAGAATTGTAGTCACGTGATTAATGTGTGATGAAGAAAAATGAGGAAAACGGAGTCAATATAAATGATATATGTTCTTAGAAGACTTAATTACCCTTCTATATTGAGTCACATGACTTATTCCGGTAAGAAATGCTTAATTCGATGGCCAAAAGGTTTTATCAATAGAAATATACAGACATTAAGGTTTAATGTCTCAAAGTTCAAACATTAGGGTTTAAAGTGTAAAAAGCGAAAAACTTTAAGGTTTAAAATGTATTTAAGCCTACAAATAAAGGTAGTTCCTTTTCTTTTCAACCAGAATAGAGAAAACTAGCTTATTTTTAACTATAAATTCATATATAAGATTAAAAAAAATTGGTTGAGGAGGTATTATTATTATTATTAGTATTAGTATTTTCTCAAATAACAAGTGATACGTTGTAGTCTATTTTTTTAATGTAAACCTATGACTGGACTTGACAATTTGGTTTACAAATTGGTGAGTCGACCCAAATTAACTAGAACCAATTGAGTTGGTTAACTTCTCTAAATTACTTGAGTTGGTTAAAGTTTTGATCTATATTTTTTAAAAGAAAAACAGGTTTAAACCAATTAACTGGTTTGGACCCATTTTTTTCCCCCAGTTCGTCTACTCCGGTTCTCCCTTACTGTGTAATTGAAAAACTATAATGCTCCTAAACCAATGAATATATGCACTGCAATAGTCCCCTAGCCAATCACATCATGCCAAGCGTCTGCTTAAAAAGTTAATGTTTTTTTAATTATATAATTATACTATAAAATCATACCGAAAATTATAAGAGTAAGCTATAAATTAAATTAAACCTGTTCAACAAAACAGGTCTCTTTCAACCTGTTCTAATTTTCAGTCAAAAAATGCAAAACATACTTTTAAGTAGCTTAGAACAATACAAATTAAGAGAGAAGTGTATAAAAATTTGAGATAGAGAGTATAAAATATTTAGAAAAGAGTTATAAATTTGAGAGTGTATAAAAAATTTAAGTTTACACAAATTTTAGAGGGATTAAGTGTATAATTTTTTTGATAGAGTACAAAAAAATTAGAGAGGAAGAACGTATAAAAAAATTAGAGATATAAAGGAATATATAAATTAAATATAATGAATAAATTGTTTTGTTAGACTATAATAATGATAAGTTTGAAATTTGAAATATGAGTTGAACTATATTGGACTCGTAACTATGTGATTCTAACTCACACAATCTTTATTAAAAATAGGTTATGTGGTTTTAGTTCTTAATGGAACTAACCAAATTTTGTAAACCAAAATCAAACCATAACCATATTTTGTCAGGCATACCTATGACACTGGAGTTACTTGATTGTTTAGCATTCAAGCCCTATTGAGTGCTCCAAACCCGGACGATCCGCTCTCTGAGAACATCGCAAAGCACTGGAAAACAAACGAGGCTGACGCTGTTGAAACAGGTATGCTGGTAATTCTGTGTTTGTAGAATGTTTTGCTGAATATGGTGACATCATAAAATTACTCGTAAATTATTTTGATCTCAACTCGAGCTATGCTTTCTGTGAACTATGCAGCAAAGGAATGGACCCGTTTATACGCCAGTGGTGCATGACGAAGTTGTTAAAAATGGTATCTCCATCAAAATAACAATATATGCAGTGTAATCTATCGACACTTGAAATTTAATGGAAATTTGGAAGAACTGGTAATTGAACAACTGGAGCTTAATATTCTCAAAGCATACTTTCCAAACCTTGACGTTGAAATTGTATAATGAGACTTAAGATACTTGTTTATATCGCGTATTAGTTATGAATGTGTGAAAGTTGCTTGAATGTCTGGAGATCGGTTTAAACTTGTGGTTTAATAAGTTTATTACTCTTTTTCATTTTCACAAAAATGGAGTTCTATTTGTAAAATTTATAAATATAAAGGATATTATCTCGTTCCATGTTTATATTTAAAAATGATAAAGTTTTTAGTTTATTAGTAATGATTCGGTCATTATAATAATAAATTTGAGGATATTTTGTTATTTATATAATTATTATCAATAATATTAAAAAAAGGTCTGTTGTGGAATAATATAATAGACCTTTTTTTGTAAGAGAGGAAGTATATTATAAGTAAGAATTGATATTTTTACGGTAATTTTTGATATTTTTATATAAAAATTATTGATATAGATTAATAACGATAGTTTTAACAATTGTTATAAGTTTATAATAACGATTTTTAGTTTAAAATATTAAAAATTATCTTTTCACTCGGAAGATGCCTAATACTGTAGCAGTCAGTCTGATTATGCATTATAATTACAAGTGTACATTTTTCTCAAGTGTTAAGAAACTTCAGTGAAGACAATTATAAAGTCCTAACATCTTTTAATGCTAGACTTCATAGTCCGAGAGACCCTTTTCTATGCTTGTTCGGCCAATTTGTTATTTTTTCTTATATCCTTAAAAATAATATCTTATATCCGTTTCGCCCATGAGCCGAACCCTGAATTCCCCCCCTCCTTCAAATTATTATTATTTTTGTATAATTATTTTCAGTTCAAAGTCAGATAATCTGCTATATTTTTATTATTTGTAACACTTTGTATTACAAATGTTAACCTAAATGAGTTATATAATTTAATATATCCAAAAGACTAATTTTGAAATAAGTATACATACATACATACATACATATATAACTGAGTTGTATTTTATTATAATAAAAATGTTATTTTATTGAAAAAATGGAGTAGTTATTTGAGGTCTGATCATTCGTTTTTCTTTGTTTTTATTTTGGGTTGGTCAAAATATAGTGAACCACGTCCGGTCGAAGGAACCTAATTATGAATAAAATTTACTCATCACGTACGCATATAACGACAGTCAGAAGTCTTATGCACAATTCCCAATAATTTGTTCTGATCTATGTCCCTGTATCCATCTTCCTACCGCACAACTTTATTTTAAATTTTTTTTTTTTTTTGTCAGGCACAACTTTATTTCTTTTCGTTCACCTCCGTCTCCTCCGTGGACCGTACTTGTATTTTAAATACCCGTACACAACTGTATGAGCTACCAACTTATCAAGGGGTTGGACGAAAATTTAATGTATATAACAAAAAAATAGAGAGGTGATATTAATAGGATAAAATGAACAGAAAGATGGATGAAATTTTTTTTTTTTTTAATAAATACATCTTTATCAATTTATATTGTGATTTATCATCAAATATACAGACTTCTTATTTTTGTTAATATCAACTTCTATATATACATATATTATATAGGTTATATGTATATACATAGATGTGTAGTGCATAACCGTCGTCGTAACTTAAAAAAACTGTCATCATAGACGACTGTGCACTACACAAATTGTATATATATTTTCCCCTATTATATATATAATGCAATTTCTGAGAGAAGAGTTCTCTCTGCTACATTTTTTACGACGGTAAAACATGTAGCTTTCACTTTTTGAGTGTACATCAAATCAGCTACAAAATGCACAGAGTGTTTGTTTATTTATGGACGTTTGGTGTGTTAGTAAGTTTAAACGTACTTAAAATATATAATATATTTATTTATTATTTATTTTATAATAATTCGTTCAAAACATAATTTATTTAATTCACAAACACATTATTCGAGACAATATTTGACACTTAAATATAATGGACCAAAAATGATGCAGTCATTCGGAGATATAAACATACCAAACACTAGCACTCCAAACACCAAAAACCGGCAGCAGAACAAATTCATAATATAATATACCACTAGAAATAGCAGCGTCTTTTGAGAAATATTGAACCATTATTCAAGTTTAATTACTTAACCTAAACAAGATTGAATACAGTTACTTTTCTTTTTTGCTCATGGAAACAGACTCAAAGCCATATTGAGTAAGCTCATATTCGTTGCTCAATATTATCACATGGAATAGAACCAAAAACCCTTCTATTAAATAATATGATATTTCTACATAATTTCCCTTCAATAATTACGAAGACAGACCCACATTCATACAAACTCTGTGGATAACACATATTTTCATGAAAAAATATCAATTCCCAATACATAATGAGAGGGGAGAAGTACAGGTTATGGTGAGACATGGCCAGCCATACATTCATACATATTAGTAAATGCTGTCGGTCTCTGTCAGCCACCAACACCCACCGGCCACCACCCAAACTCCAAACCCCCATCTATATGTCAACACTATTTCTAAGAGCACCAACAAAATACATCGCACTTTTGGGGCTACAATTTTTGAGGACTGGGTATTTCAACATTTGTGGGGCAGACTGTTTTTGGAGTTGCAACCATTTTAATAAATGCCTGCTCATATACATATATGCATGTGATTCTGCATTACAATAATGTAATGCTGAACCAAAACCACCCTCCCATAGACGCCATTTGACTATTTCCCCAGTTCCCCACCGGCACCGGCATTTCTAATGTACTACTACAGTAGTGTATAACAATATTCCATACTCTCTCCGCACATTTCGGAAACAACAAAATCCCACAAAGTGACTACAAACTACCAAGAAGAAGACATTGTTTTTTAGCAGATCTATACATCTAAACACCTAAATGTTAAGTCGGCAACACTTCGAAATGTCACTTCTTCCCCACGCGCCACCCGACTAAACATACCAATAGTCAACATTCTCATTCAAGCTCAAGTATTTACTTTTCTAGTTAGAGACCAAACATGGCTCCCATAGAAAGTACATAATGAAAATGAGCCGAGAGCTTCCTTGTTTTTAGTGCCGATGCTAAGCTCACACACACACACACACACACACACACACATATAGAAAAAGGACATTTGTAACTTGCCACAACCAAATTTGACTATAAATACATTCATTTATTAATAGTAATAGTTTTTTTCATCATTTTCATTAATGGTATTACAAATATTTCACCATTTTATAATCAAATACTCCGTCATTTTATTCACGATCTATAGTTAAACTTGACCATGGCAAGTCACTTATTCCCTTTTTTCCTATATATATATATATATATATATATAATAACTTGGCTACTACAACAATACCCAAAAACGATGCAAGTTTGATTTTGGCCGCATTCAACTTGTTGTCACAAAGATATCCATATGTTTCTCCTATGCATGTACATGCACACGTAGTTGCATAAAGGGACACGTTACTAAGGGTAGTCATTAATTGTGTATATCAACCACCCACCATCCCTTAATTAGAAAACCGACCATCATATAAAAAAATCATGTGCTTCGCAACAACCCGCTCTTAACACCTAAGAATAATCAAATCTACTCGCGCAAGAACTAGTAAGAATCTCAGATCTAGAGTAACAACAGAAAAAATGAATGCGGCATTACCAAAAATTGGACAAATAAAAAAATTGAAGTTTTCTTTTTATTTGATAAAAATGGTTGACCAAGAAAGACCAAAATCAATAGCATCATCATACATCCTTCTTTCACCAACCCTTTTCAAGTTAAACCCAACCCCAATCCCCCCTCCCCCTTCTCAATGGCTACCATTTTATTTTTTTTGTATATATCCATCAAATATACATATCCTCAACTAAGAACCAGCCAACCAATCCTGACATCTCTCCCTCGTTCTTTTCTTCACACTATAAATTTTGGCTTATAATCCAATTTAACCAATTGTACATAATTATCATAGTTCCCGCAAATAAAAACGAGTCTACTAGAACAAGGCCGGACTTGACCAGCTGACTACACCAATAACATGAGGGAACATTTTAACCGCGGGGTGGGGGGTAAAGAACTAAGCGGAAAGGAGATGGAACCAGATAACAATGAGGAATGAATGAATGAATATGAACTGCAAAAGTGAACTACGCTAATTCTCTGGATCCCACTGAATTGGCTGATTCCG
The DNA here is from genome assembly GCA_947179155.2 of Hedera helix. NCBI lineage: Eukaryota > Viridiplantae > Streptophyta > Magnoliopsida > Apiales > Araliaceae > Hedera > Hedera helix. The sequence goes on along the minus strand of OX359268.1, from coordinate 35,167,246 downwards.
ACTCCTAATGGGTTATCCTTTAGTAGCTTTGGTTATGTTGCACGAAACTGGTAAACCTTGTACTATGGGAGGAATGAAGTAATGTTTCCCGCCAAGCTGTGGGAGTTCGGAAGCCATAATTGATGCTAGTAAGGCGCAGAAGCAGAAGTACCATCATGTTCTAAAAACTGTAATGCCTCACCGAAGACTCCAACACCTCTGGACTTGGGCAAATCATTTCCTTTACCGAGCTGCCTTTTTTGTATATTTTGAATGTTGGTACAATCCTCACGTTCTCAGAGTTTGCAATTGCTGGGTTCTCTTGCACATCCACCTTTGATTTAGATAAAACTTATGTATGAGCTCATGCTAATAACAGTGCATGTGTGAATATCATAGTGGGAGATGTTGAATGCACTCTAGATATAGCCATTTGCACTCCACTTTTAGTGTAAAACAGATCAAATTTAACATTTCCAATTTGGTAAGTTTGGAGTGCATTTATCAATCCCAGTAGACATTATATTCAAGTTGGATGAGACCAGATTTAGCAAAGACATAAAGACAAGGATCATTTACCTTGAGAAAATTGATGGACGGGTATTGGCTGCATAGATTGTCCAAAAATGGTGATATTTGCTTGCACTGCAGTTCTGATGCCACTTTGAAATGAACCACAGAAGCAACTACAGTTTTAGATTTAAGATTTTCAGTGCATGGTAAACTAAAAAAAAATTCATATAAGGCATGAAGACGAGAAAACTTACCAGGAGAAGATATTGCAGCTTTGAACTGCTCAAGACCTGATACTAATTCCACTTCTCCACCAAACTTCATATTATGAACTACTTCTCCACGGGATTTCCACAAAGCAACTTGGGCATGGAACAAAGATTCAGCAACATCATTGTCACTTGGAAGTTCCTTCCTCAAAACCTCGTAATCTCTTACAGCTTCATCCCACTGTTCAAGCTGCAATTTACAATGTTTATACACATATTTCAAACCAACAAAACCAATCATTCATGCACAAAAAAACATTGTTTCACAAATTACAAAGATAAAAACATAGTTTGACAAGGCATCCTACCCTACTGTTTGAGGCAGCCCTCCGAAGAAGGGCTTTCGTGTAATTTGGCTGGATATGAAGAGCTTGGTTGCAATCATCAAGAGCTTTCTCCCATTGCCCAAGCTTGTACCAACAAGCAGCTCTGTTGCAGTAAAGAACCGAGCTGAAAGGATGAAGCCTGAGACCATCCCCATAAGCTGAGCAAGCTTCGGTGAACCTTTCAGACTTGAAAAGATCATTCCCCCGAGTACGTGCTCTTGCAACAGCCCTGACATTGTTAAGCAAAACTGATAGCTCAATGCCCCGGGGATCAATTTGTCCTGCTTTCTCAATGGCTGTAACTGCATTCTCAAACCTGCAAAGATCAATCATCCACTCTCACTCTTCCCCTGAGCCTTAATTTCTCTTCACACATAAAATTAGTAGTTGCTGAACTCACCTCCCCAAAGACATCTCAATCTGAGCACGGACAAAGAGTGGATAGGCTTCAGATAGCATTCCAAAAAAATTAGTCTGGGAGCAGGATGGCGAAGAAGTTTCAAATTTTGGAACATTTGAAAGGCTTAATTCTGCATCATATGATTGTCGGAGCTTCAAAAGTGCTTCTGCTCTACATGCAAATAGCTGTTGATTCAATTTTAATTAGTTCGATTAAGTTATTTTCCTTCATTGGACATGCATCAAATACAATCAAAAGAAATTTCAGTCACTGCCTTACCTGAGGAGAAGTGCCAGCTCCGGAAGCAATTGCAGCATCAGCTTCCCTCAACACACTTTTCCAATCACCAATTTTTCGGGAATCAGTGCACTTGCTTAAGTGTTTCTCTACTGCTTGCAACTTCTGCAGCTCAATGGGATCTGGTTGGAGCCCTTGCAAACATATGTGCCTCCTAGCATTTTCTACCTGTCCTAAACTGTGATGGTATAGGAATTAGATTGCTTACTGCATATCTCAGGATAAACAATGATAGTTCGATAGCTTAAATAGTGATAGATATCTGAAAAGTTGAAATTATAGAATCTACATATAAAGGATATGTGTTTACTGTTGGACACCTAAATTAAGAAATTGTTTACTGTGGCTCATGAAGTGATCAATCACCACCGACATTCAGCAAAATTAAATAAGAACAACATCAAAACAAAAACGGCCTTTGATTTAAAAGATCTTTTGCATATAACAAAAACTCCAATACAAGCAATTGGAATAGAATTAAAAGAATCCAACAATGGAAGCAATTGGAATAGAATGAAAAGAATCCATCAACGGAACTAAAGCACAAAAAAGGGAAAAAGAGAAAGTAATTGCAAACCATCTAGATGTAGTTGTGGAACCAAAGGAGAGAAGAACAAAAACATAGAAACAGTAATTGAACCAAGCATTTTGAAAACCAGAAAAATAAGAGATCGTCCATATAAACAAGATCCACCCAAGGGTGAATAACAACCATTCACAACAATGCAGATCAAATAATCACCAAAACACAGAAAAAAATCCAAAACTTTTACCTTAAATTCAAGAAAATATGCTATAATCAAATATTCACCAAACACGGAAGCATAAATATTAGGATTTTTTCACTAAACTCACCTAAGAAAAAGAGATCCTAAACGATGGTGTGCTCTCACGTATCCGGGATCCAACCTTATCGCCTCTTCACATTCTCTCACCGCCTGCCCTAACCGCTTGAGACCCATCAATGCCGCCGCCCGGTTACAGTGGTAAGCTGCATTTCCCGGCGATATCGCAATTGCACGATCATAAAGATTCAATGCCTCCAAAAAATGACCCTGTTTGTACTGTTCATTTCCTGCTCTTTTTAGCTCCTCCGGATCCATACTAGACATTGTATTTCTTCCTGGTTCCCCAGTCACTAAACCCCGCGAATTGGCAACACCAGCACCGCCACCAAATTTAGCCGTGGGGCCACCTCCGCGCATTATGCTTCCGTGGCCGTAATGGCCGGTTCCAGTCCCCAAAACATCAGTTTTGGAGCTCCGAGTGGTCGCCATACTCGTTTTTAAGATTTTACCCGACGGTCGTATATTGCCCTGTGCATCGACGGCAGGCAGCGGACTGACGGAGCACCCGCCAGAATAGATAAATGTGTTCGGGTGGGAACCGCCGGAATCTGAACGCCTGTGACCCGGTTTGGAAGAACGGGCGGAAAATGTAGGGGAACTCTCAACCGAGCCGGATAGCTCGCCGGAGTGGTTGTTACAGCCGGAATCGGATCTTTTGGGAAGACCATTTTTGCCGGAAACCGATCCAGATGAGCTGGAACTGCTGCTAGTAGTAGTAATGGCGGCGAGTCCAGTCGGACGAGTCCTCAATGGAGTGACAGGTGAACCCAGATCGAGTTCTCTAAAGTCCGGCTTGTTGGTATTATCCTCATCTTCTTCATAGTTCAGTGTCTTTCGAATCCGATCGGTGAGTGTATCAAGCCCTAATTCCGAAATGCGTTTCCCAGAATTCGACATTTCTCCCTCTCTCTCAAAATTAATAATCGCAGGTTTCTCTCACTAAGATTTTGTTTCTGGACCTAAGTTTTTCAGCAATGGCTACAAGACCACCACCGGGCAATTCCAGAGTAGACAGATACAAACACAGAGTGGTATTGAGGAAGACATATAAGAGATGAAGAGAGAGCGAGAGAGAAAAAAGGGATGGGGATCTCGTGATTTAAAAGGAAGAAGCAAAGAATGAATGCGAGTTTGTTTGATGGAGATTTTCTAGAGGGAGAAAGAGGGTTTTACAGAGATGAGAGAGAGGAGAAGAAGAAGGAGAAAGCAAAGAAAGAAAGAAAGAAAAAGCTTTTTCTTTTTCTCCTTCCCGTCACCTGCTGTTTCTCGAGACAGGTTTGGCTTATCTCTCTCTCTCTACTACAAGTCTCTAACGCCATATTTCCTCTCTTTCTTTCTTTTTCAGTTTTTTTTGGGTTTATAATTCAATTTATTCAGTATTTAAATTTTTGTTTTTGGTCAGAAATTATTATCTTTCATTATATCGTGTCAAGTCTCCATATGCAATTTCAATAATATTTTATTAAATTATCTTAATTTAACACAATCTCACTTAAAAAAATCACGACTGAAGTATTATTTATAATAAGTCAAAAAAATTATATACATATCATAATATTTAACATATTTCAATAACTCGAATTTTTAAAAATTTACTCACATTCGCTTAATAGCTCGAATCAAATTCCGAATCTAAATCTAGAGACGAATCTACAAGGAGCTAGGAAATTCGTAAAAACTTTAATTATTAAAGATATTATGATAAAGTGTGACCACCCTTAAAAAAATAAAATAAAAATATTTACAACTTATAGAAAATTAGATTCTCGAGTTACAGTACTTACGACTTGTATAAATTTTAATTAAAAAAAATTAGTTATGTCCTATCTTTAGTTTCAATTAAAATTGTAAATTGTAATTATATTGATACTTCTTTTATGTGATATTCAATTTTTTTTTTAATTTTATGATATATTTTTATAAAATTTCAATTTTCTCTAAATTTAAGAATTTTCTCCCCTTTTAATTTTTCGTGAGTATTGTCTTAAATTACTTTTATTTATTGATTCACATATAAATAATGCTATGAATGATTGATATGAAATTGAGTACATTTATCTTAAATAATTTTAATATATAATATGTATTACATATGAAGTATATTTTTTCAAGAGCAGGGCTCTTTTTTTCTAATTGTATTTTTTTTATGTATTTATGTTTTTTTTAATAGGATGCAAAAAATATTCGTAGTTATTTAATAAATTCTGATACTAGTAAATGTTCTCATTCTATTCTACTTAAGAGTTCGTAAATGGTGGCTTACATTGAAAAATATATAGTTAATATCACTGAAGATGAGGTAATTATAACAAAAATACAATAAATTGGACCTCAAAAAAATAATTTTATAATGACTTTAATATATTTTTAATGAACTCTATATTTGGTGAATTATATTAATTATTATTTTTTTATCTGTCAATTTTTTTACTTATTTTAAAATATAAGGAGGATCACCCTTGACAAAAATCTTGGATCCATAATACCCTGTCGTAATTATATTTTCTTAGGGCTAGCATGTTCAGAAATGACTTATTTTAAAATAACTTATAAGTTAAAATTTAAAAGAATTTATAAGTTATTTTAAGTGATGATTTATAAATAAAAGTGTTTGAAATTATTTTTGACTTATAAGTCAAAGAATAAATTAAAATAAAATGTCAATCTATTTGGTTAAAATGACTTATAAATTAAAATTAGTTGTGAAAACTACTAAAATAAAGGTAAAAAAATATTTATATTTTTTAAAATTTACTTATTTTAAATGAACTTATAAATTATTTTTAGATAAGTAAGAATTGTTACTTCTCAAAATTAATTTTTTATTAGTTAATCTATAAGTTAGAAAATAAGTCACAACCAAATATTTAAATAATAAAAATAAATTATAAATTGGGTTGACCAATTAATAAGCTGTGGCCGAATAAACCGTACATCCTCACTCAAAAAATCATAAGTGACTGTTTCACTCAAAAAATAATAATTGAGGTACTTTTAACAGTGGGTTGGGGGGCCTTAATGCTTTATATCCATATTATATTATATCTCATACATTTCTTGATCAGTTTGATTACATTATTTGAAAAGGAGTATTATTTTTGCATATAATTTTGATATTTCTTACTTGTTCTTTTTTCATAAGAGTATAAAATAGATCCTACTTTTATGTAGAAAGAACACATAAAAAAATATCAAAATTATATATAAAAAAAACATTTTTCTATTTGAAATATTTAAAAATTTAAACGTATTTAAAAATTTGTAAAAATAACTTATTTTAAATGAAAATTCTAACATCTTATTTCTTGACTTTTGGCATTTGAGACGTGTTTTTAAGGGATTTAGGTTAAGCCTTTTTTTTAAATAAAAAATTAGTAGACCTTTTGAAATGAGTTGTTCTAACTAGAGTAGGATTTTAACGTAGGATATCTAACTAGTGAAATGGAGTCGTGTGGTCAAAACAACTAAAACAACATGCATAAGAAATAAAAGATTTATAAGATAGAAAGTTAGAGAAAATAGGAGTTTAACTTCTTCTTTTTAATAAATAAATAAACAGTTCACAATTTTCTAAAATAGGATGATGGTGATATTAATGGAATTAGGTCTTATATATTATACCCACCGCTCTCTTTAATCACTCAAAACGGTCCTTCACATTATATCTAGAATCTACACAGAGAGAAAGAAAAAGTAGCTACGGTGTGTTTTTGTGTGCGAGAGAGAAAGGTTGAGCAAGTTCAGAAATGAAGGGGAAAGAACAAGAGGTGAGACTAGGAGCCAATAAGTTCAACGAGAGGCGGCCGATCGGGATGGGCGGTGCTAGGCAGGGGAAACGGAATGGGGAAGAGAGAAGATAATTTTTTTTTATTTATCCACCTAAGCATTTTATTTTTATTTTTTTAATTATAATGTGGGCCATATATTTAATGAATCACGAGTCTTTTTACTCATATTTTTTAATCGTTAGGCTTATTCGTACTAAAAATAAATAAGTGTGTCCTTATCTTATTTCATCTATTTAATTCAAAGGTGGGTCACACTCATTTATTTTTAGTGCAAATAAACCTAACAAATAAAAAATATGAATAAATCTAATTTTTTTCATAAATCACATTACATCTATACAAGGTTAACCAAATTAGCACTAATTAAGTCACACGTCAACTTTTTTCTTTCATGTGATATGTACGGTTCAGCACTTCCGTCTATTTTTTAGACGAAATATTAAGTAATGATTAATTTGTAACATTTTTTTAATATAATAATATATTTATAACAAAAAAAAGATCCAATAACTAATATAAAATTCGACCCCTTAATACAGTAACCAAAATATCAATTAATCCCCGACAAATTTATCATTTTTGTTAACCGAGAATAATATCTATACTTATTACGAATACTCCATCCCGCACCACAAACTCTTTGAAAAATTTCTCAATAATTTTGGACGATAAAACTACAACTACTGCAACATAAGAAGCTTCCTCTTATAAAACTAAACACAGCAGCAGCATATAAAAAAATAAATTAAAACTTTCCCAAAATAAATTTATTGGGGTCACAACTCCGGCGAAAAGTGCTGATAATAAATATAGCATTATCGCGTATATATTTATGTATGTTAACCAAATTAGCACTAATTAAGTCACACGTCAACTTTTTTCTTTCATGTGATATGTACGGTTAAGCACTTCCGTCTATTTTTTAGACGAAATATTAAGTAATGATTAATTTGTAACATTTTTTTAATATAATAATTTATTTATAACAAAAAAAGATTCAATAACTAAAATAAAATATTTTATAAATTAAAAATAACATATTTAAAAAATTAGGGTTAGTTTATTGAAATTTTACAAGAAAAATAGTCTTAAATTGATTTTCAAAAATTAATAATGATCTTATAATTGGAACGAAGGAAATAACATTATATACCTATGTTCTAAAATATAGGATCAAGTTTAACTTTTTAAAATATTTTTAAAAAAAAATCAAATTTAAAATTAATGTGATTAATTAATTTCTTTAAATAATAAATCTTTTAATTAGTATTATTAATTGGACAATTTAGATTTTTTTTAATTGTGATATTTAAAAATAAGTTAATTCATATTAATTTTGATTTTAAAAATATTTAAATAATCAATATTAATATATTATAGAACAGATTAAGTAAGAAATAGTGTTCTCAATATCGATCGACTATAGTAGAGAATCTTGTAGCCTTTCTTTGGCGTACTACTTTAAAATTTATATTTGGACGGTTGTTACATTTTTTTGTAGAAATATAATTTTAAGATGCATCACAAGTTAAAGAAATCGCCATAGTATCGTTTCATCTGAAGGGTGATGATTCATCAGAAAAGGCATTTGTACTTCATGACATATACAAAAGATTTTGCTAAATTATTTTAAACTCTCATTATCAAATATAATAATAATCCACGTTATATAAGAACACTTTTTCTATAACTTGTATTAATGCATTAATACTGCTTATTTTGAAGATTGCATAACTTTCAATATAATTTTATTATCTTTTTAGGTTTTTTTCCCGACTGTAGCAGCTGCAGTGACTCTTACTCCTAAGCTTTCAAATTCTTACTTTAAGATAGATTCGAACGCATAATCTTGCACAGTAAAAATAAAAGTCTTATCAGTAGCTACAATATCACATTTAATGTCTTTTTAATTTCTTTCAAAGCCTTCAATCCTAAATTTTAGTTAATGTTATTCATGTGTTAATTATATAAGTAGAGGGGGTATAGTGCTACAGAATACATATTTTATTATTTTGATAATTTAAATTTATAAGTTGACTTGTGTTATTTTTATCCATGAATCCTTTTATTATGATGTTAGAAATTTTCTAAGTTTATTCTTCTCCTCTTCCTTCCCAGTCCCACATGATCAACATCCCAACTCTTTACATAATATTGAATAGAAAATACTCTCTTTACATAAATAGTAAATAGGGTTTATCTCATATACGTAAGACCTTGTAAAAATATTAATTTTTTTTATGAAAATATCAATTCCCTATTAAATATTTTATCAATTAAAATGACAAGTAACCCCACAGTCTTTCAGATGATAATTTAAGGTGATCAACTTGTTAAATGTTTTGTGTTCTACTGTTCTTTAATTTATATCTCACAAGTCTTACATCTAAACAAAAAATTTAATTGCATACCAACAATACAAATATTAATTTTCTAAGTTTATTCTTCTCTTCCTTCCCAGTCCCACATGATCAACATCCCAACTCTTTACATAATATTGAATAGAGAATTGATATTTTTACGAGATTCTCTTTACGTAAATAGTAAATAAGGTCTACCTCATGTACGTAAGACCTTGTGAAAATATTAATTTTTTTTTATGAAAATATCAATTTTTTATTGAATATTTTATCAATTAAAATGACAAGTAACCCCACAGTCTTTCAGATGATAATTTAAGGTGATCAACTTGTTAAATGTTTTGTGTTCTACTGTTCTTTAATTTATGTCTCATAAAAGTCTTACATCTAAACAAAAAATTTAATTGCTTACCAACAATTAGGGCTGTTAACGGGGCGGGTCATGACCCGGACCCGATCCGTTTATCCGGATTTGGATCCAGTTTTGAAACTCGATTACTCGATTATCCAATAACTAAATGGATCGGATTCGGATTGATATAAATCCGACCCGATAATACTCCGATCTGTTAACATATGATATATATACATTCTAAAATATGATATATATACATTTTTAATAGATTTTAATACATATATATATATATATATATATATATATATATATATATATATATATATTTTAATATATTTTAATACATTTTAATACTATGATATATATACATTTTAATACTAAGCTTAATCGGATCGGGTTATCGGAGTATTATCGGATTCGGGTTCGGTCCTTAATATCTGAGATCCGTTGGGTTATCGGGTCTGTTCCGAATTCGATAATTTCTTTTCGATTCGAATCCGGATCACCCCCGATTCGATTCGATCCGAATCCGACCCGTTGACAGCCCTACCAACAATACATGATAAGGAAGGTTATTCTCACCAAAGTAAAATTTATAATACTCACTAAATAAGTTGAAAATATTGTTTTTGGACATAATTAAATTAATCTGTCAAAATTAAAACAACTGGAACTGTTTTCCTTCAAAATGTAACTATTGATTATAAAGTTGTCATTCTTACCTCCTAAATTATTTAATAATAATAACAATTAACAAATAGTGCATCCATTTCAATTTATAGAGTTACTTGCGGTTAAGACGCAGTCTCGGTGGTACTTGAGATTTTTAAGTTTGATTGTTACTGTGATCGTGAGTGAGACTTTCTAATGCGAGGGTAGAGTGAATATTATAATTTTCTCTAATATTATTATTTCAAATATAATTCTTGAGTATTTTATATTAGTATTTAGACTTAACAACCAGGTGAGTGGAGTCATATGCAGATCGAATTGTTATGGGTCGGATTTTTTTAGGCTGGGTAAAAATAAACACATTTATAATGGGTCATAATTTTATATGTTCCGATTCATATGTTAATGGGTTGGATGACTCGCAAGTTCATTACTTTCTTTTCTTACACATGTTTTTAAGTATTCTTAAATAATAAAGCATTAAATTATAAATCATTTCAAGTTCTTTTAAACAATAAAATATAAATTACTTCAAGTATTCTAAAATAATAAAACCTAACTTGTTTCAAAATAATAAAAACTTTATAAAAAAATGTAAGATTATATTTGTAAAATAAGATATTATCATCTCTTCCACCCATTAAAATTATCATTTCACCGTCCTCATCTTTTATGTCTAGATTTGCAAAGGTACTATAAAATGAAAAATCAAGTAAAGCGTTGATTATTAGTGGATATTAGTAGAAGAAAATTTATATAAAGATCTTATTTTTAAAATAGGAGTGCTAATTATTTTGAAAATAAGAGGATTACATCTTTAACTTATATTACAATATGATCTTAATTTATTTTTCTAAATATCATTTTTTATAAATTAATTAATAAAAATAATTTCGTAATGATTGTTTGTCTACTTGAGTTTGATGCGTTCAAAAATCTCAAATGTACTCCAATAAGAAATTTGAGAATTTTATTTATGAACACAATATTTAGAGTTTAAATATAATTCTTTAAAAATATCACGGTGTACTTGATTTTTCAAAATAAAACATTAAACGTTATAATTCTAAATTCGTGAAGTTAAAATAGTAATTTTTGTGTATTTAAAATTTAAACGCGTTATAATATTTTTTGAATGTGTTATGTTTGATTAATTTTTATGATTACGTCTTAACATAATAACAACTTACAAATAAATTTATTTGCAATTAATGTATTCAATATTATTTTTGAAGAAGAATTTTTTATATTTAATTTATTTGTTATAAGACATACTGATACCTTATCGAGTTCATCCTGAAATCTTGATTCAAACTCAATTATTGGGGAAAAACTAATATTTTACCACAAGACATGGTTCACATTTCACAGTTATCCAATTATGCATTTATTTATAATTCGTTAGTATGTGGAAATTTGCTCCCTCATCCTCTAGTTTGGGAGAGTATTCTCACCGTGACTTAACGGGAGGATATTGATGGTGACAGCACATAAGTTGCCATCATACTGTGGAGGCGTGGAATGATGACCAAGCATCATCCCTCAATCCTGCCAGGTAAGCATTGATCACTCTTGGGGTAATAATCCGGTGCTTCTGTGGTCTACTATACACATGTGCATGTTATCCTTTTCTATGAAACGTATCAGAAAAATTATTAACCGTTCTTGGGATATGATCAGTTGACGCTGTATATTAATCATATGTTATCATTTATATTAAATTTATTTAAAACTCAACAAATTATGAATTAAAATATAAAATTTAAATAAATTTCATATAAATAATAACATGTAATTAGTGAAGCATCATATGACCCTGCATTTGAATAATTACTCAACAAGAAATAATGGAGTACGTGATGTGGGGCCCACATGGCCTTATAACTTTACAAGCAGACAAAAGGAATTGGCACAGTGGGATAGAGCTGGCCATGTGCTCCCCAAGTCCTAGGGTGTTTATCGGTGAAAAATTAAATTCTCATCAAATTCAAATTATCGTTAAAATAAGAACCGATACAAGTATTAAATTATCGATTTCGATATTAGTTCGGTATAAATTTTTTTTAATTTTTTCTGTTCGATTTTTATCGATTGGTAATATATATAATTATAATTTATAAATAATAATAATATATAATTATTATATATATTATAATAATTAATATAAATTTATTTTTATATTATTTAATCCGGTTCTTTCGATATACCAGTTTTTACCGAAATTTAAAAATGTTCATACCGCTACCGGTACCGAAAAGTATAAAAAATTGAAAAAATCGAATATTTTGAACACCCCTACAAGTCCCCATAGCTAAACGAGTCCTCCTTATGGGGTATATTTCAGATCCATATTTTTCATGGGGGCGGGCTTAGTTAGGGAGATCCAAGTTTGGCCACATCTAATTTTCTATATTTACAAAACTATAAATACTCAAACTGAATACTTGAAGGGATCAGACATCTTGTATCCGATGTATATACATAACATTTAGTATTAGTGTGCGCAAAGATTTTGCTTCCAATAGATAATATCTTCTTTATAAGGGTTGTTCTACTCAGTCTTACCATAAGAGTTTGCACCAATTACTGATTTGGATAGCTTTTCAGCAATATTCAAGATAACGAATTAATACATGCAAATGTCTAGTCGAAACAATTGACATAGACCCTCTTCTTAAATAGTTCATAATTAGAACTAGTATATACAATGTCTAGCCCGAACAATTGACTTAGACTTATTTATTAACCAGTTCATATTTAGAACAAGACATGTAAATGCACATAAGTGCGAATACTAATAAACCATAATGATTTGGAATAATTATCAATAATTAATCCAGCTTTGAACAATAATACAATTATAAGTTCACAATAACTTGCGTAATGAAATAAATTTGGGTTTCAGAATAACTTGCACAATATGAATAAAGTTATGGTTCAGAAGAACTTGCTCAATAATAATTTGAGTAGGGTTATAGAGAACTTACAAAAATAAATACAAGTTAAGGTTTAGAGAACTTGTCTTGCGTGTTAATTATTGCTAACCAATTTAATTAACTCCCCTTGAATAGACCTAACAATTAATCAAGTTGATCTTTAAATTAGTATCGTATATACATTCATATAATACCCTTTTTATATGTTACCTCTCTCACACTTAACCACATAATTATATAGTTAATGGTATATTAAACACTTAGGAATTATTATCATCACTTGATAATATTTTAATCACATAAAACCTATATTAATTTTTATTATTAACAATTTAATAATATTTTATTAAGTTTATAATATTATTAATCATTTAATAATATTTTATTAACCTTCTAATATTATTAATGTTTTATTCATTATCTAATATTATTAATCATTTAATAATATTTTATTAACCTTCTAATATTATTAATCATCTAATAATATTTTATTACTTTATTAATATTATTAATTATTTAATAATATTATTAATCATTTAATAATATTTTATTATTTTTCTAATATTATTATTTATTTAAAAATATTTTATTGATTTTATAATATTATTATTCATTTAATAATATTTTATTAATTTCTTAATATTATTAATCCTTTAATAATATTTATTCCCATTTACATATTAAATTAACTACTTAGAATATTTAAACTACATTTATTGGATCCAAAAATAATAAAGTAAATTTTTTTTATAATATTTTTTATTTTCTGACCCGACCCGACCAGGCCAAAATCCACCCAACCCAAACAAACTAAAAAATCGGCCCAGCACCGCCGCCGCTCAGAATGAACTGAGTCTAGCGCCGTTGGCGCTGGAAACAGACGGCACGAGCACCGCCGGCGCTGAATCAGCGCCGCCGACGTTCGGGTAATCTACTTTTAAAAAAATAAACATAGTTTAACTTGAGTTATTTTGATTAAAACTTGTACAAAATGACACCTACACATTCAAATAACATAGACTTAGTTTTGTTTTCTTCCTAATTTCTTATTTTACAATATTTCATGGTTCAATCACATTTTTGAAAACGTTTTGACAAAAAAAATTAGGATCGATCGACTAAGGTTTCAAAAACGACCTCTTTTAGTAAAAGGACCATAACTTGTTCATTTTTTCATATTTTTCAATCGTTCAAGTTGGGTTGTCTTCATAATACATAAACCTATCATTCAAGACTCATAGATCATAAAAATAACTTACACATCTCAAATCATAAATCACCAACCTAGACATTTAGCTAGGGTTTTAAAATCAAACATGCTTATACAACAATTTCTTCCATCATTTTCCATACAAAACATATTAGAATTGTGACGCCCCCAAATCTGGGCCCACACAGCCCAAACTTGAGTCGTCAAAAGACTACAACAAAATTATTACAACAAAGCACAACGTACTACAATACAGTGTATAATAATACACAACTAAGTCTTCACTATTATTGCCACACTATTTTACAAAACGTGAAGACTATGATAACTATTCCTCGGACCCTCACTCCATTCCCCGGTTAGACCCTGTTATGTTTTCATCTCCTGTTGAAAAACAATAGAACAAAAGAAAGGGTGAGCTCAAATAGCCCAGTAAAGAATATCATGACTAAGATAATGACGAATAAATTATCATTAGTCTTCAACAGTTGAGTTCTTGATAGAATACAATAGACTACAAGGTTTATATCAAAAACTGCAGTTAAATTCTTAAACAACGTTCAGATCAATAATAGCAGCGGAATGAGTAATCTATTAGAAGAATAATGCAGACTATAATGTCCACTCGGTTCTCTTTTTAGGAAAAACATCATCAACTTTTATCATCTGAAATATCATTAGTCAAGATAATACAAATTCACAGTTCCTGATCATAATCATGCACATCAACAGTTCATCTTTGTACTACGGGCCAAAGATATTCAATATAGCACCAACGGTCATGATTATACCAGATTCAGCCTTTGGTCATAATCATACCAAACAACAGTTCATCTTTGCACTACGGGCCAAAGAGAACATTCACCACGTGCCATAAAAGACACCGAACAGATGTATCGCCTTTAACCTATTATATCGCCTTTAACCTATCATCTGTTCAACAAATATATCACATCTGTGCCCCCGGCCACAGATATTCACAACAGCTTGATTTTTGGATGATTAGAATGATATAAATGATGAACAGAAGAAATAGGATAACAATAAGTATCGGAAGTTTACTTTGTACAGATTCAAATAATGTCCAAATTGTCAACATGATGTGGAGTGAAATTCAAGATCCACAGTTCAGAATAACGGTTACAATTCAATAGAAAGGTTCACGTAAATAGGAAGGTTCAGTTGAAATAATGAAGTTCAACTATTATGGAACATATAATATTTTCAGGAATTATAGAAGCAATAGTTCCATAATAAATTTCGATTTAGGAGTATGAAAGAAAATAATATCCCTTACCGTAGCAGGTTTGATTAACAAAAGGTGAAGGAAATTAATACAAAGGGTTATTCACCAACAGGCGGCAATCCGCTCCGTAAGGTTATTCCCACAATTTAATAGAATTTGAGTACAAAGAGTTATTCACCAAACAGGCGGCAATCCGCTCCGTAAAGTTATTCCCACAATTTAATAGAATTTGAGTACACAGAGTTATTCACCAAACAGGCGGCAATCCGCTCCGTAAGGTTATTCTCAGAGATTAATAATGAATGAATACGAAAGGTTATTCACCAACAGGCGGCAATCCGCTCCGTAAGGTTATTCCCACAATTTAATACATGGAAATAAAAGGCACGTCTTATGAGTAAGGAAGAAACAATATTATTATCGAGAATCAAATAATGATAATCCCTTACCATAGTATGTTTGAATAATGGAAGATGAAAAAGATGGTATCCCTTACCTCAACACGTGACTGGATATTGATTTAAATGAGGTTGATTAACTTGAACAGTATACGTATACTTATAGATCTTCACAAATACTCAAGATGACTTAAGCACACTTAGAGAGAACTTTCACAAGAAGTATTTAGAGAGAGAAAGAAAGAACAAGTAAGGAAGTTTATGAAAAATCCTTAAGTTAAGGCTTCTATTTATAGCCAAAAATCTTATCATTCATTTAATCTAAACCATTCATTTAAAGATCACCTTTTAATCTACACCATCCATTTCAAATATTATATTATCTTTAATCTACACCATTCATTTCATATCACCTAATAATTACCTAACTTTATATTATAAACAAATCAATTCAATTATTCAACAATAATTCACACTTTAATCTACACCATTCATTTCATATCACCTAATAATCACCTAACTTTATATTATAAACAAATAACTTTATCAATTCAATTATTATGACTAATTGTTATAAATACAGTATAGTTAGCTCTTAGATATCAAGTCAATAAATTAATGAAATACAACTGTTTAAATAACATCATAATAGAGATAACAATAATGTAAAATAAAGCATACGTTACTGTGTAATGACAATTATTGATTCAATAATGTGAATTACTGTGCATATGTTACTGTGACAATTATTAGGTTCAATAATTTTAAAAACAGTGCAACAACAATTATTGAATTGATAATATAAAATATTATGCAGTGACAATTATCGATGAAATGATGCATAACAGTTACGGTGTCAATTATCAGACCAATAATATGAGACACTATGCAATACCGTGTGTTACTGTAGAGTACCGTGTGCTACAGAAAATACCATAAACTACCGTATGCTACTATTCTTTTATCACCGGTATTTTAACAGTTCCGTTGACTATTTTTATTTAAAAAGGTTACTTCTGTCGTTTTCTATATCCGACAAATATTCCGTTGTGGGGTCCACCAATAATTTGTTATTTCGGCGCCGTCGGACCAAACGAATATTCCCCGACCAAACGAATATTCCCCGACAAAGCGAATATTGTCCGACAAAATAAAATTTGCACATAACATCCTTAACTTTCAATTTTGTTAATTTAACCACTTACTGTTTCAAAAAAAATATATATGAAGAAAAATTAAATTTTGTATTTCATAAAATTCGGGGTCTTACAACCTCCCCTCCTTATGAAATTTCGTCCCCGAAATTGACGTACCTGACATATCGAAGAGGTAAGGATACTTAGATTTCATCTCAGATTCTAGCTCCCAGGTCATTTCCTCAGTATCTTGGTTCCTCCATAAAACCTTAACTTGAGGTATAACCTTTGAGCGTAGGATCTGCTCCTTCTTATCCAGGATCTTAACAGGTACCTCCTCGTATGTTAAATCCTCTGCTATAACGTCTGGTTCTAACTCAATGACGTGGTTTGGGTCCTTCACATATTTACGTAACATATATATGTGAAAAACGTTATGGATGCGAGACATACTTGGTGGTAGGGCTAGTCTGTAGGCTACGGTTCCTATTCGATCGAGGATTTCAAATGGGCCAATAAATCGAGGGTTGAGCTTTCCTCTCTTTCCGAATCTCGTAACCCCTTTCCATGGAGAAACACGTAAGAATACATGATCTCCGACGTTGAAACTTTCGTCTCTCCGATGAAGATCAGCATAACTCTTTTGTCGTTCTTGTGCGGTCTGTATTCGTTGTCGGATCATTTGGATCTTTTCGGTCGTCAAGCGTACCAACTCGGGTCCCAACAATTTTGCTTCTCCTACCTCATTCCAACATATTGGAGAGCGACACTTCCTTCCATACAATGCCTCGAATGGAGCCATGCCTATGCTTGTTTGGTAACTGTTGTTGTAAGAAAATTCCACCAACGGCAAGTACTTATCCCAACTTACTTTGAAGTCTAATACACAAAGTCTCAAAAGATCTTCGAGGGTCTGGATCGTCCTTTCCGATTGTCCGTCCGTTTGAGGATGGTATGCAGAACTAAAACGTAGTTCAGTGCCCATAGCTTTTTGTAGACTGATCCAAAAGCGTGAAGTGAATCTAGGATCTCGATCAGAAACTATGGAAACTGGCATGCCATGCAATCTCACGATCTCATTTATGTACATACCGGCAAGACGTTCAAGTGAAAAGTTTTCTCGTATAGGCAAGAAATGAGCAGATTTGGTCAATCTATCTACGATCACCCAAATTGCATCTAAGCCTTGAGAAACTTTTGGAAGACCCGTCACGAAGTCCATATTGATGTGTTCCCACTTCCATTCGGGAACTTCAAGTGATTGTAATGGACCTTTAGGAACTTGATGTTCTGCCTTGACACGTTGACAAGTTAGGCACCTTGAGATAAACTCCGCAATCTCTCTTTTCATATTGTTCCACCAAAATGTATGTCGAAGATCTCGATACATCTTGGTACCTCCTGGGTGGATTGCAAACGGCGTGTTGTGTGCCTCCATCATGATTTTATGCTTTAATTCAGGATCGTTAGGAACACAGAGTCGAGAGTTGACTCGAAGTATTCCTTTCTCGTCGATTCTTGCTTCGGGAATGGCATCTTCTTGTACTTTCTTTATCATGTTTATCAGTTCCGGATCGGTAGCTTGAGCAGCTTTAATTTTATCGATTAAAGTTTGTTCTACTCGCACGTGAGCAATCTTCGAGTGGGTCCCTGGTGTCTTTAGCTCTATCTCCATCTTTTGCAAGTCGTACAAAATACACTTTTGTGTTGTCAGCAGTGCACTTGTACTTGCATAAGATTTTCTGCTCAAAGCGTCAGCTACAACGTTCGCCTTTCCCGGGTGATACTGGATTGTGTGGTCATAATCCTTTAACAGCTCAAGCCAACGTCGTTGTCGCATGCTGAGTTCCTTCTGGGTGAAGAAATACTTGAGACTTTTATGATCCGTATAGATATCCACTTTTTCTCCGTACAAGTAGTGTCTCCAAATTTTCAACGCGAAAACGACTGCTGCCAACTCTGGATCATGAGTAGGGTAATTTTTCTCATAATTTTTCTCACCTTTCCATGTTGCATAAGGACACAGCCTAGACCTTTGTCTGAAGCATCGCTAAATATGACGAATTTTCCCGATCCCGATGGTATGGTCAGAACAGGAGCTGAAACAAGTCTCCTCTTGAGTTCTTGGAAACTCTTCTCGCATTCCTCGCTCGATATAAGTTTTGTACTAGAACGAATGATACCAATATCTAATAATTAAACTTTTAACTCTTGACATTCTATGGGAGCCATTCGGTATGGGGCTTTGAAAATGGGCTTGGTACCGAGTTCAAGATCAATACAAAATTCAATTTCACAGTTTTGGGTAAGCTAGGAAGTTCCTCAGGAAAAACGTCAGAAAACTCATTAACAATGAGAATATCATTCAAGTTTGACGTATTTTTGTTCAAATCAGTGACATGAGCTAAAAAGGCTTGACATCCGTTTTTCAATAAACGAATGGTTTTATGGCTAGAAATAACAGTTATAGATTTCAATGGTTTAGTTGCTTGAATTTGCATGACTGGTTGATTAGGAATATGAAAACTAATAATCTTATGGAAAAAATCAATTTTAGCATGATGGGTAGTCAACCCATCAATTCCTAAAATCACATCAAATTCATGCATCTCCAAAGAAATAAGGTCAACAGGTAATGTGAGGTTGTTGATTTGAACTAGGCAAGATTTATAGATAGTAGATGTGATAGATATTTCTCCCAATGAGGTTTCAACTGATAAGTCAAAGTAAAAGTTTTCAGAAGTCAAATTTAAACGTTGAGCACACGTATGTGAGATAAAAGAATGGGTAGAGCAAGTATCTAACATGGCATAAACTTCACAAGAATTTATAAATAGCTTACCGGTTATCACCTCATTCGGTTTCTTGACTGTTATCGTCAAATCGAATCCCGAATACTTCATTCGGATCTTCACGTATTTCAACCATGGGAATACCACTGAATAATTTTCTAGCAAACTGTTTCTCGGGTTCATCAACTTCATCAGTAGTAAGGTACCAATGATTTCCATTAAAATAGTATTTTCGATAGACTGCAGTTTCCATGATAGTGACTAACTTAACCTGAATTCCTCTAAATTGTAACGCCCAAAAGTATAGAAACATCATTTTTTAAATAATCTTGAAAATCATAGCTGGAACACCATAAATCCCAAAGACTAATATGAAAAGTCCATATATTCTGATCCTTTGTTATAGAGCATAACCAGGTGATATCACTCTCCCAATTAGTGAGTAAATTAAAGGCAATAATTTCCGCAAGTTCGTTACTTCCTTTAATTGCTTCTAAGAATGGATCTGGAACGACTGTAGCAGAGCTTTCACCTTCATCCTTACTGGATAGAACACGCATAATTTTTGCCTTAGGCAAATGATTCAACTCTGAGTTTGTAAGAAGATTATTCGTCGCCTCTTGTTTTGCAGCTACATTTGTTTCGGTAATTTCATAGTTAACCTCCTGATTTCCAGATGCCATAATTAACTGTGGTCACAAAATAAATGTTAGTTCAAATAAACTGACTCATCACTTCATGTTCCTACATTCAAATCGATTCATTAGATAAAATAAATCTAATTTAGGTAGGACACACTAGTGATTGATTCTATTCGTCTCTCCCCTCCTAGTTCTAACCCCAGATCTCCATTAAAGACCATATCCCTAAGCTCTGATGCCAACTGTGACTCTCATCCCACCATAGGGACAGCACCTCACAATGGTACCTATCAGTTTGCCACCTGTACTATAGGCGTCCCCTACGGAGAGTCTGGCTTCGGTGCATCCCCTTTCCCTAGGAAGTCACCAGCGAGAGGCTCGGGGCTCTTCGTTATATGGCTCTGATACCAACTGTGACGCCCCCAAATCTGGGCCCACACAGCCCAAACTTGAGTCGTCAAAAGACTACAACAAAATTATTACAACAAAGCACAACGTACTACAATACAGTGTATAATAATACACAACTAAGTCTTCACTATTATTGCCACACTATTTTACAAAACGTGAAGACTATGATAACTATTCCTCGGACCCTCACTCCATTCCCCGGTTAGACCCTGTTATGTTTTCATCTCCTGTTGAAAAACAATAGAACAAAAGAAAGGGTGAGCTCAAATAGCCCAGTAAAGAATATCATGACTAAGATAATGACGAATAAATTATCATTAGTCTTCAACAGTTGAGTTCTTGATAGAATACAATAGACTACAAGGTTTATATCAAAAACTGCAGTTAAATTCTTAAACAACGTTCAGATCAATAATAGCAGCGGAATGAGTAATCTATTAGAAGAATAATGCAGACTATAATGTCCACTCGGTTCTCTTTTTAGGAAAAACATCATCAACTTTTATCATCTGAAATATCATTAGTCAAGATAATACAAATTCACAGTTCCTGATCATAATCATGCACATCAACAGTTCATCTTTGTACTACGGGCCAAAGATATTCAATATAGCACCAACGGTCATGATTATACCAGATTCAGCCTTTGGTCATAATCATACCAAACAACAGTTCATCTTTGCACTACGGGCCAAAGAGAACATTCACCACGTGCCATAAAAGACACCGAACAGATGTATCGCCTTTAACCTATTATATCGCCTTTAACCTATCATCTGTTCAACAAATATATCACATCTGTGCCCCCGGCCACAGATATTCACAACAGCTTGATTTTTGGATGATTAGAATGATATAAATGATGAACAGAAGAAATAGGATAACAATAAGTATCGGAAGTTTACTTTGTACAGATTCAAATAATGTCCAAATTGTCAACATGATGTGGAGTGAAATTCAAGATCCACAGTTCAGAATAACGGTTACAATTCAATAGAAAGGTTCACGTAAATAGGAAGGTTCAGTTGAAATAATGAAGTTCAATTATTATGGAACATATAATATTTTCAGGAATTATAGAAGCAATAGTTCCATAATAAATTTCGATTTAGGAGTATGAAAGAAAATAATATCCCTTACCGTAGCAGGTTTGATTAACAAAAGGTGAAGGAAATTAATACAAAGGGTTATTCACCAACAGGCGGCAATCCGCTCCGTAAGGTTATTCCCACAATTTAATAGAATTTGAGTACAAAGAGTTATTCACCAAACAGGCGGCAATCCGCTCCGTAAAGTTATTCCCACAATTTAATAGAATTTGAGTACACAGAGTTATTCACCAAACAGGCGGCAATCCGCTCCGTAAGGTTATTCTCAGAGATTAATAATGAATGAATACGAAAGGTTATTCACCAACAGGCGGCAATCCGCTCCGTAAGGTTATTCCCACAATTTAATACATGGAAATAAAAGGCACGTCTTATGAGTAAGGAAGAAACAATATTATTATCGAGAATCAAATAATGATAATCCCTTACCATAGTATGTTTGAATAATGGAAGATGAAAAAGATGGTATCCCTTACCTCAACACGTGACTGGATATTGATTTAAATGAGGTTGATTAACTTGAACAGTATACGTATACTTATAGATCTTCACAAATACTCAAGATGACTTAAGCACACTTAGAGAGAACTTTCACAAGAAGTATTTAGAGAGAGAAAGAAAGAACAAGTAAGGAAGTTTATGAAAAATCCTTAAGTTAAGGCTTCTATTTATAGCCAAAAATCTTATCATTCATTTAATCTAAACCATTCATTTAAAGATCACCTTTTAATCTACACCATCCATTTCAAATATTATATTATCTTTAATCTACACCATTCATTTCATATCACCTAATAATTACCTAACTTTATATTATAAACAAATCAATTCAATTATTCAACAATAATTCACACTTTAATCTACACCATTCATTTCATATCACCTAATAATCACCTAACTTTATATTATAAACAAATAACTTTATCAATTCAATTATTATGACTAATTGTTATAAATACAGTATAGTTAGCTCTTAGATATCAAGTCAATAAATTAATGAAATACAACTGTTTAAATAACATCATAATAGAGATAACAATAATGTAAAATAAAGCATACGTTACTGTGTAATGACAATTATTGATTCAATAATGTGAATTACTGTGCATATGTTACTGTGACAATTATTAGGTTCAATAATTTTAAAAACAGTGCAACAACAATTATTGAATTGATAATATAAAATATTATGCAGTGACAATTATCGATGAAATGATGCATAACAGTTACGGTGTCAATTATCAGACCAATAATATGAGACACTATGCAATACCGTGTGTTACTGTAGAGTACCGTGTGCTACAGAAAATACCATAAACTACCGTATGCTACTATTCTTTTATCACCGGTATTTTAACAGTTCCGTTGACTATTTTTATTTAAAAAGGTTACTTCTGTCGTTTTCTATATCCGACAAATATTCCGTTGTGGGGTCCACCAATAATTTGTTATTTCGGTGCCGTCGGACCAAACGAATATTCCCCGACCAAACGAATATTCCCCGACAAAGCGAATATTGTCCGACAAAATAAAATTTGCACATAACATCCTTAACTTTCAATTTTGTTAATTTAACCACTTACTGTTTCAAAAAAAATATATATGAAGAAAAATTAAATTTTGTATTTCATAAAATTCGGGGTCTTACAAGAATACATATCTAACATATTTAACCATATATCTTCTTCAAATAGACTCTTCTACAACTAACATGACAAAACATACTATAAACAATAATCTACATCTATGAACTAAAGTTTTGAGATGAGAAAACTTTTAAACCTTATAAATCTTGAATATTTGATATTGCTAGCTTTCTTCCTTCTCTACACGAAATGCTCTCTAGCCAGCCTTCTTTGTTATTTAGCTAACAAGCTCTTCCAACTCACAATTTTCTTACTCTTTTCTCTCTACACTTTCTTTCTCTCTTTGGAACTTAGTAGAATAAGCAAATAAGTCAACTCTTGCTCAAGACATAAAAGCTCTCTATTTATAGAACTCCCCTAGGCTTACTTAACATGTAAGACCCCGAATTTATGAAATACAAAATTTAATTTTTCTTCATATATATTTTTCCTAAAACAGTAAATGGTTAAATTGACAAAATTGAAAGTTAAGGATGTTATGTGTAAATTTTATTTTGTCGGACAATATTCTTTTTGTCGGGGAATATTCATTTTGTCGGGGAATATTCGGGCCGTACGACGGCGCCGAAATAACTAATTATTGGTGGAGCCCACAACGGAATAATTGTCGGATATAGAAAACGACAGAAGTAACCTTTTTAAATAAAAATAGTCAACGGTGTTAACTGTTAAAATACCGGTGATAAAAGAATAGTAGCATACGGTAATTTATGGTATTTTATTGTGGCACACGGTATTCTACAGTAGCACACGGTATTGCACAGTGTCTCATATTATTGACACCGTAACTGTTACGCATCATTTCATCAATAATTGTCACTGCATAATATTTTATATTATCAATTCAATTATTGTTGCTACACAGTATTTTGCATTATTGATTCAATAATTGTCATTACACTGTATTTCATATCATCGAGTCAATAATTGTTGGTGCACTGTAGTTTAAAATTATTGAATCTAATAATTGTCACAGTAGCAAATATACTGTAATTTATATTATTAAATTAATAAAAATATGTAACGTGTTTCTTACATTATTATGGTAACATTATTTTATATGTTGGACTCACAGGAAGAATAAATAAATAAATAAATAAAATAAAATAATTAATTTTACTATTTGAAATAGTAACGTGAATAGTGACGTGAATAGTAACGTGAATAGTGACGTGAATAGTAACGTGAATAGTAAGTGAATAGTAAGAAACATGTGGGACCCACTGTGGGGCCCACACGAAATGTGAGAAATGTGTTTGCTGGGAATGGGTTGGTGGAGGCTGCGCAGCAGCCTCTGCTGAATTTTTTTTCTGTTCACCTACCACGCATAGTGCCTTATTTTCTCCTATAAATAGCTTGTTCAGCTGAATAGAAAAAATCACACCTAAAACATAAAATTTTTCTATAAGAATTTTATGAGTTTTCTCTGAGAATAGTAAGGTTATTTTGAGAGTTTGAAAGCCAAAAGGAGTGCAAGAATTTTTCAAGTAAGTCTTTTATTAAAGAGTAGTAATTTTATAAATTCCTATTTTTCACGGTATTCACAAATCTTCCTTTAGAAGACTCTTCTTTAAGAAGATTCATTTTTAAAAGCTTTCTTTGGAAGATTTATTTTGGAATATTATTTTTAAAACTATTTAAAAGTAGTTATATTATACTACAAAAATTATGTTAAATATATATAATTTTGATAATTCATATTATACGAGTTATCATACACTTTGAAATTTATATGTAGAAATTACTAATTTTATTATAAAAATATAGGTTGATCAACCTCATTTAAATCAATATCCAGTCACGTGTTAAGGTAAGGGGTATCATTCTTTTCATCATCATAAATGGATATTATTTTCTTTCTTACTTGAAGGGATTATCATTCTTTGATTCTCGAAAATAATATCGTTTCTTTCTTGTGCCATTTACTTCCATGTATTAAATTGTGGGAATAACCTTACGGCGCGGTTTACCGCCTGTTGGTGAATAACCTTTTGTATTCATTCCTTATTAATCTTTGAGAATAACCTTACGGTGCGGATTATCGCCTGTTTGGTGAATAACTCTTCGTATTCAAATTGATGGGAATAACCTTACGGCGCGGATTATCGCCTGTTTGGTGAATAACTATTCGTATTCAAATTGATGGGAATAACCTTACGGCGCGGATTACCGCCTGTTGGTGAATAACCCTTTTTATTTGTCTCGTGTGGAAATAATTTGTCTACACGAATTATCACATGACACTTTTATTCCATATTCGTAAGTGATATCATTTTCCTTTATACTCATAAGGGATACCATCTTTTTCATCTTCCATTATTCAAACTTACTATGGTAAGGGATATTAATTCCCTTCACCTTTTGTTAATCAAACCTGCTACGGTAAGGGATATTATTTTCTTTCATACACCTAAATCGAAACTTATTATGGAACTATTGTTTCTATAATTCCTGAAAATATTATATGTTCCATAATAGTTGAATTTCATTATTTCAACTGAACCTTCCTATTTTCTGAACATTTCTATTGAACTGTAATCGTTATTCTGAACTGTGGATCTTGAGTATCATTTTTAAATTTCACTCCACATCATGTTGGCAATTTGGACATTATTTGAATCTGCACAAAGTAAACTTCCGATACTTATTGTTTATCCTGTTCTTCTGTTCATCATTTGTATCACTGTTATTTGTATTAATCATCAAGAATCAAGCTGTTGTGAATATCTGTGGCCGGGGGCACAGATGTGATATAATTGTTGAACAGATGATAGGTTAAAGGCGATATACTAGGTTAAAGGCGATACATCTGTTCGGTGTCTTTTATGGCACGTGGTGAATGTTCTCTTTGGCCCGTAGTGCAAAGATGAACTGTTGGTTGGTATGATTATGACCAAAGGCTGAATCTGGTATAATCATGACCGTTGGTGCTTTATTGAATATCTTTGGCCCGTAGTGCAAAGATGAACTGTTGATTGGTATGATTATTACCAAAGGCTGAATCTTGTATAATCATGACCGTTGGTGTTATATTAAATGTCTTTGGCCCGTAGTGCAAATATGAACTGTTGATCTGCATGATTATGATCAGGAACTGTGAATTTTTATTATCATGACTAATGGTATTTCAGATGATAAAAGTTGATGATATTTTTACAAAAAAGAGAAGCGAGTGGACATTATAGTCTGCATTATTCTTCTAATAGATTGCTCATTCCGCTGCTATTATTGATCTGAACGTTGTTTAAGAATTTAACTATAGTTTTTGATATAAACCTTGTAGTCTATTGTATTCTATCAAGAACTCAACTGTTGAAGGCTAATGATAATTTATTCGTCATTATCTTAGTCATGATATTTCTTACTGGGCTATTTGAGCTCACCCTTTCTTTTCGTTCCATTGTTTTTCAACAGGAGATGAGAACGTAACGGGGTCTAGCCGGGGAATGGAGTGAGAGTGCGGGGATAGCTATCATAGTCTTCACGTGTTATAAAATAGTGTGGCAATAATAATGAAGACTTAGTTGTGTTGTATTATCCACTGTATTGTTGTACGTTGTATTTCATTGTAATAATTTTGTTGTAGTCTTTTGACGACTCAAGTTTGGGCTGTGTGGGCTCAGATTTGGGGGCGTCACAGTTGGCATCAGAGCTTAGGGATATGGTCTTTAATGGAGATCTGGGGTTAGAACTCGGAGGGGAGAGACGAATAAAATCAGTCACTAGTATGTCCTACCTAAATTAGATTTTATTATCTAATGAGTTGATTTGAATATAGGGACATGAAGTGATGAGTCAGTTTATTTGAACTAACATTTATTTTGTGACCACAGTTTAGTATGGCATCTGGAAATCAAGAGGTTAACTATGAAATACCCGAAGCGAATGTAGCCGAAAATCAAGAAGCCACAAACAATCCTCCTGCCAACTCAGGAAATAATATTCCTGATAACATGACTAATGATGGATTCTTTAGGAATTTCATGCAGTTCATGCAGAATCAGGCAAGAGGAAATCCAGTTAACAATAACGGTAGAAATGCTGGTAATTTGAGGATGGTCACTGTCAAGCAATTTAAAGAATTGGGACCACCTGAATTCCACGGGAAGCCTGACCCACTCAAAGCGGAGGCATGGCTGAAGCAGACGACAAAAATACTTGATGTCCTACAATGCGCTGATGATCAGAAGGTGCCCTTTGCTACTTTTATGTTTCGAGGTGAGGCGGATCACTGGTGGGAAGCGGTAAAACGTATCCACCCTTCAGCACTTGAGATGTCTTGGACAGAATTCCAAGAGCTATTTAATGAAAAGTACTTCCCAGAAAGCATCCGCCATATGAAGGAAGTGGAATTCATTAAGCTGGAGCAGGGAAACATGACAGTTTCTCAATATGAAGCTAAGTTTGCTGAACTGTCTCGTTTTGCGACTCATCTAGTAGATGACGAAGCACGGATGAGTCGGATGTTCTTACGTGGTCTAAGATTCGAAATCCGTCAACAACTTAGCTCTCATAAATTTAGTTTGTATTCAGATGTTGTTGATAGGGCTCAAAGGGTGGAGCAAACAGATGAAAAATTACAGCCAAGAGTCAATGATCAGAGAAACGTTAACAACCACAGGAACGAGAACCATCGAGGAGGTAACCAACACTTCGGTGGTAATTCCACATCAAATAACAGAAGAGGAGAATCCAGTGGGAACAATTTCAAAAGAAAGAGATTCCATAATAATTATGGAAGGGCACCAGTACCAGCACCAGCACCGACCCCAGTTTCAAGGGGAGAAGATCGACCACCAGTGAGATGCTATAGGTGTGGTCAGGAAGGTCACATCAGCCCAAACTGTACACTGCAGTTGTCGACGCCGGGATTTCGCCGTCTCGTTTTTTATTATTAAAATGCCCTTTCCAATTTTAGCCTTTTAGATTAAATGTGATTTTGAAAAGGGTCGGCTTAATGTCGACGGGTTTTTAAATGTCGATTTCTTTATGAGCCAATTGACCAGAGTCGCCAGTTGGTATATTTGAAATGGATGTACCAACTCATCCGAATTTATTTTCGTAATTGCTGGCTCATATGTGACTCCGATTAATTGGTCTGCAAACCGAGATTCATAGAGCTCGGGGGCTTGCTTAAGCGAGGGGAAGGTGTTAGGCACCCCCCGACTTCCGTGAAACACGGTTACCGCAATCTCGATGTTTTCCTATCCTTTTAAATCCTAAAATGTGTGTGTGTGTGTGTGTGTGTGTGTGTGTGTGTGTGTGTGTGCCTAAATGGACGTTTGTGGTGCGTTTTGCATAAAAAAGTTTGCTTTTATTTTATATGGCAAAAGTATTTATCTGGAAAGTGTTTTGGACGTTCTTTGACCCAAATGACGAGGCTTCGCTTTTTATAAGAAAGATTGATTTTAATTTCGAAAGCGTTGAGGTTTTTTATTTAGATGTCATTTTAGAAAACAATAGTTTTAAACTTTTGTCAAATAGGAATCGAGACTATACATTGCCTTCTAACAGTTAATATAAATAAAACGAGGGCAACTTCTAGAACTCTTTAACCCTATGCACAAAGTTTAATGAAAACATTGATTTATTTGCAAAAGCGTTTCTTATGACCTTTTAAAACCAAATGGAGTCTTTTTGCCAAACACGGGTTAAAGTTCGCCCAAGACTCTTAATTTTAAACCTCGTGAATCTAATATCCTAATTTGCTTGATTTTATAAAAACCTTTATCATTTCATTCCAAAATCGTTTTCTCGTGTCAAAAGGAAAATCAAGCATTAAAAATAGCGTTGCGGTTATTCACGGGCATGTAAGCCATCCAAATAACCCCAAACGCCTACAATCACATGTTTCACTATTACGGGGCCTTAAACCCGATTTTCGGTATCGATATCGCTTTAAGGCCCAAAAATTACATATTTACAACACAAGTGCATCGCCATTGCTACATACGTAAAAACTATAAAATAACCTTAAAAGGATATCATCGGGAGGTTAGGAGGAGATTCTATCCGCCACAAATCCTCTCTAACCATCCCTAATCCATAGATCCAAACATATATCGACTACATCGGATCTAACTTCAACATATACAAAATCAAACTATATTAAATAGCAATGCACCAAATATTTTCGGATCTAACAGTAGATCCACCCAACAAATGCACAAATATTAGATCTATAACAACTTAGACAATAAGATAAAATGAGAACTAGATCTAACTATATAGAACCACAAATGCTATGAACTTGGATTTCTTTACATTTCAAATGATGAAAGATACGCTTTAACACTTGAAAATCGAAATAGGATACAATACCTAGTAAAAATTGAACACAAGATGAAGAAATCTCACAATGTTTCTCTCTTTTCTATCCTTTTCTCTCTTCTCCCGCGCCTCTCTCTCTCTCTAAAAATCTATTTTTCT
This sequence comes from Hedera helix, assembly GCA_947179155.2. Taxonomy (NCBI): domain Eukaryota; kingdom Viridiplantae; phylum Streptophyta; class Magnoliopsida; order Apiales; family Araliaceae; genus Hedera; species Hedera helix. Next base: position 35,137,485 of record OX359268.1, on the reverse strand, counting down.
TTCCTTTTTTTCCTTCTCTTTTTCGAGCTCTCGGGTGGAAATGGCGATCTATAGCCATTTCCAGGCAGCCGCAGATGCATCTGCGGCTGGCCGCAGATCTATCTGCGGCTGGGCGGCTGGCCGCCTGCGCCGTTTCCTCGGCTGCCGTGTGCCGTCTCCTCGAGCCGTGCGAACCTCGAAACTCGTTTTGGCCGCAGATGCATCCGCGGCTGTCTGGCTGGCTTTTCTCGGTTTTCGTGCCACGCGGTCCTAATTCGCCAATTTCTGCGGTATTATTTTGGGAGGCTGTATTTTTGCAGTCCGGAACTCCCTGGGAAACGTGCCATATTGTTCTGGGAGGCTAGTTCGGAGGGTTGCGACTTGATATGGAATTTGATAATTGTGCTTGGCTTTCAGGGGGCGCTGCCCCCTACCCCCCCGCCAGCTCATCGGCGAGCTGGGCAGCCGCTTGCTCACCGGGGAGCGAGACCCCCGAACATCGTAAGCGTAGTGGCCATTTGTCGTCTTTGGTGATCCGAACAGGTTCTTCGGGATTAGCTTTTTGCCTTGCCTGATGCTCGTTGTTTGCTGTGGCGGCTTTGACCGTAAGTTGTTGGGGTGGCTTCGTGTTGGGGTCCACCTTCCTTTTCGCTCGTCGGGTCAAATGACGGTTTTGCCCTCCTGCCAGGGTTAGTACAAAAGTGCAAAATTTGGGTGTCTACAGCTGCCCCTCTTTATCATGTTTATGTAATGTCATATGAAATGAACATGGTAAAGAAGTAGGCACCCAATGCATGATGATGGCAGCACATATTTTAATGATGCAACATATATATCATTGATGCAACATATACAGGTTAATGATGCAACACTAATATTACCGGTTACTGCCTCAAATGGACTCGCATCGCATATTCGCCAAAACTATTTTTCTCTTGCTTAACGCATATTGCATATTTAAATATCAAATCGCTTATCATACTAAATCAAAATCGCATTACATCGCATATGAAATCACATATCGCACTGCTTCTCATATGATGTATCGCATATCGCATATCGCATCGCATCGCACATCGCATCGTATCGCATCGTTTTAGTCATCGTCAGATCTTTCTTCAACGGTCATCGCATCGTCATCGTCGGATCTTTTCCCAACGGTTATCGCATTTTCATCGTCGGATCTTTCTCCAACGGTTATCGCATTGTCATCGTCGGATCTTTCTCCAACGGGTCGTTTTTGGACGGTCAGGAGTTTTCACTGACGGGTCATTTTGGACGGTCAGGGATTTTCACTGACGGGTCATGTTGGACGGTCAGGGTTTTTACTGACGGGTCATGTTTGGACGGTCAGGGGTTTTCACTGACTGGTCATTTTGGACGGTCAGTTCTTTTGACTGACGGGTCAGGTTTGGATGGTCAGTTCTTTTGACTGACGGGTCGTGTTGGACGGTCAGTTCTTGTTTCTGACGGGTCGTGTTGGACGGTCAGTTCTTGTTTCTGACGGGTCATTTTGGACGGTCAGGTATTGTTTTTGACGGGTCATTTTGGACGGTCAGGGGTCTTCACTGACGGGTCATGTTTGGACGGTCAGGAGTTTTCACTGACGGGTCATGTTTGGACGGTCAGGGGTTTTCACTGACGGGTCATGTTTGGACGGTCAGGAGTTTTCACTGACGGGTCATTTTGGACGGTCAGTTCTTGCTTCTGACGGGTCGTGTTGGACGGTCAGTTCTTGTTTCTGACGGGTCATTTTGGACGGTCAGGTATTGTTTCTGACGGGTCGTGTTGGACGGTCAGTTCTTGTTTCTGACGGGTCGTTTTGGACGGTCAGGGGTTTTCACTGACGGGTCATGCTTGGACGGTCAGGTATTTTCACTGACGGGTCATGTTTGGACGGTCAGGGGTTTTCACTGACGGGTCATGTTTGGACGGTCAGGAGTTTTCACTGACGGGTCATTTTGGACGGTCAGTTCTTGCTTCTGCCGGGTCGTGTTGGACGGTCAGTTCTTGTTTCTGACGGGTCATTTTGGACGGTCAGGTATTGTTTCTGACGGGTCATTTTGGACGGTCAGGGGTTTTCACTGACGGGTCATGCTTGGACGGTCAGGTATTTTCACTGACGGGTCATGTTTGGACGGTCAGGGGTTTTCACTGACGGGTCATTTTGGACGGTCAGTTCTTGTTTCTGACGGGTCGTGTTGGACGGTCAGTTCTTGTTTCTGACGGGTCATTTTGGACGGTCAGGTATTGTTTCTGACGGGTCATTTTGGACGGTCAGGGGTTTTCACTGACGGGTCATTTTTTGGTTGGTCAGGTATAGTCTCTGACGGGCCGTTTTTTGAATTGGTCAGGTATCGTTTCTGACTGGTCGGTTTTGAAATGGTCAGGTCTCGTATCTGACGGGTAGTTTTGAATTGGTCAGGTCTCGTATCTGACGGGTCGTTTTTTCAATTGGTCAGGTATCGTATCTGACGGGTCGTTTTTTCAATTGGTCAGGTATCGTATCTGACGGGTCGTTTTTTCAATTGGTCAGGTATCGTATCTGACGGGTCGTTTTTTTTTGTTTGGTCAGGTATCGTATCTGACTGGTCATTTTTGGTTTGGTCAGGTATCGTATCTGACTGGTCGTTTTTGGTTTGGTCAGGTATCGTATCTGACGGGTCGGTTTTGAATTGCCGGGTCTCGTCTCCGGAATCGCTGTGTACTATCCTAAATGGACTCGCATCGTATTGTACATCATAAAAATGCAATAATTCTAGAGGAAATTTAAAAGGAAAGCGTACCTGATTAGTTTGTGGGGCCTCCCTGGGATTTGTCCTCGTAAATCGCTTTTGTCAGCCACTTCTTTTGGTTTGCCTTGTCATTCTTGGGGTTCGTCCTCGTAGATCGCTCTTGACAGCCATTGCTTTTGAGCTGTCATCCTGGTCGATTAGCTGAAGGTGCTTCAGACAGTCATTTTGTAATCCCTTGATGTTCCATAGATTCTGGGCGCATCGGGTCGCTGAAGTTTCCCGCTGCCATGTTATTCTGGTAAATGGCACCGGTATTCGTGACGCCGACAGTCTCGTACCTGTGATTTTCTTTTCATGTACATTTTATTTTGACATATACATGGATGCGCAGATGTTATGCATGGATCAATAGTTATGCTTGGAAGGAAATGACCCCTGTTTAGTCAAATGATACAATTTTCCACGTGTCGTTCCTTTTTTACTACTCAGTTGTGTCATGCCTTATTTGGGAGGACAGTTTCTGGACTTCAAGGTTTGTTCGTTGAATCGCATGCCCCTGATCGTTTCTCTGTTGGGGAATTGTATATGTCGTTTTGAATGCCCAATCGACTCATCCAGGGCTTCTCATCCTGCTCGCAGATCGTCATGTCTTTGAATTTGGGGTGCAGGGACTTCCTCTTATGCTAGAGGATTATGCCTAGATTCTGGGTTGATATCTAGGTGATCCCCTGGTCCGTTAGTCGTATGCCTTTATAGCTCTTTGACTTTCATCTGATTAATGCAGTCCACTTGGCTCCTCTTTTTTCGATGACCGACGACCATGTTGCCCTTCCTTGCCTTTTAATTGACCAGCTCTGACGTCAGGAATTATATCGCTCTTGCATATGCTTGCTTGAGTATCGAGGTAATGTTAACGTACATCATGCTGAGTTTGTCAAAATCCATTGATGGTCGTGGGGGAAGGTTTGTTGATGAGGAGTTTGATATAGACCTGTGCTCCTTTCATTTCCATGATCTTTAAAATGCCCCAGCCTTACTCATGTTTTTGTCGCGGATTCGTACGGGAAGTCATTTCGTTGGTCATGCCGAGTTACCTACACCGATTCATATCCTGCACAAGCAACAAACGCTAAATGCTCGACCGTTCGGGTCGGCGGGGTTAACTTCGATATTACTAAACATCTCAACAGTTGAGCAGATAAAATGGAATGCTCATGATTATGTAATTTGGCTCGTGTTTGTGATGTTTGTGTCTTATCGTTAAAGAAACTCGACATCGAGATGGATCTCTTTTTTCGTAAATCGTGAGTGGATTAATTTGACATTGAATGAATTGCGAATGTATTAATTCACTCTCGATTTCACTTTTCTTTTTTTTTTTTTTTTTTCTTTTTTCTTTTTTCTCTTTTTTTTTTTTTTTTTTTTTCTTTTTTCATCTGACGAGTTAGGAAATCATAATAAAAACATTTAAGTATTCATGGTCAATATACGTGAGTATGATCAAATTCAAAACTACCTTCCTTTATCAGATGTATTTTGTCTTCATTCTCGATATCGTTATTCACAGAATTAACGTCATATGGCAAGTGCACTGTGCGATGCATCCTTCGATAGGGGTTTCTTTTCCATGACTTTAGACGAGCCTCTTCTTTCTCTGATCGAACATTTTTTTCTCTTTCTTTTTTCGACTACGCCTTTTCCTTTTCGTGTCCACTTAACTTGTCTCGTTTTCTTAGGCTATTCAGAGTTACCCATTTAACGAGCTTTGGACCAATGACTCCCAAACCATGCGGCTTTAGGGCATTAGGTGTAAAGACACCCCTTCGGGTTTACTTGCTCGAGTAACAAAGGTCACGCTTCGATACAAGTTAGGTGGTTTACTGCATTCATTCCTCGTCTGACCTTGTGCAAGATTCGTTTTCTTAGGCTTGAGTTACCCATGTAGCGAGCGTTGGGGCCGGTGACTCCCAAATCAGACGACTTTAGGGCACCAGGTGTAGAGACACCCTTCAGGCTTAATTACTCGAATAACCCTTGCCACGATTCGAATCTGCTCAGGTCTCTGCAGCTATAATGCTCGTTTTCTTAGGCTCTGAATTACCCATGTAACGAGTGTTGGGCCGGCGACTCCCAAATCAGATGACTTTAGGGCGCCAGGTGTAAAGGCACCCCTCAGGCTTAATTGCTCGAATAATTCAGGCCACGATTCGAGACATTTGGTTCACTTTTATTTATCTTCCGACTCTGCATCAACTGTCATCCTTATCGTCATAGCTTTATACCCCACATCTGAAAGTTGGCGCAAACGCAAAGTGCAGACTTGCCTATGAGGTGGATTCTGCTTCGAACGACACTTCGAAATCAGGTCTTTGTACAGTTTTAATAGGTTGATCAGTTTTAATCATCTAATTATACTCACGAGTCTGCTCCACAGATGCTTGTCAGGATTAATTCGATTCCTAACAAGTCAAATAAAATTTTCTCTTTCCAAAAGTAATGTTAGAGTTAAACTATGTACAGTCTTAATATATGTACATGAAGACAGGAAAGAAATAAATAACTGAGATGAGTTGTATCTTACCTGTGGGTCCTCGTATTCTGAAAGAGCTCTGACTGGAAAGGACCAATTGATCGTACAGCTCTGATGATGTTATTGTACGCTGATGAGATCGTACCATAGATGTTAAATTGCGCACTACCTTTCCATGGATGGTTGATGAATGCCCCAGTGTCGAGTCGTCATCGATTTCAACATTGCCCCAGTCCTGATTGTTGTCAAGGTCATTGCTTCGTGGTGTTTCTGACAGGTGGGCCGATGAAATGTTGGAAACCCAAAATCCTTTGCTTTTGATCAGGTAGGAAGTGCACTCCGATGGGTTGACAGGAGAACAGGTTTGTCTGAGTCATTGATCGTTAACTGTAAAACCATCGAAGGATTCTATAGAATTTTTGCAAAGATTAGACCGCGCCAAAGTGGCTGCCTACGTACTCCTATAGGAAGAGGAGATCAGGTCTTTCGTAGTTCAGGCCTTTCATTGCACACCAGATTGCTTTTTCTTTTTTTTTTTTTTTTTTTTTTTTTTTTTTTTTTTTTTTTTTTTTCTTTTTTTTTTTTTTTCTTTTCTTTTTTTTTTTTTTTTTTTTAAGAAAACATAACATAATAATGCATAGAAAATAAAACGAGGCATAATATTAAGCAGCCAATAACATCCCCACCCCTTTTTTGGGACTCGCAATCGTATCATTTAAGTTCACCATTTCATAGTTCGCGGAGGCTCGTCAATCCATTCGTCGGTGTTCGGGTTCCCCATTGCGGTGATCTCAATATCGTTTGCCATTTTTAGCTCTCCTCTTTCGATAAGATTTTGGATCTTGTGCCGCAACGCCCAACACTCTTCAGTATCATGCCCTGGTGAGTTGGAATGATAGAGGCATATTCTCGTAGGATCGTATCTTTTAGAGTTGGGGTCGGTTTGTGGCAGCAACTCCCTAATCTTTCCCCGGCTGATCAGAAGATGCAATATTTCCGCTTTTGATTTGCTCAAAGGGGTGAACTTTCGATCTCTGGAGAATGCTGCTTGATCTTTCCCTTTCGAGGGTTCACCTCTATCCGAGCGGTTATCAAGGCTCCACTGGTGGGATCGTCTGACATCTTTATTATGTTCACTTCCCTGTCCTTTCAATCTGTTTTGATCTTCTTGAGCCAGCTGGTTTTCGTGGGAGGGATCCTGGTTTGAAACTTGTTTGTCCTCTTCTCCCGTCTGGTCTCTCAGTAATTGGGTGAAGAGTTGCCTCGTCAGATTATGTTGGTGTACCACCAGGTCTGCTAATTGCTTCATTTGATGCCTGACCAACTTCATTTCTTGCCTAATGACCTTAACCTCCTCCAGACATTCCCTTTCAAGGACATTTGTTTCGCTCATTGGGGGGTATTCTTCGACCTTTCGGATGTATTTGCGATTAGGATCCACCACGATATTTCCTGACCCAATCATGCTTACCTCATTTGTTCCGTATTGTGGCAGATGGTTGGCGTTGACATCTGGTCGCTGAACTACAATGTCCCCCCTATCGATCAAGTTCTGTATCTTATGTTTCAACGCCCAGCATTCCTGAGTGTCATGCCCCGGGGACCCGGAATGATAGGCACATTTCTTGCTTGGGTCATGCTTCTTCCCCTTTGGGTCAGTCGGTGGTGCCAGCTCCGTAATCTTCTTTTGGGTGATTAACACGGCCAAAATTTGCTCTAATGGATCTCCCAACGGGGTGAATTCCCTATCTCGGGCATTTTCAAATCTCCTTCGCCCCTCATACCTTTGATCGTTGAAATTTGACTGACGCGGGGGCTCATTCCTTTGCATGCGGACAGGAGGGCTGGTCATTGCTTTCCCAGATAGCCCTTGCAAGACCAGGGACACATCTTCCTCTTTGCTCTCATGTGGTCTCCAGGAAGTACTACCATAGTTTCCGCTTTGTATTTGTTCAGCAACAGCTTCAAGAGCAGTGAGGTCTCGGATCTTTCCTGACTTCAAACCCATCTCAGCCATTTCCCCATGCTTGATCATCTCCGCAAAAGGTTTTCCTATTCCCGCCATTACTCTTTCATAATAGGGAGCCTCCTGGATATCAATGAAAGTCATGACCATTTCTGCCTCACTCATGGGTGGGTTCACTTGGGCTGCCATCCTCCTCCACCGTTGAGCATAGTCTCTGAAGGATTCACTGGTCTGTTTTCTGATCTTTGTCATCTGGTATCGGTCTGGAGCCATTTGGGATTGAAAGCTGTATTGCGTCAGAAAGGCGTGGGCCAGCTCCTCCCAATTGTGAATCTTAGCATTATCCAGCCTCGCATACCAGGTCCTAGCCTCCCCTGCCAGGCTTTTCTGGAATAACTGCATTCTCAACGACTCGTCCTCAGCATATGCCCCAAGTTCTCCGATGAATACTTTCAGATGCGTGTATGGATCCCCCGACCCGTTGTACTTTTCAAATTCAGGGAGCTTGAACTTCTCGGGGTATCTGGTTCCCGGAAAGATGCACAGGTCGGAATAGTTAACACTGCCATATGACCCGATCCCCTTCATCGTTTTGATGGCTTCCTCCATCTGCTTTATCTTCTTACTAACCCCACTGGCCACCTCGTCTTCAGGGATGATAATGACTTGCTTTGGTAGCTCTACTTTTGGAGTTTCTGGGGTCAGTGCGTTTCCTTGGGATGATGGCCCCGCCGGGTCCTCGAGCTGTGGCCCTGATTTTAGTTTGAAATGCTCCTTGAGCAACATGGTCAGCTCGGTCATTTGGTTTTTCACAGCATTGAACTCTTCCCGAGATACGGGAGCCAGGTCAGGATTAGGGTTCTCAGCCATCTCGACTGTTGATTCTCTGGCTTTCTTAGATCGGAGACGGGTTTGGGGAGCAATCCTGCAATTAAAATACGCCAAGGTTCAGTTCCGGGAAATGACATTGGTGGATGCATGCTAAAGCACATATTTTTGTGTTTTTTTTTTGAGTTTTATAATCTTTTTCTGCAAAACAGGGTCAGTATCCCTTTATTTAAACCAAAGTAATGACATTGTGCAATTTATGATGCTTGGAGCTGTCCCTGTAAAACAGAGGTTAGTACTTTTTATTTTGACAAAATTTGGTTGGTACAAAAGGATTGACTACAGTATGACTTTTATTTTGACAAAAATTGGTTGGTGCAAAATGATTGACTACAGTATGATATCATGCACGTAAAGCGTAAAAGGGCATGAAGAGACTTTCCATGCGTTGGGTTTATCTGAGGCTGACCTACCCTAAGTTATTCTCGCGGGCTTTTCGGCATGAAGGTTCCCAGATCTTCGCAACATACTCGAAGGGAATAAATCCGATCTTTCAATTGGATTGGATCTGAGTGGATGCTTTTCCTGAGCCTCGCCGGGGAGCACCCCTTTGAGTCCAGTAATCCACATCCGACGGGTTTGCCTCAGGAGGAGGAACTGCTCAACATACATTCATCATACATTCATCGTACCTCACCGTATGCATATGATGATATTAAAATAAAGCATTCGCAAAGCAATCACAAAACTCGCACATTCATTCATACGCACACAAAAGGTAAATCGACGTAAATAAAGCACACACATTTTTGAATTTTTAAAGGATAGTAAAACATCGAGATTTAAAATGCGGCTTAAGCCCTCTAATGTCCCCAGCGGAGTCGCCAGCTGTCGACGCCGGGATTTCGCCGTCTCGTTTTTTATTATTAAAATGCCCTTTCCAATTTTAGCCTTTTAGATTAAATGTGATTTTGAAAAGGGTCGGCTTAATGTCGACGGGTTTTTAAATGTCGATTTCTTTATGAGCCAATTGACCAGAGTCGCCAGTTGGTATATTTGAAATGGATGTACCAACTCATCCGAATTTATTTTCGTAATTGCTGGCTCATATGTGACTCCGATTAATTGGTCTGCAAACCGAGATTCATAGAGCTCGGGGGCTTGCTTAAGCGAGGGGAAGGTGTTAGGCACCCCCCGACTTCCGTGAAACACGGTTACCGCAATCTCGATGTTTTCCTATCCTTTTAAATCCTAAAATGTGTGTGTGTGTGTGTGTGTGTGTGTGTGTGTGTGTGTGTGTGCCTAAATGGACGTTTGTGGTGCGTTTTGCATAAAAAAGTTTGCTTTTATTTTATATGGCAAAAGTATTTATCTGGAAAGTGTTTTGGACGTTCTTTGACCCAAATGACGAGGCTTCGCTTTTTATAAGAAAGATTGATTTTAATTTCGAAAGCGTTGAGGTTTTTTATTTAGATGTCATTTTAGAAAACAATAGTTTTAAACTTTTGTCAAATAGGAATCGAGACTATACATTGCCTTCTAACAGTTAATATAAATAAAACGAGGGCAACTTCTAGAACTCTTTAACCCTATGCACAAAGTTTAATGAAAACATTGATTTATTTGCAAAAGCGTTTCTTATGACCTTTTAAAACCAAATGGAGTCTTTTTGCCAAACACGGGTTAAAGTTCGCCCAAGACTCTTAATTTTAAACCTCGTGAATCTAATATCCTAATTTGCTTGATTTTATAAAAACCTTTATCATTTCATTCCAAAATCGTTTTCTCGTGTCAAAAGGAAAATCAAGCATTAAAAATAGCGTTGCGGTTATTCACGGGCATGTAAGCCATCCAAATAACCCCAAACGCCTACAATCACATGTTTCACTATTACGGGGCCTTAAACCCGATTTTCGGTATCGATATCGCTTTAAGGCCCAAAAATTACATATTTACAACACAAGTGCATCGCCATTGCTACATACGTAAAAACTATAAAATAACCTTAAAAGGATATCATCGGGAGGTTAGGAGGAGATTCTATCCGCCACAAATCCTCTCTAACCATCCCTAATCCATAGATCCAAACATATATCGACTACATCGGATCTAACTTCAACATATACAAAATCAAACTATATTAAATAGCAATGCACCAAATATTTTCGGATCTAACAGTAGATCCACCCAACAAATGCACAAATATTAGATCTATAACAACTTAGACAATAAGATAAAATGAGAACTAGATCTAACTATATAGAACCACAAATGCTATGAACTTGGATTTCTTTACATTTCAAATGATGAAAGATACGCTTTAACACTTGAAAATCGAAATAGGATACAATACCTAGTAAAAATTGAACACAAGATGAAGAAATCTCACAATGTTTCTCTCTTTTCTATCCTTTTCTCTCTTCTCCCGCGCCTCTCTCTCTCTCTAAAAATCTATTTTTCTTTCCTTTTTTTCCTTCTCTTTTTCGAGCTCTCGGGTGGAAATGGCGATCTATAGCCATTTCCAGGCAGCCGCAGATGCATCTGCGGCTGGCCGCAGATCTATCTGCGGCTGGGCGGCTGGCCGCCTGCGCCGTTTCCTCGGCTGCCGTGTGCCGTCTCCTCGAGCCGTGCGAACCTCGAAACTCGTTTTGGCCGCAGATGCATCCGCGGCTGTCTGGCTGGCTTTTCTCGGTTTTCGTGCCACGCGGTCCTAATTCGCCAATTTCTGCGGTATTATTTTGGGAGGCTGTATTTTTGCAGTCCGGAACTCCCTGGGAAACGTGCCATATTGTTCTGGGAGGCTAGTTCGGAGGGTTGCGACTTGATATGGAATTTGATAATTGTGCTTGGCTTTCAGGGGGCGCTGCCCCCTACCCCCCCGCCAGCTCATCGGCGAGCTGGGCAGCCGCTTGCTCACCGGGGAGCGAGACCCCCGAACATCGTAAGCGTAGTGGCCATTTGTCGTCTTTGGTGATCCGAACAGGTTCTTCGGGATTAGCTTTTTGCCTTGCCTGATGCTCGTTGTTTGCTGTGGCGGCTTTGACCGTAAGTTGTTGGGGTGGCTTCGTGTTGGGGTCCACCTTCCTTTTCGCTCGTCGGGTCAAATGACGGTTTTGCCCTCCTGCCAGGGTTAGTACAAAAGTGCAAAATTTGGGTGTCTACAGCAGTCCAAAAAGTGCTACAGTTGTGGGAAAGAGGGTCATCTTGCGCGGTTTTGTCCTGCCACAAAATCAAGTCCAGCTGCAGTGATGATACCAAAAGCTAGCGCGGATAAGGGAAAATCTGTAGTTCAAGGGAGAGCTTTTGTTGTGACATCCCAAATGGCACGAAACTCGAACGAGGTGATAACCGGTAAGCTATTCATAAATTCTCGTGAAGTCTACGCTTTGTTAGATACTGGCTCTACCCATTCTTTTATCTCACCTGCATGTGCTCAGCGTTTAAACTTAACTCCTGAAAATTTGGACTTTGACTTATCAGTTGAAACCCCATTAGGAGAAATGACCATTACATCTACTGTCTATAAATCTTGCCTAGTTCAAATCAACAACCTCACATTACCTGTTGACCTTATTTCTTTGGAGATGCATGAATTTGATGTGATTTTAGGAATTGATTGGTTGACTACCCATCATGCTAAAATTGATTGTTTTCATAAGATTATTAGTTTTCATATTCCTAATCAACCTGTCATGCAAATTCAAGCAACTAAACCATTGAAATCTATAACTGTTATTTCTAGCCATAAAGCCATTCGTTTATTGAAAAACGGATGTCAAGCCTTTTTAGCTCATGTCACTGATTTGAACAAAAATACGTCAAACTTGAATGATATTCCCATTGTTAATGAGTTTCCTGACGTTTTTCCGGAGGAACTTCCTGGCTTACCCCCAAACCGAGAAATTGAATTCTGTATCGATCTTGAACCCGGTACTAAGCCCATTTCCCAAACTCCATACCGAATGGCTCCCATTGAACTTCAAGAGTTAAAAGTCCAACTATAGGAATTGTTGGATACTGGTTTCATTCGTCCGAGTGCATCACCTTGGGGTGCTCCTGTTCTATTTGTGAAGAAGAAAGACGGGAGTATGAGATTGTGCATTGACTACCGAGAATTGAACCATGTCACCATCAAAAACAGGTATCCGTTACCTCGAATTGATGACATGTTTGATCAATTACAAGGTGCTCAACATTTCTCAAAGATTGATCTCCGTTCTGGATATCATCAGTTAAAGGTTAAAGCTGAGGACATTCCAAAGACTGCTTTCAGAACTCGTTATGGGCATTATGAGTTTTTAGTCATGCCTTTTGGACTAACCAATGCTCCTGCAGCTTTCATGGACATGATGAACCGAATATTCAAGGAATATTTGGATCATTTTGTGGTTGTCTTTATTGATGACATCCTCATATACTCCAAAAGTCGTGAGGATCATGAACAACACCTGAGATTGATACTCCAGAAGCTCCGTGAGAACAAATTATATGCCAAGTTGAAGAAATGTGAGTTCTGGCTTGAGGAGGTCACGTTTCTTGGGCATGTGATTTCTAGTCAAGGAATATCAGTCGATCCTGCGAAGATTGAAACGGTACTAAATTGGGAACAACCCAAGACAGTAACCGAAGTCCGAAGTTTTCTGGGCCTAGCTGGTTATTATCGGAGATTCGTAGAAGGATTTTCTCGAATCGCCACTCCATTAACTCAGCTTACTCGGAAAAGCACAAAATTCATATGGAGCGAGCAATGCGAGAAAAGTTTTCAAGAGCTTAAGAGGAGACTTGTTTCAGCTCCTGTTCTGACCATTCCATCAGGATCGGGAGAATTTGTCATATACAGCGATGCTTCAGGCAAAGGTCTAGGCTGTGTCCTTATGCAACATGGAAAGGTTATAGCCTATGCCTCTCGACAACTCAAAGATTATGAGAAAAATTACCCTAATCATGATCTAGAGTTGGCAGCAGTCGTTTTCGCGTTGAAGATATGGAGACACTACTTGTACGGAGAGAAAGTGGATATCTATACGGATCATAAAAGTCTCAAGTATTTCTTCACCCAGAAGGAACTCAACATGCGACAACGACGTTGGCTTGAGCTGTTGAAGGATTATGATCACACAATCCAGTATCACCCGGGAAAGGCGAACGTTGTAGCTGACGCTTTGAGCAGAAAATCTTATGCGAGTACAAGTGCACTGCTGACAACACAAAAGCGTATTTTGTACGACTTGCAAAAGATGGAGATAGAGCTAAAGACACTAGGGACCCACTCGAAGATTGCTCACGTGCGAGTAGAACCAGCTTTAATCGATAAAATTAAAGTTGCTCAAGCTACCGATCCGGAACTGATAAACATGATAAAAAAAGTACAAGAAGGTACCATTCCCGAAGCAAGAATCGACGAGAAAGGAATACTTCGAGTCAACTCTCGACTCTGTGTTCCTAACGATCCTGAATTAAAGCATAAAATCATGATGGAGGCACACAACACGCCGTTTGCAATCCACCCAGGAGGTACCAAGATGTATCGAGATCTTCGACATACATTTTGGTGGAACAATATGAAAAGGGAGATTGCAGAGTTTATCTCAAGATGCCTAACTTGTCAACGTGTCAAGGCAGAGCATCAAGTACCTAAGGGTCCATTACAACCACTTGAGGTTCCCGAATGGAAGTGGGAACACATCAATATGGATTTCGTGACGGGTCTTCCCAAAGTTTCTCAAGGCTTAGATGCAATTTGGGTCATCGTAGATAGATTGACCAAATCCGCTCATTTCTTGCCTATACGAGAAAACTTTTCACTTGAACGTCTTGCCGGTATGTACATAAATGAGATCGTGAGATTGCATGGCATGCCAGTTTCCATAGTTTCTGATCGAGATCCTAGATTCACTTCACGCTTTTGGATCAGTCTACAAAAAGCTATGGGCACTGAACTACGTTTTAGTTCTGCATACCATCCTCAAACGGACGGACAATCGGAAAGGACGATCCAGACCCTCGAAGATCTTTTGAGACTTTGCGTACTAGATTTCAAAGGAAGTTGGGATAAGTACTTGCCATTGGTGGAATTTTCCTACAACAACAGTTACCAAGCAAGTATAGGTATGGCTCCATTCGAGGCTTTATATGGACGCAAGTGTCGCTCTCCAGTATGTTGGAATGAGGTAGGAGAAGCAAAACTGTTGGGACCCGAGTTGGTACGCTTGACGACCGAAAAGATCCAAATGATCCGACAACGAATACAGACAGCACAAGAACGACAAAAGAGTTATGCCGATCTTCATCGGAGAGATGAGAGATTCAACGTCGAAGATCATGTATTCTTACGTGTTTCTCCATGGAAAGGAGTTACGAGATTCGGAAAGAGAGGAAAGCTCAACCCTCGATTTATTGGCCCATTTGAAATCCTCGATCGAGTAGGATCCGTAGCCTACAGACTAGCCCTACCACCAAGTATGTCTCGCATCCATAACGTTTTTCACATATCTATGTTACGTAAATATGTGAAGGACCCAAACCACGTCATTGAGTTAGAACCAGACGTTATAGCAGAAGATTTAACGTATGAGGAGGTACCTGTTAAGATCCTAGATAAGAAGGAACAGATCTTACGCTCAAAGGTTATACCTCAAGTTAAGGTTTTATGGAGGAACCAAGATATTGAGGAAATGACCTGGGAGCTAGAATCTGAGATGAAGTCTAGGTATCCATACCTCTTCGAAATGCCAGGTACGTCAATTTCGGGGACGAAATTTCATAAGGAGGGGAGGTTGTAAGACCCCGAATTTATGAAATACAAAATTTAATTTTTCTTCATATATATTTTTCCTAAAACAGTAAATGGTTAAATTGACAAAATTGAAAGTTAAGGATGTTATGTGTAAATTTTATTTTGTCGGACAATATTCTTTTTGTCGGGGAATATTCATTTTGTCGGGGAATATTCGGGCCGTACGACGGCGCCGAAATAACTAATTATTGGTGGAGCCCACAACGGAATAATTGTCGGATATAGAAAACGACAGAAGTAACCTTTTTAAATAAAAATAGTCAACGGTGTTAACTGTTAAAATACCGGTGATAAAAGAATAGTAGCATACGGTAATTTATGGTATTTTATTGTGGCACACGGTATTCTACAGTAGCACACGGTATTGCACAGTGTCTCATATTATTGACACCGTAACTGTTACGCATCATTTCATCAATAATTGTCACTGCATAATATTTTATATTATCAATTCAATTATTGTTGCTACACAGTATTTTGCATTATTGATTCAATAATTGTCATTACACTGTATTTCATATCATCGAGTCAATAATTGTTGGTGCACTGTAGTTTAAAATTATTGAATCTAATAATTGTCACAGTAGCAAATATACTGTAATTTATATTATTAAATTAATAAAAATATGTAACGTGTTTCTTACATTATTATGGTAACATTATTTTATATGTTGGACTCACAGGAAGAATAAATAAATAAATAAATAAAATAAAATAATTAATTTTACTATTTGAAATAGTAACGTGAATAGTGACGTGAATAGTAACGTGAATAGTGACGTGAATAGTAACGTGAATAGTAAGTGAATAGTAAGAAACATGTGGGACCCACTGTAGGGCCCACACGAAATGTGAGAAATGTGTTTGCTGGGAATGGGTTGGTGGAGGCTGCGCAGCAGCCTCTGCTGAATTTTTTTTCTGTTCACCTACCACGCATAGTGCCTTATTTTCTCCTATAAATAGCTTGTTCAGCTGAATAGAAAAAATCACACCTAAAACATAAAATTTTTCTATAAGAATTTTATGAGTTTTCTCTGAGAATAGTAAGGTTATTTTGAGAGTTTGAAAGCCAAAAGGAGTGCAAGAATTTTTCAAGTAAGTCTTTTATTAAAGAGTAGTAATTTTATAAATTCCTATTTTTCACGGTATTCACAAATCTTCCTTTAGAAGACTCTTCTTTAAGAAGATTCATTTTTAAAAGCTTTCTTTGGAAGATTTATTTTGGAATATTATTTTTAAAACTATTTAAAAGTAGTTATATTATACTACAAAAATTATGTTAAATATATATAATTTTGATAATTCATATTATACGAGTTATCATACACTTTGAAATTTATATGTGGAAATTACTAATTTTATTATAAAAATATAGGTTGATCAACCTCATTTAAATCAATATCCAGTCACGTGTTAAGGTAAGGGGTATCATTCTTTTCATCATCATAAATGGATATTATTTTCTTTCTTACTTGAAGGGATTATCATTCTTTGATTCTCGAAAATAATATCGTTTCTTTCTTGTGCCATTTACTTCCATGTATTAAATTGTGGGAATAACCTTACGGCGCGGTTTACCGCCTGTTGGTGAATAACCTTTTGTATTCATTCCTTATTAATCTTTGAGAATAACCTTACGGTGCGGATTATCGCCTGTTTGGTGAATAACTCTTCGTATTCAAATTGATGGAAATAACCTTACGGCGCGGATTATCGCCTGTTTGGTGAATAACTATTCGTATTCAAATTGATGGGAATAACCTTACGGCGCGGATTACCGCCTGTTGGTGAATAACCCTTTTTATTTGTCTCGTGTGGAAATAATTTGTCTACACGAATTATCACATGACACTTTTATTCCATATTCGTAAGTGATATCATTTTCCTTTATACTCATAAGGGATACCATCTTTTTCATCTTCCATTATTCAAACTTACTATGGTAAGGGATATTAATTCCCTTCACCTTTTGTTAATCAAACCTGCTACGGTAAGGGATATTATTTTCTTTCATACACCTAAATCGAAACTTATTATGGAACTATTGTTTCTATAATTCCTGAAAATATTATATGTTCCATAATAGTTGAATTTCATTATTTCAACTGAACCTTCCTATTTTCTGAACATTTCTATTGAACTGTAATCGTTATTCTGAACTGTGGATCTTGAGTATCATTTTTAAATTTCACTCCACATCATGTTGGCAATTTGGACATTATTTGAATCTGCACAAAGTAAACTTCCGATACTTATTGTTTATCCTGTTCTTCTGTTCATCATTTGTATCACTGTTATTTGTATTAATCATCAAGAATCAAGCTGTTGTGAATATCTGTGGCCGGGGGCACAGATGTGATATAATTGTTGAACAGATGATAGGTTAAAGGCGATATACTAGGTTAAAGGCGATACATCTGTTCGGTGTCTTTTATGGCACGTGATGAATGTTCTCTTTGGCCCGTAGTGCAAAGATGAACTGTTGGTTGGTATGATTATGACCAAAGGCTGAATCTGGTATAATCATGACCGTTGGTGCTTTATTGAATATCTTTGGCCCGTAGTGCAAAGATGAACTGTTGATTGGTATGATTATTACCAAAGGCTGAATCTGGTATAATCATGACCGTTGGTGTTATATTAAATGTCTTTGGCCCGTAGTGCAAATATGAACTGTTGATCTGCATGATTATGATCAGGAACTGTGAATTTTTATTATCATGACTAATGGTATTTCAGATGATAAAAGTTGATGATATTTTTACAAAAAAGAGAAGCGAGTGGACATTATAGTCTGCATTATTCTTCTAATAGATTGCTCATTCCGCTGCTATTATTGATCTGAACGTTGTTTAAGAATTTAACTACAGTTTTTGATATAAATCTTGTAGTCTATTGTATTCTATCAAGAACTCAACTGTTGAAGGCTAATGATAATTTATTCGTCATTATCTTAGTCATGATATTTCTTACTGGGCTATTTGAGCTCACCCTTTCTTTTCGTTCCATTGTTTTTCAACAGGAGATGAGAACGTAACGGGGTCTAGCCGGGGAATGGAGTGAGAGTGCGGGGATAGCTATCATAGTCTTCACGTGTTATAAAATAGTGTGGCAATAATAATGAAGACTTAGTTGTGTTGTATTATCCACTGTATTGTTGTACGTTGTATTTCATTGTAATAATTTTGTTGTAGTCTTTTGACGACTCAAGTTTGGGCTGTGTGGGCTCAGATTTGGGGGCGTCACATAACATCTCCTAATCAACAAATGTTAGTCAATTAGGAGCTTAATTCATGCTTAGTATTACCTTGAATGACCTTTATGAATGACATCCATCACATAACTTATCAAACAACCATTTGTGTATAAAACATTCAACATCAAAGCTAGCTAGACACCCCATTAGGGCCCCACCTTGACCGACCATTTGGCCATTTTTCTACCATTTTTGGTTTATTTTTATTCCAATTATACTTATATATCTACCCACACACACACACACACATACATATATGACTAATACTTGGATTTATTTGGGCTACACAATGGATCACTAAATTAAGTTCATTTGGACTTTGAATTACCATTGATTGGGCTCAACCATTTACTTCATTTTGGCTACTAATTCAAGCATTTCATTTATTAACATTGGGCTTCTAGTATTTAAATCAATTGGGTTAACTATACTAACTTATAAGACTTGGAATTGTACAAGTGTTGGGCTATTAATTAAATTTCATTGGACTCATTATTTAATTAACACATTAGTTTAATTACATAATTTAATTAGACTTGTTATTTATAAGTCAATTGAACTACCTAATTGAGTTAGTTTATAAACTACTAACACTTAACATATCTGGAACCTATTTGTTAAACCATAACACACATACATATAAGTACTATAACTTGATTCAATAAACTACCTCATAATCTTTCATTGGGCTTGTGATATAACTAACCATATAACTTACACATATAATCACATTAGGTTAATTTTAATAATTCATTCATTCCTCTTCCTCATTAATTATATAAGTAATTCACTTGTTGATTAGTAACTTCTTATTTGCCATTCAAGGCCACCATTCAAGTTTTGTGATCTCATCACAAAAACTCTTCTTACATTTATAATTTATTCTTTAATTAATTCGAATAAATTTAATTAACTAACTTATCACCTCTCATCATACAACATCAACACATACATATCATTACACATCATATTTATTCATGAATATAATATACATAAAAAAAATAAATTAGGTTCGTAATTTTTTTAGTTATTACAACTATTATGATTATTATTATAGTGTAGGGGTGAATTTGATTTGGGCGAATTTTTTTTTGTGAGATGAAATGTGAGGCATTAGATTAAGTTGAAAGAACCTGAACCATCTTTGTGCTTTTAGATTGAAAATGGGTTCTGTTTTATTATATATATTATTATTATTACTATTATTATTATTATATTATTATTATTATTATTATTATTATTATTATTATTATTATTATTATTATTATTATTATTATTATAATTATTACTATTATTGTTATTACTATTACTATTATTATTATTATCGATATTATTATTATTATCATTGTTGTTGTTGTTATTACTATTATGGATATTATTATTATTATTACTATTATTATTATTACTACTATTACTATTACTATTATAATAATTATTATAATAATAATTATTACTATTATTATTATAATAATAATTATTACTATTACTATTTTTATTATTATTATTATTATTATTATTATTATTATTATTATTATTATTATTATTATTACTACTACTACTATTATTGTAATTACTATTATTATTATTATTATAGTGTCGGGGTGAATTTGATTTGGACGAAAACTTTTTTGTAAGATGAAATGTGAGCTATTAAATTAAGTTGGAAGAATCTGAACCGTCTTTGTATTTTTAGATATCAAAATGGGTTCTATTTTATTATATAGATTATTATTATTATTATTGTAATTACTATTACTGTTACTATTATTATTATTATAGTGTAGGGGTGAATTTGATTTGGACGAAAAAAATTTTGTGAGATGAAATGTGAGCTATTAATATTAATTATAATAATAATAATAATATTTATTATTATTATTGTTATTATTATTACTATACTTGTAATTACTATTATTATTATTATTATTATTATTATTATTAATATTATTATTATAGTGTAGGGTTGAATTTGACTTGGGCGAAATTTTTTTTGTGAGATAAAATATAAGTCATTAAATTAAGTTGAAAGAATCTGAATCGTTTTTGTACTTTTAGATTCAAAATGAATTCTATTT
This sequence comes from Hedera helix, assembly GCA_947179155.2. Taxonomy (NCBI): domain Eukaryota; kingdom Viridiplantae; phylum Streptophyta; class Magnoliopsida; order Apiales; family Araliaceae; genus Hedera; species Hedera helix. Next base: position 35,117,320 of record OX359268.1, on the reverse strand, counting down.
TATATATATATATATATATATATATATATATATATATATATATATATATATATATATATATGATGAGAGTATTACGTACTATATAAATCACCACTAGAGAGAGGAGATAACTTATCAGTCTCGTTAATAGATAGGCATGCGAATTTGGGTGTCTTGTTTATAAACTGACAAAAAAATAATATGTTATATTTAGATTACAGAAAATAAGATAGAAATAAAATAAATTATTTTTATAAAATAAGAAAAAAATTGTTTAGTTATTTTATTATAATAAAATGAATTATTTTTATTTATTTTAAATTTATAAATTTTATTTTTGTATGAAAGGATACAAAAATATTTTAATTTATAAATAAACTAAATTATTTTTATTTTATTCTTTTAATAATTTTATCATTTTAATTTAAACATAGCATTAAGATGAAAGGAATGTTTGAAAAGGCCAGGTAATACTAGTAGTAGGGAATTAATGCATGACTAAAAATTCATGGTGATGTGACAGAAAATAGTTTTCATTTCATAAAATCATGTACTTTAGTGAAGAAAACTTATAAATTGTCCACTTAAGCCACCCTTAACTCAGTTTAATAATAATGTTTTATATGGATAACTTTAGATTCGTTAAGATAAACAATATTATGTCATCTTTTAGCCTACTTTTAAAATACATAAAAGGAATTAATGTTTTTATTTGTAAAAAATATCAAAATAAGACTTATTCTTGACATTTTAAATACATTAAGGTCATCTTTGGTGGTTACAAGAATTATAATCTTAAAATTATATTCTTATGGATTATATTTCTAAAATTATTAATTTTAAAATTAAATAATTGTAGTTATATTTTTATTTTGAATGAAATTATTCTTGTGATAACTTCAAATAATTTGATGTTATGTTTATTTTGTCTAAAATTATTTAAAAAATTAGATAAAAACTTATTATTTAGACTATTATACCTTACTACTAATTACGAAGAGATCATATTATTAATATTTTGAATGTAGGCGACTAGAATAAAATACATCAGTTATTTTAAACAAAGATATATATTAATTTTGTTCACAAATTTTTAATTCCAAATTATAGTAATTATAATATCTGGTTAGACATGATATTAAATAGTACTTTATTTTAAGTCATTTTATTATCTCAAAACTAATAGTTTTAAATTTAATTTTTAAAATAAAAAAAATTAAGTAAATAGTTTAATCTTAAATATTATCCTTATAAACAAATATGATAAAAGATGGTGCATTGATATAAATGTAGAAGAAAGTGAGAAGATGGAGTTCTTTAATACAACAAGAGATAAAGCACTAAACCTTTTCAAACCAAAGTTCAATTGGTAATGGTTGAACTTGGAAATAGATGTGTGGAAAGGACTTGAAAGGTGTCAATTAAAAAAAAAAAAAAAAAAAAAGAAATTAATATTTTCATAATAATTTTTAATATTTTTACACGTAAAGTCCACATATTAATTATTGTGAAGAGACATAATTGATTTTTATGTGACGTCTATATATAAAAATATCAAAAATTATTGTAAAAATATCAGTTTTTCAAAAAAAAGAAAGAAAAAGCTAGTAACAATTCAAATTAAACCAATGATTATTGTAATGAGTTTTCAATTCAAATTAAATTAATAATTATTTACATACATATTAGAATAATTGAAAATTTTTAAAGTATAAAAACGTAAAACATCTCATCTTTTAATTTATCATATAACATACTTGAGTATTTCAAATTTTGATTATAAAATTCGAATCCAACGTGATGGAATGGTTGGAGAATTCAAATTGAACTTGATAAAATATATAAAATATGGAATAGTAAATGTTCAAATTTGTCTGAGCCTGCATTTGGATGACACGAAGAAAAAATAATTTTATTACGAGTAATGATCTATATAATAATAAGTATAATAATTTAATATAAAAATAATAAAATTCATAATATAAAAATAATAAATTATATTATTTTTATATTAAATTATTATATTTATAATTATACCAATCATTATATATAGCAAAAATTCAAAAAAAAAAAAAAAGGAAAGACCCGGAAACTTAGAATGTGTCGGGTTTGCAGCCACGTAGTTTGTAAGAAAAGTTGAGAAAATGTGTCGGGTTTGCAGCCACGTAGTTTGTAAGAAAAGTTGAGAAAGAGTACGGATCATTTTATTTTAGTAAATTGAGTAGCTTAGCAGGCACATGCAGAGGCAGAGCCAATTAAATAATCATGGGGCAGAAGAACCCACCATCCCCCTTCGTCACATGAAAGAGAGACAGAGAGTGTCGAGTTTTGATGAAGATGGGAGTTTTTTCATTGGCATGTTGTAATTTTTTCTTCAATCAAACGCGGGGGCGAAGTTATTAGTCGATTTCGTTCGCCTTAATTTTTATTTATTTATTAAATATATTATATAATTAAATAATTTTAAATTAAAATAATTTTAGTAAGTTCAACTCAAAGTGAACTCAATTTTAATTTCTGATCAAACGTTTGTTTAAGTCATTTATATTATATTCATATTATTTCTTTATCTCACAAAACTTTTCATTTAATTTTATTTTTAATTGATTTATAAAATTTAGAATTTTAAAATTAATATAATTTATTTCATTTTAAGAAATGCATTAGTTAATATGATAAACTATTTATACAGAGCCCCTATAGGACCTAGGGCGGGGGGTTAATATTTTTATTTCATCCCCTAAAAAATATATGATAAAAATAAAATAATATGTTATTCTTTGAAAATAAAAAATAAGAAATTACTCCCTCTATTCCAAATATTATAAGAATTATTTTAACTTTTTAATTCATTTTTTGGGTATCATAGAATGATTATTAAATTTTATGATCTCCTTTTGCTCTAGTTTCTATTCTATAAAAGGTCCATATATGATATAAACCGCAATACAAAAAATATCTTATTTTAACTAAAAAGGTATAAAATTATCCACAAGTAGGCTGCGGGCAGTGCCTTCATACCCTACTAAATTGCTCATAACTTTACAGTATTATGTGCTGATGCCTGACCCTTCTGAATTTTTTTCTAACTTCATTAATTCTTGATTACTAAATACAAATTTTGAATTTTAAAATTACATAAATTAATTAGAATCAGTGCTAAATAAGTCCTTTGTTTTTATATAAAATAGAGAATGTTATTGAATTTTAACGAGAAAACGGGAGCTTAAGAATAAACAGAAAATAGTCTAATTATCTTATATTTTTTTGAAAGTGTAGTCATATAAAATATTTAAAAAAAATTAAACTATTTACAAATAATATAATGCATAAAACAGGACTGTTCGACAGTTTTTAGTCATGAAATGTAAAGCTCATCAGACCCTTATTTAATTGAAGTTAATATGTGTTTCTATATAATGTAATAATTTATTTTTTTTGTTCTTACTACCTAGTTGTGTCTACACAACCTTAGCCAGAGGAAAAGGTTTATCCATTCACTCATTCAGATGACTCCCAAGAAAGTTTCACCTCTTTGTCGGGACTAAGGTCTTAACATTTTTTTTTGTATATAATTTAGCAATAAATAAATAAATAAATAAATAAATTTTTGTATATATATATATATATATATGAGTAGTAATTCATAACATATATTTATTATCGATCAAAAATAAATATACACCGTCTATAACATCCGTTCTAAATATCAACGACCAAGATCGGCTTCCGCTAGTAATAATAGCGGACATCCGCTATTATTACTAGTGGACGGAAATCATCCACTATTAATAATAGCGAACGATGACCATCATCGTCCGCTATTATTAGTAGCAGATGACGGACGACGAATTTTAATTTTTTAATCTGAGCCGCTAATCTCTATAATTAATAATATAAATGTTATTTGTCTTATTTTTTTTCATAACAAATATTTGTTATGAATCAATCTCATATATATATATATATATATATATACACACCGAAAGAGAGCCTGGTGATTGCTAAATGCCCATCATATATACCACTCAAATATATACCGAAACATATGGATAAGAATATTAATGGTAAAATGCTTATGATTCAAATAATTTCCAAAACAAGAATCTCATTTATTCTTATATTAGTATAAAATTACACAATGCCCTTGCGTTTACATCATTATCGTCGAGTGTATATATTATTATGCCATCAAGAATAACTATGCAATCAATAAATTTACGGTTAAACATGGAATAAAAAAATACTTAAAATTTTATAAGTGAGATTTTTTTTTATAGAAAATAATGGAGTAATTACATTTTTACAACTCAAAAAGCTCGAAATTATTTGTAAAGATGCTAAAGTAACATCAGAAATACACACACAAAAAACAATAATAATAAACAAAACAACACAAAAAAGTTTACACTGAATCAAGCGTTGTGTAACCCTGGAGAGAGACAATTTGGAAAGCAAGTTTTGGTATTACCTATATACTTTATTCACTTAATATAAGAAAAAAAACACAGAGGGTTTATTTTTACTTGAAATTTATAACAAGTGGAAAAAAAGAAAGCAAAAATGATCATAAGAGAGAGAATTTATGAAAATCTCTAATTCATTTGTGCTGATATAACATTTTGTTAAGAATATAGCAGGCTTATATATACTCATATGAAATCGTATCTTGACTCAGAAAGTTAACTTATTAAATTTATGGTCTATATATATTCTCAATCTTTTTCTTTTTATATATTTCGAGGATAGATTTTATTATCACGCATTACTATTCATCCATCGGTATTCTTCGGTACGAAATTACTCATAAGATTCTTTCTTACACCATGCCACTTACTAGGCCCCTCCTTGCTCCTCCTCTTCATGGAGTAAGGGCTGCGACATTATGGAAGATTTGGTTAACAGGAAATCGAGATATTTTTAACAATGATTATCCGTGTTGGAAAGTTACAACCCGACAAATTAAGATTGCATCTTTCAAGTGAATTTATGCAGCAGGTTTTATGGAGAATCAATGACAAGATGAATGGTCTGTACAACCATGGAGTTTATATATATATAGAGTATTCTTCTCAAAATGAATTGTCTGTGGCTATGTATTAGCAATACTCAGAATGTAAAAAACAAAACAGTCTCAATTCTAACTTTGTGGATGTAAAATTTTACCTTTGGGAAAGAAAAAAAAAACGAAGATGAAAAAGGAATAGAATAAATAAATGGAATGAAAAATAATGTATTTGGTGATCATTTTAAATTATAAACCATTATGATATAATAAAATTTTATTTTATTCCCTTATTTTTTGTCATCCTATCACACTATCCACAGTCACCATTCATCAACAACCAAACATATACATCATATGATTAAATATTATTATATTTATTTCTCCATTCAATGCATTTAATTTGAACGTAATTATATTAAACTGCATACTAAATAAATTTAGAGGTAAATATGAAAATATATATCTTTAAATTTATAAAATTAACTATTGAGATTCTTTTATAGAAGGAATGGGGTAATAAAAGTGTACACAAAGTTTCCTATATTAAACTATGGAAAATGATAAGTATAATGCAAAAAATCATAATTACTACGGATAACAGCAATGTACCTGCTTTTGTTATTCCAACTGCAAATTTGAATGAGATGCTACAACCTGGAGCAAATGCTTCTGTAGAGTACAAAAGTTGTTATTAGACGAAGTAAAATGTAACAAAGCATTTAACCTGAAACCAATGAAAGATATATGCAATAAACTGCAAATGCAAGTGAATTCATGGTGATAGCACGGGGAGTCATATCCTAAGCTCCTCTCACTGTAGTCCAGAAATGCTTCGTTTGCTTTTGACTCATTCCTGACCAGCCAGAGACCAAAAGGTTCGCATGGTTCTTCTATGATTTTAAAAGTTAAAACAGAACAATATTATCACAGCAAACTTTGAAAAAAAACCACTACTTGACTCTCTCTACTTTTTCTTAGTTACTCATAAAATGGCATTAAGTTAATAAATTTTCTAACTCAAAGTACATTGCAGAAGGGGAAAGAAGCAGCCGCACGACCATCATCAGCAATGACAGGAGGTAGACTTCCCGAAGGAAAATATTGGCCCTGGTCAAGGGTCCAATACACTAGGTAGCAGGCGTGTTCGTTTCGACTTTGAAATAAAGGAAGAACATGTTGGGACTGTACACGTGGTAGAAAAATTACGTTAACCAATTGAGATATGATGTGTTACAAGTGAATTTTTGTAACAAGAAATGAATCATAATTTTAGGATAGTCGACTCTTTTAATCCAATTCATATAATGTCTTTTTCGGGAGCTAAATAAAATACATCTCAGGTACATTAATTAGAGAGTAAAAGTATTCAGAAACCAAACATCATACTAGATTTCTCCGTTTATTGTGTGTAAGGTTACAATTCTACTCTTCAACAAAAATTAGACACTATAATAATATAGAATTGAATTGTAATAGTATAAATTTTTAATTAAAAAAAAAGGAGAAAGGGGTAAGAAGACCATTAACAGCACCATAGTATTTTTCGATCAAAGCAAAGTCATACTCATACATACTACCAGACAATTCATCAAACACCTTTCATGCATTATATTGCTAGGGAAAAAAATACAACAAAAATGATAAATAAAAAAAATAAAACCAAAAATAAATAAATTATGATCCATGTACCTTCACCTATTAGAGAATGAAAGACAGTTAAAAAAATCTGAAAAAACAAAGTTCTTTTCTTTTTCATTGCAATCCTTCAAAAGAAAGGTGTTATTTTATTAATGTTATTTGTCTTATTTTTTTTCATAACAAATATTTGTTATGAATCAATCTCATATATATATATATATATATATATATATATATATATATATATATATATATATATATATATACACACCGAAAGAGAGCCTGGTGATTGCTAAATGCCCATCATATATACCACTCAAATATATACCGAAACATATGGATAAGAATATTAATGGTAAAATGCTTATGATTCAAATAATTTCCAAAACAAGAATCTCATTTATTCTTATATTAGTATAAAATTACACAATGCCTTACGTTTACATCATTATCGTCGAGTGTATATATTATTATGCCATCAAGAATAACTATGCAATCAATAAATTTACGGTTAAACATGGAATAAAAAAATACTTAAAATTTTATAAGTGAGATTTTTTTTTTATAGAAAATAATGGAGTAATTACATTTTTACAACTCAAAAAGCTCGAAATTATTTGTAAAGATGCTAAAGTAACATCAGAAATACACACACAAAAAACAATAATAATAAACAAAACAACACAAAAAAGTTTACACTGAATCAAGCGTTGTGTAACCCTGGAGAGAGACAATTTGGAAAGCAAGTTTTGGTATTACCTATATACTTTATTCACTTAATATAAGAAAAAAAACACAGAGGGTTTATTTTTACTTGAAATTTATAACAAGTGGAAAAAAAGAAAGCAAAAATGATCATAAGAGAGAGAATTTATGAAAATCTCTAATTCATTTGTGCTGATATAACATTTTGTTAAGAATATAGCAGGCTTATATATACTCATATGAAATTGTATCTTGACTCAGAAAGTTAACTTATTAAATTTATGGTCTATATATATTCTCAATCTTTTTCTTTTTATATATTTCGAGGATAGATTTTATTATCACGCATTACTATTCATCCATTGGTATTCTTCGGTACAAAATTACTCATAAGATTCTTTCTTACACCATGCTACTTACTAGGCCCCTCCTTGCTCCTCCTCTTCATGGAGTAAGGGCTGCAACATTATGGAAGATTTGGTTAACAGGAAATCGAGATATTTTTAACAATGATTATCCGTGTTGGAAAGTTACAATCCAACAAATTAAGATTGCATCTTTCAAGTGAATTTATGCAGCAGGTTTTATGGAGAATCAATTACAAGATGAATGGGTTGTACAACCATGGAGTTTATATATATATATATATATATATATATATAGGGTATTCTTCTCAAAATGAATTGTTTGTGGCTATGTATTAGCAATACTCAGAATGTAAAAAACAAAACATTCTCAATTCTAACTTTGTGGATGTAAAATTTTACCTTTGGGAAAGAAAAAAAAGACAGAAGATGAAAAAGGAATAAAATAAATGAATGGAATGAAAAAATAATGTATTTGATGATCATTTTAAATTATAAACCATTATGATATAATAAAATTTTATTTTATTCCCTTATTTTTGTCATCCTATCACACTATCCACAGTCACCATTCATCAACAACCAAACATATACATCATATGATTAAAAATTATTATATTCATTTCTCCATTCAGTAAACTGCATACTAAATAAATTTAGAGGTAAATATGAAAATATATATCTTTAAATTTATAAAATTAACTATTGAGATTCTTTTATAGAAGGAATGGGGTAATAAAAGTGTACACAAAGTGTCCTATATTAAACTATGGAAAATGATAAGTATAATGCAAAAAATCATATGTGATTTACAACAATATTTGAGTCTCCGTCCATGGTCCGAAAACTATCAATTTATCGTATGTGGTTTCACAGTTGGAATTGTTCTTAACATCGATTAAAAACGATTAATGTAGAATTAAAAACGCTAAATAGAATAATAATATGTGAATCTCTTGTTAACGCAATCCACGTAAGGGCAAGTGTCCCTCTTGATTTCTGTATATATTTTTTTATAATTAATATAGGGGTATTAAAGTGCTACCTTTTTATTAAAAAAAACTGGGTGACTTCAAAAAATAAAACTTTAAAGATTGATTTTGTTGGAATTTTTATGTATATTTTAACTTCTATATTTGGTGAATTTATTATTTCCTATGTTTCACAGTAAAGGGGTCTTATTTTTCTTTAAAAAAAATCACAAAAAACGAATCCTCTTTTAATTGATAGTAATATAAAATAAAATAATATATATCCTCAAATTTATCATCATAATTTTATTACATGTTACCACTATTAAACTAACAACTCATTATATTTAGTGATAAATATAAACCAAAACACATAATTAACATTTGCATATATTGCAAATGAGATTTTTGTGTGTTACTACTAATAAACTATTTTTTTTAGTTTTTATTTAATTATAAGAGTATCCCCTCGGTGAAATTCCTACATTCGGCATCGCCATTGCTTATTTACATGGTTCCGTATCTAATATTGTCATAAAGTTATCAACGTATATAAGAACACTTTTAAACTAATATACTGAGTTACTAATTAAGCAGCATAAAGAGAGAAGAGGAAAGTGCTTAATTAACCCCTTCATTTAAATTAACCTGCTTTCTAACCTCTGATCTTCGATCAAAAGAATTAAAGAACTCGTAGAATTGTATATAGCTCCAACCTAGAGTCCCACTGAAAAGTACTGAAAATGCCATTTGAGAGGGCCAAGTAAGGTGCTGCCTAATTGATTAAAACATTGAATATCTAAAATTTTAATTTGTGGGAAATCTCAAAAAAGTCAAGGATAAGGGGATAACAAAAATCTGAGGAAAATTTTCAGAAACAAAATAATCATGGGTGTCAGTCCAGTAATCAGTATACCCTTTGAATGATCACTTGATTGGCACATTGAATTTCAGAACTAAAATGCAGAAAACATCGCTTTCTTAGCTAGGTCTTCACTTTTCATTCATACATGCATCTCTTATTCCCGGCCCCTCCCATGCAAACCAGCTCTAATATGGACCTATTAATCTTTTCATAATGGATTTTTTTTATAAAAAAAAATAAATATTTAGCAACATTCAACATAACTCAAAAAAAAACCATAAATTCAAAAGCAATTTGCCCAATTCTTTTAGGAGGAAATTTATATTACGTTTAGATTGAATGGAATGGAATGGATGAAAAAATGGAATAGAGAAAGAAATAGAATATTAGAGAGTGAAATGATTCATTACATTCCAGTTGAAATGAGTCATTATATACCCTTTGTCAAGAAATAAAATCCATAAATTTGGAAGAGATGAGAATGGTTCATTCAATTCTAATAGAACAATCAAACACAATTTTTCATTTAATAAGAATGAATAATTTCATTCTCACATTTATTCTTTCAATTCAAACGTAGCAATAATCCTATTTGGATACCAGTAAAAGTTAAAAAGACAAATTTTTAGGTCACTCTTATATTTGGTTGACCTAAAATGAAATACTACTTGCCACACATAGAATGTAGCTTGGGATACACTTATCAAGCATTTGACTATACCTATTTTTAAGGTGAAAAATTAATGGAAGGTATATAGGTACCATATCTCAAACTCTCTACATGGCGTAGCCTATAACATCTACAGTATGTATGAAGGAACTAACTGCCTTTTCTCTTATGTTAGGTCAGGGCCAAAGTTCAAGATCCAGATCCATCGTGAATGGAGTATAACTGTACCAGTCTGCCGACATAGAGTTACGACCAACTATATATTAACCTTACTACCACATTAAGGAATTCGAGTACTGCTTAAGCTATGTATCTTTCTTTGTATGCTATATATATCATGACTCAAACCTAAATAACATGCCATGAATTTGTCATTAAGCAAAGTTTTAATTAATAGCACATGATGGTTGTATTGTCGGGCTATTGTTGTTTGTACGTTGTTACTATTATTATGTAAGCACTCACTTAAACTTTATTTTAAAAAAGCATAAATATTTATTTTAAGTAATAATCTCATATCTACAGAAGATATGGGCTGTCAGCGGTGTAAGAATTTCCCATAAATTAATTTTTAAGTGCTAATTAATTAGGAAAAGTATAAGTTGATAAAAATTAATAACAAAATAGAACGCAAAATATATTTTAATTATTAAAAAAATAAGATTTAACACAAAAATTCGTACTATATTTTATTTTTTAATAATTAAAATAAATATAATATTTAATTTTTATGTACGTCTAATTAATTATGTTAGTATCAAGCAATATATATGGCATGCACATGTATGTATAATTATGATAAGATGCATGCCAGGGTGGTAGTCAATCCGGAGTGTCTGTGCAGAGGGCGCATTGGATTCCTCTAAGGGTTGGATTTGATTATAAGAATGGAATGGAATGGAATGGATTGGATTGGATTGGTATTGAGTCAGACATTTGTCATTCAATTTAACTTTGTTTATATATTTATTTTTGTTACCGCTTGAATTTATACGCTCAATTAAATCACTAAATAGCAAGTTAAATCTGAACAGAAACCAAACAATAAAAACTTGTAAACACACCAAAAATACAGACTAAAAGCATTAATAATGGATGGTTTATATTGCTAAAAATTAATGTTAATAATGGTAATAATTGATAGTAATTAAGAGTATCGTTATATTTATAATTGCTCACCACCTTTTGTTTATGCACGTATGAGATTAGATAGAATTAAAAATCCTGTTTAAAGTCCATTTACAACTAAAATTCATAATTGGATAAATCTATAATAGAATAAGTCTTTATCTCTCAAATATCGGAAACTTAATTATATTCAATTGTGGACTCTAACCTTTTAGAATATCAAATCGTCAAAATACATTGTAATATATCAACACCCAAATCGAATCTTAAGTACAATATTAATATGGGTCAACATCTGAACCGAATCTTAAATACAAGATGAATACGGGTTGACACCCATACTCTAAATAATTTCATACCAACAATTTTAATGTTTGTTTGTTTGTTCCTGTTGTGTATATGGAGAAAGAACTCTTTAGGGCGTTGTATATTAAATTTGAGTTGGTCCAAATATTCTATTCTATATATATATATATATATGCACTATGATAAAAAAATATATATGTTTATAATATTGTAGAGGTGGCTGAGCACTGAGAGCGGGTAATCGCAGACTTGGCAGTGCTATGTAAGATATACAGCTTACAGAATTATCTAAATCCATCTTCAATTAATTCTGCCACTCCCTCATCACCGTTGGATGCAAAGAGAATTTGTTAGTGGAAAATTAATACATAGAAAATCTGCTGGTCCACGTGATGCCCATCTGACTAGAAGTTAATCATCTCCAGACTTTATTTTTGAACAAACAAACAAAAGAAATATTCGATTTAATATTCAGCTCAACAAACTCATTCATAATGACACACTGTTTAACTCTAATTATGCATGTCTAAGGATAACGTGTGAACTCGCAATATATTTCGTCTAGTACTATTAAGTTAAACTGCATATTTGTTGCAAGTCCAAAATACACAGACCATATATTTGTCGAAATTTTATCTTGTTTCCCTACAAAATAGAAAATATATATATATATATATATATATATATAAAAGAAGTGTATTTTAAATATTATGTCTTCTCCAAACTGTTACAGGTTAGTACTAGTATATTTCACGGGAAGTATCCCAATGCCAAGTTACTTCTATATGGACTGTACCGCAACCCACCTTCGCAAAGACACTGCGTTTAGAAATGACCTAGTCCAGCCACTTCATTGATAATTGGGCCCAACTTTATAAACATTTTAGCCAACCAAAATATTAAAAAATGTACCAACTATGAGAAATATGTTCTTGGTTTATGTTTTATTGAATTTAGATAAATCCTGTCCCGACTCATCATCCCCTGCTCCATCTCACTGCTTCTACTAAGTAATCCTTATTTATTTATAAAATTATTTATAAATATATTACACCCTACAGTAATATATGATAAATGGGGTTTGAATCGTATATTGCGAAACAAAACCAAAATAAAATATAGTCCTTCTCACCGACAAAGAGTTTCATTTGTAAAATATGCACGCGTTACCCCCCACACCCACTCCTCCCTCCCTTCTAGAAGCCTAGAAGGCACGAAACCAAGCCCAACATGCAGATTTGACTTTCTTCTTGTCCTCACAAATGCTTTGTTATTGGGTTTTGTTGGAGAAGTTATTCATTGTTCTTGGGGTATTGTTACGTGGTGGTCAATTATATGCTGAACAGTATGTGATAAATCTGAGGCACCACGTGATAATGTACCAAAAATACTGAATAGTTTTTCGCTTTGTTGTTCGTGAGAGTCGAACATTAAAGGTCCATGTTAAGGGCTTCTGTCATGTCAACCATTTAACTATTGGGCCCCAAGTGTGGGTAATGGATTGGTGTAGTATGCAATTACAGCTTCAACAAGGAGTCAAATAAAAATAGACTCCAGCAAGAAAGAAAGTGAAAAAAAATAATATATTTTAACTAAAAGGAATGCATGGAAAAAGTTCAATCATCTGTGCGAACTCTCATTTTTATTTCAGAAAAATGATGTAGATTGTGAATGTTTTGTATGTGGATAAGTGTTAGCGATAAACTTTTTGGAGAGATGTGTGATAATTCTATCAAATTCATACCATGCATTGATAGACACAAATTTGTAATCAGGCTCAACATTTCATTGTATTTAGCAAATACTGTAATTAATAAGAACAGCTCACAGAATACTGCAGAATAGCATCATCTCTCAACCAACTTTAACGAAGATAGATATGCACTGCTGTGGAAGCGGCACTTGCAAGTTAAATTGTTCACAAACCGCAGCATGTTTTGTAGTTCTCATCTGATTCCTGCATCTGTAAAGATAAAATATAACATGATTGATTGATTACAAGAACAACAAAACTTTTTTTATTTTATTAGATGCAAGACAGTTTCCAAACTGTACTCTCATTATATTAGATGCAAGAGATCACAGAATAGGAAGTAAAATGAATTTAAAAAATAAAAAAAAAATGCAATTTTTAAAAGAAGCAAGTCTTTTAAAGTTGCAATTAGTTAACCTGCTCATGGACCATGGTGGAGTTTATAGCAGCAAGTCCAATGGGGCCGCGTGTAATACTCGGTTCTTTTAAAGTCCCAGCCCACTCTTTTAAAACCCATCTCTTTTCTTAGCCTATAAATATAACACTAACCTTTGTTTTATTTTACAAACAATAAGTACCTCTTATTTTTATAAAGAATTTTTTGTGTGAGGATATTTTTGTAAGAATTTCCTTAGTTAAAATTTTCGATCTCAAGGACGTAAGCAGACTGCGAACCTCATAACTTCGAGTATGTTTCTTTTTTTTTCTTTGTGTAATTATTTAATTTTCTGCATTAGTTTTATTTTTTGTAATTTTAATTTTTGTATACTATTTAGTTTGTTAGTTTATATATTTTGGTATATCTTTGTTAGTAATTAGTAATTTGGGATATTAAATTAGTATTTTTGTAAGTTTATAGTGTTGACAGAAAATAATAATAATAATAATATTTATTTGTAATAGAATTAAAAATGAAAAGAATATTTTTGTAAATATACTTATATGTATTTCAGAAGGAACAAAAAAACTATTATTTATTAATATATACGTTACAATGATCAAAATATTTATATATGTATAACTTTAGGTAGAATTTTATTTAGAACGGAAGAATTTCATATATGCCTAAGAGAAAGAAAAATTGTAAAACTTAATCAATTAATTAACTATTTATTTATCTATTCATTTATTTTGTTTAATAAGTTCCGACGGAGGGAATTTAATGAGTCAGTTTTGCAATATAATTTCGGGTATTACATTGTTTATTTCAGGTACGAATTCCGTACTATTTTAGCGATATTTTTTTAATTTTAATTCATTCGTTTTGCTCCTTATTTAGAAATTCAGATAATGTTTCAATACTTTGGTCTTAGTTAAATTCATATGATCGTTTTGCTTGATTTTGGATATTCATAAATTTATAACTTGTACTCTTGAAACTTGTTAAGCACATGTAGTATTTATTTTGATTCTGTAGAAACATACATGCTAATATATTTGAGAGCCTTTATATCGATTCATTTCAGTTTAGCATGTGCATATTAGAATCCATTTGTTAGTATTGTGACATGACATTTTTGTTAGAATGTATCGTAAGGTATACCTGAGCTATAACAATTTGTAGGGATATCAGAAGCATGTCATCTTGGCACCGAGGTATGACATTTTCGTGGCAGTGTGATTAGTCAACGGTGTCTCCATTTTGTGTGCTTCGATGGGAGTTGGCCATTTAGTGTTTTGTTGTGGAAGGTGTATGGGTCGGCCCTAACATTCTGTTCTGTTATGTTTTGCAGTTTAGTGTTGTTTGTAGTACCAAGCACACCTTTTCGATTTTGCATGCATTTGGATCTGCAATCCGGTGTGTGATTTCTGTTTTGTTCTGAGTTCGGTATGAAATAACCTCAGTCATTTGATTTAGCCTATTATGTTATTCAATCCAGTTCAGTA
This sequence comes from Hedera helix, assembly GCA_947179155.2. Taxonomy (NCBI): domain Eukaryota; kingdom Viridiplantae; phylum Streptophyta; class Magnoliopsida; order Apiales; family Araliaceae; genus Hedera; species Hedera helix. The sequence continues at coordinate 35,102,045 of OX359268.1, read as the reverse complement.
AAATTATGTTATCTAGTTCAGTTCAGTAAAATTATGTTATTCAATTCAGTTGATTTTGTTAATTTCAGTTTGAGTTCAGTTGATTTTGTTATTCAATTCTTATTTTTGCACTCTTTATCTGTAATGGAAATTTGGTTCATAATGTGTTTTTCTTCTAACAGGTTTGCAAGGGGATTTAAGGGTAAGTGTGAAGAGAGCTTTCTTTTTATTTTGATATTGTGCTTAGAATTCGCTTCCCTTTCTACTAGTTGGGAAGGGGTGTTATACCGCGGATATGGAACAAGAATGTAAAAGTTGTATTTTCTTTGCTAAAAAAATAGAACAGAAAGAAAATTGAGTTATGAATTAACATCCTAAAGAATCCTGACAACCGGTGCTAAGAAGGGACACTAGATAAAGACCTAATATCCTACCAAACATTGTCATTTAAGGAAAAAGGCGCACTTATGCGAAAAGATCCTCCTCCTCCTCCTGGGTTCTAGATGCAAGGTGCGCGTGAAGTAAGCTTCGTTTACCCCTACCCCTTTTGTATCTGAAGTAGTCTTTTTGGTATTCATGGAAACGGTTTATTATCCAAACAGATACTAGAATTGTAGAAGACATGTATAATCAACTTCCATGAGTTCCAAACATCTACATCACCATAATTTTAACATACTATCTCAGGCACACTCCATTTATATACTCCTATAATTACTACGGATAACAACAATGTACCTGCTTTTGTTATTCCAACTGCAAATTTGATTGAGATGCTACAACCTGGAGCAAATGCTTCTGTAGAGTACAAAAGTTGTTATTAGACGAAGTAAAATGTAACAAAGCATTTAACCTGAAACCAATGAAAGATATATGCAATAAACTGCAAATGCAAGTGAATTCATGGTGATAGCACGGGGAGTCATATCCTAAGCTCCTCTCACTGTAGTCCAGAAATGCTTCGTTTGCTTTTGACTCATTCCTGACCAGCCAGAGACCAAAAGGTTCGCATGGTTCTTCTATGATTTTAAAAGTTAAAACAGAACAATATTATCACAGCAAGCTTTGAAAAAAAACCACTACTTGACTCTCTCTACTTTTTCTTAGTTACTCATAAAATGGCATTAAGTTAATAAATTTTCTAACTCAAAGTACATTGCAGAAGGGGAAAGAAGCAGCCGCACGACCATCATCAGCAATGACAGGAGGTAGACTTCCCGAAGGAAAATATTGGCCCTGGTCAAGGGTCCAATACACTAGGTAGCAGGCGTGTTCGTTTCGACTTTGAAATAAAGGAAGAACATGTTGGGACTGTACACGTGGTAGAAAAATTACAAATTACGTTAACCAATTGAGATATGATGTGTTACAAGTGAATTTTTGTAACAAGAAATGAATCATAATTTTAGGACAGTCGACTCTTTTAATCCAATTCATATAATGCCTTTTTCGGGAGCCAGATAAAATGTATCTGAGGTACATCAATTAGAGAGTAAAGGTATTCAGAGACCAAACATCATACTAGATTTCTCTGTTTATTGTGTGTAATATTACAATTCTACTCTTCAACAAAAATTAGACGCTATAATAATATATAATTGAATTGTAATAGTATAAATTTTTAATTAAAAAAAAAAGGAGAAAGTGGTAAGACGACCATTAACAGCACCAAAGTATTTTTCGATCAAAGCAAAGTCATACTCATACATACTACCAGACAATTCATCAAACACCTTTCATGCATTATATTGCTAGGGAAAAAAATACAACAAAAATGATAAATAAAAAAAATAAAACCAAAAATAAATAAATTATGATCCAATGTACCTTCACCTATTAGAGAATAAAAGACAGTTAAAAAAATCTGAAAAAACAAAGTTCTTTTCTTTTTCATTGCAATCCTTCAAAAGAAAGGAAAGGATAATAAAGTGGAGTGATGACACAAAAAGCAGAAAAACTCGAAGTTGGGCATGCGTGTATAAAATTTAAAATATGAATGGGTAAATTTGTCATTAAAATTTGAGGGCCGGGCTGACGCGGTTTACTTTCAGTTAGTCGTGCATCATTGACGATCTCAATAAAATGCGACTTTTTCCGCTTATGCGGGTGTATAAAAATTACCCCGCCGATGATCTCAATAAAATGCGACTTTTTCCGCTTATGCGGGTGTATAAAAATTACCCCGCCGATGATCTCAATAAAATGCGACTTTTTCCGCTTATGCGGGTGTATAAAAATTACCCCGCCGATTTTAATATTATTTTCTAAAATACCCTTCGTATATAGAGACGGCCATGTGAGAAGTGAAGAAACCAAAACAAATCCTCCCATCTCGACACTCTTTTTGAGTTTCAGCCCTTCTCCCATATCTCTCGCCGGCCGTCGCCATCGCAGCCGCAAGCCTATCGTCGTCGCCTAGCAGACGAATTTACGAGCCGAGTGATTTTTTATTCGAGATCGAGGTTAGGTTTCTCATTTTACATTTATGTACACGTATATATGTATAGCTATTTACCATATTTTTGGGAACAGGCGATCAATGAATAACTGACTCATTGAAATGTGAAAATGAAACTTTTAGTGAAGAAGAAAGATAGAAATTGAGATCCAAATCTGATTTATTTGTCTCCTACATTGACATTATGCTTGGGTCATTTTCCAAACTTTGATTTTTTTTAATATTCTGAAATGTGATTAGGCTTGTGACCGAAGTAATTTCAAATTGAAGTTTGTTTGAGGCTTAAAAAATTGATTCAACTGTTCAAGTTGAATGGAAAGATAGAAATAAAGCTCAAGTAATTGCATAGCTGCAAAGAAATACAACTATTAACGTATATATAATGCAGAGATAGATGTCTAAAGGTCAGTGGCGGATCCAACAAATCAGTCTAGTAGGTGACGGAGTAAATGTTCAATAGAAATATTCATAGGCTAGTTTGAGGTAAGCCATAACGGTGGAAACATGAAATATTGTTACATTTGATAAATGAAGATGATGACTAGATAATATATATTAATTAAATCACACTATCAATTTATTCTCTAATGCATTAACAGTGATACAACTTTAAATCCTGACAGCTTCTATATTATTGCAATCTAATAGTCATCGATCTTTCACTGTTGAATGTTTTGGAATCTGGAATATAATACCGAGTCCATTAAAATAAAGAGACACTAAGCTATGTGAAAGCCCTAGGGGCTAGGGTTTTTAGAAGGATCTATCTCAGTGTTCAGATGGAATACCTCTAAAAAATTCTATCTCACAGTATGTGGTGAATTAAATACTCCCTCCGTCCCCCGAATGATGTCAATAATTTCAAAAGAAATTGTTTACAAAAGGATGTATAAAAGTACCCAAGTTATATATAAAATATGCACATTAATTAATTCACTCTCAAAAGTATATATAAGTGGGGTCCATTAGCTTTAAAAATTCAAAGTTTCATTTTGCAAAAAATGTTTCATTTTGTACTCACGAGGTCCAGTATGGGTGCAACTTGTCTAATACTCTCTACTCTACTGTTCTTATTTTGTGTGTAATATGTTCGGCATCCTTTGGGAGACGGAAGAGTAGAATTTTTGCCAAGAAAATATGAAAATAATATATAAAACAAGTATAGATATTCTGAGTGTCACTTTCGATGATGGCAAATATTTAGGAGGAGAGAAAATTGGGATTGGTGAGGGGAAAAACCCTCTTATAGAAGGAAGAAAGTTGTGTTGAGCCAGTTTTATATTTAAAAATAATAATTTAGGTTCCATGCCCAAATAAGCAGAACACTTGCTTTGAATTTTGTATATTTGAGGGGTTGTACTATTCTCGAGACATTGATAAACTACTTTTAAGTTGATAGAAGAATTTATTGAGCATCGGAAAAGAGTAATACATTGCTAGGCTCCCCCGCGCGCCTCACCTAGGCCCAAGACGTTCAAAAATTCCCTCCAGGAAATTAGGCCGGTAAGGCGAAAAAATTAGGGTTGCAATTTTTTTATTTTTGTTAATAATTAAGTTACAAAACGACGTCTAAGTGTGAGTTCAATAGGGACATTATCTTGGAGGGATATGAAGAAGAAGAGTTAGAGATATAGAGGGATATGGAGATGAGGACTAGTAATTTGTATTTTTTATTATTTGTTTGTGTTTGAATTTTAAACAATTGTATGTTTGTGTTTGAACTTTGACATTGACAATATGAATGTGTTTGAACTTTAAGCAAAGGCTTTTATTATCTTTATTATAGATTGTTTTGTTTAGATAAATGTAAAATAAAATGTTAAAATTGACTTAAAATAAAAAAATCCCGCCTAGGCCCCCTAGGTGCTAGCCCCCCCCCCCCCCCCCCCCCCCCTGCGCTGTCCGCCTCTCGCGTAGTGCATTTTAGAACATTGGATCTGATATACTATTTAACCATCATTCATGGAAGTTTGTAGAGGAAAAGATGTGTAAAGTTTGAAATATTTAATTTGATAAAGCACCGAGCTGAGTCTAACTCTCGAGTAATATATATGGTGCGTGTATTTGTGTGTATTATATTCAACCAAAGAAAAAGATAAAAAGACTTCATTAGTTTTTCCTTATTTTCCCACTTGTTTAGAGTACTCCTTGTCCTCTCTTTCTCTCTTCTATTTATAAAACTACTTCTTTTATCCAAAATCAAAACGATAGGAATTACAATGCACAAGGAGGACACTATGTCATCCAAAAAGATAATAAAAATGGAAAGATAATTTATAATTGTCAGATTGTCTGTCCCACTCCTTACTCTTTTGTATATACTTGTCTATGCCTTATCCTACATTTGTATTTCTCATTCTTTCGTATTTCTTAAAAGTGCTGTTACTTTTCCTAAATGTTAATTACATCTTTGAATTTCTATGATTTTAAATCATTCTGTTCCGGAGTAGGAATATCTTATATTTTTCTCCAACTCTCTTATCTCTTGCTAGTGTATACATATAAATGCCTGCTTGCAATAATGTATAAAGGTGGATTTTTTATTATTTATTTTTATTTTTTATTGCATGTGAAGGTTCTAACTACGATTCATTTTATGTCCTCAGTATGTGATGTTTTGCTATGTCTGTTGTTTGAACTAAATTTATTTGCCTTTATCTTTCCTTGACAGATCAACTCAATGAATTATGCCAATTTTATCTTCTATAGTACCAAACTTCGAAAAAATAATAGAAATCGATATAGCGCTGAATTCTCAAGTATTTGTTTTATTGTGACCCATTATAACAGTTCTCCTTCACATTATGTGGTGTCCCACCTGATCCCAACCCAACCCAACCCAACCTAAACCAGACCGGTAATAATAATGTGACGGAGCTGTGCAGGGTTGGTCTGAATTCACATGTCAGGGGGGAACTGTTTAAGCCTATCTGAGGCAGGCAGGATCCGGGTGGGACATCTTGTAGGCATTGCAATTTTAGGATAGGTTGCCATGGTCAAAACCTGCTCCATTTCCATCCCTGTACAGAGACGTTGTACTATACAGAGCCAAAACAACTTCTGCTGAAGATCTAAAATTTTAAACTACAGCCAAACAAATTGTTTAAATAATTGACTTTGTCCTATGCTGTAGGTAATGGGTGGGGAGTCTAAGGACCAGAAAGAAGTTGGGGAGATTGCTGGTGATGTTCCAGCTACAGCTACTGAAGAGAAGAAAAAGAAGAAGAGGGGAGTATTGTCTCGAATATGGAATGGATTATTTAGGTTACATGGCGATGACTTCGAGAAGAGACTGCAACATATTTCCAAGGAAGAGGCTGCGGTTGTTGCTAGAATGAAGAAGAGATCTTTAAGTTGGAGGAGGATGACTAGGCATCTCATTATTTTCTCCGTACTTTTTGAGGTAAAGTTGCCTTTTATCTTTTGATGTAGTTTGCATTTAAATGGAAAAACTGTGTGTAATTCAGTAAAAAGATTTCATGCAATTGTCTGCTTTACTTCCCTTTTGATGAAACTTGTCTGCATGCTAATTGGATTAATAATTTTAGGGAATTGATATTTCCGCAGGTTAATTTGATATTTCCGCAAGTGGGTCTCATTTTTAACTAAACCACGAAAGGTTGGTTTAGTTAAAAATGGGACCCACTTGCGGAAATATCACATTAGCTTGTGGAAATATCAATTCCCTAATTTTAAATTGGCCACGGCCAGTTAGTTGTCGTGTTGAAAATATTGTCTTATTTTCCTCCAACTTCTAATGTGTGTGCTTGAGGATCAGAATCAGTGCCACATGCCTAGATCACCTCCAAAGGTATTTTAATCTCGACTTGATTTAACGTGTGACTAGTTGATCTTTTTACCAAGCTGGTGGGAATTATAATTTCAAAGTGGCTGCAACCATTTAGTTGTTTATCAGAAATTGGGTCTCCTTTAGTCTCTCATATATATGGTCGAGATGTAAGAATCATTACCACTTGCCTGGTTCACCTCTAAGTAGAGTGATTCTAGAATATATTCAACATTTGATGAGGTTGTTTTAAATTCACTTGTTTTTTGGTTATTTTTCTTCTAGTGTCTGGTCTGCAATACTTTTGTGTTTAGCTGTTCATCTTCCGAGATGTATTTTCATAGCTTGTCCTCTAAAAGATTTCCTGTGGCGGGTGCATGATATGTAACACATCTTAGGTTCTTCCCTCAAGTTAAGCCTCTATCATTATTTGGGATATAGATGGTTTTATAGCATTATGTGTTTGAATGCACTTTTGATGACTACATGATTGAATTTTTGGTGACAATTGGCAAAGTTGCCTCCTTCGTATTTCTTAAGATCCATCTTCACTTTGTATTCTCATTTTTCAGGTTATTGCAGTGGGTTATGCTATCATGACAACAAGATCATTGAACTTCAACTGGAAGATGAGGGCCTTGCGTGTTTTACCCATGTTTCTTTTGCCTGCTTTATCTTCACTTGTTTACTCGTCTTTTATAAGCTTCACAAAGATGTGTAAGTATTTTTTTAAAAAAATCTGTCCCCAAACTTCATTATTCCTGATTCAGTTATTCTTTAATGATTGAAAGTCTATTGATGGTGTGTTCTCTTCATGACTTTATAATTTCTGTGAAGCACTAATAGCATTTTGGTCAAAGATGGCCATAGTCATTGACTAATGCTTGTCAATGTGATTTTCTAGGTGACCGCAAGGACCAGAAAACTTTAGAAAGGCTTCGCACTGAACGGCAAGAAAAAATTAATGAACTTAAAGAGAAGACTAACTATTACAGTACACAACAACTCATTCAGGTAATGAGTGGAAGCTACTCTTGTTGTATTCTTTCTATCTTTTTTTCTTTGTCTTACATATCTTGCAATAAGTGTTATAAGTTCTATGATTTAGTTGATTCTTACATGTCTTGCAGTAAGTATTATAAGCTCTATGATTTATAGTTTATGTTTCTATTTTAATGCATGAGGTAAAGTCTCAAAAGTTGAATAAATTAGGTTTTAGTTTTCTTTTACCTCTATTACGCAAGGATGTAAATAAAGTAGATGAACAATGCACTATTGGATATGTGAACATTACTAATTCATAAAAGAAATATAGAATTTGTTGCATATCTTCAGCATATCTCTATCATTTTTCATTAAGAAGAAATGTCCTTGTCAACGTATCTTTATTATATCTTGTTTGTTTATCGTATCTGGACCTATGCTTCATAGACTCCTGCATAGTTGGTGTTTCAAACATAAAGTTGTACTAGTTCATCCTTTTAAACCTGATCTGACTGTAACTTCTGTACTTTCATGCACATTGATTTCTGCTAATGCATTACTTTTATATCTGGAACTGTATAATGTGCCTACTCTTCTTCTGCAGAGATATGACCCTGACCCAGCAGCAAAAGCTGCTGCTGCAACTGTCCTTGCATCCAAGTTGGGTGCAGATTCTGGCTTAAAAGTGCATATGGGAGATGACACAAAATTCAACCCCCCTACAAGGACGAGCAGTGATGTTGAGCATGTGCAATCAAGTGGTCTCCGAAAACGCAAGCAATCAGTCTCCAGATCCAGTAGTGCAGAGAGTGCTGTATTGCATCAGTTGGAAGAAGAAATGATGCAATATGCTGGACCTGAGGGTCCTGAGACGTCTAAGCATAATCAGCTGGTTGTTGAGCATCAAAATCCTACAAGTTTGCATGCACAGGATGGGGGATGGATTGCTCGAATTGCAGCATTACTTGTGGGAGAGGATCCAACACAATCTTATGCACTTATATGTGGAAACTGTCATATGCACAACGGTGAGTATGAATTTGAAGAATGATCTCTCTCACATTAAACAAGAAAGAACGAAAAATAGTATTAATCAATGGTTCAACGAACAATGTTTTACAATAATAATATAATTTCCATTACTTGTTTACAGGGCTTGCAAGGAAGGAGGATTTCCCGTACATAACTTACTATTGTCCACACTGCAACGCTCTGAATAGGTCAAAACAAGTGGAAGGACATGCTTCAGATTCATTCTCCCCTAATATGGGCGCCTCACTGGTCAGCTCCCCTATTATGGGACCTTCAACACCATTGGGTGATGTTAGTATGGTCCAAAATGCTGGTGGGTCCATGAGTGACAAGGCATCTGATAGCAGCAGCCCGTTGGCAGCTGTAGCGGAAAGCATAGAAGAAAGTGAGCCAATAGTGTCCGAGAGCCATGTAAGTTGATAGCAAGTTTATTTGCAAATACATAGGTAACGGGTTTTCTTTTTCTTCTCTTTAGACCTCGTTTCCTTTATAGATATTAGAGCCATGTTGAGTGTTGTAATTGTAATGGGATTTGCTTCTCTGCTTGGCTGTGTAACAAAGATGTGTTACCTTATACATATATATAGCTAGAGGTGAGGGTTTACATCTTGAGTAACTGCATTTGCTGGAATTATACCGTCGTCAATTGAGGTTTGACAACTGCATTTGCTGGAATTATACTATTTGTAGTCAATTGAGGTTTGACCTTTCGGAATTACTAGTGAGGATAATTGGTCGGATGAGTCACATTTGTTAAAGATGCAGCGAGGCAGATGCTCTCATTCTTTTATGCAGCGAGGCAGAAACTGAATCATGTGCAAACTGGGTGGAAAACAAAAATTGGCGGGAACAAGTCCTACAGGCCCATCTCATCAAGGAAAGGATAATGAGTATTATGTCAACTGAAATTTAGCTCAATAATGTTGAATATCAAGTAATTCAGAACTAAAATGGGAATTTAACTTGATAAAATTTAGCACTAGGCATTCCGCTTCAACAGTATGTTTTTTACACAAACGACACCCTTAATATTAATAAATAAACAAAGAAGGCCGAATAAAAATTACATCTCTATTTCCAGAGGTAGTAGTATATAATTGGAGGGAGCACTGCCAAAAAATTCACATACGGAATAAAAGACAGATTAATACAAAACACAGACGACTTTTTCATATTTTGATGAGACAAGTTTACAACTACATTAGTTAACATACAAGCGATATGGGTATAGTTTGTTAAATAGTGAAAGTAAACATGGGTGGTGAACATTCCCATGAGCCAACTGTTCACTAATTTCTCTATAACTCTCAACAGTTTGTATGCCATCAAAATTTTTGCTGTTCAGATCGAACAAATGAAATAATGAGCTACAGAAAAAATGAAGGAAATACTCTGATAGACTATGGGCACAAGAAGATTTAATCAGCACTAGCAGAGATCAGCAGCACAGGAGAATGGCATTCTTCCAAAGGACCTTTCCAGTTTACAGATTTGGTTGATGAGGGCAAGAAAGCTATTCATCAGAATCTAGAGTTGGAGTTTTTGTGCAGCTCTCTTTTTGATGAAGTTCCAACAACTTCTTTTCAGGGTCACAGAGCCCTGCAAAATGAGCAATAGTTACCTTTACTGGTGAAATCTTCAAAGAGAGTACATTTTGCATGGTATATATGATTTTTTTCCCAATCATTGCTGGTGTAGCTGTATCAAGTATTTGATACCAAGGTAGTTGCACACTTTTTTACTGCTTATGTTCTCCCGTTTGATGATTAGACGAAGAGAGGGAGAGAGAGGGGGGGGGGGGGGGGGGGGGGGGAATACATAATACTGAGCAATGTAACGCAATAAACAGCAGATTTATATGGGCTTTTGCCTATCGTAATTTGAAAAAATGCTATCATTCAATTGTTAAGGAACGAGACCACGTATTATGTCGGAGACATTCTTACACCATTGTCTACAACCTCAAATAACCCTCTTCCATCTCAATAAATTTTATTTTGTTCACAGACTATGGCAAAATATTTAGTTCCATCTCCATGAATGTGCATATTCCTCACTGAGTTATAATCTACTATGGTCTGTGTCAAATGTTCCAGTTTTAAGGGACCCGGTAAAGGTCACTAGGAAATCTTTTCCCACATTCTGGTTAAGTCAGAATTTATCTCACTTCAACAACTAGAGGTAGTGTCTTTTCTCAATCTGGTAATTGAACTACAAGAAGAGTCACTTACCTGAACACTTGGGAATATCCCACACAGCAATAGATGAGGCAGTACATTCTGGCTCACATAGTTGTCGGTTGTCTTCATGATTTACATTCATTGCAAGCATCCACGCACCAATTGTGACATCCTCATTGCTGAACATCCGAAAACTGTAATCAAAGAGATTTGAAATCTCATTTCATCTCTATGTATTCCAAAGCAAATATACCTCAACGGTGCAAATCTTATTAATATTCCACTTTATTTTTCATTTATAAAGTCCACCATAATATATGTGCAGAATGTGGATCCATGATTTACTGTTCTTACCATTGGAAATAACGAGACTTCTACTCCACGTGCAAGTACGTTCACATTGCATGCATGTGCCTACACTGGCATACGCATTCGCAAACACCCATTTATATAATATATATACTTGTATATATAAATAGTGAGAGAGAGAGAGAGAGGCATCTCTACTAAATAAACAGTGTGCCTTCCATCTCTCTCTCTCTCTCTCTCTCAGAGATAATGAGGATTGAAATTAAGAACATGAAGGGGAATTTATGATCTACTAGTATGTGAAACTGAGGAGTACCTTTTGTAATTAGATCATACGCTAAATGGGAATTTGTTACACAACTATTGACATCATGGTTCCAGTGATACTCACCCACTTCTTCTATACGGAGTCATTCATCATTTCTAAATTTCCAAACAGTACGCGTATCGAATTTTTTTATTTTCATTTTTAATTTGATAAGCAGGACAAAGTACTGAATATATTATAAACTATGGTTTATTTGGTAATAAGTCAATTTTCATGCTTAAAGTTATACATCGCTGCAAGAGTCAGATATCTAACTGGCACAAGGTGTAAGGGTATTCCATCCCATTAAACAATTCAATAATGTGGAACATATTAGTGGTTATTTAACAGACAATACTATAAAGCTGAGTGGCATTAGCAACACCAGGAGATGCAAACGGTAGCCAAAGGATCAGAATCCAAGTGAACTTTTTTTACCTTTCGTACCACACAACCTACTTATAGACGGAAATGACAGAGGTTCATATTATCAACTACACTGGAATATGTAGATGCTAAAGTTAATAGTTTCCAACAACAAATATTTTTTATTCTTTTAATTTCAACTCAACATAACACCATAAAAAGATTCCAAATTCACCTGTAAGTTGTTCCAAGAGTAAGAATTGTGAATCAATTTTAAAAGAGGGGTGCAAGGAAAAGATAGTATGAACGTTTCTGTAGTAAATGTTATGAAAAAAGGTAGCGACATGGATAAAAAAAAAACTTGCCTGTCATTTCTTAAAGCAACCAAGCTTGAAACAACATCAGCAGAAAGAGCATATAATGGACCATAAGCATGCATAAAGTACTCCTTTCCAAGCAAATGCGAAAGCGGCTCATACCTGCATGAGTAAAACGGATCTGACTACCTTTCAATAATAATTACATTTTTTTATAGATAAAACTCAATCATAATTATCATAATTATATTTATCTATCAGGCATCAATTTTAAGTCATCAATAGCTGCATCCACCAGGCCATAACTTCTTATTGCTACGGATAGTTGTCTCATTTATTTATTAGTTGAATCATTTTTCCCTCCTCATCCCTCAAAACATTGAATTACTTTTACCTTATTTTAACTGAGCATTACATTTAGTAATTCATATTAAATAGCATCCAGTAAAGTAGGTTCAGAAAAAATTCAAATATTAAACCTACTGCGAGAGGGGCGCAGCATAAATACCAGCACTAGGTAAAAAAGGACATCACAAAGCCTCATAAATATCAACAAATAGGTCAAAATGACAGGCAAAGAAACTATGTTCTGCATATAGCCAAATTTAATAGGACTATGAGACTAACCATTTAAGTTTGGGGTCAGTGAAAACAGGACCCTTTTTCATGCATCCAAGATATGTTTGACTATGAGAACGTTCTTTAGCCAAAAGCAGTGAAAGCCGATCTAGCAATGGTTCAAACCAGGGAATAAAGTTATTGCACGTAAACAAAAACGCGAAGAAAATCTCATGAATAAGATGTGAAAATGTATAAAGTCCTGAACCTAGTCACCTGGCCTCAAATATATGTCATCATCAGCTTTAATATAAAAGTCAGAATCATAAAGTGCATAGGCAGCTTTGAAGAAGGCTAATCTGAAATAAACATGCAAGTTCATATGAGTAACAGACTACATACATAGTTAATTTAATAATTTTACCATCAGCACTAACGTTTTATATGGGAGCTTACTATACTCCTCTTCAATATCTAAGAGCATGAAGTCATCAAATTCTGCCACCTCCTTCCTGAGCTCTGACATTTTTGATTTATCACCTGTTCTACCAATAACAAATCTGAAGACCAAACCAGTGGCTTCTTCCAAGCTGCCATCCATTTGAAGAGAATGATTAAACAGAAAACAAAAGTACAAATTTGCATAATGCAAACTGGGCTATAGGTGAAAACACAATTGCTAGAAAAATGACAAAAATAACAACTGGCATTGAGAACCACCATGAAACTTAAACAGTTACTACTAATACTACTAATAAGACGGTGAAAAACTGCACATAGAAACCTTAAGAAGCCCGTAAAATTCAATTTTCAAACAAATTCTATTCATGTGGTAAACCAAAAAGTGATATTCTTATCTCATGAATAGGATGACACACAGAACATAGTATGTTAGTTTCCAACTAAGGTGTAAGATACAGACTTGAGATATGGAGTCAATCAAACATGGAAACACGTAATTGATTGAAAAGAAGTCGGAGATTAACACTATGATGCAGCAACAGGTGTGACTATAGCAGTCATATCACCTTACCCAAAAGACCCCTCCAAACCCTAACTAACTTTTTCTCTGTTATTTTGTCTCAATATCAAACTATTTTGAGAATTGTTAAAAACTTTCATTGAGCATATCAAATGCTGAATTTTATGCAAAACTCTGTAATAATGGCCAAGCCTAGTAACGTCTGTCTCAAGCTCAATAAATGCCTATTTAAGCAGTAAAGGACATGAAGTTTTCATTTCAAAGGTAAACAACTCATAATCAGAAAATAGCTCCGCATCACATGTTATAAATCAATGCATAAAAGCAAATCTGAAGCCATTTATAATTACAATGATCTAAATACAAATACATGCATAATTGCATATATACATGTCAACATTTATAATGTATGTAACTCAAAAGGGGAAATGAAGTTATACCGTTGAAGGCCTTGGCGATCAGAAGGCATCCAAGTCTTGCGGAGTGATCGCCGCCTTCCAAAAGATCCAAACCCAGTTTGAATCCCCACAAACCCCATAATTTTATACCTCTTCTGATCCCTATCAGAAACGACACCGTTCCCATTCCCTCCGCCACCACCATTTCCATTCTTCTCCCAAACAACAGAAACAGATCTGGGCTTACCATATTTACATCTATACCCCAAATTCTGCCTCGAGATTACTATAAACCCAATGAAAAAACCGACGAATCCGATCAGGAAACAGACGATAAGAGCCATTGATCTGCGAGGGTAAGACGAAGAGCGAGCATGGAAGAATTTGGGAGACGAAGGCATATCGAAATTGGATCGGTTTTTGGTTCTAGGGTTTGTTCATGGAGTAGGAAATTGAGAATTGATTGTATCTATTTTCTGAGTTAGCTTTCGATCATGCTTGGTGGTTAAGCGTCTGTTTTTTCAGTTCGCTGTCTTGTCTGTTCAGGACTGAAACTAACCACACTAGTGGTAGTATCAAGTATGTATTGATTCCTTTAATAGTTTCCTTTTCTTTTATTATTATTATTATTATTATTATTAGGTCGCTTAATGTGTACCGTAAGGGCACACACTAAGCGTGAAAAATAAAAGATGAGACCCGTTAAAAATTATTTCTTTATATAGTTGCACTGAATTTAATATATAGGGTCCACTAGTATATTATTTTTTTATATATTGAATTCAGTGCGCTTACATAAACAAATAATATTATACATCATTTTTCGCGCTTAATGTATGCCCTAAGGGCACACATTAAGAAAATCCTTATTATTATTATTATTATGTATTTGTGAGTTTAGGATAAAAAAGGAATAAAAGAAGAAAAACATTCTTTAATAAACACGTAATAAAAAGAATGAAAAATTTATTTATAGTTTACAAAGAGAAGAAAATATAACTCTATCATTTTACTCTTTTATTATATTTTGTTTTGTTAATTAATAGATAATAATATGGAGATTATATAGAGTTTTACTATAAATTTATGTTAATTATAAATGCTGACATACGTAAAGGAGAAACGAGAAATTTAATGAAGATATCGCCTTAATTTAAGTTTTAAAATTTCTATCCTAATTATAAGCATTCAGAGAAATATGCTAGTATATGTTTTCCTAATTCTATCTAACATCATGATCCATACATTTTTATCTCCTTCATTTTATAAACTGCGTTGTGCATCACCGTTGCACTATTTTTTCTATGATAACACACCGACATGAACTAACCTCAGTCAAAGACAGACTTCACATAGTATCTGATATTTTAATCACATAAAAAGAATTTGTATTATATTCTATAATTAATTAACTGAGTGCTTAAGAAATTGATTATCTAATTTGGTCATCATATTAATTGTCTAATACTTCATTGTCAAATCATAATGTCTGATCTTTATTTGTTTGTTAAGTGGTAAGTCGTAAGTAACTATGCTGAAAAACCCAATACATATATAAAAATAAGAATAAAAAGGAGTAATACTTTCTTCTTAATGGCACCAAAAAAAGCTAGTTATCAATAAAACAGAAACATAATATTTAATAAATCAAATAATAGTACAACTTAGTGGCAACACCTCTCTTTTAGGCCATAAAAGTAAAAGTTTTTTTATTTTTTATTTTTAACGGACTAGGCGGTTTCCAATATGGCAATACATGAGCATATTACTTGTAGGGGTATTTTTGAATATGTATACATACATGTATATGCGTATTATATATACTGCCCAATAATTCTACTTATGGCCGTTGAAGCAACGTTAATAGTACAAGATCAGGACGGCAAAATAAGTAAAAAAAAATGTTGACGCCTGATTCAGAATTTGAGACATGAACTCTTGCAGCTTTTGGCATAACCACTGATGTATCATTTAATTTTGACATCTTTTCCTTGAAGATCACATAGTTACAACCCTTTTTTGCCTCTTAAATTTTCACCACCAGTCGATTTTGTGATTTTGTATACTAAGCAAAATTCTGTACTACATCTCTAATTTTTTTTTAAGGCCTAGACTAAAATCTCTATGATTTTAACTTTGTACCGCGGTAATATTAACTGCCTTTCTAGACCTCTAAGCACTTGTAATGCATGCTACAAGTTTCCTCAACTGCTTCATTCATCATTTCTTAGCAATAAATTACTTTCCCCCTGCTGTTCAGTCGATTGAACTTGTTTGTCACCATACACTTCCATGGCATCTACATGACAAACTGCTTCCAATTGATTTCCTCCTAAAGTTGCGGCTGTTTCTTCGCAGGACAGCTTCAAAAACTGGTGATCCAAAACTTCATCCTCGTCTTTCTCCACTTGTATGTTGTTGTCGTCATTGGGTCTGATTTCTGTGCTGCCAGCTAGTTCCTCAGTGCACAAGTTTTCTTCGGGTTTTTGTGCAGGCTCAATTATGTGGCCTTCGTCGGGAAAAGCTACTGATTCAGCTAGATTATATGTTCCTGAAGGTGATGCATGGCAATATCCTACTTTACCAGATAAAATTTTTAACCTTCAGTTAAAAAAAATTGATGGTGGAAAGTAGAATTATGGTTTTATAAAGAAATGGGAAGAAAATGCTCACCAATGCGTTGCTCCGTCGCCACTTGATTCTTAGACAATGACTTCTTCAGCCATACTGTTCCGGGAAACACCATTAAGTTAATGGTATTCAGAGACCGTCTCTCATCATCTTCCAATGGTTCAAAGCCAAAGCCCAATGTCCATGTCTCCACTAAACTGGGAATGGCAGATATCACAAGCTTTTCAACCTTTACTGATCTTAGCATCTAGAGCCACAAACAAATGGACATAGCCACAAACAAATGGACAAAAATCAAACACATGCATAATTTAGTTACTTAGACCACTCAAAGATAAATTAGATAAGAAAATCAAAATGCAGGAAATGGTAATAATGCATTTTTACTGCATCTTGTTCTGATCTATACGCAACATACGGGTCATGTTAAGCATGTCAAAATCTTAACATAGTTTGGTCATTTGGTGCATAAAATTCAAATTTTACGTGTAAGGTCACCAATTCAGCCCTAGCACCAAGAGGCACAACCCAAGGAAGCTTAATGGTATATATCTGAAATGAGGGCTTTGGTTTGATATCATCACGGTTACGTAGAATTTCTCTCACTAACGCAACAAGGCAGAAGTATGAAACTGATTTTCTTTTTTCTTCACAGTATGAAACTTATCTTGCAAAGGGTGAAAAGACACATTAACCAGCAGTTCGATTGTGACAATGCTCTATATCTGATGATTCTGATCTCTAGGTCTCCTATTGCATCATCACCAATAACAGACCCTTATCATATATCTTACGTGTGCTTGTACAGCTATTTAAGT
The DNA here is from genome assembly GCA_947179155.2 of Hedera helix. NCBI lineage: Eukaryota > Viridiplantae > Streptophyta > Magnoliopsida > Apiales > Araliaceae > Hedera > Hedera helix. Next base: position 35,084,939 of record OX359268.1, on the reverse strand, counting down.
AAATACTAGCTTTTGTTTAGCTAATAAAAATAAAAATCACTAGCCTTTATTCCTTTTTATTTCTGGTTACAGAAAATCTATTGTCACGTGACAATCTTAGAAAAGGCCAAAAATGAAACCAGAAAGTAAAGCAAGAAATTAACAGCTCAGATTGAACTAATCGGAACACCTTTGTCAAGTAAAACATATTTCAAAATTTAATTATATTGATCTTTCTAATAAGATTATGTTTTCCAGCTAGAGTATTACCTCTTCAATGGCATTCATAAGGTGCCGGCACATTCCCTGGCGACGATATTTACTGCAAGTTGCAATCAGGGGCATCTCTGCAACTGTTGCTCCATGGATCCTGCATGAGAATGACATCAAGTGTTTAATCCAAAACTTTATCCAGGATAATTTAACAATTATTCCCTCCGTTTCAAAATTAGAGATTCATTTTGACTTTTTGAAGTCAATTTGCAAAATCCCAAAATTAAAAATAATATGGAATTATTTAATTTTAATACAAACAACTATAACAGTTATAAACTAACTATAATGCACTACTAATTATCATACTTGTTTTCAAAACAAAAAAATTATACTCCCTCCGTCCCATGAAAGATGAATTAAGCACCAAAAAAATTGTCCCGTAAAAGATGTCAAACGTAAAATATTATATAAAGTCTATTTTACCCTCCAAAATACTTAAGCAGGGTCCATCACTCTTTTAAAAAAAAGGGAGAATCTTTAGTGTACTTACATGAGGTCCATTGCGGATAAAATATAAACTAATTTACACTCTTTTTTTAAAATTGTGTGAAAAGTGTATTTAAGACATCTTTATGGCTTTAAGGGATAGGAGGGAGTATCATTTTTTAGGAATTCGCAAATTAACTTCAAAAAGTCAAAATGTATCTCTAGTTTTGAAACATATAGTGCTAGATAACAGTGAGCAGTATAGCAAGAAAGTGAATAATATATAATTAACAGTATGCCGACTATCAATTTACAACCAAGGGCAATATGGATCAATACATCAGGTACACCATATATGTATCTGATGCATGAAATGAGATGGTACAGCAAAATCTATTTTGAAAACATAATGGCATGATTGAGGATACAAACAAATATATAAGTCCAGGAAACAGGATTTTCTTGACAGGGTCCTTGTCTTGCCACCAAGATCTAGAACACCGGTAGTCGGTAGAGTTGAAGTAGAAGCTTTTACAGAGCTTCAATACATCAAAGAATACATCTTCAGAACCACTCAAAAATAGTGGGGTCTACTATGCAGGCAAAACGCCAATAAATTTTTACCACGATTCATATTTGTAATCACAGGATTATCACAAGGCCACTTGCCGTAGGGAAGAAGGAAACCACAACATAAGCTACCTGATAGATGCTACTGACAACAACACATCATTTTTCTCCAAGACCACGGTGTAAAAGCCGTGATAGTTTAGACGTGCAAAATGAGACCTGCACAGAACAAAAGATTTTCATCATTAGTCTTTGGCCATAGTCATTATTTTGATATGTAACTATTAAATATGCAAAAGAAGGGAAAACAAATGACAAAAATTAAGAATTTAAACTGACACTTGAGCTGAGGAATTATATAAAAACCTGTAAAGACAAAGGGAGTTGGAAGGGTGATCTCAAGGTCAAGGCATATTTTAGTCCAAGCAATTAAATAGATAATTAACCTTCTCCAACAAAATCATATATCAAAAGCAGTCAAATCGTGTTACTTATACTTTGTATTATGATGGTTTCAACACATGCAAATAAGACAATTAGTTCCATCAGTAAAAAAAGAGTGACATGCTCAAGATTGACGATACTGTTAGTAAACGGAAGACTATGACATAACAGAACATATAATACTAGCTGATAATTTTTATTTTTATTTTGGATGAAAAATCAGTTATGTTTTTCCCTTGTAAGTGTTCATTAAATTGATGACTTATTAATAAACAGGAAGTTTATCTGATATAGGAACATTACAAGAAACTGAGTCCCTGCTAAAGTATGGACAAACAGTTCTAGCAAGTCATTTCTGAACATGCACTGGTTCTTTATCTGAGTTTCAGAATCTTATTGGCTCTATATTTCCAAATAAACTACAGTACCTTATAACCCATCTCACAAAGCCTAGTCCTAGCTACTTGAGGTTGCGCAAATCATTTTTGTCATTTGACTCAAACCCATCCTATAAGTAACTTTCCTGAGTTGTCAAGTTTATTACCATATATATAAACACCAGCAGATTAATGATCTATATTTCTCCCATCCAAACCTACGGACTCTTACCCTCCTGAAACTATTAAAACACACTGTATATGTGACTCTAAGAAATATCATTGTATATACTTATAGGTGTGCAGATATGCCTCGTCAGATTATATGGCCGGTAGCAAATCTTTTCATAATTTAAGTTTAAGAGTTTATGAAGATGGAAGTGCAAAAGTTCTCCCCAAATATTTTCTCTGCACTCTATAAATTAACAATTTCACCAACGTTGATCTAAAAATTTAAGCCAATTGAAAACCAAATAGCTTAAATTGTTAGATACAAATTTAAATTCAAAGTAAAAAAACAAACATGAGCTTGCCTCACCTAAAAAGAAAACATGCAAAATAGATTTTGAATAAAATGCCATGAACATTACATGGTAACTGTTAAACTTTCAGCAGGATGATGAAAAATGCATATCATGATTGCGCAGACGTAATAAATCATGGTAAGCAAGCATGAACAGAGAGAGATGGCAGAAGACAACTGAAAAAAAAGGTCGATCAGAGTAAGTACTGACCCCCAGTTGTACAATACATGGGGTATCATGTCTATGCCAGTTCTTGCATCGACCATTGGAAGAAAGCATTCCTCCATAATTGTAAGAGCAACAGCTAATTTTATGTTGCACTCTGCCTTCAAAGCAACAAACCTTTGGGCAGAATGAACTTTTTGGTCGCCATGAATGCACTTCAAAAGAGTCCAAGAGAAACCATCAGAGATGAGATTCATTAGCCCCACACGAGAATGAAGACCTGAGTAAACCTACATATGACAGCAAATGAAGTACTTTAAGAAACCAGAACTAAGAAAACTAATACTCTCAACAAAGGTTGCAAAATTGGTAAAATTTAACAAATGGTATTTGCCACAACATCCACAAAATAAAAACAGTCATGCTCGTTTCTCCCTTCTAAACATTTATCGATGCTTTTACTAAAGAATCTGTGGATCACTAATCTCCTTTCACAAATACATGTCAGATGACAATGGCAAGGGAAGGCAAATGCCATATACCTGTCCACAATAATGCCACTGAATGTTTAATCAATAACACTATCATATGCTGCATTTTGGTACTAGTAACATGGATTTATGCTCATTAATTTCTATGAAGCATTCAGTTTCCATTTCTCCTTCACAAAGTTGTAACAAGTGTGGTACCTCAATTTACTTATATCTTCATTCTTTTAACTTCTACAGAATGCAAGAAAGTTCAAATTGGCAAAACAAAGTAAGTTCTCATTAGAAGAACAGAACCAAGTTCTCTCTGGAGTACTTCTGTTTTATGCCAAAATATGAAAAATCAAAAGAAAAAATTATATGTATTTACAATTAACATAATAATTGGGGAATTTAATTTCTGACACCAATCACAGGAAAGCATTTTTGGCCTCATTTCTAATGTGCCAACCAAACATCCAAAAATAATAGCATTTTTTACATATAAAATTATTTCTCAGAAAATGTTTCCGGGATTTCTTTGGAACAAACAGAGCGTAAGGTTGAACATCAGATTTAGCTTTGAATGCATAAAATTAGATTGATATGAAAACATTTCACGTCAAAAGTACTTAAAAGAAATTCATCTAAAATACAGGTCTAGTGAAAACCTCATTTTACAAAATACACACATGTATCATTTTTTCGGTAATTAAAGTAAGCTTATCTATCTTGATTAGACAAAATCACGAGATCACTGAAATAGATTAAAGAGCTGACATAAACAGACTTATCTGCAAAAGATTTGGCCTCAGTTGATACAGCATTAAAAAACACATCCCAGTCACACTCAACTTGATTAGCCTAACATCTTATTCTTGAATAAAAGCACGTCTCCAAACACTTTTTGATGTTTGAAAAACAATCTAACACCATAGAATGGCCATTTAATAAGATATATCTGACAATTTTACAAGGAAACAATACAAAAAAGCCATTTAAGTGTTCAATTACTTCAAGACCTATATACACTAGTTTTCTTTCAAAATCCCATAAACTCTGTTAACTGAACCAGTTAAAGGAAAGTGTGTTACCTCCTGACAGTTTTCTCCACAGAACCAGATGTCAGAAGCCACACCTGCTTTTAGATCCTTTTCTTTTAGGCACGTCTCATGATCTGCTTCAAACCATCACACTAATCAAGTTTAATACAAACTTAAATTCTCATGAAATATGAACAAATCATAGAATAAAAGATTATACTGCATATCAAACCGTCTTTTTCACAGGGCATTTGGTAGATAGAAAATTAAGGAAACAATGGACTCGAGTTTTCTGGAGAGCAGCAACTAATTTATAAATCAGTGATAAAGGAAAAAAATTCAAATATTAAATTGATAAAATATTAATAGTAACTAAAGCAAGTGTCAGCAACTATCTGCTTTTCCAAATTTAATTGTCAAACAAGCCTATCAACCTTATCAGTTGGCATAACTGAAGTGATATATACCAAAAATGAAATTCCAATAACAACATGCTTGCTCCAAACAACGATTTCTAAAACTAAATACAACTGTAGTGAAATATGCTTAAAACCATAAGACAATGCGGTCCCACTTGCACAAGGTCTTGGTGGGGTAGACTGGGTAAAGACCTAAACTTTTGTATAAAGTGCCTAGTCTCATACTCGAATTACATTCTCATGTATGATAATCCGAGCATATATAGACTGAATAAGCAATGGTCCCTAATTGAGGTGGAAATATAGTAAAACATTAACGAGAAAAAGAAGGGGAAAAAGTATATTTGTGAATTGAACCAAACTTAAACATCAAGAAATCACAGAAGAAATAATTTTATGATTATAGTCTCAAGGATGAAATATAATAAAAGATAATAATTTGATACGGATGAATGAGAGCAGTTGCCAAAAAACAAGGGCTGCACAAGCAGCTTTTCTTTATAAAAAAATATTTAAATAAACTTTATTAGAAGCCACGGGGGCAAAAATAGAACAATAAAAGCAGCCCAGCCAAATACAAGATCACTTGTCTTTGCAATTTACCAAGGAAAGTGATATTATATTTTGGATGGAGGTAGTAGCACATGCACATATATATACACACACATATTTATGTGTGCGTCTGTAATCAAACAAGGGTAACTATACAATGAGCAGCTCAGAAAAGTGTCCCAAAAGATATACAAATTCTAGCCAACCTTGTGCCCGTCAGACAAAAAAACAAAAGAGGAACAACAGCTCGGGTATAACTTTATTATTGCGCACTTGTATATAAGAATCCCTTTGCATTGAAGATAATTTAACATCCAAAAGAATAATCTACAATTAGTTAAGAGAAGAAAATTACATTTATGCTCGCACTGTGAACATTTCAATGCACCAGGGGATTTGGAATCCTCTTTATCAATAACCACCACCCTGCAAATTTGGCAAGTGCAATGCGAACAGTACCAACTGCCTTCAGGTAGCTCCTGAAGAAAAGAAGCAAGATCAGGTTAATTTACTATTCAAATAACCCAAGGAAAATAAAATTGCAGTTCAACAACACTCAACAAAGTGAAGCCCAAAAGTATCTTGAGAAAAGGGTTTCATACTCGTAGTTTTTAGTCAAATGAGTAGTGGTACAACAATGTCAAACATAAGTAAAAGTTGAGTAAAGCGTATGTGTCACATATAATGAAATAGACATGCACAAAAAGCTTGGAGCATGCGGTCTGGCCTTGGCCTAGCCTGGCTCGACCTGGTCAAAGCCTGACCTGGTCAACGTCCTGACCCGACCTGTAAACTTTAAACAGGCTGTGATTTGAACGTAAAAGTCCGGTCCAGAGTCTCGATTTTTTAGAAAATGACATGAATACTAAATTAGGATACACCAAATACTGAATTGTTTTTCTCTCTCTCTCCTACCATATTATATAATAAAATGATTATTAGTCTGTGAGTGAGTACTTAGTTCAAATTGGGGTGATAGTGATTTGCAGACAACCCCATATTATATAATTATATAGTCATTATCATTGTAGATCATTTCTAATTTCTATACAGCAGTACTAAAAATTATGGAGAATGGTGATTTTAATTGACTTTTCAATGTTTGGTCCTCTTGATTTGTAGTAAGTACACATTAGTATCAAAAAAAAGTCCTAGATCTTAATCAAATCTTTTCACTTGATATTATATTATAATAATTAATAGCTAGACATAATTTAATTCTTATCCGTGACCAGAGACTTCGCAGATCCGTCATTCTCCCTTTCTTCTCCTCCCTCCCTCCATCTTAGACCTAGTCTGGCCTGGCCCGCAAGCCTCAACAGGCTTGATTTTCTTTGAGAAGCTCAGTTTGGCCTGACCTACAGGCCCAAAAGTCAAGGCCTGGCCCAGCTTAGTAAACAGCCAAAGCCTGTCAGGCTAGCCCGACCCGGCCTGTTGTGCATGTTTGTTAAATGAAATGACGAGATAATAGATTCGGCAAATTCATGATCTGCAAACTTAAATAATAATAATAATAATATATAATCTGAATCAATAGATATAACAGCTTGCCCAGAAGGGTAATTCTCGACACTGATCGGTGACTTGATAAGTCAAATTCAAAATCAACGGTAATTCTCAACACTGATCGGTGACTTGAAAAGTCAACTTCAAAATCAACTATAGCATAAACTGATAAAGTAAATATACTAATCATCCAGGGGCTAGTAAAGAAGAACTTGGTACCCAAGATTATTAGAAGAAGATATGAGACCACAATATTTTACATTAATGAGAAACAAAACGGATTCAATGGTGATAAACTCACAAAAAATAGGTAGTAGCAATCTAAAAATTCATATCGAAAGTGAAAAATCTTGAAAGACTGGATCCAAAAAAACAAGTCGCTCAATAATTTCATAATTTAACTAACCCTGGCATCAGCATCAATAAATATGCATCCCATTTCATCTTGTAGAGTTAATAGAAATTTCCCTTAAAAGGTAAGCCATATTTACATTTGAAATTAATGTCTGATATACTTTAAAAGCATATAGTAGGAGGGACAAAGGATTGTGTTGTTGCTTGATGGTATTATGGTCATCAAATGTATAGAAGACAAATAAAGCGGAGATGACTGGTGGCACCTTTTAGTTTGTACACAATCTACTAGGTATACTTCACCCTTTGAACAATTGGATATCATCCTAATATAGTTCACATACACTATGGCTGGTTCACATGCGAGGGGAAAAGTTTTTATTCATTTATTTTTTTTCATCAATGTTGGCCCAGTATACTAAGCCAATTTCCTTTTTCCTTTTTAATGACGAGGGATTCAGCTTTTTGTGTAATACTGTCGCTGACAATCTCCTGATTTGGGAGCCTGTCTAAACGTGTATCTCAATGATTTTAAAAATATTGAGTCGCTGATTCATGACATGTAATATTTTTTAAAGAATTATTACATGTCATATTATTCCGAAATAAAAGGAGAAAATGTATAAAATTTGAATGGGATAGTAATACTTCTTGGATATTATTGGACGCATATTCAACATTTCTAAATGTATCCATGATTTGAAAATATTTATTTTATGAGATTGAAAAAGTAGCACCACTTAAAGATTAATTGAGAAAACCGTAATATTGTTGAGACCCAATACAATAAAGACTAGTAACTGCATGAGTGAGGAAGATTCACAAGGACCATAAAATGGTCCACAATAATGTGAAAAGACGATATGATGTATAGTTTTATTGTTTATGGTAAATTATAACTCTGGGCAGATTAAAATGGTAAAATTGTATTCATTAGGCCTTATCAAAAGACATGACTGCATGATGCTAACACCAGATGTCACAAGAATATCCATTATAAAATACAATACTAATGCAAGCTATAGACACTTCTAAGAACTAAAAACTAAAAAATATGAGGCAAAATTAACGTTGATTGCAAAAAAAGAAAGAAAGGAACTAAGAAAGCAATCAGGCGCTATAACTGCAAAGCAATTAAAAGACAAACCTGTGCATACAAACAGGCTTGATGGAATGTAGATGGGCAGTTGTCACAACATATCAGCTCGCCCCCACCACCACATAGGCCACAACTGTCATCATTTTGATCCATATCTTCAACTTGTACAGGAAGAGTAGCACTTTTCCTGGTCTTATATTCTGCTGACCACGCCTCAAGTTGGCATAAGGTTAATGGCTTACCAGACTCCATGAAAAGATTCATACAGGGACGGTTCAGCTTGAAACCAGCATGACTCTTGAACTCAGAGACAGAGAGTACCCTGTCACAACATCTACATAAAATCCCATCCCAAGTAACCAAGCCATCTTTCACTACAGTGTCATCCTTTGTATTCCGGTATTGTATCACTTCATTAAGAGAAACAACCCTAGAATTAATCAACCAGGACAACACTGTTCTTGAACCTAAGGCTGACCACTTCCCTTCCATGTAATACATTCCACCCCTATTAAAGCTTCGTGGAAGTAACCTGCAACTGCCCTTTTTGCTCTTGCACTTTCTGAAAGCTTTTGATTTACAGGGAATCCTCTTATATCGTTTGGTAGGAGATTTGAAGCTTTTGGTTTTCATTATAGCTGAAATCAAAAGATCATCATCACTAAGCTGGCATTTCGACGAATTCTTCTGACCATTTCCATAATGGGTTCGAGGTTTTTTCAACTTAATGCCAGATCTTAGAGACTCGCACTTTACAGGTAAACTGCCTTCATCAGTACTATTCTTGAAACTGAGCCCATCCGGATGTTTAGTGTCATAATTAGCATGAATCAATTTCTTACAATCACCAGAAATTAGATGAAACTCCTTACATTTTGACTGTTTTTTCTCATTCTGCTGCAGGGCAGAGCAAAGAGAAGAGTTGTTAAAAATTCTATCAGTTCTTACATTAGAAATAAAACATTCCGGGATACATCTTGACTCGGACTGAATGCTATCTTCATTGCAGTCATGCACTCCAGCTTTACATGAAATCGACAGACCCAAGTTGTTATTTTGATATAATGTAGCAAGTTTGATTTCAGAAATCTTGTTTGATTTCTTAATAACTCTCAAAGGCCTTTCCTCATTATGATTAGGTGGTTCGCCACTTTCTGAACTTTTGTCATTCGTATTGCTATCTTCAACGGGGGAAGCAGTTTCAGACCGTCCATATAAATTTGCATCTTGAGTACTGATAGGAACTTCAAACAGCACATTCTGGTCGGAATTGCTATCTGACTCGTAAACTTGCAAGGAAAATGGGTCCAGGCTGCTTCTTTCTTTATCAGAGATATCCTTATACTTAATGTCGGTCTCACCAACAGAATAAGCGGAACATGGACAATTTTCCTCAAACAACATAGACGATACACCCTTCTGAGCTTTCAGTGGCACTGCCTGCAAATGTTCAAAATTCAAAAAATGTCCCCTGCCACCTTGATCATGCTGTATAAAATAATCTTCATTAAAAAGGGTCAACGCACTATCTGAGACCGGAGAAGATCCAAAAGGCCTGTCTACCACATGTCTATCAGCTAAAATGTTTCCAGCATTCTCCATGTTTTCCAAGGTGAGAACAGCATCACTATTTGTGGATGAATTTATCACTAAGTTTCTCCTGGCTTTAACTACTTTCCCTGCTTTCAGAGAGCTAAACGTCTTGTCAATGAACACCAAGTTTGCAAAGGGATCTAAAAGATACCAACACTGTGCTAATGCAGTAGTAGTTTCCAAATTATCGAGTTCTTTAATTTTGGTCGATGTATTAGATAGATCAGACCAGAACTGAGTCAGATCAGTCCACTGCTTGCCATCATTTTCCTGGAGAGCATTGTTTGAATCAATAAACAAACTCTGGCCACACAAGATCCAAGCTCTACGAAATTCACGAATTGGCCTACCCTCGGGTGATCTATAAACGTACTCCCCTATCCCATTATATTTATTGGATCTTTTACGCCTTCCTATAGCCCATCCTGTAGCTTTTAGTAAGCGGTTGATGTGGTACCGGAGAAGAGGGCGTGGATCGTTCTTGGACTCTCGACTCAATGACATCTCAGATTCATCTAGTTCCACAAAGCAAGAATCTTTCCATCGTGGCTTGGGAAATCGTTGACAACCAGAGTCAATTGCAACAATGGAAGAAGGGCTGGCAACCAAAAGCTTGGTTGCCGAGCTCTCCTGAGAAACAGGTGAAGCAATGGCTTTACTTACACCAATTTCCTTCTGCTCGCTTCCATCTAAGCTAGATAACCTACACTTGGAAATATCTTTGTTACCCACAGCACCACCTAGGTCCATCTCAATGTGCTTCTTAAGCAGATAGCAACTACATGAAACACCCTGGCTAGCTGATTCTACTAAACGACAGGTTACAGTGTGAGAAACAGAACGTGAATGTGGCTGCGAGACATCAGAAACAACTCCTTTAAATGGAGGAGCTGAAGCATTCAAAAGATTATCAACAGATAACTTCATTCGTTTAAAATTCCCATTAGAGTTATTCCTCATTGTCATTTTAAAATCTTCAGAGAGATGTACAGATTCAGATTTCCCTCTAGGATCCTCCTTTATATCATAAGTATCCTCCTGACTGGTTATGTCTGAGTTTCCACTGTTTGAACAAAGCGACACGTCACGTTCAAAATTTATAACTCCAGTAACAAGATACCTTTTACTGCCTCTACCACCGTCATTTCCAAAGTAAACCTTTCTAGAAGTACAGAGCTCATTCATTGAACCCTCAAAGCCATCATCATGCAAAGCCTCAATTTCTCCACTGAATAACATCTTTGGAGATTGTTGCACTCCTGTTTCAACTACGTCTCTCTTGAATTACAGAAAGGTTAAAGTTTACTTCGGTATGAATGAAGCTTCATGTTTCCATATTTTTTTGTATCTCCATTTGTATGTCCTTACACTGAAGGGCAAGAAAGAAAAAAATTAAAACTATAAACTTCATAATAACAGAAAGAATGAGCAATAGGGTTGCATTATCCTTAAGGAGGAGGGGTACAATATGGATCATGAAAGTCTTCCTAACAAGTAACAACATTAGGAAAATGCTAAATTAATACATTTTTTTCTCAAAATTGGAAACTTTTTATGCCTGTTTGAACCTCACCAGCTGGAAAGAATTAAGTTGCTCAATCATTATGTTGCATAATCACAGCATTTACTCCAACATATAAGCGGTAAATATCAAACCAATATCTCCTCCGGCATTTGTCGATCAGGTAGATTCACCACTTTGATGCATACCCAAATGGGTCAAACCCTAACCCCACACCCATAACGGATTCCATTAATGTAGGTAGTACTGACCGTACCAAGGACAATAGCAGCAACAAAAGCAGAGTAATGACAAATTCAACATTGAAAATGATGCTAGTTGATTAGAGAACGACAAGTCAATATTTTGGCATTATTGAATAAAGAAGTTTGGAAGACGTATTTTTCCCAAAACAAGCAAGTCAATTTCGACATCTAAAAGTTCAATCATTTGATCTGAAATCCAAATTCAGAACCCATTCAAAACAATTGTCTTAAAAACAACTGATATATTACTTGCATCACATAACAAGAGAAACAAAATATATTGAAATAATCAACTTATTACAAAAATCAGAAATCACCGAACACGTCCAAAAACGCAAATGTGGTTAGTTAATAAAAGCTGAGAAATCATTGGATGCATTCGGTTTTTAAACCTCTATTCTCTAATATGCATCTTAAGTAGGCAAGCCTCAAAGCTTTCATGAATACACAACAGAACCATGGCCACTGTCCCGGTACTAAAACAAATGTAAAAGGGAAAATAAAACCAGAAATGAAGATGAATTTCATTAGTCTCTAAAGCGATTCCTTAACAAAATACAATGACAACCAATGTAATAGAAATTCAAAATCATGAATTTTAGTATCCCCAAGAAATTTTTACAATTAATATAGAGAAATAAAATTTGAAAGGAGGAAAACTGAATTTCTATCAAACCAAAACCATATACCTTATTACCTCTAAAATGATTGAATTGGCTATATACATTCAAAAAAAATACACATGTAAAGGTAGCCCTGTATATATATAATAGAGAGAGAGAGAGAGAGAGAGAGAGAGAGAGAGAGAGAGAGAGAGAGAGAGAGAGAGAGAGAGAGAGAGAGAGAGAGAGAGAGAGAGAGAGAGAGAGATTTATGATTTATATATGACTGGAGAGAAAGAGGAAGCGAGAGAAACTGCACATCATAACTTATGCACTGAATCTGAGTAAAAAAATACAATTACCTGGCTACCAATTCATCGAATCTTTTTGGGAAATCCCAAAAACAGACAAAAATTCAGCAAACGAACCACAAATTTACTCAAAATTCCCACATTTCAACATTCAAAAACCTACAAATCGAACATATAAACCCACATCTTTAGATCAACCCATCAAGCTGCAGAACCACATTCAAAGACTACACACAACAATAAATGAAAATTTCTCACCTTTTTCACAGCATTTGCTTCATAAGATAAACGGGTTTCCGAATCTGCAGAATTAGGGCGGAAAGGTCGGTCGGTTTAGCTCCAGAAAGAGATAATCCCTATAGAACACAAAAGGGGGGCCACTGGGGGTTTCATCATCACACCTCACACGAGTATTTTAGCATCAAAAGTGTAGAGAAGTTTGGCTTTGGAAAGCCCGAATTGCGCTCAAAAGCACAACAGATGGCATAAAAATGTTTTGGTACCTCACTTTCTCTCTCTAAACAGCTGCTCCCTCTTTCTCCCTCTTCTACCTCCATGTGAAAATATGACATATATACTAATAATTTATGTGATGTTACTCTGTTTCATTTTCACCACTGGATTGTTTGTCTCTTTGTTACTAAAATTTATATAGACTACTTTTTCATTTCCCCGTCTTTAAAACCCTTTACTCCGGGCCTTTGGGGTTTATGAGTACATCAATTTTTATAGTGTGGACATTATATATAAGTTATTATTATACTGAACTTTCCTCTTTCTTTTTACTGAGCAAGTAAACTTTTTTTTTAAAACATGAAGAATTGGATATCAAAGGAGGCATAGAGCTAGCTAGTACTCTTCTGGTTTAGTCCAGGAAGAAACAAATAGGAGGAGAATGGCTTACTGCAAAAATAAACAATGACAACTCAAACGGTTTTGACAGTTAATTGTTCCCCCAGAATAACTTAATAACAGTTATAATTATATGATTAATTATTAAGTAGAAGAGTAAGTTAACGGATTAATTGCTAATCCGGAATCAACAGCGATATGCAAAAATCTAATCTTTGGTGTTTGATGTGTGCATTAATATTGAACGAATCTCTAAAGTGGAATGAATATTATAATTTAGTGAAGAAATTCTTCTTCCTCTGGATAGAGAGAGAGGACCAATGATGGGCTAGGTACGTACGGCCGAAACCACAATACGGTAGTTCTTAATAGATATTTGGTTCCAGATTCCACACAAGCAAACATAATATATATTTGATACTCTTGATGAGGAAATATAGTATAATGTTATATATAATATGGTCTATGTACTTGACAAAGATACTGTCATGAAAAAGGAAAAGAGTACTTGAAATGGAGTTGTGTATTTCTTTTGTTAGCCATACATTGCTGAGTATATATATATATATATATATATATATATATATATATATATATATATTGATGGGTATCCATTCATAATAATTTGTCGAGAGTACCGTTTCAACAATTAATACAGGGATAAAATTACATGCCACAACAGTCTATTGTTGCAAGCCTTTGTTATTAATTTTGACTCTGTCACAATAAGCTGTTGAGACAGAAGTAAAAATTCGGTCGTTAGCCGACAATCGATTGTTATGAATAACTTACCATATATATATAATCTCATGGAATAATAAGTTTGTTTCCACGCTTGCAGTAGGAGCCCTAAGAGGAGACATGCTTCTTAATTACCAAAATTCAACTTTCTCAATTTACTTGAGCAAAAATGATCACTGTTACGTAATTAAAGTAAATTGAGGACTAAGATTTTTTTAAATAAGGGTACCTATAACAAATTTCTGGAGTGTTGAAATAAAATTTAGTCATGGCGACTTTTTTATTTTATTTATATTTTGGGAAAGTGAGGCCCAGATTTGACTAATATATAAATTAAGGGTATTATTATATTTTAAATTTTTGATTACTATATTAAAAATATATAGGAACAGAAAGACCGAAAGAAAAAAATAATTAAGGAGAGAATGATATAGATAGGCCACTATGAAAAGAACAAGTCTATATACATAATATCTAATTATAAAATCAATCTCTACATTCATTTTAACTATTAAAAAATGAATTATAACACAGATTTTAATGTAAAATCTCACTTTTTAATTATCAAAATTAATTTTATAGTCGATATTTGTGTAATTATATTTATTGCTATGAAAATATGTACCTTCGCCTAAATCCGTGATCAAGGCACTATTTGATATATTTTACTGAAAAATGCTGCATCATCCCTCTAATCTTCAGTATCGACGTCTCACATACAATAAGAGAAATATGTGAACCATTATCTATGTTTTATATTCTCCTCTCATGATTAGTTAAGGTTATGGCCTATACATTTTCTCTCCTATCTTATGTGAGTAATTTTATACTATATTAACATGATATCACCGTTACATTGAATATTACTTTATTCTCTCTTTAAGTCCCGACATACTTCTTTTATGATCGTTTTAATCAAGAGCTTGGACTTTTTTTTTATCATTTTCCCCCCCGATTATTAAAGTTTGTACCTGATAAACTTATGCATAAGTTTATCAATAAATTTCTAATTGTAATAATTTAATTTTCAAAATTATATTGAAAACATGATAAAATATGTACGAAAAAAATGAAGTAAAAAAGAGAGAGACCCATTTCCAGATAAAGGGAGTATTGTTCCCTTATTTATTTAATCTTCACGTTGAAATAAGGAATATATATATATATATATATATATATATATATATATATATATATATATAATTTAAAGAAGATGTAATTCAAAAAATCACCAAATGCTCTTTGTGATGAAGAGATTACGGCAAAGCTTGGCAGCAACTACTCATCAAGGTCACAACAAGATGACCTTGGTACTTCTCTCTGTTAAGTAGAGAATTTGAGTAGGTGGATAAACTGCAGACTTTACGTGATCATTTACTACACTCTCTCTCTCTACCCACTTTGTAGGTGGTAGGCGCTGAAAAATTATTAAATACTTTTAGAATATCTAAGACTGCAAATGATTTAAATTTTGAATTATTTGAATTCGACTCGTAAAATTAAATTCGAATTCGAATTTAACTTGAATTCAAATTATATTTAAAAAAATTTACTCAAATTTAACTCAATTCGAATTTTTGTTACTCGAATTCGATGACTATGATCGAATTATATTCAAATTACTCACGAATTTTAAATTTAAACTAGAATTCGAGTTTAAACATAGTAACTAATTTTATAATACATATAATTATTAATTGAACTTATTATTTTACTTAGAAATGAAAAAATATAATTATAATTACTCTTTACAAATATAAAATTAAAATTAAAATTACAAATAAAATAAAAAAATAATAACTAACTATTTAAATTTTGTTTAATTGTGTATATATTATAAGATAATTATCAAATATCTATTCGAATATGTATCAATCGAGTATGTAATGAATCATAATTAAAAATTCAAATAGTTTGAATTATAAACAAATCGAGTAAAATCTTACTCATATTTTACTCGTATTTTTATTCGAACTATTTTTTGTACTCAAATTTAGATCATATTCTTAACGAATTTGAGTCTCGCTCACATTTTTTCGAGTCTAGTCCGAACCGTTTGTTTTGACTTGCAGTCTTAGAGACACCTGTCACGTGACACCTTACATTACTCATGTGTTGTCACTTCAATATTTAAAATAAGTTATTTTACTTTAAATACTAAAGTGACAGCACATAAATAATACTCCATCCTTTCCATTATATAGGTCGTTTTAGAAGTTTTTTTCTTTCCAAAATATAAGTCGTTTTTCATATATCTAGGAGAACAAATTTAATCATTTTTTATTCTATCCTTAAAGATTAAATAATTAAGAGAGAGAAGGAAGAATAATTAATGAGTGTATGGGTAGTAATGAAATTTTAAACTAATATTAATTGTCTAACATTAATATTAATGATATTTTTTAATATGTATAATCATGTCTTAAACGACTTATATAATAAAAAAGAGAGTATATAAAATATCACGCGATAAATCCCTCAAAACAAATTCCCAGCGCTAACTATTATGAATGTACTAGAAAGTCATGACACTTGACACAAACTTCAAGAAATTTAAAGTTGTTCATAAGATTCTTCGAGGTAAGGAAATTATATATAAAAAATCCCAATTAAGGTGGAAAGTGCTCATCAATACTAATTATTGAGGATGTTAGTTTAGCACCTTTATTAGCCCAACATGCCAAATGGTGGCCATTAAAACCTTTTGGGCCCAGTCAATAAAATAGGCTGGGTAGGGTAACGACTCTAATGACTCACTCCCCTAGGCCTTAACTTGTTAAATTTCGTTTCAACCTTTTAATTTAATACTAACGTTATTTATATTAATTAAAATCATGTGAAGGTGTCATCATTTTATGTATTTTATAATTTTATTTGAGAATAAAGCCCTATATAAAAGTATGATATTTAATTGTGTGAATTAATTTGGTTGATTAAGTTGATTCAAATAAGTTAATTTAAACAAGTTGATCTTTTATTTTATATTGATTATTGATGATTTCTTTTAAATAGAGTTTGTAATGTCTTAAATTTATTTTTAAAAATTAATAAATATCTAATTACAAGATTATCTAAAGTCATCATTACAAGATTTTAAAAATATCAAAAATCAATATAATGATGAGTATTTAAAATATATAAATTTACTATTAATTAAAATCTTGTTATTTCATAATTTTTATCAATTTTGAGATTAAAAATATTTTAAATTGACTTTTAAAAATCAATAATAATCTTTTAATTTGGGACAAAGAAAAAATATATTTTCATTCAATAAAAAGAAACAAATTAAACAAACAAATAACTATCAATTTGACGTAATCAGAAAAAATTAAGAAGACAATCCTAAAAAAAGAAAAAAAAAATCCCCTAATTAAAAATACTGATAAGACAATCTCCAAAGTGAAAAAAAATAAAAATTTAATCACTTAATTAAAAAAATTAAAAGTTCAATCCCCAAAATAAAAAAACGTTAAAAATTCAAGATATCAATCTAAATTTAGACCTTATTAATAATATTATTTTTGAATAAGTTTATAATAAATTAAAACGACTTAAAAAGGTATTAAGAAGGCAATTAAATTGAACTATTACTAATTAATAATTTAATTTGAACTCAAAATTTAATTAATATGACGATCTAGAAATACATATCTCTTAACTATGACAAAAGTAATTAAAGCGCATTTACATAAAGTATAATCAGAAGAATAAAATTGCTATTTTTTATTTTTTCCACAAAACTACTTCCGTATGGCAACGCTTAAAAGTTTTAAAATGAAATTTCTTATTCCAGTTTTAAAACATTCATATTAGTATATTTGTTTTATGAATAAGACAAGTGAGACACTGACTTGAACTCCTTTCATAATCAGATTTGACAAACGGCTCGGGTTATAGACGGATTGGGCCAACATAGCCTAGATTTTTGTGGCCGAAATAGCTGGCCCGCGGATTTTTTGGTAAACCCGTTTGTACATAAATTAGGAACATTTACATTTATTAGTACCTTTTAATAAAATATTATAAAAATAGTGCATAAATTAATTATTTATAAAAATAGTGCATTTGTAATTTTTAATTTATAAAACTGTACATTCTTATCCCTTTTATTTAGTAACTGATTTAATGAGTTGTTGATATGGCCCATGTTTATAGGTGATTGCATTTTTTGAATTTGTAACTGCCGTGCGTGTCGATATCCTCTGGAGTGAAGCTTATTTAGTTGGAAACCCTTATTTTGGCATTTTGGGAACCTGGAAACCCTTATTTTGCTTCTTCTTGTTTTGAACTCTGCCGGAGTTGTTTCGTTATTTCTCGGAGTATTCATCTACCTCTTTCAGGCTCTCACTCTCCTTTATCATCATCTCAACCTTTCATATCAGTGTTGTTGCTTCTCTTCCCCTACAGCTCTGTCAAGCTATACGTTGTTATCTTCCTCTGTACGTTGAGTTGCTACAATTGAGACAAAATTAAAAGCTAATACTTATCTTTTCAGTAAGTCTGAAGTAATTTTCATATACATTTGTTGCATTTTGTTTGCCTTAGTTGAGTTAGAAATTTTATCATTTGTTATTCAATTTACGGTATTTTTATTTGGCTATATCAATTAGCTTTATGTATAGTTCCAATATTTTTTTAGTGATTTCTTAGTTTTCAAATCTCAGTCTTTTCTTCTATATTTTCGTTTGTCATTTAATTAGGCGTGAACAGAACTCCATCTGTCAAGGTAAATATAGTTTCTGTAAAAAAGGATTTTCTCTTACAGTGTACTATTACAAATGTGAATAATGGTATTGTGCATATTACGTGTTCGATAGAATAACAATAAGAAGAGAAACATGTAAACCTCCATTACATACATTCATTTGATGGCAAGCATTTTACATTTATTTGATGAATATGCATTTAGTAACCAAATCAATACTATGTAGTAACCAAAATATAGTAATCAAAATCAATACTATGCATTTATATGAATATGCATTTATATACATACAAAATGAATATTCATCAAATGAATATGCATTTATATGAATATGTATTTGATGAATATTTATTTGATGAATATGCATTTGTCAACATCATTGTACTTTTTTTTTTTATATTTGTAGATTAATATGCATTTTGATACATTTGTTCCTGTTTACGTTTTGATCTATAGCCATGTAATCTGAGATGTGATATCATTGTTTTACCTTGGGAGATTTGGGCTTTTGGAGGGCACAGGAGAGTAATATGACTTCTCTTATAGTTAGCTTCTGTAGTTCCTGACTTCCCCAAATTTTTAGGCTCTTGATTATCATTCTCTTTATGAAATTTGTGGCTTTTTTGTGCATTCCTTTGTCTACTAGTTACGTACAGGTGTATGCATATATTCTTACTTCCAAGTTTGAAACAAATGGCATTGCATATATACTTTGTAGTTTGCATCAAGTGATGGCATCAGAATCATTATGGGAGTAATTAATTATTTGCACAATTTCATTACTAGTAACATGATGAAGTTTGTCATACATTATGTTTTTGGCAAATATTGCATGCCTTTTTATCCTTATAAACTTGGACAACCTAAGCTGTTTTTGACAAATTATATTATGTTATTGTGATTTTGTATAGGATGGTTAATACGAGGAAGAACGTTGGGGGGATTGTTGTTAAGAAAAATGATGGGAAGAGGAAAAGAAGCAGGGAAGATGATTATAGCAGTGATGGGAAGAAAAATGTGGAGGGGGGTGTGGTCAAGTCCCCTAACCAGGGGAAGAAGGTAGTTTCTGAATCTTTTTTGAAGGAAAAAAAATCGGGGAAACGTGTTTTAAAGGAGCGCGATGAATTGCTAGATTCGGATTCTGATTTTGAAGCTCCACCACGCAAAGATGCTAATGAAGCCGAAGAAGCGGATAAATCTCATAGTGCGAATATTATTCCTCGGCAAAAGCTTCTCAAGGTGTGTTATTTAAACTGTTTCTAAAAACATTGAATACTTAATTATTTTTGTAAACTTCGGAATTTGTTTGGGGAAATGGTCATGTTATATTTGGTTACTGTTGAATGAAAATTTATTAAAATGGTTACATTCTATCCAATATTAGTTTTAGTTACTGTTATATTATTATTTGGTTACTATGTTGTTTGGTTTCACTTTTGGGTTTATTTAAATTGTGTTTGGATACCTGGTGATTTTGTTTTGGTTACTAAATATTATATACATGTATAATGACGTAACGTGTTTTTTTTTTGTAATGTGTTGTATATGCAGTTTTGGGATCTATATTACAAGGAGCGCCAACGTAATTTCACTGCCAAAATCATTTATTGGTGTGATATGGAAGTGCCGAGTGTCATCACGAAGAAATTGAATGTAAATCAATTGGAACAGCTTGAGTTGACTTGTTTTGGGAAATTTATAAATGTTGGTGAGAGGCAAATGTTTTCACAGTTAATCCCTCAAGCTTTGGTTAGAGAAGTGTATCAAATAGAGAAGGGGGAGATGTGGTTTTTATTTGGTGAGAATAGGGTAAGGTTTGGGTTGCCCGAATTTTGTTTAATTTCTGGTTTGCGTTGGCAAGGAGATGATGACATTTCTGCATTCAAGGGAATAGAAAATCAGTTAGTGGCAAAGTTTTTTGGTGACGAGGTTGTTACCCGTTCTAGTATCTGGAAGATATATCGTGGGGCTGTATTCGATAATGATGAGGAGGCTTTAAGGATGTTTGTTATATTCCTGGTATTCAATTTTACACTAGCGACTGTTTCAAAAAATCATGTGGATGAGGTATTGCTTAATTTTTTATCTTATGGTGACTTTGATCGTTATCCTTGGGGAAAATTTGCCTTTGAACAGACTAAAAGATCGTTATCCGTCGCTGTGAAGGGACAGTTAAAGAAGGCCAGGAATGGGTGTCTTATTTACAATTTTTACAAGGACAATTATTGTAGATATTATAAGTTGAATGGATTGCCCTATGTTTTTCAAGTATTTTTATTTGAAACAATTCTTACTTTTAAGGAGCAGTTTTTATGCATTGATGATCTTCAGTCAGAAATTAGATTATTTAGGTGGAAGGAATTAGGGAAGGCTCCTACATTTGACAAGTTGAGTGATCTAGTTTTTGGCTCTGGACAGGTATGTTGATTACCATTCATGTTATATTTGGTTACCTTTATGTCTGCAGTTGGTTACTAGTATAAAGTTTTTGTTTTTTGCTGTAATTTTTTGTTTATTTTTATTGTTCATTCTTTTAAAGGTTCGATATTTACTGTGCACACTTTGTTTCAGCTGAAGATTAAATTGCTCATTCTTACCGGTGATGAGAATGATCGGTTGGATTTGGGGGATTTTAAGTTTTCACATGGACATGATGGTGGGTCCAATGTTGATTACATAAAAGATGATAAAAACACAACTGGTGGAGATATGGGGTTTTCATTGTCTGGTGTAAAAAATATTATTGATGCACGTGTTAACCCTTTGGAGAAGAAGTTGGTTGAAGTCAAAAAAGGCATTGAGGAGTTGGGGGCTTATTTGAAGGAAGAGTTACGTGTTTTCCGTATAGAGATTTGCAGGGATATTAGTAATATGTTGCGAATGCAGTTTGGTGGACGCCCTGATGTTAGTTATGGTGGGAATGATGGTGGCGATGATGATGCTAAATCTGATGAGGCTGATGAAGTAGGGAATGGTTCGGACAATGCAGAACAATTTGATTTAAAAACAGGCGATGATGTTGGTGATACTGGTGGCGATAACAGTGGTGGAGAGTATGATAAGGTTAAATATATTTGTTTTTTTTATATTTGTTTTATTTATTTGATTATTTATTATTTTGTTTTTTTAACAGGTTGGCATGAAGCATGACAATCCAAGTTCTGATATTTTATACCCGTCTTTTGGGAAAGAGATTATTGTTTACAACCCTATTGAGGTTTGTATTTTTTTCAAACTTAGTTACGTTTATACATTTGATTGGTTATTTTTTTATATTTTTTCCGTTAATGCTCAGTCAATTTGTATTTGAAATTTTAATTGTTTTTCTGGCTTTTTTCTAAACTTATAAAGGTGGTTACAACTGAGGAACAAAACAGTTCGGTGCTCGATGAAATGATTTTAACTACTCAGGATATAATTCATTGTGCTGAAGTGGAGAGAATTGCTTCCAAACCTTGTGCAAGACCGCATCGTGCTTCTTCGAAGAGTGTGGCTTTGAGGAGTCCATATACAACGAGGTTTGGTTCTGCTGCTTCATCTGGTTCTGATGTAGTTCCTTCCAAAATACGAACCGGTGTTTCTGCTTTCCCGGATGTTTGCATGGGTATGCCATCTCAATTTGAAGATGTATTGTTTGATCAATGGTACAAGATTGAGTTAAATAACAGGAAAATGTATGTTATTTAACGTTACGCAATTATATATACGTTTAATTTTAAAAAAAAATGGGTTGTAACTTATATTATGTTATATTGAAGGACTGAAAAATTCTCTGGACGTCATGATAAGATTGAACCTGCATTCAGTTTTGGGTCTGTTATAATATCTTCGAAAATGTGGTTCTACAATTTAAAGACTCCTGGACAGTGGCTTGACCATGATGTAAGTATCTTGTTTGTGAAACTCTGTTTGTTACTCTTCATTTCATTTTGTTTTTTTTATAGACTGTCTTTCTAATGTGATATTTCATTAAATTATATTTTGGTTACCTTATATATGTTATTTGGTCACTAGGTTAGGCAATATTGGTTACCTGTATCATAATTTTGTTTTTAATAGATTTAGAATTTTTGTTTTTTTTTGTTCCAGTATATCAACATTTCATTGTACTATTTCAGGAAATTGGCTAGACAGTCTGATATTTAAATAAATTATAGTTGGTTACCTTATATATGTTCTTTGGTCACCAGGTTAGATAGTATTGGTTACTTGTATTTTTTTTAATTTTTTTTATAGCTTAAGAATTTATGTTTATTTTTTGGTCCAGTATATCAACATTTCCTTGTACTACTTCAGGAAATTGGCTACACAGTGTTATATTTCAATAAATTATGGTTGGTTACCTTATGTATGTGCTTTGGTCACCAGTTTAGACAATAGTGGTTACTTGTATTATTAAAAAAAAAAAAATTAGCTTATGTTTTTCTGTTTATTTGTTGCATATCAAAAATATTCTTGTATTACTTATGCAAATTGGTTAGACAGTCTGATATTAAGTTAAATTATCTTTTGGTTACCTGATATATATGATTTGGTCACTAGAGTAGACAGTTTTGGTTACCTATATCAGAATTTTTTTTTTGTTAGCTGATAGATTTTTGTTTGTTTGTTGGTTCAGCATATCAACATTGCTTTCTACTACTTCAGGAAATTGGCTAGACACTCTGCCAATATTAAGATCAGGGTTACTACTACAGATTGTTGGTTTCATGTCAAGTTCTCTGCTTTATATGGTCAATATTGTGTTCAAAATGCAGATACGACTCTATTGTCAGGGGATGATGATGTCGCTCAATACATTCGTGGATATTCGTTGGATATAAACACACCTTGGATTGATGTTGATTTTATAATGTTTCCCATTCACATGACAGCTCCAGATCATTGGTTTTTATTGATATTTGATGTGCATCGTAGAGTTCTAGTAGTTTACAATTCTCTACGACCTACTAAAACATTAATGCGAACAAACATAATTGACGTTTGTGAGGCTTACATTTTTATTTTACCTATAATATTGTCCAAGTGTGGGTTTTGGAAGTGTAGGTCAGATATTGATTTTCAAAGTCAACCATATATTCATAAGGGGGAGGAGGATCTAATTGAACTTGAGTTTGCAGAAGGGGTGCCTGAACAAATTGAGGGGTAAGTTTTTTATTTTTTAATTTAGTGTAGTATTCAATCTAGTATGATGTTTTGTTTGATTTGTTTTATGTTTTGTTTGTTTTTGCAGTGATTGCGGGATGTTTACGGTTTGTTTTGCTGAACATTTTCTTCATCAAAAGTTTGATGAAATTCCTAAACCATTTCCCATCATGCAGTATAGGAAGAAATTATGCGTTAACCTATTCATGCATGCGAGGAACAAGCAAATAGAGGGATATGATTCTGATAGAGAATATCGAGGCAGATTTGTTCCAGAATAGTGGTTTGGTTGTATATAGATTTTTTCCTTTTAAGATGGTTGTATTTTGGAATTCATAAACATGTGTTTATGGTTACTGACTTGTTATTGGGTACTGAATTCTTATGTTAATGTAATTACGTATTTGTGTCTATTACCAATTGCTTGTTTTATATTGTGTTTTTTGGGTTATTTTGTTTAGAGGTAACCAGAATATATGTAATTTATACCATTATAATTTAACAATATATATATATATATATGTATGATTGGTAACCAAATATATCTAATTGGTAACCATTTAAATAATTAACAAGTAAACAGAAGTAACCAAATAGTTATAAGGCAGTAACCAATATATATGCAATTGGTAACCAGTTTTGTGTAACACATTTTATGCATTCTGCTGATAATCACATCGATACTTCTAATGCTCTGGTTGCATATTAAATACTGAACAAGAACACATACGTAACAAAACAATTATATGAAGGTAACCAAATATGGAACAGTGTAATGAAATTTGATTTTATGGTCGTGTTTCAGTTAGATCATGGTAATTGTCCATCGTTTTAGGAAACATAAGTAACCATATACTTATATATAAGTTACCAGAATATATGTAATTTGTAACCAATATACTTTGATAATATATATATATATATATATATATATATATATATATATATATATATATATATATATATATATGATTGGTAACCATTTAAGTAATTAACAAGTAACAGGAGTAACCAAATAGTTATATGGCAGTAACCAATATATATGCAATTGGTAACCAGTTTTGTGTAACACAGTTTATGCATTCTGCTGATAATCACATCGATACTTCTAATGCTCTGGTTGCATATTAAATACTGAACAAGAACACATACGTAACAAAACAATTATATGAATGTAACCAAATATGGAACAGTGTAATGAAATTTGATTTTATGGTCGTGTTTCAGTTAGATCATGGTAATTGTCCATCGTTTTAGGAAACATAAGTAACCATATACTTATATATAAGTTACCAGAATATATGTAATTTGTAACCAATATAATTTGATAATATATATATATATATATATATATATATATATATATATATATATATATATATATATATATATATATGATTGGTAACCATTTAAGTAATTAACAAGTAACAGGAGTAACCAAATAGTTATATGGCAGTAACCAATATATATGCAATTGGTAACCACTCATGTGTAAAATATTTTCTACATTCCGCTGATAATCACATCGATATTTCTAATGCTCTGGTTGTAAATTTAATACTGAACAAGTACACCTAGGTAACCAAACAATTATATGAAGGTAACCAATAGTGGAACACTGTAATGGGATGTGATTTTATATTTACTCCAATACATATATATATTCAATATTATGACTACTATATTCTGGAATAATATTGTAATAAGTTATTAAGTTGTGGGAATTTGAAAAAAATTCAAATTTTATTATTCAAAATGGTGTACAGCAAATTGGTTACCTAACAACAGTTAAAAAGTTACCATATAACTGTTAATTAGGTACTAACAGTAAACAATAGGTGTTTTAACTAAAAAAATTCTTTACTCATGTACTATATCAAACATTATTTGATCGTAAAATTGGTGGATTTCTGCATGTTTTCTTGTTGTGTCCTTTTTCTTGGCATCTGCTGCATTTGTTTTGGATTTTGTTTTCAGATCCATGCTTGTACCTCCCTATCTTTGGTCTTCCCGCTGGTCTTCTTGTATTTGGTGGTTTTACAGATATGTTTCTTATTTCTTCTGGCACATCCCAATTCTCTTTGTCGTCTAATGGCATGATGGAAGCTGAATAAGTGTTTACCAAAGTTGTTTTTGAGTAGTTTTTCGAGCAAAAATCATAACAGCTCAAATTCCTTTTGCTGATAATAGCTGCCGCGTGTGGACAAGGCATCTCGTGGTACTGAAATTTATGGCACGTGTATGTCCTTTGTTCTATGTCCATAATAAAGTTTTTGTTGACATCGTAAACAGTAAAAATCAATAGGTTTGATGTCTCAACCTGGCACATAATTTAAGGATGTAGTTAGTATGTATAATCATAATTTCAAATGTTGGTTACTTTTCCAGCATCTACATGTAAAAATACATTTGACTGTAGTGTTTCCCATAAAATGCAAATGCAAATTATTGCATACATGCATTTAATAATTTAAAAGGTACATTACTGACCTTAAGCTTCTTTGATTCAATGATATTAGATTGCAGTGTTTTCTCAGCTGTTGTGGAAAGGGTAGTGAATGTTGATATAGCTGCTTGTTGGTTTCTGAAATACCATTTTTGAACCATACAACGGAGGCATTCAACCATTGCTGTAACTGAAAGGTCCCTGATTCCTTTGATTGCATTGTTTATAGATTCGGCTGTGTTTGAAGTCATGGTTGAGTACCTCCTTATAGTCCCATAGAGCCTTGTGCACTTCTCTAACTTAACCTCTTCTTCCAAATATGTCCTTATTCGAGCATCAATTGCATCAAGTACAGCCATGTGTCTGTCGAATTCTTCAATAGTATAAGCTCTACAAGCCCCGTTGTATGCTTTTTTGACTTCTTCTCCTTTCTTTTTGAATCTGTTTTTTATGTTTTTCAAAACATGATATGTGCATGAACCATGCATGACTTCAGGGAACACAAGGTTCAGTCCCTGCACAATGGCTTCATGTCTATCTGAAACAATGCATTGTCCTTCTCTTACTCCACAAACCTTTCTCAAATTGAGGAAAAACCATCTCCAAGATAGTTCATTTTCACTGTCAACCACTGCAAAAGCAATTGGAACAATGTTTCTGTTTGCGTCCTGGGTGCTTGCTATTAGGAGTGTCCCCCCGTACGTTGATTGTATGAATGTGCCATCAATTACAATGATTGGGAAACAATGATGCCATGCTTCAATTGAGGCTCCTATTGCAAAGAATAGATACTTGAAACGTCCATTTGTTTCTAACTCCAGGGCTGTGATTGTACCTGATATGAAATTTTAGTAATGTCAAACCTTCATATAGAAGTAACCAGTGTTAGTAAAATTGGTTACCAATTATTTATTAGAACTTTAAGGACAATTTGCAACCGTTACCTGGATTTGTTTTCTTCAACACGTGCATCCATGAAGGGATCAGCGAGTAATCGTGTGGATTTCCTCTTACTTTGTCCAATGCCTTCTGCTTTGATCTCCATGCTTTTTGGTAAGAGATGGAAACATTATATTCTATCATCATGTCCTCCACAATATCTGTTGGTGTGTATATTTTTTTCAGATTTGTTAATCTATGCATTATGCACTCACTAACCAACTCACTATTTGCTTGTCTGTGATCTCCCAGCATTATGTCCAATGAACATGTGTGGATATTATTGAATTCTCTCACCTTGAACATAGTGGTTTTTCGAAATTTTGACGCTCTCAACTTCCAACTGCATTTTTCATCCTCTAAGCATACTAGCACAAAGTCTCTACCACTTGCTCTTTGAACCTTGTGTTGTCGTTGTTGCCTGATTGAATGTAGTCTTATTGCTTGTGTTAAGACTTTTTTGTCTTTGTAAGTTTGATGTACTTTTACTTCATATTCATTCGGATTTGATATGACATCATCATGTTGTCCTTCCGTGTATGCTTTGTCTTGTTGTTTGTCTTTTTCTTGTTCAATAGCTTCAATGGCAAGCTGCTCAGCATATTGTGTTCCAATGTGGTAATCTTGTGTTGCCAGTGGTATAAGATCTGAATTCCAGTTTGTTGAGCTGATTGGCCTTACATTTTCTTCCACACTTCTCAAGTTTTGTAAGATTGTATTGCCTTTATTGCTGTATATATCCTCTATAATTAGTGGATACTTGCCTTGTTCATCTGATTTTCTACTCACTTCCATATAGAATCTGAAGGTTGCTTCATTTGAGATACTGATTGGGGGAATGTCGGATTTCAGCTGGAATTTGAATGACAAATTTGTTGTGTTGGTGTCTGCCATTATTGAACTGCATACCAAGTTCTTCATTTCTAAAAATGAACAAGTTGGTGGGACTATTAGGCCAGTAACTTCAAAATTGTTGTATTGGTTGCTGTCAGACCACGTTCCGTTGAAATAAAGTACAACTGGAATCATCTCCATCGTCTGGTAACTGTGTTAATTTAAAAAATACACTAACGTTAATGGTAACCAAACCAGTTAATTATAGTAACCAAAACATAGCTGATTGGTAACCACAAATATGAGACACATTGTTTGAATTCAGCTTATATTCAGAACAGTGTGTATAATGACATGGAGACCATTTAAAAACATAACTAGTAAACATAAATAACCAATTTTTTATACAACAGTTACCAAAATATATTTTATAAATAATGTGAATGGAAACCATATCAATATTATGTGGTAACTAAAATATAGCTACTTTGTTAACCAAGAAAATGAACCAAATTGTTTGCATTAAGCTCATTATCAAATTCAATATGTATCATTACATGTGGACCATATAAATACTAAACAAGTAAAACTAAGTAACTAAGTACTTATATGACGGTAACTTAAATATATGTATTAAAACCAAAAAATATTTGTACCAGAACTCAAAACACATTATTGTGGATGGTAACCATATCAACAGTATTTTGTATCTAAAATGTTAACCAAATGAAAAGTTTGTGGTAACTAAATTATAGTTTATTGGTCAACATAAATATGGAACAAATTTTTAACATTTAGCTTATAATCAAATATGAATGGTAACATACTAAATGTGAATGGTAACCATACTAAAGTACACAACAACCAACATATATAAAACTGGTAATGAACAAAATGAAACTAATCTGTGTTCCTCAGTAATCAAATCAATGTATATCATGAACTGGGGACTATTTAAATGCTTAACAAGTAAAACTAAATAGGCTATTAGTCATACGTCAGTAATCAAATAATGTATATATATAAAAATGAAAAAGTCATTCATTAACCAAAATAGTCGATAGTAACCAATACCATTTAGTAATATTGTTAATTGGTAACCAAATCAATAATATGTAGTAACCAAAATATAGTTAACTGGTAAACAAAATATAATGTTCCTGGTAACCTAATCAAATATATATAGTAACAAACATATTCATTTTTGTTAACCATAAATATCCAACTAGCCAATTGCCGGCGTGTCATACCATGGGGAATATTAAAATATTTAATTAGTAACCGTAAGTATCCAAATACTTATATTCAAGTAACTAAAATTTGTATAATAGGTAACCATTTTTATAAATCACATTGCTTGCATCCAGCTCATAACCAAATCAATGCGTTTCATGATCTGGTTACTAATTAACAACTGAATTAAATAATTAATAAACAACTACTCAACCTTCAAGCAACACTAAATTAAAAAAAAGCTAAAATTGAAACATACGGATTGGCTAATGCAGAACTTCAATTACTTGCCTTCAATTGGGTGAAAACGGCATAATTCTTGTTGGAATCGTATTACACCAGCGTAATCTGTTGGTTAACAGAGTCGTATTACATTACTGTATTCTGTTGGTTAACAGAGTTCGAACGTTGCAAAAAAATTGAAAGATTTGTTTACCTTGATTTGTATTCGGCAATGGAGGAACCTGTATAATTTGACTGATTATCGGTAATGGAGGAATCGTGCTTTATTGGGAGAGTTGTTTACGGCGATCGTTTTGTTTGGGTTTAGAAAAAATGGTAACTGCCTTGTAACCGTATATATTTTTTCCTCTTTTTCAGGGCTTTGATGATGATATGTTTTGTAATTAATTTGTCCATATGACATTTTTTTGGTAATTATTTTATTTGTGCACTATTCTTGTAATTGTTCAGTAAAAGTTGTATATAACTGTAAAGGACCCTATAAATTAATCCAATCCAATAACAAAATAACAAATTTATTAGACATCCAAACCGAACAACAAAAATATAAATTTTTTTAGAGTCAGTTATAAATATAACTTAAAAATTCAGTTACTTTAGTCACCTTAAAAATATATAAATAGTATATATATATATATATATATATATATATGATAAATATATAGAATAAACAGAAAATTATAAATATATGTATATGGCTATAACAGTCTAGCAGATTAGCAGCAGTATCATAGTGTGTAAATATATATGGAATCACAGATCTAGAAATGCACTACATAATCCAGATGCTACTCAAAGTAAAAAAGATAAGGAGGCTTGAAAAAGAAAACAAACATTTTACACAACCAACCAAATGCACACAAGTTTCAAGTTTTTGTGATCTCAAACATCACCACAGAAAGAATAAACTTTATTCTTTCAATAAAGTATGTAACAGCGTATACACAATTAATTCAAAAATAGCAAATGACTAAGAACAAATCATACAAGCATCTCGTTTAACCTGCAGGCCCGGTATATATATATATATATATATATATATGCAATCCCATGAATGAACTTTGATGCTACTGGAAGCACTACCTGGTCATATAGCAAAACCCATACGGATAAAGCAATGATGGTGAACAACCCAAAGAGCCTGCTGGGATTTCCAAAAGGAGAGGATGTTTTTGAAAATCAAATCAGTAGATTTTTGTAAATCAAATTGGTAGATTTGTATAAAAGATGACTAAAAATATTTAATTGGAGTATTTTTAGTCAAAACTTCTTAGATTTAACTACATCTAAATTTTAAAATGTATAATTTGTCAAATGTTTTAGGGAGAGATGAGAGAGCTCGGTAGGGAACAGAGAAGAGAGAGAAACATTTAGAGAAAAGGGGTGGGTGGGTTAGTTACTTTATTTGAAATGAGAGAAGGGAAAGAGGGTTTAGAAAAAAAGAAAATGATTAAAGATTAATTTTAGAATAAAAAAAATTTTGTGGCTGAGTTGATTTGTGCTCTTGTTTAGTATATTAGAGGTAGACTTGGTAAAAGTAGCTTGGGCCCGTCTGTTAAAAAGTGGGCATTGAGCCGTTAAAGATTAGCTCGATGAAAGTTGGATCTTTTTGATCCAATTCGAGGGCTAATTTTTTTATTTTTTTATTATTTGATATTATTGATTAAAAAAATATTAACTTAAAAAATGAATAAAATAAAAAATTATAAAAAATATAAGAATAAATTCTAACTTGTGATCTTAAGTAATAATACAAAAAATATTATGAATATAATATATATTATTTTTAGTCTTTCTTTTACTCTTTTAGTCTCTTATTTTTAATATTGATATTATATACATTTATCAATTAATTAATTACAAGATTAGTTACATTTTAATATATATGACTATAAAATATCTATAAAATTATTGATTGTTTTATTTTATTTATTAATAATATTAAATGATTATGTATAAATTATGTGTCATAATTATAAATAATTAAAGTTAATATTTATTTCAAATTATGTGTTATAGTTGTAAATGTATATACATATATTTTAAATAATTTTTTTTAAAAAAATATAAAATATTAAAATGGCCCGCGAGCCACGAGCTTGACTTTCTCAACCTGTAAAAAATTGGGCCGTTTTAGCCCGACCCGTTTGCCATCTCTAATTGGAGGTCTTGAATTCAACTCCTAGCACAAGCATTATTTTGGTTTTAAAAAAAAAGTCAACGGGCAGAAAAATGACCCAAGTTTTCGTAGACTAAAAAATGTAAGCTTAGCCCAATATTTTATGGGTTGACTTGCATGCTTGAGTTAAATTTGTCAAGTCTATCCGTAAAATTTGACGATAGTCACACTATATCGACCCGGTGGGTCCATTACAACTATGCATTCTCTAAAAAATAAGTATAAACACATAATAACTAAATATTATATTTATTTACATTATTAAAAAATGGGACATGACATTAAAATCTGTGTCATACTTATATTTTTTAATAGTATAAATAAATATAGTCTTTAATTATTGTTTGTGTAAATTTATCCAAGTTAAAAACGTTGGAACTCTCTCGCGAATGCACAAACGCTTCCTCTCGCTCTTTCCAGGAAATTATTAAATGTTATTTTCGTTTCATAAAACCACTCTCTTTCTTACTGTCTTTTATTAAATCAACATAATATAATCTTCTTAAATTTGTTCATATAATTTTGTTAGTAAGTTATGCAATTAAACTAATATTTTTAATTATATGAAGTATTTAAAATAGATAGTTAATTTATAATAAAAATAGTTATAAGATTTAAGTAACTATCAAATTTTACAACGTCCATTACAACTATTTGACAATCAACATTTTAAAAAAATAAGACTTGTAGATCTCCTTATTATCGAAAAACCTACACAAGTATGAATGGGAAGAGAAAAAGGAATTTCTACAGGTTGGATTGCTTGTGTTAACAGGACAAATCTTATTTAAAATAGATGGTGACAATTCTCCTCATATATGTTTTTGAGTATCTCATAAAACACTTCAGCTACTTATTTAAAGAATAATTTTTTAAAATAAGTATAAGTACACAACATCTAAACACTATATCCATCTTAATTATTAAAAAATGGTTGTTCGGTTGCCGAAGGGTCAATTTCGGGTATCGGCTCTTCTGTGGGATCGGCTTGCTCTACCATCGGTCGTTTCCCGGCCGATTTACTAGTTTGAGCCGGGGTTGGTTGAGGTTGATCGGATGTTTTTTCCTTGTTTGGCTCGGGGGGGTGTTGTGTTGATGGTTCGGGGGTTGGAGTTTTTTGTTGATCGGGGGTTTGCTGGGTCTGTTTATGAGAAGGGGGTCGGGATAAATCTGGTTGTGATTTGGAAGAATGGGAGGGTTTTTTTTTTTTTGGTTTTTAGGATTTTTCGAAGCTCTGACTCAGACATATCAAAAACACTTCGTTTTTTGGATATCTCTGGGCCTTTTCTTTTTGGGGCCTCCGAAGTAGGGTCGGCCGAGACGGTGGAATTGTATGGAGGGTTTCCCGAAGAGGGTTGTGGTTCGGCCTGAGGTTCAGGCTCGGTTTGTATGTTTGTTTGGGTTAAAATATGTATTATATATGCTCTACTTTTTAATGGTTAAGATAGATTTAATATTTGATTTTGTATTTAAATATTGTGTATATAGACTTGTCCAATTTTTTATGATATCCTAATTCTTTCATTCAAAAAATTCACTCGAGAAGAATCCCTCGATTAAAGGCTATTTACTATGAAGTCTTGGGTCTTTTACTCTTCTTGTGATTTTGAACCTGAGCAAGCTTCTTCAATAGTTGAGATCATTCTATTTTTTTAGTAACATAGAATTGCCGCAAGTTTTTTTTTTTTTTCAAGAGTTTAACATAATATTTTCTTTTCTTTTCGCATCACTGTGTTATGATAGTTAAGTAGTTTTACTATACAATATTACGATTTTTTTTGACTTTTTAAAAAAATTTAACCATTAATTCTAGTCATGGATGTGTAAATTTTATTGTAAAATTAAGTAAATCGAGGTCTAGTGTAGGGGAAAAAAGTGTATTTAACCCTTTGAAAGTGCTATGCAGTGCCGTCATATTTTCAATCAGGAATTCAGGATATTAAATTTACAAGCTTGTAATTGACAACCATTTGCCTTCATGATAAATAAAGTGCAACCACTACATAGAGCCAGAGGGAACTTCTTACTAGGGAAAGCACTTTACCATGTACTAAGTTGTTGATGATTGCTGAATGTTTCAGTGTGTTAACTTTTAGCTCTTACTACTTGGAACTTACATATTCTCGGTTCACTCTCTCACTGCAGTTATGTGGATTGTTTTTTAGAAAGTACTGCAATCTTAAAAAAAGTATAAAGCAACTGATTCTGGAATAAATAGGTGTTGAGTTCATGTCTACTTTCACGTCAGTTGTATTTCTCTTATCTGTATGATCTATAAATAGGTGTTGATATGTTTTCCGCTTATTTGGTACAGGGAGGAAGTCCCGGTGCAGCCAATCTTAGAGATTGTGCAACTCTGGAAAGCATGGTAAAAAGACAGGCTGCAGAGGGACGGCTTTATGCTGCAATATGTGCAGCTCCTGCTGTTACTCTTGCCTGCTGAAGGGCTTGAAAGTAATAACCTACTATATTCATCTTTTTCCATTTGCATGCTATATGTAGTTTGGTAATGCTTTATCAGGTTTGCAGTTGCTGATATGCTTGCTTTTTGACAGGCAACTTGTCACCCATCATTTATGGATTGCATCTACTCTGGAATCACGAGTCGTACAGGATGGCAACGTTGTAACTATTCGTGGACCTGGCACTACTATGGAGTTCTCTCTTGTATTAGTTGAGCGATTATTCAGGAAAGAAAAAACTGCTCAAGCTAAAGGGCCACTGGTATGTTTTTTATTTTGTAGTTTTTGCTGTTTTGTTATACCATGATGTAAGTAGGTTGGAGCTTAACTGTTACAAGAATGTCTATTATACGTAATTGCAGAGTTGCTAGCACGTGTTTAAGTTCGGGCTGTCTTGCTGTTATATATTTTTGTTTGATATACCGTTCCTTTTTTCCTAGTATCAGGAGAAACTCATACACGTTGCTATTATCCAATTGACTGGACATTTAATGATCGTCCCAAGGTAACTGCCTATTTATTGACACATCTACTGATCTGAATAAGATTTGGAAAATGTTTAGGGTGGACTTCCTGCCTCTCAACATGTAATGATGTGTTTTGATTGCTTCTTTCTGTAGTGGCCGTTGTAGCATTCAGTTTACACGGGGTCTGGCATTTCTTCGTGAGGATATCGTGCCTCATATATATATATATATATATATATAAGAGATATATGTTGTTTAAGAGGTATACTTTAAATTCGTCCTATACAGAGAGAGAGAGAGAATTCACAGCAAGTAATATTTTCCTAGATAGATAGACAAACAGACAAACAAAAGACGTTAACTCCAAGATTTCAGATTTTGGTTTTCCACCCAACACGACTCATTGAATGTAGCTCTGAACCTATTAAAATGGAGAGATGTGATTGATTTGGAACACTACGTAATTGTGTTCCGTGATTAGTATATTGTATGTATCACATTTATATGAAAAATTACAGTTTATTTCACCCCTTGACACGAGGGTGGGATCCACACGTGATGGGACCTGTGTGAAATCCACCCTCATGTGAGAGGGTGGAATAAATAGTAACCATGCTCCAGAAGTATGAAATAACTCCTCTATTTATATACACAACTTTGAAAGCCCGTGCGAGGCATGTGTTAATTTCTATAATTTTTTTTATAAATATTTAATAATTTATTATTAATATATTTATTATTTTTTACTGACAAGATACATATATAATGTTAATAATTTTATTAGTTTAAAAATATTAGTGTATATCATGTGGTGCTAAATAGTGTAATATGAATAGTAACAATAAATTAAATATGAAAATTGAATAGTTGCATATAGATCAAATTATTATTGTATTTATTTCTTACATACATACATGTTGATAGTGAAAAAAAAACTAAACCCAACAGTCTACCATTCTCTCACTAGTATTTTTGCGGTGAAAGATGTGCAAGATAAAATCAAAAAACAAATAGGAGAGAGAGAGAGAGAATGTACTTTAATTAATGCATTTTAGCCGTTGAATATGGTGGGTTGATTTGAACTTTAATCCCAACTCTAACAGCGGGTGTAAACTATATAATTTATTTGAACAATTTAGTAGAAAGAGAAGAAAAAGAGCAGTGACAATGAACTTGTACTTTAATTCCTTTTTAATGATTCCTTTCTTCGATTTACTGAAAGAGATGAATATTGATAGTGTTAATATCAATATTACGGAGAAAACAAAGAAGAATATATTTTTAATTATATATAGTTTTACATGTTGTCCATTGTTAACTTGTATTTTTGTAGCTCTTATGTATATGTTTGTTTGATTGTGTACATGTACGAGAAAATATTGGTTTAAATAGTAGGAGAAAATTCATACGAATTTGAAATACATAGAATGTTAACGAGGCTAAATGTATTTGTAGTTATGATATTTTAATGTGTATATTGTACATGCATATATACATGGATTGTACATTATATCTAATTAAACAAAAAATAATAATATCATTCGAATTAACTCATCAAGTAAAATGAGTCTAATTGATGTGTTAAATCGAATAATAACTCAATTGATTTTAATTTATCTCTTTTCTTATTTTTTTATATAAGAATTGATTTCCTTTGTTTCAGAATTAAAATACATTTCCAACACTGATGATGTTAAGTAAGACAATTATTTTTTAAAATATATTCATAACATTTGCTGGATATAATAATGGTGGTCGGATAGATAGTACTCAACCTCAACATACTTTAGTTTACATAAGTAATGAGATATTAATGTATTTTTAATTTTAATTTTTTAATTATTTTTTAAGACTTAAAAATTTATCCAAATTTTCTGGGTCCGAATGGCTGCTAACTAGTCATTCATTAATATGAAAAATGACCCGCAACTATATTAGGTCCATATACATGTATGTCATCATTCCCAAAAAGACTTGCCATCAATAATGATAAACAAGTCAAGTAATTTGTGATTCCAATATTAGGCTCACGTGACCATTTCATTTGATTTTTGAAAGGCTGTTCAAGGAATTGGCCTAGTAAAATATAAGATAAATGACGTTGGGATATAATTTATTGAATATATGGTGTGGTGCGAGTTCAAAATTATTTACAATTTAGAGTATGAGTTAAATTATTTTTTATATATTTTGATAAGTCTGGTATTGGGACAGACTCATTCAAGTGTCTTTTTGGTCGTCTTGACAAAATTAGGATAGAAAAATATAAATACAATCACAAACAGGTATTAAGGTACACAATTCTTTACACATTCTTTTTTATATCAAATATCAATTTATTCTAACAATTTACGCTCTCCGTTGTTAACGTTCTTTGACCTTTACTTATTCTCACGTCTGAATATATCCGAACGACTCAGGCCATCGAATTTTTCAGTGTAACTTTATCTATTTTCAGGTACAGGTTATTTGCGATTTGGTAATTTCTGCAGCGGCCAACATCAGACGTTAATAAATGATATTTAATGAATGTTAAATTTCAACTAGTAGTATGTAACGAAATTATAATAATAAATTTAAAAATATTATATCATTTGGATACTCTTATTCTGAAATGAAAAGAGTAATCATTTGGTGAATGATTATCATGTTGGTCTAGTTAGGTAATTACATTTTTTTATTTTTATTTTCAGAGTGTTCAGATCAAGATATGAATGCCTTTGTACATATTATTCATGCGGCGGATGAAAGTAACCAGAATTAACTACGCCTACACTGAAAGAAGTAACTGTGGTGATGCTCTTTGCTAATATGAGCTGAATTACGACGAATGTATTTGATGATGTCGCTCAGATCTATTAAACATCTCATCGGTGTGGATGTTGTAGCCTGTAGGAGCCTCGGTTCTGTTAATTTGCTATTGAATTCCTGCTTAATAAAAAGTAACAAGTAGTTAAATACGGTTAAAAATATTTAATACGATCATTGCATATATCATCGAATTATATATGGGGAGCTGATATTTTCACACGATTTTTTTTACATAAATACTGAATACGTTTCATATTTATTTGAGAAAGACTTGTGTGTAAATATTATTTTTTAATATAAAAATTTTAATTTTCTACGTGCTTATATATATATATATATATATATATATGACAAATATATGACTTATTTTATAGGAAACATGAAAAGATATTGTAAAAATATGCAAATTGGATTAGTCAAATATATGACTTATTTCATAGGAAGCATGAAAAGATATTGAAAAATATGCAAATTGGATTATAATAGTAAATTGGATTTGGTCCAAGTCAAAGTTGACTTTTAGAAGTGAAGTCGAATGATCATCTCCAAGTCTCCAACAAGCAAGCAAGCAACCAAGTGAACCAACCAATCAATTTGTTTATAAGCATGGTATCTTAACGAGTTTGATAAAGTAAAGAGGAGGTTTTTACTTTTGTATTCCATTACTAAGTTATCCATACCATTAAAAAAATATGTATTATAATTTTTAAATATAAATTTATAAAATTTAAATATTTAACTAATTTTAAATTTTAAATTTTACAAATTGACTTTAAATTATTAAAAAAATAATAATTATTTTAGTAATGGTATAACTAGATACAATATTATCATTATGTTATTATATCGTTATTATCAAATTAAACACTTACCCATCTGTTTTAAAAAAATATAAAAAATCGTTTGTTAGGATTTTGTTCTATTAGTATAAAATAGCACAATATACTTACGTTTATTATCTTATTTTTTAACTACTATGTCCCTCATTAATTTAACGTATTCTTATTTCAAGAATAAATATGGATCAAAAATCAGTTATTAATATTTATAATTTTTTTTGTTTTGTTTTGTAAATAGGAGAGAGTAATAAACTTAGAAACAAATA
The DNA here is from genome assembly GCA_947179155.2 of Hedera helix. Lineage (NCBI taxonomy): Eukaryota > Viridiplantae > Streptophyta > Magnoliopsida > Apiales > Araliaceae > Hedera > Hedera helix. Next base: position 35,046,300 of record OX359268.1, on the reverse strand, counting down.
TAGAATAAAAAATTAGTTTGTAAATTTTGGAAATTAGACTTTATTTTGTTAAGATGAGGAATAGTATTTTGATGAACAACTTGGTCGTCTGCGTGTTTTGACTGGGCAAGTACCCAAAAAACCAGCAATGAATGCTATTATGCAAATACAACGAAGTCCTGAATTCCCATGATCTCTACTCATTCCTACCCCAGTAAAGAGGGGAATTCTTACTTCTCTCTTACAACATCCAAACATACATATACAAACACTCCCTCTCCCCTCTCGCATCCACATAGCATCCCTCTCCCCTCTCGCATCCACATAGCATACAAGGTGAGCTTATTTTTTTGGGTTTCTTTGAACTCTCTGCTTTCTTCTGTTTTTTTATATCATTTTTTAATTTCTGGAATTTGAATGATTGAAGTAGTTGAATAGTTGATTCTGATTGATGGGTTTGTTTTGAATGAGCGTTTTCTGATCAAAATATCCAATTTTGTTTTGCTTGAACAACGTCTTAAACTTGTTTCCTGTTCAGCTCATTTTCATATATTTAGGATAAAGAACACAAGATTAAGATAGACACAGCTTGTAGGTGATATTAGTTGAGTAGATTCTTATAGTTATTATTTTGCTGTTGTTTCTCAGATTCTTATGCTGATTTGAGAAATTAAGGCATCGATTGCTTTGAGGGGTTTTGTTGAATTACCCGTTTAAATGTAAGCAAAGTTTTTTCTATTGTGAAGGTCATGCTTAGCACAATGATCTAACTTGTTGGATACTGGTCACCGAAAACTGTGACATGTAAGTAAAATTTTTCGAAAATAGGTATTTAAGAAAAATAAAAACAGGATCATCTTTATGGTTATACGAAACAAGGAATATATATACCATGTATCTAGAGTATGAATTTGTTACCTAGTGCTGAGTTGAATTAGCACGTTTAAAGCACTTTTCTGGAGAAAAAAAAAATCTCTAAGTTTTTTCTGGGCTGAAAAAAGAGGATACGTGAATTGATTTTTTCTTCTTATAAAAAAAAAATCTCGATCAATGATATATATGTAAACATCGATCTTTATCTTCTCTTATAAATCTGATCAATATTAGGATAGGAAGGGGATCCTAAGGGATACCTCTTCTAACTCCAATAATACTTATTTGAATATTATTATCTAATAATAATATTCAAAATAAATATTAATTACAATTAATTCCACTAAATAATTGTAATTGCACTTCAGTTCAGGAATTAATTTAATAAACTGTAAATATTTCTTCTATAGATGTACATAAATATTTCAGAATTAATAAAATCTTGATACATTTAAACTCATTTCTTAAGTCTATAATTTATCTGTATTTGATCATTAATTGATTTAACAATTAAATCAATACTTTTAATAATAAATATTAAAAGACTCGGTCACGATTCTATGATCAATAATAAATTATCTTATGAAATTTTTTATAAATGTTTTGACAATAAAAATGTTTTGAATATTAATCGACATTTCGAGGTATTAATTAACACATTGTAATCTCATTCATTGGAACATCAAATTAATATATATAAAAATATTAAGTCCATTATTATTTCAAAATTAAGAAATTTCACAAATTAGTATTTATGTGAAAATATTTTATAAATAAAATATTATCATATGATCCGTTTAATGCATAACATTAATGTACTAGTACTTTAATTAGAAGTCAAACTTCCATGATCAAGAGATAAATCATCTCTGCTAAAATACTATAACCTACATGATAATATCTCTAAATTATCATATGTTATAAACCATTATTTCTTTATTTATATATTACATATGATTTATATTTTATGTGTATAATAATTATTTATACACATAAACCATAATATATATACTATGGAGATTTATACAAACTAAATGACCATTTCATGAATGATGAACGATGTATTTTTATTAATAAATAAATGTCTAACATAAATAAATAAACATTAAATAAATAAATAAATAAGATTTTTATAGCAAAAATCCAACAATCCCTCACGGGCCCCGCTACTTGCGAGAACCTTGTAGGCTTGTGTCCTGGGTTGGGTACGACTCAAAGTTATCATGAAATTAACCTTTCATTCATATTTGTATGTTCCAATATTTTTCAAAGCATATGTAATGCACCAATAAAAGACACGTAACATTGCTCGAGTGTTTTGTGCTGGATATGGCTTTCTAATTTCCTAATTTGTTCTTCATAATGTTTCTTTGCTAATCATTGCTGAAATAATAGTAAATTGTCATAAGTTTGGCTTTAATTTCTCTTCTATTTTGGCTCAGAAATGATGGCGTGTGAGTGGGGTGGGGCGAGCTGTTTGAATATTTGTCACTAAAATAGTTTCACCAGGCATTGCCTGTGGCGTCATGCTTTGGCAGTCTAACAAGTTTTGTTGCCTTGTTGACTACTTAAAACTACTAATCATTAAGATGATAGTATGTTCCTTGAAAAGAGGATGACGGAAGTGTGAATGGAAAACGCTAATTGGTATAGAATGGGGTACGGTGGGGATAAACTTCTTTGGAATGCTTAGTTGAGACACAATACGTAGGAACGAGATGGCTTACGATATAATGTCTACATATAGGATCCAATAATGCAATGATCTTATATTCGGAATAGACACGTTCAGAGAACCATTTAAGATCCATTTACCACACAATGCCATGCCACCTTTCTTATTTGTCTGCTAGAAAAAGAAATTCAAGTGACTGAGGCATAAAGCTAATGTAGTAAAAGAACCCTTCAATACTGTTTCATCCTCATTGTCATTGGTTTTACAATCTCTAGTACTATTATTGTTACTACTATTTAGGTGTTGAAGTTTATTCTTTTTTTTTCCTGCCCTCCTATTTGAGATGTATATACTCTATAAAAAAACTCAAGTGTGTGAAGGTAATAATTATCATAAGAACATAAAATTTCTATTAAGTTTTTTGGCTTAGGATCAAGTTTAAGTAAAATTACTTCAAAATTGTCTCTGTCTAATGATTCAATTTGACATGGCAGGAATTTTTGATTAGATTGAAGTATCAATCAAAATAGACAACTGGTGTAATGCCTTGGTTTACTGTCTGTTTTAGAAAAAAGGCAGCATCCCCACCTAAGCGAACAACTGACATTGAGGAAGGTACATGGCTTTCCAACTTACAATATTAATACTTTTGTCAAAACTAATTGAAATTTGTGATATTTTACCGAACTAAAGGAAATTAGGATAGTCAAGTGAATTTAATCTACAATGTAAAGGACTTCTAATGACAGTTTAAATGAAATAGGCGAATGGACTTCTATCACATCGAGTGGTGTAATACATGTGTTCACTTATGTATAGGCTACACATATGCCAGTTGCGCTTTACTTTTGTGTAAAAACATCTAAGTGGCTTCTTATATAAATACAGAGGTTTCAGGCATTCAGAATGTCAGGCTTTACTCTTATAAAGAGCTGCAATTTGCCTCTGATGACTTTAATGCAGCTAATAAGATAGGGGAGGGTGGTTTTGGTTCGGTTTACAAGGTATCTGCACATTTTGTGATTTTGGATTGATATATGAAAGATATATTGCCTGGCACTATCACTGTTCTTGCCATTAAACTATATTAAATTGTCAGGGGAGGCTAAAAGATGGGACCTTGGTGGCTATAAAGGTGCTTTCTGAAGAGTCAAGACAGGGTGTGCGGGAGTTCTTGACAGAATTGACTACTATCACAGATATAGAGCATGAAAACCTAGTGAAGTTGTATGGTTGTTGTGTGGAAGGAGTTCATAGAATCCTGGTGTATGGCTACCTTGAAAATAATAGCCTTGCTCAAACTCTACTAGGTAATTTGAAATCTGGTTTTAAATGAAAGGTTTAATCCATTTTAGTGTATAAGTGATTTTTGATTACTTGCATTTGTAGGTGGTGGTCCTTGCAGCATTGAATTCAGCTGGAAAACACGAACTAATATTTGCATAGGGGTTGCACGGGGTCTAGCTTACCTTCATGAGGATGTTCAGCCTCATATTGTTCATAGAGACATTAAAGCCAGTAATATTCTCCTCGACAAAGATCTTACTGCCAAGATATCAGATTTTGGTCTTGCCAAGCTTTTTCCTCCCCACTTGACGCATATTAGCACACGAGTTGCAGGAACTTTGTAAGTTAATGAATTCTCATTCTGTAACTTTCGTTATGAAAAGAATTCTCAAAGAACTTTACTTTATATTTATTTTATCAAGTTTCAGATAAATTAAAGCTCTGGGACACATAACTATTGATTATTTATGTGTGGTGAAAATTAAGGACATTTATTAGTTTTGGAACTCGAGAATTTTGTGGAAGTGGTGCCTAAAAGTAGCTGTTTAGTTCCACAAGCCTCACAGTGTAGTTACTAGTCAATTTATTCCAATCGAAGGGCTTCGCTCAATCCTTTTCAGTATTAGATGGCTCCCTTTATCTATGTACTTTTTCATAGGGGTATCCAATTATTGTTGGTATCTCACCTCCTGCACAAATAGCACCTATCCTCAGCTAACACAATGTAATCTCTTTTAAGGCTCTACCTGATATTAACATCTGCCCCCACTATCTGAAAAAAAATCATGATGCTTGCTCAGGGCATGACGCGGGGGGGGGGGGGGGGGGGGGGGGAGGAAGCTCCACGTCAAAAGAGAGAGAAAATCTTGAAAATATTATGCATACAATGTTTACTTTAAGGTGTTCGAACTCTTTCTGGAGCGCGTCACTTATTTCAATTAAAGTTTTAGGTTGGTTAGTTGCAACATCTAGCTGTTCTTGAACCTCTATGACCAGTAAGTATAAGGCAAGGCCATGTAGTATTAAGTGCTGCCTTTCCTGAAACCAATAATACATGTATCTGTTTTTCTTCTTTGCTTTTAAAATTGATTTTCTTCCAGATGTGGTTTTGTAATGGGATCCCTGTATGCTTTTTGGTCCTTGTAGAGGCTATCTAGCCCCAGAGTATGCAATGCAAGGCCGGTTGACCAGGAAAGCAGATGTTTATAGTTTTGGTATTCTGCTCTTGGAAATTGTTTGTGGAAGATGCAACAAGAACAGTTGTTTACCCGTCAAAGAAAAGTATCTTCTAGAAAGGGTATGGAATTCCTCAATTGAGAAATTTCTTCCTTGACCTTTACAGTCATATCATTGTACTGACTTCTAAGTAGAGTTGATTAATTGGAATTTGTTGTCATAGTCACAATAGATCAGAATCAACTCCTCTTAGCCAGCTTCAAATAGTTGATAGGGAAAAAAACATGGACAGTTAAATCTGTTCTTCTTGTTGAAAGATTTCTACATAAATGGTTTTTATCCCAAAGAATATCTTAAAGTGTGATACACAACTTGTTTGAAGCAAAATTTCCCATTTTCTTGGATGCGTGAATATATTACTCTGTCATGGAAACAGTTAAATTCAGATAAGTTACACATATGATCAATACATAGCTAGTTTTATTGTGAATTGGGTTTTAGATAAAAACTAACCTTGTATATTTATTCATATTCCTTTGCAAAACCTCAAGTCTTCTTCTTCAGACAAATTATCAAAAGTTAAACCCGTACTCAATTAATTACTCAGAATTCTTAATGTGGTGAGCATAAAAACCTCTCGCTCTCTCTTTTAATTTGGTATGATCACCAAGGCAATCATTGTGAGATTGCAGGAACTTCTTTTTTTTTTCAGGCATGGGAATTATTCAAAAAAGGGGATCTGCTGGGATTGGTGGACACATCATTGGAAGGGCATTTTAACATAGACGAGGCTAGCAAATACATACAAATTGCTTTTCTTTGTACTCAGGACACTCCAAAGATTCGGCCAACCATGTCTACAGTAGTGAAGATGCTAACTGGTGAGATGGATGTGGATGAGAAGAATATATCTAGACCAGGCCTACTTTCTGAACTGTCAGGAAAGAATAGTACATCACACTCATCATCTGTTAGCTTGGGGAAGCAGAATGATTCTTTGTCATCAAGCAACAATAACATGACATATGCCACTATGACTTTCACTTCAATATATGATCGAAGTAATTGAGTGGTGATGTGGTAAGTATGCCTCCATTTCTTTATTCATTCTCAAATATCAGTTATTATCTAGTAGAACCTGTTTTTCAATCGTGAAGATTAAACATATTCATTGGATTATACAGATAATTTTTTGGTGTAATACTATCATCTGGATTTGGGAGCAACGAGGTAACTGATTTTATGACATCAAATCAAGTATTTCATAAAATGAGTTACTTGTGTTCTTTCCATGTCTTCCATGACTGCTATTCCATCTCTGTAGTGGTTGAACACAAGATGGGAAGGGGAAGTTGGCAGAAAATGATACATAAAGCAGAAAAGAGAAGTTCATCTTATGGATCTGAAAACACTTTCCTTTGTCCAAGTTAGTTAGTATATAATGTAGAAATTTAATCGGATCTCATTGGATTTCGCAAGTTAAGAGCAAAAGAAACTTAGGCAGTTTTTTCCTCAGCCTTTGAGCTGTTACTTATGGAAGATCTCTTGTGCTGAGTTGGATGAAGAGAATCTGAGAAGATTCAACTAGGTACATTTATTCTCATCTTTTCCTTAATTAATTATCATACACTGGTATCTCTATTTGCATGTGATGTTTATTTTCTAATGGGCGAAATACACCTCTGTTACACCAACTATCACCAAATTTATAACTTAGCCCCCAAAATAATTGGACTTACAAATTGCTACATAAACTACCTAATTGCATACAATGTCGACCCCAAATTCATTTTCTGGTGAAAATTGGCCGGATTACCCACTCCGGTCGGCCACCCGATTGATTTTATACAGTTTGACTGAATTAAAAAATTAAAATACTTCTAAATACAATTAACCTCAAATTAAAATACTTCTAAATACAATTAATCCCAAATTAAAATATTTTTTAATACAATTTACATTAAAAATAATAACTTAACGAATATATTTCATGATCATTAACATTAAACGCTAATATATGTCTGCCAAAGTTTTTCTTGTAATTATAACCTTAACTTAAATTGATGTCATTCTAATTTAAAATCCATGACCAACCACCAAATGTTTGTTTCATATGCATAATCAAAGATATTCACAAAACTTACATATGAATTCCACAAACCAATAAAAATAATGAAATTCCCAAGACTAGCCACAAATAAAATCGATCAACTTAGCAAAACCCTAGCTACAAATATATAGGGGGTGGAGTGAAAATTAATTTTGATTTGCTGAATTTAAACCTGCAAATATGAAGTTGAAGCTCTATAGCCTTCAATACTGCAAATTTGAAGCTAAAGCGATCTTTGATTTGCTAAACCTGAAGCACCATAGCCTTCAATACAGCGTCAACGACTGATAGATCAAAAATGCTGCTGGCTGGATATACTGCAAATCAACAAATTTGTGCTCAAATGTTGAAATATATGAAATTGATGGGACATTTTTTGTGCTCCATAGCCTAACACTACCACTACTACATCCTTGCTACACCATTACCACCACATCTATTGCTACACCCAATTTGAAACCCTGTGGTTCATATATAGGGAAAAAACTAGATTTTCATAGGTGTGTAGGTTTCTAATTGAATATATTCGTTTAAATTTTACAAATCTGAAGGTGGAGGTTGTGATGATGGTGGTTTTGATTTAAGGGTTTCAAGAGGTAGGGATGATGGTGATTTCTACTTTAGGGGTTTTGATGTGGAGATGTAGACCCAATTTTTTATGTAAGATCTATTTTACATAAATAAGGGCTAAGAAGATCCAATTTGTGTGAACCAAATAAGAAAGGAGAGAAGGGTGAGGATGATGATGGAGGAGGAGAAAGAGAGGAAAAAACTAGGAAGATGAAGGAGAAGAGAGAGACGAAGACCAATTTGGTCTCTCTCTCTCTCTCTCTCTCTCTCGTTATTCTTTAGTTTTGCTTTTTTATATAATGAAGTCAAACCGTACTTAAATACAGTCAAATCGTATAAAACTAATTGGCTCCCGACAATTTACATATTTCAGTCAATTTTTGCTAGAAAATGATTTTGGGGTCGACGTTGTATACAATTAGGTAGTTTATGTTACAATTTGTAAGTAAGCCTAATTACTTTGGAGGCCGAATTATGAATTTTGTGATACTTGGTGTAACAGATGTGTATTTAGCCCTTTCCTAATTGACATATTTCATAAACGTAACTATTCCATATTTATGCTAAAGGCACCAAACTAATGGTTTCATCAAAATAATGAGTCGCCATTGATATCAACACATTTGAGATCGCCAAATGTTCGGGAGTTCCTCTATTCAATCATTTTCCTTCTTCTTTACTAGATATCTTTTAATCACTGGCACAAGTTTCTTAATGCGGGTACTGAAGCAAGTTCCACTGGGTTATAGTTATTGCACTTTGTTGTAACTTGTTAGAGATTGGGTGCAACTGTGTTTTCTATTATTTGTTTGTCTTGGGGTGAAATTTGTGCAATAGTATGATGATATTGAGTTCTGATACAATCAGTTAATCATGCTAAATTCATACTTGTTCTATCTTTTTGCTCCCCCCCCCCCCCCCCCCCCCCCCCCCCCACCCCCAAATACCACATCTGTGTTGGGGATTATGCTCTGTAATGATATTTTACACACTTCAGAATAGAAAAAAACAGATACACCCATAGATAGGAGAGTAGTGAGACGAAAACTATGAAAAGAATTTAGCGAGCATGTTAACAAGACTGATAATGAATCCAATTCTCATACTGTATTATTCCATCTAATTGCTTCAAAAGAAATTTAGAAAATGATAGAAAAATCTAATTCCTGGCTCTGTAACATGTGCATCACAAAATCAGTAAACAAGCACCCTCCTTTGCTCATGGTGTTTGATATAACATAAGAAGATACTCTACTGGCTACTCTTGAAGTCTCTCTCATGAAGATTCTTTTCTCCTGTAAGAATATTGGTAGGCATTCTGTTGTGGATGATGGCAAGAAAGTGACGAGACTAAACTCGGAAAACCCAATTCTAGCTTGTAAAGCAAGGTTCCTTTGATCTTTAGCAACGTTGATGAATATTGTCCCGAGCCCTATTCCAGTAGTAACCAAGGCTTGTACAACTCTTGTGAAGAAGAGATGCTTGGTTCTATATATGTTCTTGAAAAATCTTTGACCTAGCATTAGAACTTCATCAAAGTAAAGAGTGGGTTTGTGTAGGAGACGGCATTAGCTTCACTAATGCTGTTTAGTTTGAGTGGAAAGAAAGCCACTCGTATAACAATCCTCTTGGCCTTCTCTTCCTTCAATTCCTTTTTGATTATTGAGGAAGAATCCACTGTTGAAGAGTTTCTGAAGTTCATACCGCCTAGCAGCTACTCTCTACAGCAATGGCTATTCAAGGACCAGCAAACTTGATCAATGCTCTAACTCTAGCTGCAGTCTCTTTATGCCCACCTGGTAGCCTTATGAGAGCACTACAGACGAGTTTTTCTTCAAAAGTTGGTGGAAGTAATATTAAATATTTTTTTTGTTCTATTTTATAAGATCATTATTGACATTTGAAAGTTAATTTAAAATATTTTTAAACTAGAACTGATCAAAAATTATTAAACAACAAATCTTATCGTGAATGGTATTTTTTTGACTAATTAACAAATTTTATAATTATGTTGACTAAAATTATAAAAAAAAAATTATGCCAATTTTGAATTTAAAAATATATTAATTTAATTTTTAAAAATTAATAATAATTTTATATTTTAGAACGGTGGGCATTTATCTCACTGCATTTCACATAAGGTCAGAAGACTTATATAGTACGAGGAATGAGAGAAAATATATAAATATATACTTAAAACAAATAGGACGAGACATTGATGATTTTTAATCAACCAAATTAGGATGGGAAAGTCATATTATTTGGACTTCTTGTCTGCTATCCAATTAATCATTAAGTAATATTTTACCACCTAAAATTTCTGGAAAAAAATAACTTGTACTGGCCACGTTCTAAATTATAAAATTAATATTAATTTTTCAAAAATTAATTTTAAATATTTTTAAATTTAAAATTAATATAAATTCATATAATTTTTATTAATATAATTATAAATATCACAAATTATCTTTAAAATATTAATACTTATAAAATTTATTATTTTTAAAACTTAAACGAATCATATTAATTTTAAATTTAAAAATACCTCAAATTAATTTATAAAAAATTAATATTAATTTTATAATTGGACGAGAGTATAAAGTATAATGCATAAATTGTATCTGAAGTTTACATAAAGTCTTTGATTACTATATCAAATCGCATTTCACTGTTACAATGTGATATTAAGATTGAATCAAAGGTGGTTACGATGATTATTTAATGAAATAGGATGGTTTTTCTTTTAACTGTGCATTATTATTTTAATTTTATCTTAGTAAAATAAATATAATTACATAAAAAAAATTCTCTACGTTAATCCGAAATAACATTTTGAAGTACAAGCAACACTCAATTTTAGATGCATCGAGTTAAAGAGTTTGCTTTTCCTTTTTAATATTTTATTCATTCTACAAAAAAAAAATTATTTATAAAAAAAAAATATTACATGTAAGAGTTTTTATAAAAACACTCTATATCCTTAAATTTAATATTACAATTTTACTATCGTGTCACTAATATTAAATACGTGTGATAATTTTTTCCAATTCTGAAGGAATCCGCTCAACCTTAATGTGTTCCGAGTTTATAAACTCTATTTAGGGTTAGGGCCGAAAAATATTTTTTTTTTAATTTATTTGTAACTTAATTGTCGACGAAATGTAGGAAAGTAACGTCCGTCATGAATGTTAAATTTCATTTAAATTAAAATAAATTAATATTAAGTTACACAAATTAATTTTAAAATGTCGGATTATATTATTCTTAGACTTATTACACCGTAAAATGTATTTTTTAATTTAATATATAATGTAATAGTGTAAGTTTTTTTTAAAAAATAAAAATAATTATACATTCCTTCCTCCAACAAAAGCCGAAGTACAATTTTTATCCCCACAAAAGACATATAAAGGACACATTTTTATTTAAAATGTTATATAAAATTTATTTTACGTTTAAAAAATGCTTAACTAGTTCTCACTAATTTTGGAAAAAAACCTTTATATCTATGTATATTTTTCAAATTAAATACCATTAAGTTAAAAAAGTACTTTAGATATTTTAGTTTCCTTATCTATATTTAAATTAATACAACACATATCAATATTTTAGCAATTGATATGTTAATATACTCCGTTTGCTCCTCGTAAAGGGTTTTATTTGTTTTCTTAAAAGAAAATTTATATAGTAATGACATTATATTCTTAAAATTCTCATTAAAATTTCATCACTGTGCCATATTAAAAAAAAACACTTAAATTAGAAATAAAAACACAAAAAAGAAAGTATATTACTAAAAATATGTAAACTTTTCAAATGAAACTCTGTTTTCTACCCAAAGAAATTTATTTATAGAAGAAAAAATTATTACATGTAAGAGTTTTTTTTTATAAAAACACATGATATCCTTAAATTTAATATTATAATTTTATTATCATGTCACTAATATTAAATAGGCATGATAATTTATTCCAACCCCGACCAAATTCGCTCAACCTTAATGTGATCTGAATTTATAAACCCTATTTAGGGTTAGGGTTGAGTATAAAATATATCATCTTGATATATATGTCTAGATTATTGAATTGAAAATTTATAACATTTGTAATATAAGATGTTAATAAAAAAAGTATTACAAGTTGTTTGATTTTGAATTAAAAATAATTATATTAAAAAAAAAATTAAAAGAAGAATTTGCACTACAAAAAAATGGAGCTTTAGCAACAACCGATTTTCGTTGATAAAGGTGCCAAATTTCGTTGCAAAAAGAATTTAGTAACGATTTTTTTGTCGTTGCACATTTCGTTGTGCAATGAGCGTTTCTAATTATTTCGCAATGAACGTATTTTGGCTGTTTCCAAAAGTAATACATTTTACAACGAAAGTTGACTTTCGTGCAAAAACCTTGATCATTTAGCAACAACATATTTTATTGCAGAATCAATAAAAAATTGTTATTAAAATTCATTTTTTGTTGCAAAATCTTACTAATTGACAACGAAATGAACTTTTTTTTAGACAACGAACATATGTTTTCGTTGCGATTGGTCACTTTTTCCAACGATCGGTTTCGTTGCGGAAAAACATAGAAATTGTTGTCTAACCTTGTTTTCGTTGCTGATTGTATACTTTTTAGCAACGATGTTCATTACTAATTATACTATTTTACAACGACATTATGATTAATCAGCAACAATAATGTTTGTTGTGAGTTATTTTTTAATAGCAAAGAAAGTTGTTGATTAGACAAATATGAAGTTTTTGTTTTCAGGTTAAATCAAGCCAGGGTTAGATTAGGTTTCAGAGTAATGTATATATTAATAGAACGAGTATGATAGAGAGTTTCTCATACTATATTCTATATTCATCTCGTTGCGAGATGTAAGATAAAACTAAATGACCATTGTATTTATTAATTATGGAATAAGTAACATATCTTTAAGTTTTATAAACCAGGTTTTATTGTAAAATGAAAGGAGTAATAATTTTTAATAAAATAATAAAAACCCAATAAGAGCAAAGATATTTTGTGAGTGATTATTCAATGGTTCTGGTGGTGTTTCACATCATTTCAGCACTTACGTTCTGTTTTTAAGTTTTGGACGGAAAAGAAAAAAATAAAAAACGTAAATTAAAACAGAAAATAAAATAATAGAAAACTTAAAGTTTTCCTTTGTATTATTTTAGAGTTTTTAATATAAAATTTTAAAATTTTATTTTCTTGCTTTTCTGACTTCAAATGAAAAAAAAATAAAAATATAACTTTTATGAATTTACTCTTCTATTAAATGTTATATACCAATTATAATTATAACAATTAAACTATAAATCAAAAATATGCAAGAAAATTTTTGATTAAAGAAAAAATTCCATAGTCAAATACAAATATCTAATAAAATGTTAAACAAAAATTACTTTCTACAAAGTCATTGTCATATCCCAAAAGTTATCAAATATCATATGTATAACTAGTACTTCTATAATTCTTTTGTTATGATATTTTTTTTTACTTTATATTTGTGGTTATATATTTAATGGAATAATTAGTAATTTAATTTTTCATATTATTCTTAAATATTAAATGTTAATTTGTTTCTCTTTTATCTTTTTAATAAATTTTAAAAGGATAATATTGATATTTAATTATTAATTTAATAAACAAAACACTTGTTATATTTCCTAATCTTTGTTCTTTTATCTAATACGACAACTAAAGAGAAATTAAGGAAGTAATATCTAAAATTTTGCTCCCCTTTTCATTTCTTTTAGGTTTGTTGAGATGAAATATTAAGACGGTGATAAAAATATATTTATTTGTTATTTTTTTATATACAATTTGTTTAAAATATATTTTTGACAATCTTTATCCTAAATTCTTTGACTTTAAATTAAGGTATTGAATAAAAATAGGTTATTTCAGCTCCATATCGTGAAAGACTCAAAATTTTCGACTATTAAGATCAAGAGATTTGATAAAAGGTTGAACTTCTAAACTAATTCCATAACTTTTTCAATTTATTTTTTTTATCGGTTTAGATTTAGTAGATACGAAATAAAAAGAAATTGAGGGCTTAGGTTATAATTTAAAATTTATTATACTAAAAATTGAGGATAATATAAGAATTATAAAAATACAATTTATTCTATTTTTTTCTGTTTAAATCTTGTCAATTTTAGATAAAAAATTTTGATAAAAAAAAGTCAAATTTTCTATCAATTTATTTTATTTTCTATTTGTTAAAAACTTAAAAAATATAATAATTGGACAAAAAACTTCTTTCCTCAATTTATTTTCTTTTATATTTATTTTAAAATTTAAAAATAAAATATTAAAATAAATTATTTTATTTTAAATATTAAAATGATAACACGTAAATAATCTACCACACTACATGGCAGGGGTTAGGACCATTTAATAATTTTTCATATTTTGCGCCATTATCGAAATTCATAGGGGCATAAGAAGAAATCTCACCTTACAAAAGCTCCAAATCCTCAAGGCCTCAACACTCTCTCGCCCTCACTTTAGGGTTTTGCAGAGAGAAGAAAACCCCCCAAAATGGCGACTCGAATCCTTTCTCGCTCTATTATCACCACCAAAGAATGTATTTCTTCCATATTTTCTCGGTCTTATGCCTCCCTCTCTATCAAATCACCAACCTACTCGCTCACCTCTCTTCCTTCTTTCTCATCCCTCCGCCTCCGCCCTCTCGTTGCAGCCGCTACCAACTTACGCCACCTCTCTCCGGCGGTGGCGACCATCCGCAGTTTCTCTACCCGCCAGACGACGTCATCGCTCAACGATTCGAACCCTAACTGGTCCAATCGTCCCCCAAAGGAGACGATTCTGCTCGACGGTTGCGATTTTGAGCACTGGCTCGTTGTTATGGAGAAACCCGAGGGTGATCCCACCAGAGATGAGATCATCGATAGTTACATCAAAACCCTAGCGACGGTTATCGGCAGGTATTTATTTGGTTTTTAAAGTACTTCTTTTGGGTATGTCTGATGATTGGAAAGTTTGATTATTAAATTTCTGCTTTACATCTCTTCAGATGGGTCCGCCTGATTGTGAATATTGTAGTGAAGCAGTTTCCTATCTGTCCCAAATTAAGAACCCTTTAAAACTTAACCTATTAGTGTATGATTAGATGAATTAAGAAGTTAATTTACCCCTTACACAACGTCTTTTAGTCGTTTATGTAAAAGTTTTGACTTCAAGATGGGGGCCTTTTCAGTTTTCTTTGGAGCGGAGGTGATATTTGGAAATATTTTTTCCTTTTTTTTTTGGATTTTTTTAATGCTATTTGAATTACAAATGTAATGTTAGAAAAATAGAATTTGGAGAGGATTCTATTCTGCTGGCAGTCAAATGTTGAGGCATTTTCTTTTCTATTGCTAAATAATCTATATGAGTTACGTTTTAAACTTTCTCAACAAGGAAGACGAGATGTCAAGGATTAATTTCAGAAATGTCAATTTTGTTATTAGTGGAACAATACCTTTACTTTTTATTTGGTACCTTTT
Organism: Hedera helix; assembly: GCA_947179155.2. NCBI lineage: Eukaryota > Viridiplantae > Streptophyta > Magnoliopsida > Apiales > Araliaceae > Hedera > Hedera helix. The sequence goes on along the minus strand of OX359268.1, from coordinate 35,031,103 downwards.
TATATAGGAGTACTTTGTTGTACTATAACTTATGTCTTCCTTGTTGTAATTTCTATTTAGTATTCTATTGCTCTGAAGTGTTTAAGTTCAACCAAATATATCTGTACATATGGTTGTTTGAGCATATGTTGTATATAGTGCCATGGATGATATATGTTAAAAGTTTGTTTTTGTTGCTACTTCTTAGTATTGTTACTATAGATATAATTTTTTTATGATGTGATCACAGTGAGGAAGAAGCAAGGATGAAAATTTATTCTGTATCAACCAGGCATTATTTTGCATTTGGTGCCCTTGTATCTGAAGAACTTTCTTACAAGCTCAAAGGTAATTGATCTTGTTAGTGCTCTGCATGTGCAGTGTCCTTCAGTCTGTGGAGTTCTAAGCAGTTTCATTGCTCTTTTTCCCCCCTTTTCAGAGTTGCCGAAAGTGCGGTGGGTGCTTCCTGATTCTTACTTGGATGTAAAGAATAAGGATTATGGAGGTATGAACTGTTGGGAGAAATTTAGATTATGTCTTGTTTTTACAGTCATGAGATACTTAATCTTTTCCTTCTTTTGAGTTGTGTTTCTGGTTTTCCTGGTGTGATTATTTGTTTATAATTTTTATGAGAGGTGATGGTTTTCCCATTGTCGGTTGTTATTTTCTTAATTGTCTAGCTTTTCTTTATTATTTTCCCATCCTGAACTTTGGTAATTCATAGGTCTAGTCTTTTTTTATTTTTATTTATTTGTAATCATTTTAGTGGTTTAAAGTTTGATCAAATGGTTATTTTATACTTATGTTAGTACATTTCTTTACTGTATTGAACCACAATCTTGAATCATTCTTTAGCTGAACTAGTGAATGAGAAGTTTAGCTTCTTTTTGTACTGGAATTGTTAAATGTCTAGGAGTCCATGCTGTTGGTTTTAACACAATAGTGTTCATTCCTTCATTGCATTTTTGGATTCTAACTTCTATATACTGATGAATTTCGTGTTTGGCACTTCTGTTGCTATCTCTGTGTGCTACACCATATTTGTTTACAATTATTGAGTTATGTGAGATGCAATTTTCTGTTTGCGTCACATGGATGTATCGAATTATAGGACATAGTGTCAGCATTTTTTGATTATTGTGCTAAGTTTGGTGAAGATAACTCTTCTTTATGTGATTGTTTTTTACTGTGCTCTATTGTTTGCTACATTACCCTTTAAAGTTGCTAGTAATCTTTTAAGTAAATTTCTTGAAATTAAAATATTGCCATTAAAATGTGTGCGCGTGTGAGCATGTCTGTGTGCCTCTGTAGATTAAAAGCGCTTAGGGTGATGAATTAGTTTCAGACATGTTTATTTTGTGTTGTGCTCAGTTCATCTACTGGTGGAATTCTATTAAGATCTTCCTTTGATAAGCAAATAAGATTTTAATTGGTGGAGGATATACAAGGTGGGAAGGACAATAAATAATACCCAACACAACAACCCAGTAGACGTAAAGATGCTAGTATAAATCTGCCCTCCAATCATTGAAACCATCTAAACATGCACGTGCGGAGCCCATTAAGATGCTACGAAGAAGATTATCCCATAACAATAAAAGACGAGGTCCGTCCACAAAAAAAGAAGCATCGTTCCTCACCGACCCAAAAAAAATAAGCATTCCTCTCCGGTAAAAAAAGAAGAAGCATTCCTCTCCATCCAAATTCCCCCAAAAGCCCTGCGAAACAGCTACATCGCTGTCTGATATAGGGTCGTATTTACTGCAGATATATTTGGTAAAAGCCTTTTCACGATTCAGTTCATTTGTAGGTTATATTATTAAGTTGGGTACTTACCAGTGACCAAACACGTTGCATTGTCATTTATCGCAAGGTGATATAATTTGGTTTTCTGTTGGTTTGCTAATAAACAATTGTTTCCTAATCTGGAATTCATTTTGTTTGACAGGGGAACCATTTATTAATGGACAGGCTGTACCATATGATCCTAAGTACCATGAGGAGTGGGTGAGAAACAATGCGCGTGCAAATGAGAGAAACAGGCGCAATGACAGACCTCGCAACTTCGATAGGTCAAGAAACTTTGAAAGAAGAAGAGAAAATATGCAGCAGAATCGAATGGGTAATCAGGGTCCTGGAGGTCCACCCGGCAACATGGGACCTCCACCAAATATGGGAGGTCCACCCGGCAACATGGGACCTCCACCAAATATGGGAGGTCCACCCGGCAACATGGGACCTCCACCAAATATGGGAAGTCCACCTGGCAACATGGGACCTCCACCAAATATGGGAGGCCCACCCGGCAACATGGGAGGTCCTCCCGGCAACATGAGAGGCCCACCAAACATGGGAGGGATGCCACACAATAACATGGGAGGAATGCAGCATAATAACATGGGAGGAATGCAGTATAATAACACCGGAGGACCTCCACCAAACTACATGGGCGGTCCACCAAGCAACGTTGGAATGCCTCCCAACAACATGCGAGGAGGGCCTCCCAGTAACGGATCAAATTTCCAGCAGAGAGACGCACCAAACAATGGAGGCATGCCTTACCAATCTAATCCAGGGCCAAACAGAGATTATCAGAACAGCTACGCTCCAAACATGGCTGGAGGGAACCCTTTCCAAACCCAAGACATGCCTGGAAGAGATATTCCTCCGCCAAACTATAAATAGGCATGCTGTAGTGTGTTTCTCTAGGATTTATATATAGGTCTCTACTTTTGTTGGAATTAATAAGAATTCTGTGAAGAGGTTGCGTTGGTCTGTATTGAAAGATGTTTTGTTCAGTATCTATTACTCCGACTGTTTAGCAGTGCAATTTTGTTGTTTTAATGAATCTTATATCACGATAGTGTCAAATGCTCCTGCTGGTTTTTGAATGTGCCAATTGTTAAAGGGAAGGAATCTATGATTTCTAATTGCAAAGTGCAATATTGCTCTTTAGTTTGAATGATAGAAACTGGTTGTGTTTTTTCATATTGGTGTTGCATACAGAAGATGTTACGCATGTTTTCTCTTTTTTGTTGGGGCTGTAATTGACTAGTAGTCTGTTCAGTTTTTACCAAGGATGGAACTTCATTCCCTCCCCCCTTATTAATAGGTAGGTTAAGTTTTGCCGCCTTGTTCTTAAGGACCATGCAAAAAGATGCATATATTATATGAAGTTAATGTAGGAATAGCATTATGGCTTCATCAGCGTTTTGCCTATTGCTAGGTAACTGGTCGAGTCATTATTTTTTTATATATTGATAATTATGGGTATCTGAAAATTTCCATCTTTTTGGTAATTAATGTCCCATGTTGCTAAATTTGATGATTCTGCTTGGTCACGTGGACCAAACTGATTGAAAAATGTCTATATTATCTTATCTGGTCATGATTCTGCCTTGCCCTTTGATTGGATTAATATAGAAAGATTTTTTTTGATTTCAGGAGGATGAAAATATTTAAGTGCATAATTTATTTAAACTCAGATTTGTAGTCTGTAGACACGATTTAACACACTACATACATAACAACAGGAAAAATACACTGCTTTGAACTTATAGTCTTTTCTCCATATATGATATATATATATTACAATTCATTCACCAATCAGTAAGTCGATGAAATTAAATCAGATTCATGGATTCACTCAAGTCAATTTCCTCAAGATCCATGGATTTACACAAGTCAGCCATCACTAGTTTTACTGTCCAAAAATTGACCAGGTTGCATCACTACACAAAAATTCAGGACAATCAGATATTCTTTACATCCTATACATGTGCATTTCTTTAATAAAAATTTGAATATTTAAGAGTTGTTATTGATATTTTACGATAAAAATCTTTTATAAAAGTGATCGCATTATCGTGATTATTTATTTATATATTTAAATGGTTAATAATAAGTAAGACTTAAATATAAATTATTATCGTGAACTCTTAACTTGTTTTCACTTCATTGATTGTCATTTTCATTTTTATAATTAGTTGATCAAAATTTTATTTATTTGTCATTTACATTTAATTATATATGCCACATTATAAATTGATGAGGTGGACCGATCATTTAATATCTATTTCTAAGGACAAATCTACATAAACAACAATCAAACGTTACATTCATTTACATAATTAAAAAGTGGGACATAATACATATTTTAATACTATGCTCAATTTTTTAATAGTATAGGTGAATGTAGTGTTTGACGTAGTATTTGGTTGTTGTGTACTTATAGTTATTTTATTTCTAATTCAAAAAATTATATTAAATATTTTTTGATATTTATTAAACATTAAAAGGTTAAAATGTCATAAATTTCATAATTTTTTGCCATTTGATGTTTAATAAATATGATTTTTTTAAAATAATATTTTTAATTACACATAAGTATTAATTGATCTAATCAGCAAACCACATCATCAATTTATGACATTAATATTTAATTAATATTTAATACTTCAATTGAATGTGAGTGAGATTTTTTATTTATTAAAATTTGATTATTTAATTGTAAAAATTAAAGACATTTTGTTATACGTAATCATCTATACAATAATTTATGTAATGATTTTTTATAAAGTAGTAAGTTTTATAAGACAATTAAAATATGAGATTTATTATTTTATAAAAAATTATTATATAAATTATTACATATAATAAAATTCTAAATTAAAATAAATTAAAATATCGATCATCGGAGGCGGAGCGAAAAAAAGATGAGAAATAGTCGAGAGAAATTAAAAAGAAAGAAGGGGAGCGAGCCAAATGGATGTACTGTTTGTACTCGTTTTCTGATAGCTGCCAGTATACTAGTATAGTATATAACTGACAACCCTCTTATCCTTCTTTCTCCAATGGCTGGTTTCAGAAGCTCATCTAAAGTCTAATTCTGATAATTCTCCATTTCAAAATGGACCTAACGAAGAAGCGAAAGCTTGACGAGAACGGCCTTGCAGTGTCCGATTTTGAACTCTCCATCGCCGACGCTCGCAAAATCATCGAACCCTTCACGCACGACCAACTCCTTAATATAGTCCAAAACGCGGTCCTTCGCCACCTCGACGTCCTCCATGCCGTCCGATCAATAGCTGACAGGGACCCGGCTCGGCGGAAGCTCTTCATTCGAGGTCTCGGATGGGACACCACCAACGAGAAACTCGCCTCCATCTTCTCTACGTACGGAGAGCTGGAAGAAGCCGTTGTTATCCTCGATAAAGCCACTGGTAAGAGTAAAGGCTTCGGCTTTGTCACTTTCAAACACATTGACGGCGCTTTAAGGGCTTTGAAGGAGCCCTGTAAGAAAATTGATGGCCGGATGGCGGTCACAAACCTTGCCGCTGCTGGGTTGTCGGGTGGGGCCGGTGGTGCTCCGGTGCAACCACAGGCGGTGGATGTGTCTATGAGGAAAATTTATGTTGCCAATGTGCCGTATGATATGCCGGGGGAGAGATTGCTAGCACATTTCTTGTCGTACGGGGAGATAGAAGAGGGACCGTTAGGGTTTGATAAGGCAACGGGTAAATCAAATGGGTTTGCCCTTTTTGTGTATAAGACTGCTGATGCAGCTAGGGCTTCGTTGGTTGATCCTATAAAGACTATTGACGGGCATCAATTGAATTGTAAATTGGCCATTGATGGGAAGAGAGAGAAGCTACCTGGTCCTATGGGTGTTCCGGCTGAGTCACATGGTAATGGTAATGGGATTGGATTGCAGTGGACAGGCGCTGGTCCAGGGTCAGGTGCAGCAGCTCAATTTGGTGGGCCTGGTGGAGTGGGTGGGATTATTGGTTATGGTGGTGGGTTTTCAGGAGGATTACAGGGGCCTTCACCACGAAGTCAGCATCCTCTGAATTCATCCTTTACCAGTACGGGTGTGGGAGGTCCAGGGTTGTCGTCACTTGCCACTAGTCAAGCGCCTACTTCCATGGGTATGGGTGTTAGTTGTGGGTATGGTTCTGGCATTGTTGGTCCTTACAGTGGTTCACATTATAGTGGCCTTGGTTTGACAGGTTCTGGAGGATTGGTTGGTGTAGATAGCGGAATGGGTGGCATAGTTGGAGGATTGGGTGGTGCAGGTAGTGGAATAGGTGGCTTAATTGGAGGATTGGGTGGTGCAGGTGCGGGATTGGGTGGTGGCGCTTCTGGGTTGGGTAGGGCCGCTTCTGGGCTAGATGGGGCTGCTGCTGGCTTGGGTGGGCCTGGTCGCATGTCTGCGTTGTACGGATTGCAGCCGAATCCAGTTGGATTGGGTTTAGGAGGGTACTCTGAGAGTGCACATTATAGTTTGTCAGGTGGCTCTGGGTATCAAAGCCAACATCACCAGATGGCCGGGGCTTCTCCAGCAGCTAGAGTTCCTCACAGTGGAATATACCCTCCTCATTAATGAGGTAGGTTCCTTGTGCCTATTCCAATTCTTTAGTGCTATTCTTAATACCTAGGTACTGTTCATTACTAGTTTTTCCTGTTATTTCTAGTTTTTTACTATTACTGTGGTTGCCTCTTTTGCTTGGCAAGGTACTTGCAGTGAAAATTTATGAATTTTTTCCGGTTACTGCTTAGTGCTTACTTTATATTCACGTAATGACTTGCTACATGTTATGCTATTTGAGGTTATCTTAGTCAGGTTGATATGTTTAGGTCTTGTTATTTTTGGATGATGTTTATTGTTTTATATGAATTCAAAATCCTCCGTGGAGATCAACTATCAGCTTTTGTTGATATGCTCCCATTAGCTTGTAGGCTTGAGATGACGTTTCATGGACTGATAATTTTTTTAACTGCCCATCTTTACCATTATTATGTGATGGCATCTGTGGGTGTGGGAATATGAGGAAGAATCAATGTGCAGAAGTTAAATGGTGTTGTATTATTTGTTGGGCTAATGTTTATGTTTTGTTGGATCAATTAGTGTTCTAAAAATTGCCTAGCGGGCCTAGGCTGCGGATGAGGCACCTAGGTGTTTTTTTTTTCATGCCACATTCTTTGGCCAAAAATGTTGGGGCTCTTAAGCCTGGGGGTTTCAGGCTAGGCAGGTCCAGACCTGTGTCAACCCGTGCTTTTTAGGATTTTTTTAGGCCGGTCCTGGCTAGGCCTTTTGTGCATGCTTAAAACATGGCATAAGATAGGTTTCTTTTAACTATAAATACAATGTTGTATAGATGAAAGGAATCCTCCTATTATTTTGGGTAGAAGTTGTTCTAACTTTTAAATCCAAACGGGGTTCTCTCATGCGTCTCTTTCCACCATAAAAGAGAATGATTTCCTATTTTCTTCCTACCCTAATTTTTTGCCTCCATCTTTTGTTGAAGTTCACTGGAGAGTTAACATCTGAGACAACGTGTCTCGAATCTATCCCAAAAACAAGACAACAACATAATCTCAAATCTATCCCAAAACCAATCGACCTGGCAAACAGACACCAGAAAACCAAGCTCCATTTCCCACACCAAATCAGCCAAATCAGTCGCCATAATCCCAAATCATCATCTTCAAAAATAAAAAAACATTGTTCATCTTCTTTGCCCATAACTGTTCCTTCCAATAAAACCAGTCTCAAACTTAGTCCCAATCACCAGCCCTTCACCCAACAACTGCCCCAAAAACCGCAACAAAAGAAGAGCAGAAAAAGCCACAGTTCATGCAACTACAGTGCACTCAGATACTGCTGCTGCATGAAGTAGCAAGAAAAGGAGAAATATACAGGAAGAAGAAGCAAATTCGAAGCTTGTCGCTGGTCGTCCTCCTTGTGTTGCTGACTAATCTGGTCGTGGCCCGTGTTTGTGAAAAAACATTAAATTTGTATAATAATAATAATAATAATAATAATAATAATAATAATAATAATAATAATAATAATAAAGAATTAAAATTTGATTGTTTGAATTATGATTATGAATGAAAATTGAAAAGAATCCAAATATAACCAAAATATTCAATATACTTAGCTAATAAGTTATGATTGTTTGTATTTTGTGTGTGTGTGTTTGTGTATGCATGTTTAATAATTATTAATTTTTCACTTCCCCGTAATTATTAAGTATAAGAATGTCTAATCACTAATGTATTAACTATATATTAGGAAAGTGTTATTTTCACAAGTAAAACTTGATTTTTTTTAAAAGGACACTTATGTGACACTTATTATTCAATTGAGAAGATCCTTATAAAGATATCATTCTTTACTTACGGAATATCAAATTTCTACGTGTTATATAGACAAATATATATAGATATATATTTTTACTTGTATACGAAAAACAAGTCTCGAATACAAATAGGTATATGCTATTTTTCGAATTTCTTAATTGACCAATATTAACGAATAGGAATAATACATATATTCGTATATGTATTTGTTTATTGGATGATGTATGTAAACCAAATATGAATATTATCCGTTTTGATCGGATATGGATAATATTCGTTGTAAAAGGAAACAGATGCGAATGGATATTCAATTTTCCGATTATCTAAATGTATTTACAGCCTATGTGTGCTATGCACCATCAGTTGTACACAAATAGAGAGAAAATAGTATGTGGGTCTTACTATCTTAATGAGTGGTGAGTTTTTTGAGTTGGACTCGCGTATTATTTTATCTCTATTAGTGCACAAAGTACTCCATCTATTCTAAAATTAGAGATATATTTGTAAAACGACTTTTAAGGATAATTTTATGTTCTCAAATATAACTTTAGTATTAGCTAGTAAATTAGCTGTAATGGTTTGATATTAAAAATGATGGTAAAAAAGTAATGGCTAATTATGACCACTTTATAGTCTTGAAATAGAAATGTATATCTAATTTTACAACAGATTAAAAAGAAAAATGCATTTTTAATTTTGGAACAACGGGAGTATTATGGTTCGTTGTGTTTTACTCGCAGCAGTGATGTATGTATATATGCGCAAGCATAGGCATGTTGCTGTGTTAGCTCCAAGTTTTAGTTTTAATTTGATGATTTGCTTCTTAATTTAATTTTTCTAAAAATTCTAAGTTAAACATGTTTCATGAGTTACATATTTTGTTGTGTATGAGACTCATTATAAATGTTTTTCTATTATTTAATTTATCTTTTTTTTGCGAATATCTTGAAATGTCTATGAGTGTTTTTGTGGATATGAGACTTATAATTAAGATTGTATTGTTATTTATTTTCATTCCCTGGCTCCAGCAATGTGCTTACATATGTGATCACATCGATTCTTAGGATCTATGTCCAAGGCTCGTATCATACATAAGAAATCCTTTTTCCTGAACCCTTATTTCTTTCTTCATGTTGTAAAGGGGAGCAAAGCTCATTTTTTGCTATAGCAAGAAAGATTAGCTCAAGACATTTCTTTTCTGATTGAACTGAACTACTCGAGATTGTTGCTTGCATGACTTAGAGTGGTAGTACAGAGAAGGAAGGGGGATCTGAGAAATTCTTATTCCAGATTTTTAGATACTCTTTTACGCTCTTAAGTTTGAAAAAATATGTCAAAAGGCTTTTGTATAGTTGGCAGTTCAACTTCTGGATGGATTGGACCTGAAACTAACAAGTAAGTGTGTGCGAGTGAATGTGTGTAAGCGCAGTCAAACATAACTGCTCTATGTTCAATTCTATGTATTCCTCTATCCGTATAGTACATTGACCGTATAATACATTGATGTACAGAAATGGCGAGAAAATCAAGAGCCATAAAGAAATTAAGATTCTTGTGTTTAACTAGGTCCATCAATTAAGCATCTTTTTCCCTCTCATCAGAGGTTAAGATCAATGAAGGTTCAAAGGGAGAAGGTAGTTGATTGAATTCCCCATTTATGTCCCCCCAGACGTGGAAGCCGGATGATATAATTGGGAGTTCTCATTTTTTCAAGCAGAGCAACATTAAAAAAAAAAGACCATCAGGTACAGACTTGTGCGCTTGAAAGAGCGAATCAAAACCACCAAACATACTAAGGACTCAGGTCGGGGTGCAGTGTAACTAAGAGAGCCATTCCATTGTCAGAGATTGGGCCATAGGGCAATGGACTTGCAACGAGCAAGATAACTTCTTTCATTCCTTTGTAGCTCTAAAAATATATTAGGATCGACAAATGGCTGAAATGTAAAGTTGGTGTATCTATATGCATATTGACAGGATCACGGAAAAAGATCACTAGCTTATCAAATAATATATCGAGCCGTGAAAAAGATTCAACAAAATACATAGCACCGACTCTTCTTCGAGTGAAGGAAAATGGCTCGTATCCTTCAAAAATTGAAGTTGGTGAAGACCAGCCCTTTGTTTCAATCAGAATGAATCCCCGAGATTTCGTCTTGTTCCCAACCTTAGATGGGATGGTCTCGTGGATCACATGTCAAAAAATGTTAACACTCTAATTTTCATTATTGTTTTATGATCCTATCTTGATTACGCTTAATTCCTTTTTTCTATTATTTTCATTTGACTTTGATTGAAATACGGATGAGATCAGAAGACCATCATTGGACTTGGTATAGGCCTTGTTCCTAGTAAAAAATATAAGTTGCTTTTAGATTTGATCAAATAAGGAAAAAATCTTGTTCCCCCCCACCCATTTTTTCTCTTCCATGACGAATCAATTGATTTAATGTATGCATAACTTCTATCTGAAATAAATAAAGCTTGCCCTTGAGCCCTGAGCTGGTAGTTCTAGGTTTAGAGCCTGAACTACTGCATGCTTGTGTAGGCCAATTACTAGTTCTGCCTTAACACGCCGCAACAACTAGTTTAACTCCTTTTATGCAATTATGAACTCTTTGGGAAGAGGAAGAAGTAGATAGAGCAAAGGCCTCCTCTTTCCGTCCGCTTTTCTTGAAGTGAGCAAATTGCACATAGAGATTCGTAGGGGCTTATAGCCTTAGAGATTGAATGTCAACTTATCTTATCTGATTATCGTTCATTCCAAGACATTTTCTTTAGTTTGGAAGGAAAGAAAGTGATATCTGATTCAGATTCTTCTTTCGCTCCCTCAATTGTACTATAATAAGAATTCTTTTTGCATCCCCCTTTCATGGATAAATAAGAGAGCCGACAACTTAGGAGATAACAAAAGGCTCAGCAGAGATTCGATAACTGCTATGATAGTGGAGTAGTGGGGAGAGATTCCGATTCAACTTCTCGCACGGGGAAATCCAATCTTTATTTTATAAAACAAGACTTCAAATAAAGACCCGTATTTAACTTGACTCTTGACCACTAAGTCAAGTAGGTCAAGCTAAGTCAATGGAGTTTTCTCATATTTCGATAGAGAATCTAACAGACACATTTCTTTCTGCCGTATCCTTAATAGTAGGTTGGTTACACCTACAACTGAAATGGAACCCCCCGAGTGTTTTGTGGTTCAAAAATGCCGAATCTCGTCTCAATCATCATTTGGCAGGACTCTTCGGTGTAAGTTTAGATTTATTAGATTTGTTGCTAAAATATCAGTATCAAATCCCCAAAAAACATTGTAAGTTTAGATTTATTAGATTTGTTGCTAAAATATCGGTATCAAGCATATATGTTTTATGAAATGATCAAAAACGACTCGGAGGTGGCTAACATGGTCGTTTAACGAATGACTATAGCCCACGATCAATGTATACACACCAGTTGTCGAACTCACTTAAAATCTTTACTGAACTTTAGCTAAAGAGATCCTGAATGCTACTTATAAATGCCTTAATCAAGGGAAAAGGTTTCACACGTGAATATTTACTCTTTTCATCGCTATTTCAGTTGTAGGGTTAGCTCTTGGACGCTTAATCGAAAGAAAGAGCAATCTATGCATAAAATTAAAAGAGAGTTTATGGTTGAGATCTGAATTCTGCTTTATTGCCTTACCTACCTTCAGATGTGATTATTGGTGTTTCTGATTTTTTTTTTAATGCGTTTGTCTTTGTCCGGTTGTTCTTGTTTCTGTCTCCTTATATGCAGTCACATTCAGACTCAAGACCTTGTAACTTAATGTCGCAAACCGTTCTTATATTTCAAGTGGTGAAGTTTCCTTTCTATTGAAGATCCTATGTTGTAGGCTATCTCATTACGTCACTGCCTATAAAAATATTAAAAACATTACTATTTCTTTCTCGTACGTGAAAGGAAAGAACTGAATTATGAAAAAATGAAAGAATTGAATTAACTTTACAATTTTTTTTGAATGATTTTGTTTTCATCCAGTTGTTCCTTCCCAGTGTTCTTTTGGGGGTTCTCCCAAGTGTGTTTATAAAGCTGATCTATCTTGATCCTTTTTTATAATGTCGAATACTTTGGATCTTTGACTTGAATTAATGTAACATTGAAATTGGATTTTTCTGCAGACTAAACTAAACTGATTAAGGATCGGTAATTTGGTAGAAAATGTAATTAGTTGAAAAGTATTCAGAAGTTTCTTTTCAACCATGGCTAATACAGAATAGAAAAACTAAATGATCATAAATTGAATTCACAAGCTTATTACTTATGGAATTTTTTTTGTCAAGGCTATTATTTCACTCGTGGAATGTTTCTTATGTCATGAAGTATCATGTAAAAAGTTGTGAAAAATAGAGCATTTTATATTTAGTTGAGATATGTTGTGCTGATCATCCTTTCTTGGATTTGAGATCCAGAGGTTTTTGCATTCTAGAATTTTATTCATTTATTTTAATATTTATTCATTTCACTTCATTTCATTTTAATGTTTCTTTCTCTTTATGGAGAAAAACTAATCAAGGAAGTGGGAATTTTTTTATTGCTGCTTTTAAGAAACTCTCAGAAAAGTGTATCATCTATTTGAAAGTTTGTACTGAAATGCATGTTAGCCATTTCTGCAACTCTGGCTCGAGTGCTCAATTAGAATGTTAACTTTTCTGTACAAAACTTAAAGTTCTAAATTTACTGGCTGGTAGGGAACTCATTTCAATTATGGTAAAATGTTCAAAATTTCCACAAGAAAGTGATACTTGCTACTGTTCCTGATTGGTTTCTTTAATTTGGATCAAGTTTGATTTGGCTGTTATTGAGTGATGGATTTGAGTGATTGCATGTTTTATTCAGGTGTATGACAGCTTTGGACGCAGTTGATTATAGTGGTTCACTGGTTCCGGTGATTGCATGAGTGACTATATGAACTCTGGCCTGATGACTTTGCTTACCTGTAGTTTGGTCTCTTCTTCTCTTCATCTGGGCCTTAGGATGTGGTTGCTTTCTTATAGATGGTTGTTTAAATGACTCATTAGACAAGTTTCTATACTTTTTATGAAGTACTCTTTGCCAGTTGGAACTCCTTAATTGAATAGCAAAACTTTTATTACTATTTTTTGTTGGCTGTAGCTCTAGTTAGCAAATTTGTTCAGTGACTGCTGCTGATTACGAATAAATTAATCTGTGTGTGATGAATGGCTTGGCTCACTTGATGATAATTAACTCATGAGAAGAGATTTTCAAACATGACATTTTATTATATAACGTTGAGGATTTGTGTTTGTATTATGTTTATGCGTGTACATTAGTTACATTTAATTCTCTGTTGTTTATGAACTTTCGTGACTATGAAAACCTTTTATGGATCTATGTAGTTGATATCTATTGTTGTTGAAAGCATCTTAGATGTGTCAACTCATTTTTTGGCTGAGATTAGCCCCTCCTGTCCCCTTTTCTGAAGTCCTGTTTCAAATTTAACTTCTACTCTTTGTTTGGCAGGTAAGGTATGTTATAGCGATATTTGTCTGTTTTTGTAGTATACATTCCCTGGCTTGGGTAAAAGTTCCGGCTTTGGGTACAAGTCTGGAATATGTTCATTTAGTCATCAGATACTAAAATACTTGTGTCATGTCTTAAAGCATGTTCATTTGTTCCCTATATGACAGTGTTTCATGACAGTTATCATACGTGGAAGCAACCCTATAAAATTGCACAATTTTTTTTTTCGAGGTTAGCACTTAGCACACAACAAAAAGTATTTGTGGTAGTGGGTTTATTATACAAGTATATATTAAGCTCGAACTTTTCAGGACATCCTTGCCTGACGCATATCCAGCTGGTTGTTTTGGCCAGATATCTAATACCCGTGCAAGTTGTAGAACATCATCACATACACACAAATGACTGCAAATGAAGTGAGTGTGCTTGGACAGTGGTTCTGGGTTTGCTTAAGGGCCAGGTCAAGCTCGTTTATTATGTAAACAAGTCGGTCTTAAATTCATTTCGAGTTTATGTAAGAGATGAGTCGGTCTTGAGTTGCAAAATTTCTTAAACGTAGTACTCTTTAATGTGTATGGTATGGAATATGAGTAATGCAGCGGGTTCCAAATGAGCTCCCAAATATTGGAGCAGCACAAATACACGTGTTATGATTACATTGATTCCTCAACATTTACATTTATTACATAGTATCTACCATGCACGATGTTAAGCAATCAATCTAATCATGAAATGTGAATGAGACCGAAATCTGGAAACTCATTAGGGGGCAGTGCATAACTCAAAGAATACATACGTATTCTATTCAAAGCATGTCTGATAGCGATGTCTTTATCAAGTTTACAGTTTAATTATGTTAGTATTCAAGTAATTTTCACTTTAGCTTATACAGTTGAATATTAATTATCTTTATGCATTTAATATAGTGGAAATGGGATATAGATGGCTTAAGACACAACTTAAGTGCCCAAGCATAATAAATTGTTATGTTTATGATCAAATTAAATAATTTCAACCGGGTGAAATGAACATGAATAATATTAGGATTCTTAAAGTTTGAACTGATTTGGTGATAGGGAAGCATAGATCTAATTGGTAATCATTAAATTTGAGCCTTTGAAATTTTATTGATTTTCTAATATTATGATGAAGGTTCTCCACATGACCAAATACTATGAAAATTTGCGGACCTTCTTATTTATTCATGTTATATTATGTTTGGTTGAATTTTTTTAATTTGATCTGAAAGATAACAATTTCTTTCACCTGAGCATGTAAGTTGTGTGTTAAGTCATTTATATACTCTGAGCTCTTTAATGTAATCTAATTAAATCTTATGTAGTTATTTTGTTCAACTTTAATGCTAAGAAGAATAAGCTTTGTAAACTATGTTCATCCCAAAATAAGTTACTTGGTTGAACTATTACATGGCTTGAGAGAGTGAATATTTGAGCAAGACTAAATATGTGTCTCCCATTATGCCCTTTTGGGGTCCACTTAAATTTCTTTTATTACTTTTCAAACAATAGTACCAAAGTCAAATTATATTCCATGAACATGTACTTAAACCAAGTTATTAATTTTGATACATGCCAAAATAGAAACCAAGTCAATTATATTGGATGGAGGGAGTCTGTAATAATTCCTTGAATTATGTTGAATTCGCTTGTGAACTTGGACTTTGTCTCGTTCTTGGTCATTATTGAAATGAACCAAGTTTTGAGTTGCGATTGTAACTACGAGCAGTTCCATATAGGAACGGAGATGGAATGACGAAAGTTTGCTAGTCGTGAATGACCCTGGTTTTTGTAGTGTAAGGTTGATGGTTTACAGTTCACTTGTTGGTGTTTGTTTACCTATGTTACTGCATTAATCATACTGTTTTCACATTGTTGAATTAATTTCTTGGAGTCGCTATTTCTACAACAAGTACCAGTTCCCCAAGTTTCCTTCGGATTTGGTGTGTAGTTCTGCTGCCACGCTATCAAAGGCCATTTGGAAATAGTTAGCCCCTAGTTTTTCCCCCTTTCATTATGGGTCTGTGATTCTTACCTGATGTAGGAATCTGTTTTATAAAGTTGCAAGTCACAAAAGAAGTATTTTTCAGCAGTTCCTTAAAGCCCTTAGAATCTTATGTTTTATTGGTTGTAAACTTTGGATTTTGCTCTGTGATGTTTTCTACTCTATATCTGTTTTAATATGTTTTGATGCCAATTCTGTTCTCTCTTTCACAGTAGTATGAAGTTAACCCTACAAGGGGAAAAGTTAAGCTAATTGTCTTTTTTTACTGATTATGCTTACTTAGTAATTCTCTATATATCAGCCATGGTTCTACTTTCTTTAAGATGCTGGTTTGCTTTTGTAAAATTTCTTATTTAATTCTTTTCCACTTCACTTCAGTAGGCAATTGAAAGGTGCTTTGGTATGAGGGAATTCTTGAACTGCTCGGCGCTCGCTCTCTCTGTCTCCCGGCCCCTCTCCCCCCCCCCCCCCCCCCAACTGTTGCTCTTTTTTTCTTTTTTTTTTTAATTACTTTTTTCTTTGAATTGGAAATTCCAAATTGGATGATGGTTGGTTGTTATGTGTCTCTTAATGTGTTGAAATCAAGTTTGTTTGTGCTTAGCTTGCAGCTGTTTTTAAACAATGCTGGTCTCCAGAAACATTTGTTGTGTGTGCATTAGCATACTTCCTTCATTTATAGTTATTTTCGCCTCTTAAATGTTTGGGTGTTTTTGTTTTTCTTAATGAAGTAGCCTTGCCTTGCTCTTCTCCAATATTTTGCCATCCTAATGATTATATACATACATAGGAGGAGGATTCACTTGTAATATGCACTGCCGTTTTCATGCATGACATGTAAAGAGGGTGACTTCTTCTGGTCGAGGGTTGGTAGTTTGGAAGCACGGTATATATATACTCGTACAAGGCACGGATAAATTTTAATTCACATTAAAGAATTAGAAATCATAATATGTACATTTGCAAGTTTATTGACGAAAAGTTACGGATTGTTTTTTGGTGTGATTTAATTTTTGGTAAAAATACTATTTATAATATATTAGAGTAAATTGAATGAGATTTTATACTATTTAGGTTCATAAATCAGGAAGGTTAATGGCCAAAATATTATAGCACGTGCTGATAAGTTCAAAAATAAAAAAAATTGAAATATGATGTATTAATATTAAGGTGTTATATTATATTATGTTGTAATTTATTGTTGAATAACATTTCGTATTTTTTGGTATAAAAACAATGGATTTGTATTTCTAAATTCTAATAGTAGTTAGGAGAAAGTATTAATTGTGTGTATAACCAGGATGCATTACATGTGTAATAACAATGTATGTATAATAAAGATACATTATATGTAGAATAATAAAATGTTAATGTGTTATTATCAACTAAAAGTATATTAAATTATGGTATAGTTTACTGGTGAATAACATATGATATTTTTTGGTATAAGAAGAATGGATTTGTATAACTAAATTTTAATAATAGTTAGGACAAAGTATTAATTACATGTACAAGTTGTATACATTGCATATATAATAACACTGCATTAATTATATGTATAATAAGGATACATTATATGTATAATAGCAAAATAAAAATAAAATTTTGAACTGGTGAATTACAAAATAAATCTTTAAATTATTTAGTCGACTCAATACTAACAAAAAGGACTTGGTATTTGTCTAATTATATATTTGTATCGGTTGATTACAATTTTTTTTTATTAATGTTAAGTAGTTGTTTCATTGAAATAATGTTTCTTTTGCATTTTAACAACCAAACAAATGATTCTCAAAAAAAAAAATAACAACCAAACAAATAAATGTTCATATGGAGAACGATTATCTGAAGGCCAATATAGTGTCGACGCCATATTTGAAGAATAAGAAGAAAAAAACCCAGCTATGCCATAACTGCCTCTTAGTTCTACTGTACAATGGATTGACGGTAATCCTTTAGAAATTCTACTAGTAGAAGTCTATAAATTCTATTTGGAAAGTGACACGATTCTGATTATGTCTATATGGCCAAGATGATCGGTTCCTTTGTAGAACTTAGTAATTCAATTCAAGTTCCAAGGCCCAGTCACAGGTAGTCTATTGAGTATCATTCCTAGTGGCGGTAGGATTGTTTACGCGGAGGCAATGCAAGTTTTTCCCATCAAACCTCGGCAAATTAGGATTAGGAAAAGGGGACTAACAGGCCTCGGCAAAACAGGATTGGGCAAGTTCAATTTGCGGTAAAACTGATTGTCTTGAACCCTTGGTAGGTAGGTAGGTAGTGGTGATCCAATTACGCACGGGAAAAAAGATTAAGTTTGCGGCAGTTTAGTTCTTCAAAAACCTGCGGGAATTTCAACTTATTTAAGGCCTATGCTCAGCTGTTTTGTTGGTTACAGGAGGCTGGAAAACCAGTCCAATTTGGCTTAGGATTTGGAGCTGAAAACACGGCAGAATTGGGTATTCCTACTTGCAGCAATTCTATTGTAATTAGAATTAGGAGTCTTGATATTTTGTTTTTTCTAATTTAAGTTTATTTGTAATTTAATACTAATAAAAATCTACAAATAGAAATTCTACTAGTAAAAATCTACAAATCCTATTTGAAAACTATATAAACTAATCCCAACTACAAATACAAATATGGTATTAAGGAACACTGTTCAGTTCACCATCTCTAGTTAATATATTTGAGATGGCTAGTCTGGTTAACTCCACTCAAGATTCCGTATTAGTCACGGCCTTAGGCGTTCCTAGTTCAAGGAATAATCCTTCACGTCCTAATCTTGAGTTATCTATTGTTATCAAAATTAGCCAGCGCTTCCATTCTTTTTCTAATAGCCGGATAACAACAACATTCCCCAATACCACTCATTCATCACAGTTTCCAGCCAACTGCATAATTGACTCACCATCTTCACCATTCTGGACTTTCATATCTACAGAGATTTCCGAGACAAACCTTCCTTTCCCACTAGAGAAAATCCACTGGAGAGAAAGCAGAGATACGAGAACCCATATTTACTTGGATAACAATCGTGATGAATTAATGAAGCTAATCTTAAACAAGGTTCGTGGGACAGTGGAAAAGTACTCGAATTGTGGCCACAAAATGCTTATTTTATGTGTCAACATTGAAAGAAGCGTAACTCTACCCGATAGTGAATACCAAGCAATGGACATGGACAAAAAGAAAGAGATGCGTCGTGAGAAACTACGCCAGTTAGTTGCTGATTTGATCCATAATGGTCGAGAACATAATACGCCTTGGTATTGTATACTAGCGATGATAAGACAATGTGTAAACGAGAGCGCACCAAATATAACCAGCTTAGATCACAACTACGAAGATAATTTATTGAGGACGTTGTACAATAAAGTTTTGTGGGGTTTGATGCACAGGGAGCAGCCAAGTAAGGAAGATTGCTCTATTTGTTGGGATGAGATATTGATTAAATACCAAGAAAAAGAGGGGATTGGATCGGAACAAGTCACCTGCTTGCCTTGCTGTCACGTGTTCCATCGCGACTGCATTGTGCCGTGGCTAAAGAAGAGTTTCTCCTGTCCGCTGTGTCGATTTGAGCTGCAAACTAGACAAGTTTCCTTTTTCTATTAACCATGGCTACAGTATGTCACTGAAACAATCTGTGTATTAAGTGTTTAGATTTTTACTGAATTTGAAAGATTATGTATGACTTCTCATTCCTTTTGACAGATTATATTTTAATTCATTTCTTGGTACATCAAGATATCTTATTAATTAGATCAAGTCCATTATCCATCTTTTTATGTTTCTGTAATTGTGTTTTTACTACGACACTAACGAAAAATCAATATGGTTTGTATAGTAATCAACATGCAGTTTAACTATAATGAGTCGAACTCAAAGCAAGTAACTGATATGAATGTAATTCATGAAACAAATTTGAAGAATTATAGTAATAAAGGTGTTGCAGTTGGCGGCGGCGGCGGCAAAACTAGCAAAAACAATAATGCCACGTTTAACGTTGTATAAGACTGAATGAGGAGATAATATTAGTACATCTTTAACGTGGGTGTAAGTCGAATATGAAAGCCTGTTCACAAACCATTATTTCAGTGCAAGAGCTTATTGACCAATACATGGTACGTTAAACATAATACAACGTAGCATAACACATGACCATAAAACGCTGGCCTGATATAGTACTCAAAATGACTATATTGTTGATATATGAAGTTGAATTTTGATTTAATAATTCATTCATGTAAGGCCTAGGAAAAAGAGTGCTGTCTGGAATAATTCCTCTTGGAATTGTAAGGCATCTCTGTTAGAAAGCTCTAGAAACATTAATTACACTTTCTTAGGAAAATGATAAGACTAGTCTAAAAATGTCTTGGTCTGTGGACTGAGACTATTTAAGGCTGTTTAGAGAGTGTTGTAATCTATTCATCAATATTTTAGCAAAAGTAATATAAAACTTGATTTTAAAATGATCAAATTGACTCAAAAATTCAAATTTGAGCATTTAATTCGAGACGGAACTCAAGTTAAAAGACCAAAATTACTAGGCCTAAAACTCGCTCTTATGTTTTATTACTTATAGTACATAGAGGTACTAATACTAATACGTGTAGATAAATTACAAACTTTTGGTACCATGATTTTTGTCAAGAGGTTGATGGTATTAAGTCCATTATGTA
Source organism: Hedera helix (assembly GCA_947179155.2). NCBI lineage: Eukaryota > Viridiplantae > Streptophyta > Magnoliopsida > Apiales > Araliaceae > Hedera > Hedera helix. The sequence continues at coordinate 35,010,752 of OX359268.1, read as the reverse complement.
AACTGGCTTAAAATTCTTCCCTACTATTGAAGCATTATTATAATTTAAAGTTATTTTATGTTAATCATTAATTGAGTAGTAGAGATGATACAGAGATAGAAACTAACAATTCTATATGATTCAATTGAATTTAGGAAAGTTAGAATTGGACATTGCTAGCTTAAGGATGGAGATTGAATTTCAAGAAATGAAGTGGCTTTCTGATCACTCCCTTTGATTGTTGAACGTTGAAGAAGAGATGAATGAGTGAAGATTTGTGATGAGGACATGACTAAGGATTGCATAGGGGCTTATCTAAGGAGAATTGAATCTTGGGAGGATCCAATCCAAGTTCTTGTTGGTCCAGTGACGAGCTAGAGCTAAGAGGTTCAAGAAAAGCCTTAATGGACTAATTCAAGAGATTTGTGCTGAAAATGTTGAAAATACTTCAAGGGAGATCGTTAAAGGAGCTAATCATAAGATAATTAACATGATCCAAGATGACACAGTTAAGCGTGTGCCCAATCCTAAGCCTTTCACATCATGAAAAATGATTATGAGACTGCCAAAAAGGAGAAGGCCAAGACTGATAAAGAGCTAAGTAGGCTGAAGGATGAATCGAAGCTGTTAAGGAGAAGAGGGCTGAATATGAAGCCCTTGCTCTCGAGGCTGCTAGAAAGATGGAAGCAGAGGAGCACAAGTGGTGGATACTGGAGGCCAAGTAGGCGAAGCTCGAGGATCAGATCAAGAAGCAAGACGATGATGTCAAGCTTCAAACCAAGCAGATGAAAAACGTGAAAGGACAACATCAAGAAGGTAGTCGATGTCTGGTCTTCGAGGGAAGTCGATTGGCTAAAGGGGTTCGTTGCTCTTGTTTCTCCAAGCCTTATTCTCTTGGATCTTCGACTGAAAGTCATCGATCAATATAAAGCATTTGAGGAGTTTGAGAAGAAAATATACCAATAAGTGGTGAATGAATTTAATGATTGCTTCGAATTTGCAAAGTAGATGATTCGAGATAAAGGGCATTCTCCCGAAGAGCTTAGAATTGTATTGCTTGATCCTTCTAAAGATTAGCTTCGATTCATCCTTCAGTTACCTAAAGTTGTATACTAATGTATGTATATGTTCCAATTTCCATGACAATTGTAACATCCCGAACCCACCACATATTCTTAGTGCCACATGTCGCAAGCTTGAAGGCCCGTAAGGAAATAATATCAATAGTGCAGCCCAAATAAAAACTCAATAATGAAACTAACTTGAAACCCAACAGTTTTTCATTATTAAAATTACACTAAGGTTCAATAACTAAAACCGAAAGCATAAATTTGGAGACGCAGCTCCATTAAACAAAAGTCTTATTAATTTCAAAATACTAATAAATGCCATAAATAAAAAAACTTCAGTCATCCACAAAAGTATCAATAATGTTCGGCTCTAAATAATGTACCATGTAAAATTTGCAAAACACCTTTTTCGAAATAAATTTTTTGTCTAACAACAATAATAAATATAATTTTTTTGAAAATAATCTTTTTTTGTTCGATAACAATAGTCAATATATACTTTCAAAATCAAAATCAATAATCACATAACACAATTCGAAAATGATTTCAGTTTGTTAAATTTATTTGATAGAAGATTTCAATAAGTTCAATATATTCGATAACCGATTTTGATAAGTTCAATATATTCGATGTATCTTTTAATCCATAGTCCTTGTGACTAAGGTTACAACAGTCCTGTAACATGGCCCTTATGTTCGATAATGTCAATGATCACGCACCCTACTAAGGGATCTATGAAGCACACACCCCGAATTAAAGGGCGCCCCCCGAAGGATATCTAAAGTTGTGCACCTTAGTAGGTCTAATATAGTTCTGAAACTAACGTGAAACACTAACGAGTTTTATACATAATCGGATTGAAGTTTCTAAAATCAATTTCTTCATATCGATTTCTAAAATAATATCGATATTCAAAACTATACTTATTTCACAGTTCAAAATCACATAATCTCATTTTCTAAATCATAATTCTATTTTGATAATTAATTCGAGTTTTCAACAAAATACAATTGAAATATTTTCATTCAAATGAAAACCTTAAATAAAGAATAATAATTTTTGAAATAATACATGTAGGCATCCAAATAATTGCTTAATCAAACAAATATAAATAATAATTTCAAAATACTAAATAGTTCATAAAATTACTTACACTATACAGTTCAAAAATATTAAATAACTCGAAAAGTCACTTACCTCGATATTACTGAACAAAAAATTAATAGTCGAACGATTCCTAAATATAAATTTAAATCAAATAAATGTCATTAGAATGCAAATCTATTATTTAACAGCATTCCTATTCATTTTCAAAATGACTATAAGTATATTTACAAAAATATTCTTTCAATATTTAATCTTTTTTCAAACAAATATTACTATTATGCCAAAATAATAATCTAAATACAAAATAATAATTAAAGCCAATAATATTAATCCAAAACTATTAACTAATAATACAAAACAATAATTAAAGTCAATAATACTAATTCAAAACTATTAACTAACAATCTAAATACAAAATAATAATTAAAACTACAAAAATAATAACAATGCAAAAATATTAATTACTAACAAAATATACTAAAATATCAACTAACAAACTAAGTATAATATTTAAAATAATATAACAATATAAAAAAATTAAATAAGAAACAAATCCAAAAATTACGCGTTCCACAGATTGTCTATGTCCTCGATGACGAAAATTTAACAAATGAGATCTTTTTATAAAAAAAAACTCTTACACAACAAGGTTCTTACTCAATATTAGAGATCCTTATTATTGGTGTAGGAAAACTAAAGGGATAGACTCATATATATAGTTAAGGAAAGAGAGAAAGTTTTAAGAGCTGGGCGATGTGAGACTAAGCCTTAAAAGCAAAACTTGGGTCATTACAACGAAAAGTTATTAGATGCTCATAGGGTACTTGTCATGTGGTGTCCCACACCACTCATGTGGTGCTATGTGAGCACTTAAAGTGTGCTATTTCACTTCAAGTGCTCACATAACACCACACGAATAATGTGGAGCACCATATAACAGGTATTCCAAGACCACTAAATAATTATTCCATTACAAGAATAGATTGGACACATTGCTTATTGCATTCTTCCTTGGGATTTTTAAAACACCATACTTACTAAAAAATCTCAGCGGCCCCCAAACCCCCCCCCCCACCGAAATAAATAAAACAAAAACCCCCCATGCCAATACACACCCACACCCTACACCTTTTCTTGTACCGAGCTCTTGGAAATTTCCTTAGGGCTCGTGGAAATTTCGAAGAACCTTGATGGTGACAAAGAATTTGGCATGAATTTCAGGATCCGGGGTCCTTTGTTAAAAAATAGCATATAGTAGTTAATAGTATAAAAGAAATTCTTTTAATGTTTTTGTTTTTAATTTTTGTGAACCATTGTTGATTAGGAGTAATTATTCAGTGGTCCTGAGACACTTAATAGTTTTTCGTTGTTTAGACATTACCGGTAAATAAAGTGTACTGTGTCCTGCATGAGAAGTGGGAAGCAAGAGAGATATAAAGATGACTGATAAAATTAGTGTTTTATACCATCCAGTAGAATCATGTTATGTAGGTAAATTTAGTTAAAAATCTAGAATTTCCATTTAGTAACAAATTGTATAATTATTATTTATCATAGTAAAATTGTTTAATTAATCAAACTTGATTTAAAATATCTAATTTTTAAAAATTATCTACATGACATGTTATTATTGGATAGTGTGAATCATATACGGATGAATCAAGCTCAACTGAACACCGTTTGTTATGAAATGATTTATTTTATATATATATATATATATATATATATATATATATATATATATATATATATATATATTGTTGATTTTTCCTCATAACATTAAGGTGTTTGGATTGACAAACTTACATAAAACTCTTTTGGATGAATTTATAAACTAAAATATTAAAGACAAATTTTTTATTATTATGAAAAGCTTATTTTGAAAAATTATGTTTTAAGTTTGACATTTGAACTTTAATATTCAAATAAAAAGTCAACAAAAATGGAGTAGCATTAAAAATGGTATTAAACTTTCCCAAGTAGTTTTAAAATGGTCAATAAAATTGTCTCTTTTTTTGCCCATCAAATTTAATCCTTAATGTTCCGGTTCAACACTTGCATAGATTGTTGCATGGGGCATAAAATTAAATAAAAAAAAAAACACCTTCCGGGCAACAGTAAACTTTGATTTGATTTGCACATTCTAATTCAAACTCAAAAAAAAAAAAAAAAATCCTTTTCCAATTTAAATTTCAATACGTTATTTTAAATTTAATAAGAGTAAACTTTGAAAGAATATTTATTTTTATATATATATATATATATATATATATATATTCGAACTTCAAAATTAATTCTCCACTTGCACAGCATTACAACCTCATAACCTTTTGCATTTAAGGAATAGATTTTAGGTTCCTATATTTATTAAAATAAATACTCCCTTCATCCCATTTACTTTTAGGAGGGAAATTTTTAAGGGAGATAAATCAATATAATTAAGTATGTATAACTAGGTATTAAGAGAGTTTATCTAATAATTTTATAATTTTAGTGAATAATTTTTGTTGGTCATAAGTCATTATCGAGTTAATAATCTAAAATTCTATTTTTTTATATAATGTATAAACTCTTTATATCCCATGAAATATATATACACACACACATACATGCGTGTATAATATAATTTGAGAACTAATGAATATGAAAAGACAACTCTAAGTTCAAATTATTCAATATATGAAAAAATAATTAATAACAACTCTAAATTAACATGTGGAATTTATTAGCCAATACAAAAATATATACTATACATTAAAATAAGATATAATTCATTTATTAATATTAATTTTCGTATAAAGTATAATTTTTAAAATATTTTCTTATAAAAAGTGTGTCTTATACGAATTATCAATTTAATTTAAATAAAATTTTATTTTGCATATAAAATATATAGTGGATGTGATATTTTTGCTCCAAATTTCTATATTATAATTTTTTTAGTAGACTGAATTTAACTTTTGTCAAATTTGTGCTATTCAAAATTTTGCCTTATAAATTGGCCCAAAACTCAGAAACAATATAGTAAATTTTACAGTTATTTCCAAATTTAACAAAAATAAAATATGTAAAACCCCGAATTTTAATAAATAAAATTTAAAATTTTCTCATAATTTTATGTTTAACAGTAAGGTGTTAAATTAATAAAAATTAAAGTTAAGGATGTTATGTGCAAAATTTTTATGTCAGACAATATTCGATTGGTCGGGGAATATTTATTTTGTCGAGGAATATTCGTTTTGTCGAAAAATATTCGTACTGTTGAGGAATATTCGTACGACGGCGCCGAAATATTTAGTTTTGGGTGGACCCCACAACGAAATATTGTCGGATATAGAAAACGATAGTAGTAGCCTTTCTAAATAAAAATGGTCAACGATATTATTACTTGTAACTGTTGTAGACACCCAAATTTTGCACTTGTGTACTGACCTTGACAAGAGGGCAAAATCGACATTCGACCCAACATACGAATAGGAAAGGTGGACCCCAACCCAAAGTCACCACGACGGCTTACGATCAAAGCTGTCAAACGAACAACGAGCGTCAAGTCATTTGAGGCAAGATATGCAGTTGATCCAGACGAAACCCGATTCGGTCGCCAAAGACGACAAATGACCACTACGCTTGCGACAGTCGGAGGGGGTCTCGCTCTTTGGAAGCCAGGCACCAGAGATATTTATACATCAGGTGACAGCCTTCCAAAATAAAACAGCAGAAATTGACGATTCAAGACTGCGTGGCACGGAAATCGAGAAAAACAAGCTGGGCAGCCGCAGGTGCACCTGCGGCCACCGATAAGCGTGACACTTGCATGGCTCGAGGAGACAACCCGGCAGCCGAGGATTCGGCGCGGGCGGCCACAGCAGGCAGCCGCAGATGCACCTGCGGCTGACTTCAGTCACCTATACAATGCCATTTTTGATCTGCAGAAGCATATGAAGCAAATTTCTTAAGAATTTAGGAGAGAGAAACACGCGAGAAGGCGAGAGAAGAGCTCGGGTTTGGTTAAATCCAAGTGAGAAACGTGTTTTTCTTGTCAAATATTCAAGTATTCGTGTGGTTTTGGTTCAATCGTGAAATATAAAGTTTTTGTCGGTGTATTGCAAGGTGAAAAAGGGTGTTTTGGTTGATATTTTGTTGCTTATATTGTTATTATAATATTGTGTTTTGGGTTGCTTAATGTAGTATGTTGTTGTATTGTTGAGAATCCGTGGATTAGGGATTATTAGCAAGGGTTCCGTCGGAACGTAATTTCCTCCTAATGTCCCGATGATATTCGTACGGTGATATGTAGTTCGTTGTGTTAACGGATAGTTTGTTGTGTTGGGATTATGATTTGTTTGACTCGTGTAACATAGTATCAAGTTGAGTATTGTTTATCTTGCTCTGGTATAATTGTGCAGCGATTTGCGTGATTGTGAGCCTAGGGAGGAGATCCTCGTGATCAAATCCCGATGATGGACAACTTTTGGTGTATGTAATCATTACAAGGGTCCATTGTGTATATATATGTAAATATTGGGTTTTAAAGCGATATCGAACCGTAATCGGGTTAAGGCCCCGTAATAGTAAAATATGTGATTGTGGGTGTTTGGGGTTATTTAGACGGCTCACATGCCCATGGATAGCCCCGACACGTTTGAATGCTTGTTTTGATTTATGACACAAAAAAACGGTTTTCCAAAATAAGGCAAACGATGAAGATTTTCTAAAAATGATCAAATTAGGATATTAGATTCACGAGGTTTAAAAATTAAGAGTTTTGGCGAACTTTGAACCTTGTTTGACGAAAAGGCTCCATTTGGTTTTGAAATGTCATAAAAGATGTTTTCGAAAAAATAGATAAACGTTTTCATTAAACTTTGTGCATAGGGTTAAAGAGTTCTAGAAGTTGCCTTCATTTTATTTGAATTTACTGTTAGAAGACAATGTATAGTCTCGATTCCTATTTGACAAAAGTTTTAAAAACTATTGTTTTCTAAAAATGACATCTAATAAAAAAACCTCATCGTTTTCGAAATTAAAATCAATCTTTATTATAAAAAACGAAGCCTTGTCATTCGGGTTAAAAGACGTCTAAAACACTTTCCGACAAAACACGTTTTCCCTAAGAAATCAAAGCGATTTTCACGCAAAATTTACCACAGCCATCACCTAGGCACGCACGCACACCCACGCAACTCACACATTTTTAAGATTTTGAAAGGATAGGAAAATATCGAGATTGCGGTAACCGTGTTTCCACGGAAGTCGGGGGGTGCCTAACACATTCCTCTCGCTTAAGCAAGCCTCCGAACTCTATGAATCTCGGTTCACAAACCAATTAATTCGGAGTCACATATGAGCCAGCGATTACAAAAACAAAATTCGGATGAGTTGGTACATCCATTTTCAAATATACCAACTGGCGACTCTGGTCAATTGGCTCATTAAGAAATTGACATTTTGAAACCCCGTCGACACTAAGCCGACCCTTTTCAAAAAATCACATCTTAATCTAAGAGCTAAAATTGGAAAGGGCTTTTAATATTGGGATTTTAATATTAAAAAACGAAACGACAAAATCCCGGCGTCGACAACTGTTAAAATACCTAGTGATAAAAGTATGGTAACATATGATATTTTACTGTAGCACACAGTATTTTACAGTAGCACATGGTATTACACAATGTTTAAATTATTGAACTGATAAAGTGTCTATTGCACAGTATTTCATCAATAATTATCATTACACTGTATTTTACATTATTGAACCAATAATTGTCATTACACATCATTTTACATTATTGAATCAATAATTATCATTACACAATATTTTACATTATTAATTGCACAGTGTTCCATATTATTGAATCAATAATTATCATAATGCACAACATCTTGCATTATTGGGTCAATAATTGTTACAGTAGTAGTCACGGGTATTAAACAGTTAGACAAATTTATTATTTGAAAAACACTGTATGTTTAATAATTGAGATATTAAATCAATAAAATAATATAAAAATGTGTAACGCGTGTACGTGTGTAACACGTGTAAATGTGTAACACATGTAAGCGTGTAACACGCGTAAGTGTGTAACATATGTAAATGTGTAACGCGTGTAAATGTGTAACACGTATAGGTGTGAAACGCATGTTAGTCAACAAACGGTGCAGATTAAAGTGTGAAACGTGTGTTGGTTGATGAATGGTTCAGATTAAAAGATGAGATTAAAATGTGTAACGTGTGTGTGGAAAAGTTGGTTAGGCTCTGGCTATAAATATGGGGCTTAGCATAAGGAGTTTCATACATTCCTCACTCAATCTTCTTTTCACTCTCTTAATATTTCTTAGTATAAGTGTCTCTCTGAGTGTATTAAAATTATCTTAAGCGTTGAAGATCTGGAAGGGTACGAGTATTGTTCAAGTAAGTTTTTTTTATAAAAGTTATATAAACGAGTCACAAACATCAGTTTACAACTCTTCCTTTAGAAGACTCTTATAGTAGAAGATTTATTTTTAAAAACTTCATTTGAAAAATTTTACTTTGAAAAAATATTTTCTTTAAAAATTATTTTGAAGTATATTTATATAGTCACTTTGATGATTTTATATGCATAAAATTGGCATGTGTTACTTACTAATTAAATTATGAATATACATATAGGTTGATCAACCTCATAAAAGCTGTATTTAGTCACGAGATAAGGTAAGAGATATAATTTTCTTTCAAACTCTTAAACTTATTACGGTAAGGGGTATCATTCTTTTCATCATCACAAATGGATATTATTTTTTTTCTTACTTGTAAGGGATACCATCTTTTTCATCTTCTATCACTTAAACTTACTACAGTAAAAAAATATCTCATTTGTATCTCTAATATTATTAAACGGTGAAAATTCTTGAATTAATAATTCATTAATATTCCTTTAACAGTTTGCACTTCATCTAATACCCTTTGACAAGAACATTCTTATTAAATTTCCATCGTCATATTTGAACTGTGAACTTATAGACCTTAACATTTGAACTGTTGACATTTATTTGAACTGTTAACATTTTGGACTAATTCCTTGTACCATAAACCTTACCGTTAAACTTCTTCTCCGTGGATCTTTGACATTACTACTGGACTTGGACACATTTTTTTATACATCATATTGACAATTTGAACATCATTTAAATCTGGACAAAGTAAAATTTGCTAACTCCTAATGTTATTGTTTATCCTGTTCTTCTGTTCATTATTTCTGTTGTTATTTTAATCATCAAGTATTAGGTTGTTCTGAATATCTGTGGCCTAGGGCACAGAATAAGTTAAAGGCGATATAGGATAAATGTGATATAATTATTGGGTGTCTTTGGTCGGATGACAAGGACACGTGATGAATGTTCTCTTTGGCCGGAGGCAAAGAAAAATCATTGTTTGACATGATCATGGCCAATGGTGTTTCAGATTATAAAAGTTCATGATGATTTTCTTAAAAAGAGAGGTTAGTAGACATCATGATCTGCTTGATTCTCATAGTGATGATTATTTCACTGCAGTTAAACTTTGTTTAAGAACTTAACTGCTTTTGTTGATTTAAATCTTGCCGTTTATATTACTCTATTAACACTCAACTCAGCTGTTGATTTAAAACTTGTTGTCTATTATATTCGATTAAAAACTTAACTGTTGAAGGCTAAGAATAATTTATTTTTATTATCTTAGTCATGATATTTTTTACTGGGTTATTTGAGCTCACCCTTTTCGTTTTTTGTTCAATTGTAATGACCACGAATTTCATTAATCATTGTAATTATAATTAATAAATAATTAGCAATGAATTTAAAATTTTTGTACTAATTAATTATGTATTAGATAATTAAATAAATGTACTTGTGTATGTGTATATTTATTTAAAGAATTAAAGCAAGGTATATAATTAAGTAAAACAAATCTAATTGTATTATATTTTAAATCCAAAGAAGTTGCTAAACTAGGTCAATTAAATTTACCTAGTAACCTATGTAATTAATTTAATTACTAGTCCATGTAATTAATTAAATAAGTCCAATGTTTGATTTAATTAAATGTAACTTAGAATAATTAATGTAAGCCCAATTTGTTATTTAAATTGAGCTCAAACCAATTCAATGGATGATCCCAATATATTTAATCCTAGAGTCCAATATGGAGCCCAATAGGAAGTCAAAAATTGGTCAACAATTGAACACATGTATATATATATGTTAGTTCCCAATGACACGAAAGATATCTAGAAGGGGGAGGGGGGTTGAATAGATTCTTTAAAACTTTTGAATTTTCTTACTTTGTTTTTAGGAGATAATGAGTTCTTAATTAATTTGTTTAGCACAACGGAATATGATTTAGTTACCCCTTCTTGATTTGTTAAAATAATAATTCAACAAACAATTATATAACAGATGTAGCAGTTAAAAGACACAAGAAGAAAGACTCAGGTTTTAAGTGGTTCAGAATTCACAAGACTCCTACTCCACTGATCTGCTCTTCAAGCAGCAAATCCACTAAGGATACTTTTACAATTTCTATATCACTAAGATTCCTTCAAGATCAGCAATCTTGGAACTCTAATTCACTAAGAACTCTATAAGTCTAACAGACTCAGATACTCTAGTTCACTAAGAACTTGACTCAAATAGTGTAGATTTTGGGTGTGCTACTGAGTTGCATTTAGCATAAGTTTCTGAGGAACTCAGTAGCAATGCAAGATTCTTTTTGTTTTTGATCTCTCTTTTAAAACTCTTGTGTATTTTTCTTTTTCGTGTCTCTTCTTGTTCAGATCTGGGCGCTTTATAAAAGAGCTTCTATTTTTCTTCCCATTGGAATGTCTGCCCTTAGCTTCAGTTTCTTCCCGTTACCTCACAATGTAGAACTGTTGAATATTATATTCATTTAGCTCATAAATGTTCTGATGATGTATTAATTGATCTGTTATATTAGTTCATGGAAGGTGTTTCCCTTTTTTCTTGGGGACAGATATGTCAGTCGTAGGTTTCTACCAACTTTCATAGAGTCATTTGGTCCTTCCATACTATAGGACTGATAAGACACAATTCTCTGACTTTACTGCCTTGAAAGTCTTCTCTTTGTTGCATAGTGCGCTTGGGTCAGTCCCCTGACATTTTTGACTTTAAGCTTTTGACAGAAGCTCTTCTTTCACATCGATGCAGATTGTTCTTTTCCACGAAGTTGCTTCTGTCTTAGTACAAGAGAATAGTCAAAAGATGTTTCAGGTTTAGATCGTAGTGTTGCTAAAAAATGTCTCTTGTTTTTACTTAGCTCTACGATTACCCTTGCTTCAGTGATTGTTCAGTGATAAGACAATTTTTCTCAAGGAAGTAGAATTTTACTTTTCAGCTACTCTGTTAGTCGTAGAGTCCGTTCTGCGCTTGGGCTTCTTCCTTGGTCGTCGAGTTTTCTTGGAATGGAATCATAGAGTCCATTCTATGAGCGGTCTTAGTCGTCCAGAAAAATCGTAGAGTTCACTCTACGAATCATACCGAGTCGTTGAGTCGTCTTTGCGCGAAGTCGTAGAATCCTCTCTACGGACAGACTGAATCGTTGAGTCTTCTTTGCTTGGAATCGTAAAGTCTATTCTACGATCAGTTTGTTATAAGATCAACCTAACAGATTTGATCTTTTCTAACTAAGTCCTTGTACATTATAATCAATCAAAGGGCTTCACAACTCAAGACATTCATATTCAACAGATCATCCTAACAACTTTGATCTTATCTAACTAAGTCCTTATACATTATGTGCCATCAAAGGACTTTACAAACCTGCTATTTACTGCATTTATCAACTTAATTCTTATCATCAAATTAAACATGCAATGTTCAACAATCTCCCCCTATTTGATGATGACAACATAAGTAACAGATAGTAATTTGAACACCTTAAATAGGCAAAATGCTTATGAATAATTGAATGCCTAACATACAATGAGCAGCTGTATTTTCTAATGAAAAAAATGAATTTATTGAAGTATAGTCAGTTATACAATGAGTGTAAAAAAAAAAAAAAAATTTAAAACAAAACTTATCTCCTTCTATTAGGAGGTCTCATTCTTTCGTCTTCATGCCTTCGCTTTCTCTTATCTTTTTCCCTCTGCCTGAAGAGTGCTCTTCTTTTCTCTTCTGCTTTTCTCAGTTCCTCTTCCCTTTGCAAAGCTTCTTCTTCTTTAATTTGGAGCCATTCTTGTGAGCTAGATGGCCCCACAGTTGAAGATTGTCCCTGATGACTTGGTGCAGATGGTCTTGCAGTTGAGACCTGTCTGGGATGAGTTGGTACTGGTTCAAACCTAGGAGGTTGAATTGATGTTTGAACCATTCTCATTCCTTGAGGTGTTCTTCCTCTTCTGCTTTGACTTAGAGTCGGTTCTATAACCAAACTTTCTGTTTTGTGCTCGTTTTCTTCTCCCCCTTGTTGGCATCATTAATTCTGACCACTTCTTCTGACAGTTGCTACACACCCCGAACAAGTTCTTGAAGTTGAGTTTGAGTGGCAGCTACATCATTGCAATGCTCTTAAAGTCGTTCTTCAACTAGGAGTTGTTTTGATTCCACCACTGATAGAGTAGTATCTAATCGATAAGTTTGTTCGCTGATGGATTTCTTCAACTTAAAGAACTGGTCAGCAAGATGAGCAATAGATTTCTCACTGGTTTCTTGAAGAATTTTAATGCACTTCTGATGGTTTTCTATTACTTCCAAAAACTTTTTGTCCATATGCTCGAGATGTTCAGAGACTGCTGTTGTTAACTGCTTCAATCTTGTGGAGAATTATTTTCCCAAATTTTGAGAAAGTTCATTGGCAGCAGTAACAACATTCTCTATTCTCCGTTGAGTGTTGTGGAACTTAGATGTCATGTCTTTTTGTATCTCTGTGTGCATATAGCTTGTCAATTCAGTTAACCCCTCGGTAGTGGGAAGCAAAGATATCTTGTCCATGATTTCTTGAAGGAGTTTAGCTGTTTGCCCCTGGTCAGTCGTTGAGCTTGGAATGTGAAAGTATTCCTGACCAGAGGTGGAGGGAATGTTTTCGAGTGCCATGAGAAGTCTTGGAGGTCGGAAAGGTTGAGTAGGAGGCATTGTGTGAGTTGAGGGCGGGGTTTGAGGAGAGTCTTGAGGGCACTCTACGGCTTGATCATTTAAGCTTCCTCGACCACCAGTCGTAGAGTGTGAGGACTCTACGACTGGGGTAGTGTTGGACGTAGAGCTTATTCGAGTGCTTACGTTAGATAGTCCTCAAAATGATTGAAGGTCCAGACAAGTGTATGATTATGTATAAATGTGAGAGGGATGAAGTGTACCTTTTGCCCTATTGAAGATGAAAATGAGCTGTTTGAGATCAACTTTTGGGCAAAATGTAGGTTGTGAGGGTAGCCTTGAGCCAAAATCACCACGTTGGGATATGCTTTGTAGGTCCAGAACAGTTGATCCCATTAAATTGAACACCAAGGCTCGGTGGAATGGCATTAGTGGCAAGAACTTCAACAGACAGTTATAGTTAAGATGCCTTAGTTCATTTCGTCTGATTGCCACTATCTCGATGTCATCCTCTTCATCAACATTCATTGTAGCTGAAGGGATTGAAATGTCTTCTTGATCCTCCCCCTCAGTTTGAGCAGTTGTTGGCTCAGGAACTACTGATGGCTCCCCCTCAGCTGGATCATTGCCAGATTTTTGATGTAGCTCCCCCTCAGCTGCTGAACCTTTTTGAGCTAATTTTACTAGCTTTTTTCTTTTTTTCCTCGGCTCTTTTGAAATGGCCTCCTCAGCCTTATACTTACTGCGAGTTTCTCTTTGCAGATCTGAATCTTCATCCTTTGAGACACCCTTCTCTTCAGGAGCAGCATCAAAGGCCTCATTTGATGAGCCTTGAGATTCTTCAATCTCAAGAGCTTTCTTTCCTTTTCTCTTTCTGATGAGACCAGGAGATTTCTTGCTGACCTCCTGTGATTCTGCTTCTGCAGGTAAGTTCTTTAACAGTGAGGGCTCTGCACCACTCTGCGTTCCTTTACTATCCCCAGATCGGAATAGTTTTCTATTTTCAACTGGGTTTCTTTTCCAGTTTTCGAATAATCTTTGAGTCATCCTCTTGTTGGCATTGAGGACTTCTCCTTCATCGTGCTCAATTTTGTCTCCCAAAATAGATTAAAGGAGAATGCTGATGAATCTCTCATAGGGCATTTTTCTGGTGCCCTTCGCATTCTTTGCATTTTGGATCCAATTTCCGATCCATTCAACTAAGAGGGAGCCATAGTTGATATTCATCTTCTTTACTATAGTTGTCATTATTTTCAGTTGGAGCTCGTTGATAGAGTCGTGGGTAGAGTCCTTACATAGGAGACACTTTCCGATGATGTTCACCATAAATTCATATTTCTGGGGAAATTCTTTCTTCTTCAATCCTTTCAACTTTGGATTCTTTTTGTGGTGCATTCTTCTCAGGCCCTCTTCTGTGCTCACCATATTGAGAGTCGTGAGGCCCTCATGCTTGAAACCTAGGGCTAGGTTTATCTCTTCAGAGGTGAGGTTGAACTGAACCCATGGTGGTTAGGGTTCCATTCGCATATGATCCATTTGTGTAGAACTATCAGACTAGCTTTGTTAGAATCCTCGTATTTGTTCCCAGAGCTTCTCGAAGGTCGGCCCTTTCTAGCAACTGGATTATCCTTATGAACTGTTTGTCTGCTGTCGTGAACACTTCAAAGTTGAGCTCATTTCCAGAAATAACTTGAGCAGGAGCCATTTGATTGATGTTTTGAAACAGGAAGAAAGGGTTTAACTGAGTATTGGAATTTTAGGGTTCTGGATTTTCGAGAGAGAGAAAGATAGAAAGGTTTAGGTTTTGATTTTTGAAGAATAATGAACGACGTGCAGTTTTCAAAATATTTAAAACTTCCCTCTATGTTTGCTGAGAGGCGTGTAAAGTTCTGATAAGAGCACTTTTAGTTGGTTGATGACCATTTTGCCCTTAGTCTCCCCCTGAGCTTTACGATCCTTCTTGACACTGCCATCCTTTGTTTTGATGGTCGTTGAGTTAGCTTTATGACTGGGGAGTACTCTACAATCCTTGGCTTGATAACCGTTGAGTGAGCTCTACGGTTTGTAGTGTACTCTATGATTCTTGGTTTGTTGATCATTAAGTGTTCTCGACGACCTTAAGCGTACTTTACGATCCTTGAAGAGCAGATCAGTAGAGTAGGAGTCTTGTGAACTTTGAACCACTTAAAACCTGGGTCTTTCTTCTTGTGTCTTTTAACTGTTATATCTGCTATATAATTGTTTGTTGAATTATTATTCATTTAGCTCATTAATGTTCTGATAAGGTATTAATTGATCTATTATATTAGTCCATGGAAGGTGTTTCCCTTTTTCCTTGGGGACAGATATGTCAGTCGTAGGTTTCTACCAACTTTCATAGAGTCATTTGGTCCTTCCATACTATAGGACTGATAGGACACAGTTCTCTGACTTTACTGCCTTGAAAGTCTTCTCTTTGTTGCATAGTGCGCTTGGGTCAGTCCCCTGACATTTCTGACTTTGAGCTTTTGACAGAAGTTCTTCTTTCACATCGATGCAGATTATTCTTTTCCACGAAGTTGCTTCTGTCTTAGTACAGGAGAAGAGTCAAACGATGTTTCAGGTTTAGATCGTAGTGTTGCTCAAAAAAGTCTCTTGTTTTTACTTAGCTCTACGATTGCCCTTGCTTCAGTGATTGTTCAGTGATAAGACAATTTTCCTCGAAGAAGTAGAGTTTTACTTTTCAGCTACTCTGTTAGTCGTAGAGTCCGTTCTGCGCTTGGGCTTCTTCCTTGGTCGTCGAGTTTTCTTGGAATGGAATCGTAGAGTCCATTCTATGAGCGGTCTTAGTCGTCCAGAAAAATCGTATAGTTCACTCTACGAATCATACCGAGTCATTGAGTCGTCTTTGCGCGAAGTCGTAGAGTCCTCTCTACGGACAGACTGAATCGTTGAGTCTTCTTTGCTTGGAATCGTAAAGTCTATTCTACGATCAGTTTGACATAAGATCAACCTAATAGATTTTATCTTTTCTAACTAAGTCATTGTACATTATAATCAATCAAAGGACTTCACAACTCAATACATTCATATTCAACAGATCATCCTAACAACTTTGATCTTATCTAACTAAGTCATTGTACATTATGTGCCATCAAAGGACTTTACAAACTTGCTATTTACTGCATTTATCAACTTAATTCTTATCATCAAATAAATGGAAAATGGCCACAAAAAGGCCATTTGGCCGACTCTTCATGGGGCCCACCAAGGGTGGCTTGTTTGCTCCATGTTGCTTCTAATTTACACAATGTCATAGTTGGCCAACAACCCTAGTCAATCACATTGTCTATCAACTAGTCAATCAAAGCTATAGTAATCCTAATTAGGCTTTAAATTCACCAACATTGGTGAATTAGTAAAGCTAATAAAGAATTACCATATAGCTATATATAGAACACTCCACACTCTTGCATTGGTTGGTTAGTTCATTTAAAGTTTTGCTAGAAAGAAAAATAAAGAGCATTTGAGAGAGAAATAGAAGAAACACTTAAGAGTTGTGAAAAAAGGGCTAGAGGTTGAGCTTGGTGAATGCCCACTAGCTTCACAACATACTTTGGTAGGAGGAGAAGAAGAGCATCCAAGACCTCAATGTTTAAAAGTGCTCTAACTTCTCTTTATTTCATTTTTATGGTCTAGAATGATTTTGAACGGTTAAAATCTATTTTTAACCGATCAAAACTCGTTTTGATGTGCTAGAAGTATTTAACTATGTAATATATGTATATTCATAGTATGATGTGTTTATATCATGATTTGGTAGGTGTGTAACGCATAAAATTTGTAGAAATGTTCATAACACATTTTATCGGTAAAACCCTAACGATGCATATTAGGTTTAATGTTGTATTTTAAAATGTACAAGTTAGAAATTGGATTTTTATAGCTAGAAAGTTACATGTAGGAGTTTTAAATAAAACCCAACTTGAAGCTTTCAAAAATATTGAAAAATGAAGAAGTTATAGTTTTTACCGCAAAAGATGTCATTTTTAAACCCTAGGTGGTTCGATCCGTAATATTCGTGTATAACGTTTTCAAAAAGACGATCGAACCATGGAATATTGTAAAACAAGAAGTTAGGAACACATCAGCACTAATTTTGTGTCATTTGGATGTGTAGATTTCATTTAGTACAAGTTTTAATCAAAACAACTCAAGTTGGAATTTACCAAAATCTGGACACGAAATACTTGAGCGTCGGCGGTGCTACCTCAGTTCAAAACTGAGTGCCGGCAGCACTCAGACATTCTGTTTCCAGTGTCGGCAGCGCTGGAATCAGTTCATTCGGAGCGCTGGCGGCGCTGGGTCAGATTCCCAGTTTGCCGAGTCGGGTCGGTCCGGGTCAGAAAATGAAAAATGTTCCAAAAAATATTTTATTATTTTTGGACCTAACAAGAGTATTTTTAAAATTAAGGATAGTAGAATTAATAAGTAAAAGAGGATAAATATTATTAAAGATTTAATAATATAAATTAAGTTAATAAAATATTATTAAATAAACAATAATATTAAAAAATTATTAAAATATTATTAAATGATTAATAATATTAGTTAATCTTAGAAGATTTATAAGGTATTATTAAATGATGAATAATACTATAAGGCTAATAAAATATTGTTAAATTGTTAATAATATTAGATAATTATTTGAACTATATTAAATAGCTAATATAGGTTGTTTGTGTATGAAATATTATCAAGTAATGATAATGTTTCCTAAGTGTTTAAATACCCATAATTATTCAATTATGTGGTTTATAAGAGTTATAAATGTAATATCCTAGATATTTTCAAGATTTTAAATAATATCTTAATTGATTTTATTAAAGGTTAAGGTTTAAAACCTAGAATTTGAGAAGTAAGATGTATAGAAAATGGGTAAACATTTTTTTTTAACATAATTTATTTGTTAGAAATTAAATGTGGGAATATTTTAATGATGCATGTAAAGAATTTATTAAGGAAATAAATTCAATTGAGAAGTGAAGGTAATTATATTAATATGAATATACCTACAGTGTGTTGGTTAGCCAAATAAGAGGATGAATAAGTTAATACTCAATTAAGCTAATAAATTAATTAGTTTAAATATGAAGTAAGAGAAAAAGTCATGAAATATAATTAATTAGTTTAATTATATTGGTTATGAGTTAAAGTTGTAAAAGAACTAGAATGTTTGTCTAGAATGACAATATTAAGAAGTTAAATTAATTAAGTAATTAACTTAATTATTAAGTGATTGTATAGAGTCCATTAATGGATTTAATACAAGCCTTGCATGAATGTGGGTAATTAAATAATAAGCCCAAATGTTAAGTTATGATATAGTCCAAGAGGTAATTAATATAAGTCCAATTAAATAATATTGGAAAGTATGGTATATAATGGTGTGGAAGTCCAATTAAATTAATTACCAAGCCCAAGTTATATATGATATGTGAGTTGTGTTGGGTAGCCCAAGTATTTAAATAAGAGAGCCCAATACAAAGTAATCCTTGTAGCCTAAACACATTAAAGTCAAATGATGGTCAATGTGTTGGGAGAATATTTTTCAAGTATTGATTGAGTGTAGAGAATTAACTAATGTAGGGTTAATTGAATAACCCTAGTTGGTAGACATGAGAGAGAATTAACCAAACATTGGTTAATTGATAGAGGAAGGAAGATAGTGTTGATAATTAACTATGGGTGAGTTAATTATGTAACCCAATGTGGTAGGATAATTAAAGGTAAGTCTAATTGGATTATATTATAAGTCCAATCGATGTATTAAACTAAGTTAAATAAATTAACCTAGTAGTCCATGTAATTAATTAAACCTTGATTCAAGTTATAATTAATCAAGCCCAATGTTTGTTTTAATTAATTGTAACATAGGGTACTTAATGTTAGCCCAATGTAATAATTAAATTGAGCCCAACCAAATTTAATGGATGAACCCAATATATTTAAATCCTAGAGTCCAATGTGGAGCCCAAATGGTAGTCAAAATTGGTCAACATTTATATATATAAGTATATATATATATATATATATAGATGTATAAATGTATATTTAAGCTATAAAAATAAAGCAAAAATGGGGGATTAAATCCCATTTTGCTGAGATTTAGTGGTCCCCACAAGGGGGTGGCTTGATTTGCTTGGTTGATTCACTTGTACACAATATCAAAGTGGTTCACCAACCCTAGTCAATCACCTAGTCATTCAAGTGGTCAATCAATCCAATAGTAAGCATAATTAACTCCTAATTTGACTATGTTAGTTGATTAGTAGAAGTTGATGGTGATTAAGGGAGTGCTATATATAGAGAAGAGGGAAAGAGCTAGCAAATGTTAGTCATTTGCTAGCTAGTTCAAGTGTTGTAGAGAGAGAAGCTCTAGAGAAAAATAAGAGCTACTTTGTGAGATTGATGATCCACCATGGAAAAATATTGGAGGATGATTAAGGTGGAGTCACAAGCCAAGATCATAGTCAAGTGATGAAGAACATCCAAGATCAAGAAGTTCAAAAGTGATATAACCTTCACCTATTTTATTTTTATAGTCTATATAAGTTTTAATCGGTCAAAATATATTTTTAACCGATCAAAAGTTATTTTGATGCTCTAGAAGTCTTAAGCTATGTTATATTAGTAGAATCATGGTTTGATAGGTTTATAACATTATTTGGTATGGGTGGTGTACATATAAATTGAAGAAAACGCTATATAAAGCCTTACCGGTAAAACCCTATGTAGCTATGTGCTATTTTTTGTGTCATTTAGAAATGTACAAGTTAAATACTTGATTTATATGGCTAGAAAGTTTTATGAGTGAGTTATAAAGCCAACACAACTTGAATCTCACAAAAAGATGAAAAAACAAAGAAGTTATGGCTTTTATCGCAAAGGGTGTTGATTTTAAAACCCTAGGTTGCAATGTGAGCCATTTTTAGTCTAGTTCCGTTAGGAATTTGGATTTGTGATCTAAAGATAAGTTGTATATCTTGAAATTCTACACAATTTAGACTTAAGAATCACTCAAAAATAGTTCCGTATAAAAAAGTTATGGCAGTTTGAGTAAAGGAGGTCCGGACAGCCAAAATGAGCGTCGCCAGCGCTCGGACATTCTGTTTTGAGCGCTGGCAGCTCTCAAATAACACTATGACCAGCGCTGGCAGCGCTGGTACAGTGAAAAAAATTCCAAATTTTGATATTTTAGAGTTTTATCAAGTCAGAACTCCGGTTTAACTTGTCGGTTAATGAAAAGTTTAAACGAAATGTCGTTAGGGACTTAAAACCTAAGATAAACTTGTATAATGAACGTGTTTGAATATTAAACCAATATATATAAAGTCTATTAGTGACTCGTTGATAGTTAAATGTATAAAATAAAGACTAAGGTTAACATTATTAAAAAGTTAACTATTTGTATGGTTTAAAGAGTATTAAAATATGGTTAAATGATTAAATATGTAAGTAACTAAAATGTTATGAAATGATTAATAACATTAGTATAGGATTAAAAAGGCTATTAAATAATTAATGATATTAATAAGTGATTAAAATATTATTAAATGGTTAATAATATTAATAAGTGATTAAAATATTATTAAATAGTTAATAATATTAATAAGTGATTAAAATATTATTAAATGGTTAATAATATTAAGAAGTGATTAGAATATTATTAAATGGTTAATAATATTAGTAAGTGATTAAAATATTATTAAATAGTTAATAATATTAATAAGCGATTAAAATATTATTAAATGGTTAATAATATTAATAAGTGATTAAAATATTATTAAATGGTTAATAATATTAATAAGTGATTAAAATATTATTAAATGATTAATAATATTAATAAGAGATTAAAATATTATTAAATGATTAATAATATTTGAAGGTAGTTGTATATTATCAAAGGTAGATAATATTTTGAGATATTTGATACGTTTATTTAATATCCGAATCATTAAGTTATGTAAAAGGAGAAAGTTTAATTGAATTAAACCAATGTAAATAGTCCATTTGTGACTAATTTAGACAGCTTATTAAAAGTGGGTCGTACGAAGCATGTGTAGTGAATGCGTAAGTTGGTTAAGTCTACCCGACCTGTCCAACTAGATTTGGGCTAAGGTTTTTGTCCGGAACGTATAGGCTCATTTGTCGGACAACTAAAGAGTTAATACTTTAAAGTTAAGGTCTTAAATTAAGACTAAGTAATAGTCATTACATCTAATGATTATTTTAATTTTCCTATATAAATTGTAGGTTGAACGAGAGATGCAAATAAGCGTAACTGGTAGAAGCAAACTAGACAAGTTTTTCAGAACGTGTTGTATTATGTGTATGAATTATAAGTTTGTTATTAAACTGAGATGTGCTCATACGTGGTTATGTGCAAAGATGTTTTAATGTGCCTTTGTGCAATAAGTTGATTTGAACTGTTGATATGCGGTAGTTGATTTAAGACAATTGTTCTGCATTGAACTATATGTCATGATAGAGGTTAGACATGAAGCATAGATTAAATGCGAGGCATGATATGCATGAGCAGTAAGTCATAAACTGAAATGCATGAAAAACATGATGTTAGTATAAATTGCAGATTTTATGTGAATCATGTAATGTGTTATGTGTAGCTGTTAGACTTGCTGAGCCGTCGTGCTCACTCTTGCCTAAACCAACATTTTCAGATAAGGCTAGTTACCTGAAGTTCTCGATAAAGAACAAGGAACAGGAAAACATATTACTTCCATTGAAGATCTAAATATCTATTGTAGATATCAGTCCGAATTGGACAGGTAAATGATTGTGTAGCATAAGACTTAGTTGGTATGTTATAGGAGTATTGAATACTCAAATTGATTGTAATAGAATGTCGTATCATGTATGATATTGAGACATACTAGGAATGTATAAAGATTTCGATTCTGGAATAGAAAGAGATCTTGTAAAATTGTAAATAAATGATTATTTAACAATTATAGTATTGTTGTAATTCATGAACAATAAGGAAAATGTTGTACTCGTGTTGAACCGAGTTCGAGGTTCGGGGGACCCGGATTCGGGGTCGTCACAATAAAGGTCATCATACTTATGTGTATATGATACTAATTCAAAATCAAACTGATTTAATTGTTAGGTCCGTTCAATGATTGTTAAATTAAATTGGTTAGCCGTAGACAACGCACAAGGCAAGTTTCCTACACTTTAACTTGTAAATTATGTTGCATGTTTCTTCTTAACCATAACTTGTATTTATTGTTGTAAGTATTCTTCAACCTTATTTGCATTGAGCAATTCAATTATTGTTGAGCAAGTATCTACACTTGTAGTTATTTGACAGACCTCTGAGTGAATTAATTATTAAAAATTACTTCGCATCATTATTGTATTGTATTCGCACATAGTGCCCTTGCAAATGTTATAGTTCAATAATTTACGAACTGTTCAAGAATGTCTAAGCTAATTGTTTCGGCTAGACAAATGTATGTTTAAATTCATCCAATTGAATATTTTAAAAGCTTATCCAAATCATTGGTTGGTGCGGATTCTTATAGTAAGACTGAGAAAAAACTACCCTAGTTAAAGGGAATTTTTATATTGTCGGGTAACCGAATTTGCGCAAGAAAACTAAATGTTATGCATATACGTAGGACATAAGAGGACTGATCCCCTTGAGTGTCCCGTTATTTTTAACAAGGTGTCCGATATTGTATGTTTGTTCTACCTTAGTAGCAATTCATGGTCATTAAAGACCACTCAGCAGTAAAGAGTCAATCCATTTTTATATTGAACTTTGATTCTTGATATCTTTCACAATTGTTATTGTTGGAAACCTTGAAGTTATTTCTCTTCATCATGATACATCTTATGTTGTTGTTTATAAACTTGCTGAGCCATTTAGTTGTTCATTCTTGCTATATCATGACTATATTTCAGCTAAGCCCGAATGTTCTAAACCAGACAAAGGCACGGGGAAAGCAAATGCGTAGAATAGTAGATGCAAGCTAGATTTAAATTACTGTTATGTAATTCTTGTGTAAATCTTTTGCATTTTCCTTAAGATATGTAATGTTACAATTAAGGTTAATAGACCTAGGGAAGTGTAGCATTTTGATAAGGAACCTTTTGTATTATTCCGCGAAGTTTGAATACAATTTATGTATTTAATTGTTGTTAAGTATTGTACAGTGAGAACCAAACCCGAGGTTAAAGAACCCGGATTTGGGGTCATCACATCAATTGTTCAGGAAATGAGAGCGTAGCCGGAACTAGCGGGGATGAAAGAAAAATTGAGCAGCGGTCTGAGATAGTTGTTATAGTAGTCTTCACTGTATTGTAGAATAGTAATAATTATGAAGACTTAATTGTGTATTATTAAGTACTGAATAATGTATTATAATAATTTTGTTGTAGTATTTTGATGACTCAAATTGGGTGGTGTGAACCTGATTTGGGGGTGTCATAAAATACTACTAACTTTAGAGTTGTAAAGGGTAACCAAAAAATTCGTATTCGTCTTCATCCGTATTCGAAAAAAAACGAATATTATTCGCATTCGAAAAAAAATAGATATATCTGTATTCGGTTTAAAGGTATCCGCAAATAAACGGATACGAATATGGATATAGGTGTATTCGTTTAAAATCCAACCGTAAATATATCCGACAGATAACGTATATCCGGAATTTGAATTCGACAACATATCCGAATAACTTAATATATATAATAAGCAAAATAAATTTTTTAAGTGACCTTCCTTATATAATAATTAGTTTTCACTATTATACAAAAATTATTTTTAAAATATATCATTTCACTTCTAAAAAGTTAGAAATAACACTTTTATTATAATATTATTAAACTAAAATAAATTAATTTAAGTATAGTTAATGAATTTTTACTATTATAAAATTAAAATATCTAAAATGTATCATTTAATAAGTGTTATAAATGTTATAAATATCATTTAACAAGTGTTACAATATAACTTTTGAATCATTTAACAAGTGTTATAAATATTATTTTAATGTTATAATTATAGATTATAAATATTTATACATACTATAGTATTACTCCATACACATAAAATGAACATCAACTTATTAATGTACATCTAAACTTTAATAAGTAGAGTATTCATTTTAAAATTTAAGATTTCAAAAATAATAAAAACTTATTTAAATTGTAATTTAGAGCATTGATTATTGTATTTATTAAAAATAGATAAATTAACATTCATTTATTAATGAACTATATTTTAAAACTCGTTATTTTGTCCTTATTCTAGTTATAT
Organism: Hedera helix; assembly: GCA_947179155.2. NCBI lineage: Eukaryota > Viridiplantae > Streptophyta > Magnoliopsida > Apiales > Araliaceae > Hedera > Hedera helix. The sequence goes on along the minus strand of OX359268.1, from coordinate 34,986,203 downwards.
GTAGTGTTACAATATATCTAAAATGTATCATTTAACAAGTGTTATAAATATCATTTAAATGTTATAATTATAGCTTATAAATATTCATACACACTACAATATTATTCCAAATTAACACATAAAATGAACATCTACTTATTAACGAACATCTAAACATTAATAAGTAGAGCATTCATTTTGAATTTAAGATTTCAAAAATAATAAAAACTTATTTAAATTATAATTTAGAGCATTGATTATTTTATTTATTAAAAATAAAAAAATTAATATTCATTCATTAATGAACTATACTTTAAAACTCACTATTTTTTTTTCTTTATTCTAGTTATATAGTGTTACAATATATCTAAAATGTATCATTTAACAAGTGTTATAAATGTCATTTAAATATTATAATTATAGATTATAAATATTCATACATACTATAGTATTACTCTAAATTAACACATAAAATGGACATCTAAACATTAATTAGTAGAGCATTCATTTTGAATTTAGGATTTCAAAATAATGAAAACTTATTTGAATTGTAATTTAGAACATAGATTATTGTATTTATTAAAAATGAATAAATTAATATTTATTCATTAATATATATGGTTTAAACTTTAAATTGTGTTGGCTATGTGTAATTATTCATTTTTTATTTTTTTTTTGTAAATAGTTTGAATGAATTTTATATTAGATGACTGATAAACGAATTCGGATACCTGAATATTCGAATAATTTGTTTATCCGAATAAAATAAACAAAAACGGATATTATCCGTATTCGGATATTATTTCGAATACTGAATGCGGATAATATTTTTAAAATTTGTCAAATACTAAATACGAATACAAATAATAAATTAATTTTCTAAATATAAATACTATTGTTTTTTAATTTATTTATATCCATTTACATCCGTAACTAACTTCAGAATACTTTTGTTTATTCCATTTCTAACCTAAATTTAGAGCCGTAATCCTATACCGTGGCAGAGTGGACATAGCAAAAATTTAGGTGCAAGTTAAATTTACCGCGAACTAAAACCCTCATAAATACTAATGTACTCCCATATCCCGAGGCACAAAACTAATTTTCCATCATCCTGTCGACGTGTGGACAAGACTACCGGCCCACTGGAACTTTTAGCTGTAGATCATCACCGGCGGCTACTGGTTACCGGTAAATCCTTCTTCTTTACCAGCGGTGCCGTTTAGTTTTATACTAGGGTTTTTTTTCTCAGATGTTTTCTGTTTTTGAATTCCCAAAAAAAAAGGTCGAATTTTGTCGAAGGTCTGATTTTTTTCGTTGCAATCGCTGGGAAAAAGTGCTATTCAGGTGATCAACTGATGTGTCTCTATGTAAAAGTGCGTGTATATGTGTATATGTGTGTGTGTTTTGTGTTTAAATATGTTACTTGCTTTGGGTTTTTGATTATAGGTGGAGTTGATCAAATTATACAAGTGATATACTCCATCCTTCCACAAAGAGAGACCCATTAGAAATTCTAATTTACGAACTTTCAAGGTTATATTTTTCTTCCAAGTTTACCCCTAAATTTATTGATTGAATTAGTTTAGTAATGAGTTATGATGGTAAACTTGAGGTGACTTTATGCTAGCAAAAAATGACTCTTTTCTGTGGATTTTGTGTGCGCGGGGGGGGATCTAAATTGTGCTCTTTATTTATATGTGTGTGTTTATGTTGATGGGGTATATGTTGTATTTTTGGGCTACTATTGTAGAATCTCTACTGTATTTGTCTATTTATATGGATTTTAGACTTGGTCTTTGTATGTTGGTAGAAATGTTTACTGATGAGTTGTTCATCATTGTTAGTCCTCTTTTCTTTTCAAGTTGGTGTTCAGCCGCATCTTTTATAAACTGTTACTTCTCAATATTGTTAATACCCTCATGATTCAGCTCTGGGCCTGTTTAAATCATTTCCATTTTTGGTGATAAATAAGCGCTTGTTGACTATCTTGGAGACTTGCCTTCCTTGGATTAGAAGAATGAAATCAAGATCTTTGTATTTTCGAGCAATGAGTTTGGTGTGTACGTTACTTCAGCGACCATCATTGTTGAAATTATTTTGCCTGAATCTCTTATGTCTGCATTAGGAATTGAGTTACAATCAAACCATAAACTCTTTATATAGCTCCGTCCAAGGCAACCGTTTTTAGATGGGTAACATGTTTCCAAATTGAAGTTCTTTTAAACTAGAAGTAATGTAAAACTTGACAAAATCATCCTTTTAATGTGTGCAGGACACTGTCAGGATTTTTCTTTCTTATTCTTCTATTTTATGAAGTCAAAGTGTCTTCAACTCAATTCCAGCAACACTTTAAATCCTTGGCATGGATTTGAAACTCAAAGGTAAAGCTTGGGTTGGGAACATCTACCAGAAGTTTGAGTCGGTGTGCCAGGAGGTTGATGATTTTGTCAGCAAGGTATGAGCACTAAATTTCTAGTGATGCTAGAAACAATTTTCTCTTATGTCTTTTCCTTTTTTTTGTTCCCCCCCCCCCCCCCCCCCCCCCCCCTCATTTCCTCTTAATGCTTGCAACAAAGAAACCTTTCTTCACAGATTTCCTGTCACTTTGGCATGAAAATTCTCTTCCTTGTTTTGCATTTCATGGTACATCACTATATGGATAGCCATCTTATCGTTGAGATGAATCTTTTTCATACTTAAATCTGGTCATTCTATCATAGTTTCAATTGCTTTATTTTACAGGACACAGTAAAATATGTTGAGAACCAAGTACAAACTGTTGGTCAAAGTGTGAAAAAATTTTGTTCAGATGTTGCGCAAGACTTGCTTCCTTCCTCTCTGGTGGATTCAGTAAAATATGATGATGAAACAGTTCCTCAGAAACGTAAGGATGGCAGGTATACCAAGTCCATGATTAATAGAGAAGAAAAGCATGTCGATATTGAAACAAAGCAATCATCTATAGAACATGATCCAATTGATCCTCTGGGAAACTGTTATACATCACCTATCACTGGACTTAACCCTGTGAAGCAAATTATGCCTATGCCTGCTGAAGTTCTCGGTAAACTGACAGACTCTGTCATACCTTTGGGGAAAGATGATGATGCCCTGGTATATGATAATGCGGATACAAGTCTTGAAGGTAATAACAGCTCAGAGGTTGAAGGAATCGCCAAGAAGGAGAAATTTCTGTCTGAGGACTTCAGTTCTCCCGAAAATAAGTCTGAAATATCATTGCTGTGTGAGTCCATCGATGAATATCATAACAATGAGATTTTGGGCCAGGTCTCATATGCAAATTTACTTGATGGTGCAACAATTAGTTCCTCAAAAGAGAGACCAACATGTGATTCCTCTTTCGATGATTACAATTCTAATAATTTAAGCAACCCCCAATCATCTGAACTGGCATTTTCATTTGTTTCTTTTGGGAGTGGAGTAGCGGAGATGGCACTTGTTTCTTCTAGCAGTTCTGTGTCTACAGAATCTTATGATCTGTCAGAGTGTTCACACGCGATTTCACTAGAAACAGAAAGTTCCTGCTATAATCAGACCGGTGCATTAACCTGTGTTTCTGATACATTAGGTGCTCTTTCATCTTCTGAATCATGCCCGAATCCAGTCAGTGAGAACAACGGAGATATGCAATTTGCTTTCTCCAACAGTGTTTTGTCATTTGAATCAACCGGTAATTATTGAATAATGGATATTATCCCCGACCTATGTTACATGGACTCAACACCCACTAGAAGGATTCCTAAAAGGACACATCATGGACATGACTACTTTTTTGGTTCATCTTCCACCGAACTGCCATGTCCTACAACAGTACTCGTGCCGTGTTGTGTCAACATGGGTACTTCTGGATTTGAGAAGAGTCCATGTAGCATAACATAGCCCCCAACATCTCTCTTTCTCTCTCTCTCTCTCTCTCTCTCTCTCTCTATTTATATATATATAACTTATGTTTTGGCAGATGTAGACAGCTCCAGAATTGATGAGGCAGTTTTTGTTGACGGATCTGGAAATACGCATGACCAGCATTGCAAGTGTTCTCTATTACAGGATCGTATGACTTCCTTAGAAATTGGTATGATATAGACAAAAAAAATGTAAATTTTTTTTGTGTTTGTTCACATAAGCAATGTTAAAACTATGATGGTGCTAATCTGGAATTAGGGCTCCTTCGTATCATCTTGATTCTTCATTTGTTTAGTTGCTATTTCTCAGGTGGTCATGCAATTTTCTATTTTTATTATGTTGATTTAAACCCCAAAAGTGAAATTATGGGTAATATACTACTTTAATGAAAATATCTATATTTTGAATCATCCTCAAAATTATGCTAAAAATACAGTGTCACTAATTTTCATTTGTTAGTCTGGTTTTAGTCAGTTAGTTTTTAAATTGCAAAGATTCATCCTTTAATTGATATGTTACGTTCCAAACAATGAAATTACAAAGATTTAGACTCCAAAAATGAAATGGATTATGCTTATTTTATTGATTTTGTAATATTTATTGCGCCTAATCGTAATTATACCAACTTCCTTAGTTTATTTTATTGCATCTACACCATAATTTTGACTAAACTTTAGCTATTTTCTCTCATGTTAAAATAGAATTAAAAATTCCGTGAGGGTGGTCATTGCCTAGGTTTTTTCTGCCAAATGAACCGCCTTGGACACCTAGGAAGCCGCCCATAACTACTATGAGCTGAATATCAATGGCGTGAAATAGCACGGTATAAATAGTAGGGTACCTTAAGCTATGAACAACCAATTCCTAAGCATCATATTGTAGAAATTGCATGTAAGATTCAATTTTTATTCGATAAATATTGGTTTGACTATTTTGAAATAAACATAGTTTTGAGTTGTCTGAAAGGTTTTGGTATTCAAAGTTAACACTTAACCATAGATTTAGATATCCAATAGGCTTGTCCAAATTGAAGAAAAAAACACTATACTATAGGGCAATGATATCATATATGTGACACTTCTCATACCCTCTGCACATGACATATAATGTGATGTTGTAGAGAAATAGGACTATAACTGAGGTAAAGGTTTGAATTTCTTCTTCAGAGACTGTTGTCACCTCTGCTTTTGTTTGCTTACTATATTTTTTGTTATATGATTCAACTAATTGCTAATTTAAGGATGTTTTTACAGGATGTGTTGATGACTCCAATATTGATATTGCTGATCCTAGCATGGAAACCATTGATTTATCTGACAAGGGGAAGCTCGATGAAAGTTGCATTGTTATGGATAATAATAAATTGCTATTTGCTGTATCTTGTAGGGCAAGAAGGCACAGATCATACAAGGTCATCTCTCTCACCCCCTCCCCCCCTTTAGTAAAATTACAACCTTAAACCTCAGTTTTTGTTAAACAGTATACTGAATAAATTTGTTTAGAACGTCCAAAAAGTAGAAGTCAAAAATCCAATTACTTACTGCAACCTTTTTCTTTTGAAAAATAGGTGTTTTATGCCTGTTTAACTTGTTATAATAATCACTAATTTTGATGCTGACATTCTATAAGTGATTTATCATGCATTCATTTATTTAATCGTTGTACATGTTTTTCTAGATGCTGACTTTTTCTTCAAATTGTTTACTACATAAATCCTAAGTTACTCTTTTCTGTTCACTAGAAAATAATACAAGATGCATTTGCTTCAAGAAAGAGGTTAACAAAGGAGTATGAGCAGCTAGCAATATTGTATGGAGACATAGATATGGAATCTGTTCAGCAACCAAAGCAAAATATGTCACTTTCCGTCACTGACATGTCATTGGAGACAAAGCACTCGTCAACAACAGATTTATATGACTCTGAATGGGAGCTCCTATAAATTAGAACGCAACAAAACCTTTTAAGCGTTCCTGTTTGTACAGATGAATGTGGCATAGGTGAATCCTACCTTTGTATAATATGAAGAGATGTAGTGTAAAATGACAGCTGAAATAGTTCTTGTTTCAGGAAAAGATGGAAATGCATTTATTTATTGTCTAAAGTTTTTCTTTTTTCCTTTTAGCCTATGTCAGTATTCTTCTTACTACTTTGATGCTTGTTTGTGCATTTGTTCATCTAAAAGCTTATATCGCCTTCTTGGAGCCTCTGTTGGTTGATGTAATGCTGCTATTGTTGCCTATGTATGATTGCAGGGTTCTAATATATAAAACTGAGGGCATACAGTGGGTCTGGTCTGTGGTGACAACTTGTGGTGTACAGTACTTGACAGTCCTCTTATTCCCTCGGTCAGGTTGGTAGAATACCTTCACTTTCGGATATTGTATCAACGATTATCAAATACCAACAATTATCAAATAACAACATATTCACAAGTCCAATAGATGTTTGTATAATCAACTGCTAATGGTTTATCCTTTGAAGGGGTGGCGTTTAAATCAAGAGGAGGGTCCTCGCTGCTGAGGAGGGTCCTCACTGCTGATGTTCTGCTTTGGTTAGCTTTCTGGTTTATTTTAGGCTTCCTCCTGCGCTGTGTGCAATTCTGTAAAATTATCTCTAAAGTACAAGCCAACCGCACCCGAATATGGCCTTTGGATTGGACTAGTCCCATAAGCAGTTTCTATGCTTTCCGCTGTTTGCCATGTCTAGCTGTTTGGTATGTCTAGTTTTGGAATCTAGGTAGATAAAAAATTTCTTAGCGCGATATGAAACACCACTGGGTTTAAGCTATATTCGATTTTTTAAGAAATAATTTCAAATTCTAACGGTAGGAGAAAGTATTCTTTCTGAAAGGGTTAGATACTTTGAATAAACTGGAGTACATTTGGGATACACTAGTGCAACCCAGAAAAATGACCCTGCCTCTATGAGTTCACCTTTTATGCTGCGTTTGAATTGAAATAATGGAATGGATGAAGGAATAGGATGATTTTAAGATATTTCAAGAATATATTTGGGTGTTGGTGGAGGTGAGTGATATAATATGATGTCATAATTATTTATTTTATTGGAATAAATTTTATTCCACTACCTCTCACATGAAATAAAAATCAAATGGATTGAATAAATTTTCATTCTATTGGAATGGTTTATTCTCCAAAATAATTATCAAATATACTATTTTTTATTACATTTTTTCTTTCCATTCCATTTTCTCAATTTAAACGTAGCATTTAAGGAGCACTAAATTTCAATCCAAGTATTTTCAAATTTAACCTTGTTCGTTTCAATCTATCTTTTAGTATTATAATTAAATAGACAATTTGGTTTTTTCTTTATTTTTTGTTTGGCTCTTTTTTGGTTCACTTGTTTTTTAGTTCGACTTTTTACTTTTTCTACATTAAGTCAACTATTTTTATTTGTCAATTAATTATGTTGTTTCCTAGAGACACATAAAACATCGGGGTCGGGGGAGGGGGAGGGGGGGGGGGGGGGGTTGAATAGGTATTTTCAAAAAAATTGTGATTTCTCTTTGTTTTAAAAAATAATGATTGAAATCAATTAAGCACAACGGAATATACTTTGAGAACTCCCCCTTTGATATAAGACTTTAGTGACTAATTTTGATGTTTGAAGTTTTATAATAATAGTAAGCAATCACATCCACAAGTAATTATAAAACAGAAAGTAAATGAAACAATAAGTGTTAAGTGATTCGAAGACGTAATAACTAATATTCCACTAATAGAAAATTCATTAAGGATATTTATCACTAAAAACAATTACAACTGAACCACTAAGGTTCTTTCGAGTCACATAGTATCAGAATCTCTTGGACACTCAGTCCGTTCAAGTCATTTAGTCTCGGAATTTAAGTCACTAAGACCTGATCCACTCAGAACCACCACACTTGGACACTAAGTTATTCCCACACAGAGTCTGATTCTCTCAGAATCAGGCAAGTCACTAAGTCTCATTTTTTTGTTATTTGTTGATGATGAATTTGTGAGTTGCTGCTAAGTTGACAGTACGATTATTTTCTCATGTACTTAACAGCTTGAATGAAATGTTCAGCTTTTTTCGCAGAGTAAGTTTTGAGCGTTATAGATTTTCAATTTTCGATTTGTATCTCATTCTATCTCTTTTTGGATTTGGCTATTCTTTTTATAGATTTCTTGAAATATTTCCGTTGTAAAATAGTCGTTACTCATTTATTGTCTCGATTCTAGATATTTCTGTCATGAGTATTTTGATGATAGACAAAACGTCTTTTAGCTATGTCTTCTTGTCCATTTTCCAAATATGACAATTCTTTGACTGACTTTTCTGCATCAGTTAGCCAGTAGACATAGATATTTCTGTACTTCAAATTTTTACTCTGACTTGGGAAGATATGCATCGAGCCCTTAAACACATGATGTCTACATTGTTAGCATTCTGACAGTCTTCACTCTACGAACTGAATAGATCATGTAGTGTAGTTAGAGTCTTCATGCGAATTAGCTTCTACTACACCATCTTGACTTTGTAATACGATTCAGCTTATGCAATACAATTTTGAGCTTGCAATGCGATTCTGATGTAGCAATATGATTTTAATATAGGCATTCTGATTTGATCTTCTTTCAATACTATCTTCAAGTCTTAGATTTCTATGTAACACTTTTCTGAACTTGCAATGTGATTTTCGTATAGGCTCTCTGATTTGATATTCTTTCAATACCATCTTCAAGTCTTAGATTTCTATGTAACACTTTTTCTTATAAATTTGATCTTTTCTAAACTAAGTCCTTGTATAATATGAGTTAATTAAAGACTTTACAAAAGTTATTTTTATAAATATACATTAAACATTGATCATATCATTTCAACATTAAGTCATCATCAAATTTAATCATACAGATATTAACAAATTCTATGACCTTTTACTTTTTCTACTTTAAATCAAAAATCAAATTACTTTTTCTACACTATTACTTACTTATTCTACTTTAAGTCAAAAAATTAATTTTCTTATTTTAATTCAAATATTGTTTTTCCTATATTAATTATAAACCTAACCCATCAAAATACCTAATATTAATTTGAATTGGTATTGTGACGATTCCAAATTCGGGTTACTTTAACCTCGGATCCAGTTCAACACTAGTATTACCTTTTCCTTATTGTTCTTATAATTGCTAAATAATCATTTATTTACAATTTTACAACATGTCTTTCTATTTCAGAATCGAAATTTTTATACATTCCTAGTATGTCTCAATATCATATATGATACGACATTCTATTACAATCAAATTGAGTATTTAACACTCATATAATATACCAACTAAGTATTATACTACACAATCATTTACCTGTTCAATTCGGACTGATATCTACAATAGACATTTAGATTTTTAGTGAAAGTAATATGCTTTTCTGTTCCTTGATCTTTATCGAGAACTTCAACTAACTTGCATTATCTGAAAATATTTGTTTTAAGCAAGAGTGAGCACGACGGCTCAACAAGTTTAACAGTTACACATAACACATTTCATGTTTCACATATAATACATTCACTGCCATTTATACTTACGTCATGTTTTTCATGCATTTCAGTTTATGTCATACTGCTCATGCATCAAATATAACATCTAGCATTTCATGCTTCATACTTACACATTTTACATGTAAACATGCATCATACTTTTCACATATCACATTTACCATCAATATATTTTCATGTTAATAATTTAACATCACATTATAGCATGTTAAAGCACATAGGAGCAAGTTCTGAAGAACTTGCCTGGTTGCTTCTACCATTTACGCATATTTGCGTCATTTGCTCAACCTACAATTTATATAACAAATTGACATAATCATTAACTAACAGGACTTTTAATTAGTCTTAACTTAAGACCTTAACTTCAAATTATTAACTCTTTAGTTGTCCGATAAACGAACCCTTAAGTTCCGGACAAAAATCCTAGCCCAACAAACCTAGTTGGACATGTCAGTAAATTTAACCGACTTATTAATATTATTAATTATTTAATAATATTTTAATTCCTTATTAATATTATTAACCATTTAATAATATTTTACTCACTTATTAATATTATTAATCATTTAATAATATTTTAATCACTTCACTTATTAATATTATTAATCATTTAATAATATTTTAATCACTTATTAATATTATTAATCATTTAATAATATTTTAATCACATATTAATATTATTAACCATTTAATAATATTTTAATCACTTATTAATATTATTAACCATTTAATAATATTTTAATCTCTTATTAATATTATTAACCATTTAATAATATTTTAATCTCTTATTAATATTATTAACCATTTAATAATTATTTAACCACTTATTAATATTATTAACCATTTAATAATATTTTAAGCTCTTATTAATATTATTAACCATGTAATGATATTTTAATCATTTACAAATGTTATTCATCATTCAATAACTTTTTAATCATATACTAATATTATTGATCATTTAATAATATTTTAATAATCTTCAAATAATACCAATAGTTAACTTTTTAATTGTGTTAACTTTAGCTTTTATTTTAAATATTTAGTTATCAATTAATGATTAATGGATTTCATATATATTGGTTTAATAACCAAACACATTCATTTTACACTTATTTCAACTTAATTTTTCAAAGAAAACTTGACCCGGACCGACCCGACTCGGAACTGACAAAATCTGCTAGGCAGATTGTTCTGGCGCAGCTGCGTCAGTCCGTGACGCGGCTGCGTCAGCCATATATGTCCGGAAGTCAACTTTTTGACTGCTCGACCCTCCGACGCTCCGACAGCCATAACTTCTTCATTTTAAAATATTTTGGGGTGATTCTTGAGTCCATTCTCATCAGAATTTCCCCCTCTACAACTTCTCTTTACATCACAAATTCAAATTAGGAACGTAACTAGACCAAAAACTGCTCACAAGGACAAAGTAAAAACTAAAATCACAAATCCTTGGTTTTAATGGTTCAAACTTGAATATAATAAACTCTACACATCCAAATGACACCAACTTAGTGTTGTTGTCTTCCTAACTTCTTGTTTTACAATATTTCATGGTTCAATTACATTTTTGAAAACGTTTGACACGAAATTTAAAGATCGAACCACCTAGGGTTTTACCGGTAATCATAATATAGAATTTTCTTCCATTTATTTGCATACCACTCGTACCAATACATGATTTAAACCTATCAAATCATGGATCTACTTATATATCATAGATTTAGACTTCTAGAGCATCAAAATAACTTTTGATCGGTTAAAAAATATATTTTGACCGTTTAAAACTTATATAAATTATAAAAATGAACTAAGGAAGAGATCACTTTTGAACCTCTTGGACATGGATGCTCTTCTTCTTCTTAATATGATCTTGCTAAGGACTCCTCCTTGACTATTCTCTAGCACTTTTTCTTGGTGGAATCATCAATCTCCCATAATTTGCTTGTTTTTCTTTCCAAGAGCTCTCTCTTTTCTCTCTAGACTTTCTAGACAAATGACTAACAAACATAGCCAATGTGTGGAGCACTATATTTATAACACATTCTTAATCACCATCAACTTTCCTTAATCAACTAACATTGGTTAAATTAGAGACTAATTTAGGATTACTATTTGATTGATTGACTCTTGGATTGACATGTTGATTGACCTCCATCAAGTTTGCTTACAAGTTATCAATTGAGTAAAACAAAAGCAACATTTCCCCAACACTTAACTAAAGTGTGGTTAAGACTATTGCTCTTGTAACCTATGTTAACTTAACTATCAACCATGGTTCAAGCTCATCAATTAAACATAAATACATCTTCCACCAAATAACCCAAGTAGGGTTAATTCTCTACAATCAATTATACATATATATTCAATATATTTATATAATGACTAACATTTAACTCTAGCATTGGTTAAGGTTTTATTTTTATTACCACTTAGGGTTAACAAATAACTCAACAATGGTTAGTTCTCTACAACATAAATTCATAAGAATTAACCATCTTCATTGACTAGGGTTGGTGAACTACCACTTGTTTAATTCATTTAACCAACATTGGTTAACTCTCTACCAATTCATATACTTACAACATATATATCTCTACATATTCACCAATAACCTTTTATTTAAATTACATCATAGCTTGAATTGACCAATTTAAATTGAATACAAGCAACATATATTTTTACTCAATCTCTAAGTGAGGCCCCATGTTTGGTCAACACTCCACCATTTTTCCTTTATTTTTATTATATATACATATCTATATATAATACTTGCAATTTCTACTAACAATTAACCAAGATATTGTTAATTCTCTACAACATACAACCCATGGTTACCTACCAATTCTACATTGGTGAATTATATACATACATAATTGTATCTATAATATTCTTCCTACAACTAACTCATGCATAGTTAAATCTTTAATTTATTTACTACCTAGCAATTAACCAATGTTTGGTTAATACTCTCTCTTGTCTACCAACTAGGGTTATTCAATTAACCTTACATTAGTTAATTCTCTACACTTAACAATACTTGAATTTATTCTCCCAACATATTGACCAATATTTGACTTTTAAATTTGGACTCAATATTTGGGCTACTAGTTTATTTTGCATTGGGCTCCCTTATTTAATTATTTGGGCTACCCAACACAACTCACACATCTTTATATCTTGGGCTAGGTAATTAATTTAATTGGACTACCACCACATTATATACAATACTTGCCAACATAATTTAATTGGACTTATATTAATTACCTATTGGACTATAATTAACATAACATTTGGGCTTATTATTTAATTACCCACTTCATACCAATATTCTCATATTGGGCTAACATCTATAATCATTTTGGGTTAGTCCACTAGTAGTAATTAAATTACTTGGACTCTATACCACAACTTAATAATTAAGTTAATTACTTAATCAATTAACTTCTTAATATTATCGTTCTAGACAAACTTTCTAGTTTTTATATAACTTTAACTCATAACTAATATAATTAACATAATTAATTATATTTCATGACTTTCCTTCTTACTTCATATTTAAACTAATTAATTTATTAGTTTTATTGAGTATTAATTTACTCATCTTCTTGTTTGACTAACAAACACAACTCTGGGAATATATAACTATGTATATATATCCTTATAACCGTCTCCACTTCTCAAATGAATTTATTTCCTTAATAAATTCTCTATATGCATCATTACAATATTCTCACATTTAATTTCTAATAATTAAATTATGTTAAAAAAAAAATGTTCAGCCAAATTCTACACTTCTCACTTCTCAAACTCTAGGTTTTAAACCATAACCTTTAATTAAATCAATTAAGATCTTATATAAAATCTTGACAATATTTGGGATATTACATGTAACGACCCCAAATCCGAGTTCCTTTAACCCTAGACTTGGTACGTCACGATACATCATCTTCATACATGTTCTATAACTAATGCGGAATATATAAACATAAATTGTTTATTCTACAACATTTCCCAAGGTTTCTAACCTTAACTTACATATATACCTTTAGATTCATAAAAAGGTTTACAAAATTACTTACGTCATATAACAATTTAGTTATATTGCATAACACTATAATCTTGTCTTTTGCTTCTGTCTCCGTCTCTCCTCGGACATTCGTATTACTCTGAAATTTATTATCATGATATAGCAAGAGTGAGCAACGACTTTGCTCAGCAAGTTTAAATACAATAACGATATATCATGATTGAAAGAAAGAACAAGCTTTCGGATTTTCAACAATATAATAATTGTGAAAGAGTACGAATCATAATTTCAATAATTGAATGACTGAATCAAGAAATGTTGAGTGTCAATAATGACCATGAACAAATTTAACTGAACCTTATGGTAATGAAGGTGATCAGCCTTTCATACCTGATGAACACATGCAACATGCACTATGTGTGAATCAACAATTTAAAGGGGGTGGAATAATTATACAGAATTAAACCACTAGCATGCTTGAAACATAATAACTTGAGTTCGAGTTAGGAACTTGAACAATAAAATAATATATCCTGCTCGAATATAAAATGAGTAGGGTTTAGGAAACTTGCACAAAATAAAGTTCGAAGTTAGGAAACTTGCCTGTCTGCTCAGCTACAATAAATGTCTAGCTTTAACTAACTGGCTTTGAAAGACCTAACATTAATAAAGTTGGTCTAATAATTAGTACAACGTATTTGCACAACTATACGCTCACTAAGGAACTTATTTATCACATAAGTACTAACACATAATTTACATCAGTCAAAACAATATTATTAACCTTATAGACTCTCAATCAAATTAGGTTAATAATTTAATAAGTTAGAAAATAATTTTCTTAAGTGTTAAACACTTATTAAACTATTAAACAATTTATTATAATTGTTTAAACAAAAGAGTTAAAAGACATTTTCTTTATTCCATTTAATTACTATTTAACATTAATTAAATAGTAAGTAATTAAATACCTTTAGTTATTATTTAATAATAAATAATAACTTACTAGATTTATTTATTATTTAAAGTTAATCAAATAATAAATAATTAAATACTCAATCTTAGTTGTCTTTAATTATTATTTAATAGTAATTAAATAATAATTAATTAATTTATCATCCTTGTTTATTATTTAATATTAATTAAATAATAATTAGTTTAATCATAAATTCAGAAGATATAATATTAACTAGATTAATATTTACAACATTTAAATATTAATCCTAAATACTTATTATATTTGAAAAATATAATATTAAACTAACTAGATTAATATTTACAACATTTAAATATTAATCCTAAATACTTATTATATTTGAAAAATATAATATTAAACTAACTAGATTAATATTTACAACATTTAAATATTAATCCTAAATACTTATTATATTTGAAAAAAAATATAATATTAAACTAACTAGATTAATATTTACAACATTTAAATATTAATCCTAAATGCTTATTATAGTTGAAAAATATAATATTAAACTAACTAGATTAATATTTACAACATTTAAATATTAATCCTAAATACTTATTATATTTGAAAAATATAATATTAAACTAACTAGATTAATATTTACAACATTTAAATATTAATCCTAAATACTTATTATATTTGAAAAAAAATATAATATTAAACTAACTAGATTAATATTTACAACATTTAAATATTAATCCTAAATGCTTATTATAGTTGAAAAATATAATATTAAACTAACTAGATTAATATTTACAACATTTAAATATTAATCCTAAATACTTATTATATTTGAAAAATATAATATGAAACTAACTAGATTAATATTTACAACATTTAAATATTAATCCTAAATACTTATTATATTTGGAAAATATAATATTAAATACCTAAATACCATTTTTGTATTATTATTATTTTTGTTATAATTTTAAATATTTAAAATTAATTAAAATTATCCAGAATGGCAAAATCGTAAATAAACTGAAAAACCGGACCGATGGCAATCTTGTAAATAATCAGAAAACCGAACGGAGGGGCAATTTCGTAATTTCCGCAGAAATCTACGCCCGCGCATTGCGCGCGATAGGAAATAACAGGCCCCAAAACGGCACCGTTTTGGGGATCTGTCGGCTGACATCCGCGCGTCTCGCGCGGCTACGGATTTTATAGGCAAAACGGCGTCGTTTTTCCTTCCGCGTGCGACAGTGAACAGGGTCTCGCGCGCATTGCGCGGCACCCCCTTTTTCCTTCCTTAGCAGATTGTGAACAGTGACTTTTTATACACCACTTTAATAAAAATTATACATTCAAGTAAGCTTTAAAAATCCAAAAAAATTACCAATCACTTAATATCAATTTATAACATGAAAATTTAATTTTTCATGATTTAATATTAAAATTTTTTTATAAAAATTTTTACATCACATAAACTACCACAAATCATAACTTTTTGTGTATAACTCCATTTTGAGTGATTCAAACTTTGTTTTTCTCATGATTTAATGTTCTATAATATTATAACATTAAATCTAAGTTTTATGAAAATTATTTTTGGACATTATTTTAAGATTTGATTTAACACCACCAAACGCATGTTTTTAGCATATAAATTATACCAAAACACAAACCAAGGATATTAAACTCAAGCATGGCATAAATATTATTACCACACATTAATAACTATATTAACATATTTATACTCATATGTTAGTTTATTTAATTTAAAAACAAAAATTAAATTTAAATAACTATTACCTTGATTTAATGGTTATTCTCCTTTTTCTTCCAAAAATGGTTGTGAATCTTGAAGATATAACCCAAGAACTCCTTCTCCTTCATTATCCTTGCTCTCAAATATTTTCTCACCTCTCAAATGTTCTCTAGCTCTCCTTAGCTTGAAAAATGAAGATGATAAAAATGACTAAATCTTTTAGCCTCCAAATGCAAGTATTCTTGCATTTCTATAGATATAAAAATATATCTATCTATTCTAGCAATCAAGAGCCTAGCAAGGATACTAGCACAAGAAAAACTAACCCATGCCTTAGTTGGTGGAAGAGGGATGGTGTCATGTACTTAAAAAAAACCATCCAAGCAACCATTTAATAAATAATTAAAAAATAAAACAAAATAACAATCATTTTGCTCTCCCTCATTCACTATACACGGCTGGTACATGAAAGTTGTCCCAAAATGTTGTCCCAAGTCACTTTTTTTTAATAAATAATAGTTAAACAATTTAATTTCAAGTGGGCCAATCATTGGGCTTTAATTTAAAATACCAATTGGGCTCTAATTAACTTGTTTGGGCTACTAAATTGTCAAGTCCATTTAATTTATCATTGGGCTATTTAATTATATCCCAAATGATTAATTATTAATTTTGTTACACATTAATTATCCAATCCATAATTAAATAAATAATTAGATTGAATAAATAATTAAATATTCTAACCCATAAGTATTAAATTACTAAATGGACTAATAATATTATTAATAATATTTTACATTATTTACATTAATTAATTATCATATTAATTAATTTATAAAATTTAATTCACTCATTATATTCAATTTAATTGAATATTTAATTAATGACAACTTGCCAATTATTTTGATATTAAAACTTTAGAGTGTGTTCGCTAATGATAATATATATAATCTATATATATTATTTATACACATTACCTTACCTCGAAAACAATTTCACAATAAATTATGAAATTAAAATAAATACAATATATAATTTAATATATATTATTTAGGCCATAAATTAAATTATTTAATATATTTACGTTAAATAATTCATTTCTCATCAATTATGGAAATAATTCCATTTACCCGAAAATACATTAAAATAATAATATATTTACTCAATTTCTTATTTAAATAATTTATTTAATTATTTAATTAATATTACACAAATAATTGTATAATTAAATTTCTCACTCTCATAAATCATTTACAATGATTTATTTAATTATAGAATATATTCATTTAATATATTCAATTACTATTTAAAATTACTTAATTAATTTAATCCCTTTATATATATGTACATATATGTGAAATTAAATGTTGTACATATATACAATTATTAATCTCCCTTAATTAATTCAACTACTTTATATAATTTATAATTATATAATTTACATAATTATTCCTCACAAATAATTTATCAATAATTTACATAAATATTGATTAATGAGTATAATCAATATAATAACTAAATTAATTCCACAATTAACCTTTTAATTCAATTCAGATTAATTTAATATTAATCTATCTAATTATCACAATTTAATTAATCATTAAATTATGTTACTAAATATGCACACATATATATATATTCATATAAATACATATTTAATTTACACGCAACCACGTCGCATAATTACATAACTCCGCTAATTAAATTATCTTAATCTAATTAGACTTGCTATTAGCCAAGTTCATTGAATTATCACTGTACTTGCTAACTAAAAATTTTTTTTTGATATCACCATATCTAAGTTAGTCCGATAAATTTAATTTGGACCTCTATTTATCTATCACTACTAGGTTATCAAACTCCAACCTTTATTAAATATTAAATATTTTATTTCTAATTCATTTAAATATCCGGGATATTACATTCACCCCTTCTTCTAAAAATTTCGTCCCCGAAATTATCTCATACACATTTCTACCAATTTTCATCTCTGAGTATAACTCTTTACTCATCAAATTCTATGACCACCCTTTTCTAGGAAGTTCATATTTCTAAACTCATAATTCCAGAACAATGGAATATCTTGCAGAAGAATAAATTGAAAATCAATATCTTACAGAAGAATAAATTGAAAATCAAAATATTCATTAAAACTTTCATACTATGCTGAGGAGTCATCAAGACTGTGAACATGGAATTAACTGAATTCCGAATAAATAGTATTTATCTCTGTAAATACTTATAAACAGAGTGTTTATCAATCACAAAGACTGAAAACATTCCATAGGTGTACGCTAGGTGATCAGCCTATCGTACTTCTGCGTTGTGCACAACGACTTCTCACGGGGTCGAACTCTTTGGATTTACCAACCCATATCAGCATGCCACCACTGTTGGGCGCCCCCTCGCGGGTTCTTTATTCATGGCTCTGACATATCCCCCATTACGGGGTTGTTCACCTCAGACTTACTACAAAATTCCGCTCCAGCATAAGTTGGATTGGAAAATAAAACTCGAGTCATTTCTGACCAAAAAGTGTCCAGTCAAAATAAATGACATAGACTCACATCATTGAACTGTTCGTATATTACGACTCAAAAATCATTTCAGATTAGTTAAAGTAACAAAAATTCATTTATAGGACTTCATGATACCGCACCGTTGCAACAGTGCGTTGAGGATTCCGTCTTTTCATCTCTGCACCATGGCTTTAATGGCGTGTGATGATTTTATAAATACATTTTGATATTTTCAAATCAATTTGTCTTGCCGAAACAATTAGCATAGACTCTTCTTTAAACGTTTCAAAATACTAAAAATCATTTTGACTTTGTCATATTACATCATACCATAGTGGGCTTAAAAATACATCCAACACTAGGTTACTCTGCATTGATGACTCCATCGGTTATCATCTCTGCACTAAATGCATTAATGATTTCAAAAATACATTTGTCTTTTCAAAAGCACAAAAGTGCGAATTTGGCACGATTTTTAAGAATTTCGAAGTCTAGCATAGCTAGAAGATTTGGAATATCCTAAAACCTCAAAACACCTCAAATTTTTCCTCCACATTCTTTTCCAGCTTAATAACTATATATATTATAGCCTTAACCTGACTACTTAACTCTATCCATACTTACTGTTCATCAAATTTACCACATATTTGGGCTCAGCAACTTACCACAATCATATGGTTTGAGGAACTTGTCCTAGTCAGGCCAAAGTCGCCCATTCGCTGAGGGGCTCCACCACATGACTATGAGTCACGAACTTACTATGCGTGTCAGTTCTCAGAACACGAACTTATCTTAACATCCTCTACCTATCCGTTATACACATGAGAAAAGAATCACCTTCTCAACATACATATAGTGAATAGTGCGACACCAGGTTTCAGTTGATTATCATTATAGGAAGCCAAGTGGTCGTCAAACCAAACACAATCTCCTGCCCATACAAGAAATTGGTCAACTCAGCCACTAATCAATATAGAAAGTTAAGCGATCGTTAAACCAAGAACAAATCCCCTGCCCATACAAAGGACTGTTCAACTCAACCACTGTATCAATATAGAAAGCTAAGCGGTTCTAAAACCAAGCACCAATTCCCCGCCCATACAAGGAATTGTACAACTCAGCCACTAATATGAGTCCTCAATTAAAAACCTACAAACCTCTAACTTTTCTTAACTTGCTATGAATGTTATCAATTCATACCTTATCACACTCAACACTTCAAGAGTCCACTTGTTACTATTTCAGTATCTTCATTGTTATAGCACCATGCTATCAAAACAACCTCTTAATCATTTAACAGACCATTTGTCATTCCATGATTTTACTATGATCATCGTGATCTTATAACACAATTGATTTCACTGTACTATTTCTCCTTTATTCTAGGATCGTTTAATTCTATCATCTTATCATTCATCTCTGATCATTTTACTGTACGATCCTTCTCTTTTTTAATTCCTGAATCAAGTGTTCCCTGATTCTTATTCCATTTATTTGGATTACACTAATTGAAGATCCTTCTTTGAATCTTTTCATATATCTATGTATCTATATAGATTTATTTCCTCATTTATGAACTGTATATGTTCATTTCTAAACTCTATCTGAGTTTATCCTTTCATTGTCTTCATTATCTTTCCATGATTATAGCCCAAGGTACTGCTACCTAAGAACTATAACCTATCAGCTCTGATACCAACCTGTAACGACCCCAAATCCGAGTTCCTTTAACCCTAGACTTGGTACGTCACGATACATCATCTTCATACATGTTCTATAACTAATGCGGAATATATAAACATAAATTGTTTATTCTACAACATTTCCCAATGTTTCTAACCTTAACTTACATATATACCTTTAGATTCATAAAAAGGTTTACAAAATTACTTACGTCATATAACAATTTAGTTATATTGCATAACACTATAATCTTGTCTTTTGCTTCTGTCTCCGTCTCTCCTCGGACATTCGTATTACTCTGAAATTTATTATCATGATATAGCAAGAGTGAGCAACGACTTTGCTCAGCAAGTTTAAATACAATAACGATATATCATGATTGAAAGAAAGAACAAGCTTTCGGATTTTCAACAATATAATAATTGTGAAAGAGTACGAATCATAATTTCAATAATTGAATGACTGAATCAAGAAATGTTGAGTGTCAATAATGACCATGAACAAATTTAACTGAACCTTATGGTAATGAAGGTGATCAGCCTTTCATACCTGATGAACACATGCAACATGCACTATGTGTGAATCAACAATTTAAAGAGGTGGAATAATTATACAGAATTAAACCACTAGCATGCTTGAAACATAATAACTTGAGTTCGAGTTAGGAACTTGAACAATAAAATAATATATCCTGCTCGAATATAAAATGAGTAGGGTTTAGGAAACTTGCACAAAATAAAGTTCGAAGTTAGGAAACTTGCCTGTCTGCTCAGCTACAATAAATGTCTAGCTTTAACTAACTGGCTTTGAAAGACCTAACATTAATAAAGTTGGTCTAATAATTAGTACAACGTATTTGCACAACTATACGCTCACTAAGGAACTTATTTATCACATAAGTACTAACACATAATTTACATCAGTCAAAACAATATTATTAACCTTATAGACTCTCAATCAAATTAGGTTAATAATTTAATAAGTTAGAAAATAATTTTCTTAAGTGTTAAACACTTATTAAACTATTAAACAATTTATTATAATTGTTTAAACAAAAGAGTTAAAAGACATTTTCTTTATTCCATTTAATTACTATTTAACATTAATTAAATAGTAAGTAATTAAATACCTTTAGTTATTATTTAATAATAAATAATAACTTACTAGATTTATTTATTATTTAAAGTTAATCAAATAATAAATAATTAAATACTCAATCTTAGTTGTCTTTAATTATTATTTAATAGTAATTAAATAATAATTAATTAATTTATCATCCTTGTTTATTATTTAATATTAATTAAATAATAATTAGTTTAATCATAAATTCAGAAGATATAATATTAACTAGATTAATATTTACAACATTTAAATATTAATCCTAAATACTTATTATATTTGAAAAATATAATATTAAACTAACTAGATTAATATTTACAACATTTAAATATTAATCCTAAATACTTATTATATTTGAAAAATATAATATTAAACTAACTAGATTAATATTTACAACATTTAAATATTAATCCTAAATACTTATTATATTTGAAAAAAAATATAATATTAAACTAACTAGATTAATATTTACAACATTTAAATATTAATCCTAAATGCTTATTATAGTTGAAAAATATAATATTAAACTAACTAGATTAATATTTACAACATTTAAATATTAATCCTAAATACTTATTATATTTGAAAAATATAATATTAAACTAACTAGATTAATATTTACAACATTTAAATATTAATCCTAAATACTTATTATATTTGAAAAAAAATATAATATTAAACTAACTAGATTAATATTTACAACATTTAAATATTAATCCTAAATGCTTATTATAGTTGAAAAATATAATATTAAACTAACTAGATTAATATTTACAACATTTAAATATTAATCCTAAATACTTATTATATTTGAAAAATATAATATGAAACTAACTAGATTAATATTTACAACATTTAAATATTAATCCTAAATACTTATTATATTTGGAAAATATAATATTAAATACCTAAATACCATTTTTGTATTATTATTATTTTTGTTATAATTTTAAATATTTAAAATTAATTAAAATTATCCAGAATGGCAAAATCGTAAATAAACTGAAAAACCGGACCGATGGCAATCTTGTAAATAATCAGAAAACCGAACGGAGGGGCAATTTCGTAATTTCCGCAGAAATCTACGCCCGCGCATTGCGCGCGATAGGAAATAACAGGCCCCAAAACGGCACCGTTTTGGGGATCTGTCGGCTGACATCCGCGCGTCTCGCGCGGCTACGGATTTTATAGGCAAAACGGCGTCGTTTTTCCTTCCGCGTGCGACAGTGAACAGGGTCTCGCGCGCATTGCGCGGCACCCCCTTTTTCCTTCCTTAGCAGATTGTGAACAGTGACTTTTTATACACCACTTTAATAAAAATTATACATTCAAGTAAGCTTTAAAAATCCAAAAAAATTACCAATCACTTAATATCAATTTATAACATGAAAATTTAATTTTTCATGATTTAATATTAAAATTTTTTTATAAAAATTTTTACATCACATAAACTACCACAAATCATAACTTTTTGTGTATAACTCCATTTTGAGTGATTCAAACTTTGTTTTTCTCATGATTTAATGTTCTATAATATTATAACATTAAATCTAAGTTTTATGAAAATTATTTTTGGACATTATTTTAAGATTTGATTTAACACCACCAAACGCATGTTTTTAGCATATAAATTATACCAAAACACAAACCAAGGATATTAAACTCAAGCATGGCATAAATATTATTACCACACATTAATAACTATATTAACATATTTATACTCATATGTTAGTTTATTTAATTTAAAAACAAAAATTAAATTTAAATAACTATTACCTTGATTTAATGGTTATTCTCCTTTTTCTTCCAAAAATGGTTGTGAATCTTGAAGATATAACCCAAGAACTCCTTCTCCTTCATTATCCTTGCTCTCAAATATTTTCTCACCTCTCAAATGTTCTCTAGCTCTCCTTAGCTTGAAAAATGAAGATGATAAAAATGACTAAATCTTTTAGCCTCCAAATGCAAGTATTCTTGCATTTCTATAGATATAAAAATATATCTATCTATTCTAGCAATCAAGAGCCTAGCAAGGATACTAGCACAAGAAAAACTAACCCATGCCTTAGTTGGTGGAAGAGGGATGGTGTCATGTACTTAAAAAAAACCATCCAAGCAACCATTTAATAAATAATTAAAAAATAAAACAAAATAACAATCATTTTGCTCTCCCTCATTCACTATACACGGCTGGTACATGAAAGTTGTCCCAAAATGTTGTCCCAAATCACTTTTTTTTAATAAATAATAGTTAAACAATTTAATTTCAAGTGGGCCAATCATTGGGCTTTAATTTAAAATACCAATTGGGCTCTAATTAACTTGTTTGGGCTACTAAATTGTCAAGTCCATTTAATTTATCATTGGGCTATTTAATTATATCCCAAATGATTAATTATTAATTTTGTTACACATTAATTATCCAATCCATAATTAAATAAATAATTAGATTGAATAAATAATTAAATATTCTAACCCATAAGTATTAAATTACTAAATGGACTAATAATATTATTAATAATATTTTACATTATTTACATTAATTAATTATCATATTAATTAATTTATAAAATTTAATTCACTCATTATATTCAATTTAATTGAATATTTAATTAATGACAACTTGCCAATTATTTTGATATTAAAACTTTAGAGTGTGTTCGCTAATGATAATATATATAATCTATATATATTATTTATACACATTACCTTACCTCGAAAACAATTTCACAATAAATTATGAAATTAAAATAAATACAATATATAATTTAATATATATTATTTAGGCCATAAATTAAATTATTTAATATATTTACGTTAAATAATTCATTTCTCATCAATTATGGAAATAATTCCATTTACCCGAAAATACATTAAAATAATAATATATTTACTCAATTTCTTATTTAAATAATTTATTTAATTATTTAATTAATATTACACAAATAATTGTATAATTAAATTTCTCACTCTCATAAATCATTTACAATGATTTATTTAATTATAGAATATATTCATTTAATATATTCAATTACTATTTAAAATTACTTAATTAATTTAATCCCTTTATATATATGTACATATATGTGAAATTAAATGTTGTACATATATACAATTATTAATCTCCCTTAATTAATTCAACTACTTTATATAATTTATAATTATATAATTTACATAATTATTCCTCACAAATAATTTATCAATAATTTACATAAATATTGATTAATGAGTATAATCAATATAATAACTAAATTAATTCCACAATTAACCTTTTAATTCAATTCAGATTAATTTAATATTAATCTATCTAATTATCACAATTTAATTAATCATTAAATTATGTTACTAAATATGCACACATATATATATATTCATATAAATACATATTTAATTTACACGCAACCACGTCGCATAATTACATAACTCCGCTAATTAAATTATCTTAATCTAATTAGACTTGCTATTAGCCAAGTTCATTGAATTATCACTGTACTTGCTAACTAAAAATTTTTTTTTGATATCACCATATCTAAGTTAGTCCGATAAATTTAATTTGGACCTCTATTTATCTATCACTACTAGGTTATCAAACTCCAACCTTTATTAAATATTAAATATTTTATTTCTAATTCATTTAAATATCCGGGATATTACATTCACCCCTTCTTCTAAAAATTTCGTCCCCGAAATTATCTCATACACATTTCTACCAATTTTCATCTCTGAGTATAACTCTTTACTCATCAAATTCTATGACCACCCTTTTCTAGGAAGTTCATATTTCTAAACTCATAATTCCAGAACAATGGAATATCTTGCAGAAGAATAAATTGAAAATCAATATCTTACAGAAGAATAAATTGAAAATCAAAATATTCATTAAAACTTTCATACTATGCTGAGGAGTCATCAAGACTGTGAACATGGAATTAACTGAATTCCGAATAAATAGTATTTATCTCTGTAAATACTTATAAACAGAGTGTTTATCAATCACAAAGACTGAAAACATTCCATAGGTGTACGCTAGGTGATCAGCCTATCGTACTTCTGCGTTGTGCACAACGACTTCTCACGGGGTCGAACTCTTTGGATTTACCAACCCATATCAGCATGCCACCACTGTTGGGCGCCCCCTCGCGGGTTCTTTATTCATGGCTCTGACATATCCCCCATTACGGGGTTGTTCACCTCAGACTTACTACAAAATTCCGCTCCAGCATAAGTTGGATTGGAAAATAAAACTCGAGTCATTTCTGACCAAAAAGTGTCCAGTCAAAATAAATGACATAGACTCACATCATTGAACTGTTCGTATATTACGACTCAAAAATCATTTCAGATTAGTTAAAGTAACAAAAATTCATTTATAGGACTTCATGATACCGCACCGTTGCAACAGTGCGTTGAGGATTCCGTCTTTTCATCTCTGCACCATGGCTTTAATGGCGTGTGATGATTTTATAAATACATTTTGATATTTTCAAATCAATTTGTCTTGCCGAAACAATTAGCATAGACTCTTCTTTAAACGTTTCAAAATACTAAAAATCATTTTGACTTTGTCATATTACATCATACCATAGTGGGCTTAAAAATACATCCAACACTAGGTTACTCTGCATTGATGACTCCATCGGTTATCATCTCTGCACTAAATGCATTAATGATTTCAAAAATACATTTGTCTTTTCAAAAGCACAAAAGTGCGAATTTGGCACGATTTTTAAGAATTTCAAAGTCTAGCATAGCTAGAAGATTTGGAATATCCTAAAACCTCAAAACACCTCAAATTTTTCCTCCACATTCTTTTCCAGCTTAATAACTATATATATTATAGCCTTAACCTGACTACTTAACTCTATCCATACTTACTGTTCATCAAATTTACCACATATTTGGGCTCAGCAACTTACCACAATCATATGGTTTGAGGAACTTGTCCTAGTCAGGCCAAAGTCGCCCATTCGCTGAGGGGCTCCACCACATGACTATGAGTCACGAACTTACTATGCGTGTCAGTTCTCAGAACACGAACTTATCTTAACATCCTCTACCTATCCGTTATACACATGAGAAAAGAATCACCTTCTCAACATACATATAGTGAATAGTGCGACACCAGGTTTCAGTTGATTATCATTATAGGAAGCCAAGTGGTCGTCAAACCAAACACAATCTCCTGCCCATACAAGAAATTGGTCAACTCAGCCACTAATCAATATAGAAAGTTAAGCGATCGTTAAACCAAGAACAAATCCCCTGCCCATACAAAGGACTGTTCAACTCAACCACTGTATCAATATAGAAAGCTAAGCGGTTCTAAAACCAAGCACCAATTCCCCGCCCATACAAGGAATTGTACAACTCAGCCACTAATATGAGTCCTCAATTAAAAACCTACAAACCTCTAACTTTTCTTAACTTGCTATGAATGTTATCAATTCATACCTTATCACACTCAACACTTCAAGAGTCCACTTGTTACTATTTCAGTATCTTCATTGTTATAGCACCATGCTATCAAAACAACCTCTTAATAAAATATTATATATATAAAAAATATTAATAAAAAATAAATACTATAAAATTTAAGAATTAAGAATAAGACTCCGTGTTTTAGACGGAGTATTTATTCTCCTTTGTTTTTTATTAGATTCGTCCCCCTTTTTTGATTTGACATTTGACTTTTATTAAATTAAGTCAACTTTTATTATTTATCAATTCAAATAATGAATTGGAATTAGTATTGTAGTTTTATAAATAAAGAAATATGAATTCAAAATATAATTTTATAAAAAAATAATTAAAATAAGATCATCTTACCTAATATTAATTAATTTATTTTATTCAATATATATACAATAATACAAGTTTAATAAATTTATATTACCACTTAGATAATATAGTTTAAGAAAAAAAAGTAAATTACCATAAAAATCATCTGCCTAACTTAAATTTGCTACTGTTATTAGAATATAAGTATAATTATTGTTTTGAGTAGAAGTAAAGTTTAAACATTATTTAGATAATATAATTGTTATTATATTAAAATAAAAGTATAATACACTAATCAACCATATGATTTAATTATTAATTAAAAATTAATTACTCTATCCAATAATAATTCATAAAAATAAAATTTAAAATATCAATAACATTATTATTTTACAACAATACTCTTTATTTAGTTCAACTGAGTCAAACTAAAAATTAGTAATATAGCTAATATACGAAAATAATCATTAGATCATATTACCTAAAATTAATTTATTATCATTATTAAATAAAATTTTATTGCAACATAGACAATATAGTTTGAAAAGAAACTTTTTTCTTCCACATAAATTATCTTTCCTAACTTGAATTTATTATTCTCAATTAAATATTAATGTAATTATACTCAAGTGTAAATAAAATATTATTATAAATTAAATAATATAATTTTAGAATGAGAGTAATTTATTATTAAAATTATTTTACCTAATAAATCCAATGATATATTTATAAAATCTAAAATAAAGAAGCTCCTTTGTTGAAGTCCAATCTAAAATCTATAATATATAATTATATATAACAAGGCAAATAAATTTTTTATTCAAATTAATTGATTCAAGTTGGTTAGACGTCAAGTTAATATTGAGTTAACCTTAAATTCATCACCTCTACTAATATAATGTATATCATATTTATAATTATATCAAACTTTTCATACCATTTATTGTATTATTTCAAGTTCACCACCTCTACTCTACTGATGCAATGTATGTCATGTTCATAATTATATTAATTTTTTCATATCATTTGTTGTATTATTTCAAAGTGTACGTGCATGTATTCAAATATAGATACACTAATTTTGATATAAATACAACTATTCAATACCACTAACACTAATATTATTTATACTTAAATTATAATATCACGTAGCACACATTATAATTTTAAATTGTGTTATTTATACTAAATCATGCATTACACATATTATCAGCCTAATTTTTTTATTAACAACTAAAAAATACTTCAAAAATTAATCATAAATAAGTAAAAAGGATTTACTAATAAAAACGGTAAAGCTCACCTAGTAAATTCAATAGTTTTAAACAACTAAATAATTTACAACTTATTTCATTCAATTGAAATTTGACAGCCCTGTATTTCTAACAAAATTAATATATTTTAATTTTTTAACAAATTATGTAATATTTTTTATTATGATAAAATTGATTTAATTATTCTTCGTACAATTAAAACTCTTTTATTTTCTCTTAAAATACAGAGTACACATTTTAATTGGATAATGTGTAATCACTATCTTACGAACCGCAATTTATTCTCATACTATTGACTGCATAAAAGGAATTATTAAATATTAAGTACGAACTTATATTAAATTAAAATAGAAAATGATATATATTGTGAATGTTTATATTAATTTTTTGATTATCAGTTAGGTAAATAAATATTAATGATAATATTTTTAGAGCGATATATAAAAAGTGTGACCCTCATATATTCTGTTCAATTTCATATATTAATAAGTTTCGCAATACTAATTCGATACAAATTTGTCGTAATACATAAAAGTACTTATTTGAAAGTTAATCTCTCAATCCCTAAATTAATAGTACATCGTCTAATTAAATTTTAATTTAAAAATTCGGTGAATTAACTCAGTTAAAACATGAATTCATTCATTCATTCACAGATTTTAAAATTCGATGAATTAATTTGGTTGGTACATAAATTTATTTACTATGGAATAATTTATTCTCCTAAAAAAATGTAAAATTCATTAATAATTTAATTTCTTCATCTGTTGCTTTCCCGATAGAACTATTGAGCTTCATTTCTTCGTGCAATAGTATAGCAATGAATATAAGCGAACTCTTCATATGGGTTTATCCTCCCACATCAAGGGTACATACTGATGATAGTAAACCATATAGCTTGAGTGGAACCAGGATTTTTTTTTTTTTAAATTTGGAAAAATACATACTCTTAGAAAGGATTTAGTAGGAAAAGGGTAAAAGGACCGAGTCTCTAAGAAAATTCTACTAATTATTTAGTATTCCCTCCGTCTCAGATAATTTTTTTTTTATTATTTTAAATAATTTTAAATTAAATATCTATTTATCTTAAATAATATATTTTTTTAATAACAATTTACTTATAATATCTTTAATATTAATTATCATATTTCTATTATCTATGCATATTTATAGAATATTACTAGTCACTAGTCATATGTAAAAAATTATTTAATTAATTAAGAATTTAAATATAAATAATTTTATTATTTTATCCTATTTTTTAATATGTACAAAAAATCAAACATGACTTTTATCTTGATAGACGAAAGGAGTATAAATTTATATGTTTACATTAAATATTGGAAATTAATATTTTTATATGAGATTTTGATATTTTGATATATAAATTTTATCAAAAATATTATGATAAATATATAAAAACAGTTAAATTGTCATTAAAAACTCAACATATAAATTTTATATATAAAAATATCAAAATTTTATGCGAAAATATTTTCTAAAGATTTCTTCCACCTCCATATAAGTTCTATTTCCTTCGTTGCCTTTTTCTCCTCTCTGTCTTCATTTTCTCTCTGTAAAATGAAGGTAGCCATGTTGAGATCCGTACAAGCATCTCTCAGAAAAGGCTCTTTCGCCGCTTCATCCTCTCACATCACTCGTCGCAGTTTCTCATCCGAGCCTGCTCCCGACCGTAAAGTTGCCGTCCTGGGTGCCGCCGGCGGGATCGGACAGCCGCTTGCGCTGCTTATGAAGCTCAATCCTCTCGTGTCTCAGCTTGCTCTCTATGATATTGCAGGAACTCCCGGTGTCGCAGCCGATGTTAGCCACATTAATACCAGATCTCAGGTATCTTCTGTCTAAAATTATGTTTCTTTTTAGGGTTTTGTGTAATTTCCTATTTTTTCAACATTTTTTTTTGGTTTTGGGTAGTGATCTGCATTCGTTTATGTAGCTCAATCATTGTTTTTAAAAGTAAAGTTTTGAACTTTGTTGAATATTTCGGTAATTATTAATTTCCTTGCTCACTTCTAGGGGGTTGATCCCTGTTTCATTGACTTGGTTCATTTTTTCTCCATCTGTTTGTTGGGTTTTAACTATCCATATGCTGAGTTTTGTTCTGTTTAGTTTCTGTGTTGTCATTTTATTTTAACATAAATATCCATTCAAATTTTCTGATGTTATGCAGTAATGGTTAAGTTTAAATGGTAATTTGGAATATCACCCGATTCAAGAGTTTAATTTTCAAATTACACCCATATTTTGGGATGCTCTGAAAATGAAAAAAAAAAAAAAGACTTAGCAAAGGGACTATTTTGTTTTTTTAGGTTAGATTACGTGTTTAATTCTCTTGCTTTCCAATTCCTTTACTCATCTATGTGATTTCATGTTTGCATAGGTTGCTGGGTACGTAGGGGAAGAGCAGCTAGGGAAGGCACTGGAGGGATGTGATGTTGTCATCATTCCGGCTGGTGTGCCAAGAAAGCCTGGCATGACTCGTGATGATCTCTTTAACATCAATGCTGGCATTGTTAAAGGACTATGCACTGCAATTGCCAAGTATTGCCCTAATGTGCGTGCTTCCACACCATTCTTGTGGTTGGGTTCAGTTTAAGTTTCTTTTGTTAGTTTGAGGAATAGATGGTTTTCATTTTCTCATTTGTGTTTGAAATTTTGTGAATTTCAGGCACTTGTTAATATGATAAGTAACCCTGTCAATTCTACGGTCCCAATTGCTGCTGAAGTTTTCAAGAAAGCAGGGACATATGATGAAAAGAAATTGTTTGGTGTGACTACACTTGACGTTGTTAGGGCTAAGACTTTCTATGCTGGAAAGGCCAATGTTAATGTTGCAGGTATCCTCACTGCTTACTGAACAGTAATTCCTAATCCCTTATCTGCTTGAACTCTGTTATCTTAATGATGGAAAGGTTAACTTGTGCTCTTCTACTTCTTTGTTTCAGATGTCAATGTGCCTGTTGTGGGTGGTCATGCTGGCATAACTATTCTCCCGTTATTTTCACAAGTACTATACTCATTCTATATTGATTTCTGCATTTGTGAAATTCGATGTTTACCTGTTTGGGGCCTTTTGTTTACTTATTATTTACTTTTATGTTTAAATGCCAATAGGCGATGCCAAAAGCCAATAACTTGTCTGATGAAGTAATTACGGCTCTCACAAAGCGTACCCAAGATGGTGGGACAGAAGTTGTGGAAGCAAAGGCTGGAAAGGGCTCAGCTACGCTCTCAATGGCGTAAGTATAAATTGATGCCAGTATGTACTTTGATGTGCCCATTAAAGAAGAATATGTTCGGTTAGCCATAGAATTATCCACTCAGTATGCATCATATATAGATATTTAGATAACGATTGGTAGCTTTAATTTCTATTTAGCTAAATTTGGCATGGATAGATGTTTCTTACTTTTGAACAGCTAAAAAATGTTTGTTTCATATGAAGATGCTTGCAACTTGCTCGTTTATGCTAGCCTCATTTTTTCTTACTGGTTTGTGGTGGGGAAGAAACAATTATATTACTTATTTTCTTATCCTTAAGGGATATCTACTATTGCATATAAACTCATGAGGTTGGCTTTTAGGCTTTGCTTATAATCTGGTGCAGATTATTGGCAGTGATTCTGAAATTCTGAAATTCTGTGCATGTATTTTTGTTAGTATTTTTTTTCCTACTTGTGTTATCTTGTGCAGACCTCTCTCTCTCTAATTTTGTGAAAAATAGTTTAGGAATAGTAACCGTCTTTTCTACAGTTATGCTGGAGCAATATTTGCTGATGCTTGCTTGAAGGGACTTAATGGAGTTCCAGATGTTGTCGAATGTTCATTTGTACAGTCAAACATAACTGAACTACCTTTCTTTGCATCTAAGGTATGGATAACTTTTTATTACGTTATTTAAATAGTTGATTATTGTTTGATTGTCAGCATTTATGTGAAAATTTTGTGCGTTTAAGTATTTGTATGTAAAAATATTTGTGCACATGGTTCACAAGGGCAATTACCATTTACACTTGTATGTACTCAATTTTTGAACAAAGTGGAGCCATTTCTGAGTTCCTTCCCCTTGAAAGTTGTTTCTTCCATTCACTCCCATTGTCCTAAGTTGCCACTTTCAGTAATGAAAATAAGAGAAACTGTTACCGATATGAATTTCTACATATAGTTGGTTTATCATGTCATTAACATCACATTTTGATAGGCTTCCTAGCTGGATGAACACAGAAGTTGATTTTCCTAATTCTAAAATTTGTTTGATTTATACAACAATTATGGGTTATAAGTGAAATTCTTGCCAATAAGATGCATGCTTAAGCAGTCATGAATAAGGTCTACTAGGTTCTAATTATGCAGTGGAAGAAATATTTTCCCATTTCCCCCTTTTCTTGTGATTAGGAATGAGACTTGTAATAATTTTAACTGTCTATGCTGCAGGTGAGGCTCGGGAAGAATGGTGTGGAGGAAGTCCTAGGATTGGGTGCTCTCTCAGACTTTGAAAAGCAAGGATTGGAAGCTCTCTTGCCCGAGTTGAAAAGCTCTATCGAGAAGGGTATTAAGTTTGCCAACCAGAGTTAAAGCTGTCCTACAAGGCTGTTAAAGTACTGTTCCCGCTATTAAAAAGGACCTCCCAATTTTGAATTTTTACAGTTGTTGTATTGTTACTCGAGTGTGTTGCTCTCCCAGAGGCACCGGATTTAGCTGTTCCAGTGAAGTAGGATTAAGATGGTCAAAACACTCGCATTAATAATACCGGGGATGCAATGAAAGCATTAACTATGAACGATCAAATTTGACTTGATGTTTTTCCAATATTATTGGCTTTCATGCGCAGAAGATATTCAGCATATGACGTGTGGATTGCAAAAAAATAGTCAAAATCCATTGTGAATCCGTTGAGTTGGTGTACGGTCCTTCCTTCCCCCGAGTCAAAAAGAACAATGAAATGGTATTCTAATATTCTCTTGTATGTTATGGGCCTGTTTGGTTTTCATATTAATGGAGTAATCATTAATGCCCATTCAGGTTGTTTATTTAGAAGAGTTTTATTTAGGCGTTGTCTATAGTTGCATCATGTGTTTAGGGCCTGCTCTTTGATTGAAGGTCCAGGATATCATTATGCCAAGTCCTCTTTGAATTTGATATTCTATTTCTAATAATATAATATTCAACAAGTTTATGCGCCTCCTTTTGTCATCAGTTTAAATTACAGAAGAGATTTATATTACAACAAAAATTCAACTTTTGTTTGAAGTAGTAGTATATCAATCGGCTATCCATATATTTCGATACCCCATAATAATCTCAAATGAT
This sequence comes from Hedera helix, assembly GCA_947179155.2. NCBI lineage: Eukaryota > Viridiplantae > Streptophyta > Magnoliopsida > Apiales > Araliaceae > Hedera > Hedera helix. The sequence goes on along the minus strand of OX359268.1, from coordinate 34,952,325 downwards.
GTATAATTTTTACATTAGTGACTGACTACATCTCTTTTGACTGGTTATGTCAATAGGGTATTATTGAAATGGACATATACTACATCTTTCGATAACCCCATTTAAGATGCGCCAAATTTTTGGGACTAATTCAATCTCTTGGTGTCACTTTTGTTTGAAAATTTAATAGACTTATCTTTCGTTATTACACATTTTAGTTCAAAAGTAAGGTTGACCTCCTTGAATAAAAGATACAGTAGAATCCTACTTTGCAACATACATATTTAACTCTCAACCCACCAAGGGCGGGGCGGTCTTGAAAGGAAACATTCATGTTTAGCTCGACATTTGGATATTCTAAAATAGCTTCTAATAGATGCCCACAGATTCCAAATAAAATAAATATGATGCTTTCCGATCCTAATTTTAATATTGGCACAAAACAATACTGGTATTATGTGATCCTTAAATACACACACTTGAATGGAGTCTGTACAACAATTGATTCACTATGACTCTGCAACAAAATATGATCAAGTGTATAATTGCAGTGGATGCCAAAACGTATATCCAATTCAAGCTTGATTGGTAAACAGGTATACTTGAAATACGTTACAAAATTAACCAACGAACAAGGAAACAATCAAATGAATATAATTAGCAATCTCTTTCCGTCATCTCTTTCAAAAATGGTAGAGAAGTTCCGAGTCCGAAAGGTTTTGGTCAAACTGAAACAAGCAACATTCGTCATATCACCAACAGTTTCCAAAAAAAATATTTTGAATCAATCAAGTTCATGGCATCCCAGATCAGACTGAATCGGTTAAGTTCATTTGCTAATTTAAGGAAATTACAGAGCCACTATTATTTGAGTGTTCAAATTTATATGAATATATTTTCACTAATTCCCTTATTTTTTTGTCTTTTTTTTTTTAATTATTTGTTTATCTTACTGTGGTTTGCTTTCTAGGTTTAGGTATGAGACTATGAGAGTAGACTATCATATCTTCTCAACAAGTGACTCATTTAGGGACAAAATTATCAAAATAATGCTCTTTGAGAGATGGAGGGAAACATAGGTGGAGGATGCTCTAAAACTTGTGCACAAAAGGAACATGCTCCAGAATTTCTAAGGCATAATTAGCCAAGATCACGTTAAAAAACAATAAAAAAAAAATAAAACTCATCTGGTAAGCAGTGTTCCTACCTTAATCTACTCCATTCAAGTTCTAGGTGAGTGCCCTGCATCTGATCCAAATGCAGAGGAACTATCACTATCCGAATCTGCATCAGTAGAATCAAGTGAGTTAGAAATTGTATCGCACTGAAAAGGATAGCCTTAAAAGCCTTAAACGTCTAGAAGGCAGCACAATGACTTTAGATAGCAACACAAAGTCCCAAACATGAAACCAAAATACAATAAACTAACACAGGAGAAAAAGATAATTACCGCTTGAAGAGGATCCAGAGTCACTACTAGAACTTGTTGAACTACTTGACCTACTAACGTTTTCAGCTTGAATAGGAGAAGCAATAGCAACATTCATTTCATCTGCATATGGTACCACAAAAAATAAAGAAGGAATATGAAGTGTCTAATTGGCATCCAGAGTCGGCAAAGAAACAAAAATAAAACTTCAAAAATGTCACCTGTTTTACTATCTTTTGGCACCGCCACCATAACTGCATGGCCCAGGTTCTGCAATGATGAAAACATAAATAATTTGTTACAATCTGATTTCATGTGTAATGGAATAATTTATGATTCAAACAGCTCTTACCGATGCATGAATAGTATTGCCAGCCTTCGCTCTTGCTTGAGCAATTTCAGCTTTTCTCTTGTTCTTGCTCAAACACTTTTTGTAATTGGTTACAAACCTATCAAGTTCCCAAAGTGTTTCTGCATCAACACTGTCAATATCCACTTCAATCTCTTCATCATTTTGAGAAACTGCAGTGTTTTTCTTCTTAATTATTTGAACAATGTTGTCTAGCTTTTCTGAGGGTAAGCTCTGAAGATTTGTGCTAAGCCTCTGCTTCTCCTCATAAGTCATGTCCCTCTTATTGGGATCCTTTGCTTTAGGCTTCTTTGGAACAGGAGTCCTACTGACAGGAGCAACTGAGGGTCTAGACCTAAAATCAACAGGCGGGAAAGGTACCTGAAGGGGAGGAGGGGGAGCCAACTTCCTTGATGTGGGAGTGGGAAGCCCTGCATAATGAATCATTTCATACCTCCACTCAGAATTGTACTCAGCCTCTATAACAGCCCATTTCTCTTCAAATATGTCTGATAACTGCTCTGCCATAATGTGAACATCTTGCCCTTTCGGATTATATGTCATGGCATTACGAAAAGTGAGCCTCACATCCTCAGCAAAGTCCCTAGGGGATTTATAAAAGTTCTGCGCTAGTCTACTCTTAACTGTACCCAAATCCATTGGATGTTTAATAATAACATGATAATCATGTAGCCCAAGCAATTTGGCGTTAACAGGTTCATTAAAAACCCAGCCATGTTTATGCTTCATCAACCTCTGGAGCAAATTGCTACAATTCTTAAAAACTTGATTCCTAAACCTATCCATACCATAGCCATAATCCAACCCTCCTCCATGTTTCCTTACGCCATTGGATTTCACTTTTTTGTTTCTTTCAGGAGGCAATCGGTCCTTCGCAAGCAGGAAATCCGAATTCCGGTAATACTGATTAGCCTTTGGAGTCCTCTTCTCTCTCTCAACAAACTCACCAACCCCTTGAATATGATTATTGTTCTCCATCATTGAAACACTTAAATGCCGGAAACGCCTATAATCTTGACCACCCACATCCGAACGCACTCTCACTAGCCCTCTTCTACCTCCAAAACCATTATTCTCTACCATAAGACTTACAGGAACTAGCCCTCTTCTACCTCCAAAACCATTATTCTCTACCATAAGACTTACAGGACGGAAAGGCCTCGACTCGAGGTGACCCACCGAACCCACCTCAGAATTTACTCTCAATAATGCTCTCCTCTCTAGCACACCATTCTCTGAATGCTGAGATTGAGATTGACTATAAGCAGCACCAGCAGTATTAGAATAAGCACTAGTAAGTTCAACCTCCTTATCTTCAAGCTGTTTAACTAAACTCCTAACCTGATCAAGCTCACTAACTAACTTCCTCCTAAGCTCCCGAATCCCGTCCTTTGAATTTCCAGCACCCAAATTAATTCTAACCCTGTTATCAACCCTAGTTACAACCGGTTTAATTACCCCATTCCCATTCGCCAATTCCTCCGCCCCCTCTGGTGGCGGATTATGGCTCCACGAATCATCAGACACCGCATTTAATCTCCACAAATTCTGTTCTTCCTGCGGTTGCTGCTGCAAAGAATTCCCATCTTCAGTACCTAGGGCTTGTGAAGACTGTTGCGGAACGTTGTTATCACAGTTCTGACCACTATTATTCTCTTCGTTACCTGTGGTAGTATCAGTAGCGGCGCCGACGGTGGTAATATCACCGGGGGCGGCGGTGGCGCTGCTCTTGAGGCGTTTGTTGTGATTTTTTCTCCTGTAGACTTTAGTATAATCTCCCCACCGCTGCTTTTCTCTCAATTCGTCAGCGCCTAATGTCCCCGAATCCATACATGTAAACACCCTAGCTTTTTGAAATTATTGTGAAAGCCCTAGATTTTTTCGAAGAAATCGAACGGGCCGGGACATTAGGATTCAAGAAATTGAGCCAATAGAACTAGATCTGACCAATAAAGGGCTAAACTTTACCAGAGTTCGAATTTGAACGAAACTAGGGTTTTTGGAGTGAATGATTCAAAGCGACCGAGAGGAGAATAAAATTATTAAGAAAATATAAAAATTAAAAATAAAATTTTTAGGGTTTCGAATTTGGGAAGAGCATAATACAGAAGGATAGTCGATCCGAACTCTTCTCTTTTTCTCTCTCCTCTGACAATATAGCATTATATATTTTTTAATCTTACGGGCGTGAGTACGACTGATCTGAAGGCGGTTAATTACCACGTAGGATGAATATTGAATGTGGTGGTTCTGACGAAAGCAATGAGCGGATAAGATTATTGGACTTTTGTCACGTCAAATAAATGCGCGTGGGGTTATTATTCCACGTGGTGCTTGAACAGGAATACTACGGCAGTCTTTAGTACCGGTACGGTTCGATATAACTAAGATTTCCAAAAAGTAATTGTCGAAAAAAGATTTCCAAAAAGTTTTATAATTTATCGTATAATGACTATAGAAATAAAATAATAAAAATATATTTCTTTCCTCTCTTCATTTTTTCTTCGTGTAAAAGGTAAGAGAAGATTTACAACTTTCTTTCTTTATCCACGGTAGCATACACGTTTGCGTACGTAATTATCATAAAAATATAATAAATTTTTATTTAATTTTAAAATAAAAATTATAAAATTATAATAAAATTAATATTATAAAGACAAAAAAAAAAAAAAGAGATTTGTGACGCCTGAGAAAGTTTTTTTTTATCCCTCTTCTTTAATAAAATAGATAGTTTGGGATGAATAAAACATTTAATGCATGAAAATTTTATTTCTTCAGTTCTTTCTTTTTAATTCTTAAGTATAATGATGAAGAAATAAAAAAGAAGAATCTTATTACGTATTATATAAATAATTTGTCAAATTCTAACCGCAAAATATATCGACAAATGTGATCGGATAAAATTATAAAATAATTCACGATATAATATATCTTAAAAGTTACTATTATTATTTATTCATATAATTAAATGACAATAAAAGAGTTTATACATAATTAAAGATAATAAAATATCATTTCTCAACAGGGTAACTTTAAATTTTGCCTAACATAAGTATATTATTAATGAAGTATCATAATTTTAACGTCGCTCATATATACGTTGACACTCTATAAAACTTTAACGTTCTGTTTTTGAGTTTTAAAATGAACAAAACAGAAAATAAATTAATGAAAAATTTAAATTTTCTGTACAATTCTTGTGTTTCTGAGTTTTTTAATAAAAAAAAAGAAATTAACAAAAAATTAAGCCACTTTTCTTGTCAGTTTATTTATTATCTAAAATTAGTCTGATTTGGACCCAAAAATAAAAATAATAAGTAATTTTTTTATAATTTTTATATTATCCTCAATTTACAGTGTAATATTTTTTAAATTATAACCCATTTTTTTGTTATTACGCATATCATCATCATTAGAATACTCAAAAAGAATAAAAAAAGTTTGTATAACAATCTTTGTGCCCTCTCCGATCATTGGCTGGTATGGTGTTATTTGTTTAATCTCACCTTCGTTGTAGGAGCAGTTATTGCTTGAGATGATTCCTCATCACCTTCTATTTAAGGCCGATGGCATTTCATTCCCCCCTCCTCCTCCTCCTCCCCCCATCCACATTATTTAATGAATTTCTCTCTCTCACAGAGGTAGGGTTACAACATCAAATGCAGAAATGATAAATTGCACCCGCATCATCAATTCTGTTACGCTCGTTGTTCCAAAATTCTCTTCACATCAGACTTCATTACAGTCTCACGTTTTGAAGTTCAGTGATTAGACAAGAGAGAGAGAGAGAGAGCCGATGAACTTCACTAATCCCCGTGATTCTTATGAATGTTCCATGGCCTGCTTCTTTTCCCAATTGCGCAAATTATTTTCAATTTTGCTATTTAAAAATGTGTTTTTGTATAGTTGATATATCTATAAAATTTACATTATCTAAATTTCATGAATTTATTTTTTGAATTTAAGCATATTGGATTATTGTACAGAAAAATTATAACCCAAAACCTTAGACGATTTATAGTTCAATAGTTATAATTATAATTGATATATTACATGTAATAGAAGGATAAATTTATAAAATTGATATTTTTTTTTCTTTTTATTGGAACTCAGAAATACAAGAAAAGAAAATTTTTAACTTTTAATTTATATTTTTTTCTATTAAAAACTCAAAAATAATACAAAGAAAAACTTTTTAAGTTTTTATTTTTTATTTTTTCTGTTCTAATTAAATTTTCTACTTTTTTCTTTTTCATCCAAAATTCATAAACAAAGTGTAACTCTTCTTCAAGAGGAAAGGATAACAATATAATATGACATTATGTCTATAAGTTTAGTAACGCATTTTTATTGTTATGCGATTTCTATAAAACTAAAAATTTATTATATCTAGTGATATATATGATAACAAAAAAAAATTATCCGTTAATTAAGGGAAATAATGTTATATATTAACCCATGATGTAGTACTCCCCGGTTCCGTTTTTTCAGTCGTTTTAGAAAAAAAAATTAATTTCTAATTAATTGTCGTTTTCAAATTTATAAGAGAACTTTTCTCTTAGTTTCTTAACTTACCCTTAAAATATCTCATCTTTTCAAGTATAAAACTTCTATTTAATTTTAACTTTTTCTTTACAATACTTACGTTCTCGATTTTATTTTATTTTCCAGATTTCTAAACGTCGCTCAGGATGAGTTCAACTTTTTTATACGTTCTCTCATGAATTCTTTATATGTTCTCTCTTCATCTATGTTTTCTACAAAAACTCTATGAAAAAAATAAAGAACAACTCCATAGCAATGAAAAAAATATAAATTCTTTTGACTTAAATGAGGAACCAAACCATGAATTTGAGAAAGGTTGTACGAGACATTGATTTGAATTTACTGACGATTACTAGAATAGATTTAAACACAATACCGGATTATGAATGCGAAATTTCTATGAAAGAAAAGCAACAACATTTTATTTTTGAGATGTTAAGATTTTAATTTTTTTTAAAAAGAGTAAATTTAAACTTCATTTTTATGGAGAAGAAAGATAGGATGATAAGAAAACGAGGGAGATTAAAGTGAGTTTGTTCAAGTTGAAGAAGAATTTCATGGAGAAGAGTAAATGTTGTCGACTGGAGTTAATAGAAATAAAACAAACCAATTACTCTTACTGATTACAAAAAACAATGTTGAGTTTTATTTTATACTTAATATTATAATATCATTACTTTCTTTAATAGCTATGCATTGGCCTTCAACGATAAATAAAACGGAGCTGAGGGAGTATTAACTTTCTTTTATTTTGTGGGGTGACATTGACAGTTTTGGGCCAGGCTGGACAAAATTGGGCTAAACAAACAAAAGAGTATTATTAACAATATAACTTCTAATGTACATAATAGTAAAATTAATACTATAACTTCTTCCGTCCCCAAAATATGGTTATAGACTTAAAGGCAAAAAAAAAAATGTTGCTAATTTGAATTTAAAATACTTTTTTTCATTCAAATTATAAAATTATTATTGAATTTTGAAGTCAATACAATGGTAAGTATTATAAATTATCAAAAATATACTATTCATTATAAGGCTTATAGTTTCCGAATTTTTAATAAATCATATCAATTTTGAGTTTAAAAATATCTTAAATCTATTTTTAAAAGTTAAAAATGATCTTCGAATGTAGAATGAAAGAAGTATTATATAAAGATTATTTAACTCTCAAAGTAATTTAAGTAGGGTAATTTTTTAAAGAAAAAGAAAGCGTCGCTATATTTTATATTTACATAGAATCTATTATGAATAAATAAAAACTTATTCATAAACTCTTCTATTTTTTAAACCTTTTTAAGGGATGAAGAGAGTAGTATAGGAGGACAATTAGTACGGTTAATGTATATCCCCTTTACAAACTTACGTTAATTGATGAACATCGTTTTGTTATTAAGGCTTCAATAGCTTGTAAACAGAAAACTTTTTATTCTTTTATTTTTCTTTTGGTATCATAATGTAAGTGATTTATTATCTTTTTTTGTTCAAAACTCAGAAAATAATGTAGGATGGTAACAAGTCTAATGACTACAATTACAGCAAGGGATTCAATATATCCCCTCCTGGCTAGATTTATTAATTTGACAGCGAACAATGACAGACATACAATGATTGATCAATAATTCAATATTAATGAAATATTGTAACATATTTAGAGGGGAAAACCGGATGTTTATATGCGTTTGAATAATTCTTTTTACAAGATTGGTAACCTTTGCAAAGTATGCGCAAGTTTAAAATTAATTTATCAGATTTTTTTAATACAAAATGTTACGTCTAGTATTAGTATTTATACTAATTTATTATTCTAATTGAATATATATATATTCACTATTCTTAACAGTAGGTCTGGAAAAAGTTTTTCTCTCTTCGTCCTGGTCATAATTCGATGCATCCACAGGAGAGGAAATAAAAAAAAAGATAAATAATTTCCTCTCGTTTACACCATTTCTATAGGGGCGAATCATCGGATTGACATAGTTATCGGTGCCCCATTTTTGGTGCCTAGTACTAACTCTTATGATTCATAATAGTTCCCGTGGATCATGCCAAGAATCCATTTACTCACAAATTTAGATAAAAACAATCTCAACCTAAGTTGCGCAGGAAAGGTTCAAAGACAATCTTAGGAAACAGTGAAGTTTAATAGTTTATGCCCAAATGTAGATATATAGTCTACATCTTCACGGAGGATTCTTGATTATTCAGAACTTAATCAAATTGGTCACTGTAATCTCATATATCTGGTCATTCTTCCCGCAAATTCTGATTTATTGGTAAATGGATTAATCGAGAAAGATTTCTTATTCTTAGTATAAGATCGTGATTGGATTGTGGGCTCTTTAACGAATTATATATCAATGTAAAAGAAAAAAGACCATTGCGTATAATTTTTTGTTTAATTGTATATATTTATTAAAAGATATCCTAAATTATATATATATATATATATATATATATATATAATTGTATTCATCATTATTCATAGCAATCATTTTGGATATCATCTCAATTTCACTATAGTGATTTGGGTAATTATAATTAATGCCGTCAAATTTTCTCTTTCTTCATACAGATAACATGAATCTGCAGCATTATAATGCAGAAGAAATAGAAGGTTTTTAGCCTTAATTATAAAACTGCGACTTGGATTGTTCGACTTAAGACTATTAATTTTTTTTTATCTCCTTGGGTATTCTTCTTCTTATTGATTTATGTGATCTAGGCAGATGACATGAATCTGTAACGAGAATACTCAGGAGATAAATGAAATTTTTAGACTTATTATCCTTCGTCTGCAGTATTATACTGCAGATGCGAAAATCAAACGACATAGTCTAAAATGATATCGTTTAGGGACTGGCCTTTTGTCTGTTCTTTGTCCGCAATTTTATACTGTGGACGGGTAAATCACACGACAAAGTCTAAAATGACGTCATGCCTATGTCTGCCATTCGTCTGCAGTTTTATACTGCGAACGCTAGGTTTTTGTAGCAATCAATTGTTGGATATTTCAACCGATTACGTTGGGGTAACAATCGTTTCCCCGTTAATGACGAGAAAATTGTACGAGCTCTTTAAATATAAGTAATCTAGTCCATTATAAATAAGATGGGGGATTGTTTACTTATCTTCAATACTCAAAACTCTCAGAACAAAAATATATATATATTCTTTATGAGTATGATTGTTGTCCATGTTATTCATTGTTTAAATATTGCTTATTATTCATTGTTCTAATTATTTTGACAACTGATCTGGGTAATTAAATTTTTTTACCGTCCGCAGTATTAAACTACGGACGAGGTCTACATTTGAGGAAAATGGAAAAGATCTGGGTGAAACATTATTGAATAATCTCTGTAAGAACGCAGCAACATCGTTATGAAAAACGAAGTTGCTGCTTTTTTATAAAAATTCTTCACCTAGATCTCTTGCACTCATTCGAATAGACTTCATCGGCAGTATTAAATTACAAATGGTAGATTTTTTTAGTTATTTCACCCGCAGTATTATACTGTGGACGGTGACATTTTAAAACATCGTCGTGTTTCTCGAGTAAGGCCTAGTCTTCATCGAATTTTAAAACGTCGTCGTTTAAAATAATGTCATGTATTTAATTAAACTATTAGTGACATTATTTTAAATACGTCCGTCCGCAGTATTATACTGTGGATGAGTCTTTTTAAAACTACTAGTTTTCTTTTTCTCTTATGTAATACCTTTGCAGATTCGTGTCATCTGAGATGATTGACAAATATGAATCAGTAAGAATACTACACAAAAAGAAGAAGAAAACTTAATAGTCTTAAGTCGACTAACCCAGATTGGTACTGTCAAAACGAGATGACGAAAAGAGTTTTATATTTAAGCCTATTAATTTTTCATTCCACTTGCTATTCTTGTTGCATATTCATGTTATATGGGATGAGTGAAAAACATGTATGGCCATGGGAGACAACATACCTCAATATTTCCTTCCAATTGTTTTGGCAATATTTTTTCTCATCAGCCCAGACAACTTGAATCAGTAAGAATTAGAATATGCAAGAACAAATAGAAAATTTAATAGCATTAAATACAACTACTCTGTTCGAGATCTGTGAAGAATGCAAGACTTGAACAAAAGTATGGATTCATGTTCAACGTATATTTATACTAAAACTTGTGTATTTCACCTGGACGTTAGCACAATCCGCAGTATAACACTGCGAGTGGTGAGTGTATTACATGCATGGTGGAGGCATTTTGGACAATATTCCTCATTCGCGGTATAATACTGCGGATTCCTGGATATTATATCACGGACAATGGTCGTATAAACTGTCAAATTTCAGCCTAGACGGCTAAGATATAGGATGAGATCTGTTGTAAAGATAAATTTATTTTTACAACGTTGTCAATAGATCGGACCCTCTCTCTCTCTCTCTCTCTCTCTCTCTCTCTCTCTCTCTATATATATATATATATATATATATATATATATATATATATATATATTTGGTTCTTTGATGAACTAAAAATCACTACAAGTGTTTATATATATAAAGAAAATTGTGAGAGAATTGGTAAAATTGAAACTAAACCAAATGCCTTGGAATAAGAATAAGATTAAAAAAGATACAATTCATTTGATTTATGAATTTGGTAAGTAACTATTAATGAATCTACAACACATAAAAATAGGAAAATATCATAAGCTCTTGAACTGCTATGTCACCAAAAAAAAAATCTTGATTAAGTCGATTCATAACTAATAAAAATAATTTGATATTTGTTTTGTTATATTTTAGTATTGATGATTTATTTTTTTGGTTAAATTTTGATATTGATGATTGATTGATAAGGAAAAGAATGTACCGTTTGCACAATAAAATTATTATATGTATGTACCAAATTATATTGAACAAGCAAAAGTTTTAACTAATTCAAAACCGGCCGTTAATTTCAAAAACGATAATTTATCTCGTACTAACAAATCCCTTGAAGCGCATGTTTCGTGGGCTAAGGTACAAGCATGTGTCTAGGTGTCAGATTCAATAAAATGGAGCATAAACACAACTAAAATGAGTAATATTGTACCAAAAAAGATAATAATATTGCATAGACACGATGATTAGATAAAAATTCAACACCTTGTGCAATTACATTGGCCTTCTCAGCCGACCAAAAAAAAAACATCGTCTTTTTCAAATAAAACTCTCACAATATATAAGCATGCACGCATGACATAAAGACATTCGAACAAGGGCTAACGACGAGATAAAACAATTTTCTTTGATACGATATAAAAGAGTCCATGTTATAAAAGAGTCCATGTAACGTAGCTTGAAACTAAGACAATGCTGGTGACTTGGAATGATGTTGAGGATCAGGCCCTGCAGGAGCAACTCTAGTGGGAATTGCATATAGCCTCGCCCTCCTTTGGTAATACTCCAACTGAGAATCATCAAACCCTAGTTTAGTTAGGGTCATGTGTACATTTGGATTTAGTTGGATCCCCAAAAATTGATGAGGAATGCGAGCTGATGAAGTATCTATTACAAAAGTTAACAAAGTGATTATATACAATAACAAAACCAGTGGCCTGACTAAACTAGCCATGTATTGCAAATTAGCAAGGAAAGTAGCTAGCTAGCTAACCGAATTAGTTTTAGCAAAGTAAGCAGAGGAATCAAGCAGCTCATAGTATGAAAGAGGGCACTAAATCTATATATATATATATATGCATAAAGGGAGAAGGATAAGAAGTTAGTGGGAAGATCACAATGGATTGGTGGGTCTTTGTTTTTGCTATAGTTAATAGTAAAGAGAAATAGAGAAAGCAATCACAAGACACAAAATACGTATTTATCGTGGCATCCACAATATGCGATGGACCTTTGGTCATAGACTTCAATATAAGAAAGCCTAATAAAGTACAATTTTTTTTATAAAAAAAACTCCTCACAAAAATAAACAAAAAAAAAAGGTTAAATAAATAAATAAAAATTAGGTTACTTATTGGTAGTCGCCCACAACAGTATTACTATATCAAGCTCACCTTCAACCCTCCACTACAACAAATGATCCAATTACCTTTAGGTAGCTTCACAATTATTTACCAACTAAAAGTCGAATTACAATAACACATTTATACATTATGTTTGGCAACTCAACTCCAAACTTTAATAATGAAATTGAAATTGATTTGTAATTACATAAAATTAAATTTAATAAAAAATTGATGCTCAATGCAATTTCAACACTTGGAGTTGAGTTACCAAAAACAGCGTCAATGGGAATATGAAAAGTTTCGAATTGGAAGGTCGATTAGACAAAGAACTCCAGGCAAGAGATGTGTGTCTTCTCTATTTGGAATTTTCTGCTTTCTCAAGTTATCACCATTACAACAAATCCCAAAACTACAAACACATGCGTACGCATAGCATTTTCTAGGCATTATATCCAAGTAGATTAATGTAGTTCACTCTTTAATCTCTCCAACCATATGGTTTTCAGTTAATCATCTAGTCATCCTTCAATTCTGTTCTTATGTTTAAATTGACTTGAAAAACATACAAGGACAAAGTAACCTTTAATCATATACTCTATTGCATCATTCCTAAGTGGTCTTGCCGACCGATTTTGAGGATTGTCCTTTTGTACAAGTGCCAAAGTGTTAAAGAGAATATAGCAAAAAGTAATAGTAAAGAGAAATAGAAAAAGAAAAAAAAACAATTACACACAAAAGATAAAATTTACTTGAACTAGTCTTTAGAATTTAATACTTAATAAATGCATGATCCCCTTCTTATATAATATAATATAAGAAATAGATCCTAATAGTTCGCAGGGACAAATAAATCAAGATTAAGCTTTTGAGGTCCGTTCCTTTTAAGTAGCTTTACAATTATCTCTGAATCATAGACGGAACAAGTTTCACTAATAATAATATGTATACTTTTTAATTATTTATTTGGTCTGTGGATTTATGTTAATATGAATATCCAACTAAACTTTTGTTTGTTTCTTCTTTTGAAAGGAAAGTATATTCTAAACTTGCTTATTGTCGGCTCTTATAGTGATACCAAGAGCTAAACGTAGAATAACACATAAGCATTACCAAACAAACTTTTTGGTCTTTGGGAGGTCAAAAGTTTCAGCTCTTGTTGGACTATATTGATGTCCAAAGTTGAAATTCTCTTTAATGGGTTGTTAGCAAATCTGATTTGGTAATTTAGGGACTTGAATTTGGCATGAAAATCAAATAAAATTTCTTAAACTTTATTTCTTCTTATTGTTCATGATAACCAAGATCTCATTAGGTGAAGATGCAGTTGCTATTGAATGTCATTCTTTTTTGTTATGTACTTATTAATGATGAATATTAGGACAAGAAAATCAAACTTCTGTCCACAAGATTTTGTTCTATAAATATTGAAAAGTTTTTTAAGTATTGCTACATATGACAACAATTTTATGTCGACAGTAAAAATTGATGTATACATGAAATATGAGAAAATTAAGAAAGACCCCATACTAATTCATCTTATTGTTTAGAGATACATGTTAGTTGCATTAATCCAACTACGTCATGATTTTTTATTTTTTTTTAATCAAGCAGATTTGCATCTGTGAGGTAAAGCTCTAGTCTTCGTAAATGGAGCAATTTGATCCATTTTCCCTGGGACATGTAAGTACCAGAATAGCTTTGTGAATCCCAAAATGCCAATAATTCGGACCAGATAAAGTTTTGGTCGGTGGCGAAGTCGAAGATTTTATCTGGACGAAACATAATGTGATTTACTGATTTTATCTGGACGGAATATATTGTGGCGTGTTCAAATATTATATTCCTTTGTTTTATAAAAACATTCTAATTTGAAAAACTTATAAATTTTAAAATTTTATTTTCGATTTCAAATCCCTAAATTTATGGAGTCTTTAGTTCTGCAATGATAACACAATAATTAATTATAGTAGGAAAATTGAGGAATTATGTCATTTTTTTTACTGTCATAAAATATAATGGAACTTTCGAACAAAAATAATTAGCAAATGCGACTTCTTCTTTTTTGTAGAACGGATAAAACAAAATTTATTATTAAATATTAATATAATATAAAAATGTGCACTTGTTATTCTCTCCAATAAGGTTCATCTCAATGGTTGCCGTAACTTAGGAGAAAACAAACTCAACACGCATCAATGTCTTTTATCCAAAACTAGCTGGGGTATTACTGAAAGTGAACCCCGTATGACAGTGTAAAAGTAGAAAGACAAAACGGGAAATAAATGAGAACGAAAAGAAAAGGAGAGGACGAAAATAAACTTCTAAGAAATTCCTTTTTTGTTCTTGAAATCTTTCACTAGTGATGTTTGGGATCAGGTCCTACAGGACTGAGCCCGGTGGTACTATAAGGGATTCAATTTTTCAGTTCTTGTTTTCGCGCACTTGCCCTAAAAATTTCTTGAGCAATTTCGATCAATGGCTGTTTCTTTTTACTTGGAAATGGCTCGAGGGCACGAGTTTCAGATTAAGTTGCTGACAGCAAGAGCAGGATAAGGCAGAAACAAAATCTCAGGCCAGCCATTTTTGTATATAGTTACACTGTTCTATAACTTAGTGTGGTGAATGTAGAGGGATTTTGTAGTAGGATGTTTGGGTTTTATATAGAGCTTCATATTTTAATTTTCATTATATTTTAGTGTAGAGATCAAAACAAGTATGACCCTTTGTTTTCTCAAGAAAAATTCATGGCTTAAATGGTGCTTACGTTTTAAAGATATATGGATTCCAAAGTTCATTGATATTCTTGCGGTTTCATTAGTATGGAAACAAAGAAAATAAAATTAAAATAAAAAATAATTCTTTTTGCCAATTTATTTGTAGATGTGTGGTAATATAATCACACCCCATTGTCCAAAAACAATGTCTAGCCAAGTATTTGTGAAAGAGCACTTTTTCCTAGTCATGAGATTTGGCCTTATGGAGTTGCTGATGTCATTAAGTTCATGTATTGGCTAATCGTTTTGAAATTCCTATTCAAATACTTTACTTTCGAGTCGCCGAAAGGCTACAAGCAGCACCTTACTTGTGATGTAAGCAAATGAAAACCATGTCATGAAATTGCGATTTGATTTCCCATTAGTTCAAACAAGTTTAACTACTCTTTCCCCATTTACGGTTCCAAGAATCCAAAGAATGCCAATCATCCTCGTGAACAGGGTTGAATTGTGTTAAAGAAATTCGGCAAAATAGTCCCCCAGCTTCAAGGGAAGATGTGTCTTCTCACAAAGGTAGTCGTAGTAACCTGCCTCAGGCCTAGGCGATGTTTACCAAAAATACAGGTATTCACAAAATTGTAAGACCATATATAGGGTTGACACCTGGTCAGTGCCGAAATGTCAAGAAAATTTGTGACTTGAGCCGGCAACCGAAACCCAATGAACAACGACCATAACTATAACAATATAACGATTAGAAGGTAACGAAATTCTTTGTTGAGTAAGTTTTGACCTGCATGAAAGTCATAACAATTTGGACACTGTCTAAGAGAAAAATAATTATATTAAATATGTCAATATTAACACTATTTATTTTATTGACGGATTTTAGACGACAAACACTAACCCTAATTATAAATGTTGATTATTGTTGTAGGTTTTATTAGTTCATTTATTTTATTGGTGAAGATTTAAGTTTGATATAAAGACGCTTGTAAAAGTACTTTAAAAAGTGATCGAGTCATTATTAAAGTTCTTGTAGTATTAGATATGTCCAAATTTAACCGAGTGCTACTTAACAGATAAAGCATTAAAATTGCTTTGCTATATGACACTGCACAAAAAGTGCTCGACCAAATTATGTGTACCTGTTTTAAAAACCATTACGTCTAGTTCTTAATTTTATTCACTATTTAACTATTTGTCTTACTTTGAATGCATTAATCAAAGGCAAAGATTACCGATTTTCTTTTTGTAATGCAAAATTGGCCTTGGTTTTGAGTAAAGTAAGATATGTTTAATCATCAAGATCAAGTGCACTTTTAATGCACTTAACAATTAGCATGAATGTTCCATATATGCATTCGTATTTATAGTTATTTGTTTATAAAAGAGGAAATTAGTGCCAATCAACTTTGTATAACTCCATAATTCTAAAAAAAAATCCCTTCAACACAAACTACATTATTAAATATTATTAATTCTGAGATTGATTTATATTTTTGAAAAAAAAAATTATTCTAGAGACAACTTACTCACTTATACTTGTCGAGAGATAAAATACTGACTTATAAATTTATATATTTAAAAAAATATTTTTGTAATATATTTTAATACAAAATTAAAAATAATTTAAATTTTATAATTTATAAAGAAAAGAGTTAATTATTATTATTATTTGAAAACACCACATGGGGTAATGTTTTTGGTCAGCCTGAGTGAGTGCACAATTGCACAAGTGATGAGGTTTGCTATACCCAATAATTTTATTAATGATCTTTGTAAAAAATAATGAGACCTATTTGAGATCTACCACTTATATGATGAATTTTATCATTTGTTATAAAAATTATTATAAAATATCATTATTTATATCTTTTTTCTGTGTGATCACCTATGTCAGCACATGTATTAATGTCACTTTCTGGTTTGCGCCTCCTCCTTATTTTTAGTTGACTAAACAACCATCAATTTTTAAAGAATTTGACTTTTCCTCTTAATCGAATAAAGGGAGTGTTTTTAATACAATTCTTAATGAACCACTTTGATAGGTCTTTAAAACTAAACTTGGTTGTTAAAGCATTATCTCAACATCATTAACATAGGAAAATTAATTATTCTTTATCATGATAACCATTAGAAGACCATAATTATTGTTTATCTTCTTCCCCAATGGATTGAATATATGTTGATAAATTAGTTCATCCTATCAACTAACCGTCCTTAATTATCTAATACTCGAAATGAACAATTGTTAAGTCATCTAATTATATGTATTACTCTATCTGTTTTAGGATAAAATTTTGATTGACTTTTTACACATATTAAAAAAAAACATAAAATGACAAAATTATACTACATAATTAAAATTTTATTTATTTGTATAATTTTAGTGATACTCTATAAATATGTATAACGAATAAAAATATTACAATTAATACTAAAGATATTATAGATAAATAATTATAAAAAATAAAATATTTAAAATAAATAAACTTTTAACTCAAAATTATCTAAAATAATAATCAAGACTTTTATCGTAAGATCGTGGGAGTATAAAACTTACAAAGCGTTAAGTGTTCTTGTTGAGATGAATTTATCAATATTACTTTCTTGAGTACCCAATTTTTTAGATAAGCATTAAAATGGAGCACTTCTATTCAATTTTTAAAAAGAGTATAGGCTTGCATGGAAAAATGATTCTTTGATATTGCACGACTTTTTTATGATATAATATTAATTTTGTCCAAGAGTGGACAATCTTATCTTAGAAAGAAAAAAAAAAGTAGGCACGCTTTATTACTTTAATACTCTTCCCCCTGCCAATGAGCGAGTAATTATTTATTAGTCCTAAAATATTTATTATATGGTATTTTATATGAGTATTTAAAGTAAAATAGTCTATTTTAAATATTCATATGACATCATGCGATAGGTATCTTAAAAGCATCTAATATTTTTTCCTGTTAAAAGCTCCTAGAGTGGACTTTTCTCTGACTCCATCCGACTTAGATTTGAATATAACAGATGATCAATTCATATAATTTACAAAAAGTCTAAGGGAACAGGGATATTGAATCGGGAATGACAACCGGTCAAATTTAATTTTTTGACTCCCAAAATTTTTATAATATGTATTTTAATTCAAATATTTACAGAATTTAATAATTTAGGTATAATTTAAATGCATATAAATAATCACAAGTAGTGGGACCCTTGTGAACCCTACTATTATCTGAGAGGGAGAGCATAGTAATCATTTACTCCTTGGACATGGAACATTGAATAATTTTTCCTATAATTTATGCATGAAACAACATGTGTTATCTCTCTCATGATGCTTTAGACTTTGCCATTCTGATGGATCAGTTGAGCTCACCATTGGTGAATTCAAACTACAAAAGCAGCGTCTTTTTTAGACGGACCTAGGTGGTGGTGGAGTGGAACTACTGAACTAGACATGAACGAAGCCACATATTGGAGACGGGGTCAGTTAGGGTATTGATTTATTTTTTTAAATATGAATATTTTAAAAATAAAATAAAATTAGCTGTAATATATAATTGATCCCAATAAAATTTTGCAAGTTTTCTAATTTATGAGTTAAATTAAAATTTTGTGACTTTCTCAATCAAACTTAATTTCATATCATTTCTACCTTATATATATATATATATATATATAGAGAGAGAGAGAGAGAGAGAGAGAGAGAGAGAGAGAGAAAGGTTCCAAAGCTCACCCTGTTAAAAAGCTTACCCTGTTAAAAAGCATACCTACTTAAGCTGAAATAGAAAAGCTTCTCTCTCTTCCCAGACAAATTTTGAACGCCTCTATTTCTCTCTTCCCAGAGTCGGTGAAAATTTCAACGCGCGCCCAAGCTTGGAATTTCAAATTTTCAGAACTCTCTCTCCCAATTTTTATATAACCAAACCCAGGCCCTCACCTTCTCTCTCCTCAATTTCTGGTAACAACACCTATATCGGATTTGTGAGATTTTTACTTCATTTATGAGCTAACGGTACCTAGATCGGAAAATTTGAAGAAGCTCATTCCTTCCTTCTCAGTGAGTCTGGTATGCTTATATGTTATTTATGAGATTCGTGCTTAATTTGTGATTTTGTTGCAAGATTGTTGCTGTGATATATATATGTTTCCGTAATTTTTTTTCTGAAGTGGACGAATGGCGCGGCCCGCGCCATATATGCCTTGCATATAGAGCGCCCCGCGCCATACATGCAGTTTGCAAGTGCCTGTCATTGGTAAATATACTGTCTGTCTTTGTTTTATCTTTATGGATGTTGTGTGATTATCTGGTTATTATCATTTATCAGTAATATTATGTACAGAAACATCGTTTGAGCTTATTGTCTTTCTCAGGCTGTCATGAGCACAAATTCTTCAGGGAGCTCATCCCGCAGTTGCAAATGTGGAATTCCTTCACCTGTGAAGGTTTCGTGGACCAAAGCAAATCCCGGGAGACGATTTGTTGGTTGTACAAATTATAAAACACGACCATGTGACTCGTTTGAATGGATTGATCCAGCACTGTCACCGCGCTCAAGAATTGCTCAATTTTATCGGGAAAACAATGATTTGAACTCTGAAGTTGAAGTTTTGAAAAAGAAGGTTCATGAGCAGCAAACATCAATTGATGACCTGACGATTAGTATTGTGAATGCCAGAAATCGCAAAACTATTGTAGAAAATAAAAATCAAGAGTTGATGGCAAAAATTGAGGAGATGAAATTGGAAAATGAAAGAGTGAAAAAATTATTTGTGTACTGGGTGTTTGTTTTTCCTTTGATTTTGAGTTTTTTTTTCTTTGTAATGAAGTTGTAATGAAATTGTTGAATGTAATGGAGGTGGTTGTTGATCGTTTTATGTTATGATTTTATCGCGCAAGTGTACACGGTTAACAATATAAGCTATATTCCTATTTTATACACCAATCGAATGAATCATTTATATGCAACATACTAATAATAGAATATGATAAATAATCCATAGAAGATCAATAATTGAAAACATTCTTACAAACTCAATTCATGCTAGTATTTGAGTTATTGCAATCCTGAACAACAAAATAGACAAGTGGTAGAATTTAAAATAAACGACATCAAATTAAATATCATCGTCAGGATTAAAAAGAAGAATAACATCCTCTATCTCTCTATTTCTTCAGCCTTTGATCTCCCCAAGTTGTTAGCTATTTAGGGTATATCATCTTCGTCATCGATGTCGGATGGAGGGTATGCAGGTAACGGACGCGGGTCTGGTAACTGGACTGAATTCTCAGTGGTCATAGCTGTGAAAGCACCAACAATATAAGCGTGCATTGTCTCTTGGCGTTGAGCAAGTCGCATGTTTTGCCTATCCATCCGCCTCTGTAGCCTGCGTAGAATGTTAGCAAAATGAGCTTCGGCCTCTGGTTCGGCATTAGGCGGTTCCGCCTCCGCCTGTTGGGGTGGTGGTATTAGGATATACCCCTCTCCACGAGGGTGTGAAATTGCACCGTCCCAAGCTTTATACTTATCAATGGTGAAGTGATCAATGACAGCCATGGGTTGCTGAACTAACTCTGAAGAACTCCACTGCACCCCTGCACGTCGACATAACTGAGTAATTAATGAACCATGAGGTAAGCCACCAGTTGTACTCCCTCGTAGAAACTTCTCCATCGACTGTTGGATGATCCATCCAATATTCACTCCATAAATACTGTACACCCCAACGGCTTGTCGCACAATTCCATGCAAAAGAAATGCGCGCTCCTTGGTAACGTCGTTTTGATGCCGAGTTGGCATCAAGTTGGCACATATAAACGCGTACCACGCCTTTCCATAACGGCTTAGAGCTGCATGCGGGAAACTCACTTTTTCATCGGAATTCGCCTTTAAAGTCCAAATGGTTCCTGGTTTGCATAAACTTTGAATGAGAACATCCAGATTACATTTGTAGTCTTCATACTGGTAGGCGTCACCATCGATATGTGTATTATAATATTCGTTTATGGCAACACTATCAAACCGCACTGCTTGACCCCTTACTTGTACCACATAATTGACTTGGTTAATGGCGTTGGCATAAAATTCCTTCACAATAGAGATTACGGCAGGCTCGGGCTGTCATACGAACTTTCCCCAATTCCGTTCTGCTATCATGACCGCCATTTCACCATCTAACTGAGGATCGGGCTGGAGACCTCGTTCCAACACAAATGTCTTATTCTCCAATACCCTATGGTAACGTTCCTCCGCCTCGGTACTAACAAACCTCGTTTGATCAACAGTTGGTCGGGAGCGTGAGCTTTCACCACGTTGCCTCTTAGGAGCCATTTTGCTACATCATGTTAGGTATGGATTGACACACTATCAATAATTTTTCTCTTGCACAAAATATCAAACATTTGGTAGGCAACCCTTAATCCTAAATCAGTGAAAATGGTGTACACAATGTAAATCCCAACCCTCAATTGAGCCAACACAAACTCAATTGGGGAATTCAAATATGATAATACAATTAGCCCCAACCAAAATGCATCTTAATGTATCATTTTTTTTACATTGAAAGTCACGAAAAAATTTGCTACATCATAATTGCCAAAACAGTTTTGAAGGAATCTTACCGTAGGTTGGAGGGATATCTGAGGAGAAGCACGTTGATGGTTGGTCGTACCCACAAGATTTGAGTCGCCGCAAGTTGGAGGGATGGTGGTAGTGCAGGTTAGGTTTTTGTTTTACTATGGAAAGAGGCAACTGAGCGTTGGACGGTTTTTTTTTTCTTTAACTGCCGACTGGCGCGGCCCGCGCCAACTGTTCTTTACATTCTGCGCGCCCCGCGCCATGCATGCAGTTTGCCCTCTACTGCCTTGGCGCGATCCGCTCCATATATACACACATTGTGGCGCGTCCCGCTCAATACAGTCAGTGTATCCAATATTTTATTGGCGCGCCCCGCGCCGATAATGGGCGTCTATTGGCGCCCCCCGCGCCATATATGCAGGGCTTAAATAGCTTTGAATATATTGCAAGGTTACAAGTTGTTATTTTGATTTCTTTTTTATGAGCCCATCCTGAATTTATTCATACAGCAAAAAATAAACCATACGGTACTACAGAAACCAACATCACATGAATCAAATGCTAACATTAACTGAACTGGAGACAAATGATATTTGACTGCTAAGATTCTACTAAGATATAAATAACAGTAGAGAGGTTTGCAAACAAATACTACATCAACTTAGATCAACTTCCCGATGACATTGTTTTAAGCTACAGAAGAAAGATGTCATATATATGACAAACCAAGTTAAAACTATGGAAATAAATACAATATAAGCTTCTGCATCCACCGTTCGTGTATCCACGGATCAACGTGCTTCCATCAGAACTCCAGGTTAAACTTCTGCATCCCAAGTCACCCTCATGATTACACCATTTGTGAAGACCACTCTGAAAAGAAATACATATTAGTACGAAAATGCAAACAAACGTACAAGTGTTGTTAGCTCAGTTCAATGTTGCACCTGTGGGTGAATCACTGTCAACATTTGGACTTGGAAGATCATTTGATGCTCCAGTTCTACATTTATTGAAATAACAAAGTCAAATTAACACTAATAACAAAGTCTATGTTAAACAATTATCAAAGTTAAAATACGTATACTTGCTTACTGATTATTAAGTACCAGACAGTTTCTTTTATCGTGCGTCATACCAACTTTGCCACATCCATGACAACGTCTACCGTTGGGCTTTTTTGTTTTCCCAAAAGCCCTTTCTTTGCCACCCTTGAGCCTTTTGTCGCACCCTTTTGATCGCACTTGGTTAGGCTCAATGTAACTATGTTCATAAGTACAAGTCATGTTGACCGACTTGGATCCACTATTTCCACCACAATCCATTTCATTGTTTCTTTTTGAACCATTCTTCTCAATAATTTGATTGATATTTTCATCCACATTAACTAAACATTCTTTTAAAACATTTGTGGCTTCTTCATTTGTAAGAGCCCTATCAATCAAATCTAATGAATGTTGAATCAATTGACTTCGCAAGAGTAAGTATGGTTTGTCATCTTTTATCAATACACCATTATCATCAATTACACAACTTGATTTTGCTGTCTTTGTCCACCTCTTCAAAATGTATTTTGTAGGCAATTTGTCAAGATCATGATACTTATTCAAGTAAGCTATGACATGCCGACATAGGATGCCCGAGCTCTCAAACTTTTGACAAGTGCATGTTACATAATCCAAAGATTTGTCATAACGAATTTCTCTAACTTTAAACTTGTTGACATTCCTTCAAAAAATCTTGTAGACATGGTAGTTGATATCGGCCCTCAAAAGTTCAAACCTATAGTTCAAGCTCTCACATAACTCATTTTCAAATTTATAGTATATAGAGTGTGTATAAATGTCAACCATTTAAAATAAGAAGTCATGGGCAATTTTCATTTTTGGCCTTTCAATCAAATCTTTGTTATCCAAGATCAACTCTACATGTCGTTGATGCTGAAGGCCCCGACCAAACTGAATCACAAAATCCACCAAAGAATTTCTTTTAGAAACAAATTTTTTAAAAAATGAATGAGAACTCTCCGCTCGTTGGCTACTTGACATGCCGGCTGAGAAAACATGATTAACATGTGCGGGTACCCATTTAGAACGGATGTCATATATTGATTGTAGCCATTTATTAGCATTCAAACCACTTTTCTCCACAAGCTCCACCCAAGTGGTGTCAAACTCTTCCACAGTCTCTGAATTCCAAATGCATTCTGAAAAACTCTTTATAATAAATACTGAATTTTACTGAGTCAAGTTTCTCCGAAAATTTTGTCAAAATGTGCCAACTACAATACCTATGCAATGTATTAGGAAGAATATGTGAAATGGCATTTGTCATTGCCGGATCCTGATCGGTGATAATCATCTTAGGTGCATCACCCGGCATTGATTCTAAAAAACACTTGAAAAGCCAAACAAAAGAATCTACGGTTTCATCACTTAAGAACGCACAAGCAAATATAATAGTTTGACCATGGTTATTAACCCCCAATAGTGGTGCAAATATCATTCCGTAACGATTAGTATTGTACGTGGTATCAAATATGATAACATCACCATAAAATCTATACGCCCGTCTAGAAGTTGCATCGGCCCAAAAACAACGAGTAATCCTTTTTTCATCGTCTGTGTCAATTGTGAAAGTGAATGAAGGATTCTTTTGTTGTTCTAACTTCAAGTACTCATTCAACATATCACCATCATGTCCCTTCATCTCATTGCGCTTGTCTCTTTGAAAGTTATACAAATCTCGTTGCGTGCAACCAATATTTTCATACCCTCCCGCTTGCACTGCAAGGAATTTATATTGTTGACATTGTGGTATATTCGCCATGTCAAGTTGTTGACTTAAACTTTTTTGGGCAGTTGACACATTACGGTGTGATGGTAAAAGATGTCTCTTATGTGGGGTTGACAATGGGTGACAATGACCGTCCTCAAATATACTAACTACGTATAAGTCATGTCTTTTGACAACTACAATTCTTGCATTACAACCTTCTTTTCTAGATCCACGTTTTCTTTTTACATCCACATCAGCCAATGCTTTGCCCTTTCCTTGCTTATAACACACATACTCCTTCCTACAAATCTCAGCGCTTCCCACCCTTTTCTTCTCAGTAAACTTTCGCACACTAAAACCAGCATGCATTGCATATGTATTGTAAAAAGTGTGAACATCATCTAATGTTTGAAAGTGTTGACCTAGCTTAGGTGTAAACTCGTCACCTACTTGGGGATAGTATACAACAGTTTTGTCATTGTTAACATCCAACCCCTTTGTACTAAAATCACCCCCCCTCCATTTCTATATCGAAACTGAACATGTTCTCAAAATCAAATTCTAGATTATCCCCACAACTCCCTATTTCATGGTTCATGTCATCCATTTTTTTATAAACCTGAAAATAATGTATGTGCACAGATGAATTCCAAATAGTGCCCAAGACATATAGCAAACAAGCAGTATATTTACCAATGACAGGCACTTGCAAACTGCATGTATGGCGCGGGGCGCTCTATATGCAAGGCATATATGGCGCGGGCCGCGCCATTCGTCCACTTGCAAACTGCATGTATGGCGCGGGGCGCTCTATATGCAAGGCATATATGGCGCGGGCCGCGCCATTCGTCCACTTCAGAAAAAAAATTACGGAAACATATATATATCACAGCAACAATCTTGCAACAAAATCACAAATTAAGCACGAATCTCACAAATAACATATAAGCATACCAGACTCACTGAGAAGGAAGGAATGAGCTTCTTCAAATTTTCCGATCTAGGTACCATTAGCTCATAAATGAAGTAAAAATCTCACAAATCCGATATAGGTGTTGTTACCAGAAATTGAGGAGAGAGAAGGTGAGGGACTGGGTTTGGTTATATAAAAATTGGGAGAGAGAGTTCTGAAAATTTGAAATTCCAAGCTTGGGCGCGCGTTGAAATTTTCACCGACTCTGGGAAGAGAGAAATAGAGGCGTTCAAAATTTGTCTGGGAAGAGAGAGAAGCTTTTCTATTTCAGCTTAAGTAGGTATGCTTTTTAACAGGATAAACTTTTTAACAGGGTGAGCTTTGGAACCTCTCTCTCTCTCTCTCTATATATATATATATATATATATATAAACTCATCCATAACAACCGACTATTAGGAGTATTTTTTTAACTATCGCATCTTAGACCGTCCAGATAAATAATTAATAACTTAGATTAATTACATTAAAAAGCTTCCCGCTAAAGATTTTAAAGACATTATTATTCTAGCCATAATGACAAAAAGGTCCCTAAAAAAATAAATGCCCCAATTAAAAATCCCTCGACGCTACTAGTTGTAGCGGCGCCTTGCTTACTCTTTGGCAGTTGAGTATCTTGTGACGTGGAAAGCATTTGTGTTCCACCATGAATCATATCACACCCTTCAAATTTATTAATTTTACACGACAATTTGTATTTCTTTTATATTTAACTAATATTGGACATTAGAAGCTACCATTTTTTATATATATTGATAAGGTCTATTAAAAATTCTCTTACTAAAAAAATATATTAATCGACACATATAATACAACAGAAAACCAACATTTCAAATACAGTAGAAGCAACACATGCTACAAATTGAAGATTAATAAACAAAGAAAATGAAAATGAGAGAGCAGGCTAAAAAAGGCTCATTTTTTAGACAAAAAACGAAATGGAAAGAATAGCTAGCATCAACTGTTGCTTCTAAACTGCGATGAACTCGCAACTCGGTCTTCAAAATTAGCTCCACACTGCATGTGAAAGTTGATTCTCCCTTCCTCTCCAACAATGTCTTCTGAACACCCCTTCCTTCAGCTTGCCTCCTTCATCCCCTAGTGTCGGTCACGCCCTGGGATAAGAAATTATCAGAGACTTTGATTCAGATGGGTTGTTGTAGTAAACAAACAAAAAAACTCCAAACCGACCAAAATAAAAAATTTGAGCCTTTTGATGCCTTGGCCTTTCACCGACCCTTGCCTTGAAAAGAAAAAAGTATCAGACTCCCAAAAATGAAGTGGGAACCATGTAAAGACCCACAATGTCCTTCCCTCTTTCATTGTGAAGGTTTGTGGCAAGACATCTTCCACCACTCCACATATTTCCTTATCCTGTCATTTTCCCTCTTTTTAGTACTTCTTTTCATATTATTATTTTTCTTCTTTCTTCTATTTAAGAAATTGATATTTCTATAGCAATTTTTGATATTTTCACATAAAAACCGTCGTTATAAACCTATAGTGACGGTTAAAACTGTCGTTATAGACCTATAACGACGGTTTTCATGTGAAAATATCAAAAAATACTATAAAAATATTAGTTTAGGTGAGGTTGGGGGTAATTGTTGATTACTCAGTAACAGAAGGCTTGATTCAAAAGTTTATCTCATATTTTCATCTATATTTGAAGGGAGGAAAGATAGTTCACAACCAAAGTATACAACAATTAAATCAATGTTCTAAAAGGCGCTAGGCAGGAGGCGGACAGCTCGCAGGGGTGGGGTGGGGTTAGCGTCTAGGGGGACTAGGCGGAGTTTAAGCGGAATTTTTTATTTTAAATCAATTATAATATTTTATCTTACATTTATTCAAACAAAACAATAATATAAAGCAAAATAATTTATAATAAAGATAATAAATATTTTTGCTTAACGTTCAAATACATATCCATATTGTCAATGTCAAAGTTTAAACACAAACATGCAATTGTTCAAAATTCAAACACAAACAAATAATAAAAATACAAACTAATAGTCCTCATCTCTATATCACTCTATATCTCTAACTCTTTTTCTCCATATCCCTCCAAGATAATGTCCCAATGGGACTCATACTCTTCATCTCCCTCTTACTCCGTATCATCATCAAACAAAAAATATTTTTCATAGGGTTCTCTTACTCCAATATTTCTACTACTTCTCCTAAACTCTAGCATGTTATCTCTTAAGCTCTAACACGTTATCTGCTCCGAATGCTTCACCAATCGCCTCCCAAGTAAGGCCCGAACAGCCCTCAACTTTATCATCCACTCCTACGACGTCGTTTTGTAGCTTAGTTATTAAAATAAATAAAAAACAATTGCAACACTAATTTCTCCGTCTTGCCTGCCTAGTCCCGTCTAATTTTTTGGAGGGATTTTTTTTTTCGTTTTGGGTCTAGGCGAGGCACTAGGGGGGGCTTGGTGCCTAGGCAAGGCGCCAGGGGAGGCCTGGTGCCTAGGCGGGGAGCCGGGGGGGCCTAACGCCTAGGCAAGACTTTTTAGAACACTGAATTAAACTTAATTTGGAGGGCAACTGAGAAATGTTAAAGCCTGTAAAGTAAACGTTAAAAAAAGTAAATGTGAAAAGACAAATAAAGAACCAAGCTCACTTGCAAAGGACATTTTCACTGCTATTGGCATGGTATTTAGAAAGAAAAAAAAAATCAATTGATAAAGGGTGGGGAAATATGTATATGTAAGACCACTTCGGACACCAGCTAAAGAGTGGCAGTATCTTTTATATCCAATTTAGCATCGCGTGTGCCTCATAGACTGATTCTTATATGAACATACGGGTTTACATGATACACGCTCTTAGGAAACTAATAAATACACATCTTTCATGAAACATTACTAGCCCTCTTTATAATAAGCAAAAGAATTGCAAGTGATCATATTTTCTTACTCTTATTTTCTGCACCTTTACTCAATAATTTAAGTACATAGAATTGTTTGAAAATGTAGAGTTGCAAAAATCCTCCATGTTGGGATCAAGTAATTTTGTGGGGGTCTGCAACATTTAATGGCAATTTAACTCCAGCTTTACTGACAGGTTTTGAAGGATTGATGTATCAAATGTGCAAAAATCAGAACTGAATATCCGAAATCAACTTTGAGAATAAACTTTTTGGAGCTCATACATCGTAGGATGTTGGAGAGTTTTCAGGACTTAAAAGATGTGCTGATTCTTCAGCCACATACAAAGTTTGTAAGAAATTGAATTTAACCATTACAGGAAGTGGAGGAAGATATAAGACGAGGGAGAGGTAGACCCAAAATTACATGGTAAAAGCAGTTCAAAGAGGCTTCAAGGGGCGGCAGGATAACTGAGGACAAGGCCTACGATAGGAGCGAGTGGAGAAATCAAATTCGCATATCATAGGTCGAGTAGGGTGTTACCCCTTTTATTGTGTTTTATATTTTTTTTCCTTTTTCTTCTCATTTTCGCTTTTTAATATTGATGTATGTTTGTATGTGTGAGTAGTTCGTAATTTATTTATTTTATCTTGAATTATATCCTTTAAATGCATTTTAATATTTTAATACTCCCTCCGTCCCAAAATTATTACAACACTTTCCTTATTTGGATGTACCAAATTATTTGAAACATTTCTAAATTTGACAACTTTTAATAATTCAATGCCCAATTTACCCTTAATGGTCCCATAACAATGACACCTTTAAAGCTATTGGTCCCACCATCATTATGACAATGTTTCCTACTTAGCTTTACACATTCAAAAATTTTCTAACTTTGATTATTTTTTTAATATAATAGTGTATTATTACAAGGGTGTTTTAGATAAATTGTATAAAGTCAATATAAAATTTTAAAATGCATGAAGAGTCCATGGTTGCAATACATATGGGACAGATGGAGTAGTTTCTTACTCTTTTTTTTCTTTTTCTTTTTCCTTTGGGTCTATTATGGCTCTTATGTTTATTGTTATTTATTTATTTCCCTCATAGTCTTTCTACCTTTTTGTTGTCATATGGACTTCATTTGCAGCCTATCTCAACTAGTCTGGGATAAAAGACGTAGTTGAGTTGACAAGAAAGGCTAACCTCTCGTGCGTAAGGATTATATCCTGAGACAGTCTGAATGTTGTGGATATTAATGCTTAGCACTAGGTTAGTTGCTGGTTGCAAGTGTTATTTCATGATTAGTGCTCCCTACTTTAACTGTACACAAATGTTTATGGAGAGAATGGGTCCTGCATACCTTATGCTGTATATCGGAGTTAGGAACTTGCATATTACCAATTCCCACATGAGGTATGTCACCATCCCCTCCAATTTTGTTGGAGGTGTCAACAACCATCATACGTTTCTTATAATCATTTGCAAGCATCCGAGCTATGTCCCTATAAAATATGGGAACTGCATATCAAGACAATTAATAAATAATTTCACTTTTAACTAGTCATGAAATGCAATTTTCTTACAAAATCAAGCTGAAACACTCTGTTTAATCAAAGTGACTGAACCCTTTGCTCTATCAATGTCTACACTGTGTTGGAAATAAAAAGCAGACGTACTTAAAGGTAGTCATATCCACTAGGCAATAAAATAAGTACATGCATGGTTCATTAAAAATCTCACATTTTTGGGGGGAGATGTCCCTCAAACTGAGAACACTTACCAATACTTGCCAATGTTTTCAGTTGAATAAGCATATTAAGCACCAACGCCTTGTTGCAAATAAATTATATTTCAATAAGTTATGATAAAACAAAAAGGAGAAAGACTAATTGGAACAAAAAATTGATCACACTGACGCTAAAATGTCTATTGCATAAGAATATAGAATAAAATGACCCACCTGATAATTGTCACTTTTCCTACTCCTGGAGGTCCGATAAGCAATAAAGAAGCCCCGTCTTTAACCAAATCTCGCAACAGATTGGCACTTCCAGATACCGCTCGACCAACACGACAAGTTAGCCCAATTATAGCACCCTTCCAATTTCTAACGGCACTGATACGGTGTAAAGTTCTGCTAATCCCTGCTCAATTATCAATAGCAAAGTCACCAACCTGTAATGGAGATACTAGTAAGTGGCAAGAATAACTTCTTTCTTCTAGTTTGTGAGATTTTTGTTCTACCCTTTTTAGATCAGATAACTATACTTCTGTGACTCTGTCGGTCTGTCCTTATACATCCTTTTACCAGGCAAGACCCAAAAGGTGATAATCTAAATTGATAGTACCTTTTGGATCAAAGGAGGTCAAACATGACGACCTCAAAGGAAGAGACCTTACTGAGTCAAATTAAAATTTAGTTTAGCATGACATCCAAATGCAAATATCTTCTTCTAGACGCTGAAATTAACTAGTACAGTTATATGAAGCCATCTAATCAGATGAATAATTAGTTTCCTCACATCATTATTGTAATAAGCCAAGTCTAACGCCCAAGCAAGTACAATATGTACTTTAAAAAACCGTCTCATTTAATTAGTCGCATTAGATCGGGTCATAAAGTCAGATGGATAGTTGATTGCCGCCAATACTTTGGACTTGTGTCCTTGGAAGAATAACAAAATTAATGGCCCCGTCAACTCTAATAGAAATGCTAAAAAAAATAAACATAAAATAACTACTTTTTAATATAAGTAAATAAATCCTTCTTATCAAATAATAACTCAAAACACGTTATAATATTAGGGAGATTTTTTTTTTATCAAAATATTATATTAGCAAAAAGGTTATCAAAAACAAACTAAGTTAGCGAAAAGCTTTTCACAACTAGGCATGGCAATTTTCCCCGCCCCACTGAGTTTCCGTCCACCACCAACCCTAGTGGTCCCCGATTGTGAAAACCTTATAGGGTTAGGGTTAGGGTTAGGGTAGGGTACGGAACCCCCATACATGCTTGAGCGTTACTCAGGTTTCCTCACATCATTAGTATAATAACCCGATTCTAACAACCAATTTTGTACCAACAAGCCTCGATTAGGTATTGGCGGATCAGGGGGTATGCGTAAACTGGGCAGGGTGAGTTTGGGGGCAATGGTTTTTTAAATGGGACAGGGTTAGGAAGAGTAATCCCATACCATACCTGCTCAGTTGCTAGGTCCATTCATAACCAGTATGCAGAAAAACTAGCAAAGAAAGTTAGTAATCACTATTCATGAATAGATTTTTAAAAAAATGGATGATTGTGATTGACATAAACCACTTAATAGATGATTATGCGATTAGTAATGAGTTGATATATTCAACACTCAACAGTGAACAATGACTATGAATCATTTCCTAACCATGATTCAAGTTAAAACTCCTTGCAATAAGTTTTACACCAAAACCCAACTAATGTAAAAACCAATTGGATTCACTAACAGTTCACAAAATATCAATGAACTCTTGGGCAGGCATGTAAATTTACTCAACTGTTCAACTAATAGCTACTATAATAAAGTTATCACTAACAGAATTGAATTATGGCAAGAACTATGAAAATTGGTTAGTAGCAAATTTATACTCCAGTTAAAATGTTGCATCTCTGAACAGAAAACAACCAACCCAATAAATCAAAAATCACTCATAATGCCATAACAATTAGTCATATACGGAATCTTAGCAAGAATTATGTTTACCAAAGAATTAGCATGTGGTGCCAATTTACAACTTATCAAACACGTGGTGAGCAAGAATTATGTTTACCAAAGAAGTGGCATGTTCAGTATCTTCCATAGTAATCGGATGATCAGATAAAACAAAGTCACCGGACGGAAACCGAGCGAGCGGCTTCCGCCCCAAATCCATAACCACTTCAATCAATTGATGGCGCTCCGGGTGATCACTAGTTTTACGACGCATCTCTTCCGGTAACAACGATAACAAAAGTCCCAATTCGATATCGAAATCTTCACTTAACAGAAATTAAAGGGGTTGATTTTGAACAAAAACCAACAAATTTCTTGAAAACCAATATAATTTGATGCTCGAATTGGGGTGAGCTAAAGGGTATCGAGAGTAATTGATGGGTTGAATTGGGGTGATCTGACTAACGACACATGGGGAAATATCAAAAAAATCATGTGAAAATATCAATTTCCTATATTCTCCTCTCATTTTCTTCATTTCTTATATTGATTACAGCTTGGGCTGCAATGCATTACCATTTGGACCCGGGCCGGTTGCTGAAGCTCTATCCCCCAGGCCAATTAAGCAGTAGATGGTCTTGGATCAGGGCCTCTCTACAATTATCATTGAAGGTAACTCTTTAGTTATGGAAGCCCCATGGATGGGAATATAAGGTCTATTTTTGGTTAGCCAACAAAATACACAAAAGGGTCGGCTCCTAATTTATGTAAATGGGCCCTTTTATTCTATTTTCTTTCAATCAATCCTTTGTAACGAGGAGGTTGATTCTAATTTTGCAACTATCCAGCTCTTGTTTAATGATCATATAATGCTTCTCAGCCAAAAAATAAATAAAAAGAAGAGAGGTTGAATTATTATGCAGAGTGATCTTTAGATTAATAAATTTGCATCACAATTATCCTATTTTCCCAGTTGAACTTTTTGTTATATATATATATATAGGGAAGCTCTCCAGCAAACTTACAACACGAATTGAAGTAACGAACTTTAAAAATCAAAAAGCCACGCGGGTTGCTAGCAGACGGGTTGGTTGTTTAAATGGGTTCTCTATATAAAAATAAAAAACAAAACCAAAACATAACATAACCACGCAGTATCAAACCCCTCTTTCTTTATCCAACTCTTCTCTCTCTATCTCTATCACAACCGAACAAAAAGGAACGAAAGGAAAACTCCGGTAATTTCTCCAAAATTCGACCAAATTGAACCCTCAGAACGTTCTGTCCCTTTATCTCTATGAAGGTAAAGCTCCAAAATTTTATTAATTTTGTAATTATTCGTTTTAGCATAAGAAATTTAGGGTTTATTAGGTGGTACAATTTATGTTGAAATTTCTCTCTCAAGCTAGTTTAATCTTCTCCAAATTAAGTATTCTTTTGTAACTTTGTGGATGATTTGTTACATTTAAACTACTTTAGCAGTTGGGATTTGATTTAAAGGGTGTTTGCAGAAAAAAGAAACAAAAAGGGTGTTTGCAGAAAAAGAAAATAAATAAAATGAGGAGTTGTTTGCATGAGAAGGAGGTCAAGTTATGTTGGTCTATGAGTCTCTCTCTCTCTCTCTCTGTTTTTATGGATTTGGCTTGGCATCAAGTGGAAGATTATGATGGCAAAAGATAATAGATTTATTCATTTAAAATTAGTTTGCTGGAGAATTTCCCTAGTGTAAGTTTCTATAATGAATTTAGATTTTTCAGTAGATTGAGTGTCTTAAAAAGCATATAAGTTTCAGGTCAACTAAATTGATGGAGGAATAGAATTATGAACACAATATATTTTAAAGAGAAAATATAAATCAATAAGGAAAAAAAGTCTCCAAAAGCATATTAAGAGCATAGTTTCAATGCTTACTTTGTTGACTATTGAAGGAGAGAGACAGTGGCACTGGTGTTGTTCCATTGCAGTCTTGCTCTTTCCCAATTGTACATATAATGGGATTTCCCATAATGTTGTTTCCCATAATGTTGTTTAAAGGGATAGATGATAATGGACAAAAAAGACTTATTAATCATTCATCTTTTTGGTTTCCCAACTATTTTATCGGTTTCATCTTGAATTTCCAAACGAACCATGGCTGCATAAGAAAATATGGTGGAAACTTCATTTTAAAGACGAGACTCAAATTAATTGCAGTGGGATTAATTTTTTGTATTGTGAATTAATTACTTTGTTAAATGGCAATGGTTGTTCCTGAAAATTTATACCAGTTTGTCTTGTGTGGTAGTTGTGTTTATTGTTAGTTTAATATTTAGAGACTCTTCTCCTAATTATGACGGATATCTTGTTCAATTACTTATTTAGTTTATGGATTTTTTGTTGAGTCGTTCAATATGAACCTTGTTGATTATTATAATTTATAGGCTAAATTAAAATTATTGTTGATCGATTTTATGCCTTGTTTTATGTGTGTCTGCTGATAGAAAATATGTCATCGAATTCGTCTACTGCTACATTCGTATGGCCTCCATTCATATGTCGTTGTGGTACGGGCCCTTGTATAGTCAAACTTTCAATGTCGAAAAAGAATCCGGAGGTAGACACTATTATTTTTGCCCAAGAATAGTGGTATGTATTTATTTATTTTAATTTTTATTTATTTGGTCATTTTACACAACTGAATAAATTTATTGTGTCGCAAAATATGCAACAATGTGCTAACTTCATCAGTTGGTGTGACGAATATGTTCGAGCGTTGCATAATCAAGGGAGGTTACAAATGGACACATCCAAGCATTTAAATGTAACAACCAATCCAACTAATGCTAACGACTCTAGTTAATTAGCGAGAGTGCGAATTGATATGCGTCAATTGTAATTAATCGTGCGATTTGTCATAATTGTTAATGTTATGTATGTGGTGTTGTTGTTAATGTTATTAAATCGGTTGTAATTTTGATAAATGGTACCAATCTATGTAGTAAACTGACATTTTATAAGTCCATTTTTCCACGGATTTGATAATTGTGCAATATTCACTAAGATTGATTAATAATTGTGTGTTAGATTGTGAATGAGTGTCAACATGATAAATAAGAGTACTTTATAAAGGCTCACTTTATTGTTTATACCATCTGAAAGAAGTATACTATTTCTCCTAAAAGCAAAAAATGGATATAATAAAGTCTATAAAGAATGCCACATTTCAACAGTAATGTAACTAAGATTCACCACGTCATTTTAACATATTGATGAAAAAGACATATTACAAACACGAGTTATTTCATTATTAACACATTTATTTAATGTCACCTTTCTATTGCCAGAAAATAAAAAAGAAACTTCATATTATCCTCCCAAAATAAAAGAGAAGAAAATTCATTTCTATAATATACACAAGTGGTCTAAGAAGATCAAAACTGTGTAAATAGAAAAACATGTTACTAGCTTCCTTTCTCATTTGCTATTGATGTTGTCACCTCTATGCTTACATTAGTATATATATAAATAATCTAAGTTCTAATCTAATTCACTTTATATATTATGCATATTTATAGTATAGGTATATTTTGTTTGCTTTGCTCAAGACACCCTCATTAGCGCTAACAACAAGAGATCTTAACATGGTTACTTGGTGATCTATACTTAAGACACCCCCAGTACACTGTTTTTTCCATGTCCCCGAGTATGCAAAAAGTTCCTTATTTAATAATAACCCCAACAGAACAAACAAATGTGGCATCTCTCCCTAAAGACATGACTTATTGAATTCCCACCCAATTTACCTGCCACACCTGTGGAAACTGTCTTTTATACTTTATTCTGTTGTTCATCACACATGATAAGAAATAAAAATTTACAAAAGCAGACAATAGTGGAGATGGGTGGTAATTAATAACACTATTGTTAATACAAAGACCCATTTGAAACCAAATTAGTAATACACACAAGTACTACAAGTACTAATTACAACACTATCTAACATTATCTAACAAAATAGTACTTGGCAACATCCAAATTAACAGCAACCAACAGCAGCAAACATCTCAACCAAACAACATCACAACAAATGAACATTTTTAACTAGGTTGATAAACCTGAAATAAAATAAAAATGTATGTATATTAGATCTATAGATATGTAACTCATAATATTGAATAAAAGAAATGATCAAACCTTTGAAAATATGACTATCATCCTCTGAACTTGAAAATGTGGTTGCACCTTCACTGCTAGGAGAATCTCTACATAAAAATCAAAATAACACTCATCATTTAAAGATTTAGATAGAAAAAAATATTTACTATTACTTAAATATTACTTATCGATGTGCAAGCATTGGACAATTCATTTTGTCATGTGATTGTCCGACTTTGCCACAACCATGACAACGTCTAGCCGTTGACCTTTTTGTCTTCTCTAATGCCCTTTCTTTCCCTCCTTTAAGTCTTTTGCCACATCCTTTTGCCCTCACTTTATTTGGTTGATTGTAAATATGGTCGTTATTGTAACTCATCTTCCCAGAGACTACACTTGCACCAATTCCACATTTCAAACTTTTACCATCATCTACAACAAGATTGATTGATTTGAGTGCATGAGCCAAATCATCTTTATAAATATTAATTCCTTCTTGGTTTGTGAGGGTTTTATCAATAACATCCAAAGAATATTGAATTAATTCACTCCGCTTCATTAAATATTCTTTGTCACTATTTATCATTATGTCACTTTCATTATCAATCACTATCCCGGAGTTTGCCTTCTTAGTCCACCTTTTCAAAATATATTGTTGTGTTAATTCATCAAAATCATGCATTTTGTGCAAGTAACCAAGCACATGTCTACATGGTATCCTCATACTCTTAAACTTGTGGCAACTACATGAAGCAAAACCCAGTTCTTTGCCATAAATAATTTCTATCACTCTACGTGTGATTAATTTTTTCCTATGAACTTGAAACACGCATTGATTGTCACTCACCTTGATAAACTCAAAACGGTAATTCAAGCATTCCCATATCTCATCTTGGAATTTATAAAACATTTTCCGAGTATAAATATCAACCATTTGGAACAAAAAGTCATGATTCACCTTGACTTTTAGCTTCTCAATCAAATCTTTGTGATCAGCCAACAACTTTTCTTGATGTTGGCGTACTAGCCCCCTACTAAATTGAATCATTAAATCAACTAAGAAATTATTCTTAGATACATATCTTTTGAAAAATGCGTGAGAGTTTTCCGCTCGTTGGCTACTTGACATATTGGCCGAAAAATATGATTACAATAAGCAAGCACCCAATTTGAACGAATTTAATACATTGTTTGTAACCATTTGTTGCCATATAACCCGCTCCTTCCAACAAGTTCCGCCCATGTCAAATCAAACTCTTCTTTAGACTCTGAATTCCAAATACAATCGGCAAATTCATTATAGTGAGCCTTATACTTCACTGAGTCTAGCTTTTCAGAAAATTTTATCAATATGTGCCAACTACAGTATCTATGAAAAGTATCCGGAAGAGTTTCTAAAATTGCTTTAGACATCGCGGAATCTTGATCAGTAATGATCATTTTAGGGGGCATCACCTGGTATAGCCTCTAAAAATTGGTTGAATAGCCAAACAAACGAATCCAAGGTCTCATCAGTTAAGAATGCACAAGCAAAAATTATTGTTTGACCATGTTTGTTAACTTCTATCAGTGGTGCAAAAATCAACCCATAGCAATTGGTGTTGTATGTCGTATCAAAAACGACTACATCATCATAAAAACTAAATGCCCTTCTAGAGGTAGCATCAACCCAAAAATAATGTGTTATCCTCTGTTCACTATCGACCTTAATTTCATGAGTGAATAATGGATTTTTTCCCTTTTCTAATTTGCAAAACTCACTCAACATTTCTCCATCATGCCCCTTCAACTCATTACGCATATCCCTTTCATAATTATATAAATCTTTTTGTGTACACCCAATGTTTTCAAACCCTTTAGCCTGTACTCCAAGTAAATTAAATTGTTGATATGAGGGTATATTTATCATGGCAAGTTGTTGACTCAAACACTTTTGAATACTCGAGACCTTTCGGTGAGATCTCAATAAATGCTTCTTTGATGGAGTTGTCAAAGGGTGACTATGGCCCTCAATAAATTGGGTAACTACATATGCTCCAGAATTTATTTCCAACACAGCTATCTTTCCTTGACAATTTTCTTTTATCGATCCTCAACGCCTTTTAGTTTCAACATCATCCGCAATTGTTATTCCCTTACCTTGTTTAAAACAAACATAATATTTCTTTTTCACTTCATCACTTCCTTCGATTTTTTTAGTGGCCCAACTTCGAATACTAAATCATGCATCTTTAGCATATGCATTGTAGAAATCCTTAACTTCATCTATTGTTTGGAATTTTTTTCCGACTGTAGGTTTAAGATGGTCGGCTACTTGCGGATTATAAATAAAAAAATTCCTACCTTTATCACTTCCAACTTCTTCAATTAACTCAAAACTCTCCCCTTCAACTCTCATATTCTCTACATCCATTTCACTGTTGTCTAAATTATCACCACATTCATCAGTACCCCGTATTTCATCCTCAAAATTATCATTCATCCCTACAGTTAAAAAAAAACAGTTAGATGATCATCAGGATTAATGGACCAACATTCTGATAAATAATGCTTACCAAACAACTGAATCTTCCACACATCAGCTAAAATTTTACGAATTTGGGTGGTGGTATTAGATGTACTCCACCAAATATGTTACCACATAACAAACTCCATATTTTATGTCGGTACATTTACAAAAATTAACATATGCCTAACACGTATGTCAGACTTAGATAGGCCTTACACGTAATATGTAAACCAAAACCAACAAGCCTCTATTCTAGACTCCGGTAGTCGGTTCGCTGTCGGTCCAAACCAAAAGTTGTGATAAAAAAGGTTAGAAAAAAACAACTACAAACCTCAGATAGAATCATCAATTACAAATGGGTCTGCCACAATTACAAATCCCCAACCTTCACGTTTAAATCAATCTACTGATTTAAATGCAAACACCATTTAAATCAAATCCCAACTGCTAAAGTAGTTTAAATGTAACAAGTCATCCACATAATTACAAAAGAATACTTAATTTGGATAAGATTAAACTAGCTTGAGAGAGAAATTTCAGCAAAAATTGTACCACCTAATAAACCCTAAATTTCTTACACTAGAACAAAAAACTACAAAATTAATATAGTTTTGGAGCTTTACCTTCGTAGAGATAGAGAGACAGAACATTCTGAGTGTTCAATTTGGCCCGATTTTGGAGAAATTACCGGAGTTTTCCTTCCGTTCCTCTTTGTTCGGTTGTGATAGAGAGAGAGAGAGAAAAAAAAATAGTTGGATAAAGAAAGAGGGGTCTGATACTGCATGGTTATGTTATGTTTTAGTTTTTTTTTCTTTGTTTTATATAGAGAACCCATTTAAACAACCGACCCGTCTACTAGTAACTCGCGTGGCTTTTTGATTTTTAAAGTTCGTTGCTTCAGTTCGTGCCGTGAGTTCGCTGAAGAGTTTCCCTCTCTCTCTCTCTCTCTATATATATATATATATATGTGTGTGTGTGTGTGTGTATTGCAGTTGTGTTGTTTGCATATTTATGTTCAAACTTCAAACTATAATAAGAAAAAATAGTCTTTGGAGTTGATATGAGCATTGACTTGGGCTTTTATATATGTTTGTGTGTGTGATATTAAAAATTTAAGTCTTGTCATATATGTCTAGCCGTTGCTTGCAATCTTGACGTATATAACACTCATCAAGACTCGTATAGTAATTTTGCATAAGAATGAAAACTGAACCAAACAGCTTGAATTTGACTCACGATAGATTCAAAGAAATATGAGTTAATAATATTATTTAAATTTGAGCATTAAATGAGTTTTAATAAAAATACAAGTAAATTTTAAATAAAATTATATTCGACTCATATAAAATTAAAATAACTTGAGTTATCATTAATGATAGAATACGTATGCTCGTTGATAATACACCAGTTATTGCTCGGTACAATCTCATAAGGTATACATACCTAAAAAATTAGAAAAAGTATTTATTATTTTATTTTATTTATATACTTATACCGTGTATAATCACACATATTTTTCATTTTTTAAATAAAATAATAACTTCGATTTGATAATAATATATTTTTATATAGTTAAGTATCAGGTGCGATTTGAACTTAACATTTTTTACAAATAATTTGATAAGTAGTTCGAGTAATAATGTTTGAAAGTAGGACATATAGTTCAGTCTGAATGGTAAATATTGTCACCTGGGGGTAACTAAACTATCAATTCATTCAATAGCCACTGGTGGTCACTTTCTTGATTGTGCATATCCAGGTTGTGAGGCTGAAGGCATTGTCAAAATTTAATGCTAACTAGTATTATACGCAATATAGGATAGGAGAGATGAAACAATACTACTAGATACCAATCCCAGAAGCAACAAGGCAAGGTCTAGAGTAAATGTAGCATATATTTTGGCGTAAAATGCGTAGATATAGAGAGAGAGCCCCATCAACCACGTACAGCACATAGACAGCGACCAAACAAATGCCTTAGTTGACAACATTAGGGGAACTATAAATTTTATTCACCAAAGATGTCGATTTAATATTAAAATCATGTTCAATTATCAATGTTTATAATTTTTCAGTGATCATATTTACTGTGTTTGACCATCGTAGAAAAAAAAAAGTATTGTTATTTAATCTATAAATATTATGTTTGTGAATTAAATAAAACTGTCTTTAAAATAAATTATTTGTAAATAAATAAGATTCTCAAATATTTTTAAAATTTTAAATGCATTAAACATTTCATAAGTCAGCAGACGAACCAATACTAAATGTTACGAGGACTATTTTACTCTAAAGAACAAGCGCGCTTAAGAAAGAAAACTACTCATTATTGTACTTATTTGAGATCCGTGAGAAATAGATTTGAAACTCATTTAGAATCTCTATTAAGCTATAATTTCTTAATATGTATGAAATATATAGTTAAGATATCTTTTAGAGAGTAGAGAGTGCAGATTTTAAAAGGTAATGGTTATATTTACAACCTAAATGATAGTTGCATGCACACTCTATCAATATATTATAGAGTAATAGAGTATAATTCCACAAGCATTAACGCGTGCATATATTGACACCCTTTTTAATCTGATACTTTCTTTATTTTATAAAAAAGTCCTATTTTTAAAAATTACAAATTTTGAAGATATATTTTTATTTTATATTTATTCTAAATTTATTATATATTTAATTCAGTACTGATGACATTATAATAAAATTAAATTAATAAACTTGATGATATAATATAATTTTATAATATCCTAATATATATATATATATATATATATATATATATATATATATATATATATATATATATATATATATATATAAATCAATAACAAATGAGATTTTCTTCATAAAATAAATGAGTGATAGCTAGGTAGCTCACCCCTTGAATAATCAATAACAAATGAGGTTTCTAGACTCACCATCACATCCTCAATTCTCATCATTAACGTTGTACCCAAAAAAAAAAAAATCACCCTTCACCTTTCACAGACACACACGGGGTAGCTGCTGTAACATTACAGAAACATAAATGACACATGCAAATGCTGTATGTAAAACTATCACACCACTATGTGAAACGAAAACACATTAGTTAGACTTCAATTTGGATCACCCACACATGAGGGACTATTTCAAATTCCTGGTAGAGTAAATTACATATGCAACGACCATACACATTTAAAGGAATTTTAATCGTACTTATATCGAGACCGACGCTTAAAAATTCTTTGTAAATAGTGTGTAGTACGTAGAGTTGAAACATGACGCTGGTTAATTGTTTTTTGAAGGACATATTTGTTGTTCTTATTGATGGTGATTTAGGTGACACGTACCATCTTAATGACTAGAGAATATTTGCTCAAAAGAAAAACTACCGTTTTGTGCCCATAATTGTGTATCTGCATGTTAATATCAGCTCCTTTACGAATGCAATTGGATAAGGAAACTGATATTTTTACGTTATTTTTTAATATTTTTACATCCTTATAAAAAGTGTCGCTATAGATGTATAACGACGATTAATCGTTGTTATAGGCTATACATATGAGATTCATCGTATGAAAATATCAAAAAATAGTATAAAAATATCAATTCCCTTGAATAAAATACAATACAACCATGGAAAAAATTGCCAAGTGGCATAATTATTCTCATTACAAATATAATTTCTGATTGCATCGTAGATGGATAAACTAAACCAGTAAAACATCACACTTTATTGGAACTTAGAAGCCAATGCAGGTAGTATAATCTAAGAAAATAGGCACGTGCCTTGCATGCACCAACTGTGACAGAAATCCAATTATTGCACCATCTTTTTTTGGTGCAATTTATGTTTTGTTGGTGCAACAATTATTGTACCATCAATACCATTGAAATCGTGATATTTTTGTTTGTGGTTGCTTATTATGAAAGAGCATAAAATTATTAAACATTCAGAACAATATAGATAGGACAACCTTTGCGCAAGGAATAAATCTATACATACACCTTTCTTACATATAAAGAATCCTTTTTTTGGGACTCCAATTTTGAAGTAATTCTACAAGTGTCACTTTAATCCATGAGTTTGTTAGTTCGGGTCTTCTTGCGGCCTTGACAGTTGACACGATGTCAATAATTCTTTTGGGGGCGGGAACATAATGTGGGGTTCAAATATAATTTAATTTTATTTCAAGGAACTAATATATATGATAAGTTTATTAATTAACAACAAAAAATTGAAATATTAAAATAATATTTGAAGGTATTTGTGCAAATTACAAACATTTCAGTAGCTTGGGACAAGTATCTAAATTTTAAGGGGTCAAATTTATTCTTTTTAAAAATATGTCGCTAGGCCTTATAAAAGAAACTGTATGTCATTCCAATCATATTTATGATAGGTTTGGTTGGATTGAAGAAATAGCACTGAAGTAGGATTAGAATAATTTTTTAACATTTTATGTTTGGTTGTTAATATTAGTAATAATAAGATGGTATAATTATCGCATCTATTCATTTTATTGGAATAGATCTTATACGACCACCTTCCTCCATGAAATTAAAGAAATTTGGACTAAAATGCACCCCCTCATATA
The DNA here is from genome assembly GCA_947179155.2 of Hedera helix. Lineage (NCBI taxonomy): Eukaryota > Viridiplantae > Streptophyta > Magnoliopsida > Apiales > Araliaceae > Hedera > Hedera helix. The sequence goes on along the minus strand of OX359268.1, from coordinate 34,909,160 downwards.
TATAATATTGTATACATATTTTACGTATAATATTTTTATGTGTAACATATATAATTAATATATAAATATCATGTATATTTGTATCACTTTATTAATATAAATTATTTTTTTATACACATTAATATATAAAAAATTATATATATATATATTATGTACAATATATAATATATAAATATAACATATGTGTGTGTGTGTGTATATATATATATATATATATATATATATATATATATTATTTTAATGTATAAATATAATTTAATATATAATGTAAGATATATATTTATATATAATATACATGAAGTGTATATATATACTTAGTTAGTTGGTTAGTTCTGATACAATTTTCAACTGACATATTAAATGCAATAATAAAATATTTAATTTTAATTTTGATCATCATTCTGTTCTATACAACCAAACAAGAGGTTAGTTAGTACCTGCGAGAAACACGTTACATTTTAGTACAAATGGGATGAAGGCTGGAAATCTGGACGATAGACAGAGAAATGAACGAGGTATGGAGTACTGATTGGAGACATTCAATTACTGAACCTGCTTCAACATAGTTGAAAAATCACTGAATTAAATTGATGAGTTAAAGGACCCATGACAAATTTAGTCAGTCAGCCAGAATGGTACGTACCATTTATACAAAATTACTCTAGCCCTGTTGTTTTGTTATTATCATGCCGTTGTTGTAAACTTAATTTTTTTTAGAATTGATATTTTTAGGGCACAATTTTCTTTTTTTTAACAAAAGTAATGCAATATAAAGTTGTATTATGTATATTCAAAATTGTATATTTACATGTTTCATTTGAATTTTTCTAACACCGTTGATAATGCCAAATCAATAATTATGTTGTCAAAATAAATATATATTTAGTAATATTTTTACATTTATTTTAACAACACTTTAAACTTTTATTAACGCTTATAGATTTGACAACATAATTATTACTCTGACACTGAATAATTGTTTTTGAAAAACAAATCTTTAAATTAATTGCAATTTCGAAACTTCAACACTAGCGACTACACTCATCTCTAATCTTCAAATAAAGTTATTTGGACTTTACATCTTCTAATGAAAGTGGATAAATATAGAAGAATAAGGGAGTGTTTGTTTACGTCTGAATAAGTTTGAATTTGATCGAATAAGTCTGAATCTTATCGAATAAGTCATTCAGACTATTTGTTTGGTACTTTTTAAACTCTGAATGCGTCTAAATGATTAAGCCAAAAAAATTATAGTTGAATCAATAAAATATAATGTTGAATGGTACTTTTACTTACAATTTGTCAACCTAATTTTGTTATGTACAAATTGCTTTTGATTTTTATTTGACAAATTAGTTACCAATTTAATGAATGTTGTTATAATCTTTTGTTTTGATTTGATAGACCAATAAAATATCATTAATATTTTTAATTTTTTATTTCTAAAATTATATTACTAATAGTATACTCCATTAAAGATTGTTCAAAAGTTTATATATTTGTTTGAGTCATAATTGAATTCTATATGTTTATTTTATTATTTATTTAAATGCATGCATATGTGTGTTAATTCCATTATTGTTATTTGTTTTACTATTTATTTAAATACATATTTATGTATAAAAAATTATTTTACCAATATGATTTGTTTATTATTTGTTATACCATTATGATAGGTAAAAATTTACTACTAATTTTTTAATATAATAAAAGTAAAAATACTCATAAACCGAAGACGAAAAATTGATATAAAGTATTTTAAAATATGAATATAAAAAAATAAACTAAACAATTTAAAATGCTACCTTCACCTCGATATTTAAAAAAATAAGTATGATTTTTCTTATACATATTATGAGTTAAAATGAGAAATATTATCATTCAGTTATTTTAGACGAATAAGTTAACAAATAGTTTTTTTCATTCAAGGTTCAATTTCGATCAGAACTCTGTTTTATTCAGTTCGATTAACTATTCAAAATACACTACTTTGGAATACTATCTACAATACAATATTTATCTATGTTATTAAAAAGTGAAATGTGACACGAAAATTCATATCAAACTCAATTTTTTAATTATTGAGATGAATGTTATGTTCTAAATAATATATGTAGTAGTGTCCATTCAATTGTAATTTGTATACTTAGGGCTATGTTTGTTTATAAAAATTATATTTAAGATTGGATTATTTATATTAATTTAACATTATTTTGGATTATATTTATCCCATGATAAGGGATTAATAGTCCTTTGACTATTTTTATCATTCTTAAAGCTATTTATGATGGATTATATAATCTCATAATGAATTTGGGATTAATAGTCCCCCTCATTTTAAATTATTAAATAGTTTTATGGGTCTAATAGTCTAACATGAAATGATTAATAATCTCTCATCATGGGATAAAAAAGTCCGAAATAGTTTTAAATTAATACAAATAGTCTAATTTCAAATATGTATTTTGCAAACAAAGATAGCCCAGAGGTTTAAGGGGAAAAAAAGGAAAGAAAAAAAAATTAAAAAAAGCTACTACACATAGCCGTCCTGTAGTTGCCTCGCCTCATTCTCACAAACACAGCATCGCACACTTCAAGATATATAGCTAAAGGAAGTTAATATTTTTATAGTATTTTTTGAAATTTTTATATAAAAATAATTGTTATAAATTTATACCAATAATTAAAACTATCGTTATAAAATTATAATAACGATTTCATATAAAAATTAAAAAAATACGATAAAAATATCAATTTCCTAAGTAAATGGTAGTAATATACGTTCTCTGTGGAAGGTCGCACATAGCGGAAAGGGACGACACATAATATCATCAATATTACCTACCTTTTTCCGTCTTTCACAACCACCATGATCAGTAGCCCTCAGCCAGCCCTTTTTTTTTATATATTTACAAATCTTCGGGGTACAACAATTGGGATATTAGTTTGGTATCCGTTTCTGTTTCTGTTTTCATTATTTTATTTTTTATGTTTTTATTTATATATTTTTACTTTTATTTATTTTTATTAGTGAAAATAAGAATTAGACAACGTCGTTTGATACTTATATTTGAATATTAATTTTATTTACTTTTATGAAGAAGTAGTGTCTAAATGCTGCCTAGCAATTGGGCTAACCTTTTCATTTTTTCTTTTTCAAATATTGATAAATATTTTAGTATAAATGGTGAAAATTGAATTAATTTACTATTGCCAATCGGTATCCTGGTTGTAGAAACACATGCTATGCTATTATTACTTTTCACTTTTGCTTTAGGTAAAATTTAATATAAAACTATTTCTATGAGAAAATAATATATTTTCTTATATATTATAAATATCGACTAGTCGAGTAGACACAATAACAATACTTAATTAAAAAGCGAGAATATCATATCTATTCACTCGGCTGACATCGTAATAAAAAAATTTCCAACAATAAAGTATTTCCCTAAATCAATATGTGGTGCAAATTGTTTATTTACAACTAAAATTCAAATGAAAAAATGTTAAAGTTGACCACTAGACAGAGAGAAATGTTCAAAAGTATTTGACGAAAAGCTTTGAAATTATGGTGGACTACTACTACTACCAGCAGTGTAGTAACCATAGATTAAGACACCTTTAACTCATATTATATTTACAGGTAATTAAGCCTATTCAATGATTGGGAATATATAACTTTATTCACCCTTTCTTATTTAATTTTCATGCATTCCGTATCATCTGTCATTGTCACAAAATATTTTTAAATTGAAGAACAATATAATTAATAATTAATTAATTAGCAGTGCGCAAGTGGAGTGCTGGACGTCACAACAATATAATACAATAAATTAGCGGTGATGGGATGGCCTGTAATTTATGGAGTATATATCCAGGCATAATATTAGGCGTTCATTATTGCACTGCTATTAAATTGTTTTAAATTCACCATTTTATTGAACAGTTAATATTGTAGAAAATAAAGAGAGAATTACTTTGAATGGTCTGTATTACTTTGAAATTTTTTAAAAATAAAATAAAAAATTGATATTTTCACCCAAAAAAAGTTAATATTCTCACAGAACTCCCAAAAATCAATGGCTTTATATATATACAGGTACAATTTTATCTGAGCACCACACAAATTAGTGGTCAATACATAATATAAATTATGCGACTTAATACAGTATATACCAAATCTTTTAATATATCTAGAATATTTTAACACCCCCTCAAGATGAAATTTTTATATCAATTACTTTTATCTTGATACAAAAATTAATCTATGTAATAATAAAATACTAGTAAGCTTTACACATTCAAACTTTACTTAGATCGTAAATGATAATCAAAAATTTCGTATCCATCCGCATCTGTATTAAAAAAAAAATAGATATCATTCGTATTCAAAATAAAATAAATATATTCGTATTTAATTTTAAAGTATCCATAAATAAACGAATATGAATACAAATATATTCGTATTCATTTAATATCCGATCATAAATATATCTGACAGATAGCGAATATCTGGTATCTGATATTTGGATTCGGATTCGTATCCAAAATTCATAGCCGAATAACTTGGATGCGCGTGTATATAATATATTAATAATTTAATTATCAATCATTATATATTAATTAAACATAATTTTTTCAAATAACATTCCTTTCATATATAGTAATTAGTTTTCACTATCATAGAAAAACTATTTTTAAAATATGTCATTTCACTTTTTTAAAATAAAAAAAAACACTTTTAAATATAATATTAAAAAATAAAATAAATTCATTTAATTTTAATTAATATATTTTTACTATTGTAAAGTGTAATATATTTAAAATTTATCATTTAACGAGAAAATTATATATTACAGAAACAAAATTATAATTATTAGTTTGTTATAAATATTTTATTTTTAAAATTTACATGTGAGAATAAGAGTGGATGATAAATTAGTATTATCTTTGATTGAATATGTGGTTAATTTGATATTCTCTCTAAGATGTTTAAATTTTAATTGATTTTTATGATCAATGATGGATGATAACGTACTTAACAAACTTTAAATGGTGATAAGTAATTATTTATTTTTTTTCTTTTAATTTTTATAAATAATTTGAATAAATTATTTATTTGGTAACTGATAAATGAATTCGGATACCCGAATTTTCGAATAATCTTTTCGTTCAAATAAAATAAACAAAAACATATATTATTTGTATTTGGATATTATTTTGAATACCAAATATTGATAGTATTTTTAAAACCTGTCGAATACCAAATACGAATACAAATAAAATATTAATTTTTTAAATGCGAATATTATTGTATCTAAATTTGTATATATCCGTTTACAGTCCTAAGGCTATATTTGTTTATAAAAAATATGTTTGAGATTGATTATTTGTATTAATTTAACACTATTTTGAATTATTTTATCCCATGATGAGAGATTATTAGTTTCTTAATGTTGGACTATTAGTTTTATAAAACCATTTAATAGTTTAAAATTTGGAGGACGATTAATCACACATTTATCATGGGATTATATAATCCCTCATAAATAGTTTTAGGAATGATAAAAAAAAGAGTCTATATGACTATTTAAAAGACTATTAATCTCCCATTATGAAATAAAATAGTTTAAAATAATATTAAATTAATAAAAATAATATAATTTTAAACATATTTTTTATAAAAAAATATAGTCCAAGTGTAATGATAGTCACAAAATACAGTAGCAACAATAAACGCTATGTGTCAAGAATGTAACAACAGTGAACGCAACATGTCTGCAAGGTGTTTAAAATACTACAACAGTTAACGCAATTGAGGTTAATTTGTGAATGGGAAGGTGCTCTTGTAAGACTCTAATTTTTTATTAATAAAATTTAACCTTTTATATTTATTATTTTAAATAATAAAGTGTTAAATTGATTAAAAAAAACACTAAAGTTAATGATGATATTTATAAATTATAAGAAATAAAAATAATAACGGTAGATGTAAGACCCCGAATTTATGAAATACAAAATTTAATTTTTCTTCATATATATTTTTCCTGAAACAGTAAATGGTTAAATTGACAAAATTGAAAGTTAAGGATGTTATGTGCAAATTTTATTTTGTCGGACAATATTCTTTTTGTCGGGGAATATTCGTTTTGTCGGGGAATATTCGGGTCGTACGACGGCGCCGAAATAACAAATTATTTGTGGACCCCACAACGGAATATTTGTCGGATATAGAAAACGACAGAAGTAACCTTTTTAAATAAAAATAGTCAACGGTGTTAACTGTTAAAATACCGGTGATAAAAGAATAGTAGCATACGGTAATTTATGGTATTTTCTGTAGCACACGGTACTCTACAGTAGCACACGGTATTGCACAGTGTCTCATATTATTGGTCTGATAATTGACACCGTAATTGTTACGCATCATTTCATCAATAATTGTCACTGCATAATATTTTATATTATTAATTCAATTATTGTTGCTACACAGTATTTTGCATTATTGATTCAATAATTGTCATTACACTGTATTTCATATCATCGAGTCAATAATTGTTGGTGCACTGTAGTTTAAAATTATTGAATCTAATAATTGTCACAGTAGCAAATACACTATAATTTATATTATTAAATTAATAAAAATATGTAACGTGTTTCTTACATTATTGTGGTAACATTATTTTATATGTTGGACTCACAGGAAGAATAAATAAATAAATAAATAAATAAATAAAAAATAAAATAATTAACTTTACTATTTGAAATAGTAACGTGAATAGTGACGTGAATAGTACGTGAATAGTAAGAAACATGTGGGACCCATTGTGGGGCCCACATGAAATGTGAGAAATGTGAGAATTTGCTGAAGAGTTGGTGGAGGCTGCGCAGCAGCCTCTGCTGAATTTTTTTCTGTTCACCTACCACGCATAGTAACTTATTTTCTCCTATAAATAGCTTGCTCAGCTGAATAGAAAAATCACACCTAAAACATAAAATTTTTCTATAAGAATTTTATGAGTTTTCTCTGAGAATAGTAAGGTTATTTTGAGAGTTTGAAAGCCAAAAGGAGTGCAGGAATTTTTCAAGTAAGTGTTTTATTAAAGAGTAGTAATTTCATAAATTCCTATTTTTCACGGTATTCACAAATCTTCCTTTAGAAGACTCTTCTTTGAGAAGATTCATTTTTAAAAGCTTTCTTTGGAAGATTTATTTTGGAATATTATTTTAAAAACTATTTTAAAGTTGTTATATTATACTACAAAAATTATGTTAAATATATATAATTTTGATAGTTCATAATATACGAGTTATCATATACTTTGAAATTTATATGTGGTAATTACTAATTATATTAAAAATATATAGGTTGATCAATCTCATTTAAATCAATATCCAGTCACGTGTTAAGGTAAGGGGTATCACTCTTTTCATCATCATAAATGGATATTATTTTCTTTCTTACTTGAAGGGATTATCATTCTTTGATTCTCGAAAATAATATCGTTTCTTTCTTGTGCCATTTATTTCCATGTATTAAATTGTGGGAATAACCTTACGGCGCGGTTTACCGCCTGTTGGTGAATAACCTTTTGTATTCATTCCTTATTAATCTTTGAGAATAACCTTACGGTGCGGATTATCGCCTGTTTGGTGAATAACTCTTCGTGTTCAAATTCTATTAAATTGTGGGAATAACCTTACGGTGCGGATTACGCCTGTTTGGTGAATAACTCTTCGTGTTCAAATTCTATTAAATTGTGGGAATAACCTTACAGTGCGGATTACGCCTGTTTGGTGAATAACTATTCGTATTCAAATTAATGGGAATAACCTTACGGTGCGGATTATCGCCTGTTGGTGAATAACCCTTGTTATTTGTCTCGTGTGGAAATAATTTGTCTACACGAATTATCACATGACACTTTTATTCCATATTCGTAAGTGATATCATTTTCCTTTATACTCATAAGGGATACCATCTTTTTCATCTTCCATTATTCAAACTTACTATGGTAAGGGATATTAATTCCCTTCACCTTTTGTTAATCAAACCTGCTACGGTAAGGGATATTATTTTCTTCCATACACCTAAATCGAAACTTATTATGGAACTATTGCTTCTATAATTCCTGAAAATATTATATGTTCCATAATAGTTGAATTTCATTAGTTCAACTGAACCTTCCTATTTTCTGAACATTTCTATTGAACTGTAATCGTTATTCTGAACTGTGGATCTTGAATATCATTTTTAAATTTCACTCCACATCATGTTGGCAATTTGGACATTATTTGAATCTGCACAAAGTAAACTTCCGACACTTATTGTTTATCCTGTTCTTCTGTTCATCATTTGTATCACTGTTATTTGTATTAATCATCAAGAATCAAGCTGTTGTGAATATCTGTGGCCGGGGGCACAGATGTGATATAATTGTTGAACAGATGATAGGTTAAAGGCGATATACTAGGTTAAAGGCGATACATCTGTTCGGTGTCTTTTATGACACGTGGTGAATGTTCTCTTTGGCCCGTAGTGCAAAGATGAACTGTTGGTTGGTATGATTATGACCAAAGGCTGAATCTGGTATAATCATGACCGTTGGTGTTATATTGAATGTCTTTGGCCCGTAGTGCAAGGACGAACTGTTGATCTGCATGATTATGACCAGGAACTGTGAAGTTGTATTATCTTGACTAATGGTATTTCAGATGATAAAAGTTGATGATATTTTTACTAAAAAGAGAAGCGAGTGGACATTATAGTCTGCATTATTCTTCTAATAGATTGTTCATTCCGCTGCTATTATTGATCTGAACGTTGTTTAAGAATTTAACTGCAGTTTTTGATATAAACCTTGTAGTCTATTGTATTCTATCAAGAACTCAACTGTTGAAGGCTAATGATAAATTATTCGTCATTATCTTAGTCATGATATTTCTTACTGGGCTATTTGAGCTCACCCTTTCTTTTCGTTCCATTGTTTTTCAACAGGAGATGAGAACGTAACGGGGTCTAGCCGGGGAATGGAGTGAGAGTGCGGGGATAGCTATCATAGTCTTCACGTGTTATAAAATAGTGTGGCAATAATAATGAAGACTTAGTTGTGTTGTATTATCCACTGTATTGTTGTACGTTGTATTTCATTGTAATAATTTTGTTGTAGTCTTTTGACGACTCAAGTTTGGGCTGTGTGGGCCTAGATTTGGGGGCGTCACAGTAGAGATGTCAAAGAATATTTATTACCGTATAACGTTTTAACAACCAATAATTGTTGAATCCCACAATATAATTCAGATAGATAAAATGACAAAATAACTGTTAATAAAAATTATCAAAAGAATTGTTATTTTTAACTATTAAAATATCAGATAATAAAGGAATGGTAATACACAGTATCATTATAGTATTCTATAATATTGAATCAATAATTATCACAATAATAATAGAAATAATGAAAAGCTACGTAATTAAAAGTCGCAGGTACTAAAAACTTAGACAAACTCATTAATATGTTAGATAAAGAACACTGTATGCATAAATATTTGTGATATTAATACATTAAGTAAATAATGCATAAAATGCACAAATATAATAATAATTATGAATAGTAAAATAAAAGGTAATCTTGAAATGTGAAAGTTGTGCTATAATTTATGTGTGGTAGATTAAAGATAATATTAAAATATGAAAATTGTTGTAAAATGATGTGTGGCAGATTAAAGGTAATATTAAAATGTAAAAATTATGCTAAAGTTAATGTATAGTAGATTTTACGCTTACCATATAATTTTGACACCTGTAAAGTGAAATGTTTATATGTGTGATAAATGTTGGTTAAGTTTTGGTTATACAAAAAGAATTTGTCATAAAGAGTAGACATAACTTTTTTTTTCATTCTTTTTTTATTTTTTAAATATTTCTTAGTGTGAGTACTTCTTTGAGTGTGTTAAGTATATTTTGAGTGTTCATCAGTAAGAGTGCATATATTGTTCAGGTGAATTTTTTCTTTAAAGTATAGTTGCACAAACACCGATGCACATTACACAATTTTTGTTATTTTGTATTTTGACAAATTAAATTGAATTATATAAGCTCGAATTTGAGGTAGGGCTATTCAAAATTTTCGGTTCAACCGGTTTTTCCGATATACTAGATCGGTCGGTTCAGTACAAAAATGACAGGTTCGGTATTGGTCCGGTATATTAGTTCAACCGGTTTCGGTACCAGTTCGGCAAATTTTGGTTCGGTATATACCAATTTCCTATTTTGTTTATTTTTTTTATTATTATTAATAATAAAATTCGGTATAACTAGTACCAAACCGGTTTGACCGATACCGATTTCAATATCAAATTTTGTAAATTTTTAGTACCGATTCGGTTCGATATTAGTTCGGTTCGGTCCAATTTTTTCTGATTGAACACCCCTCACAAATCTAATATCCCCTGAGATTACGATTGAGGTCTCGTGATATATTGCCATTTGCATCCAAATGCCAAATTGAGGAAATTAAGAATAGTACAACTAAAGTGAATTATTTGAAGAGAATAAGGTAAACATGGTCTCCTACCAGGGGGATAGAGTCTTTTTAGAAGAACAATTTTATGGGATCACATTCACCAACATCCACTAAATATCAAATCAAATTCTAAAGCCCCTAAAAATTTGTTTTGCTTTTTAGACCTTTCCCTAAAATCGAGTAAATTTTACCTCGCGCCTCTCGTGCAATTTGGGCACATAGTGGGGCTCTAAATTACTTGACGTGGTGTTCTAAATTTATTTTTTAATAATAGAAAAGTTATTCGTTGTAACTTTTATTTACTAATAAAATTGATTATTCCGAAAGACTTTATTTACATAAATAGTAAGTAGAGTTCATTTTCATGTGAGTGAAATTTTACGGAACTATTAATTTTTTTTTATAAAATATCAATTTTCTATTTAATAATTTTATCTAAATTGAATTGTGGAGGTCAAAGTCGACAACTTTTTTTAAAGGCATTGCCGTGACAAGAAGAATTACTCCATAAAACAAACAACACGCACTACATGCATCCAAGGTTTTGCTCCCAACCGTTGTACCAAAATTACCATTACTACGTCGAATACAATGGCTTGGGGATAAAAACGAAGGTAAAAAATAAATAGAGAGTGGTTTCAACAGTAACAAAAAAAAAGTATTTTGTATTTTGTGCATATACAATATACAAAATGCAACTCTTAAAACAAAAATTAAATATGTTTTTTATTATTTTTGATAAACTAGGAAAACTTCATCGACATAAAGCACGCATACAAATGGAACATACATGATAAAATATTAATAATAATGTAATGGGGCGGGGATTACACCCTACCCGCATTCCAATTTTATAAAAATATCTAATTCTCGTTTCATTCTTTACGGGAATTAAAACTTAATAATTATCCTTATTCTTATAAGGAATTTAAAACTATACAGAAAATTTGTTTTATTGCAGAATTAATATTTTCTAATTTTTTTAAATAAAAAATTTAATTTTAGTTATATTTACAATGATTCATACATAAAAATTAATTATCTTGTAACACATACATGATAAAATATTGAAAAATCAAATAATAATAATAATAATAATAATATATATATATATACACACACATACACAAGGGCATATATTTTAAATATGTAATATATAATAGTATAAATATTATTTTAATTAATATATAACTATTCAGGAGAGAACACATGACAAGCTCAGAGCGGAGGGAGCAAATATCATCTCTCTTTATCCTCATAAATAACATCGGTTGATTTCTCATACTCGATTAGAGTCAAAATCACCACTTTTATTCGAGACGTACGAGATGCAATGATCACCGTGAAAATAGGAGAAATTGTCGTTACAATGAAATAAATAAAATACAATATTTACCTCTACTCGCAACTCTAATAAACCTCAAAACAAACTATTCCATCCGCCTTTTAATATACATCGTTTTAGAATTATGCATAAGTATTAAAAAAATAATTATATAACATTAAGTATAATATTAATTTTCTATATTGTCCTTCCATTATAATAAAAGAGAATTACTTATTGAATAGAAAGTAGTGTGAAAATTAAAATCATATTTAATACTTGGAGTAATATAGAAAATTAAGTAATTAATGTTTATTTGAAATTTTCAAACGATAAATATTAAGGGATAAAAATACTTTTCTAAAACGATATTTAAAATCAGTCGGAGAGAGTATATGATACAACCAACCCATTAACTGTAAAACCGAACAACCTAAGCCTAAAAACTCAAAGGAGTTTCCATCCAAACTATTGTTGTGACGTATTTGATTCGAGCTTTAAGTTAAGAGTGAAAGAGAAATAAACCGATGCCTTTAAAGCTTAAAAGGTCAATGAATAATTAATATATCTAGGCTGCATGATCCAATTCACACCTTTGGATTAAGCGAAAAATTATTGTATGTCCCTGGAGCAATGCTCCACCTTCTCACATGAGGGGGGTCCACACGGGTCACATCATGTGTGGACTCCACCCTCATGTGAGAGGGTGGAACATACTGTAGCAATGCTCCTGGACAGGAATAAAATAAAAATATTATTTTTTTAAAAGTATTTTTCAGAATACAAAATTTAACTTTATATAAATTTGCAAGTTTTTCTTTACAGGAAAGGTCCGTGTGAAGTGTGAACCGTGCCCGAGAGCTGTGAAGGGGACTTGTGAACTATAGCTAGTTGTACTTGATCTAGCAATTATTTTTGTCTAATTTAAATTATACCGGTAAATTGACTGTGATTACAAGAGTGAGGATTATTAGGTAAGTACACTGATTGACTGAAAAATATTCTACTAGCAAAAGCAATGACATAGTCAGACATGGTGATGTTTATTAAGAGGAGATACTACTGCGTACATAAAAATTAAATTAAACGTAAAATTAAATATTATATTTATTTTAATTATTAAAAAATAAAATTTAATAATTTTTTTTTGTGTTAAATTTTATTTTTTGATAATTAAAATAAATTTTATGTTTTATTTTATCGTTAATTTTTGTTAACTTATAATTTTCCTTATTAAACACCATCACAAGCAAACTCATCAACTTTGGTTTACCATTAAAAGTAAGTGGGGGCACTAAATGTAACAATCACATACTTATGTGGTCCGTAAAGTAATTTAGACCCTATCAAACAAAAAGGACATCGATGTAAAATGCATAGAAATTATTATATTCCAAAGAACAATTGTAATAATTTTTTGAAAAAAGGACAGGCTCATGAGATGCCATGTACAGTGGTAATCCAACAGCCAGAAAAGGTGGGTTGGGAGAGGGAAATTTGAGGGAAGAGATGATGTTGTTTCTTTTCAGTGAAGCATGAGAGAGAGGCAGAAAGCGAGAGCTACAAAAATCAGAAAAGGTGTGAATAAGAGGTCACTTTCGCAATAGGATGGTGGTAGAATTTGTAGGATCTATCTACTACCCACTAATGGAATCCTCGACAAATTATTTAGTGATCCTAAAATATTGTCACGTAATATTCTAATTCACTAATATAATATTATTTTAATATATATAATAGATTCTTTTACTGTAAATATTAAAATAATAATATGTGAGTGATCGTAAAACACTATGTGATTATATTTCAAGATCATAAAATAATTTTTTCCCATAAAGACACATATAAAATAACTATTTCATTCCCTCTAAAATTGAAGATATATTTGTAAAAAATTATAATAGTAGTGATGTAATAATAATCATTTAATTAAAAATAAAATAATGACATGTTACTAACATTTGTCATGTGTGAACATTCAAATACATGACACTATCTTTTGTACTCTGTGTTTCAATATCAAATCTTGCATTTGTGAGTTAATTAAATAAATTATGTTTGAAATAAGTTTACTAAGGTAAACAAAATTTTTAAGTGTGCTTGAATTCATAAACGCCCCACACACACTAACAATCTAAATACCGTGTAATTAAACATATACATAGCCTAAAAATAAAAATATATATTTGATTTTGAAAACATATAATAAAAAAGAGAGAAAGAAGGTGCATCCCTTGTTTTAAAATGAAGGGAAGAAGGGGAGTACATAACAAACTTCTCTAACTTGTAACTAAGAAATAGAGGGAGGGAGGGGGGGGGGGGGGGGGGGGGGGGGGGGAATCTGAAAACACCCAAATGAGAAACAAAAACAAGGAAAATATGAAAGAAAAAAGGAAGAGGTAGATAATAATAGTACTAGTAAAAGTAAGCCCGGGGTGAATGAAAAGAAGAAAAGAAGAAAAAAGAAAAGGGTTTTTTGGGGGTTTGCTACTATTTGTGGTGGTGTTGTTGTGTGGTAGGCTGTACAAAAACAGGAGCAGCAGAGGGCACTGATTAGCTCCACGAAGATCTTGAATCTCCTTTCTGACCAAACACTGCTACCTTTGCCAGTGGCATCAAAGGCCCTAATAGGCCAAAAAAAGTAGTAGTAGTAGTGCTACTACTACCATACTATTATACTATTTCCTCCTCGTCTTTCTTTTTGTACCACCTCCTATATTTACTGTTCCACCACCTACACAGTTTTATCTCTCCTCAAAATATGAAAGGATTGCAGAAAGTTTCTTGAAACCCTCTTGAATTTTGGTGTTGAATTGGGTACTTGTAATTTGTAAATTTGTCAGTTGGGTATTTAATCTTTTTGTGTAGTAGTACAATCTACATACTAGTTATAGATATAGAGAGAGGCCTGTCATTGTAAAAAGCTGTGTAAATAAAGAGAAAGAGGGATGGGTTAGGCTTAATTGGAGAGATTGTTTATGATTAGGCTCCTGGGGTCTAGTTTTTGAGGGGGTAATGGAATTTGGAGGGTTGAATGGCACGGCCTTTTGGGAGAGACAGAAGAGGCAGCGACAGCAACAGCAGCAGCAATATCAAGTTGCAGAGTGGTGGCAGAACCAGAAGAAGCAAGAAAAGAGGCAAAGCCAGAGAGAGATTATTATTAGTAGTAGGATTAATTGTAGTTGTTTTAATTGTTCTGAGGAAAAAAGTTACTAAGAAAAAGAAAAAGAATTTTTCCCAATCAAAAACTGGAACAGGGAAAGAACAACCAAAAGGGTCTGAGTCTGGATCCTCAAAGAAATCATCAAAATCATCATCAGCAGCTTCATTTTCAGCATCACCAACACAATCAAAACCAAACCCAGAACCAAATTTTGATTTCAAGACAGGTAGTAGAGGGAGAAGAGAAAGAACAAGAACAACAAGAGCAAGAGCAAGAAGCATCAGAAAAGGAAGAACCATCCTCTTTTCATGGATTCCACAATCAGTATTATCAACAAACCCAAGAATTTCATCAGCAGCATCAATTTTTGTATGGAGGAGGAGGATTAGACTCGCAATCATTGCAACCACCACCGCCACAACCACCAAAACCAAACAAACGCTCTTATTTGCCTTCTTCCTCCTCTCAAACCAAAGAATATGCGAGTGGTTTGCGAGGAAAAATGGGAGATACTACTACTTCTCAAAATCACCAAACAATAACATCGTCAAGATTGAGGGGTTTAAGGAACACGTTGGTTGTCGGAGAAGTTGTGGAGGTTCAAGGAGGGCACATTGTCCGGTCTACCGGACGGAAAGACAGGCACAGCAAGGTTTGCACTGCAAAGGGACCGAGAGACAGGCGCGTCCGTCTCTCGGCCCACACTGCCATCCAGTTCTACGATGTTCAGGACCGCCTCGGGTACGACCGCCCCAGTAAGGTGGTCGACTGGCTCATCAAAAAGGCCAAGGCCGCCGTTGATGAGCTCGAGGAGCTCCCGGCCTGGACACCCACCGCTAATTCGATTCCTATTAACCCACCAAACTCTGAACAAGAAGATCAAAATCACAATCAGCACCATCCGCAACAGCTTCAACACCAACAGCATATTCATCATTCAATTGGTGTTGGTAGTACTTCAAATGCTCGTCGATTAAATGACCAGCAGCAACAACCAAATGAGAACAACTCCTCGAGTTTTTTGCCTCCTTGTATGGACTCTGACTCCATTGCCGATACCATCAAGTCATTTTTTCCAATGGGTGCATCTACAGAGACTAATTCATCATCTGCCGCAGCTAATATTCAGTTTCATCACAATTTTCCGCCAACGGATTTGCTGTCAAGAACAAATAGTCAGAGCCAAGATCTGAGGCTTTCTCTTCAATCATTTCAAGATCCAATGCTTCTCCATCACCACAACCACCAAAACCAGCAGCAGAATGAACAAGCAGCCGGCCTTTTCTCCGGCAATACCCAGATGGGTTTTGACGGCTCGGGCTGGTCAGAGAACCCGCCCGGCGAAATGGGTCGGTTCCAACGAATGATGTCTTGGAATGCCAGTGGAGACACCGGCCATAGTGGTGGCGGAGGAGGAGCGTTTGTATTCAACTCGCCGCCGGCGCAAGCGGCGCAGCCGATGCTGCAGCCGTTGTTTGGCCAAAGCCACCAGTTGTTTTTTTCTCAGAGGGGACCCCTTCAGTCCAGTAACACACCTTCAGTTCGTGCTTGGATCGATCCATCAGCATTTTCTGCTGCAAGCGATCATCATCAGAATCAAGCTTCATTACCTTTCCATCCATCTTCAACATCCGGGATTGGATTCGCCTCTGGTGGCGGATTCTCAGGCTTCCGAATTCCAGCACGAATTCAAGGTGAAGAGGAGGAACACGACGGCATCTCCGATAAGCCGTCCTCTGCTTCCTCTGACTCTCGCCATTGAATCAGATCAAAAATTGAATCCTTTTCTCGCCAACAGGTAAAATTCCCAATGCCCTTTTCTCAAATTACTTTAATTCTCCATTTTTTGTGTATTTTTCCAGATAAGTAACGGAATTCAATTTGCAGGACTTAATCCATCTCCAGTGAAAGCCAAGCAAGAAATGATGGCTTTTTGATCTTTTAGCTGTTTACTGGATTTGAAAGAAGCAAGAGAATAGAGAGAGAGAGAGAGGGATTTCAAGTCAGTTCTATCCGATGGCTGCTACCGTGATAAGAACAAATCTGAGTGCATTTTCAGGTTTTTCGATTGCGGTTTGCTAATTCTACTATAGTATCCGTGTTTATGTCTTTAATTTCTGTTTCATGTTTGAGTACTGAGCTTATATAGCTCTAAACTTTGTTACTGTTTTATTTGTGTTGGTATCTGTTGCTAGACTATATACTTTATCTATCCCTGTTTGCTTAAATTTCATTTTCTTGAGTGAAGACTATTGAAAGGTAGCTGCTTTGTTTGTTATGATGTGATGAGCTTTCTATATCTCCCCCAACTTAGAACAGTTCTGATTTCCCAAATCTGGCACTAGTTTCCCTCAAAACAAAGGCAATCCTGATGGATAAAAATAACCCAAATTGACCACGTTTTTTGCAGTGCTTATATTAATTTGATCCGGTTGTTGCCTTCTCAATTTAAGATTTGAGAATGATAGAAAATTTTAAGGTATTTTCCTCTGTTTAGGAATGGTCAATTTTGTCATATGGATGAAAATGAGAGCTATGTTCCTTCTTGTGAATGAATGGGAGCTCTTTTCCCCAATTGAACAATATGGTTCATCTTCCTAAAACATAGACTAGATTGAAAGAGCCAAATGATCCTTTACATCTCCATCGCTGCTAGGATTTTAAAGTCCTTATCGATGAATAGGAACAATGGTTTTGCATAGTTGCTTAACAGGTCAATTTACTTCTAAGCACTCAAATTCTGAATATAGATGGTTTGAGTATGCAAAAATTGATCTCTACTCTTTTCGGTTAATATAAACAGCATTTTATGAGAGTTTGAAAAGCCTTATTTAGTAAAAGATAAACAGAGCCCAAAATCAAATATCTAAAAAGCCTCATCTACCCAATTTCCAGAATTTAAATGCGGTGTTAATGAAACCCTGATCACCTGAAATAGTAGAATTTTAATTCCCGGATCTCGAGCCTGAAGAAATGTTACTTTCAAAACCAGATTTAGGTTGTGAATATGAAACATAGGTCCCCAATAATGTTTACTTGGGCATTAAGATCAGGTTCCTGTATCTGTAATGTGATGGATATACCAAAGGTAGAACAAGTGGGGCTAAGTGGAGTTCAGCTGCTGGAGGAAGTGAGAAGGAACCAACGAACCCATAAAAAGGCTAAAGTGAAGAAAACGCTGGCTCAATTATGGACGAAGAATACCCCAATATTTGGTACTTACTTACCCATCAATACCATGGTCCCCTACCCTTCAAATATGTGCATCTAATATAAAAATCTCTTGTTGTAGCTGGAAATGTAAATTCTTGTTTTTTATTTTATTTTTATTTATTATAGAAATAAAACACTTGGCTTCTATTGAGACGGCTACAATTGCTTGATGGTGGTTGGTACTTCTTTGTGGTTGATGACTACTACTCATATAGCAAAATAGTTTCATATAAATTTGTGTCAACATTAAGCTTGAATGATTATGATGTAGTAAAATTTGGGTCCATCATGTCTCCGATTTCTCTCCCCATTTCTAATCGGAGATCGATGGATCACACGGTTGTTCATTGGTTGTTTAGGGTTAACTTCCACATTTACGACATATTAGATATCTCTTGAGGCATTACATTACATTACAAACTCGGAGACAATTATAGTGTCGATTGACCAGTGGAAAGCATGAGCCAAACGTGTGTTACTGTAGTAGCAAGTGCTTTCTTAAATTAATCATATAAATTTGATTGGGTATCAGGATTTGGCTTAAATAAAATAATTGGGGATGTTAGCTACGTACTTGGAAGCTGATGGATAGTGTTATTAACACCCAAAAAGGAACAAACATGGTGAGGGACTTATAGAAATAATAATAATAATGTGGAGCTATCTTTTTCCCTAGTACACTTGTGCCATTGTTAAAGTTATTACCTTTGTAAAAACTTTAAATTATAGTCTGTCCATCCTCAAAGAGTCCAGACCACTTATTGCAGGAGTATCTATCACACCCTTCATCAGGGACTAAACAATTTTTATATATTAGAAGTATAAAGTCCAGATGATACCAACATGTTACAAAGATTTTAAGTATGTGAGTAAAAACAGGATGAAATTATAAATATATGATTATCAGCTCATCTGTCCCCAAGGTGGCAACATTCCCTCACCCTAATCCTAATGTACCAGTAAATATATTAGTCTAGGCCTGTTATTATTTTCTTTCAATTACTTTTTTACCTGCATAAAAACATGGCAGATAAATGAATTACCAGTACAAAATGCTTAAATAATTTTCCCAGCAGGGATCAGGGAATTGGCCAGTCTTTTTACATGTTTGGTAGGAGAATTTTCTTGGTCTTGTAGTTGGCATCCCTTATTTATTCTTAATTTCTTAATTTCTTTTAGACATGAGAAAAAAGTTGAGATCCCAGTTGGTGAACCGGGTTTGTTTAATGCAGTCTAAGGTAGCTTAGCTGTATGGCCCTAACCGGTTTTCCCCTAAAACGGGGCTTTTTGTAATATATTATTATGGTGGCGTTTGGTTCGCATTAAATCAATATAATACTTTTGTAATATAATACACTATTATATTGACGTGACATTTATTATATTTGGTTATGTTTTACTTGCATTAGCCCGTTATGGGTGTAATTCATTACCTCCTCCAATTAATGTACTGGCTTATTCATTCGTAATGCAATAGGTTATAAAAGACAAAATAATAATGATTACAATTGATTTGATATTGTAACTTAGGCTATGTTTGTTTGTAAAAATTATACTTGGGATTAGATTATTTATATTAATTTAACACTATTCCGAATTATATTTATCCCATGATAAGGGATTAATAGTCCTTTAAATAGTCCTTGGATTATTTTTTATCATTCTTAAGATTATTTATAAGGGATTATATAATCCCATGATGAATTTGAGATTAATAGTCTCTCTCATTTTAAGTTATTAAATAGTTTTATGAGACTAATAGTCCAACATGAAAGGATTAATAATCCCTCATCATGGGATAAAAAAGTCTAAAATAATTTTAAATTAATACAAATAGTTCAATTCCAAATATGTATTTTGTAAACAAACATAACCTTATAATTTATTTTATTCAGTACATACAATCATATAATTTAGTAAACTAAACACAATTTTGAACGTAATACAGTAACATTACAATTATTATATAAATACCAGGAATCAATCAAACAAATATGTCATAGTAACTTATTACCATTATATTATAACTATATTCCATTACGTAAATTATTGTATTATATCAAATTTCTATTCTACGAACCAACTTCCATATGTATGCTATACTAAATATGTTTCATATACTACTTTCTAGAAAATTAGTATAATAATTAACTAGTATATATTTTCCTAAATTCTTATATAGTATTAGTAAAAAAAAAAATTGTTTTTTCATTTTATCATGTATTATTATTTATTGGTATCTAAATTTTAACCGATGTGTTTTTGTTTATTGGAACAATTGGTGAATTTGTTTCACAGGAATATCTTTTTGTTATTTTTATATTTATCTTTTCTAATTTACTGACAATAACTTCTCCAAAAAAAAATAAAAAAAACTTCTCTTCAAGTGGGAGTTTCACACGTTGAATCCCCATTTTTGGAGCCATCGAAATCCCCGTATAGCAAATTCGAATCCTTCAACTAAAATCCTTACTTCATTGGGCAAACGCCATTGCATAACCTTAGTTGCTTCTCTATTGCATCATAGCGAGAAAGCCCATACTAACGACCACACTGTTCCTCGTGCCGTACCTCTTTGCTTCCAAATAGCAAAAGGTTGTAGGGAAAGATGAAATTATGAAAGAAAAAATACTTTTATGTTACGTTTGGATTGAAGGAATAAAAATAAAAATGAAATGACTCATTCATATAAAAAAAAAATTATGTTTAGTTGCTCAATTAGAATGTAATGAATCATTTTTATTCCTTCTAAATTTGTGAATTTTATTTATTTGGAAATGGTATGCAATGCTTTATTCCAGCTGAAATTGAATGAATTATTTCACTCTCCATTCAATTATTCTCTATCACATTCATTCAATCCAAACATAGCACTATTTTTTATGTTACGTTTGAATTGCTGTAATGAAATTGGTGAAAAAATAAAATTGTGAGTGGAATAAGTCATTTAATTTCTGATTGGAATGAGTCACTCTATACCCTTTTCAAAAAATAAAATTCACAAATTTTAAAAAAATAAAATTAATTTATTTCATTTTAATATTGCAACCACTAACAATATTTTTCATTCTATCTCACCTTCATTCTTTTAATTCGAATGTTTCATTAGCACTTGTAGCAAAGTTAAAGCTCATAACTTGGGTGTTTAAAATCAGTTCACAAGTGGTAGAAAAAGGTGGATCTACACGGATCACATTAATTTGCAATTCAATTTCCTTTAAGTGGCAGATATATAGTGGAATAATGCAAAGGACATTTGGCTGGTAAGAATAGAAACGTAAAGTTCCTTTTCTTTATGGTAAATAAAAATGGGGACACTTTTTATATTTCAGTGAGTTATTGCATAAAAACGATATTGTAAAATAAAAATTCTTTCTCATATTTATTTTATTGTAAAATTTTAATATAATGCTATTTTGACAGAGTTTATGCAAAAAGGTGATGTGTTTCTCTCAGCGTCCTCTTTATTTATTATTTTAATCTTTTTGGCAGAAAGAGTTATTTGTTATTAATATAATTTTTTCCAACAAAAAAGTGCAAGAATTAATATGTAATAATTAATTTTATCTTTAAACATAAATAGAAGAAGAACACTTAAAATATATAGAAAAATAATAATATTGTGTGTACCTTATTTGAAATTTAAGATGAACGCAACATAGGATGACAAAGGTATTACTCCCTTAATGTCCTCTATGCTGACTTGATGAGAAACAACTAATATTATGAAATCTTTAAGCGTATAGGACAAGAGAGATGACTTTGTTTCTTATTTATATCATTTCTGATTAAGAATGTCACTTTAACGACTACATCTCAATCAAATCTCAATTCTCATATCGAAATATACCGTATATTACTTTCACATCAAACTTTTATGTGATTAAATTAATTCTAATTTAGTGACAATCATATCATGAGAATAAAATCAAACTTATGTGATTCTCTAACGTTTTAAGATAATCACACCTAAAAGAATCACTTTCTCATGATATATAAATTTAAAATATCAATTAAACCATATGTTTATCGTATGAAAAATCATACCAAAACTTTATTTGTAAAATAAATACATATAATTGCAACAATTACAATGTATATTAAACATTATCAAGTCCTTATAATATTATATACATTAAACTGTACATAAAACTTTAACTTCAACTACAAGTATAATACTATATTTACAATCTATACTAAAATTATGCCATCATAATTTTAGAATAATATTTATACTCAACACGTAGTAAAATTAGTGTCCAAAATACTAATTGCATCTTTAATCATATAAAAAAATTGCCTTCATTTTATCAATAACTTTAACTTTAAACAACTAGTCTAACTTATGACAAACATCGGACACATATACCAAAATGTCATAAAATCTATGGATACACATATACATGTAAATCCATAAAATTAAGATTTTATAACATTAATTATGGCAGTGTTTGGCTGACAAAAATATGTTATATGTATATAATTAGCCAAACTGAATAACGTGAATGCATAATTTTAATGCTAAATTGGCAACTGATTTCAAATCAAATGATCTCATATCCATATTCATAGCCATTAAGGCCTGCATACTCTGTCAATCAATGAAACTTAATTCTCTCGGTAAAATAAATTCCTAAACAGTAATATCATGAAGGGATCAGAAAAATTATTTAACTTCTGTGAATATATTCTCTCCTTCTAAATAACATATACATATCATAAGAGAAATATATTAATTCGATCCCTTTATAAGTTAATATATATAAAAAACAACTTTAGTAAGATTCTAAACATAATCTATAATAGCTTTGATACTAATTGTAAGATTTTATATGTAATAATTAATTTTATCCTTAAACATAGATAGACGAAAAATAACTAAAACATATAGACAAATAATAATATTATGTGTATTTTGTTTAAATTCCATGATAAATGGCTAAACGCAACGGAATTGTCTTCTCTAAATGAACAAGATACTTCTCTCTTGATGCCTTAGATGCTGACTTGATGAGAAACCGTCAATATTATGAAAATCCTTAAACGTGTAGGATCAATGAAAATGACTTAATTTCTTATTTATATTACTTCTTATTAGTAACCCTATTGAATCTACTCATCGCAAATCTAAATTTATTTAAATAACTCACACTAGCCAACTCATATTAGACTTAATTAGAATCTATATATTATACTTAATTGACTAATCAATTAGCCTACGGTTGTGTTTGATAAATTTTGTTGTTAAGATCTGAATAGTTTAGATATCTAAATAATATAGAGCGTCTGAATAGAATTGTTTCTGAATACAAAAATATTGTTTGATAACTACTTTTTTCAAAATGTCTTAATAACTACATTTTACCATTTTAACCCTAAAATAATAATAATAAATAAATAAAACATTATCACTCCCCCCCTTCTTCATCATTTCCCCCTCCCTTCCCCTCCACCCGCCACCCCCTCCCCGACCCCGGCCTCCCCTCCCCCGGCGCCCCGCCTCCCCCAGCCTCCCTCCCCCGTCGCCCCGACCCCCGCTTCCCCCCTCCCCCCGCCTCCCCTACCCCCGCTTCCCCCCTTCCCCTGGAGCCCCCCCTCCCCCCGCCGCCCCCACCCCGGCTCCTCCTCCCTCCCCTGCCTCCCCCTCCCCAGATCTGGTGGTGATAGTGTGTCTGACGGTGGTGATAGTGTGTCTGATGATGGTGGTGTCTCTGATGTTGGTCGTCTGGTGGTGGTTTGGTGGTGTATGGTGGCGGTGGCGGCGGTGGTGGCGTGCATAGAAGGATACAAAAGGAAAATGTTAATATTGAAGAGGGTATTTTTGTCTAAAAAATAGCATTACTCATTCAGACATGCCTCTAAATGGTTGAGATTTGATTTTGTATCTCAACCATTTAGAGGCATTCAGATGTAACAAAAAAACAACAATTTTGTTCCTCTGACCGATTAAGAGGTTGTCCATTAAGAGCCATTAAAACACAAACAAACACCACCTAACTTATATAAATACAATTAATATTATCTCATAAAATAATATTATAAAAATATCACATTAATAATAGTATAAAATGACAAATATAGTCAAGTTTATCATAAAAATTTCTTTAAAACAATAACAATTTTGGTTATTGGACTGATGTGAAATTCATTGAAACTTGTGTTTGAATATAAGCAGTGTATATAGCACTTTCCAAATGCTGCCCAATAATAAAAGATTTCTCAGTATACTACATAAGTCCACAGAACAGAACAATTATTAAGTTCAGCAGCACGAATATGCTTAAAACACGGAAGAAAAAAAAAAAGAGTTCAAGGACGTGACTACAGAAAGCCAATGCAGCTCTACTTGGGTAAATTTTGAAGTTCGAGTAAATCCAAGTCAAAATTATTGAAAGAAAGAAGAAGTAATAAAAGAAGAAGAATTCATGATAAAAATTGATTGTCACCCTGAGACCATTAATATTTTCAAGAATTAATGTGCCAAAAAGGGGTCAGAATTTAAACTCAAATCAACACTAAAACAAAATAAAAAAAAAGTAGCTAATTAATCCCTGCGTTCTAAATTAGAGATATATATTGTTAAAAAGATAATTTTTAAGGATAAATTTATGTTTTCAAATGTACCCTTAATATTAGTCAAGATTTAATATTAGTGAGATATGATGTTAGAAATGGTCATAGAAAAGTAATAACAAATTAAAAAATATCATGTAACTTCATAGTTCTAAAACAATAATATCTCTTTATTTTTTACTTTCTTTTGAAACGTACTAAAAAAATGTATGCATAACGTTGAGACAATGGAACTACTATTTTGTGTAGATAACTAGATACCATCAGTCACAACTATTTCTCAGAATTTTATTGATTTGGTACTTAAGAACACCAAAACATTTGATGTAACATCTCGTATTTTTTTTATATATTTTTTTCTCTACTAAATAATTAATTAAAATATAAAATAAAATAAAATTCAGTTAATATTTTATCTAAGTTAAGTGTTGTGGGCCTAATTAATCTGTTAATATTATTGTTTAAAATGTATATAATTTTAATAAGGAGAAAAACAGTCTATGTTGTTTTATTTTATTTTTCCATAATTAAGACATAGAAGGAGAAAGAGAAAGAAAAAGTTAAAGTTAAAGACATGGAGAATCGTTTATATTTATGACGGATCAAATTAAGTTTCTGGATTTCAAGGTAAGAATGTTTATGTTTAATATTTTTGTTAATTTCTTTCATATACTCAACCGTAAATATCCATTTGATTATAATTTTAAGTTAGGACTTTGTCAATCATCAATTAGGGTTTTAGAAGAATATAATTTGAAGATGAATTTGATATATTTCAACTAATAAAGGTACAAATCTTCGTTTCCTTAAATTTAAATTTGTGAAAAATGTACCACTTGACTTACACATGTTAACACAACCGCAATAAAGGAATTGAAACAAATAAAATCTTATTTACAATATCAAATCTCCAAAATAAGAGTTCAAAACTAACAACAAATTAATCTAAATTAGTTATATCTAATAATTCCAAAATTAAAGTTGAGGTAGTAGCTAACTCTTTCAACACAACTTTTATGTACAAACCTTAATCCCAACTAAATTGTGTTATCTGTCGGGAGGAATAGAAAAGGACCAGTAGTGAGCAAAAGGCTCATATAAACAAATGAAAACGAACTAAACGAATAAGAGTAAATACATTATTTGGGAATATGTGAATCTAGTACAACAACTTACCGTATATCCTTATTTGAAAAGAAAATGGATATATGATATGATGAATCAAGTGCAATAACTTACCGTATATCCTTATTTGAAAATAAGAGAGATATATATTATTTTTACAACTTACTAAAATAAAATGCCTTTCATAGTATCAATACATAACTTATTCTTTTTATCACACACAAGGTATTGTCTAATCCCAAATAAGAAAATGTAAGATATTCAAATATTACTAAGTAAAATACTTTTCGAATATATTTACCCACCACTTACAACTTACATACTATTAAAGTTATCGTAAAAATAACTTAAT
Source organism: Hedera helix (assembly GCA_947179155.2). Lineage (NCBI taxonomy): Eukaryota > Viridiplantae > Streptophyta > Magnoliopsida > Apiales > Araliaceae > Hedera > Hedera helix. Next base: position 34,882,881 of record OX359268.1, on the reverse strand, counting down.
GAAAGTAGGATACCTATCAAATCATACTTTACTTACATTATCTTACTCATACTTACTCATAATTTTACAACTTACAAAACATACGAAATCACATCATACTCATATATCTATGAGAGCAACTTATATTGGAGTCATATTAAAAATATGGGTCTCACTTATACGATGATGTCCTACCTTTCCGATTATCCAGAAATAAATAGTCATCAAATAATTTATACGGACCTTCAAGACATGTAGCACAATACTATCCAATATCATAAACTTACAAAAAATTCAACCTTACACTTACCAGTCATGACTGTACATAAATTTACACGGGCTTATAAGGCACATAGTACTATACTACCTAATATCACAAACTTACACAAACTCCATACTTTATATTTACCAGTCATAACCATATGTGTTCCCTGACATAGGCGACACGCCTATACTATCTGCATCGTGTAGGGAGTTAAAGTATGGGATTCAATCCACCAACGCTGGATATCTTATAGTGCTCTCAAATATATATATCAAAATATAACCAAAAACTTATATTATAAGCAAAATTATACAGAAATCTTATACATAAATTAACTCATAATATTATTAGAACATCTCCAATATATAAAGCAAACTTACTAGAGAATATTATAAATGATAAATAAAATTATAACTTACAAAATACTAACGCCCCAAAATTTACTAAATATAATATCAAACATTACAACAATATAATCTCATTTTTGTAACTAAATAACTCATAAGTATTCATACAGTTACATATTCATAAACTCATTAAAATAAATCACAAAAGTTAATAAATTCTCAAAAAAGCACAACTTGACAAAATATACGTAAGACTTCAACCCACTATCTTAGTCATAACACCCTCATTTAGAATTTGTTTCTCAAATATAAAAATAGTATAAAAAAAATAAACTTCAAGAGCTCTAAATTAGCCTCAAGAAACACACAAATTGGATTTAAAATCATCAAGTTATCGATATTTAAAAATACGAATTTACTGCAAAAAAATATGTTATGCAATTTTTAGACCAATTTTAAAAATGCTCTGTTTTGATATACTAAACAATAAATTTAGCGAAAAGTAGAACAAAAGTTTTTGGAGGCTTCGAGACCTTTCCAAGTTGTTAAGGATCACTCAAATCGGAGTTAAAATTAATTTTATTTGAATTTTACAAGATGCTGATTAGATTTTTGTCACAAAATATAGTGTTTGTACAAAAGGGCTATTTCAACTAATTTTGATTCAGAATCTTGAAAAACTTAAAGAACAAAAGTTGTAGATAACATTTATATCATTCCAAAAAGTCTAAAATCCAATAAATTAGCCTAAAAAATAATTTAATATAAAATTTCAAAATGTAATGAAAATTCTAGATAGAGTTTGCGCGAATTTAAATTTAAGAAAACGAAGATTCGTACCTTAATTAGTTGAAATATTTCAAATTAATCTCCAAATCAAAGTATTTTAGAACCTTAATTAGAGCTGGTAAATGGACTGGGTCAGCTCAAACGGGCGGGGCCATAAGCGAGGCGAACCAAATATGGGCCGAGCTAAAATGATTCAGATTTTTTGGACCGAAAATAGAAGGCTCATAGTCCAAGTTGGGCACGGCTGAGGGCCATTTTTTTGTACAAACTACAACACCAAATTTTTATGGAATCAAAACTTATGAAAATAGAATATTAGTACCACAAGAATAAACAATAATTCACCTATTTTGGATAAAAACACTGGGATGAATCGGAACTTATGCATGAGAAAGGCTCCCAGAATGCTTTTAACTGCCATTGGTTGGTTTGTTTTAGTTGTTTAATTATACATGTTCATTTTATTTATATGTAACGTATTTCCTTTATAAGTAAAAAAAAAATAACTTAATTATATTTACACAATACATGTCACAGAGTTATGATTTTCATTTTTCAGTATAGTGGTGATATTCTTCATTTCATCCTCCAAGCTATTTTGACAATTTTTGTGCCTTTTGGTTTTGAATCAAATAAGACTAGTGTTTTAACTTATTATTATTTTTTTACTAAACATGGTTCTCCTTAATTCAATAAGAAAGAGGGGTTGAATCTATTCAATGTATAATAATAATAATAATAATAATAATAATAATAATAATAATATTTTGTAGGCTTCTCGGTCAATATTGTATATTAACATCGAAAACAATGATGAAACACTTTTTATTTGGAATAAAAATATTAGCAAATAAAATTCTTTTTCAGAAGAAAAGATTATATATATATATATATATATATATATATATATATATATATATATATATATATATATATATATATATATATATATTGTTATGCAAATTGTATTGAAAATTAATTTAAAGTTAGGTCATAAAAAAACAGTACATTAAATTAGAAAGTGATCTGAGAAGTGGGTTAAAATATAATTTTTTGTTTTAGCAAAAAAAAATAATTTTAAAATGAGCCTGCCAAGCCGGGCTACTTGTTAGTCGGGCCACAACGGGTTGAGCCAATTGGGCAATGCCAAAATGACCCAAATTTTTATGGGCTACAAAAATAAAACCCAAAACTCAAATTTTAACAAGCGGGACGAGTCGACCCGCGAGCCTGAGTTTTTTTTGTCAAGTTTAATCCTAATTGATGATTGACAAAAGTTTAACTTAAAATTATAATCAAATGGATATTTACAATTAAGTAAATGAAAATAATTAACGAAAATATTAAACATAAACATTCTTACATTAAAACCAAGAACCTTAATTTGATTTGTCATCAATATTAATGATTCTCCATGTTTTTAACTTTTTCCTTCTCTCTCCATCTTCGTCTTAGTTAAGAAAAAAAATAAAATAACGTATGCTGTTTTTCTTCTTATTATAAATATATACCTTTTAATCTAAATTGCATTGGGTCAAATACAATAATAATTTTATTAAACAAAACTTTTCACTAAATAACATTAATAGATTAATTAGGCACAAAACACTTAATTTAGATAAAATATTAATTGAATTCTATTTTATATTTTAATTAATTATTTAGGAGAGAAAAAAATGCATATTACAGGATGTTAGATTCTTCCCTCCTTAAACGGATTTAGTCCCTGAAATCGACCAAAGCCACCTCTTGAGAAAAGTTTGAGAGAAAGCTATTAACGATAATTAACAAGGAAACTCTCGATGAATAATTAAGATAATTGAAATCAAAACTCAGATGAAGTGAAAAGAGACCAACAAATTTTGAAAGTAAAATATGAATGTAATGCTGATATACATAAAAACCTTTTCCTTTACAATTTCAGAAATAATGAAACTTGTCAATCTCTTCTTCGTACTCTCAACTCTAATCTTACTAAAAATTTATAATGAGCGAAAGGACAAGATTAAGACTATAACATTAGGATTTCCTGAACCCTTAATTGGTTTTCAAATACTTAAAATTTTCAATTGAGCTTACAAGACCTATAATGAATATAATGTACTAAAGTTAAAAAATATACCTTATCTATGTCCAAAATCATGTCATGAGCAGATGATCATTTAAAGCATCCCAAACAGTAACATAATGTCAACTAATGTGACAACTACCACCATATGATGGTTTCCCCATACATGTATGTATATGAATCCAACCTTGATTCATACTCCCTAAGGTTTTAAAATATAAGAGTAATTTTTGATTTTCTGAAATCAAATAAAGATTTTTTCAAATCGAAAACTGATGTCAACGCTCTAACCAACTGAGCTACGGGACCATACAAAAAATTTTTGTAAAATAAATACCATCTCCGTTTTAAATTATAAGATCACTATTAACTTTTTAAAAAAAATTAATTCAAGACATTTTTAAATTTAAAATTAAAATAATTCATTTAAGTTTTCAAAATAATAAATTTTATGACTAGTAGTACTTTTCAGATAATTTATGATATTTAAAATTGAATTGACATGAATTAAATAAATTCATCTCAATTTTGAGTTTGAAAAATGTTTAAAATTGACTTTTCAAAAGTCAATATTAATCTTATAATTTGGAATAGAGGGAGTAATATAATATAATTACTTCTTCTCAAAATTATAATTTTGTTGTTTTTTTCAATTTTTTTTAAGTGATTTTTAAAATTTTATTTTACTGGATATTAAGATTTTGATTAGACATGGTTAAACTTTAAATACAAAATTTCTCAATATAAATAAATTTAACTTTTTTCATTTAATGTTAAAGGAAATCATCTAAAAAATTATGTTCCATGTTAACTTAAATATTTAGAAGGGGGGAAAATACCTAACAAATTAATTTATAAGTTATTTTGACTTAATTTTAATTTAAGTTCTTTTTGATAAATAACAATTTTTTACTTTTTATAAATTTTTAAATTGTTTTAAATAAATAAATTTGACTAAATATAATAATTATTTTATTTTTTATTTTCTAAATTTTAATTTATAAATTATTTTAAAATAAATCATTGTCAAGGAAACCCGACTGACTTTTACAATTTTCCCCTGTTCGACGGGTGGGCGTTGCAATCCTAGTGCCTTTGCACTTTAGTCTAGTCATGTGGGCTGTCAACTATGTCTTGTTAGGTGAAATCCTATCGTGATTACAATTATTATATTAAATAAGTTAATATTAATATAATTTATTTAATTAATCATATTAAAAATTTTAACATTAACACTAATTTATTTATTAAATGTGTTAAATGTGTCAATTGTTTTACCCATTTGATTAAACGGTTAGCATGATACTACATGTTGACGCCTGATTCTGTCCGGCTGTCTTGCTGTCTGTCCGGAGAGAATATCTGCGCAAAAGTCTTGACGGCTTGGGCCGCCGGTAGACTTCTCCGGTGTGAGAGTAAATACATGTTTCAAGATAGGTCAACAATAGATGTCTAAGTATTTAGTAGAGCAATAATAATCGTAACATTTGCCTCCATCATTAACCGAATATTTATAATATTTATCCGAGTCTTACCAATCTTGTTAGGAATGTCCAACAAAGAGTTGTAATTGAGTAGGAAAGTAACTATCCTAAACCCTCTAGGACACATGACTCATACTTTAATTAGAATTAGACGTAGTGAATAATCATCATCCGAATGGGTTTAGGAACCCAACTCAAGCCTATCTGACTAAGGAGTCCTCATAAAAGATTGTCAAGCTGATGGTCCATTGGGCCTAGCCCAATATCAATTATCAGATCAGGCTTAGCGAAATATTCATCCTAACATTATCTCCCACTCCTCTAGTATATAAATGTGTTGTGGGAGTAGACTAAAAATTCCGAAGATATATGTAAGCGGACAAATTCGGAGGGAAATTAACTCTTCGAGAATCTAGATGTATCGACACAGTAAATATCAGACCGAAGGCAAATCCTCTTTAAACTTCATATAGGAATCCAGGGGCAACATAACAGAGGAAAAAAACTCCTTCGGGAGCTTGGAAACTCTGAACCAAAGGGAAAGATCCTTCATAAACATAAAAGTATTTGACCGAAGGGAAAAACTCCATCTGGAGCCCAGAGGCATCAGACTGAAGAGAAAGTCATTCGGGAACCCAGAGGTATCAGATTGAAGAGAAAGTCACTCGGGAACCTGGAAGTATCAGACCTAAGAGAAAGTTGTTCCAACGACCTTGGGTCTTTATAAATAGAATTTCATGCGTTGGACCCTATATTCCAACTAGACCCAAACCTTTGTCATTGAGCCTACCGCATTCAGCCCAATAGCCTGTTCAAACGTTTCAGATTACCTTTTTGAATTTCAAAAACACTATTGGATAGCTAACAACAAGCACACGGGTAGAGTCATTTATTACGCTGCTGTAAAATACTGCAAACGCTCCCCATTCGTTAAATCAATCATATCCAGGCCGTTGAACGTTGAATAAGATAAGGAAGATTAATCAATCGCCATTTTTACAGGAAGTAGTTATTTCTGAAGAAAATACGTCTAAGAGAGAGACTCTCTTCCCCAGTCATGATTCATTCGTTCCAAACTTGCTTTCCTCTGATCATTACTCCATCGATCCTCATCTCATCATCAAGTAAGTTCCTTGCCCTCTTATCTTCAATACGTCGCAATGGTTAAAAGCACACAAATCACGAGAGCATATGCCTCGTCTTCCTGAGTTGAAAACGAGGTTATTGTCGTCGAACCGGGGGTCCTAAAGGGTTAGTCGTGAAAGCCCGTAGTTATCGAGTAAATGAGGGACGTAGAAGAATATAATAGGAGCAAATACTTCACCCTCCAATACAGAGTGCTCTTCCATCCAAAACCATCACTTCGACCTAGCCCAAACAGAATTCTATATTCCAGAGTCGTATGAAATTAAGAGGCCCGATACTGGTGAAAGAATGTACTATCAGCTCGAGGGGGGATGGATTCCCATTCATCGACAGATGTACTATCAGATCATTTGGTATTATTTTGTTAAGAGAACAAAATAAATTATAAATAATGTTTGGATAGTGTACAAGTAAACATATGCAACATAAAAATTAAAAAATAAAGTAAAAAATAATTAGTGAGTTAGTCAAAATTGATTATCAATTATCGGTGTTGTGTTAATCAATTGAAACTACGTGTTTGTTTTGTTTTACACTATTTTTTCCTTGGATGATTATTACTCTGTTTCATAAAAAAGATCAATAATATTACAATGACCTAATATTTTAATTTTAATTTTTTAAAAAAAAATATATTCAAAAGCACATGGGTAGCCCCAACCCATTGTGTCTTGGGCCATGGGCCATGGGCCTCACTTTCAGAGCCCAATAAAAATGATACCTTTTAGGTTTAGTCTATTTTTTGTTCAACCCAATCATGACTTAGTCCATTTGGGGCAATCCAGCCTATTTGCCGAGTCTATTTTTAACTAACCTCTGAAGAAGATACATTAATGAATTATACATTTTAGAAGATAAACTCTCTTTGTTTTATATTATTTTATCATTTTTAATTTTTTAAAGTCAATTTAAAATATTTTAAAATAAATTGACATAATTTTTTTAATTTTAATAATATTATAAATTATCTAAAAAGTATTACTCATTGTAAGTTTTATTATTTTATAACTTCTAATTAATTATCTTAATTTTAAATTTATAAATATCTGAATTTAATTTATAAAATTGAATAATAATCATATAATTTATAATCGAGTAATCTACATAATCCTATGAAATGTGATGGCGCTTTATATCTCGTAGTATATACAACAAAATCTGGCTATTAAAATGACAAAACAAGTGGTGTCATGGCGGTGGAGTACGTATGGGCCAGGCCTTGTTGAAGACAAAAGTTTTGTTTTGTTTCCGTTTAGTTAGAGGTTGTTGGTTTGTTTTGGTTAAGGCTAGTGGGCCCATTTAGAAAGGCAAATCCATTAGTCTAACATAATGAAGATTTGATGATGACATTTCAGTCATCTTCTCACCTCAGCTGCCTAGTATTCATTTTCAATCTACTTTGTTCATAGAGTATCTATTGCTTCTATAATAATCTACAAATATTTATTTATTTATTTATTTTGAATTTGCATAATTGAAAACCTTTTTTTTTTTGTTTTTGTTTCATTACAAAAATTAGGTGAATCTACCTTCTAAATAAATACTTTGTTCTTAATATTAGAGCAAGATGATTTTTTTTTTCTTTTCAAAATATCTCAATTAGAAAATGCGTGACATCATTTCATTATATTGATAAATCTTGTAATTAAGTATTTATTAGTTTTTTAAAGTAAATCAATATAATGATAAATATTTAAAATGTATAAATGTACTACTAATTAAAATCTTGTTATTTCATATTTTTAAATATATTTTATCAATTTTGTGATTAAAAATATTTTAAATTAACTTTCAAAAGTCAATAATAATCTTTTAATTTAGGATGGAGGAAGTACATAATTTCATTCAATAAAAAAAATAAATTGAACAAGCACATAACTATCAATTAAGCGTAATAAGAAAAAATTGAGAACACAATCTTCAAAGTAAAAAAAAATAAAAAGTTTAATCCCCTAATTGAAAAAAATAATAAGACAATCCCTAAACTAAAAAAAAATTAAAAATTTAATTAATTAATTTAAAAAATTAATTACTTAATTTTAAAAATTGAGAGTTCAATCTCTAAAATAAAAAAAAATAAAAAATTTAGGATATTAATCTATATTTAAACTTTTAAATTTTAACAAAAAGTGATGTCATTCTCTTGGTGCTGTAGACCCGGGCCAGTATCCCTCTTCTTCATCAAGTATTATGTAATAAATACTTATCCCTTATAAGATTATTGTTGATTTTTAAAAGTTTATATAATATTTTTAAATTCAAAATGAGATGATTTATTAAATTATTTTCTCTGTTTTATATTAAATGTCTAATTTTGATTTTTTAAGTTAAATTGACCATTTTTAAAACTATATTTTAGATCATTTTAGCCAACATATAGGTAAAGAAATTATTATCGAAAGAAAGTATATATAATTTACTACTAAGACAAATTTTTATAATTTCAAAAATATATTTACATATGCTTAATTATTAATTTTAAAAACAATCAATTTAATTTTAAAAAGTCAAAATTGAGTGTTTAATTTGAGACAGAGAGAGTATGAAACAATAAATTTTATAATAAATAATATTTTTAAATAGTTTATAACATTCATCATCATATTAGCTAAAATATAAATAAATAAATGTCATTCTCAAATTCAAAAATAACTTAAGTTGGGTTTAAAAAATCAATAATGATCTTATATTTGAGAGCGAAGGGAGTATTTTTTAATTATAATTTAGGGGTAATTAATTGATCTAAATAATTTACTACAAAATGAATTTTGTTTATAATTTTTTACAAAATAAATCATAATCCCTCAATTTCAAATTATTGGATTAATATCGGCTTTTTAAAGTATATTTGAAATATTTTTTAATTTATAATAAATAAATAATTTAATTTTAAACAATATAATTATAAAAATTATAAACTAATTAAATTATACTCCATCTGTTCTAAAATATAAGATGATTCTTGACTTTTGAAGTCAACCTAATACACTTTCACTCTCAAAATTGATATTTATTTTCTTAATTTTATTCAATACAATAATTAATATTGTAAATTATATAAAAAATACTATTAATTATAGAATTTATTATTTCATAATTTTTAATAAATAATTTTAATTTTAAAAATATCTAAAATTAAATTTAAAAGTCAGATGATCTTAATTCGAAAGTGAAGTTGTATTACATTATTGATTATTTTAAAAATTAAATAAATAACATTAATTTTAAATTTATTTTAAAAAGTCAAACAAACTTATCCGTGGATAATAGTTAAGTTTTTGGTATTAATGCATGGTGTAACAGTTAAGCAATGGACCCGTTGGTCCTAATAGCTTCTTTAAAAGGCCAACAATGGATACCCTCAAAGGAATTAAGGAAATAAACCAGTTGAGGTTATGAACCTATTGGCATTTTGATCCTTTTGAAAAGAGAGCAAATATTGAGAAACACACACTTACTGTGTGGTGTATGTGTGGTATATAGAGAGAGAAACAGAGTTCTGAGAGTCGGTCTAGGAACAAAAATAGGAGTGGAGCGAGGATTTGGGCGAGAAATTAGTGAGAGAGAGACAGAAATTAAGTATTAGTATTCAAATAGTTTCTCTAGATTTGCATTTAAATTCGAAATTTGAATTGTTTTTTTTTTCTTTCTTTTCTGTATTTCGTGATCTGATCTGTCTCTCAGACAGCTCAAATAAACTGGTTTTTGAGAAAAATCCGAAGCTCTTAGATTCTTACTTTTATCTCCCTATATATATACACGCTTACATATTTTATATTTACAATCTTTGCTGAATTATGGGGTGTTCTTGTTTCCATATAAGTTGCCGATCTTGGCTCCATGAGCTACGAGATTTTATGTAATCATTTGATGGATATTTGTTTTATTTGACCAAGGTTACAAACCCCTCAAATTTTATTGTTTAGATTTTGGGTACTTGCATTGTGATTTGGATCATCATATATATATAAATATCATTTTGGGTTCTGGTTTCAAAATCTCTATTTTATTGGTAATTAGATGGCTGACAACAAGAATGGCTCAAGAAGAACAAACTCAGAGGTACAGTAATAGTAGTAGCGGTGGTGGCGGTGGTGGTGGAGACGGTGGTACTGGTGCTGGTGGGTGTATTAGTAGATCTTCAAAAAAATTGAAGCAAAAAAAAGTCCCACAAAGAGGGCTTGGTGTTGCTCAGCTTGAAAAGATTAGATTGGAGGAACAACAAAAGAAAGATGCAGTTTTACAATCAGCTACTATTTTGTCACCTAATGCAATCATTTCGCCCAGTAACTCTTCTTCTTCCTTAGCTGTTCAAAGGACCAGTTTTAGACCTAACCTATCGCCTTCTTTGCCACCCGCATCGCCAACTGGTCTTCCTTCACCCAATTCAATATTTAGATCACCACCCTTAATTCCAAATATTGATATTATGCGGCCAAATTCGGTTCCAATGTCTATACCAAACAATGTGGGTGGCAGTGAAATGGGGTGGCATGCCATTTCAAGTTCAGGGAGTGGTAATTGGTCTAAATTATGGAATAGTGAATACAATAAAGGGGAGAATCATAAGTTGGATTATCATGGATCTTCAATTCGTTCGAATGTAAATTTGCCTTATGAATCCAACACCCCCATTTGGTCTCTGCCTGGAATTATGCAAAGATCACAACAATTTCAGGAACCTTGTCCTTCATCCATGGTTAGCCATGTTATTTTTATTTTTATTTTTTTATAGTTTTTATAGGATTTGTGTTTCTTTTGTTGTTACTGAAGATGAAAATGTGTGATACTGTTGTAGGTGAATGTTCCATCAGGTATTTCATCATCATCTCTAATGAATTTTCAGATGGAGCCCCCTTCAAACCAAAGCTATCGTGGCAACAACTACACACCTTTGTGGCCTGAGGAAGAGAGGGTAACCTTCCCTTGCTCTCATTCTCTTGTTTAATTAGTACTATACTTGTATAAGTTAGTTACTTTTCCTCTTTGAATTGAGTACAAATTCTTTTTATCTGCTAAGAACATGTAACTGAACCTTGGATTTCCTGTGTTAGCATATATTTGTTTGTTATGTAATGTCATCACAAATGGAATTGTGGATTAAGTTTTTCTTCATCAAATGGAGGCACTTAAAAGTCTGAAATTTCATTTTCTAGTTCTGTATGATAGATAACTCGTAATTTGTTCTCTCTTGAATGACAATGTTGTGTTTGGTAGCATGAATCTACACTTTAGAAAAAGGAACTGAAAATTCATCAGCAATTCCATTCTTATTCTTTGTTTGAAGAATTGAACTCTAGTTTTTGATTCCTATGCATGGATGACATGCTTCTGGATGCATTATATAGAGTTGCTGAAGCTAGAGTTGTAGAATGATGGATACATATCAATTTTCTTTCATTTTCTTCAATATAACAAAATAAACTTCGTTTTTCTATGGTGAATTTGTTATGATGCTGTACAGATGGTTGGCATGAAGAGGTCGTATCCCTTCTCTATAGATGATGCACCGATCCCCTCTTTCAACTGCAGATTTCCCCCAGCATATGTTTCTAGTATCCCTAGAACAGATGAATCAGCTTCGTTTAGCAATGATGGTACTTTTAATATTGAACCAGTGAACCCCCTTTTTCGGTAAGCTTAATTTGATCTATAAATCTCCCTTTAGGAATAAGAATGGAATTGCTGTATGGTGACATTATGGTTTTGCACCTCTTTTCAGAGACGGCCCTTCAAGCTCAAGTGGTTTGTCTGAGCCCAATAAGAAGAAATTGATCAAAGAAAATGGAGGTTTCAATGGAGATTTTCTCACACTGGCGCCTCCAAAACCAAAGCACACTTCATCATATCTAAGCCTCCATAGTCAAGAAATTCCCGACTTTGATGCTCTACCGTACCAGGTGAGACTAAGCATTAAGTAACAATGCACATTGCCATTTTGTTGTTTCCTGATGCTTATTTCGTATACTTGTTCATAGTTATTTGAACCGCTTAGATACTTTTTGATTCCATTTAAGTGGAACCATCGTTCAATTTGTTAATATTTCAGGGAACTGCTAATGATCCAGTTCACTGGCCAGGACTGCGCCAGTCCATACAGCAACCCTTCTTTAGCTTCTTGCCATCAGCAAATACACAAAATGGTCAATCAGCAGGCACTATAAGCAACAGCAACGGGGAAGTAGTAGAAAGCGTTGATCTCAATTTGAAGTTATAAAGGCTAGCCCATTTCATATGCAGCTCAGCCCTTTCTCTGTAAGAGAAAATTACCCGGATTTACTATCTTTCTTATTAGTAATTTCTTATTTTGATGTTTTATAGGTAAATGTGAGATGAATATCTAATTAAAGCTTGACAGTGTAAAGGAACCCCAAATATTGGCCATGTGAGATTGGGGGAGAGGAGAAATTAAGATGCACAAGTAATTTTTTGGGTTTTATTATAATTTTGATGAAACAAATATTTGGTTGTTTTGCTCTTTTTGTAAGCAGTAGTATTGATTTTAGGTGCTTTCTGTCTATTTACTTGCTTGGTGAATGAGTCAAGTACCCTCCATTGTTAAACAAACCCTTGCATTGGATTTTTGTGGGGTATCTGCTTGTGCTTTGTTTGTGTTTGCTTTGGTGGGGTCAGGAAATCTGAACTTCATTATGGTTGCAGATTGGTGATGAGAGCTTATGGTACACACAGAGGGAGTTAACAGATTGAGAGGGGGAAAGATATCCTCTTTGTTTGCTTATTGTATATCTTGCATAGCTTAAAATGTAAGAACTCAGGACTCTCAAGGCAACAAACAAGTCCAATAAGATTGGATGATCATTTATCAAAACAGTTCTAACTTGGATATTGGCAAATTTTTTTACATAATTAACAACTTGTGAAAAACGTGCTTGTGTTTTTCTTTATTGGTTGAGTCTATTAGATTACAGTAGAAAGAAAGGATTCGAGGAGAACATAAAATAGTTCCAGGTACCATCATTTGATGGAATCATTTGGCTCCTCTCAAATCTGTAAATTTTAGATTTTTGCCAGTTAATTGCATGAGAGATGGATTAGTTATTTGGAAAGAAGAAAAACTTGCCCTGCTAATGTAGCGTGTAGAAGAAATGTATATGCTACAAAACCAATATTGAAGGTTGATAATGAAAGGATATTTATACGTCGACTAATTTTATGTGAAAATGTAAGCAATAAATATAACAATAATATGGTGACCCCTTATTTACTTTTTCCTATTTTATGTATTTACATATGTACATAATTTATCATTGAATATAAAAAACAGTTTAAAAACCTTCAACAATTTTGAGGCCACCGAGTAATTGAGGCCACCGAGTAAGCGACCGGCTGATGTGGACTATCCATATCAACAGAAAAAATAAGTCATTTTCTCTACCCATTTTACCAAACAACTCTCATTCTACCCACTCTCTCTACTGTTGGACACAGTTTCACGAAACTTCCTCCTGAAACAAAATAGCTACAAAATCAGAAGTTTTGAAGGTATATATATATATATATATATATATATATATATATATATATATATATATATTAGGGATAACCCATGCCTGAAGACACGGTGCAACTAATATAACAGTTGAATACTATATCCAATATTTTTAAATTGAAAAATCTAAAACTGTTGTGAACTATTAGAACTGAGAGTCTAACCATTAATACAAAAAGATTGATACTCAATTCAGTCATAGTTTCTTTTTTAGACAAACATTAGTGTGCTACTTATTCTCAACTTAAAATTAGTTCTTGACAGGTTTGAGTAATTAATTGATTGACGATAGCGGACTTAAATTTGTGTAATATTGTGTTTTCGGGTATTTCACACACCTTTCCTTTATTGACAAAATGGAATGAGAAGTTTGGCAGCATTTATTTGCCTCCAGTATCTCTAACCATCGATCAATATGATCCATGAACAGTATTTCCTGTGGAAAAATGGTAGTACTGCAAGCCATTTGGTGGGATCCAATGAGGAAAAAAAAAAGATGTAAAAATCCAAAAGAAAGACTTTTGCATATATACCCAAAAATATAAAATGAGTCATCTAAGTCTAAACAAAAAAATATTGTCATAACACCAACTAAATCGCATCACCATAATATTTTTTCCTTTATATTTTTTCTTGAAATTGGACAAAAGATTATCATACTATGAGTCAGAGCCTACTACAATAGTTACTCTCGATATAGCCCATAAAAACACCAAAGAGATATCACGTAATTGCCCGTGCCTGAAGGCACGACGAAGATTAAAATTTCAAAAATACTCTATTACCTAAAGATTCTTTGTAACATAAAATAACTTATAAATCAATTAGAATGAATCTGAACCGTCCCTGTAATTTCCCACCCAAATCAATTTGCATGTGGAAACATAACGACTGCAATATCCGAAAAACAGAAAATGGGCGTCAATGCTAAAAGGGTGACCCATGTTGTTTACATGCAATTATTTATTTATTTATATATTTATATATTTATTATTATTATTATTATTATAAAAATAATAATAATAATAATAATTTTAATTATATAATTATTATTATTATTATTATTATTATTACTATTATTATTATTATTATTATTATTATTATTATTATTATTATTATTATTACTACTACTATTATTATTGTTGTTGTTATTACTATTATTATTATTATTATTATTATTATTATTATTATTATTATTATTATTGTTAATATAATTATTATTTTTATTATTATTACTATTATTATAATTATTATTATTATTATTATTATTATTATTATTATTATTATTATTATTACTATTACTATTACTATTTATTATTATTATTATTACAATTATCATTGTTATTATTATTACTATTATTATAATTATTATTGTTGTTGTTGTTGTTATTATTATTATTATTATTATTATTATTATTATTACTACTACTACTTTTATTATTATTATTATTATTATTATATTATTATTATTATTATTATTATTATTATTATTATTATTGATTTGGGAGGAAAATGTGATTGGATAGATTTTTGAAAAAAAAGATGTTGACTTTGGGGGGAAAATGAGTGATAGATTAATGACCATTGGATGTTGAAACCCTAAATGATTTTAGACTGTTGGATGTTGAAGCTTTAATGAGACCGTTGGATGTTGAAATCTTGGGATTTGAGCCGCTATATTTTATTATATAAATATATATACGATTTTCAGACCCGGACCGGTTATCAAACCAAAAAGGTACCAGGTGGATGGGTCACTAGTCCAATCAGTGGTCGAACCGTTATTGAACCGATGACGTCATTAATATGTAATAAATAATAAATAATTAAATATATTAATTATTATTATATATTATATAAAATATTTAGTAAATATGTAAAATTAATCAATTTATCTAAACAAAAAAAAAATTAAATCTATTTGTACAATATTTACTTAATACAATTCAAATAAATAATAAATCTATATATAAAAAAAGATATTAAACCATGATCATAACTCTAAATTCAAGACTCAAGAGTGATAAAATCAAACACCAATGAACATAAATATCTCTAGGATACATTCAATCAAATTTGGTAAAAATAAATAAATCTATTTGTACAATATTTACTTTATACAATTCAAATAAATACTAAATCTATATGAAAAGAAATATATTAAATCATGATTATAACTCAAAACTCAATCAATGATACATTTAATCAAATTTAAATAATTAAATTTTTAAAAAAAAAAATAAAATAAAATAAAAAAGAGGTAGGGAACTAGTAAAACCGGTGACTCGGTTACTGGGTCGATCGTTTCAACCGCTGGATCTTCGGGTTTCGGCCAAAACTAATTTTTAGGCTTGAATTGGACCGGAAGGCTGACCGGTTCCCATTTTTTCCGGTTGGACCGGCGGTCCTGTCCGGGTTTGAAAATCATGTATATATATATATATATATATATATATATATATATATATATATGCCCTAAAAACCCGTTTTGTGCATCAAATCGAGATTCTTATGCTATGATTTCTGGCAACAAGATCAAGCTACAAAATCTAAAAATTGAGCTACGAAATGGGAAAATCGAGCTATATACATATTTATAGATTTATGCCCAAAAAATTGATTTTTGGTTTTGAAACCCAAAATGTGCATCAAATCTTCAAGGGATGTTCTGAGGTAAATGAATCCGTTCATTCTCTGTTTATATACTTCTGAATTTAATTGTAAGATCTAGAGTCCGTCTCTCAAATATGCATTTGTTCTTATAATATGAAATATATATACAATTTGCACAATTAAATGGAAAGGGGATAAATTTTAAAATTAGACTAAAGTAATCAAAATGTCCCACTTTCATGTAACAAATCATAAAACAAAAAATATATTTTGTACATAGCACATCCATCATGCATCGCAGTGCATCTCAGTGGCTTTATGCTTTTGTTGCGGAGCCTCAATTGGTTCTGTAGAGCTTGAAATCTTTATTGTTATTGTGTGAAAATTAAACTTGATGAAGACTGCAATTATATAATATACAGGCATTCATTAAGGATAAGAGTAATAATACCATACTCCATTTTCTAGAAAGTGGGATCTGGTCCAAGTGTTACTTGCAGGTGATAAAGACCTAAAATCATTTTGAACTAATTTGTAAAAGCCCTTTTAAAAAGCTTATAAAATTATACTTTTGGTCCCAATACTTTTAGAAAGTTGTAAGTTTGTCCCCAAAAAATTTTAAAATGCTCCGAAACAAAACAGAATGTCAATATTGTTATTTAGATATGAACACACTGTTATTTGTTACTTGTTGACTGAATCAACAATTCACACACACACACACACACACAAATAATTCTATTAATCTTCCTCTTATTTTTAATTTTAGAACCTTAAAAAATTATTTATTTGTCATTTTTGTAGGAAGACAACATGACATCAGGAAGCATAATGGAGAACAATGAATTTGATTTAAGGATTCAGAACAAGCAATTTCATTGTGGACAATTTATCATTTGTAAAATTACCCGCTCCGATAAAAATGGAAATGAAGGTCGAATCTACTATTCATGCCTGAATGGAAAATGCAGTTTCTTGGGACGGTGCAAGGCTATAAATGAAGAAAAATCATCACCAACTTTTGAAACGTAGCTGCCAAATAATTCCATTATGCATGATCCTACTATAATTGAACTGAGACGTGAAATTAAATTATTGAAGAAATTAATTGTTATAATACTTAATCTCTGTTTGTTTTTTATTATGAAAACTAGTAGGAAGTTGTAATGGATGTGAAGTTGTGGAAGAAATTGTAATGGAATTTATAATGAATAGTTCTTCATTTCAATTTGGTGTGTATTCGTGCTTTACAGAATTATACGTTTGCTTTAAAAGCTTGATATGATAGAGAAGGTTTAATTAAATATAAGTTTAATTTGGATTTAGTCAAGTTTGTGTTGTTGCTCTTAGGAACAATTTTGGTTCTAATTAAATGTAAGTTCATACATGGAGCTAGGAACTTTTGCCTTGCAAGCCTATGATGCTGTATGGGCTGTGGCACTCGCAATGTAGGGAAAAACAAATCAGGGGAAGTCGACGAACTACAATTCTGCAATGGCTTCATTGTATGAATGAAATTTTATAAAGCAATTTCAAGGGTTTGGCTGGTGATATGAGTTTTAGAGGAGGTGCATTGGCACTAACACATATTTTAGAATACAGTCATATTACTTCACGATCAACAACTATTCGAGAGTGAAATATGCAGTCAAATTACAGCAAAATTATCAGCTCCTATTGTTCAGATCACATCCTTCACCACTCCTCCAATATAGGTTATAGTAATCCTGTAACAAGAAAAATAAATTTTGGTTTTCAACAACAAATATCACCAAAGAAGACACCTAAAAATGAAAGAGAAAACAATAAAATAAGACATTATACCTGAAAATGAAAGAAAAACCCCATTCATAATAGACATCATGATTTGTGGCAAATGGAAAGTCATCAACATGTGATGATTGCAAATTTGCGTTGGTTGAGAAGTCTTCAACCCAAATTTTTTGAAATAATGATCATTAAATCCTCTAAGAATGTAACCTATTCATATAAATTAGTCATAAACCTATAAATTAAGATATATTTTACTATGTCTCATGTAGTCTTCTGGACCATGTTTAATTTAAGAATTATTATTGAGTATGTTTATAAAATAGTCACATTAAGAACTCTACACAATAGAAAAAGCAGTAAAATAAGACATTTAATCTAAATAAATAAGTTTTTACATTTGAAAAAATTAAAGAAAAGGTTTACCAAATTAGTGAAATCTATGTTATGTTCAATGATCTTGTCTTTCCCTTTATCTTTATCTTTCCCTTTCTCTTTCTTTTTCTCTTTCCCTTTCCTCGCTTTTATACTTCTAACAACTTTCTCAATCTTAGATAGACCTGGCAAAATAGGCCCGGGCTGGCCCAAAAAAATTGGGTTATGGGCTTCCATTTTTCAGCCCAAAAAATATTGGGCGTTTTAGCCCGACCCGTTTTTGGCCCGGCCCAGGGTGGCTCGGCCTGACCCGTGGCCCAATTTTTTTTTTCTTATTTTTATTATTTGATATTGATGACAAAAAAAAATATTAACTTAAAAAATGAATTAAATAGGGAATTATGAATAATATAAAAGTAAATTTTTACACGTGATATTGAATAATAATACAAAAAATAATTATGAATATTATATATATATATTACTTTTAGTCTTTCTTTTACTATCTTATCTTTAATATTAATATTATATACATTTATCAATTAATTAATCACAAGATTAGTTATATTTTAATATATATGACTATAAAATTATTGATTATTTTATTTACTAATACTATTAAATGATTATGTATAAATTATGTGTTATAATTGTAAATAATTAGAGTTAATATTTATTTTAAATTACGTATTATAGTTGTAAATATATATATATATATTTTAAAAAGAATTATTATTTTTTAAATATTTATAATAATAAAAAAAAAACTTACAAAGCCCGCGGGCGGGCCACGGGCCGCCAGATTTCAGCCCGACAAAATTCGGGCCTTTTCAGCCTGGCCCAAAAATGGCCCGGCCCGGCCCGTTTGCCAGGTCTAATCTTAGATTGAAGCCTTTTAAAGTGGGGCTGACCTTTTCGATGAACCGACAAAGGACTACGAATATTTTTGCTTTCTTTACAACCACTACCCACTTGGGTGCCTTGTCCAGAAGGAGTCGATTGATTACTTCCACACGTTTTATCATCCTTTTTTAGTACAATAACAAGCCCTGTAATCCGATGCATAATAACTTTTGTCTTATCTTCGTTATCCGTCGCTAAGTCTGCCGCTTCATAATAAGAGTTGCATATTTTATCAAAACGTTCATTTTTCAGATCAAACGTCCAGTCGGAGTATTTGCTCTTAACCTTTTTATGGCACATTTTCACGTCTTTCCTCCAACTTCAAAGAATGAATTTATCCGATAAGGTTCGAACTAGTTTTTTCAGTAACACTGTAAGGGCATATCTACATAATATTCCCCTGAACTCAAATAATTGACAGTTGCATTTAATGGTACATTCATCTTTTTAAAATAAACTTTAAAAATGGCTTCACAAGTCCCTTCAAACATATCTTGTGTAACATCGAACACCTCAAAACCACATTATATTTTAACTGAATCAATGGCACAATAAAGCTTCCCTTTTACCTTTTCTTGAAACTCTTTGAATTTTGTCGTGGTATAAGCATATTGAAATTGTTTCTCAAATGAATAATCAGTAAGGCATGGAATCCAATGGTCGAAGGAATTGAAATATGCCTCATTCTCTTTTTGCACCTTACTTCTTAATGCATTCCCATATTGCTCAACAAACTGTTTTAAAGTTGTCCTGGAATTCGCTTAATCATCAAAAAAAGTATTCATACTTTCACTTCTTTGAGTTGAGGACATTTCAGCCTAAAAAGTATTTTTTAAAAATGTCGGCACCCAACGACTTCTTTCATCATATAACCCAATCAACCAGTCATTCTCTTTCAAGTTAAATTTCTCAACGAAACTACCCCATCGCTCTTCAAATTCTTGACAAGTCAATGAATCATAAACTGCCTTTTGCATTGAATACTTGATAGATTCATATTGATTGCAACCACTTAATTTCTCGGGCAACTTCTTCATAATATGCCACAAGAACCACCTATGTCGCGCGTTAATAGCCTTCTTCATTGCTTTGTCTTGGTCAATGATTATTGTGGTAGGAGCACGACCATTCACACACAAGTCAAGTTTAAAAAAGCCAACTAAATGACTCAATATCCTCATGAGATATTAATCCACAACCTAAAAGTATTGACTGACCGTGATAATTAACTCTAACAAATGGGGCAAATGACATGTCATACTTATTAGTTAAGTATGTTGTGTTAAAGGTAATGGCATCCCCAAATTTCTCATAAGGTGCCCTTCTCCTTGCATCTGCCCAAAAGACATTTTGAAGTCTCCCATCATCATCATCATCCAAATCCATCAAATAATTCTTTTTTGTATTATTAGTTTGCATTTTTTTGAAATAGTTTTGAAGTGCCATAGAATCCCCATCACCAAGTCTTAACCGCCTAACTTTGTCAAGATAATTGTAACAATCTTTTTGTGAAAAGTACACATTCTCATGCCCACCAGCTTCAACCAAGAAAGAACTAAAACTTTTATTTGGTCTAATACCAGCTCTATCGTTAATTTCATGTCTCATTTTCATATACTTGCTTATAATCTGATTTTTCTTATAAAATTTAGATTTTTCCGGGCTCAACTGATGATTACTCGCGCTTTTTCGTCTTTGACTAATGCAGCCTTAATTTTAGCATTACAACCAGTTTTGCTAACAAGGCGTAAGTTGAAGGCATCCTTTGACTTGCTTATTGAACATCTTAACCTACCACATGCTAGAACTACAAATTTAGTCTCTCCATTTTCTCTTTTTTTCGTAGATCTTATTTTCACCGAAAATCCCTTTTGGTTACCATAATTAGTGTAATATTCTATGTACTCATCAACGGAACTAAACTCCATTCCTACTTCTAAATCTCTAATCACTTCATCGACTTCTTCACTTTCTACTAAATTCTTCGTCGTAGCATATTCCTCAATATCATTCATTCTCATACTTGAATCAAACTCATTGCTACATGTCATTTCAACAAATTTATAATAAATAAATAAATAAATTAAATGAGAGATGAAGAGGTAGCAAAGGATATTAAAATGCAAATGGACGTGCATAAGATACTACGCATTAAGGCAAAGAAAAATGTTTAGTTGATGTGAGAAGGAACACTGTAGTCCGTTGAATATTCAAGCTTTTAAACACCCAATTGAATACTTCCGATTTTGTAGCTCGATTCTTCGATTTTGTAGCTTGATCTTGTTTTTGAAAATCGTAGCATAAGAATCCCGATTTGATGCACAAAGTGAGTTTCAAAATCATGAAATCAGTTTTTAGGACATAAATAACACATTTCAAATCAGGATGAAGATCAATAGAATAAAATAAGCTATTGGATAAACCACATCATCATCAAACAAAAGACTAAAAAATAATTATCACAAATGAGAAAAATTAAGTTTCCAAAACAGAGAAAGCAAGACTTTGAACTCTCCTAAAATAACAAAAATTAAAAATTTTAAAAATCCTCTCATGATGAAAACAAAGTCCACACAAAGGGGGAAAAAAAGCTCCAACATAAAAGCAGAATAAATCTATAAAAAGACAAGAAAAGAGCAGGTGAAAAGAAATTCAGGAGAAGATCTTTTCAAAATACAAGAGAGCCTTGCCCAGATATGAAACAGAGGTTACTATACAAAGAAATTTCACTGCATGAACTCATTGCTTTAGTAAACATAAGTTGCATACACATGGTGCCCCTCCTCTCTCTTGTGATGTGATAAAAAGTAGTAACTGCAAGTGCACAGCATCAAATTGAAGAACGGGCAAATACAGGTCGAACCACAGAGACTAGTTAATTTCCAATGTATCCTTAATTTAAATTTCAGGCAAATTAGGAATAAAAATTGTGAAGATGATTAATTAACTAACTAATGCAAAATTAAATTAATAACAAAAACTATTAATGAGAAAAACTACCTAGGAATCCGAATCCATTAAATACTAACATAATAATTAAATTCTTCCTTTCCTTAATTAATTTCTAATTATTTTTCCTTCCCTTAAAAATAATGATTCATATAATTAATATGGGCAAGCATAGATTATGAAAATTTAAGGATTAACTATAACTCATCAAAACTTCATTGAGCAAGCATGAATTATGAAAAACTCATATCTTAACAATAACCTATCAAAACCTCGCAATTAATATAGAACCAAAACGAATTATGCGCAAAGGTAAAATTGAAGAAATAAACAATTAAACATTAATATCAAAACAGAAATAAATAATTAATATGCAATATTTAATTTCATCTTCATCCTAGGTATTAAAAATTTAGCTAGACATGAAATTTAAAATAAACGAAAACAAAAACTATAACTATTAATATAAATTGTATGAAATAAATTAAAACAAAATAGAATAATAACTAAAAAGAAATCTATTCAACCAATAAGGAATTGTTGCAAACAATACATATACTTCCTGACACAAAATAGGAATTCCGAAAGCTATGCACATGAAAAGGAATAAAAGAACTCTATGCTTTGTTTTTCCGAAACTAGAAAAAGAAAAATAAAATACTACACCAAGCTCCTTCCTACCGAAACCAAAAGAATAAAAGAAAATAAATTATGACCTCCCCTACTCTCTAAAATAATACTCTTATTTATAGAGAAAATAAACTAAACCCTAATCTAATTTGAAATAGCTTGGACTCTTCTTTCCTTCTTGATTTCAACTTCTACATGGTAATATTGGAGTCCAAATAGAAATCAACTTGGAAGCTTTTAGAATCCTTTTTCAGCTCAACTTTATTTATTTCTTTATTTCCTGCAAAACAAAATAAAACTAATTAATTAAATAAAATAAACAAATAAAATAATAAAAATGGGAATATAAAAAATACAAAATTACGTGTTTATCAAATACCCCCATACCTAGCTTTTACTCGTCCTCGAGTGAAACAAAAACAAAAAGGAAACAAAATCAAAATAAAATCTAAACTACCCCATTTTCGTAGGAAACACGATTGCACTTAGCATGTGCAATAAGCCTTTAAACCCCAAGGTTAACCCAAGTGGACGAGTTGTGTCTCGTGAGGGTTTGCAGTGAATATACCCACAAAATTCAAAATAAAAATAAAAATCTTTTTGAATTTAACCAATTATGAAGTCGAAAGAAAATTTCTAAGTATTCATGGGTATTACACATAAGCAAGATCAATTTCAAAATCACACTTTTACCTTATCAAAAATACTCTATCTTCATTCTAGACACCATCCTTCATAAAATTAGTTCCATGTGTATGAATGCATGTATATGTGATGTAACTCTTAGTAGGGACTTTTACTGTGAAAATCAAGCAAATTCAATTTTTTTCTTTTTCTATTTTTTTCATTATTCGCTTGTGCAATGTCTATTTTTCTTAGGCTTTTCAGAGTTACCCATGTAACGAGCGTTTGACCAATGACTCCCAAACCAGTTGGTTTTAGGGCACTAGGTGTAAAGACACCCCTAAGGGCTTACTAACTCGAGTAACAAAGACCACAAAAATCAGACTAGTCAAACTACTTATATCCATCATACTTTTCAGCGTGAATTTTCTTATACTCAATGGATATTGAAGCCGTATTTATTATTTTTCAACTATTTTTTCCTTTTTTCTTACAACGAGTGCGTTTTACGCTCCATCTCATTGATTCTTTTTCCTATTTTTTTTTATAACGAGTGCGTTTTACGCTCCATCTCGCTGCATTATTATTTCATTCTAATTTTTTTCTTGAAATTGCTTGACTCATAGTTTATACCCCACAACTAAAAATTAGTGCGAACGTGAAGTGCAAAAATGCGTATGAATTTTAATTTTATTCAAGATGGCATTTAAAATTAGGACTTTGTATCTTATCAAAGGTTCAAGCATTCTAAATCTTTTAATCCTACTCCAAGTTTTTTACTCCACAGACACTTATTAGAATTAATCCAACTCATAAAAAGTCAAACAAATTTTCAATTTTTTCATTTTTGTTTAATGTAAAAAGAATTAGTTTCCTAAAAAATAAAATAAAATGTTAAATTCCCCCCATACCTAAATCATGCATTGTCCTCAATGTATGCAAATGAATAATAGAGAACAAAGAAATAGAAGAATTGTACCTCGTACGGTGGGGTATAATGCTGCAAGAAAATGTGGTGAGAAAGAAAACAAATGCACATATCTACAAATTTCATAAATCCTAAAATGCATATGATAGTAAAAGAGTGATGCAAAAAGGCAAGTGTGTGTCAACTTTTCATGATTTTCAGGTGGTCTAAAAAATTGAAAATAATCAAAATTTTCATCACAGTTATGCTTAGAATCGACCTCAAGAAAATTCTCACTTACATTTTCAAAACATGAAATGATTGGTTCATTTTCGCCTTCAAATTTTATTGACTTATGTGTATTAGACCTCAACAACTCATTGACCTTATCTAAATATTCAGACTCATCCCAATTTTGATCAAGGTGATTTAAGAAAAAGTCTATTGGATCATCCAAAACCATAAGTTTATTTTCATTCATTTCTTGGGTCATGGACAACTCTTGGATCATGTTTACTTTCATAGGTTGGTCAGAAAAATCACTAGGTTCCTTTCCCACATTAAACACATGTAAGTCAATTGTCATGTTCCCAAATGTTAATTTCATTAGTCCATTTCTACAATTGATTAATGCATTAGAAGTTGCTAGAAATGGTCTACCTAAAATGACAGGAATTTGACCGTTGGGATTGGCAACAGGTTGAGTTTCAAGAACAACAAAATCGACAGGGAACACAAAATCGCCAATCTTAATGAGTACATCTTCAACTATTCCCTTTGGCACTTTGATGGAACGGTCAGCTAGCTGGAGTGTGACTCTTGTCTTTTTCAACTCCCCTAAGCCCAAGGTTTGGTACACAGAAAATGGTAGAAGGTTAACACTCGCTCCTAAATCAAGCAAAGCTTTTTCAATTAAAGTGTCACCTATGATACATGAAATAGTAGGACAACCGGGGTCTTTATACTTCACAGGGACTTGGCATGACAGGATAGAACTAACATGGGCAGTTAGAAAAGCTTTCTTAGGAACATGAGTGGTTTTTTTGTGTGTGCACAAATCTTTTAGACATTTAGCATATGAGGGAATTTGTTGAATAGCATCTAGAAGAGGAATATTAATTTTCACTTGTTTGAACACTTCTAGAATTTTGTCTAACTGAGCTGACTGCTTGTTTGAAATTAGTCTTTGGGGGAATGGGGCTTTTGGTTTAAAGACTTTTTCATTTGACTCAGAAGATGCAATTTGATCATTCTTTGACAATTCCTTAGTAGATGGGCCTACTGACTCAGAGTTTGTGGGCTTTTCAGGCTGGGCTGATTTTGAAGATGGATTATTAGATTCATCAATTAAATTTTTCTCTTCTTCATTATCAATACCAGCATTATTGTTAAAATGATTTCCGGACCTTAAAGAGATTATAGAATTCACATGATTGACTTGGTTTTGGTTGTTTTCAAGTGGATTAGGGACTGAAAATTTTGGATTGGTCTCGGGCTGGCTAGGAAACTTACCCTTCTCTCTTTCACTAACTATAGTGGCCAATTGACTCATTTGAAACTCTAACCGAGATATGGCTTGGTTACTATTTTGCATGAAATTTGTTTGAGAGTTCATTAAAGTTTCCTGAGATTTCATTAAAGATTCCATACTTTTCTCTAAATTGCTAAGTCTCTTTTCACTTTCATTAGGGAAACCTGGTGGACATTGAGTTGTTGAATTTGAATTTTGGTACGGACCAGGATTCGGCTTTTGATAAGGTTGAAAATTTTGATTTAGAGACTGGTTGACCTGATTTGAAGAGTTATTTGGGTAGGGTCCTTGGTTCCATGCAAAATTAGGATGATTTCTCCAACCTGGATTATAAGTGGGTGCAAACGGGTCATTCCTAGGTCTTTGAGATATTGTATTGACTTGATTAAAATCTTCAAGTTGGTTTACTTGTGATGTATCCCTCGTTTCTAAAGCTTCAAGTCTTTTAAGTACACTCGCCAACTTAGCTTCGGTAGCAATTGAATTGTCAATTGTATGAACACCCTTAAATGAGCTAGATTTATCGGTCTTTCGGGTGGTTTCCCATTGCATGGTTTTTTCTGCTAAGTCTTCTAAAAACTCCCAAGCCCTTTCCTCATCATTTTTTAGAAAATCCCCTTGACACATTGACTCTAACATCGTTTTAGTGGGAAAATCTAAACCTTCGTAGGCAATTTGACACAATCTCCATTTTTCAATTCCATGGTGTGGACACTGGGATAACAAATTTTTGAATCTATCAAAATATTTCCAAAACGACTCGTTTTCAAGTTGGTAAAATTGATGAATTGCAGTCCTAAACTCGGAAGTTTTGTTATTTGGAAAATATTTATTTAGAAATGTAACAACAAATCCCTTCCAGGTTGTTATGGAATTATTCGCTAGGCTATATAACCACTTTTTAGCATTATCTTTTAAAGCAAATGTGATAAATCTTAGCCTAATCGAGTCTTCAGACAATTGTTGAATTTGCATTAAAGCACAAACTTCCTCAAATTCCCGAATGAATAAATATGGATCTTCTACCCCAGTGAACTTAGGTAACATATTTATAAAATGCGGTTTAAGTTCAAAATTATTACAAGTTACTGGTGGTAGACCGATGCATGAAGGTTGGGCAGAGCGAGAAGGATAGCATCGGTCCCTTAAAGAAATGATTTGTGTTTCTTCCATTTTTAAAATAGGAGTGATGTCTTTTAAAGTGAAATCTGAAAAATCAATTCTTCTCACTAGCCGAGATGTTTTATCCCGAACCCACACTTTTTGCATATACTACTTAGCAGATAAGCACATAAACAAATAAGCACACAAAGATGAATAAGAAAAATAAAATAAAATAAAAACTACTTCTAAGGTCAACCTAAATAAAATCTAGACAGCTCCTAACTGTTCCAAGTTATTCTTTAAGGTCCACCAAATTCAAAATTAATCACACCGCTAGCCAGGTAAGTGTAAGAAAGGCGGGAGTCTCTCCGTGGGTACGGTGACTAATTAAGTAACCGCGCGTCCTTTAGGCGTTTACCTTTTGAACCACTTGCCTAGACACCAGTAATATGATTAATTAGGAATTCAGACTCCTCTAAGAATTTCTTGTCCTAATTGAGCTCGAGAGTCTTAGGGGCCAACGTCTACTTGATTTTATTAAGTCGGTTATGCAAAGTTATGTTGTTTGTGGGCCAAGGAAGGGTGATGAAATCCCCACCTTATCTTGTTATGGTTTGTGCCCTTAAAGTCAAATTAAAAATAAGAATAAACAAGTAAAATAAAAACTGTAAACAAATAAAATGTCCTATAACTATGTGAATTATAAAAGGATGAGAAATTTGACGCACCTCAATCCTCCAGCAATCACCACAGTTTATATTTAACAAAAATAAAATAATTAAAAAAAATAAAAACCTAAGCAAGATGTGCTCTACGTAAGTGAATGTATGAATGCGGCAATTAGTTTTTAAACTAAAAATAATAAACTAAACTACTAATTTTTTTTTGTTTTTTTTTTGTTTTTTTTGTTTTTTTTGTTTTTATATTTTTTTTATTTTATATAAAAAAATAAGAAAAAATATGAAAATACGAAGTACCAAGAAAGCGCAGCAACAAAATATCTATGTTTTTGCTCCTTCGATCCGCTTCGATAATCCTGAAAAATAAAAATAAAAAATATTAGTGGTAAAAACTAATTCGAAGAAATAAAAATTAAGGAATAAAAAATTAAATCTAGTCCCCGGCAACGGCGCCAAAAACTTGATGTGATAAAAAGTAGTAACTGCAAGTGCACAGCATCAAATTGAAGAACGGGCAAATACAGGTCGAACCACAGAGACTAGTTAATTTCCAATGTATCCTTAATTTAAATTTCAGGCAAATTAGGAATAAAAATTGTGAAGATGATTAATTAACTAACTAATGCAAAATTAAATTAATAACAAAAACTATTAATGAGAAAAACTACCTAGGAATCCGAATCCATTAAATACTAACATAATAATTAAATTCTTCCTTTCCTTAATTAATTTCTAATTATTTTTCCTTCCCTTAAAAATAATGATTCATATAATTAATATGGGCAAGCATAGATTATGAAAATTTAAGGATTAACTATAACTCATCAAAACTTCATTGAGCAAGCATGAATTATGAAAAACTCATATCTTAACAATAACCTATCAAAACCTCGCAATTAATATAGAACCAAAACGAATTATGCGCAAAGGTAAAATTGAAGAAATAAACAATTAAACATTAATATCAAAACAGAAATAAATAATTAATATGCAATATTTAATTTCATCTTCATCCTAGGTATTAAAAATTTAGCTAGACATGAAATTTAAAATAAACGAAAACAAAAACTATAACTATTAATATAAATTGTATGAAATAAATTAAAACAAAATAGAATAATAACTAAAAAGAAATCTATTCAACCAATAAGGAATTGTTGCAAACAATACATATACTTCCTGACACAAAATAGGAATTCCGAAAGCTATGCACATGAAAAGGAATAAAAGAACTCTATGCTTTGTTTTTCCGAAACTAGAAAAAGAAAAATAAAATACTACACCAAGCTCCTTCCTACCGAAACCAAAAGAATAAAAGAAAATAAATTATGACCTCCCCTACTCTCTAAAATAATACTCTTATTTATAGAGAAAATAAACTAAACCCTAATCTAATTTGAAATAGCTTGGACTCTTCTTTCCTTCTTGATTTCAACTTCTACATGGTAATATTGGAGTCCAAATAGAAATCAACTTGGAAGCTTTTAGAATCCTTTTTCAGCTCAACTTTATTTATTTCTTTATTTCCTGCAAAACAAAATAAAACTAATTAATTAAATAAAATAAACAAATAAAATAATAAAAATGGGAATATAAAAAATACAAAATTACGTGTTTATCATCTTGCATTTGACGTTTGTTAGCTTTTATGGAGCTGTTTACAGCATAATATTATATTGGTCGCATGGCTCACATCTTCTAATAATATTTATAAAAAAAAATTATTAGTTTTTCTGAAACAAACTTTGTGGAACATGTGTAATTAATAATTCTAAAATCTGCTTATTAATGTATTTCAGAAGAAAAAAAAACATCCTTTATATTAATATTAATTATCAGAATAAAATCACATCTGCACATGTTTGGCAATCCTCTAGAATATCATAAATATCTGGAATAATGATACAATGGAGAAGCTAAAAAAAGAAGAGCCAATCAGAAACATACTACCATGAATCATGATGATAATACAATCCACATACCAAAACACGTATGCTATGGCTTTCTAGTATGCTCTAATCCAAACTCAGTACCCTACTGTTCTGCGAAAAAATTATTAAATATTCTTGAAGCGTATTTTACATTATTCATGTTCTGTAATTTTAATATTTAAAGTGGACCATTTCGCTTCAAGTATCAAAATAATAACATATAAATTATATAGAACATCACGTAATAAATACCTCAGAATCACATAATAATTACTCATTTCCGTGGTCAGACATGAAGGATGATGCATGATCGATGTTTCCCAATAAATTGACACTTGGTGATTTCATTTTCTTCTTCTTATTGCTCCATAAAGTACATTATGGCGAGTTAAGTCGACCAATAAGCTAATGACCTGGACAAAAAATTACTCCATATAGAAAGTATTTTAAATCAATTAAATTTTTTAAAAATTTTATAACATGAAAATATAATAATTATTTAATTTTGACTCGGTTTTGTAATCATTTTAGTCTTATAATAAATTTTATCTGTCAATGTATTAGTTGAAACATATTTTCTTAATTATCGTAATAATAATTTGTGTGTGTTAATTATTTTCTTAGTATACTAAAAAATTAACTTAAAAGCTTTAAACCTTTTTTTTATTTATTATGTCAAAATGTCCAAAATAAAGTTGAGAAAATTAATGTTGTTTAACTAGTATTTTACATAGTTTCACCTTCAATTTTATTAAAGTTAATTACTTCACCATTAAAAGTTTTTCATACAAACTCTCTTCAACACCAACTAAGAGTACTTTTAACCAATAAATTAATATTTCCTATGTGAAAAGATGCCGCCTAGTATTCTCGTACTGTTCTCGTACTGTCCGAATGTATACACTCCCTTTACTTCATAAATAATTCAGTTCGTAAAATTTATAAATTTTAAGAATAAAATATAATATTTATATACATTTTTTTTGAGTGATTAATTTAACCGTGGTGATATGAATGAAATTGTATCCATAAGTTTAAAAATATTACATCATTTTATAATTATATCAAAACAAGGAAGACTCTAATTTTAATAATTATAAAAGAGAGTATTTAATGGTACTCTTATTTTAAAAGTGATGAACAATATTTTAGATTTGAGTTAATTAAATACAATTTTACCCACTAAATTAAGTATTATTAATTTATATTTGTATCATAGAACTTATTTTTTTTACAATCGTTTTATTAAACTCATATTTTTTTACAAAACATCATCAAATTCGTTAAGTCCGTTTGACTTTATCTGTTGTCCCTTTTTGATATGAGATTCCCAATTTGGGCATGTCTATGATTTTTCTTCAGGTAGTCCCACGTATACTTGGGTTTATGAATGTGGGTGTCGGTGATAGTTGAGTGTTGACTTAGCACTAGCCGTTTTCTTTACTTCAAATTTTGATAAATTCATAGAATTTTGATTTGTGTCTTAATTTTATGATCTGAGTGATTGATATATGCGATGAAATTATACAAATACAGAAAATTATACATATACGTATATATGTGATGGTTGGGTGTTGACTTAGCACCGGCCATTTGCTTTTCCCCAAATTTATGATAAATTCGTAGTTTTTGCCGCATGTAATTTTCAAGTGAGAGTGAGAAAGGTGATGCGGAGCTCAGGTATGATGTGGCCGTACTTAAATGAAAATGAAATGAAAAAATGAAAAGTTATTAAAAATATTCTAGAAAATATAGGAAAACATGAAAGGAAATTCAAATAACACCAAAAAATAAAATATATATCATTTAATTAAATAAAGAGCAAATATGTTATTAGAGAAAAAATATGTAAATAAATAAAATCAGTACTTATTTTATTAACACAGTAATTTTTATATAAGAACAAGGAGTGATCAAAGAAAAAACAAATAACAAATGTTTATTTTATTTTAACCATGAACCATTATTTAAAGAGTAAATATGTAATTAAATAACAAATAAGATTTAACATACATATTTTTGTTTAATCATCATATCTTATTCAAAAACATAAGAAAAAAAACATCACGTGGTTAGACTTGGCATGCAATTTAGGTCGAGAACCATCTGGCTAACCCAAATTACTTGGGTCTTATGGGTTGGTTAACTAATTTTTATGTTATGGGTTGGTTTAGTTTTGAAACCCTATTACGAATTACAAATATGGGTTGGAACTAGTTTAACTAGTTTTTACCCAATATTAATCTATAATAGTTTTGATCCATATCATGTAACCTCACAAGAAATGAGAGAGAATCTAAAACAATGGATATGAACTCGAGTGTTCATATGTTTGGCCACCATAAAAAAGCCTAATGTATTGTTGTGAATCTAAAATTAAAATTCATTCACCATTTTTTAATGTTATTTTAGATTATTCATTTCTCTGTTTCAGAAAAATAATTTCTTCTAATTTTATGGTTAATTTGTGAAAACTTAAAATTTATAATTGATATGAATTTATCTATAATTAGTACAATAATTAATTGTATAAATTACTTAAAAAGTATAATTAAATAAAATTTATTTTTATTAAAATCAAATAAAATTCATAATTTAAAATTTTATAAATTAACAAAAAACAAATTATAATTTGTTTATTTTTTATAGAATAAAGAGAATTTATTTATTATTCGAAGCAGTCAATCACATAGACTTTTTTCATTGAAAAGGGGCCGAGAATCTTTTCAAGTAGTAAAATATTACATTTGAAATATCAAATATTGATATTCCTGGGAAAAATGTACTAGGTCTATAAAACGTCCATACACATTGAAGAAAAACAATAATTTTATTTTTATTGTATTCAAAATTTAGAATTTTATACCAAGGCATTAAAATTTAATCACAAACTGGAAAATTCAATTCATTCGATAAAAAATGTTTTATTTGTTAATTTTATTTTAGAACAATAATTTTATTTTTATTGATGATATAATAGCACAATATTCTTAAATTTTACATCACATTTTCATAAAAAAAATAAAATTAGATTTTGCCCAACTATTATTATCATTCTGATTCCTCGTTATCCAAATGTTAGAAAGTTTACACTTGTCATAACCATAGCCTCACGTTCATATTAGAATATTTTAAGTTAACCAACGTTAAAGAATGGAACACAATGCCTTTTTTTATTTTTTATTTTGAAGGTTCCGTTCTATATAATATAATATGATAATCTCATAATTAAATATATTATAATATTAGTAATTAATTAATTTTTATATAAAAAAAGAAACACATTTTACATTAAAAAAATATTTCACAATAATGGAAGAAAAAAATGATCATTTTAGATACTTAATAATGTGAATCGGTCATTCTAATAAATTATATTTGTTACATTAATAATTTTATATTCCGGTAAAATGCTAAGGTTTTGAAGTTGTAATCTTAAATTATTTTGTTTTTTTATACTATAATTTTTATATTTTTTATTTAGTCCTCTAAATTTTATATATTTTTTTATTTTACATATTTACATGCAATACGATGTCACCGATACTAGTACAAAATAAATGAGATTATAACCTAAACATTTAAATAAAAAAAACTAAAAACTTTCTTTGATCCAAATAATTATAGCTAGTGATATATATCAAGCTTAATAATTAATCTGAAGGGAATCTACCTATGGAGTAAGGGACAAACGATAATCAATAAACGAGTCGAGTGACGTGTTTTTCCCTCTAAAATGTAATAAAAATTTATTTAATTAAATTAAATTAAATATTTAAAATATAATTTAAATAGTAAATTTAAAATTTAAAATATTAATTAATTTATATTTATCTCATGATTATATAATTTTAATTTATACAATTTATATTAAAAATAAATAATATAATTTTAATTCTTAAATGTAATCGTAACAAAATTTTATAAACACTAATTCATAATAATATTTTGTCAAGCCTCTCTCCTTCACCAACACCGTTATTATCCCTCTCTCCTTTCACCTCCCCGCTTCTCCCATCCCACCAAACACAACCTAACCCAACCACTGCCATCTTCAATACCACCACTGTAAACACCAACTTTCACTACTAATCCCAATACCTATTAACATGATTTTCAAATCTTAATTTCGTGCACCAAGTATCAAATGATAAACCGGAAATTAAAATCTCATCAATGTTGCTCTCGATTTTAATGGAGAAAAGAAGCGGAGGACAGCGACTGGCGGAAAGACATGTCTTTTGAGAAGGAAAGTTTTAGAGAGAGAAGGATGATTGAATAAAGATGAAAGACCCACCCATAACTTTGAGGGAGAGATCTTTAGAGAGAGAAATATGATTCGAGTGAATTTATAAATTTTAAAGATATATATTTTCATGCATATACTTGAATTTTACTGAATATTTATTTTAATAGTGATATCATAATAATGAAATTATAATAATAAATTTTAAAATATTTTATTATTTATATTACATTAAAAACAATAACAATCTTTTTCGAGTTTTCTGAAAAAAATTATTCAATTATTGCTATATAGTAGGTCTACACATGTTTAGAAATCCATTAGAATCTCAGAAAAATCTGGAATAATGTCACAACAATGGAGAAGCTCAAAAACGACAAAACCAATCAGAAACCTACAACCATACATGATGATAATAAAATCCACATACGAAAACACAGATATGCCATGGCTTTATAGTATCTAGAAAAGTTGCCATGTGGTAGTGCAACAATTTATTTTTTCTTACAAAAATGTACGCAAGAGAGTAAAAGAGAGAATGAATAGTAGCAGTTTGCGTAGTAACAGAGATTAACGTCGTCTCTGAATAATTATGCCCAGCCGAAAACATAGTTCAGAACAGAAACCAGTGCCAAGGAGAAAGGGTAAAGCAGGAAAGCGATTGAAGTTGTCCAAAGAGGGAAGGTGGTGCGGAGGCTGCCAAGCGCACCCATCACAAAGCAAACAATTAGGATAACCAAAACTTCCGAAGAAAAGTCCCAAACCAACCCTCTGGCATAAACAAGGGCTAAGAAGACTGATAGACACATAGTATTTTTCATAGTTACCGCTCCATACAACTGCAGAAAAAGAGAGAAAATAAGACGACCGTTAGCATCGAGGCAACAATGTCATGTTCCCATGTGAATAAACTGAAGTTCTGGCATACTGAAGTTATATTCCTATATGATAGTAGCATGTCATATTATGCACCATTCACATCTAACATTTGGCCTCTTAACTACCATATAACCACTTCAAGTGGCAAGTGATATGAGGTTGAGATTGCTTAAATTCAAAAGAATATTACATCCTTGTCAAAGAGGCAAGTTCTCGTATGAAAATTTCACAACTCCAAAGCATACACCAACCAAACTAGTAGAACTGATTTTAAGTTATGAGTGAACATATTTTAAATGACTTTTAGGGTGACATCTTAAGTTCTAAAAATAACTTTTAGGGTGACATCTTAAGTTCTAAAACCCATTTATATAATAACTCTTTGATATATCATTAGTGTAGTTAGAAATAACAAAAAAATATATTAATGACATAAATCTATTTAAATAAATATGCTTTCAACGCAACTTAAAATACATGCCACAAACATTCGTCAAACGAGAGTTAATTAGGGTTGTAAATGGATATTTTTTGATGTGCGATACAGGTATATTTGTATTCGTATTCGAAAATAGAATTTGATATCCGTATCTGTATTCGATAGGTATGCAAACTTGAAATATCCGTATTCATATCCGACGAATAATATTTGAATACAGATATTATTTGTATCCGTTTTGTACAAGAAATATATTATGTTCAAAATAAAATATCTGCATATCCGTATCAACATCCGTTCAAAATAATAAAAAATTAAGAGTTCTAATATTTTATTTAATCCTTGCACAATGTTAAATTAATAACCAAAAAAATATTTACTTAATCAAGTACAAATTATAAATGATGTACAATCAACTAAATAAAATAATAAACCAGATATAATATTCACATGTAATTTTTGTTATATCTTATATCATAAAATAGCATTAAAGATATATAATCAATTGATGTTCATATTTTGTTATAGTGAACACCAATATAAAATGAGGGATATATGTTATGTAGATACGTATATACATATTTTCAGCAAAATATTTACATATATGTTGATATTACGGATATGAAAATTAATGGATATGAATATACATATATTTATATTCATATCTGTTTTAGACGAATATGAATACGGATAATATCTGCTTTGACACAGATACAAATAATATCCACTTTGACGCAAATACAATACGAGCGGATATCGGATATTTCGGACTTCATTTACAACCCTAGGTTAATTAAACCCGGACAAAGTTGTAGCAAATAATAATGTAGCAAACAGTATACATATATATACTCTGCCAATATATGAGAAAACCAAAAAGAAACAAACCTGAGAAAAGGTTAAGGACGCAGATGTCCGCTTCTTACGGCTAGCGAAGGTAATTGCTGACACTGCTTCACTAGAGGTTGCCAGGGGTAGAGCAACGAATGAGATGAAGAAAGAAGGGATGCTTGTGGCACTCGAGAAATTATCAACAACATCAACCAGAGGATCAGCGAATGCAGCTGCAATGACAATCCCCAGCAGCAACAGTAGTACAGCTTTTATGGTTGTCCACTTTGCATTTTCTACACCCTCATCACTTTGGTGGCCTAGAAGATCATGTTCCCTCTTTGTATGCTGCCAATGCACTCAAAGATATCATAATTTAAGCAGAACAGAAAGCTCAAGTGCCGTGATGACAAAATAATCACATACCTCGTGATAGCGAGTAAGGTACTTAAATGTTTCAGGACCAGCCTCAAGAGAAGCAACCTTTGAACTCTTTGCCTCATCAAGCCATTTTCCAATTCCATTGATGAACTCTAGCAAATCAACTCGACTGTCAGAATATTTGTCAAAATCTTTCATCACTTCGTCCACAGCTTCATCTTCATTCAAATTTATCTCTTCAAACCGAATTCCCAGAATCAGGGCTCTTAATTCAGCAGCTGAAAGATATCCATCATTATTAAGATCGATTGCCTTGAAAAGCCTGTCACAGAATCCTCGACAAAGTTAGTAAACACATAGTGAGGCTTGATAAAAAGAGAATGGGGAGGCTCCATCGATAGAAAGGGCAACTGAAAGTATTTACAAAAACTAACTTTTCTAAAACTTCTACATCGGGTGTTCCCTGGTCAGTTAACAGCCTTCCAAGTGCCCGCATTTTTAGATGTTTTAGAATTCCGGCTTTAACGTGCTTGTACTTTGCATAAGCAAGCTTTCTCTTCTGAATCCAGGGCTGGAATACCTTCATAAGATTTTTCAGAGCAAAGTTCAACCACAGTGAAAGAAAGAAATTGAGAAGATGCCAAAAATAGCTACAGAAGCTATAACAATACTGCAAGGCACAACTCATAATGACAGGTTGTGGTGCACAGAACAAGCATTCAGATGCTTAGATAAAAAAAATCAGCCGATCAGAACAATACCACTCTTTCTAAGGAGACGCTAAGCATAAATAATTAGCTTTGTAATCAAGCAACGATCAAGTTCCCTAGCAATAGAAAAGATTTCTTTTTACTAGAGAGAGGGGCACTCAAAATCTAAGTGGAAGTTTTTAGATAGGAAACCTAAATTGACACTGTTCTTTCTGAACTTCTTAATAGTTGTGACTGTTACTTCTTTCAAATATTTCTCAATTGTTATCTAAAATTACCATGGTAAATGATCAAGAGATTTACATTTATTTTAATACATATACAAATTGATATACATAAGTTGCAACTTGCAAGTACATAAATACAATTTATATTATACACACACACACATATACATACATACCTACATATATATATATATATATATAGGTATGTATGTATGTGTGTGCATGTGTATGTATATATATGTGTATGTATGTATGTATGTATGTATATATATTACATACATACATACACAGTATGCATGTATGTATAGTTACCTGATAAAGGCAATATGAAATTAGTAGCGACAGAGAGATAATAAGGGCGATCAAGACCATCAAATGTCTTCCAGATTTCAAATGCAAAATTTGTGGAAGCTGTACAACTATGAATGAAATTACAGATACAGCCATTATCATTGCAGTATAGCTTGTCCAGATATCAGTACTAACACCAGAACCTGTAATGGTGGAGTAACTAATCAATGATAAAACCTCTTTAAACAATCATGATAATTTATGTAGCAAAATTGTGAGACAGCCGATTAAGATTTTTAATACCCATTTATGGCTCCATAATGAATACTCAAATTAGAGTTGGGAG
Source organism: Hedera helix (assembly GCA_947179155.2). Lineage (NCBI taxonomy): Eukaryota > Viridiplantae > Streptophyta > Magnoliopsida > Apiales > Araliaceae > Hedera > Hedera helix. The sequence goes on along the minus strand of OX359268.1, from coordinate 34,844,926 downwards.
AAAATTAACATAAAAAAGAAATCCATGGCCACACACAAAAAAAAATATTCCATATCAGTAAATTCTAAACAAAATTTTGAAAAATATATACCTGTTTTAAGATAACGTGTTGGCACGTTAATATTGTGATTGACTCATACTTATGCGGGTTTGACTAATGACCATTACGACAGGGTAGTCGGGGGTCTCGCTCCCGGTGAGCGAGCAGCTGCCCAGCTTCCCGATAAGTTGGCGGAGGTTGCAAGGGGGCAGCGCCCCCGTAAGCCAAACACAAGGGCGTAATTGGGCTTGAAGATTTATTAATAGTCAAGTTTTTAGTTTACTAATGTATTGGGCCTAAGCCCGTGTTATAACATCTAGAATTTTCTAGTTATTGTAAAAATAGTTGTTTGGTGTGTGAATTATTATAGAGCGTATGTTGTATCAAATAAATACATCAGACAAACAAGACTAGCCAAATTGGTTATTCTTATTTTTTTGTTTTTCGTCTAATATTCTGTGTAACTGTGTTCTATTTCGTCCTTAAATTCTAACAGTTAAGAAATTAAATACTTTGTATCTTTAATTCAAATTGCACTTTAGGTGCTAAAGAATAATTTAAAATTTTATCTTACAAATTATTATCTCTTAATGTGTTGTTTGCAGTTTGCACGCCTTTAAATTCTTCCCAAATAGCATATTTTCTGAGAAGATACATAAATGGGGTGGAAACTGGAATTAGTAATGGCTTTATGTTTCTTTTAGTATTATTGGTTATAGGCAAGCTAAAGCCGTAATTAGAGTTGAAAGTTCTGCAACTTGATATCCCGAGAAGTGATTACACCAGGGCAACCAAACTGCTCAAACAATTGCAGATCAGGCATTATAAATAGCAAAATGGCACGTAAATAAAGGTTCAAAAAAGGATGCAACATGGTTTAGAAAGATTCAAGTGAAAGGGCAAACCAGTTAAGCTAAATCCTTGCGTATTTTTCCCATCTATAGCAACAGAGTTTTGTATGTCGCACTTGCCAACAACAACACAGGCTCCCCATGTAACTGTTAGAAGCATAACTGTCGATCCGGCTAGCAATCCCATTCCAACTGAAACCTTACTTTGAGCAGTTTCTGCACTTCCAGATAGTCCGGAAACTGAAAAAGCCACGACGTAGATCAGATAGAATGTATAATTGATCATCAAAAATATTTGAAACGGTAATAGAAAATTAACTATAAAGGTATTTGGCGGGGCCTACGTAGATAAAGCACCCCTCAGAAACATAAACTAGTACTTCGTACTGCATGAATAATAGAAGTATAGGACGCTAGGCGGGAAAATCACATAACAGAAATATTATACGATACAAACAGAGTGCTTCTAGAGCAGTAATCCTAGAAAGTATCACAATTATATTTAGTTTTCACTGCAAAAAAGTATGCTCTTGGCTAAGAATGGCCACTATGTAAGTATTTAGATGCCTATGAAGTCTTTTTTGACGAGGCAAGATTTCTTTGACGGGCCTAATTGTTCTTTTCTAGTACATATGTAAGTTTTTGACGAGCCTAACTGAAGCGTGTCATCTCAAGTGAACCTTTCTTTGAGTCGGTCTGACGCTGAACTCTAGTAGCCTGATACAACATTTTGAATTATTGCAGAGTACTAAGTGATTAAACAACACAAGCTTGGGATTAATATTATCGTAGGCTTCAGCTCAATCTCTCATCTAAGGAGATATTTTAATCAAGCAACTTATAATTAATTCAGGTAAATTTATGGGAAATTTAGATCAACATGTCTTCATCAAAGCAAAAAATTGTTATTTCAGTGAATTCTCAGCATCGAGATATTGACTAATGCTTTAAAAGTAGCAATTTGGTGATAATAGAAAATTCGGCAAAACTAAGGATTACACCATTGTAGCCCGCACTTTTTACTTGTTAACCCACTAAACTTTTAAAAAATGTAATTACCAAATTGAACTAACTAAAATTTTAAAATTACATTTGATTGAACAGATGTCTGATATTTATCTATGTGGCGACGTAAAAAAATAATAAAAATTAAATCATAAATTATGTGACAAAATAAAATAATAATAAAAACTTAGAACAATGACACGGAAAGAGGTTTCTTTTTCCTTTCCTTCTCTCTCTACCTATTCAATAACCCAACTTCTTTTGTCCTCCCCCATTACCACCGTAAGAACAATCATCCATCACCGCACCATCTACCTATGGCACTTTTGAAACCTACCTTACTAGTTGGATCGAAGCTTCAACACAAAATCAACATACAATGAACCCAAAATGAAAATAGCAATTAAGTTTTCAAACCCAGCAACAGGCCCAAATCCGATTTGTGCATAAAATTTGTCAAATTGATGATGTTATTTGGACAAATTAGTACCGAACTTTGATTCTTCTTCCTGAGTATTCAGTTTGTTCAAATAGCATCTATCAATTTTATAAAATCATATGGTTCTGACATATGCGTGCATACACCATTAATGAAGGAAGAAGATGAACTTTCGATCAATTGCCAAGCAATACGCCGAGAGCACAGATCTGTTAGGAGGAACAAAGGAGGAAAGAACTTCAACTTCAAAAGTAGCGGGTAACGACTTTACTGATGAATGTATTTTTTTCTTTTTACCCAGCTTACAAACGACAAATTAATTTATTTATTTTTTTCTTACAATCAATTCTTTAAATTTTAATTTTTTTATAAAAATTTAAATTTTCACGTACGTTAATTTTTTAACAAAAGTTTAACATGATAGTGCCAAGTATGCACAAAATTCTAATTTAAATATTCTTGTAATAGTTTTTTTTACACATAATCTATAATCCACTCATAGAAATCAACTTATCCACCAACATTTATAAATATCCGATCTGACCCAAATACTATTATCATAATAAATAAAAGTCTGAAATAAAAAAGGGGTGTACTTTTTTAATGCTTTTTCCTCGTCTTCTTCCTCTAATTTTCTTTATCTATGTCTTCAATTGCCAAGAAAAAAGAAGATTGTGAAGATAATATAATAATAGTTCTTGTATTTCAAAAAAGCATTTATAAAATTCAAGATTTGATTGATTTTTGGTTTTCAAACCCAGATCGTCACTGGGTTGAGTTCCGAACCGCCAAAGAACCTTCGCCGGAGAAAATGGCGGCTTTCATTATCCCTACCATAACAGAAATACCACGAATCCCCTAAAACTCCCATTTGTTTATGGAAAATTTTGTGTTATGGTTCCAGATTCAAGAACAAAGCATGTAAATGGTAAACTGATTCTCTCCTAATTTATGCTGTAAAGTATTCCGTGAATTTTTATTTTATTTTTTAATGAATTCGTATGTGACTGATCGGAACTTTGGAAGTAATCATGTAAAACAAAAACCTCATCTACATTTAATAAATATTTTTTTCTATTTTATTTTTATAGATTATATTCTTTTACATAATTTTAGTTTTATATATTTATTTGAATTAATAACATAATATACTTTTTTTATAATATTTAAATGTATAATTAAATATATTGATGTGATTTTTTTTAGCAATTAATAAGCATTTTTTTATAAATGAATAAAATGAAGTTAGCAAAAAAATAATGTTAAAAATAAATTACTTTTTTTTGCAATTAAAAATCAATTTAAAAATATGTACGTATAAAAAGTTAATAATACTTTATTTTCGAAAAAAATTTAATTTAGCATATTTGTAATTTTTATGATTTCCTTATTTATATTTGTTAATAATTACACTCATTTAATATTAGTCATCTTATTATATATATGGGGTCCACCAAATGCTGTTTAGGATGGAATTTTTCCCTCCAGATCCATATAATAAAGGTCACGTGTAATGACCAAGATTTTCGAAAAATATTACAATCAAATTCATGTAAAAGATTTCTAATAAAAAGGAATGTTAAAATGCAATTAAAGATGAATGAATATAAGAATAAATTATAACTAAACAAGAAAAAGAATTTCATAAATAAAGAATGAGAGAAGTAAAGTTTATGTTATTAATTAACATAGTTTTGGTACTATCCTTGTGTAGAATTAAGGCCCAAACCAATCAAATCGTTCGAAAGTCGAAGTATATGATGAGAATTCAAATAAATGTAATTAAGCCATGAGCAAATGTATTAACCGTCGTAATTCGAAAAATTATATGAAATGAAGACTTCTTGAATATTTCTATGTGTAAATTATGAGAATGATTATATAATATACCCATGAGACGAATGAATAAGATGATTAACCAATGAGTTGATGAACTTAAATGAGTTACCCTAGAAACAAAAAGGGAAGTTAAGAAGAATTAAATTAATCAAGATGGATTACAAGTGAGATAAATAAAAGCTTAAGTTAACAACTAAGGGGCTATTCGTTTAGAGTTGAATGACTGAATAGCTGAATCGGTCAGCTATTAAGTACGTTTGTTTAGGTGTAAATGGCTGAATTAGTTAGATTTTTAGGCTGAATGACTAAGTCTAATTTTTTTGACTGGATGGTTAAGTCCCGGCTGAATGAAGTAAAAAAAAAATTAAAAATTATTAAATATTATATTAAGTAATATTAAATAAATTTACAACTTTGAATTATTTTCCCGGAGGGATAAAATAGTAAAAATATGTTATTCAGATGTTTCAGACATGTCACTTATCAAACAACTTTTTTCATTCAGTATTCAAAAATCTACTTCATTCAGCTCATTCAGATTATTTAAGCATTCAGAACTATTTCATTCAGTTTTTATCAAACACCTCATAACTAAACTTGATTATTAACCTTGTGAGGCATGTGATGGGAGCGCAACTAATTATATAAACAAATTAATTAACAAGCCCAAGTCTTATGTTTATTATGAGGGAATTGTTATGGCCCAAATTTATAAGACAATATATTATTGGTAAAAATTTGAAAGCTAAGTAACTAGTCCAACCCCTATGCTAGTTATGTGAGCCCAATGAAAATCTTAAGAGAAGGCCCAATACTTGAATGCACAAGCCCAAGAACAAAGCCAAGTGCTAAGAGTTCAACACTTGTGAGTGACCTAAGCAATAATGCAATTAATGGAGCACTAAAAAAAATAAAAAAGGGGAAAATTTGGGGGAAGTGGCCCAAAATTTCTAGAGCCAAGTGAGGGAGAAAAATCTCCCAATAAGTCTCCTTAAAACACTCTCCCATGTAAGCTACTTTTTCCTTAATTTAAGGAAATATGTTGATAATTAATTAAACTTAATCATGTCAACTGCTTATGTGTATATTTTTGTTTAAAGTCAAGGATTTAACGATTTTTCTAACGATTTGTAAGAAAAATAAAATTTAGTTAGTTAACTGTAAAAAAAAATAAAAATTATTTAATTGACTGTAAGTTGACCTAAAGTAGAGTGATGAAAAAATCATTTACTCCCCACTTTTACGCAATAGTCGATTTAACTTTTAATTTATATAATTATTCTATTAAACTAATTAAAAAAAATTATTAGGTCATTATGTCAAATTAATTGAACGGATGTTAGTTTATTCCACGCAAAAGTAGTAATTAACCCACTTTACTTAATTACTTTTGTGCAATAACTTACTAAAATTTTATTTTATATAATTGTCTCGTTAAACTAATTAAAAATTTGTATTTACGTCATTCCGTCTAATTAATTAAACAAACATTAAATTATTACCTACATGAAAATTTTAAACAAAATAAAAAATTGAAATAAATGACTTGGTTGTCACTTGAGATTAACAACAGAATAAAAAAGGGTTACACGTCCTAAATTAAATGTCATCTTCAACCTCCAGTTGAGTATAACCCAACCCACTCACATGCAAAATGGGTCAAACCCAAATCCTAAAAATGATACACCCAAATTCAAAAAATATTAACCTGATTTGAAAAACTTCCCACACATATTTGATTTGGTACTTGCATATTCTTTGATTTATGTTCGTGTGTGTGTGTTTTTGTCCGTGTGTCTTTTTCTTTATTTTGTTTTCCATCTTTGTTAGGTAGAATAGTTGGGGAGGGAAGAGAGAGGTAGAGAAGACAGAGGAAAGAAAAAGAGAAGGAAAAGAAGAAGTTCCAATTTCTTTTCAGTAAGAGGGAGGAAAAAGTAAAAGAAAAGGAGAAACTAGTAACTGGAGAGTGAGAGAGAGAAGGAAAAGAAAAAAATTGAGTTTTTTTATAAAAAAATATCTTATGTCCCAGTTAATTGTTCTCTCTTTTTGGTTACTAATTTCTCCATTTCCTTATTTTTTCTATTTTTTTTCTTTTCCCTATCCAAAAGAAATTAAAACTTCTTCTTTTCCTTCTCTTCTCTTTCTCTCCTCCATCTTCTTTACCTCTTTCTTCCCTCCCCAACTACTCCGCCTAACAAAGATGGGACAAAAGTCACATACAAAAACACGTATATACGCACAGACAAAAAAAATACACACGAACATAAGTCAAAGAATTTGCAAGCCTGATTTTTGGACCCAGATCAGTCATCGAACCGAAAAAAGTACAGAATAAATAGATCATTGGTTCAACCAATAGTCGAACTGTTGTTAAACTGGTGACGTCATAAATACATAAAAAAAATATATTAATAATAATTAATAAATTTTGAAACATCTAATTTTTTTGCAAGTTAAAATATAGTGAAATTATGTTATAATATTACTAAGATTATCTAATTGTTAAAATAAAAATATTTTTGTACCAAGAAAATATTAAAAAATACTTTAAAACTGGTTCACCGGTCAACTTAACCAATTTTACCGGTTCGACCAATGGTCAACCGGCTCAATCCGAATTTTGACTAAAACGGTTCACTAGGTCAAATTGGATCTGAGTGTTAATTGGTTCTGATTTTAACTTATTCGACTATCGGTCCGATCTGAGTTTAACAACACTATTTGCAAGTACCAAATCAAATATGTGCGAGATTTTTTTTAGATCTGGGTAATATTTTGTGAATTTGGGTGTATTATTTTCAGGATATGATTTTAATCCATTTTGAATGTGAGTGGGTTGGGTTATACCAAGGAGATTGAAGATGACATTTAATTTGGGACATGTAACCTTTTTATTTTATTTTTTATTTTTTTTATTGATCTTAAGTGGTAGTCAAGTCATTTATTTTAATTTCTTATTTTGTTTAAAATTGTCATGTAAGTAATAATTTAACGCATGTTCAATTAATTAGACGGAATGATCCAATTATAAACTTTTAACTATTTCAACGGGACAATTATACAAAATAAAATTTTAATGGATTATTGCACAAAAATATTCAAATACAGTAGATTAACTTTTACTTTTATTTAAAATAAACTAACGTCTGAAATAATCTAATATTTTTTTTAATTAATTTAATGAGACAATTATATAAATTAAAATATATGATTCAAACAAATATAGATCGAAATGATCAAGTATGTACCGAGAATGAGGATGGCATCGGGAAGAGCGCCGAGGACGGGAAGGAAGAGGCCGCCGACAATGCCGGGACCGATAATTTCTAGCAACAGCTCGCTTCCGGCTGAGAGAAAAGTAGCAGCGAGGTACATCAAGTAACCATACACAAGGAAGAGAAATAAGTTGCCGAATACAGTGGTAGTGCAAGGCAAGAAGCCGTAAGTCTGCTCGCAGCAAGCTTCTTCCGATGGATTGAGCCGGAGCACCTGTTCGATCCGGAAATCATTGTGGACACCGTCGGAGATGAGATCTGAGTAGGTTGACGATGTGTCGAAATTGGCGATGAGCCGGCCGGAGGTGAGAGAGGGAAGAGTAAAGAGGAGGAGGAGAGAGAAGAAACAGATGAAGGAGGGTTTATCAGCCATGGTTGGACCTCAATGTGATAGAAATTCAGTTAACAGAGACACATGCATACAAATCTCTATCTATAGACAGGTGAGAAGACTTGCTAATTGACTTCATAAATTTTGTGTTGATGACCCTATCTTTTCCCCTTTTACCTACATGCATGGCTGACCCACAATTTTACATAATATGTACTATTTAGGATTAAATACATTTTTCATTATTGAAGTGAGAAAATTCAATAGGAGAGAGAAAATTGATTGTAATTAATAATATTTTTATATAATTTATAATTATTATAATTTACTATATAAAATTAATCAAAATTTATTTTAAAATATTTTAAATTAAATTACTATATAAAATTTATTTTTAAAATATCTCAAATTTATTTTAAAAAAGCAAAATTGATAAAAAAAAATTTGCAAATGACAGGGAATTATTATTACTATTATTAAATTATAAAAATATGATTAATTGTCCAAAAAAACTGAATACACCCCTTTTGTTAAAAATTCGTAACATCTATGATCGATTCAAAATTTATCAAAAATACATCTGTCAGTCAAATGGTAAGGAACTAAATTCTCTGATTTATTTATTTTTTTAAAAATGCTCGAGTTTTGTATGAAGAAATGTAAATTATTGACATAAATCAAATGATAAATGATGATTTTCATTTCAATATTCAAAAAAAGAAGAAGAAAGTTTTTAATTTTTTGTTTATTTTTTATTTTTATTTTTTGTAATTTTTAGATTTGGGTAAAATGGGTAAGAAAAAGGAAGGGAAAAAAGAGAGGAAAACATCATCCCATTTGATTGTTGATCATCGCCTCTACCATCCCCATTACGAAACAAACTCCGACCCTTCGTCCCTTCTTCCTACTACCATCCTTTCCTTATTTTCTTCCTTTTTCTCTCTCCACTTTTTACATCAGCAAGCAAGGTTTGCGATGTCCACGGAATAAATCACCTTCTTTCATAATTTAACATGCTTCGTGAGGATTTTCTCTCCCTAAAATCAAACCACAATGTTTCAAAGCAATAAGCAAAATATTCGGCCCAGTTCTCAAACTTTTATTTTCGTTTACCGTATCAGCAACAGCAGTTTTTGAACCGGTGAAGATTTTGAAGGGAGTAGATGAGAAATCCACTTTATTCACTGTTTCAGTGAAGATCTTAGTGCCAAACCGGAGCGACTGGCTACGGCACCGGTCCATTAACTCCATACCAAAGATTCCATCAGGGAATAGGCTTGAGCTCAGCAGGGGCTGCGTAGATGGCAGCGGTGTGCGCGGCGGGTCCACTCAGGGACGAAACCAGGATTTAATCTTTGGGGGGGCCAAAAAAAATTTTAACGACATAATATATATTCCTCTCTAAAAAGTAAAGTTCCACAATTACAAAATATATTTTTACTAAAATAAATATGATATAGTAATAGAATTTGTTTTGACAAAGACAACAAAACATAGTAAGAAAAAGTCTTTTAGAACATAACAAAACTTCATGGCAGAGATATTTGAAATTAGGCTCATAGGTAAGCAAAGATGTGTCAGCATGATTTGATTGTTTTCTCTTGAAAAATAAATCAATAGTATGTGATTTTCTCAAGATTCTAAAACAAAAAATAAAAAATTCAATTAACTACAGTACAAGAATGAGTTAATCAATATTATTGGACCACTCATTGAAATTTTTAATAATAAAATTTTCATAAATTTACAATTAAATAAATAAGGGTTTTAGTTAGTTACCGAAAAATAAATTGAATATGCAATTGAAATTAACATATACAATATTATGATCACTCATTAAACTTTAAAAAATTAAAATATCAAGTTTCAAAAAATTAACAAAGAATAAAAAAAATTAAATAAAGGTTTTAGTTGATTACTTATTTACAAATGTATCATTCAATTGGAATAACACATATACAATATTATGTCCCAATTATACAAGCATGCAATTATAATGAATTTAATAATACAATTAGTTTGCAATCAATCCCTACTTACACTTACTTTTCAACTCTTATAATATACAGTTATTCAAATTCTATATTCACATGTAGTATTTTTATTTATTTTTATTTTTCAGCACATGGACTTTACAAAATTTTCAAACCTTGGGGGGGGCCGTGGCCCCCTCCAGTCATACACTGGTTCCGTCCCTGGGTCCACTTCTGATGATGCATAGGCGGGTTTTTAGGGTTTTGAGGTCGTCCATGGCGGAGGATAGTTTGGGACCGGTGGTGGTGAACGAGGCGGAGGCGGAGGCGTTGGCGACAACTGTGGTGGTCGTGGTGGTGTCCATAAGAGGCGGGCTTTTCTGAAGAAGTTCCGGAAGCAGTCTCTCATAGTCCTCGATTAGAATTTATTGACCTAGAATTTCTTAGTAACAGAGGAGAGAGAAATTGTTAAATTGTATAAATTAGGAAGAACAAGATTTAGGTCTGATAGTTTCTGATTTGGGGATTTAATTCATGTAAGTAATGTAAATTAATTATCATATTTTTTTGTTTTTAATATAAATATTATTGTCACGTGGTATTTAATTTAATATATTAAATTTCTCATGTAAACAATCACGTAAGCAGTTCGTTAACAAAAATTTTAAATATTGTAAAGAAAATTCAGTGATACGATTGTAAAAAAAAATAATTCAATAATATATATATAAACTAAGATTCACCCATAAAAATATAAGAAGGAGAAGATTCTTTGTAATGAAAAGAATTAGTCAAAAGTATTGAGGGAGATTTAATTGGTATTTAAGATGTTAGATGAAAGAAAGTACTCTTGAGTTATGTTTGTTTATAAAAAATATATTTAGGATTGGATTATTTATTTTAATTTAATACTATTTTGTACTATTTAATCCTTTAATGAAGGATTACTAATCTCTTAATGTTAGACTATTAGTCCTATAAAGTCATTTCATACCTTAAAATGAGGGAATATTATTAATCTTAAATTTTTTATAGGATTATATAATCTTATATAAATAGCCTTAAGAATGATAAAAAAAAAAAAAATAGTCCATAGAACTATTTAAAAAATCATGGAATTAATAATCTGAAGTAGATACAAATTGTCCAATCCCAAATATAATTTTTACAAATAAACATATCCCTACGAAGTAAGTTTCTGCAGCATGAAAACAAAAAGAAACACGGAAATTAATTGCTTAAATACCATTTTGTGAGCAAAAGAATTGACTTTCTTGAACGTAATTAATTCATTGATCAGGACTCGATTGCTAACCTTAATCGTGTGGTGTGTTGTCGTCGGCATTCAAAAATAAAATTTTACTTTAAAAAATATATATATATAGTAGTACAAGTAAGAGTCGATCCCACAGAAAATGATTTATTTAATTTTATGTTTTGTAAACTAGAATGAGGGGATTTTTGAATTAAAAGAAATAAATAAACTAAACTAAACTAAAAATAAAAATATTATGAAACTAATTACGCAAAATAAATTAACAGAATAAATCAAAATAATGAATCTTGGTTAAATTAACATTCACCATTAGAATTTGACACTGATCATTGACTCAAACATAAATCAATTAATATTTTAAATATTCACCGTGGAATAATTACTCTCATTCGAATAATTTTTCTATCTATCCTTAATTTTAGTTAAGTAGAAACAAACGATCTAAATAACCTCTACTACTAAATAATCTCAGACAAGCGCTTCAGATTTAACCTAGTAGCAGTTTAAAGAAATGGATAAATCGTTGAACTAAATAACACAAGCACAAGCGGTTGCATTTATGTAAGACCCCGAATTTTATGAAATATAAAATTTAATTTTTTTCTTCATATATATTTTCATGAAACAGTAAGTGGTTAAATTGATAAAGTTAAAAATTAAGGATGTTATGTGTGAATTATATTATGTCGGACAATATTCGTTTGGTCGGGGAATATTCGTTCTGTCGGGAAATATTCATACGACGGCGCCGTACGAACCAATCATTGGTGCACCCCACAAAGAATAATTGTCGGATATAGAAAATGACATAAACAATTTTTAAATGGTCAATGGTACTATCACTTTTAATTGTTAAAATATTCGGTGGTAAAAGAATAGTAACATACGGTATTGCACAGTAGCACACGGTATTGCACAGTAGCACAGGGCATTGTACAGTGTTTCGTATTATTAAACTGATAAAGTCGTTATCGTACAATATTTGACTTTATTGTCACAAGCACAATAATTCATATTATTAAACTGATAATTGTCACAGTAGCATATGCACAGTAATTCACATTATTGAATCAATAATTGTCATGACACAGTAACGTATTCTTTATTTTACATACTTTCTGCATTATTGTTATCTCTATTATGATGTTATTTAAACAGTTGTATTTCATTAATTAATTGACTTGATATCTAACTCAGAGAGCCAACTACACTGTATTTATAACAATTGGTCATAATAATGAATAAGTGTGAATTATTGTTGAATAATTGAATTGATGAAGTTATTTGTTTATAATATAAAGTTAGGTGATATAAAATGAATGGTATAGATTAAAGATAATATAGATTTTGAAATGGATGGTGTAGATTAAAAGATAATATTTAAATGAATGGTTTAGATTAAGGAAATCTTAAAAGATAAAATGAATGGTATAGATTAAAGATAATATAGAATTTGAAATGGATGGTGTAGATTAAAAGATGATCTTTAAATGAATGGTTTAGATTAAAGAAATCTTAAAAGATGAAATGAATTGTATGGATTAAACATTATCTTGAAATGAACGGTTTGGATTAAATTAGGAAATCTTGGTTATGAAAAGATTTTTGGTTATAAATAAGGCCTTAACTTAAGGATTTTTCATAAACTTCCTTACTTGTTCTTTCTTTCACTCTCTAAATACTTCTTGTGTAAGTTCTCTCTAAGTGTGCTTAAGTCATCTTGAGTATTTGTGAAGATCTATAAGTGTACGTGTACTGTTCAAGTTAATCAAACCTGCTACGGTAAGTGATTATCATTATTTGATTCTCGAAAATAATATCGTTTCTTTCTTACTCATAAGATGTGTCATTTATTTCCATGTATTTATAAATTAAAGTGACCAAATAATTACGGATTTGATATTCAATTTAACAATAGATTTCAACAAATAATAAACTAGTATGCATCCTAGTAATCAAACGAATCAATCATAAAATTAAACACAGAAAAATATTCAATGCTCAAAATATAAATTAAACAATTAAAATAAATTAGATCTCAGAGTGCATAAATTTCGATAGTTTATGCTAATTTAAACCAAGAACAATAATTTAACTATTCATAATATAAGAAGAATAAAAATCTATGTACAAGATTATCTTTTTCTAACTATGTCTCAAAGTCTCTATTTATAGGCACATAATTTCTCCTAACCCTAATAAAAAATTTGTATTCCAAACTCTAATAGAATTTAAAATATAAATAAAATAAATATAAAATTTTTATTTTTTTCTTTTCCAATTTACAATTAAAATTTTATTTTAGCCTTCCTTTAATTGTTGCTGGACTCACGAGGGGAAAATATTGCAAGAATCTGCCATAAGCACCTACTGCCTTCAAGTTCAAGCGCGCATCGCGCTCGCTTTTCCCATTTCAGCTTATTTACTGTTATGCCATCAAACACTTGCACGAATTACCAAAATGCCATTAGCTCCAATTTTCCTACAAAAATAAAACTAGAAATAAGTAAAAATAATAAAAATGTATAAAATTAAATAAATTACCCAAAATACTAAAAATATTTAAAAATTCACAAATAATTAAGTATAAAATACTTAATAAATAGATATAAAATTTATGTTATGTTATTAGAGAATATTCTCACTTTTCTAATTTACAGGAGTATTTTTTATTTTATTTTTGTTTTATCTTTGCTGAATGCTGATTATATCTGTATCTACTCCATTAAACTTATTTTTTGAATTTAGCTAATGTCATTGACCTCCTGTGGCTGAGGGGTGATCTTTATTATCCAAACAAGGCAAGTCGATTGGCTAAAGTTGGGAAGACTGACTGGATACACAAACAAAAGCTCATTATGCTAGAACTCTCTCTATCCATTCCCATCTAAATCTCAAACTTGGAGGTCACATCGGATACCCAACCCCTATTTTTTATTTCTTTATTAACTCTGAGAAAATATCAACAAAAATTTGTTTAAATATAAAAATCTGAATTAAATGGTACATACTCTATCAAAAAATAAAAAATAAATAAATTATTAAGATCTAAATGAAGCAGAAAAAATAATATTGTCGAACAAACATCAAAGGTGTCTGCATCCCACCTTCGAATGTGCAATCATCTTTCTATCATAAATTAAATCGAATTTGAATTTTTTTCCAATTTTATTTAATACATCAATTAAATTGATCTTTACTAATTTTTTTAGTAATAATAAAAATATGCTAATAGATCATTTATGATATTAGGATCAATTCTAACAAAAATCAAAATTATTAAAACTATTTTTACTGTTAACAGTTTTAAAAAAAAAATCCAACCATTTGATAAAAAAAAATTCAAATGTTCTTTAAATGGTGAAAAAGTGTCGAATTACTTTATTTTTTGGAACAATTATACTCTCCTTCCGTCTCTCAAAAACTGGATTACTTTAATTAATTTTATCAAATTGACAAATTTTAGAATTAAGAATTAAGCATAATTATCTATATTTCAAACTAGATTCAACTATTTCTATTGTCAATTGATTTTGAATCGGAGACTTTGATATCTTTTTATGTTACATAAGCTTGATAGCACGTGCAAGACACAAGTTAGTTTGCGAACGTCATAAACGCATTTTTAACGGAACAGGAGAATTAAAGATGAAAGCTTAAAGTTTAATATTGTTAGTTCTCATAGGCACACAAGTGATCTTGAAAGGGGGGGGGGGGGTGAATAGATCTCTTAAAAACTTTTTACTTAACTTCAAAAGTTTATTACCCATTAATTCATTTAATCAAGATTTGTTTGCACAGCGGAATATTTGTTTGAAAACTCCCCTTAAAGATTTGTAAAGCTACTCCGTTGAGTTAAGACTTTATTGAAGATAGGCACTTGTCAAGTAAACCAATTTTAGCAGTTATGTCTATATATATATATATATATATATATATATATATATATATATATATATATATATATATGACAGAATGTAAATGACTGAATGTAAATGACACCAGAAAATTTTAAGTGGTTCGAAGATTGAATAACTCCTACTCCACTCTTCTACTACAACGAGTAAGAAATCCACTAAGAATGGTTCATACAGAACCTTTCAAGCACATCAGGCCTGGAAACTCTGGTTCACCAAGAACCCTTCAAACCAAGCAGGTTTAGCTAGTTTAGTCACTAGGACAAGGACATAACTGCCCTCTTCAAGTCCAGCAGACTTGACTCATTTAGTCACTAAGACAAGGACATAACTGCCATCTTTGTAAGACCCCGAATTTTATGAAATATAAAATTTATTTTTTCTTCATATATATTTTCATGAAACAGTAAGTGGTTAAATTGACAAAGTTAAAAGTTAAGGATGTTATGTGTAAATTATATTATGTCTGGCAATATTCTTTTGGTCGGGGAATATTCGTTCTGTCGGGGAATATTCCTACGATGGCGCCGTACGAACCAATCATTGGTGGATCCCACAAAGAATAATTCTCGGATATAGAAAATGACATAAACAATTTTTAAAATGGTCAATGTTACTATTACTTTTAATTGTTAAAATATCTGGTGGTAAAAGAATAGTAATATACAGTATTACAAGTAACATACGGTATTACACAGTAGCACACGGCATTGCACAGTGTTTCGTATTATTAAACTGATAAAGTGGTTATCGTACAATATTTGACTTTATTGTCACATGCACAATAATTCATGTTATTAAATTGATAATTGTCACAGTAGCATATGCACAGTAATTCACATTATTGAATCAATAATTGTCATGACACAGTAACGTAATCTTTCTTTTGCATGCTTTCTGCATTATTGTTATCTCTATTATAGTGTTATTTAAACAGTTGTATTTCATTAATTAATTGACTTGATATCTAACTCAGAAAGCCAACTACACTGTATTTATAACAATTAGTCATAATAATGAATAAGTGAGAATTATTGTTGAATAATTGAATTGATAAAGTTATTTGTTTATAATATAAAGTTAGGTGATCTAAAATGAATGGTATAGATTAAAGATAATATAGAATTTGAAATGGATGATGTAGATTAAAAGATGATATTTAAATGAATGGTTTATCTTAAAAGATGAAATGAATGGTATGGATTAAACATTATCTTGACATGAACGGTTTGGATTAAATTAGGAAATCTTGGTTATGATAAGATTTTTGGCTATAAATAGAGGCCTTATGTGATGCCCCCAAATCTGGGCCCACACAGCCCAAACTTGAGTCGTCAAAATACTACAACAAAATTATTACAACAAAGCACAACGTACAACAATACAGTGTATAATAATACACAACTAAGTCTTCACTATTATTGCCACACTATTTTACAAAACGTGAAGACTATGATAACTATTCCTCGGACCCTCACTCCATTCCCCGGCTAGACCCTGTTATGTTTTCATCTCCTGTTGAAAAACAATGGAACAAAAGAAAGGGTGAGCTCAAATAGCCCAGTAAAGAATATCATGACTAAGATAATGACGAATAAATTATCATTAGTCTTCAACAGTTGAGTTCTTGATAGAATACAATACACTACAAGGTTTATATCAAAAACTGCAGTTAAATTCTTAAACAACGTTCAGATCAATAATAGCAGCGGAATGAGTAATCTATTAGAAGAATAATGCAGACTATAATGTCCACTCGGTTCTCTTTTTAGGAAAAACATCATCAACTTTTATCATCTGAAATATCATTAGTCAAGATAATACAAATTCACAGTTCCTGATCATAATCATGCACATCAACAGTTCATCTTTGTACTACGGGCCAAAGATATTCAATATAGCACCAACGGTCATGATTATACCAGATTCAGCCTTTGGTCATAATCATACCAAACAACAGTTCATCTTTGCACTACGGGCCAAAGAGAACATTCACCACGTGCCATAAAAGACACCGAACAGATGTATCGCCTTTAACCTATTATATCGCCTTTAACCTATCATCTGTTCAACAAATATATCACATCTGTTGTAAGACCCCGAATTTATGAAATATAAAATTTAATTTTTCTTCATATATATTTTTCATGAAACAGTAAGTGGTTAAATTGACGAAATTGAAAGTTAAGGATGTTATGTGCAAATTTTATTTTGACGGACAATATTCGTTTTGTCGGGGAATATTCGGGCCGTACGACGGCGCCGAAATAACAAATTATTGGTGGAGCCCACAACGGAATAATTGTCGGATATAGAAAACGACAGAAGTAACCTTTTTAAATAAAAATAGTCAACGGTGTTAACTGTTAAAATACCGGTGATAAAAGAATAGTAGCATACGGTAATTTATGGTATTTTACTGTAGCATGCGGTACTCTACAGTAGCACACGGTATTGCACAGTGTCTCATATTATTGACACCGTAATTGTTACGCATCATTTCATCAATAATTGTCACTGCATAATATTTTATATTATCAATTCAATTATTGTTGCTACACAGTATTTTGCATTATTGATTCAATAATTGTCATTACACTGTATTTCATATCATCGAGTCAATAATTGTTGGTGCACTGTAGTTTAAAATTATTGAATCTAATAATTGTCACTGTAGCAAATACACTATAATTTATATTATTAAATTAATAAAAATATGTAACGTGTTTCTTACATTATTGTGGTAACATTATTTTATATGTTGGACTCACAGGAAGAATAAATAAATAAATAAATAAATAAATAAAAAATAAAATAATTAATTTTACTATTTGAAATAGTAACGTGAATAGTGACGTGAATAGTGACGTGAATAGTAAGTGAATAGTAAGAAACATGTGGGACCCATTGTAGGGCCCACATGAAATGTGAGAAATGTGAGAATTGCTGAAGAGTTGGTGGAGGCTGCTGCGCAGCCTCTGCTGAAATTTTTTTATTTCACCTACCACGCATAGTAACTTATTTTCTCCTATAAATAGCTTGCTCAGCTGAATAGAAAAATCACACCTAAAACATAAAATTTTTCTATAAGAATTTTATGAGTTTTCTCTGAGAATAGTAAGGTTATTTTGAGAGTTTGAAAGCCAAAAGGAGTGCAGGAATTTTTCAAGTAAGTGTTTTATTAAAGAGTAGTAATTTCATAAATTCCTATTTTTCACGGTATTCACAAATCTTCCTTTAGAAGACTCTTCTTTGAGAAGATTCATTTTTAAAAGCTTTCTTTGGAAGATTTATTTTGAAATATTATTTTAAAAACTATTTTAAAGTTGTTATATTATACTACAAAAATTATGTTAAATATATATAATTTTGATAGTTCATAATATACGAGTTATCATACACTTTGAAATTTATATGTGGTAATTACTAATTATATTAAAAATATATAGGTTGATCAATCTCATTTAAATCAATATCCAGTCACGTGTTAAGGTAAGGGGTATCATTCTTTTCATCATCATAAATAGATATTATTTTCTTTCTTACTTGAAGGGATTATCATTCTTTGATTCTCGAAAATAATATCGTTTCTTTCTTGTGCCATTTACTTCCATGTATTAAATTGTGGGAATAACCTTACGGCGCGGCTTACCGCCTGTTGGTGAATAACCTTTTGTATTCATTCCTTATTAATCTTTGAGAATAACCTTACGGTGCGGATTACGCCTGTTTGGTGAATAACTCTTCGTGTTCAAATTCTATTAAATTGTGGGAATAACCTTACGGTGCGGATTACGCCTGTTTGGTGAATAACTATTCGTATTCAAATTGATGGGAATAACCTTACGGTGCGGATTATCGCCTGTTGGTGAATAACCCTTTTTATTTGTCTCGTGTGGAAATAATTTGTCTACACGAATTATCACATGACACTTTTATTCCATATTCGTAAGTGATATCATTTTCCTTTATACTCATAAGGGATACCATCTTTTTCATCTTCCATTATTCAAACTTACTATGGTAAGGGATATTAATTTCCCTCACATTTTGTTAATCAAACCTGCTACGGTAAGGGATATTATTTTCTTTCATACTCCTAAATCGAAACTTATTATGGAACTATTGCTTCTATAATTCCTAAAAATATTATATATTCCATAATAGTTGAACTTCATTATTTCAACTGAACCTTCCTATTTACGTGAACCTTTCTATTGAACTGTAACCGTTATTCTGAACTGTGGATCTTGAATATCATTTTTAAATTTCACTCCACATCATGTTGGCAATTTGGACATTATTTGAATCTGCACAAAGTAAACTTCTGATACTTATTGTTTATCCTGTTCTTCTGTTCGTCATTTGTATCACTGTTATTTGTATTAATCATCAAGAATCAAGCTGTTGTGAATATCTGTGGCCGGGGGCACAGATGCGATATAATTGTTGAACAGATGATAGGTTAAAGGCGATATACTAGGTTAAAGGCGATACATCTGTTCGGTGTCTTTTATGGCACGTGGTGAATGTTCTCTTTGGCCCGTAGTGCAAAGATGAACTGTTGGTTGGTATGATTATGACCAAAGGCTGAATCTGGTATAATCATGACCGTTGGTGCTTTATTGAATATCTTTGGCCCGTAGTGCAAAGATGAACTGTTGATTGGTATGATTATTACCAAAGGCTGAATCTGGTATAATCATGACCGTTGGTGTTATATTAAATGTCTTTGGCCCGTAGTGCAAATATGAACTGTTGATCTGCATGATTATGATCAGGAACTGTGAATTTTTATTATCATGACTAATGGTATTTCAGATGATAAAAGTTGATGATATTTTTACTAAAAAGAGAAGCGAGTGGACATTATAGTCTGCATTATTCTTCTAATAGATTGTTCATTCCGCTGCTATTATTGATCTGAACGTTGTTTAAGAATTTAACTACAGTTTTTGATATAAACCTTGTAGTCTATTGTATTATATCAAGAACTCAACTGTTGAAGGCTAATGATAATTTATTCGTCATTATCTTAGTCATGATATTTCTTACTGGGCTATTTGAGCTCACCCTTTCTTTTGTTCCATTGTTTTTCAACAGGAGATGAAAACGTAACGGGGTCTAGCCGGGGGATGGAGTGAGAGTCCGAAGAATAGTTATCCTAGTCTTCACGTGTTGTAAAATAGTGTGACAATAATAGTGAAGACTTAGTTGTGTATTATTATACACTGTATTGTTGTACGTTGTGCTTTGTTGTAATAATTTTGTTGTAGTCTTTTGACGACTCAAGTTTGGGCTGTGTGGGCCTAGATTTGGGGGCGTCACAGTTGGTATCAGAGCTTAGGGATATGGTCTTTAATGGAGATCTGGGGTTAGAATTAGGAGGGGAGAGACGAATAGAATCGGTCACTAGTGTGTCCCACCTAAATTAGATTTTATTATCTAATGAGTTGATTTGAATATAGGGACATGAAGTGATGAGTCAGTTTGTTTGAACTAATAATTATTTTGTGACCACAGTTAAGTATGGCATCTGGAAATCAGAAGGTTAACTATGGAATGACCGAAACAAATGTAGCTGCAAAACAAGAGGCGACGAATAATCTTCTTACAAACTCAGAGTTGAATCATTTGCCTAAGGCAAAAATTATGCGTGTTCTATCCAGTAAGGATAAAGGTGAAAGCTCTTCTACAGTCGTTCCAGATCCGTTCTTAGAAGCAATTAAAGGAAGTAATGAACTTGCGAAAATTATTGCCTTTAATTTACTCACTAATTGGGAGAGCCATATCACCTGGTTATGCTCTATAACAAAGGATCAGAATATATGGACTTTTCATATTAGTCTTTGGGATTTATGGTGTTCCAGCTATGAGTTTCAAGATTATTTAAAAATGATGTTTCTATACTTTTGGGCGTTACAATTTAAAGGAATTCAGGTTAAGTTAGTCACTATCATGGAAACTGCAGTCTATCGAAAATACTATTCTTATAGAAATCATTGGTACGTTACTACTGATGAAGTTGAGGAATCCGAGAAACAGTTCGTTAGAGAATTATTTAGTGGTATTCCCATGGTTGAAATACGTGAAGATCCGAATGAAGTACTCGGGATTCGATTTGACGATAACAGTCAAGAAACCGAAGGAGGTGATAACTGGTAAGTTATTCATAAATTCTCGTGAATTCTACGCTCTGTTAGATACTGACTCTACCCATTCTTTTATCTCACCTACATGTGCTCAACGTTTAAATTTGACTTCTGAAAACTTAAATCTTGTCTTATCAGTTGAAACCTCATTGGGAGAAATACCTATTACATTTACTATCTATAAATGTTGCCTAGTTCAAATCAACAACCTCACATTACCTGTTGACCTTATTTCTTTGGAGATGCATGAATTTGATGTGATTTTAGGAATTGATTGGTTGACTACCCATCATGCTAAAATTGATTGTTTTCATAAGATTATTAGTTTTCATATTCCTAATCAACCTGTCATGCAAATTCAAGCAACTAAACCATTGAAATCTATAACTATTATTTCTAGCCATAAAGTCATTCGTTTATTGAAAAACGGATGTCAAATCTTTTTAGCCAATGTCATTGATTTGAACAAAAATACGTCAAACTTGAATGATATTCCTATTGTTAATGAGTTCCTGACGTTTTTCCTGAGGAACTTCCTGGCTTATCCCCAAACCGAGAAATTGAATTATGTATCGATCTTGAACCCGATACTAAGCCCTTTTCCAAAGCCTAACACCAAATGGCTCCCATAGAACGCCAAGAGATGAAAGTTTGATTATTAGATATCGGTATCATTCGAGCGAGGAATGCGAGAAGAGTTTTCAAGAGCTTAAGAAGAGACTTGTTTCAGCTCCTGTTCTGACCATTCCATCAGGATCGGGAGAATTTGTCATATACAGCGATGCTTCAGGCAAAGGTCTAGGCTGTGTCCTTATGCAACATGGAAAGGTTATAGCATATGCCTCTCGACAACTCAAAGATTATGAGAAAAATTACCCTACTCATGATCTAGAGTTGGCAGCAGTCGTTTTCGCGTTGAAGATCTGGAGACACTACTTGTACGGAGAGAAAGTGGATATCTATACGGATCATAAAAGTCTCAAGTATTTATTCACCCACAAGGAACTCAACATGCCACAACGACGTTGGTTTGAGCTGTTGAAGGATTACGACCACACAATCCAGTATCACCCGGGAAAGGCAAACGTTGTAGCTGACGCTTTGAGCAGAAGATCTTATGCGAGTACAAGTGCACTGCTGACAACACAAAAGTGTATTTTGTACGACTTGCAAAAGATGGAGATACAGCTAAAGACACCAGGGACCCATTCGAAGATTGCTCACGTGCGAGTAGAACCGGCTTTAATCGATAAAATTAAAGCTGCACAAGCTACCAATCCGGAACTGATGAACATGATGAAGAAAGTACAAGAAGGTGTCATCCCCGAATCAAGAATCGACGAGACAGGAATACTTCGAGTTAACTCTCGACTCTGTGTTCCTAACGATCCTGAATTGAAGCATAAAATCATGATGGAGGCACACAACACGCCGTTTGCAATCCACCCAGGAGGTACCAAGATGTATCGAGATTTTCGACATACATTTTGGTGAAACAATATGAAAAGGGAGATTGCAGAGTTTATCTCAAGGTGTCTAACTTGTCAACGTGTCAAGGCAGAGCATCAAGTACCTAAGGGTCCATTACAACCACTTGAGGTTCCCGAATGGAAGTGGGAACACATCAATATGGATTTCGTGACGGGTCTTTCCAAAGTTTCTCAAGGCTTAGATGCAATTTGGGTCATCGTAGATAGATTGACCAAATCCGCTCATTTCTTGCCTATACGAGAAAACTTTTCACTTGAACGTCTTGCCGGTATATACATAAATGAGATTGTGAGATTGCATGGCATGCCAGTTTCCATAGTTTCTGATCGAGATCCTAGATTCACTTCACGCTTTTGGATCAGTCTACAAAAAGCTATGGGCACTGAACTACGTTTTAGTTCTGCATACCATCCTCAAACGGACGGACAATCGGAAAGGACGATCCAGACCCTCGAAGATCTTTTGAGACTTTGTGTATTAGACTTCAAAGGAAGTTGGGATAAGTACTTGCCATTGGTGGAATTTTCATACAACAACAGTTACCAAGCAAGCATAGGCATGGCTCCATTCGAGGCTTTGTATGGACGGAAGTGTCGCTCTCCAATATGTTGGAATGAGGTAGGAGAAGCAAAATTGTTGGGACACGAGTTGGTACGCTTGACGACCGAAAAGATCCAAATGATCCGACAACGAATACAGACAACGCAAGAACGACAAAAGAGTTATGCCGATCTTCATCGGAGAGATGAGAGATTCAACGTCGGAGATCATGTATTCTTACGTGTTTCTCCATGGAAAGGAGTTACGAGATTCGGAAAGAGAGGAAAGCTTAACCCTCGATTTATTGGCCCATTTGAAATCCTCGATCGAGTAGGAACCGTAGCTTACAGACTAGCCTTACCACCAAGTATGTCTCGCATCCATAATATTTTTCACATATCTATGTTACGTAAATATGTGAAGGACCCAAACCACGTCATTGAGTTAGAACCAGACGTTATAGCAGAAGATTTAACGTATGAGGAGGTACCTGTTAAGATCCTAGATAAGAAGGAGCAGATCTTACGCTCAAAGGTTATACCTCAAGTTAAGGTTTTATGGAGGAACCAAGATATTGAGGAAATGACCTGGGAGCTAGAATCTGAAATGAAGTCTAGGTATCCATACCTCTTCGAAATGCCAGGTACGTCAATTTCGGGGACGAAATTTCATAAGGAGGGGAGGTTGTAAGACCCCGAATTTATGAAATATAAAATTTAATTTTTCTTCATATATATTTTTCATGAAACAGTAAGTGGTTAAATTGACGAAATTGAAAGTTAAGGATGTTATGTGCAAATTTTATTTTGACGGACAATATTCGTTTTGTCGGGGAATATTCGGGCCGTACGACGGCGCCGAAATAACAAATTATTGGTGGAGCCCACAACGGAATAATTGTCGGATATAGAAAACGACAGAAGTAACCTTTTTAAATAAAAATAGTCAACGGTGTTAACTGTTAAAATACCGGTGATAAAAGAATAGTAGCATACGGTAATTTATGGTATTTTACTGTAGCATGCGGTACTCTACAGTAGCACACGGTATTGCACAGTGTCTCATATTATTGACACCGTAATTGTTACGCATCATTTCATCAATAATTGTCACTGCATAATATTTTATATTATCAATTCAATTATTGTTGCTACACAGTATTTTGCATTATTGATTCAATAATTGTCATTACACTGTATTTCATATCATCGAGTCAATAATTGTTGGTGCACTGTAGTTTAAAATTATTGAATCTAATAATTGTCACTGTAGCAAATACACTATAATTTATATTATTAAATTAATAAAAATATGTAACGTGTTTCTTACATTATTGTGGTAACATTATTTTATATGTTGGACTCACAGGAAGAATAAATAAATAAATAAATAAATAAATAAAAAATAAAATAATTAATTTTACTATTTGAAATAGTAACGTGAATAGTGACGTGAATAGTAACGTGAATAGTGACGTGAATAGTAAGTGAATAGTAAGAAACATGTGGGACCCATTGTGGGGCCCACATGAAATGTGAGAAATGTGAGAATTGCTGAAGAGTTGGTGGAGGCTGCTGCGCAGCCTCTGCTGAAATTTTTTAATTTCACCTACCACGCATAGTAACTTATTTTCTCCTATAAATAGCTTGCTCAGCTGAATAGAAAAATCACACCTAAAACATAAAATTTTTCTATAAGAATTTTATGAGTTTTCTCTGAGAATAGTAAGGTTATTTTGAGAGTTTGAAAGCCAAAAGGAGTGCAGGAATTTTTCAAGTAAGTGTTTTATTAAAGAGTAGTAATTTCATAAATTCCTATTTTTCACGGTATTCACAAATCTTCCTTTAGAAGACTCTTCTTTGAGAAGATTCATTTTTAAAAGCTTTCTTTGGAAGATTTATTTTGGAATATTATTTTAAAAACTATTTTAAAGTTGTTATATTATACTACAAAAATTATGTTAAATATATATAATTTTGATAGTTCATAATATACGAGTTATCATACACTTTGAAATTTATATGTGGTAATTACTAATTATATTAAAAATATATAGGTTGATCAATCTCATTTAAATCAATATCCAGTCACGTGTTAAGGTAAGGGGTATCATTCTTTTCATCATCATAAATAGATATTATTTTCTTTCTTACTTGAAGGGATTATCATTCTTTGATTCTCGAAAATAATATCGTTTCTTTCTTGTGCCATTTACTTCCATGTATTAAATTGTGGGAATAACCTTACGGCGCGGCTTACCGCCTGTTGGTGAATAACCTTTTGTATTCATTCCTTATTAATCTTTGAGAATAACCTTACGGTGCGGATTACGCCTGTTTGGTGAATAACTCTTCGTGTTCAAATTCTATTAAATTGTGGGAATAACCTTACGGTGCGGATTACGCCTGTTTGGTGAATAACTATTCGTATTCAAATTGATGGGAATAACCTTACGGTGCGGATTATCGCCTGTTGGTGAATAACCCTTTTTATTTGTCTCGTGTGGAAATA
The DNA here is from genome assembly GCA_947179155.2 of Hedera helix. Classification (NCBI taxonomy): domain Eukaryota; kingdom Viridiplantae; phylum Streptophyta; class Magnoliopsida; order Apiales; family Araliaceae; genus Hedera; species Hedera helix. Next base: position 34,819,286 of record OX359268.1, on the reverse strand, counting down.
ATTTGTCTACACGAATTATCACATGACACTTTTATTCCATATTCGTAAGTGATATCATTTTCCTTTATACTCATAAGGGATACCATCTTTTTCATCTTCCATTATTCAAACTTACTATGGTAAGGGATATTAATTTCAATCACATTTTGTTAATCAAACCTGCTACGGTAAGGGATATTATTTTCTTTCATACTCCTAAATCGAAACTTATTATGGAACTATTGCTTCTATAATTCCTAAAAATATTATATATTCCATAATAGTTGAACTTCATTATTTCAACTGAACCTTCCTATTTACGTGAACCTTTCTATTGAACTGTAACCGTTATTCTGAACTGTGGATCTTGAATATCATTTTTAAATTTCACTCCACATCATGTTGGCAATTTGGACATTATTTGAATCTGCACAAAGTAAACTTCTGATACTTATTGTTTATCCTGTTCTTCTGTTCGTCATTTGTATCACTGTTATTTGTATTAATCATCAAGAATCAAGCTGTTGTGAATATCTGTGGCCGGGGGCACAGATGCGATATAATTGTTGAACAGATGATAGGTTAAAGGCGATATACTAGGTTAAAGGCGATACATCTGTTCGGTGTCTTTTATGGCACGTGGTGAATGTTCTCTTTGGCCCGTAGTGCAAAGATGAACTGTTGGTTGGTATGATTATGACCAAAGGCTGAATCTGGTATAATCATGACCGTTGGTGCTTTATTGAATATCTTTGGCCCGTAGTGCAAAGATGAACTGTTGATTGGTATGATTATTACCAAAGGCTGAATCTGGTATAATCATGACCGTTGGTGTTATATTAAATGTCTTTGGCCCGTAGTGCAAATATGAACTGTTGATCTGCATGATTATGATCAGGAACTGTGAATTTTTATTATCATGACTAATGGTATTTCAGATGATAAAAGTTGATGATATTTTTACTAAAAAGAGAAGCGAGTGGACATTATAGTCTGCATTATTCTTCTAATAGATTGTTCATTCCGCTGCTATTATTGATCTGAACGTTGTTTAAGAATTTAACTACAGTTTTTGATATAAACCTTGTAGTCTATTGTATTATATCAAGAACTCAACTGTTGAAGGCTAATGATAATTTATTCGTCATTATCTTAGTCATGATATTTCTTACTGGGCTATTTGAGCTCACCCTTTCTTTTGTTCCATTGTTTTTCAACAGGAGATGAAAACGTAACGGGGTCTAGCCGGGGGATGGAGTGAGAGTCCGAAGAATAGTTATCCTAGTCTTCACGTGTTGTAAAATAGTGTGACAATAATAGTGAAGACTTAGTTGTGTATTATTATACACTGTATTGTTGTACGTTGTGCTTTGTTGTAATAATTTTGTTGTAGTCTTTTGACGACTCAAGTTTGGGCTGTGTGGGCCTAGATTTGGGGGCGTCACATCTGTGCCCCCGGCCACAGATATTCACAACAGCTTGATTTTTGGATGATTAGAATGATATAAATGATGAACAGAAGAAATAGGATAACAATAAGTATCAGAAGTTTACTTTGTACAGATTCAAATAATGTCCAAATTGTCAACATGATGTGGAGTGAAATTTAAAAATGATATTCAAGATCCACAGTTCAGAATAACGGTTACAATTCAATAGAAAGGTTCACGTAAATAGGAAGGTTCAGTTGAAATAATGAAGTTCAACTATTATGGAACATATAATATTTTCAGGAATTATAGAAGCAATAGTTTCATAATAAATTTCGATTTAGGAGTATGAAAGAAAATAATATCCCTTACCGTAGCAGGTTTGATTAACAAAAGGTGAAGGAAATTAATACAAAGGGTTATTCACCAACAGGCGGCAATCCGCTCCGTAAGGTTATTCCCACAATTTAATACATGGAAATAAAAGGCACATCTTATGAGTAAGGAAGAAACAATATTATTATCGAGAATCAAATAATGATAATCCCTTACCATAGTATGTTTGAATAATGGAAGATGAAAAAGATGGTATCCCTTACCATAGTATGTTTGAATAATGGAAGATGAAAAAGATGGTATCCCTTACGAGTAGTAAATTTGAGAGTATGAAAAAAAAAATGACATCCCTTACCATAGTATGTTTGAATAATGGAAGATGAAAAAGATGGTATCCCTTACCTCAACACGTGACTGGATATTGATTTAAATGAGGTTGATTAACTTGAACAGTACACGTATACTTATAGATCTTCACAAATACCCAAGATGACTTAAGCACACTTAGAGAGAACTTTCACAAGAAGTATTTAGAGAGAGAAAGAAAGAACAAGTAAGGAAGTTTATGAAAAATCCTTAAGTTAAGGCTTCTATTTATAGCCAAAAATCTTATCATTCATTTAATCTAAACCATTCATTTAAAGATCATCTTTTAATCTACACCATCCATTTCAAATATTATATTATCTTTAATCTACACCATTCATTTCATATCACCTAATAATCACCTAACTTTATATTATAAACAAATCAATTTAATTATTCAACAATAATTCACACTTTAATCTACACCATTCATTTCATATCACCTAATAATCACCTAACTTTATATTATAAACAAATCAATTCAATTATTCAACAATAATTCACACTTTAATCTACATCATTCATTTCATATCACCTAATAATCACCTAACTTTATATTATAAACAAATAACTTTATCAATTCAATTATTATGACTAATTGTTATAAATACAGTATAGTTAGTTCTTAGATATCAAGTCAATAAATTAATAAAATACAACTGTTTAAATAACATCATAATAGAGATAACAATAATGTAAAATAAAGCATACGTTACTGTGTAATGACAATTATTGATTCAATAATGTGAATTACTGTGCATATGTTACTGTGACAATTATTAGGTTCAATAATTTTAAAAACAGTGCAACAACAATGTAAGACCCTGAATTTTATGAAATATAAAATTTAATTTTCTTCATAAATTTTTTTCATGAAACAGTAAGTGGTTAAATTGGCAAAGTTAAAAGTTAAAGATGTTCCGTGCAAATTATACCTTGTCGGAGAATATTCTTTTTGTCGGGGAATATTCGTTTTGTCGGGGAATATTCGTTCTGCCCGTACGACGGCGCAATATAATATTCGTGTCGTACGACGGCGCCGAAATAACTAATTAGTGGTGGACCCACAACGGAATATTTGTCGGAGATAGAAAACGACATAAGTAACCTTTTTAAATAAAAATAGTCAACGGAACTGTTAAAATACCGGTGATAAAAGAATAGTAGCATACGGTAGTTTATGGTATTTTCTGTAGCACACGGTACTCTACAGTAGCACACGGTATTGCACAGTGTCTTATATTATTGATCTGATAATTGACACCGTAACTGTTGCACATCATTTCATCAATAATTGTCGCTGCATAATATTTTATATTATCAATTCAATAATTGTTGCTACACAGTATTTTGCAGTATTGATTCAATAATTGTCATTACACTGTATTTCATATCATTGAGTCAATAACTGTTGGTGCACTGTAGTTAAAATTATTGAACCTAATAATTGACAAAGTAACGTGTTCTTATATTATTGTTGAATTGTTATCTTTGTTGTAACATTAGTTTTACTGTTGTATTATTGGTTGATATTTGGTTAATAAAATAATGAGTTAGTGGGAATATATGGAGAAGAAGAATAAAACATGTGGGGGATGGTGGGAGAAAATGTAAGGTGAGTGGGGATTGGTGGAAAACATGTGGGGGTGAAGGATGGAAGAAGTTGAAGGAAAAATAAAGGAAATAGGGTATAACACGGAAGAAGAAAATAGAGAGAGAGAGAGAGAGAGAGAGAGAGAGAGAGAGAGAGAGAGAGAAAGAAAAGGTGGGTGGGAGAGATATATTAATATATATAAATAAGAAAGAAAAGAAGGAAATGATGAATGGTCAGGAAAGAAAAACGTGGGTGGAGATATATATATATATATATATAATAATAAAGAAAAAGAAGTCAGAAAAGGAGGAGGCGGAGAGAAGAAAATAAAAGGGAGTAGGTGGGAAACAGGTAGGAGAAAATTATAGGGTTGGTAGCTGAATGCACTATAAAATGGAACCTTGGCTAAACGAACTTCCTCACACTTTTCTCTTCTCCTATTACTATATTGTGAGTATACTTTGAGTGTAGAAAGATTACTCTAAAATTTTGGTAAAGCCAAAAGGAGTGCAGAAATTTTTCAAGTTGATCAACCTCATTTAAATCAATATCCAATCACGTGTTAAGGTAAGGGGTATCACTCTTTTCATCATCATAAATGGATATTATTTTCTTTCTTACTTGAAGGGATTATCATTCTTTGATTCTCGAAAATAATATCGTTTCTTTCTTGTGCCATTTATTTCCATGTATTAAATTGTGGGAATAACCTTACGGCGCGGTTTACCGCCTGTTGGTGAATAACCTTTTGTATTCATTCTTTATTAATCTTTGAGAATAACCTTACGGTGCGGATTATCGCCTGTTTGGTGAATAACTCTTCGTGTTCAAATTCTATTAAATTGTGGGAATAACCTTACGGTGCGGATTACGCCTGTTTGGTGAATAACTATTCGTATTCAAATTGATGGGAATAACCTTACGGTGCGGATTATCGCCTGTTGGTGAATAACCCTTTTTATTTGTCTCGTGTGGAAATAATTTGTCTACACGAATTATCACATGACACTTTTATTCCATATTCGTAAGTGATATCATTTTCCTTTATACTCATAAGGGATACCATCTTTTTCATCTTCCATTATTCAAACTTACTATGGTAAGGGATATTAATTCCCTTCACCTTTTGTTAATCAAACCTGCTACGGTAAGGGATATTATTTTCTTCCATACACCTAAATCGAAACTTATTATGGAACTATTGCTTCTATAATTCCTGAAAATATTATATGTTCCATAATAGTTGAATTTCATTAGTTCAACTGAACCTTCCTATTTTCTGAACATTTCTATTGAACTGTAATCGTTATTCTGAACTGTGGATCTTGAATATCATTTTTAAATTTCACTCCACATCATGTTGGCAATTTGGACATTATTTGAATCTGCACAAAGTAAACTTCCGATACTTATTGTTTATCCTGTTCTTCTGTTTATCATTTGTATCACTGCTATTTGTATTAATCATCAAGAATCAAGCTGTTGTGAATATCTGTGGCCGGGGGCACAGATGTGATATAATTGTTGAACAGATGATAGGTTAAAGGCGATATACTAGGTTAAAGGCGATACATCTGTTCGGTGTCTTTTATGACACGTGGTGAATGTTCTCTTTGGCCCGTAGTGCAAAGATGAACTGTTGGTTGGTATGATTATGACCAAAGGCTGAATCTGGTATAATCATGACCGTTGGTGTTATATTGAATGTCTTTGGCCCGTAGTGCAAAGACGAACTGTTGATCTGCATGATTATGACCAGGAACTGTGAAGTTGTATTATCTTGACTAATGGTATTTCAGATGATAAAAGTTGATGATATTTTTACTAAAAAGAGAAGCGAGTGGACATTATAGTCTGCATTATTCTTCTAATAGATTGCTCATTCCGCTGCTATTATTGATCTGAACGTTGTTTAAGAATTTAACTGCAGTTTTTGATATAAACTTTGTAGTCTATTGTATTCTATCAAGAACTCAACTGTTGAAGGCTAATGATAAATTATTCGTCATTATCTTAGTCATGATATTTCTTACTGGGCTATTTGAGCTCACCCTTTCTTTTCGTTCCATTGTTTTTCAACAGGAGATGAGAACGTAACGGGGTCTAGCCGGGGAATGGAGTGAGAGTGCGGGGATAGCTATCATAGTCTTCACGTGTTATAAAATAGTGTGACAATAATAATGAAGACTTAGTTGTGTTGTATTATCCACTGTATTGTTGTACGTTGTATTTCATTGTAATAATTTTGTTGTAGTCTTTTGACGACTCAAGTTTGGGCTGTGTGGGCCTAGATTTGGGGGCTTCACAGTTGGCATCAGAGCTTAGGGATATGGTCTTTAATGGAGATCTGGGGTTAGAACTAGGAGGGGAGAGACGAATAGAATCAGTCACTAGTGTGTCCTACCTAAATTAGATTTTATTATCTAATGAGTTGATTTGAATATAGGGACATGAAGTGATGAGTCAGTTTATTTGAACTAACATTTATTTTGTGACCACAGTTTAGTATGGCATCTGGAAATCAAGAGGTTAACTATGAAATACCCGAAGCGAATGTAGCCGAAAATCAAGAAGCCACAAACAATCCTCCTGCCAACTCAGGAAATAATATTCCTGATAACATGATGAATGATGGATTCTTTAGGAATTTCATGCAGTTCATGCAGAATCAGGCAAGAGGAAATCCAGTTAACAATAACGGTAGAAACGCTGGTAATTTGAGGATGGTCACTGTCAAGCAATTTAAAGAATTAGGACCACCTGAATTCCACGGGAAGCCTGACCCACTCAAAGCGGAGGCATGGCTGAAGCAGACGACAAAAATACTTGATGTCTTACAATGCGCTGATGATCAGAAGGTGCCCTTTGCTACTTTTATGTTTCGAGGTGAGGCGGATCACTGGTGGGAAGCGGTAAAACGTATCCACCCTTCAGCACTTGAGATGTCTTGGACAGAATTCCAAGAGCTATTTAATGAAAAGTACTTCCCAGAAAGCATCCGCCATATGAAGGAAGTGGAATTCATTAAGCTGGAGCAGGGAAACATGACAGTTTCTCAATATGAAGCTAAGTTTGCTGAACTGTCTCGTTTTGCGACTCATCTAGTAGATGACGAAGCACGGATGAGTCGGATGTTCTTACGTGGTCTAAGATTCGAAATCCGTCAACAACTTAGCTCTCATAAATTTAGTTTGTATTCAGATGTTGTTGATAGGGCTCAAAGGGTGGAGCAAACAGATGAAAAATTACAGCCAAGAGTCAATGATCAGAGAAATGATAACAACCACAGGAACGAGAACCATCGAGGAGGTAACCAACACTTCGGTGGTAATTCCACATCAAATAACAGAAGAGGAGAATCCAGTGGGAACAATTTCAAAAGAAAGAGATTCCATAATAATTATGGAAGGGCACCAGTACCAGCACCAGCACCGACCCCAGTTTCAAGGGGAGAAGATCGACCACCAGTGAGATGCTATAGGTGTGGTCAGGAAGGTCACATCAGCCCAAACTGTACACTGCAGTCCAAAAAGTGCTACAGTTGTGGGAAAGAGGGTCATCTTGCGCGATTTTGTCCTACCACAAAATCAAGTCCAGCTGCAGTGATGATACCAAAAGCTAGCGCGGATAAGGGAAAATCTGTAGTTCAAGGGAGAGCTTTTGTTGTGACATCCCAAATGGCACGAAACTCGAACGAGGTGATAACCGGTAAGCTATTCATAAATTCTCGTGAAGTCTACGCTTTGTTAGATACTGGTTCTACCCATTCTTTTATCTCACCTGCATGTGCTCAGCGTTTAAACTTAACTCCTGAAAATTTGGACTTTGACTTATCAGTTGAAACCCCATTAGGAGAAATGACCATTACATCTACTGTCTATAAATCTTGCCTAGTTCAAATCAACAACCTCACATTACCTGTTGACCTTATTTCTCTGGAGATGCATGAATTTGATGTGATTTTAGGAATTGATTGGTTGACTACCCATCATGCTAAAATTGATTGTTTTCATAAGATTATTAGTTTTCATATTCCTAATCAACCTGTCATGCAAATTCAAGCAACTAAACCATTGAAATCTATAACTGTTATTTCTAGCCATAAAGCCATTCGTTTATTGAAAAACGGATGTCAAGCCTTTTTAGCTCATGTCACTGATTTGAACAAAAATACGTCAAACTTGAATGATATTCCCATTGTTAATGAGTTTCCTGACGTTTTTCCGGAGGAACTTCCTGGTTTACCCCCAAACCGTGAAATTGAATTTTGTATTGATCTTGAACCTGGTACCAAGCCCATTTCCAAAACTCCATACCGAATGGCTCCCATTGAACTTCAAGAGTTAAAAGTCCAACTACAGGAATTGTTGGATACTGGTTTCATTCGTCCGAGTGCATCACCTTGGGGTGCTCCTGTTCTATTTGTGAAGAAGAAAGACGGGAGTATGAGATTGTGCATTGACTACCGAGAATTGAACCATGTCACCATCAAAAACAGGTATCCGTTACCTCGAATTGATGACATGTTTGATCAATTACAAGGTGCTCAACATTTCTCAAAGATTGATCTCCGTTCTGGATATCATCAGTTAAAGGTTAAAGCTGAGGACATTCCAAAGACTGCTTTCAGAACTCGTTATGGGCATTATGAGTTTTTAGTCATGCCTTTTGGACTAACCAATGCTCCTGCAGCTTTCATGGACATGATGAACCGAATATTCAAGGAATATTTGGATCATTTTGTGGTTGTCTTTATTGATGACATCCTCATATACTCCAAAAGTCGTGAGGATCATGAACAACACCTGAGATTGATACTCCAGAAGCTCCGTGAGAACAAATTATATGCCAAGTTGAAGAAATGTGAGTTCTGGCTTGAGGAGGTCACGTTTCTTGGGCATGTGATTTCTAGTCAAGGAATATCAGTCGATCCTGCGAAGATTGAAACGGTACTAAATTGGGAACAACCCAAGACAGTAACCGAAGTCCGAAGTTTTCTGGGCCTAGCTGGTTATTATCGGAGATTCGTAGAAGGATTTTCTCGAATCGCCACTCCATTAACTCAGCTTACTCGGAAAAGCACAAAATTCATATGGAGCGAGCAATGCGAGAAAAGTTTTCAAGAGCTTAAGAGGAGACTTGTTTCAGCTCCTGTTCTGACCATTCCATCAGGATCGGGAGAATTTGTCATATACAGCGATGCTTCAGGCAAAGGTCTAGGCTGTGTCCTTATGCAACATGGAAAGGTTATAGCCTATGCCTCTCGACAACTCAAAGATTATGAGAAAAATTACCCTACTCATGATCTAGAGTTGGCAGCAGTCGTTTTCGCGTTGAAGATCTGGAGACACTACTTGTACGGAGAGAAAGTGGATATCTATACGGATCATAAAAGTCTCAAGTATTTCTTCACCCAGAAGGAACTCAACATGCGACAACGACGTTGGCTTGAGCTGTTGAAGGATTATGATCACACAATCCAGTATCACCCGGGAAAGGCGAACGTTGTAGCTGACGCTTTGAGCAGAAAATCTTATGCGAGTACAAGTGCACTGCTGACAACACAAAAGCGTATTTTGTACGACTTGCAAAAGATGGAGATGGAGCTAAAGACACCAGGGACCCACTCGAAGATTGCTCACGTGCGAGTAGAACCAGCTTTAATCGATAAAATTAAAACTGCTCAAGCTACCGATCCGGAACTGATAAACATGATAAAGAAAGTACAAGAAGGTACCATTCCCGAAGCAAGAATCGACGAGAAAGGAATACTTCGAGTCAACTCTCGACTCTGTGTTCCTAACGATCCTGAATTAAAGCATAAAATCATGATGGAGGCACACAACACGCCATTTGCAATCCACCCAGGAGGTACCAAGATGTATCGAGATCTTCGACATACATTTTGGTGGAACAATATGAAAAGGGAGATTGCAGAGTTTATCTCAAGGTGCTTAACTTGTCAACGTGTCAAGGCAGAGCATCAAGTACCTAAGGGTCCTTTACAACCACTTGAGGTTCCCGAATGGAAGTGGGAACACATCAATATGGATTTCGTGACGGGTCTTCCCAAAGTTTCTCAAGGCTTAGATGCAATTTGGGTCATCGTAGATAGATTGACCAAATCCGCTCATTTCTTGCCTATACGAGAAAACTTTTCACTTGAACGTCTTGCCGGTATGTACATAAATGAGATCGTGAGATTGCATGGCATGCCAGTTTCCATAGTTTCTGATCGAGATCCTAGATTCACTTCACGCTTTTGGATCAGTCTACAAAAAGCTATGGGCACTGAACTACGTTTTAGTTCTGCATACCATCCTCAAACGGACGGACAATCGGAAAGGACAATCCAGACCCTCGAAGATCTTTTGAGACTTTGCGTACTAGATTTCAAAGGAAGTTGGGATAAGTACTTACCATTGGTGGAATTTTCCTACAACAACAGTTACCAAGCAAGTATAGGTATGGCTCCATTCGAGGCTTTATATGGACGCAAGTGTCGCTCTCCAGTATGTTGGAATGAGGTAGGAGAAGCAAAACTGTTGGGACCCGAGTTGGTACGCTTGACGACCGAAAAGATCCAAATGATCCGACAACGAATACAGACAGCACAAGAACGACAAAAGAGTTATGCCGATCTTCATCGGAGAGATGAGAGATTCAACGTCGGAGATCATGTATTCTTACGTGTTTCTCCATGGAAAGGGGTTACGAGATTCGGAAAGAGAGGAAAACTCAACCCTCGATTTATTGGCCCATTTGAAATCCTCGATCGGGTGGGAACTGTAGCTTACAGACTAGCCTTACCACCAAGTATGTCTCGCATCCATAACGTTTTTCACATATCTATGTTACGTAAATATGTGAAGGACCCAAACCACGTCATTGAGTTAGAACCAGACGTTATAGCAGAAGATTTAACGTATGAGGAAGTACCTGTTAAGATCCTAGATAAGAAGGAGCAGATCTTACGCTCAAAGGTTATACCTCAAGTTAAGGTTTTATGGAGGAACCAAGATATTGAGGAAATGACCTGGGAGCTAGAATCTGAGATGAAGTCTAGGTATCCATACCTCTTCGAAATGCCAGGTACGTCAATTTCGGGGACGAAATTTCATAAGGAGGGGAGGTTGTAAGACCCTGAATTTTATGAAATATAAAATTTAATTTTCTTCATAAATTTTTTTCATGAAACAGTAAGTGGTTAAATTGGCAAAGTTAAAAGTTAAAGATGTTCCGTGCAAATTATACCTTGTCGGAGAATATTCTTTTTGTCGGGGAATATTCGTTTTGTCGGGGAATATTCGTTCTGCCCGTACGACGGCGCAATATAATATTCGTGTCGTACGACGGCGCCGAAATAACTAATTAGTGGTGGACCCACAACGGAATATTTGTCGGAGATAGAAAACGACATAAGTAACCTTTTTAAATAAAAATAGTCAACGGAACTGTTAAAATACCGGTGATAAAAGAATAGTAGCATACGGTAGTTTATGGTATTTTCTGTAGCACACGGTACTCTACAGTAGCACACGGTATTGCACAGTGTCTTATATTATTGATCTGATAATTGACACCGTAACTGTTGCACATCATTTCATCAATAATTGTCGCTGCATAATATTTTATATTATCAATTCAATAATTGTTGCTACACAGTATTTTGCATTATTGATTCAATAATTGTCATTACACTGTATTTCATATCATTGAGTCAATAACTGTTGGTGCACTGTAGTTAAAATTATTGAACCTAATAATTGACAAAGTAACGTGTTCTTATATTATTGTTGAATTGTTATCTTTGTTGTAACATTAGTTTTACTGTTGTATTATTGGTTGATATTTGGTTAATAAAATAATGAGTTAGTGGGAATATATGGAGAAGAAGAATAAAACATGTGGGGGATGGTGGGAGAAAATGTAAGGTGAGTGGGGATTGGTGGAAAACATGTGGGGGTGAAGGATGGAAGAAGTTGAAGGAAAAATAAAGGAAATAGGGTATAACACGGAAGAAGAAAATAGAGAGAGAGAGAGAGAGAAAGAAAAGGTGGGTGGGAGAGATATATTAATATATATAAATAAGAAAGAAAAGAAGGAAATGATGAATGGTCAGGAAAGAAAAACGTGGGTGGAGATATATATATATATATATATAATAATAAAGAAAAAGAAGTCAGAAAAGGAGGAGGCGGAGAGAAGAAAATAAAAGGGAGTAGGTGGGAAACAGGTAGGAGAAAATTATAGGGTTGGTAGCTGAATGCACTATAAAATGGAACCTTGGCTAAACGAACTTCCTCACACTTTTCTCTTCTCCTATTACTATATTGTGAGTATACTTTGAGTGTAGAAAGATTACTCTAAAATTTTGGTAAAGCCAAAAGGAGTGCAGAAATTTTTCAAGTTGATCAACCTCATTTAAATCAATATCCAATCACGTGTTAAGGTAAGGGGTATCACTCTTTTCATCATCATAAATGGATATTATTTTCTTTCTTACTTGAAGGGATTATCATTCTTTGATTCTCGAAAATAATATCGTTTCTTTCTTGTGCCATTTATTTCCATGTATTAAATTGTGGGAATAACCTTACGGCGCGGTTTACCGCCTGTTGGTGAATAACCTTTTGTATTCATTCTTTATTAATCTTTGAGAATAACCTTACGGTGCGGATTATCGCCTGTTTGGTGAATAACTCTTCGTGTTCAAATTCTATTAAATTGTGGGAATAACCTTACGGTGCGGATTACGCCTGTTTGGTGAATAACTATTCGTATTCAAATTGATGGGAATAACCTTACGGTGCGGATTATCGCCTGTTGGTGAATAACCCTTTTTATTTGTCTCGTGTGGAAATAATTTGTCTACACGAATTATCACATGACACTTTTATTCCATATTCGTAAGTGATATCATTTTCCTTTATACTCATAAGGGATACCATCTTTTTCATCTTCCATTATTCAAACTTACTATGGTAAGGGATATTAATTCCCTTCACCTTTTGTTAATCAAACCTGCTACGGTAAGGGATATTATTTTCTTCCATACACCTAAATCGAAACTTATTATGGAACTATTGCTTCTATAATTCCTGAAAATATTATATGTTCCATAATAGTTGAATTTCATTAGTTCAACTGAACCTTCCTATTTTCTGAACATTTCTATTGAACTGTAATCGTTATTCTGAACTGTGGATCTTGAATATCATTTTTAAATTTCACTCCACATCATGTTGGCAATTTGGACATTATTTGAATCTGCACAAAGTAAACTTCCGATACTTATTGTTTATCCTGTTCTTCTGTTTATCATTTGTATCACTGCTATTTGTATTAATCATCAAGAATCAAGCTGTTGTGAATATCTGTGGCCGGGGGCACAGATGTGATATAATTGTTGAACAGATGATAGGTTAAAGGCGATATACTAGGTTAAAGGCGATACATCTGTTCGGTGTCTTTTATGACACGTGGTGAATGTTCTCTTTGGCCCGTAGTGCAAAGATGAACTGTTGGTTGGTATGATTATGACCAAAGGCTGAATCTGGTATAATCATGACCGTTGGTGTTATATTGAATGTCTTTGGCCCGTAGTGCAAAGACGAACTGTTGATCTGCATGATTATGACCAGGAACTGTGAAGTTGTATTATCTTGACTAATGGTATTTCAGATGATAAAAGTTGATGATATTTTTACTAAAAAGAGAAGCGAGTGGACATTATAGTCTGCATTATTCTTCTAATAGATTGCTCATTCCGCTGCTATTATTGATCTGAACGTTGTTTAAGAATTTAACTGCAGTTTTTGATATAAACTTTGTAGTCTATTGTATTCTATCAAGAACTCAACTGTTGAAGGCTAATGATAAATTATTCGTCATTATCTTAGTCATGCTATTTCTTACTGGGCTATTTGAGCTCACCCTTTCTTTTCGTTCCATTGTTTTTCAACAGGAGATGAGAACGTAACGGGGTCTAGCCGGGGAATGGAGTGAGAGTGCGGGGATAGCTATCATAGTCTTCACGTGTTATAAAATAGTGTGGCAATAATAATGAAGACTTAGTTGTGTTGTATTATCCACTGTATTGTTGTACGTTGTATTTCATTGTAATAATTTTGTTGTAGTCTTTTGACGACTCAAGTTTGGGCTGTGTGGGCCTAGATTTGGGGGCGTCACAAACAATTATTGACTCAATGATATAAAATACAGTGTAATGACAATTATTAAATCAATAATGCAAAATACTGTGTAACAACAATTATTGAATTGATAATATAAAATATTATGCAGTGACAATTATCGATGAAATGATGCGTAACAGTTACGGTGTCAATTATCAGACCAATAATATGAGACACTATGCAATACCGCGTGTTACTGTAGAGTACCGAGTGCTACAGAAAATACCAATAACTACCGTATGCTACTATTCTTTTATCACCGGTATTTTAACAGTTCCGTTGACTATTTTTATTTAAAAAGGTTATTTCTGTCGTTCTCTATATCCGACAAATATTCCGTTGTGGGGTCCACCAATAATTTGTTATTTCGGCGCCGTCGGACCAAACGAATATTCCCCGACCAAACGAATATTCCCCGACAAAGCGAATATTGTCCGACAAAATAAAATTTGCAGATAACATCCTTAACTTTTAACTTGATCGATTTAACCACTTACTGTTTCAAAAAAAAATATATATGAAGAAAAATTAAATTTTGTATTTCATAAAATTCGGGGTCTTACACCTTAACTTAAGGATTTTTCATAAACTTCCTTAATTGTTCTTTCTTTCTTTCTCTAAATACTTCTTGTGAAAGTTTTCTCTAAGTGTGCTTAAGTCATCTTGAGTATTTGTGAAGATTTATAAGTGTATGTGTACTGTTCAAGTTAATCAACCTCATTTAAATCAATATTCAGTCACGTGTTAAGGTAAGGGATTATCATTATTTGATTCTCGAAAATAATACTGTTTCTTTCTTACTCATAAGATGTGTCATTTATTTCCATGTATTAATTTGTGGGAATAACCTTACGGCGCGGAGTACCGCCTGTTGGTGAATAACCTTTCGTATTCATTCCTTATTAATCTATGAGAATAACCTTACTGCGCGGATTACCGCATGTTTGGTGAATAACTCTTCGTATTCAATTTTTATTAAATTGTGGGAATAACCTTACGGCGCGGATTACCGTCTGTTGGTGAATAACCTTTCGTATTCATTCCTTATTAATCTCTGAGAATAACCTGACTACGTGGATTACCGCATGTTTGGTGAATTACTCTTTGTATTCATTTTTTATTTGTCTCTTGTGGAAATAATTTGTCTACACGAATTATCACATGACACTTTTATTGTATATTCGTCTATAATATCATTTTCTTTCATATTCGTAAGTGATATTATTTTCCTTTATACTCATAAGGGATACCATCTTTTTCATCTTCCATTATTCAAACTTACTATGGTAAGGGCTATTAATTTCCTTCACCTTTTGTTAATCAAACCTGCTACGGTAAGGGATATTATTTTCTTTCATACACCTACATCGAAACTTATTATGGAACTATTGCTTCTATAATTCCTGAAAATATTATATGTTCCATAATAGTTGCACTCCATCATTTCAATTGAACCAGCCTATTTACGTGAACCTTTCTATTGAACTGTAACCGTTATTCTGAACTGTGGATCTTGAATATCATTTTTGAATTTCACTCCACATCATGTTGACAATTTGGACATTATTTGAATCTGTACCAAGTAAACTTCTAATACTTATTGTTTATCCTGTTTCTTCTGTTCATCATTTATGATTCTAATAATCCAAAATCATGTTGTTGTGAATATCTGTGGCCGGGGGCACAGATGTGATATAATTGTTGAACAGATGATAGGTTAAAGGCGATATAATAGGTTAAAGGCGATACATCTGTTCGGTGTCTTTTATGGCACGTGGTGAATGTTCTCTTTGGCCCGTAGTGCAAAGATGAACTGTTGTTTGCTATGATTATGACCAAAGGCTGAATCTGGTATAATCATGACCGTTGGTGTTATATTGAATGTCTTTGGCCCGTAGTGCAAAGATGAACTGTTGATCTGCATGATTATGATCAAGAACTGTGAATTGTATTATCTTGACTAAAGGTATTTCAGATGATAAAAGTTGATGATATTTTTCCTAAAAAGAGAATCGAGTGGACATTATAGTCTGCATTTTTCTTCTAATAGATTGCTCATTCCGCTGCTATTATTGATCTGAACGTTGTTTAAGAATTTAACTGCAGTTTTTGATATAAACCTTGTAGTCTTTTGTATTCTATCAAGAACTCAACTGTTGAAGACTAATGATAATTTATTCGTCATTATCTTAGTCATGATATTCTTTACTGGGCTATTTGAGCTCACCCTTTCTTTTGTTCCATTGTTTTTCAACAGGAAATGGAAACGTAGCTGGGTCTAGCCGGGGAATAGAGTGAGAGTCTGAGGAATAGTTATTGTAGTCTTCACGCGTTGTAAAATAGTGTGATAATAATAGTGAAGACTTAGTTGTGTATTATTATACACTGTATTGTTAAACGTTGTTCTACCTTATAATAATTTTGTTATAGTCTTTTGACGACTCAAGTTTGGGTTGTATGGGCCCAGATTTGGGGGCGTCACAATCTTCAAGTCCAACAGATTTGGCTCCTTGCTTGTTGATAGATATTGGAGTTGCTATTGAGTTGTACTTTAAGTTCCATTGACATTAAATACTCAGTAGCAAGATGTGATCATTCTTGAAATGATATTGAGTTCGGCAATGATGTTTGGCTTCTTTATTTGTTCAATATCTTTTTTGTGATCACCCATTGTGCTGCTGGGCTTTTGTACTTCAGCTCCTTTGGTACTTGATAACTTCTCGAGATGAACTTCTGAGATGATCGTGAAGCTCCTTCCTTTTGATACTCAGTTGTTCTTTCTTATCATAGGCCGTTTATAGCTTCTCGAGATGGGCTTCTGAGATGACTGTAATGCTCCTTCCTTTTGGTATTCAGTTGCTTCCATGTCTGTATCAAGTTTGCGTTTCAGCTTCTCTCTACCAGTTGCCTAGCAGCTCTGAACACTTATCTTGTAATAGAGTTATTTCACTCTATGTCTCTCTCAATTCAGTATTAGTGTTCTGATGGATCGTGGAGTTCATCAGCATATTCATTTTTTATTTCACTCTACGATCTGTTGTTGTCCACCATCCTTTCTTGTATTTTCAACAACTCCCCTTTCTGTGAATCATCAAAGCCCTTATATCTTTGTGCATATTTTACCGTTGAAAGAAATCACGTTGGTTCCATTTGGCTTTGTGCAAATCTTTAATATCTTCGATGTTGACTTTCTTGCTGCTTGTGTCAGTTCTTTTTCCCTTTTCTGACATGTTCTGATATATCAGACTGTAGCTTAGTTTTCTCTGAATTTATAGTCATTGCACTCCCAGAGATGTTCAGCAAAGATTATTATATTCTTTGCTAATTAATCTTCTGATCCATCAATAAATACCTTCCTTGACTTTTAGAACCAGCTGTTCTGATGCATTCAGAGATGTCCCATTAGTCTGACCTTATTCACCATTTTCCTGAGCAGTGGGTTCTGACTTATAGTCGTTTAGGCACAAGGTCTTTTGTGACTCTGACATGCATCTGAATCTCAAGAGCACTTAAACTTTCTTGAATCTGGGCAAGGAGTATTCTCCTTTCTTTCGCACCATATTGTCGTTCTGTTAGTTTACTGGTTCTGAACTGCTCAGTGAATTCGTCGAGTGATAGGCTATTTATTCTGATTCTACGAAATCAGCTCCATGGATGTTACTTGAGGTATTTCAAGTAAAACGTTGAGTTAGAGCAATCTTTTCTCTTATTCTGCGATCTTGCTATTCTGTTCAGATCGCAGAGTTTGTCTGCAGTGCTTTGCTTTACGTTTTCGTTCTACGATCTTGTCCATTTGTTCAAATCGTAGAGCTTGTTAACTGTAGTGTTTCTCAGTGGAATCGTTGAGTTGTTGTCTTCATTGGCACATCATTTATTTCTACTCAACGATTATTCTATGTGTAGAACAATTTTCCGCATTGTCTTGTCATCCTGTTCCACTCTATGATTTCTTCTAACTGTGCAAATCGTATAGTTCTCGTATGTGCTTGCTCTGCAAGTTTACTCTACGATCTTGCTAGATTGTGTATATCGTAGAGTACTTTTATTCTCTGATTCTGCGTTAACTGCTGGCTAGCTTAGCTGACAGTTCGACGATCGTAGAGTTCTGCTCTACGATTTATACTTGATCAGTTAATTTAGGTTGTATATTTTGTAGACCTCTTGCACACCTGTTCCTCTTTGATGATCGTAGAGTTATCCTGGTAAGGAGTCGTATAATTCACTCTACGAATTATACTGAATCATTGAGTCTTCTTTGCTTGGAATCGTAGAGTTCGTTCTACGATCATATAGACTGATCAGATCTAACATATGATCAACCTAACAGATTTAATCTTTTCTAACTAAGTCATTTCTTACATTATTACAGCATTATATATATTGAAAGGACTTTACAGACTCTGTCATACAACAATGATTCAATCTTATGCTACTCTGCTTATACCATGCATCTTTTATGCAGAGTGACTCCTACAAAAAGATCAACCTAACATTTCTGATCTTTAAAATCTAAGTCCTTTGTACACATATATCTTTTAAAAAGGGACTTTACAATATTTGAACCAGATAACTTTCATTATCTTTTATAAGCATCAGATAGTTTTCAACAAGATTATATATGTGTTATACAAGTGTGTAAATCACAATATTTGAAATATATATCATACACACATGATCACGTAGGCACATAAT
Source organism: Hedera helix (assembly GCA_947179155.2). Classification (NCBI taxonomy): domain Eukaryota; kingdom Viridiplantae; phylum Streptophyta; class Magnoliopsida; order Apiales; family Araliaceae; genus Hedera; species Hedera helix. The sequence goes on along the minus strand of OX359268.1, from coordinate 34,800,693 downwards.
TTGATTAACATATAACCACTTTGTCAATTGACCACATAAGCACTTTTAGAACATCTACACACATAGTCAAGTAAGCACATTAACACGTAAGCACTTTGTCAGATACACATTGACACCCAACCATGTAAGCACATTTACCATAATCATTTTTGCACAACAATCATCATCATCAAATCAAACAATCTTCAACAAATACTATAACGCATAAAGCTTGACAGCCTGGGCCAGTTAACCCAAATCACCAAACAACAATCAACTTACACAGGGAACAATCAATGGTCACACCAAAAAGTTTGACGGCTTAGGTCGTTTGGGGTAACTCCGGTGTGAGAATCATTACATGTTAAAAGCGTTAATATGATTGATAATGATTGGAAGTAATTGATAGTAATAATTGAAGTATTGTTAATGTCTATTTATGACTGTATTTATAATTGTTCAACACTCTTTGTCTATGCACGCCCAAGACTAATTAGAATTAAAAGTCTTGATGAAAGTCCCGTTATAACTAAAACTCATAATTGGATGAATTCATAATAGAATAAGTCTCATTATCCCTCCAATGTTGGAAATTCAATTATATTCAACCGTGGACTCTAACCCTTCTAGAATATCAAGCCGTCAAAATACATTGTAATGAGCCAGCACCCAAACCGGGCCTAAAGGACGATGTTAATTTGGCCAGCACCTAAACCGGACCTTGAATGTAAGATTAATATGGACCACCACCTGTACTGGGTCCTGAATAATTTCATTCCAACAATACCATAGGTATTACTGTAGATAAAATATCTCAGGTTGGTAAAGAGACGAAAGTCGCAATGGAAATGGCATTAGATGATTTCAACACCAAAAATAATCAGGGTTTTGTTTTACACATAAAAAATTCTCAAAGCAAACACGTTTAGGCACAGTGACGAAGTCAAAAAATATATTCAGTAGGGTCAAAATTATTATAAAACTATAAATAATTCAATGGGGATTTAAGGGTAGTGCCCCCAAGCCAATTTTTTTGAATAATTTATATTTTCGGGTTACATATATAAAACATATATTTAATTACAATGATAATATAATAATTGTTTAACTCTACATATATTTACATGCATGTATATATACACCATATTGACCTCAAATTGACTTTTTTAAAGACAAATTGTTTATAAATAATTAATTTCTTCAAAAATAATATAAAATAGATTATTGATTAGTTTAAGAAAATTATATGAATATATATATAGGAGGTAAGAATGATGTGAAATTGAGATTTAAGTGAGAAAGTTATCAATTTTTTATTTGATTCCATATATTATAAATTTTACAAAAAATTCAAATTTTGTCATATTTTATAAAACAAAACAAAAAAAATCAGTGGGATCAATTGATCCCACGACTCTCTACGTGGATTTGTCACTGTGGACCAGGCAGCTCTTGCAGGTAACTTTATTCTACTATAGGAGTCTTGCTAGTTATATCTTGCAACAAAACATTGCTACTTTTGTTGCGATAAAATACAATGACAAGCTCTGAAAATAAGTGCAGATACATGGATAACATGTGGATGTGTCACTTGCACCAAAAATCGCAACTTATTTGTGGCAGGCTGTATCATTTTCCCAACTATAATGTAGCGGTCCAATATATTTGCAATTAGTAATTATCTTCCTAGTGGCGCTATAAAAGAAACAGAGTAGATAACAATGCAAAAATTGAGGTAATATTAATTTTTTATTATTATAAAAATAAAACTTTACATTGAATAGAACAAGAATCATAAAAAGATTGAACAGAACGAACTGAATGAGCTACATTTGATTTTCAGGCAGCTAACTCCGATATATTAGAACATTGAAAGTCTGAAAAAATCATCTGTGCATGACATAAACAAGGAGTAAAGACAATGGGTAGAGCAGGTATGCCACAAATGATTTCCATATTGGGAAGGTGGAGTTGAAACTTGCAGTGAACCCCGTTACAACGCTTACAATTAGAACGATGAGCACTTCAGCAGAAAAACGCCACGACAACCCACGGAAATATATTAGAGATAATAGAACTGAAAAGCCAAGCAAATTGTTCATAAGCACTCCTCCATAAATCTGCATCAATATAACCAATTTGTCAATATAAGTATACAACCATTGACAATTCGACTTTTTGTTAACCCATATTAAGGTTTCGCTAGGAGATGTGGCATAAATACCTCTGTACGAGTAAATAAAGTCAAAAGGTCAAATACAGACTCAGTTCACTAAAACACAATGTGTGTGCGTTGTTTGTGACTAAATTGGATCTTAATTCTAGGCAGTTAGTCCATTTGACAGTATATAAAAATAAGTTTCATTTTGTATTGCAGAGAGTTACAATCGCATAATATTTGACAAAAGTTATCTAATATATAACTATGTGTTATATAAATGTAATTTATTTATATAAACTATCCAAATGAACTGTCCATTTTAGACCCTCTGGAATCTAGATTTGACTACATTACATGTTAATTATATTGATGACTAAAGCTTCTTCTTTTTTTCTTTTTTAAAGAAGGGACAAACCTCGGAGAATGTCAAAGAAGTAGTTCTTGCTTTCTTCCGACTTGCAGCCTTGATTGCTGAGATTGCTCCTCTAGCATTCGTAGCCAAAGGAACTAACATAAAAGAGATGAAAAACGGCGGTACATTTGCAGATTTGGAGAAATTATGAACACTTTCTATAAGAGGTTCAGCTAAAAGTGCTAGCATAACTATTCCAAGCACCAAAAGCATTATAGCTTTTGTCCACGCCCATACAGACTTTTTTATGCTTTTCTCCTCCTTGGTAAACATGTCAATTTCATCCCATTTTTTCTGCAAAATAATCCAAAACCACTTCATATATATACCAAAGTATCATATAATCAAATTTAGCACATTTTAGTAGTACCTACCTGATACATATCATTATCTTCAGATTCTGTCGAGTTAGGAGCTTGATTGTTGCTGAGCAATTTCAAAAATCCAGAAATAAATTCATCTTCATTGATCACATGATCTTTATTTTTGTCGAGTTCTTCCATTATTTTGCTCACTATTTCATCCGCGTCCCAAGGAGGCATCTTACCGAGGTTGATTTTCACCATCAGTTCTTTTAGTTCCTCTTGTGATATGCAGTTGTCTCTATCAAGATCAATGCTCTCAAATAACCTGTAATTTAACAGCTGATTGAATTTAGGGGTTGGAATTACTTATAAGTAAAAATTAATCAACTATACTCTCCAAAATCAATCGCCTAGCCTTTGGATACTCCAAAGATGCAATAACTTTGTTGCTTTAACTGGATTGGACATGTTTATGTCAGAAAGAATAATTAGGTTAACTTATTCTGAATATTGGTAACTAAAATAATCAACCAAGTTCTAATAAGTTTATGTTTGGTTACACTCCACATCTCTGAAAAATCTTATTTGTCTAAAGACAATTCATCTCAAACGTAACTTATTTAATTCAGCATTAGGAGCTCAAGCGCAAGGTGCTTTTGGACATCCAAACTCATCAAACGCTAGAAACTAAACAAACCTTAGGTTGAGATTAACGACGACAAATTAAGACTAATTTTGTTGTCTCACCTTTTCACAGCAGATATATCTGGTGTTCCATCTTCGGTAAAAAGGGTCCCTAGTGCAGATCTTTGACCATATCCTATAATTTCCCACATTAGCTGCTTCGTGTCATGTTCTTTTCTTTTGTTTTGGATCCAAGGTGGGAAAATCTGGGAAGAGATTATAACAAAAATAACTTGGTAAAATTTTCATGAAAAATCTCCCATATTACATAAGTTCAACTACCTAATACTTTTTATTTTGAAATTACCTTGTATAGTTCTTTCAGTGATTTTACTGAATGATACTGTTTATCCATCGTACGCTTTATCTCATCAAGCCATTTTGTGAATACCTCGACGAATTCATCCATGGTTATTTTCTTGTCACCATCAGTATCAAATTCATTCATCACCTCAGCTAACTTCTTATCCTTGTCCCAGTGCGAGTTTCTAAATCTAATTTCATGGAGAAGTGTTTTTAATTCAGAAAACAATATATACTTATCGCCATCTTGATCTATCTTCTCAAATAGCCTGCAATGCAGACATAATAATTATTTCTAATACTAGTAATTCTGTTCAGAAATTGCTTAGCAAATATTTTCACAAAAACAGTACCTTCTTATAACAGGTACGTTTGGAGCACCATCTTCAGTAAGGAGTCTTCCTTCTGTGAGTTCCTGCAAATAAAGTAATACATCTACAACTAGATGCTCATGTTTCACGTATTCTAATCTTCTCTTTTGGATCCAAGGCTCGAAAGTCTGCATGAATTAATAGAGTGTAAATTCAAGTTTAAAGAAAAACAGGACTCGGATAATTATATGCAGAAATTTGTATCGAATAACTATCCTAGCTTTAGTTGCATGCGATTTTTACATTTTAACACGCTCATTGAAGTGATACGAGTACTTCTATGTACACTCACTGTGTACTAACAAAGAGAAAACAATATAGGGCTCTAATACGAAAGAGTAGGGCCCACATACTCTTTTATCTCTGTAAGTGTACAACTGTTAATGCGCGTTGAGTTATTCAATTAAAAACAGATAATGGAGAAAATTCTATACATATACCTGATATAAGAAGTACGACAAGAGGAACAGAACAGAAACGATAAGAGCGATGATAATGATAATATGTTCCCCAAAAGAAGAAATTTGGAAGATTTTAGGGATCAAAATGATAAGAAATGGTATCACTGAAAGAACCATAATTCTTGCTGTATAACTAGTCTCTTCATCAGTAGTTATACCATAACCTGTAAAAAGGAAGAAAAAAATTAAAAATGAGTATAAAAGCATAAATAATTTTTTGTTATTAAAGTCAACTTAATTAATTATCAGCTTTTGGTATTGCCATAGTAAAAATTATACTGCTAGAGCTGAGCAAATATATATTTAGCTGTTCAAGTAACATTTAATCGACAATTATTGCCTAGCAATATCATTCTCTCTCTACCGATATTAACCGTCTTATTATCAAGTACACACATGTAATAGTGATTTAGAACAAAAGAGAAAAGAATGTGAACCATTTAATTTGGATACTAATCTCTGGATTTGGCTTTGACTCAATTTCGAACTATTTGAAGGATCCTGAGTACTGCCAATGATAAGACAAGTTCCCCAAACTACCGTGAGCAGAAATATTGTTGTCCCGGCTAGCAAGCCCACCCCAGTTAAGGCATACTCTTGAGCTTTCTCTGCATCAGTCAGAAGTCCAGATGCTGCAAACAGATAACAAAATCTTGACAAAATAAATTAAAAAAATTACAAGCACTTCTTCACACAGCATTTTTAAGCACTATTTTGGGACTTGTGGCTATTCAGAGCATTAAACCATACTACTAGCTGGATATTCACAATGTTAATTTTCTTTATTTTTGCAATTTTTATTCTGGGAAAGTTTTAGCTAAACTGACTTCATGAAGAAGACCCATTGGTCACCTCCAATAAGTTAGAAACAATATTCACATTAATGTAGACTTTTTTTGTAGGACATAATCTCATGACATGGGGAATAAAATTATAAAACTGCTACATTGTCTATAGCATAAGTTATGATCATTATGTGTTAAACTAATCCAAAACAGCTCATCACTACTTTAATATCCCATAAAATATACAAATTACTAAAAGTTTTCAATTGGGTTGTATGAAGCTGAATTTATTCACCCCCTTAGTCCTGAAATTAGAGACACATTTATAAAACAAAGAATTTTAAAAACAACTTTACTTTTCCAAACATATGCATAACATTTGCTAGAGATGTAGTAGCGGTGATACTGAATCTACCTGGTGTATAACAATAACATTTTGGAACGAACTAAACAGAAAAATGCACCTCTAATTTTAAAATAAACTAAACGGGAAAATGTTCAACTTTGGAAACGATATTATGAAGCCAATCCATACCCAAAAATGATAATAGCAAATAATAAAAAACAAGTAAGCATAATACAGACAATAAAATATGTTAACATGAGGACGAAAGTATCTAAAATTATTGAGAATTCTTAAAGATGAATCAAAGAGAAGAATGAACCAAATGAAAGATGACGAAGCAAAAGGGGTATACCAAGAAGAATCAAGGATTCAGGAAGAGCACCAAGGATTTGGAATGCACTTGCACCAAAAACACCAGGACCAAGAATCTTGAAAATCCTTTCACCTCCAGAGGCAACATAGGATTCTCCATGAAACAAGAGGTATTCATACACCAAAATCAGAAACAGATGGCCTAAAAGACTCTCCGAGCACGGCAAAAACCCGTACATATGCTCGCACTTCTCTGTAGAATCCACCATCCCATTGAGAACTAGATAAGAGGAGAACTGCTTCTCCTGATCAATACCATCTGAAACTAATTCATCAGGAGAACTATAGCGTAAAGATCGGCCTGTTACCTTGATTACTGCTAAAGAAATAAGAGCAAATACAAAACACACTGTTTTTGTAAATTGTACCGCCATAACTAATTGTTGTGATCAAGAAAATGAAGAAATGGGAATTTAATTAAGGAAAATGACTTGTCTAAACTTGATGGTAAAAATTGGATTACATATGTTTATATACATAAGCTGACCGGATCATGAAGAAGGTTCCTTGAAACTAGTCTTTACATATCAAATCCATATGTGAATACATATATTCAATGTTTACTAAGAAGACATTTGAATGGGTGTGGTGATAATATGATATATAATATGCATTGTTTAGTTATGCAACTAACATATGTTTATATACATAAGCAGACGGGATCATGGAGAAGTTTCCTTGACACTTGTCTTTACGTATCAAACCCATATGTGAATACATATATTCAATGATTACTAAGAAGACATTTGAATGGGTGTGGTGATAATATGATATATAATAGGCATTGTTTAGTTATGCAATTAATTGGACCAAGTCTGCGGTTTGCTTGCAATTTAAGAACTTTATCATATGATTATTTGGGGAACGTGTTTTTTGTTCTTGTTAGTATTTTATTTTTTCCCTGCAAATTGATAAGCAATCTAGTTGCTTAGTTATAATTTACTTTATAAATTTTCTTCTTGATGACCGTCTCCCTTGTACATGCTTCCTTCAGCTGACCGGGCAAAATGGGGCCAGGGCCACGGGTCGGACCAATTTGCCCTCTAAAATTTGGATTTTGGAATTTATATATTTTAATTTTAGCCAAATCCATTGTGGCCGATGACTCGTAGATAACCAAACCTACCTATGAAATTTATTTCACTTCACACGTTCAAGATTTATCCTATAATATTAATGATAATTTGATATTATTCTACAAATAGTTCATCTATTTTTTTTTCTCTAGTATCATGAGAAACCCACCTATTAAAGAAACAATAAAAAAAACACTTGACAGTCCACTTTAATTTTTCTTAGCCCAATGCAATAATTTTAATGTGCAAATTTGTAAAAATTATAATATTTCGAACAATGTAACTATTGTTACTTGTAGGATTATTTTATTTTGTACATATATTATGTTGATTTATTTATAAAATTTATAATACTTAATATAAGTTTTTAAAGAATGAATTAAATTGATTGAATGAATAAGAAAGTTAACAAAAAAAATTACAAAAAAGTCTGTTGGCCAACTGACCCCGTCACTCCTTAGGCCATGGGCCTCCTCACAAAAATTTGAGTTATTTTAATTTGACTCAAATTTAACCTGACTCAACCGATTTAAACTTTGCACATCTGTTTACCAGGTCTATGTAGCAGCCTAATAAGTGGGGTTTATCCGCATGGCTGAGTCACGATTTTGTCGGAGCTAATTTGGAAAAGTAAGAGGACTTTGTTATAACTTGAGAAGAGTCTATGTAATGAAATGGATTAGTTGTAAAGTATTAAGTGAGACTTGGTATCTAAGTGGTCAGGTTTTCCTGGGTGAAATGGAAAAATGCACACGTAAATTACTTGACTGCTAATCTTTTCGTGAAAAAATATTACTCATTCCATTACAAAATATAATATCACTGTATTATATTTTGAAACCGAGATAGTATATTTTATTCAATATTAAACAGGAATATATAGGAGAGCCTCCATTTCAATCATCATCAAAGCCAAATGACTTTCTGAGCAATAAAACAACAGGCATGGGGATATATAAATTTGAGAGAATCGGAAAAAGAAAATTACATGACAGGGAGAAAAGGCAAAAAAGAAGAGAGAATTCCATGACAATTTCTTGTAATTTTTTGTTGAGAACACCATACATGATATTATTCGCAGGTAATTAGTGGGTAATATGCCTAAGCGAATTAAACCCTCTTTTAAAACATGAAACCAAATAAATTCCATGAATTTGACAAGTTTTTTCTGGACAACTTACACTATTACAGTATAGTATACATTTCAATCCTAAGAGAACTTAGAGGAAAATCTAGAAGAAATTTACTTTTATTGAGGGATAAACTCGAACGTATGACTTTACATAATAAAGAAAGAGATATTTACCGCTAGATTAACATCTTTGGTCTCATAAATATCAAAAGTAAAAATGACATAATTTGTAATAAAAAGAAGGCCAGGGACTCGGGCTGACCTTTACTGAACGGTGTGCATCGACCGCTATCCCAGCTCCCTCGCTTGATCAACAGCTATCCTAGAAGGGGTTTGAAGTTGAACAAGCTTGGAAGTTGGATTTGGCATTCTTATGTACTCCCTCCAAAAAAGAGTTCGAAACAGCAATTTTATACTTGGTAAGTTGTAACTAATTTATAATGTTAAACCATTCAATTTTCAATATAAAGAGATGGGTCAACTGCCAAGCTTCCGATTATTCCTTATAATTTTCTTAAAGAATCTCACAGGTAAAATTAGGTTTGGTCCACTAAGCCTGACAACGGGACAAGTATAGTACGGAGGATACATCTTCGTATACATGTCCTGCCACTATGTAATTCTCTCATGAACCCAAACCCGAACTTGAAAACAATATCTCATACTCATCCGGCTCCATTTACCCTATTATTTCATTTTTTTTCCTAAATTAAATTTCTCTATTTTTTTAATATTACTTTGTACAACTATTTTTAATTCAAAATCAAATAACATGCAATATTTCTATTACTAGCATCATATTATATTATAAATATTATGAATTTATAATAAAATAACCTAAATAAGTACATTATTATTATTATTATTATTATTATTATTATTATTATTATATATATATATATATATATATATATATATATATATATATATATATATAATCGAGTCAAGAGTGAAAGAGTATATCCCATACTCGATCATAATCCTATAAAGTTCAAAAAATTGAGTCCATTGAGGTTGGGATCAAGCGGGCCTCAAGAGATTCAGGTGAAATTGTCACGCCTAATGATAGTACTACCGCCTCGATTTTCAATACTCCCTCCTCCTATTAAAAAAAAATATTTTTATTTGTAAAATTTGCAATAGTACATTTACCCTAAAAGTGTTTCTTCTTTCACTTCTTCATAAGAAAATATCATTTGTAAATCTTAATTTGTATTTTTATTTCACATTTATTCTTTAAAAAAATAGAAAATATTGGTTAATTAGTGATAACATATAAATAAAATTATGATGTTAAAGTTGATGATATTATGTCATTTATAGTACTTTCAATAAAATGAGTACTCATTAGTCTCTTTTTGTGAAACAATTTTTTCTTACAAATGCAGCTCTTTTTGTAAAACCAAAGTGTGATTTGTTGGCTTAATAATGGTGATAGTATAATAAATTATGATGATAAATTTGAGAATAACATATTTTTTTAATAAAACCATTAAAAAGCAGCTGACTTTTTTGTGAAATAAAAAATTGACCGATGAAACTTTATTTATTTTTTTGGAATAGATCGAATAGCATCCTTATAATACAAGTCCAAGACCCATCAATCAAATTCCTCATCTACAATCCATCTTTTGATACTTATCATTCGTTTGGGCAAATACTCACAAGCAAAAAAATAAGGCCTATCAAAGATAGCAGAGTTAGTCCGTAATTGGGCTGGGCCACCAACAGATAATTTCAAATTGGAAGGAAATGGAAATTGAATTTATTTAGTTTCTGGGTTGGCGTTAGGAGTCTTAAAATTTTGGTCTCAAAAAATATTTCAAATGATATATCATCATAATATTAGTTGGGTAAATTTTATATGATTGATTATGTCATAAATTATCATTAAAATATTCAATATCATGTCATTAATTTGAGAATAAAAATTTGAGACTCCTACTCTTCTGAAAATTATCATCTTGTACTTGGTAATATTTTTAGTTGGTTTTTAATATAAAATAAAATCAATGCATATGTCTACAATATAGTACTTAATATGTTCGGAATATAGCATCAATATTGACTTTTTAGGCTAAAATATCTCTTTAAGGTGGTCAAATTGAGATATTTTTAATTTCAAAATTATTTAATTTTAGAAAATATAATTATAAAAATTATAAACTACTTAAAAATTAAGTTGTACTAAATATAAGATTTATTTTATTTAAAATTTAAATGAAATAAGCCTCAAAATATCTCATATTAATTTTAAAAAGTCAAATTTAATCTTATATTTTGAAAGAATATAGAATTCATTACACGCGTAAATTGTCTACTAAGGTAGGACTAGAACAGATGTTCAACCATTAATTTAATCTTTGGGGTTTGTCTTTCTTTTGCATGCAGTTAGTTGACTAAGACTAAAAGACTCCACGTTCGGATGGTGCCTGAAACATATATTTAAAGTAGGAGGTTTGGATTGTTAAGTCACTTTTCTCCTTTCTTTTTGCTCTTTAGTAGACTTAACCGGCCCTTTATAGATTCTAAATGTTGCATTAAGAAAAACCCCTCAAGAACCTTGTTTGTTTTGTTATTTCAGGCATTTTGAAAGGGTTATCCATTGCTTGGTGATATAAATAGAGCACTGCTGATTAAATGTATCCGAAAGTGGAGAGCTTAAAGATATAGAGGGCAGAATGATTGGCAATGAGAAGTATGTTGATGGGCAAGTACTGTACAATGATACTGCTAGTCTTTGCCTTAACAGTTTTTGGGTGCTTTTTGCTTTAACAGGAGGCACATCCACAATTGCATGCTCTTTCCATTTATGTCATTGTTAGCATGTTCGAAGTAAATGATGATCAAAACTCTGAGAATGAACGGAGAAGCATTTATGCAATTTTATTGGCCGTAAGCAAGAAATACAGGCAGCGAGGGAGGCAAGTTTCAAGTAGAGTCAGCAGTGTAGAAAGTCCTACAAATCATCCTGCTACACCAGACCACTGGGCTAGTGTTTAACCTTGTCAAATGGCAAGGTTTTGAAGCATGTGATTCTATGTAAACAGTTTTTCATAAGTATGAAATCTGTACACTAATAATTAGTTTGTAAATAGCTAATTACATTCAGTTCAACGACTAATCACTATTAGCTGTGCATACATTAAATGTATAGAGATTAAGTGTCATTTGTGAAAACCAAATATGAAAATTTGCATTTTGGAAGCTAGAATCAGCTTGTATTTAATTAATGGTACAAACCACATTCATATTAAAGTGCAATTTGACTTTTTAAAAATGTTTAGAAATGTTCCTTGCTATCATTGCCAGACTTTCAAGTTTTCAGGCCAGGTTTTCAAGTTTTAGCCTGTTCAAGCCTAGGCCAGGTCAAGCTTCAGGCCTGATTTTTCCAACTTTCAGTTGTAAAGCAAATACAATTCCAACCGATCAATTTGGAGAGATTTAATAGATTTTTTTTTGGTCCTAATCCTATTTCAGGTAGGACTAGACCAGTCTTTTGAAAATAAAATAAAAATGAGGTCTGTTTAGGGCATCCAAATTAGGCCGGTAACAAGGTAAGTTGAATGAACTACCAAGATCAACAGCACTAAATTACTTGCATTATCTTTCATAGAGTGAAATGCCCAAATATATAAAGGACACCCACGTGCATTTACTACCATATTCATGATAGTTGTGGTATATAGTTATGGTATATCGTTGAAGTCTTAGCATAGTGATTAAAACTGAGTTACTATTCCTTTTTAGTTTGAAAGGGGGAGAGGGACGAAAGAAAGAAGCATTGGTAGTATTTGTGTGGTTTACCCTATCCAGATCTAGACTGCTATTTATTACATATAATGCTTCAATTGATTGATTTTTAATTGTGGTCTCTGTTTTTTCTTCTTGTTTTTACTTGATTGACAAAACCTTCTTTTCATGAGGAAACATCATATTTTCTTAATGGATTTTCTTAACACGTACCCTAAGAGTACATGCTAAGTACGAAAAATAAGAGATGAAATCCATTAAATATTATTTATTTATGTATTTGTCCTAAATTCAATACATAAAAAAATAATATGTTAGTGAATCATATGTATTGAATTCAGTGCAAATACATAAACAAATAATATTTAGTGGATCCTATCTCTTATTTTTCGTGTTTAGTATGTGTCCTTATAACACGTGTTAAGAGGACCCTACCCACTATTTTTTCATTATGGATCCCACTATTTTTACATTGAGTTATTGTACTCATTATTACACGAATCATTACTCATAACAAAATTACAAATTTATGGAACAACACATGGTTGGGATGGAATTGCCCTCAATCTATCAAATTCGTCAAGGAAAATAATATACATGTCGATAATATGTGATGAAATTAAATTACGATTAACATAAAAATTTATGTAATGAGATAAAATAAATTAGAGTGGACTATTTTTAATTCCTACATGTGTGTGTGTGTGTGTCGCAATTATAATTCAATTAAAAAGATAACATGACTCATTCATAAATGCTAAACTGTCAAATTTATGGAGCCACACATGCATGGTTGGGATAAAGTTGTTTGTTACCCTTTCTTGATTCACAATCTACGAAATTAATAAATATAAATTACAAGGAACATTTCATGCATCTTTTACGCTACTCATAAACTTTTTCATTTTTTTTTTATTTTTTATTTTTTTGCTTTTTTACAATTGAAATAATCAAATAAAAAAGTCATACAACAATAATTAGCCCCAAACCCGAAGGAAAAGAAAGAACAAAGGAAAAGATGAAAGAAAAAATGGAATACTACCCTTACCCTAACCTAACCCTACCCACCTGACAAATTCTCCTCCACCTCCTTTCATACATCCCCATACAAATAAACAAACCCACACTACTCCATTAACAAATCCACCATCTTTTGCCCCCCCCCCCCCCCCCCCCCCCCCCCCCCCCCCCCCCCCCCACAACAAATTAATTAAATTTCAAATTAAAACAAAATTATAATGATGACTAAATCATACAACGAAATTATAAAAAAAAAAAGTTAAACCAAATTTCCCAAATAATTAGGAATAATGCAGTAAAGCCATGTTCTCTCTACCCCATTCCAACAGTCAAGCATTAATCTTCGAAGCTTGTCAGATGTGCGGTCCAGCTAAAAGTCTTAACCAAAGAACACATCACGTGAGAGTGCACAGGTTAGCAGAAAATGCGCCCACAAGCTCAATCGTAGGCTACGATTGGACGGTTCGTATAACTAATGTTGTTGTTGATGGTCGTTAGTAGCGGCAGCCGGTGGTGATGCATTGATGGCGTTGTTGTTGTCGTCCATTTTCTTGAGACTCTGTTCATGATATACTTTTCTTAATCTTTCAATCTCCCTCTTCAATGCTTCTTGATGGGCTGCCATGTTTTTTAATTATTTCAACATCAAATAAATTAATCAACATATCAGTTGTAATAATTAATAATCAATTAAAAAACTACTTTTTTCAATAATCAATTTGAAATATTAACAACAAAAAGTTTGCTTTGCCGAGTTGAGTACGTTTGACGTCAGTGATTGGAGGATATAGACAAATTCTTTAATTAATTTTCCAATGAACATATATATTATTAGTATTAGATTACAATATTGTACGTATATGTTGAATCTTTCGTAAGTCATATATGTTGATTAGTTACGGATGATACGATTATAATTAATGTAAATTTTATATATTGAAATACGTCATCGGTGTCTAATCAACGTATAGCTTACTTACTAGCTAATCATTTTTCCTTAATATTATATACGTGAATGCATGTGTTTGAGGAGGAAAAAAATAAACATAATATATAATTTGGTTAATTAATTACTTAATTATATATAAAATAAAATTAAATTAAACTTAAAATGTCGATAAAGTCTTAACCTAATAGTTAAAATTAAGGAGCTATGACTTAATTATAGGTTTCGGGGTTCGATTATATTCTACCACCAAAAAGTGGACTTAAAAAAAAACTAAAATTAAATTTGAAGAGTTACGTACCATCTTTGAAAAGCTTGTCTTGAGCCAAAGCAGCAATCCGTTGTTTAAGAGCGCTATTGTCGACGTTGAGGATCAACCTTTGATGGTCTAAAAATGCAACCCTTGGTGACAAGGCCGAGACCTCGGTCTTCAGTTTGCATTCAAAATAATGAGAATTAATTAAGTGAGACCGTACCAAGTATCTAACCAAATATTTAAAGAAAAATATCAAAATCTAATCATACAAATTAAACAATACTAGTAATATACATGCATCATGCATGTTAGCGTGTACCTGTAATGACGTTACGCTGCGTTCCAGTTCTGAAATATATTGTAGTTTTCTCACTCTTGATCTCTGAGCTGATTGCCGATTGGCTAAAATTCTGATAAATTAAAATGATAAATTTATTAATTAATGAGTTATCAATTTTGATCAAATAATTGAATGGGAAGGAAATATAATTATGTATTAAATATAATTAAGATTTAAACTTTCAGATTTCTCATTCCATTGATTGTTCATTACGTAATTAAAACAAAAAATTAAGAAGATCATGAAAAAAAAACATTTTGGCAACGATTCAAATACTAAATACAATTAAACTATGTTCGGCAATTTAATTTCAATTTTCAAGGCTTAAAATTGGAACTGAGAGTTAAATTTTAACTAAATTTCTTTCCATAAAATTATAAATATTTGCTTTTAATTCATATTTCAAAGCTTGATATTCAGTTGCCAATCATAGCGTTAAGGATTTAATGATATGGGTTATATAATATCATATCAAAATTGCCTACCTTTTAACCCTCTTGGGATCGGAGATTATGGTTTCGCCGGAATATTTACCGAACTGCTGGGTGGATTGTGTTTCCGGTTGACATTCGCTTTCCACCTCTCCGGGCTCTTTCTTTGGCTGCATTGCTAGCTTCTCCTCATTTTCGCCCTTTTGATCTGACGGTGTGGAGGGATCATTTGTTGACGGATTAGACGAGGATGGAACCGCTGGCGGGACTTCGTCGGAAAACATAGAGCAGAGCTGCTCATCGTCCAAACGTTCAAACCCTATGCTATTATTGTTGTGATTATCGCTGCAATCATTCCCAAATTGAACCTCCGCAAAGGCAATTGGGTCGCTGACCGAGCGCCGGTGAGAGTTCCGCCTGGAGGCGGAGAAGTCGAGGAATTCGTCCACCCAAAACGGTGGCTGAGCGGCGGTGGACGGTGGCTGCGTTGGCATCATTTGGTGGTAATTGGGAAATGAAGGCCAATTGTGATGATGGGTCATGGTTGGAGATTTGGGTGGTAATTGCGCCATGCATATATAAACACCCAATAGGAATTCAATTTATACGACAACCAGAGAATTCTAATAATTGACTAAATCGAGACCAAACTATACTCAATCAAAACAAGTAAAAATTTTGTAAATTTTAAGAGATTTGAGGGGATGAGAGCATATATATATATATATATATATATATATAAACAACTCCCACTAAATATGTATCGATATAAAAATTATAGATTAATAGGTTGAGATTTAGTTACGTAGAGTGTTTGTAATTAGAAGGGGCAGAGGTTTAGGGGGGAGGTGGGTCACATGGGGGGAGGGATTAGGACAGCTAGCAACAGCTATGGGAGGAAGAAGAAGATTGGAGGATGAGAGAGAGAGAGAGAAGGAAAGAGAGTTTCAACGGTTTCACAGAAAAGTTGAGAGGGGGAAATTTATTAACTGGCGGAATCAGCCACCACGTTCCAATGTGACCCTTTTCTTCGGGGTACTCCTTATTATAATCATCTCTGCATACAATGGGGTTAAATATAAAATGACCTTATATCCTCGACTCAAAAAAATGACCTTATTTCTTGAATTTTTTATATGTTAAATCAATAGTATCAAATATCATAATCACATATATATATATATATATATAAAAGGTCTTGTAAGATTACAAATTTGAATTAATTTATAGTCAAATTTAAATCAATCTCTTAATAAAGTCGGAATTAATACAGATAAATTCGAGTTTATGATCATAAGTTCGAATTTATCTATTAGTAAAATTAAAATCAACACATGTTTAAATTTATGGTCACAAATTGAGTCTCTCTCTCAATAAAGTAATATTTTTTATTTTAAGATAAAAAAATTTATTATTATTTTAGATAATAATAAATTTTTAGAGGAATTGTTTACAATGAGCTGTGAGGAAAAGGAAGGGAGGAGCTAGGTGGTAGAATCATATCATGCATGTCCTTGTTCCTAGTCCTACCCATGTGAAGGGCTTGTAAGCCCCCACCTTTGTTTGCTTTGTCCCCAAATCAGAGTCACATGGAGGGCATATGTCCCTTTTGCTTCTCTCTCTCTTAACTCACAAGTTTCTTTGTGGTTTCCAATCCATCATTATCTGTTCTGATCTGATCTGATCATGTTGATAGCATGCATCCATGTTTGTTTTGTTTAATGAATGAAAAGTACTTAGGAGGGACGACAACACTAATAATGATTAGGGAAAAAAGTTTCAAATGCATGTTATGTACATTCATCTGTCACACACACACACACACACACACACACACACCTTAATTTCTCTCTCTCTATATATATATATAATTATTTTTTCTGTTCCAAAAAATTAAAAAAATAAACTCAGTACTCTTTTCAAGCAAATTAAAAAAATTAAAGTATAGTAGAGAATATAATTCTTTTTTAGCCTATGGTGAGCTCTATACCTATAGTAATTAGGGAATTTATTTATTTGTTCTTTAAATTAGTGAATCTCACATAAATAATTTTAAGAATAAAATAATATTTATTTAATATTTCGATATATTTGAGTCATTTGTTTTAGGACAAAATTATTTTACACACAAGTCATCTTCTGTACGACGGTGAGAGTATATTACTTGGTGGGTAAAATTTTGTCTATATTAGAATATTATTTTGTGATTCATTGATCATATGGACATTGAAAAACACCCTACCCCATCCACATTGTTGATGATATTACCATTTCTTTTCCTTTTATCAGCCAACCCCATAGAAAAAAATTAAAGAATCCATTAACCTAATCATCAAATGTGATCTTATCACGCTACAATGTTCTAGTCATGCATGTATGTACCTTTAGCACCAACTGGCCTAGGAGAAATTTTTGCATGTTCCATAATTACTTTTAATGTGTTAATCCATTTAAAGTTGGTTTAATTTGAATGCAAATATATTTTGAATTATGTGATTGTTACCGCATGTAGAGTGTTTTTTTTTTCTTTGAAGTTTCTTTTTTTGAAAAACACAATAAACTCACAAACAAGCCTTACACGAAAGAAGAAACACATTTTACATAAATGAAAAAATAAAGTCGCGTAAATGTGAATCAAACCTGAAACTTAAAGGTTACACTATATCAATTTTAACTACTAAACTAAGACGTCATCGAGCCCATATGCTGATTTGATTAACAGACGATATCGAATGAGCATATAGGAATATTTAATAAGAATGTGACCCACATGCAAGTAAAATTTTATAATAATATTAAAAAAAATTTATAAAAATAACAATTCTTAATCAAACTCGATGACGTCATTATAAATAGTAAGAGTCTTGAAGAAAAATCTCAAAATCAATAATTTTGTCATTCGCGCTCGAAATAAAACCAAATTTGGAGCCAAAATTAGACTCATTAATTAACATTTGATTATTGATTTGCAATCCTAATCAAGAGATTCCCAACTGCTTAAATTTTAATTTTTTTTCCGCTTGCATGTGCAATATTCCGATTGCAAGTGTACGAGTCAGTAGGAAGTTAACACCTAGCAACAAATATCTTACTGTCTATCTTGATTAGGAATATGTATTTACAATTAAAATCTGGGATCCCAAAAAATTCTGGTTATAGGAATAGTGTAATCGGAAAATAAAAGGAGAGAGGAGCAATTATTGCACGTGATTGGAGGAACAAATAAATTTCTACCTGTTTTTTCACTATTATTTTTTATTTTATTATTTATTAGTAATTTATTTATTAATAATGAGAACCCCAGACAATGCAGTTATCGCCATCAGTCTATATTATATAAATGCCATTAATTAGTTCAATAAAGAATAGAAATGGGGAACATATACAGTTTCCATCCCCTTTTGGATGCCCTCAATTATTATCTTTTCTCTATTGTCGTGGGGGGAGGGTCATACTCGATGTTTTAAAAATCCGGACGTTATTAATATATAATAAATAATAAATATATTAATTTTTATTATAAATTATATATAATATTTATCAAATATATAAAATTAATCACAAAAAAAAACTTATTTGTATAATATTTATTTTATACAATTTAAATAAATATTAAATTTATATAAAAAGAAAGATATTAAATCATACTCATAATTTAAAAGTGATAAAATTAAACACAAATAAACATTATACACATTTTGACTGTTCATACCAATAATAGAATTGCCCTGCTAATGTAAATGGGTAGTCTTTCTAAATTTTGAGGGATTCTTGTTAAATATTAATTTGGATAACATTATACACATTTTGACTGTTCATACTGATAATGAAACTCATAATTTGTAATCTATCATCTTGTTTACAAATCTATATAATAAAATAGAACTCATTTTGAATCTAAAAGTAGAAATACGGTTCAGATTCTTCTAACTTAATCTAATAGCTCACATTTTATCTCACAAAAAAATTTCTACCCAAATCAAATTCACCCATATACTATAATAATAATAATTATTATTATTATTATTACTACTACTACTACTAGTATTATTATTATTGTTGTTGTTGTTGTTGTTATTATTATTATTATTATACCGATAATAATAATATTTTATAATATTTATATTTTATAATTTTCTTAATAATAATACAGATAATAATAATATTTTTATTTTTAAAATTTTAATTTAATTTTTTGTTATGCTGTGCCTTCAAACACGAATAATTACCAATATAAAATATGATTGTCCAGGATTTTACGACGAACATAAAAATAAAATATATGAATAACAAATAAAAAAATGTGTCACGTAAAGACCGAAGTAAATCATTGATCTAACATGTTTGTATTTTGTACACTATATTACATTTATGAGTAAAGAAAATCAATCTCAATAGTTAAACAATCTACAATGTAATTTTTTTATTTTTTATTTATTTATTTATGTTATATAATAAGCTTGAACTGGTTCATTGGATCGATCGGTTCAACCACCGATTCACTGGGTTTTACCGATTTTTTGTCAAAATTAGGTAGATGGGCCAAACCAAATCAAAACACGGATCGATTCTGATTTTTTGCTGTTGGACAATCTATTCGGTCCAATTTTTAAAACATTGGTCATTCTTCTAACTAGGCGAGCCCATTTGAATAATTTGTTCAATTATTAGAGATTATAGTGTTTAGCTTAAAACACATCGCACTACTAATATTTTTCTTGCGTTACATTTAAGTTTAAAATATTATGTTTGTAAATTACATAAAATTTCAAGTTTATACGGATGTATAGCCAAACATGCACATTGTTAAAAATTCATTCATTTGTTTTGAAATGAGCATATCCATTTTTAACTTTAAAAATCATGCGTTTTAGAAATCAAAAAGAAATTAGCATGTAACCTCTTAAAAAAACAAATTAAAATATCAGATTAAGTAAAGATTACTCTTTGTACTAGTATATATATGAAACTGTTAGGATGAATATTTAACCAGGCCTGATCCAGGAACTCACATTGGGTTAGGCCCAATATACCGTAAGCCTGGTAACCTTCCTAGTGGGCTTACAGCACATGGGAGAAGGATGAAACGGATATACATCATAACTACCTAGCATAATGGACAGAACCGTTACACAGGTGACCGTTATTCAGGTACATAGTATAAATACCCAGTTGATAATGGAGAGACGGGTAACGCACTATTTTGTAATACTAGATATCCAGACCTCCATTGTTGACTATTCCGATACCTTCACTAACACTCACACCGGAGGAGTCCACCAACGGCCCAAGCCGTTCGGACTTTTGTGCAGGTATTCTCACCGGACGGCAAGCAGGACTACCCGACAGAATCAGGCGTCAACATTGGCGCTAAAAGGAGGGGCCAGTAAAATTTCCATCAACTGTCACTAATATGGAAACATCGCAGTCGTATAGTCATCCACGGCGACCACCTCCCCCTCGGTCTCACCAGGAGACGGCGGCAGATAAAGACAGTCGCCTCCAGATAATCCTCGACAGGAAAAAGGCTCTGGACCTCCAGCAGAAGGAGCTTGATAAACAGTATGATGAGTTAACCGAGGCGGGTAATGAACTTTTGAGCCAGAGAGGCTCGGCCTCCCGCTCAACCCGTTATACCAGAAGGGATGATAATCACACTGATCTCCGAAGGGAAGAAAACCGAAACCGCGGGAAGGAACCGGCTCGCTCCAAGTCGATTTGGACAGCAGATTTGAGAAAACGAGTCAGATCGCCGACGAGGAAAGATCGGGGAGACCGACATAGTCATGGGAGCCACACTGGCGAATCTTCCCCCAACAAGGTTTTGGATAAATATTATGGGTCTAAAAAGGCCTGATTCTCACCATTCTCGAAGGATCTGGAAGAAGCCAAGATCGATCGATCCCGAAAAGTCCCTACTTTGGAGATGTACGACGGGACGGGAGATCCACATGATTACACTTATTCCTTCGAGCAGGCCATGCACTTTCATGTTCACGATGCAGTGGCGATGTGCCACTTATTTTTATCCACTCTGAAGAAAACCGTCAGAGAATGGGTCATCTCCCTTCCATCTGGATCCATCAAATCATGGGAGGAGTTACAAGAACAATTTCACAACCGCTTCGGGAGCAACAAGCGGTGAGCCCGAATGATGACGTCCCTCCTACAAGTAAAACAGAGGCCGAATGAAACTCTTCGGCAGTATGTCAAAAGATTCAGGGAGGCTATGTTAGAAATCAACAGGATTGACCCGAAGCAGGTAATCCAGTTTTTAACCATGGGTTTAAATGTTGATAAATCCAGCAGGTTAATTGAGGAGCTTATCTCGAAGTCTCCCGAGACTTTATCGGAGACTTATGAGAAGGTGGACAAGTTCATAGAGTTGGAAGAGGCTCTCGCCAATCTCCGGGGATCCTCGAAAAACACCGGTGATTTTCACCAGAGAGACCCCGGAGGCGTTAGTGCCGAAAAGAAATCCAACGGCAATGAAAAAGAATTGAAAAAAGAAATCTATGGCTGGGAGGGTCGATTCAGATAAACAAAAGGTAATGAAACTGTTTATATGAATAAAGGAATTGGGGGATAGTTGATTCAAACTGAGCCCCGTCGTATGAAGTAACTCCAATACGAAGGGGCGAAGAGGGAATCGGACCCCATAGATCAGTGACTGCCTATAGATTAGACTGCCTATAGATTAGAATCCATCCCCCCTCGAGCTGGTAGTACATTCTCTCCCCAGCCCCAAGTCTCTTGATTTCATATGTTTCGGGGATATAGAATTCTGTGGGGGCTAAATCGAAGTATTGGTTCCGGATTGAAGAAGGGATGTTGGCTACTCTATACAGGATATTAAAATATTTTTTCCTATTGTACTCCTCTACATCCCTTATCCTGGTGATTACCAGGGGTTTCCATGGTTGGCCCTTTGGGATCCCCGTTTCGGCAACAGTAACTTCGTCTTCAACCCGGGAAAACGAAACTTGAGCCCTTGTATCTTGGGTACTTTCAGCCATTATGGGGTATTAAAGAAAAGGGGTAAAGAACTTACTTGACTTTTGATAAGGAGGATTGGTTGAATATTGATCGGAAGACAGCAGAGCATGAATGTTAGAATCTAGACTGGGAATGAAATTATTCTCTCTCAAACGTCCTTTCTCTCGTGATAAGTTGCTTCTGATAAAAAGACGATATGTTGGAAGTGACCCCTTTTATCTTGATTCAAGCGTGGCAACGGTTCAGATGGAAACGATCTGACGGATGGGGCGCACGCGCAGTATTTACTGCAGCGTAATAAATGCTCCTTCCCGCGCACGCTTTGCTAACTAACTGGACGCAGATTTCGAAATTCAAAAATAAATTGTTATACGAAACGGCAGTGCAAGCTATTGGGCCAGATTTGTAGGGTTGAAAAAGTAAAACTTTGGGCTTGATTGACACATAGGTTCCAAAACTTGAAGCCCAGATTATAAAGGCCCAGGGCCTTATCCAAACCTTGAAGCCCAGACTATAAAGGCCCAAGGTCTTATCCAAAAAGGCTTTCCCATCGGTTTGATGCCTCCGGGCTCCCGATGGAGCTTTTCCCATCGGTTTGATGCCTCCGGGCTCCCGATGGAGTTTTTCCCATCGGTCTGATGCCTCCGGGCTCCCGATGGAGTTTTTCCCATCGGTCTGATGCCTCCAGGCTCCCGATGGAGTTTCCCATCGGTCTGATCCCTCCGGGCTCCCGATGGAGCTTTTCTCATCGGTCTGATGCCTCCAGGCTCCCGATGGAGTTTCCCATCGGTCTGATGCCTCCGGGCTCCCGATGGAGCTTTCTCATCGGTCTGATGTCTCCGGGCTCCCGATGGAGCTTTTTCCATCGGTCTGATGCCTCCAGGCTCCCGATGGAGTTTCTCTTCGGTCTGATACCTCCTGGTTCCCGAATGACAATTCCCATCGGTCTGATGTCTTCGGGCTCCCGATTGGGGGTTTTTCTCTTCGGAAGGTTTCGTTCTACTCTCCCAGCACATTCATATGCTGGAGGAGTGGGGGGCAATGTTAGGATGAATATTTAACCAGACCTGATCCAGGAACTCACATTGGGCTAGGTCCAATATACTGTCAGTCTGGTAACCTTCCTAGTGGGCTTACGGCACATGGGAGAAGGATGAAACGGACATACATCATAACTACCTAGCATAATGGACAGAACCGTTACACAGGTGACCGTTATTCAGGTACATAGTATAAATACCCAGTTAATAATGGAGAAACGGGTAACGCACTATTTTGTAATACTAGATATTCAGACCTCCATTGTTGACTATTCCGATACCTTCACTAACACTCACACCGGAGGAGTCCACCAACGGCCCAAGCCGTTCGGACTTTTGTGCAGGTATTCTCACCGGACAACCAGCAGGACTGCCCGACAGAATCAGGCGTCAACAGAAACCAAATATATGAAAGCTAGTTTCTTGTTTTATTTTAAAATGCTAATTTTAAATAAAAAAATAATAAATAGTAAAAATAATAGTTTTACTATCTTTTTCTTACATGAATAGTAAATTAGATTTACTTTTATGTGAAAGAATATCTTATAGAATTATTAATACTTTTGTTTGTAAAAATATCAAAAAGAAATTAAAAAATAATAGAAATATGAGTAAAGTAAAATTTGTGATTTAGACGAAAGAGGTTCTGCAAAAAAAATTGAGTTGTTGACAACAGTGAGTAGATGAAATGACACATGCAGTAATGTGAGGGGAGGGGTTAAATTAAATTAATAAAACCAACACACCGTACAAAGAATCAGGACGAAAGTAGCATAATTTCATTTTTACTACACTTCAAAGTTTTGGATCCACTTTCTTTCCGTCTGTCAACCAATTCAGAGCCTCCTCTGATCAAAATTAATCTACTTAGTACCAGAAAAGATGATGAATAAAACAACAAGTTGGTGCCTTTAATGATCCCATACCAAACAGAATACAGTTCAAATATAAAATAAAAAGATTGAAACGTTTGTTTAAACATACTCTCACTGTTCTTTTTTAATTGCCGTTTTAAAAAAAATTAAAAAATTCAATTAATATTTTGTTTGATTAATTAAAACGAGTGTAAAATTCTTATAGTATTCTCCAAAATTCATTAGAAAAGATTAAATATAAACAAATTAATCTTTAACATAGGGATGATATGAAAAACAAAATCATTTATTCTTTCTTAAAATCTACAAATAACAAATAAAACAAATTTCACTCCCTAAAAAGACAAATAAGAAACAACAGAAAGAGTACTGTTTTTTGAAATTTGACATTTCAAATTTCTGTAAAATAAGATTAATTTACATTATCTTGTAAAAAAACCATGCCAACTTTTCAATCAACCAAGACGGTGAAATCTTGCCGATAAAAATATAATTAGTTATCAAGCATATTATTTCAGTGGAAATAGCATGAGAAGAAATAATTGCAGGCATGATGGCACCAAATCTATCCATCTATGGTCATTAGCACTGGAGTATAAGCAGACGTGTCGCTAAATTCTGGTCAAGTCGAATAAGTTTGATAAAATCTAACAATGTTTCATGTTTCATTGTTAGTGCCCTAAAAGATAAGCCAATGTAGAGTACAACAAATACATTCACTAATCTTTCTCAATTGTACAAAGCTCGGTTAGAAGTGAATCATGCTAGTAACGGTGGCCTCTCCCTCTTCCACGTCCCCGCCATCCCCTGCCTGTTGCACCAGTTCTCCCACCATCATTTAAACCTTCTAGTGCCCTGTGTACAAGTTGGTTTTGTACCAAACCTGCTCCACGACCCTTTTTGTTTGCGTAAGTGCTAGAACCATTACCAGCTGTGGAAGCCACAGCACGTTTCTGACTGCATGCATAATGACCATATTATTAACAATTATGATTACAATGAAAATAAAAATTGATAAACTAGGAGGTTTTGATGTATATCTCATACCCAGAAACAGCAGCGGTTGACGGAGCCGAAGGTTTAGGTGCTTCTTTCCATGACAAGTTAATTTTCTGATCCCTAAGGAACACGGGTAATTTTGAATGCAATGGCTGCATTGTAAAGAATGTTAGACAGAGATGAGCGTGCATACATACGGATAGAAAGCATCGGGAAAAAGCACAGACCTGAGTCATTGCCAGTATGTTGTTGCAGCAACGCAGACCAGTGGTAGCTTTCTGTTTCTGTGTCTTCTGCAGATTGTAGGCCAATTGTAATCAAGATATTGCAAAAGATGTCACTAAAAAAGAGTTCATAACAGCTTCAAGTGAAAAGGATGAGTGCAGGGAAAACTCACAACAACGTTTTTTTCTTCGTCTGTTTTAGCAGCTGCCATCGCCTTGTTGTGCTCTGCCATCCCTTGGGTTAGTTTCTTCATCATAGCTCTAGTTAAATCCTCAATGGTGTGCAACCTGAATCATCAGCAACCATAAAGTAGCATATTTAATACTTTAGGAAGCAAAGGATGGGCAATAATGTCAATATCTTCAGAAGTTTTGAATGTTAATAATCTTAAATGCTCAGTATTGGAATTCTTCTTGCTCATCAATATGAAATCTACAATTATGACTATTACTATTATTGTCATTGTTGATTGTTGCTTGTATTACTAAAATAATTTATAGTATACAATAATTATAATTCCTTGTGTAAAGTTTTTATATATTCACAAATAGACACGACTTCTTCATGGGTTCATTCCCCCATCAATCAATCCCAGTACCATAATTGTCCAAGATAAATAAACCAAACAGAATTATCATACCTAAAAACAAATCACAGCAAGTGTTACATTAATAATGCAACAATCCTTTAACTTTCCCATAGCAAGTACTTTAAAGTCACCCATCAAGGAAAGACTCCTACCCACAATTTATTAGTCATGTGGTCACTTATTTCGCTTAAGATAGATGTCAACACCAGAAAAACACCGCCAAATATATTTAAGATCCCCAAACCATGCCATTAGGGGACGGTGGGCGAACACCCGAAGGATCGGAGGTAAATTGCTATCCCTAACTAGATCATATCTTCTTTATAGATTAAAATATGCAGTTCATGCCCGCGGCCATCCTCATTTCCATCATAATACTTGTATCCTGTAGGATACAAGTTGTGGCCACGTACCTAATCATCAAATCCCTCAAAAGTGTATCCTACTCAAAAACCAATATTAAAAGAGCCCAGTTCCACCACAAGAATTTTCTTCGTCTTGGCTAATAAAGAACTAGGGCTATGTTTGTTTGTAAAATACATACTTGGGATTGGACTATTTGTATTAATTTAAAGTTATTTTCGACTTTTTAATTCTATAATGATGGATTATTAGTCCCTTAAATAGTCCTTGGATTATTTTTGTATCATTCTCAAGGCTATTTATGAGGGATTACATAATTCCATGATGAATTTGGGATTATATAATCCCTCATAAATAGCCTTGAGAATGATAAAAAAATAATCCAAGGACTATTTAAGGGACTATTAATCCCTCATGATGGGATAAAAAAGTCGAAAATAGTTTTAAATTAATATAAATAGTCCAATACCAAGTATACATTTTGTAAACAAACATAGCCTAGGGGTTTTGTTTATAGACGTGCAAAGTTAACATTCAAATGGTAAAACAGAACAGTAGATTTTATGAAGAACCTTTCATTAAAGTCTTTATAGAACTCTGAGAAATCTTCCCCAAGCCTGTCAGACGGTTGGCCAGTGACAATCTTGTAGCCACATAGGCTATTTGTGGCATTAGGAGCCTACAAAAATCAAAGACAGAGACATATATAAGGTATGAATCACACAAAAGCCATTAGGCCAAATAAAAAAACAACAATTCCCTTACCTTGTGAGCTAGATGGTGAAAGGCGTACAGCAAGCACTCAATAAAAGTAAAATTCATCTCATCAAGCTTTTTCCGAACCATTGTTTTCTGACAAGAAACGCAAGACCAGATATGTAAACAAAGATCCATACACAAGTATTCAACCTTTTTGGGAAAAAATCAACAAAAGGTTTCTGAAGCATGAAGTTAGAAGTTGTTTAGCTAATGACTAAAGGGTTCTTCTATACATGACCTAGAAACTATGAATATTGAGGAATGGACATAAACTATTGGCACCAATATCATTATCATTAACTGTGAGATGATAAGCAAATAGTTATTCAATTAGTTGAGACACAATTTGTTCAATGATGTACTTGCAATATTCTGTATTACATAATCAAAGCAGCCTTTTTGTACGAGATACCTTTAGAAGTTGAACAACAGATGGAAGAAGCTGACGGCATTCTTGTGGCGCTACATGATGTGAACATTCTGCAAGGTTTTTGAGCAAATCCCCTTTTCTCTCTTCAGGGAACTGAAAGGAGTAAGCATACCAAATCATATTAGATAATTCAAGCTTAGTAATTAGAACAGGAGAACAATACTTTAAAATAAAAGTGGAACAACATGATCTAATAAGGTCTCAAAAAGACATCAACCAGAATAACCCACCCAAACCTCAACAATTACCACTTGACCAACCATATAATGAGCATTTCAACTATTCAACAAGAAGCATGTTAAATTAACTTACCATGAACATACTATACATTGGAAAAAAGAAAGTATAAAGGTAATAATAACTGAACTTGGACCAGAGACATTATTTGATGAAATTCCAAATGTGATAAATGTTATTGAGAAAACTCTAAGCCAAGCAATGGATAAACTATACATTCGTTGAATCAAATTAGAAAATCTGACGTGTTCAATAAAGTGTATTTAAATATAATTACTATGGAGGTACAAATTTAATCGGAAAATTAAAATGCCCCAGATTGGTTACGATGTGAAAATAAGCACATTACCTTGTCAAAAACAGGTATGATGTGTTTGATCAAATAGTAGATGAACTTGCTGCTTGATGCACCCCTCTAGCAAAAAAAAACTTGGTTAAATGCATGAATCACACAACACGATACATCAAGATAACATCAATCACAAATAAATTTAATACCTTAAAAAGAGGAAGGGCCATATACAGGCAGGATATTAATCTGTCAATGTGATCACCATCTGAAACCTATAACAGAAAGGGGGGTTATATGCAAGGTTGAAAAGTACAAATACAATTGCCAGAGAAAACATTTTTTTATGGTCAAACTACAACAAAATGGTTAGCACACCACAGATTCTACAAATTTACATTAGAATTAATGAAGTGTAGGTAGTGTTTGATTACCTCTTTTTCGCGCAGAGGCAATCTTGTTTGATAAAAATTTATCCAACCTCTTTTTGGCTCTTAAAAAAAAAGAATGAGGCAAGTCTTTTTAGAAAAAGAGGCTCCTTATTACTCTTTTACCCTCACTATTCTAATTTCATTTTTTAGTTATTCACTTCATTTCTCTCACTAAATCACCGCTCACCACCACTAACGCACATCCACCACCACCAACCATCACTACGGCTCACCACCCACCACCGCCATCGCCATATTTTATAGTTATGTAAAAATGTCATAATTATTACTCCCTCCATCTCAGAATAAAAGTCCTCTATTGATTTTTATGGTCAAATTGACCATTTTTCAAATCAATATATTTTATTATCCTTTTATATATATGTAAAAAGCCTATAAATATTATTAACTACATACAATTTAATATTAATCTCAATATTTGTTTTTTTTTTGAAAATCTAAATATATATGTTTAATTGTTAATTTTAAAAATGGTCAATTTAACCACAAAAGTCAATAGAAGACTTTTATCTTGGGACGGAGGGAGTATTATATTTTATTAGACTTGAAGTATTTTACTGGTTATACACTGTTGGTCGTTTTATTTGAATTAGTTATTTAATATTTATTATATTTTTATCATCACCCTAAGTTTGTATAAACTGATATAAGGGTAAAATAATAAAATGTTGAATTCAAACATACAATAAAAATTAGTTATCAAACAACTCATTTACATTTAAACTTTAATTAAAAAAGAGCCCCTATTTTAAATAGAACCTTTATTTTAATAAGCTCTTATTACACAGTTTTATCAAACACTACCGTCTTCCCACTAAAGAAATACTCCCCCCATCCTGCATTTATTGTCATACAAATTTATTACAGGAGTATAAAAAGAAGCAGGTTTTTTCTCGAACTCTGCACCATGTTAACCATGACACTCGATACAAAACGGAGGGATGACTTTTCAAATACAATCTACTAAGTCTGAAGTTAAGTCACGAGTTGTCCTTGTATTAATATCTCCTCATTTATCTGTTTCAAAACCATTAGATTAACAAGTTACCTGTAACATGTTTAAACCATATGACACACTTCATAAGAGCAAGGAAATTAAAATCACACAGGAATTTAGGAAATTGGATTGACTGCAAGATGGACATTTGGGACATTCCCAAGTCAACTTCTGTTTCAAAGAGTTTGTTGGTCAGACTAAAATATTGTTTATTATGTTGATACAGCTGAGGGTGTTTTCAATATTTACTGGATATAAGTTGTACCTGAGTCATGGTTGTTACTTTATTAGTTCATGGATTATTAGATCTTGTCGTATGCGCTTAATTAAAAGTTTCTAGGTAAACATTTTGCATTCAGTGAATAATTTCCTAAAATGAGTCCAAAGTACTAATAGAGTTTAGACAAAATTTAAAAAACAAACTAAAAGAACTAGGACTGCACATAGGTTATGGAAACTTGAGAACTTTCAGAGACTTACTAGGGATTGTGTGATGCAATTCAAAACCCTAGGTTTGATGTCTATGGTATCTAGGTGTGATACCAAGAGTTTTCTTCTTTCCTCCTACTTTTACTTCAGTATCCTACATTATGAAGCCTTCAGATAACTCACAATCAGATCTAAAGTTATTTGGAATAATTCTATTTGACATGCCCAGTCACCTCCACTTCAAGTCCCTCAACCTGAACCCCAAAATAAAAACCTCAAAAATATCCAGGAACGGCTCACAGGACTAATCATACAGTGACGTCATGACATCAACTTATACCACTGTGGCTGAAGTGACCAATTTATTAAAATGAAAAAACACCAGCTTGACATATATAGAATAAGAAAGGAATCACTTACATCAAATTGTGCATCTAGGTCAGCCTGTCCTTCAATAATTTCAACAAGCTCTTGGATACGCTCTGGTGGAGCACTCTGTCCAAATAAGCTCATGCTTCTCAAGAAGTCCATGAACATCTTAAACTCTGCCCCCGTTACATCTTGCAAACTCTACAATCTCAAGCAATCAAATATTCAAAAATATTCAAATA
This sequence comes from Hedera helix, assembly GCA_947179155.2. Taxonomy (NCBI): domain Eukaryota; kingdom Viridiplantae; phylum Streptophyta; class Magnoliopsida; order Apiales; family Araliaceae; genus Hedera; species Hedera helix. The sequence continues at coordinate 34,770,269 of OX359268.1, read as the reverse complement.
TACTCATGTCTAAAAATATAGGCACTGAAAAATCAAAGAAAAAGACTTACACAAGAGTTTGGCATGTATAACAACAAAGCAGTGGTACGAAAAATAAAGGTATTTATGGCATACCTTTTTCACCAAATCAGTTATGTGCCTCTCCATTTCTTCCTGTGGCTTCAACAATTCCGTCTTGAGTGGGAATACCTTTAAAATATCATCTGTTATACTTCAATTTATAGCCAAATAGCATATATATATATAAATATACACACACACATACGAATTAAAATATTTAAAATCATCTCACCTTATCTCTGATAAAGCATAAAACCTTCTCACGAATGCTTTCATCACTGCCAGGCTCCTCAGCACTTCCAACATGCTTAAACAGAACTGTTATAGAAGCTGCAGCAGAAACACATAATACACAAATATAATAAGGTATCCCACAGGTATACCATGACTTGTGACTTACGATACATAATAATGAATCATAATGCAGATCAGGCAAAGGCAAAAGTTTGAGCTGACAACTTTGATGTTGTGTCTCCAAATCTAAGGACAACCACTTGGAAAACAATGTAAAATTTTGTCTATGTACCTCATCCACCCCTCATAACCCTCAATCAACAAAGTAAAGGTAACGGACTTTACTCATACATTAATGCACCTCAGGTGTTGAGAGTGGCAGGAGAAACCTTCAAGATTTACTAATGCGTCCCAAATTGGTACTGAAAAATGTATCTTACAACCTCTCAGCAGGAGAATAAAGCTGCGTACCAAGGCACTATTTCAATCAGTTCTATTTCGATGTCGACCAAATTCCTATGACTACAGTTTCGCACCCTCAAGTATTAAGGTTGCTAACAGTTAAGAGTAATAGGTCAGCTTCGAAATTTGGAGCCTTTGTCCAAAAAAGTTCATCTTATATAATGCCTAAGAGTGATAAAAACATTGGTGCAATACAACCTATTGTAGCAAGTACGATATAGAAAGATTCCTTTCATTCTCTGTCATAACTCATAAGCAACCATTATTCTAATTTCATATCAGATTACAATAGATAAATTAACACCACCATGTCCTCTAATGCCAAATCTTCAGCTTAGATGTCCCACCAGGAGAGATACGTGCACATCCCATCCTACAAACTTTTACAGAAACACCAAACTCAATCCAAGACTTCCTAAAAGCAAATCCCCTGGTAATTCCAAAGGGATCTTTGGATATCAGAATTGCATCACTGCCTCAATGGCAAAAGCAGCTGCAACTCTTAAATCATATGTTCATGCCAGCAGTAAACTCTACCTTATTCAACTTATGGTATGTGTGCCAATGGAAACACTCCCAATATAATAATTGTATGAAAACTGCCATAAGCTCAAAATATGCCATTAAAGTAATGAATCAAATTAAATTCAGATGTTATACATGTTGCATGGTATCATACCATCACTACAAGTCTATGTAACCTATTATACTTCCATATCGAAGATATGCAGTTGATGAATTGAAGTTGTAACGAACAATTACGTAATAACTAAAATTATGCATGTTGCGTCCTGAAAACTCTAACTAGAATTCTACACTATCAACTGCAATTTCAACATCAAATATTTAATACATGCATTGTATAAAAAAGGTATTGCTGCACAAACAAATTATTCAGTATAACACAGATTTATATATTCCCCAACATAGATATACGTAAGAACCCTGGAGGCTGGAACATATTATAGTCCAATAATAAATAAAAGTTTAGAATCTGCAAGCTTCCTATCATCATATAAAAAGACTTACTCTTCACATCCTGTCGCAACAAAGACATAAGTGCTTTATGAACTGCATCACGCTCCACATTTTCTCCTAAATATAATTTTTTTAAAAAGTAATAAATATAAAAATAAAAGATTAAATAATAAAGAAACATGGTTTAAACAATGAACACATATTACCTGCTAGGAGAAGCTGACCTAGCACATCAACAATCTTAGAAAGATATTCCGGAGTATCCTTGCAGAAAAAAGGAAGTCCACGAATTGCTTGTACCCGCACCTAAGTCATTGGACAAAAACCAAAATTTAAATTTATCTTCCAATCACTCCCTCTGTCCTAACTCCAAAAACCAGAGTCCAAATTATTTCTAGTACCTCCAAAAATGAGAGTTCACTTAGGCTATGTTTGTGAGTTTCCTTTCAGAGGGAAGGGGAAGTTCTTCCTTCCAAATTTTTTGGAAACCTATCCCATCCCATCCCCTCCCCTCCCATCCCTCAAAATAAAACTCACAAACAGGGGGCTAAAGTTCTTATCCTAGCTTTGGTTTTTAGAAGTAAAATCTTATACTTGCAAATACTAAGATAGGAGATTACAAAAAGTATTGCACTAAAGCATAAAAATGAAACACCAGCATATTAATAATCTGGATTGATATCTATGCTTGATTTAGCCTGATTACAAATAGATACTGAAATTTATCAACAAGGTCACTATATCGACAAGATTACAGAACATAAACATGAAACAAAGTATTTAAGTAGCATAAACGTATTCATATATAAATAAACAGGGCAGGGAGCTACAAACCCCAAGCTCCTCATCTTCGCAGAGATTAAAATGCTGATCAATAGCTTGTACATAGAGAGTTGGGAAGTGCTTAAAGAATTTTGGAATAAGCTGAGCAGCCAATTGTTTAGCTTTTACACTGCCTCCAGCTGCTTCAATTATTCCCTTATAATCATTTACATTCTGTTTCAAAATCTCAAACATAAATAAAAATCAATCATACAACTTTTTCTAAATATTGGTGAAACCCTAGATATACAAAAAGAAAAACAAAATGAAGTTGAGAACTGACCTGCGACTTGTCAGTTGCCTCATTGAGCCGTCCTCCGTACTCGTAGAGCTTATCGACGTCGTTTAAACTTTCGGAAGCTTCCGCCATTGATGACAGGGAAAAAATTAACCAGAGCTATATATATATATATATATATATAGATATATATGTATGTATAATAGCTGAGAGGTGTGAGAAGAACGAAAGGTGAATGAGTATACGGAAGCAGAGCTAGGGTTTTGTTATCTTGTATTTTCAATTGTATTTTGTAAGCATATTAACTTGTATATTGTTAAATATATATTGTTATGATGAATAAACAATGTTATCATTCGATTAAATAAGTGAATAGAGTTGTATTTTTTTATTTAAAATTTAAAATTTTTGTATTAAATAGATTAAACATATCGATATGATTAGTAAATATATTAGTGTTAAAAATGCGAGTTAATGTTACTTAATAAAATACTTATAATTCAATTCGACATAATTCGTTTAATACCAACACGGTTGTCACCCTATAATTTACCACTCCTAAAGGCCCTCCTAAAAATCTCTGAGCCATTCCCACAGTCAATTAGTGGCGACCAAGGTAAGAGTCCATCGATAAAAAATTAAATTAGTATTAAAAAAATTAAATTGATATTAATTTTAAATTATCAAAAAATTAAAAATTAGTACTGGTATTGAATTATCGGTTTAATACATTATCAATATCGATTTTTTGGTTCGTATCGAATGATAATATATATAATTATAAATAATAATTAAATAAAAGAAATATTATATATTTACGATTTTTTATATAAAAAACTTGTTTTTTTATATATTTAATTATTTATATTATTAATTTCAATTTTTTCTGTATTTATCGAATTCAGATTTTTTCATACCGTTACAGGTACCGAAAATTGTAAAGTACCGAAAAATCAGTATTACTTGTACCGATACCGATCGGTTCGATAAGAAACCGAACCAATTGAACACTCTTAGACCAAGGTTCCATTACACATAAAAAAACAAATAAGTTTACAAACACGAGAATAAAATATAATAGCAAACACAACATTGATTTTAATCATTAAAAAGCTAAGTTTGGTGTGAAAATTTGTGACATACCTTATTTTTTAATGATTAAGATAAATATAGTATTGTGTTTAATTATTATGTATGTAGTGTTGTTAAAAAATAAACACTAGACAGTAATTGCTACAGTTGTGACTCAAAACCATTTACAGTAGTTGCTACAGTTGTGACTTGTGAATTTAAACCGTTTACTTTGATTAATGGAAACAGTCAAATTGCAAAACTGTCAATAATGAAATCAGTTAAATTACAAAACTATGATTAAAGAAATTCCCAAACTACGCCTATATATATTTATGCACAATCCTGGTGCAACAATGTCTGCCTGTATATTTATGTATATTGCATGGACATGCAGTTAATTACTTTTACGATATATTTATATGAATAAAAAAACTATTGACATTGTCGGAGCAAAATAATGTTGACTGAATAATAAACATCACTTAAACCCTTAATTGTAGATAGAACAATTATAAAACTGTTGATAAATCTAGAAAATTAATATTCTCACAAGTTAAAATGTTAATTTTACAAAAAAAATTCCATATGAATATTAAGTGAGTTCACCCTTATATGAGAGAGAAATTTCTGAAAGTAACATTTTTATTTGTGAAAATATCAATTCTCTAAATGTATATTTGCTTAAAGAGTACATATTTGTTAATTCTGACACTGTCAAATGTCTAAAAATAATATATAGAGATTATTAATTACTTTGAGGATGTTGAGTGAGACTACTGAGGTCCTCTAGCTGAGAAGGAGAAATTATTCCATAGTTCAGGAGCATGATGAATAGTATACTCTTCCTCTCGCATACATGTAGACCCCGGCACACATTTGAGTCCCGCGTGAGATCTCTTGTGCTGAGGTCTACGTGTATATGAGAGGTGGAACATATTATTCATCATGCTTCCGATACATTTAATAATTTTTCACTGAGAAGGAAGCAATGAAAAGGGCATTATTTGTTTTAACACCTTTTGACTTGTATATTATTCTTCCCTTGGCCATTCTGAGAAATTATTCATTAAATTGATTTTGGGTGCCCACTTTATATACAAAATCTAATGATAGATCATAAAAGTATTGTGGTTGAAGATGGATGATTAATTAATTAGGAAATATAAGTAGGTACGTACTTGGTGGAGTTGATGTAGTGTTTTACTGGCTTTTGCACCGACGATAGTAGCTGGTACAAGAAAGAAAAAGGGGATTTGTTCAACAGAATCATCAGCAGCCATTATGGTTCCAATTCCCTTAAAATCACTGATGATGGCATCCCGCCCGCCTGATCACAATATATATATATATATATATATATATATGTGAAAGTATTTTTATCTTAATATTTTTTTCTTATTCCTTTAATGACGATTCTTTGAGAGGTAAGAAATCGATATCGTATAAAAAAATTGGGATTTTATTGAAATAGTCATTTCGACCAAATTCACCATCCATCCATACGTGTCATTATGGGTTAGTGGAAATAAGGGAAATTACAGGGAGGTCATTGGAGTTAACTCTTGTTCCGTAATTCGGGTTTAGTAAGAACTAAGAAGGGCGGCCGGCACGGGTTAGTAAATTGTCAACTAACTGGGCAGTAACATTATTGTCATGTGAAACTTGACTTTAATTTTGTTACATTCTACTCCTATCAAACTTTGTCACGCACACAACACAGTTAATTTTTTTTTAAAATCATAATAATCTTCAATATCAAATTGGTAATTATAAAAAATATATATATATTAATAAAGGATTTATAATATGTCTATCAAATGTACTCTGATTTTGAGGGGAGAGTTATGTTTATAGAGTACACAACAGAAGATTGGTTGAGTTCAACAACCTCCATCTAGAAGATGAGGTTTTTATTTTTTAAAGTATAATATTACAAAGGAAAGTTATTCCAAACAAATATATCGCTTTCATTTACGGCCAATAAAAATATTCTTGTAAAACTGTGAACGTTTTAACCACACTAAAGTGTTCCACTAAAACCCTTCATGTGACTCTTTAACTAATGCAGAATACATAAACACATGTCATTATATTCAAATCTAAATTTATAATTTGTCTGTCAAGTTCACGTAAATTATCCCACTAATTATATGCATCTAAAAGTGAAAATAACAATGCTAAGACTCAGAAATGAGGGAGTATATCACATTATTTTTTCTTTTCTAATTGATGCAAAATATTTGTACTACTTTTTTTATTTGGATAGACATAGAATGCCTAAATCATTTTGAATACTGACATGCAACGGCTTGAAATAATTTACAAATATTTCCAGTATTTAATCAATTGCTTTTTTACATAATTGACTTCTACTTTTAGATTTGACAACTTGCAGGTATATCGTCCGAAGTGTAAATATGTACTTGCAAATAGCACAAACCTGCAGATTGTCCCACAAAGAGTGCAAGTAAGTCTTATCATTTTTGCAAACTAGAATAGAAATTCCAATCTTCAGAACTTTCAAGGGGAAAGAACAACATGTATTCTAAAACTGAGAGGCATTCTATAAATACTTGCCATAGTATAAATAAATGCACCAAACCTCCTAACTCCTACTGATGCTGGAGGTCTAAAATCTGATTAGTGCAGGGTAAATGTGCACGACGATCATTTCAAAAACATGTGCACTACAAGAGAAAAGCTTGAAAGACTTGCAGTTCTGTCTCAAACAAAATATATTAACTACAGTTTTGATCTAGGATGGCGCTTTAGCTATCTATATAATATTAGAGGCAAGACTCAAGAGGAATGCTAGGTGCTTTTATTATCACATATGCATCATTTATTGTAGTTTGTACATGCAGATCAATAATATTGTAGGTAAGACCTTTGCCTGTTGATATTAGTGGAGTGCATAATTGTCAAACCAGTCTAGTTCCATTTTCAGCGTGTGCATTTGACAATTCTTTGCTTTCACCGTTTGCAGCTTCATGCTTAAAATGGGACCTCAAGCCAATCCAACACTGGTAATAATCACTATCCATATACGGAGACTCAAGAGCCCATGGGCAGATTCGGGGTATTAGACTAGATTCAAACATGAAGGCCATGGTATTTGCTATTCTCTGAGGACCTACTTCGTTACCAAGTGAAACTGTAGCCTGTAAACAATTAGAGAGATATCTATTAATAAATGTATTAAAAGTAAACCGGCGGTTGATGACCTAGAACAACCAGTCAACCACTTCTGACGGGTGATTTACCATAGACTATTCATGAACAAAGGCTTAGCTTACCTCAAATGTTTTCGTATCAGGACCATGAGGAGTCATGCAGCTGTGTAGGCTCGCGCCACCTGGGAGAAACCCATCAGCTTTGGCCTGAAAACACGTTAAATCTATGTTTTATAAAAACGAGTACTGAAAAATGTATGTTATAAGGTACAAACTTCCCAAGTAGGAGAAGAAAATTATATACAGCGCCCTATTTCAATTAGTTTTATTTCGAAGCCCACCAAATTCCTAAGTCTAACGTTTCTCATCCTTAAGTATTAAGTATTAGCGCTGCTAGCAGTTTAGATTAGAAGAGAATGAGCCTACCTAAAGCCAACCACAGATTGTACAGAGAAAGCACTTCCTTCGTTAGGCTGTTTAAGCAGTAGTTAATGAAATGAACTGCCTAAGTGCCTATTGTAGCTTGAACCAGAATAGGATAATTCAAAATTTTTAAGTGGATGGAAATTGACACCAGCCAATGTACTGCCTAAGCGCCTATTGTAGCTTGAACCAGAATAGGATAATTCAAAATTTTTAAGTGGATCGAAATTTGACACCAGCCAGTGACGCTATGATCATTGACCAAGGCACCATAATACATCAATCCAGTGGCATTCATCAACTCTGAAGTAGCCAACCTAGATGCCAAATCAAACTATGAACACAAATCCATGGCATATCTTTATATATTATGAAATGGCTTTCTTTTTCAAAGATATATGGAATCGTATTCTAAACTTTCTTATGTGTCCTGGATTATACTGATGTGAAATTTAGAGCTTCTGTTCAAAAGCAAAGTTCATCTCATATAAAGTCTAGGAGTGATACAACCATCAAGGCAATAGAATCTCTTGTAGCAAGGAAATATAGAAAGACTCCTTAATTCTCTATCAGAAGCAACCATTATAATATGAAAAAAAATACAGTGGAAATTAGTTGCAAGAATAAAATAATTATAACAAGGAGGCAATTTATGCCCACCTCAGTACCTCACCCCAACCAAAAGGGAGAAAAAAGAGAAGTGATAACAAGACACACAATGGAAAAGACAGTTTAAAGTCATGAGCGATTTCAGATCACAAAAAAAATGTTTTGATAAAGTTAGTGCCAAAGTCATTATGTCGCATATGCAAAAACTTTACCTCATATCCTCCATAAATCAGACCCATAAATTCACTCATACAATTGCGGTGGTAATATGGAGGTCGGAAAGTATTTTCTGCAACCAACCATCGTGGAGGGAAAATGACAAAATCAAGTAATGCCACACCAGGTTTATCAGTTGGTGCTGTCAGTACTGCATTTAATGTAACCAATAAAATCGGTCCAAGACATGTTAAACATGAATCATTAATAAACAAAATAATTATAAAAAAAATCCCCAGCACAAAGGAATCCTAATAGATAGATAATACAATACCCGTATTTATCGACGGATCTCCGTGATCCACCAAGACAGTGTTATAAGGGCAGAACTTACTTAGGTCATACTGCAAGCAATAAGAAAACATACATCAGGCCTAAGGAGATGTTAAATGTTACTTTATCCTGTTTATTAATAAAAATAGAAATGAAGTAAAATAAATAAATAAAAAATAAAGGGAACTGTATGGAGAAAAAACCATCATTTATCTCAATGAGAATTGAAATCAAAACCAAAACCCACCTTATAAGGGACATAATTACCATGCCAAGCAACCACATTGAATGGAGAGAAATCTTGTTTTGCAGTAAAGAGCTCGCCACCATACTTTTGTATAATGGTGAAACCTGGACGAACTCTCTCTTCAAACCAAGCTGTGGGAACAAGGAAATCCCTGGGCTCAGCAAGACCATTAGCACCTACCGTGAATAGAATAACCAGTTAGATAAGTAACATAAGTTAATGAGAAACTCTTAGAAACTATTGGAAATTATGCAATCATTTATGCTCACAGCATTGATTAAAGTTAAATACCTATTGGACCAAGGTCGGGAAGCTGAAAATGGGTACCAAAAACCTCAGAAACATAACCACGTGATGGACCATCTGGCAGGTTAACAGCAAAACGGAATCCTTGGGGTAAAACAACTACTTCACCAGGAGACACTTGCAGTCTTCCGCATTCAGTAGTGATCCACAGCTCTACACAACCGGTGTAATGGATAGGTAAGAAGTTTTCAGATAATATACAATTTTTGATATAATGCCTCAAGAGTTACACCACAATTTTACTCAAAAGGAAGGGACAACAGTTTGAGTGAATCATGTTTGCTTTCCGGAAAATGTCATGGAAGTACTTAATCTACCAAGAACTGGTCAGGGTAATCATGAACTCTTGTAGAAATCCAACAAATGTCATGGAAGTGGCTGTTTGGAGTTAAAAAAATAACTCATAATAGAGAACAACACAGTTATTGATCCTTAGGCAATGGTAACGGAACTCTATTATGTAGAACTTAAAGATTCACAGGAATATTTAAACATTCATTTGCGTAATCATATCATGCATCACCTTCAAAACAAATCCATAGTGAAGGAGAAATTTTGTTTCACTCTTAATGATGCAAACAAAGCACTTCAAGTTGTAATCTCTCTCACGATCAAGACTTGGCAAGAGTCATAGTGAAGTAGCGAACACAGATCAAAAGAATGATTATATGTCATACATCGAAACTCTTTCAGCTAATAAGTTAAGTATGCATGCATTTGAAGGCTTAAAAAGTGCTTTGGCTATGAAACTTAAAAACATACTCTCTCCGTCCTCAAAAGAATGAGCTAAGTATATTTTTCACACAAATTAAGAAAAGAAAATTGGAGGAAAGAGAATAAAAAAGTTCCAAATTTATCCTTAGTGGCCCCACAAAATTACATAAAGTGATGAGTCCTTTTATTTTTTATACTAATGGACCCCAGTAAATGACATATTTACCCTTTACTTTATACACCTTAGGTCATCCTTTTGAGGATAAAAAAATTGTTCTTTTTAACTCATCCTTTTGAGGACGGAGGGAGCCGGAGCCGGAGCCGGAGCCGGAGCCGGAGCCAAAGGTCAGCTCCGCAGGCTGTAGTCCGGCCCAAAAAAAAATTATCCTCCCTTTTCAAGAATTATAGTTCTAAATTTTGACAATTATAATATTTTTAGCCTGCCCCAATTAAAATTCCCAGCTCCGCCACTGGTCAGGGAGCATAACAATTACTTACTTCCTTTTTGAGGCACTATCAGAAAATCACCATCAGCATTGCAGAAGGCACAGTTGTCCATTGATTTGTTGGCAGTGTACCTAGATTGACAAGGACTTGTTTATCAAAAAGCACAGGTATCACAATTTTCATGACAAAATCCAAATCTATTTTAAGAGAGCAATAAGACATAGTTTAATATCCAGAGTTTTTGTGTTCTCTTCAGCAGGGGAAGATCTAGTCATTTTACAAGGTGTTTAATTTCCCACCATGAGTTTGGGAGAAAGAAATAGTAATGCTAAGAAAGATAAAAGTGCATATATAGGGAAATTTTCTCATCATGATTTTGAAAGAAAATAATGTGCACCAAATTTTGACCACCTCTTGATGCTCATAAATGTTTCCATGTTAAAAAAAAAAATCTGCCTCCACCACTGCTCTTTAGCAGTAATTCTTGCAGGAACTCCAACCCTTACAATCTGAATGCAGTCTAAAAGATATATTTATGCTAGTCTCAGTTACAATTTAAATGTGCAGTTGTTATGGCTAACTCATGGCATTTTTCATGGTTTTCTAAAGGAGATCATACTATGTGATAGTCTTATCAACATTTTAATTTATATGGATTGCATATGGAATTCTTCCTAAGCATATCTGATCTACTTTCCTATAATACAAAATCAAAAAGTATCAGTTCCAAAGTTTGAGGTACATCCAGAACACACAAAAGCAAAATTAAAAAAATAATAAATAAATAAATACATGACTATTAGGAAAAAAAACTTGTTGCTTGCAACTTCAAACTTGAACAACCCAACATAAATTAAATTATTTCCCCAAATCCATCGAAGAAAGCAAATGAATATGCATTAGACTGACACATTATCATCAGTGCACAATTAAGAAGACAAACTAATGCAAGCAGTAAATTACTAGTTTACTACTAAGAGGCGAAAAAAATTACATGTGAATTGCATAACCATGGCGAAGATATGAGCTACCAGCTCCACAAACAGTGTACATCCCACGAATAAAATCAGTGGGTGCCTCGGGAATCCCAACAGGTTTCCACCGCAGTTGAGTTGGGGTAGCAGAACTGTTCGACTGATTAAATTCACTCACAAGCTTCCCGTGACTCGGAACTCTAGGTTTAAACGGTTCGTGAGTAACCGATGGCTTGATCCGGTACAACCAACTAAATGAATCAAAAACCAACCCCATCACCTCAAAATAAAATAAAATTCATAGACAGAAATTAAAACTACAAGCAATACGAAGTACGAACCTTCGCTGATTGATCTTGCGAGGAGCGGTAAACGAGGTACCGGAGATTTGCTCGGCGTAGAGACCAAATGGACAGACGAGAGGACTGTTCTGACCCTTAGGGAGAGCTCCGGCGATCGCCTCCGACGAGAAGTGGTTTCCGAATCCGGGCTGGTACTCCAAATCTACCGGAAAAGTAGGACAAGACGAAGAATTGCACTTATCCTCCATGATCAGCTAATTGAGCTCGCTGTTATGCAGTGATATGGATGAAAAAACAGGGACATGGATAACTATATAAAACGATGTGGCATGAGGGAGAGACGTGTGAAAGATGAGGAACTACTTTTTCTTACGGGGGTGTTATTGTACTATTAATATTTAATAGAAATGTCACCTTTTTTATTTTCTTTCTTTTTTTCCGAAAAAACATCATCAATTATAAAAAATATATATATTCTATAATATTAAAATAGACATAATATTTAAGTTACTCTCATGAAATTTAGATGTTAAGACAAAACCCATATATGCTTTTTATATTTTAAGGATATGATTGTATTAATGTCACTTTTTATTATTTTTTTTCTGTTTTTTCTAGAGAACATCATTTATTATTAAAAATTATTTTATAATATTTAAATATACATAATATTTGAGTTATTCTCGTGCAATTAAGATGTAAGACAAATTTGTATATGCTTGAAATATTTTAAGAATATGATTTTATTTAATAAATATTTATGATGTCTTTAATTATAATTAATTTTGGTGACACACGTATTTTGTGTGCAGTTATCGTAAAATATAATAGTAATTTTATTAAATTTTGTAGATAGAATAAAAAAATTAAGAAATATGAAATTATAATAAAATCAAATTTGTAAAAACAAAATGCGTATAAAATTTGTAATAAAGTAATTATTTTTCTCTCCTTTTATAATAAAAAAATATTATAATTTACTTTATATAGGGTCAATCTCCCGGCGGTCACTAATGGTGTAGGATATTCGTATATAAAAAAAACATTAATTTTTATATGTAATTATTTTTAAAGGAGAATCCCATTTATTTATCCTACAATAATAATTAGATAATTGTTATGAGAAGTTGAATAAAAATAACTACTCACTTCCCTTATTTTCTCCCACCCGCTTACTAGTACATAGACAAGGAGCGAAAATAACCATTAAGCCCTTTGGTTACTAATGCCACTTTTACTTGGTCCAAACCCGCCCATTTCCCAGTAAATTTTGAAAACAGAGGCTTTTTTTTGGCTTTACGAATAATGTCCCGACGAAAAGTCGCCGTTGGCGTTGCCCAAACACCATAATAAACCAAACTAAATTGGCGGCTCAAACCTAATCAATTTTCGCGCTTTTCTCTCTCCTCCATTGGCGGCTTTAACCCCTGCATTATCCAATTATCAAATTTCTCTCTTATCAACCTTGGTAAAAAAATGTCAGAACTATTAACAATGGAAGACGAAGAAATTGAGGCGAACAAACTCAGAAAGCGCAAATCAAGGACTCCTAGAAAAGCAAAAAACGATACCGACCTTGCCTCGAAGAACAGGCTTCTGAAAGGAATCATATTATCTGCGACCAAGCCATCGTATACCTTACAACGAGGCAGAGATACTTCTACCGAATTCGAGAGCTTGCGGTGGCTAAATCGGAATAGACTCAGCTGCCTTCTGCGGAAACTTATGCGCAGACACAATTGCGATGAAGCTAGCGGTGTTTTGAGTGTGCTTTTAAATGGGACTTGCAAAGAAAAGTCTGTTTCCGAGAATCGGACTAAATATTTGGTAAGAAAATGATGCCACATTGTTAATTTTCTTTTGCATCTGTTGTAATTTGAAACTTGTTGAGCTGATGTTATTTTTGTTCATTTTTTTTTATAACTTATTTGGAGTTGTATTGGCTAATCCATAACCCCTAAACCATTTTTGAGTTATTAATGCTCTCGTGTGATTTTGGAAGGTTTGCATCTTTATTGTTCAATGATTTGAATTTTACGGGTTATGAGAGAAAATTATTTGATCTCGACCTCTTAACTCCATATATCTAATAGATATTTGCTAGTGGGCTAAAGAAAGAATTAGTGGTCTAAAAATGTCCTCTACCGCCTCGATTGCCTAGTCCCCCGCCTAGGTAGAACCTGACCTTACTTTGAAGCTTTACAATACTGTGGGCATGATAAAGTTTACAATGTTGGATTGAATACCGAGTGCTGATGGTGCACAGACATTCTCTATCAGTGTTGGAATGTATTTTCTTAAGTCCTTTAACTGGTTTTGTGAAAGATAATCCTCTTGCATTTTATATATACACCACCGCTTCTGGCCCAAAACAAACAGTTGTGTGTTTAGTCATGGTATAAACTAAAGCAAACACTTGCAAAAGATGCTCAGAGAGTGTAAGGGAAAGAGAAAAATCTAGATTTTCATACTCTCGAAAATTCCCACCCCTTTAAATTGAAGAATGCAATCAATGCCGTCATTTTGCACAGTAAGGTGGTTGCTTGCCTTCATTTTTATTATCTATAATTAGTTATCTTTTATAAGTCAAAATGTCCTATTATCTTTAAAAAATTAAATATACATAATTTAGTGGTGTGTGCTTCCCCCACAATTCATATGCAGATTATTATGTACTATTAGCACACTTAATATCTATTATTGTGTAATATATATCCAAAATATTGTAGACCACTATGGAGCTTTTGATGCACAATAAAGATAAATCTATAAATCCAAAGAGATTTCAGCATGTCTTCGAAACATGGATGAAAAAGATTGGAACGACAAGAGATTGGCAGACAAAGGTACTATATGAAATCATTCTTGTGTAAGACATAATCAGATTTACTTTGTTCCAATGCTCAGGTTCTTTTTATGATGTATCCCTCAATATCTTGTTTCTTATGATTCTGATTTGCATTTTTCTAAAATATATTCCTTATTTGCATATATTGAGGCTTGGATAAAGCATTTGACATTTTTTCTTGTTATGGCAAAATGATGAGTCTATGGAGCTTGAATTTAAAACTGAAGGATGGTGATAAACTACCTAATGGTAAAATAGTAAAGACGCCAAGGGCATAATGTAAAATGTAATAATGTAATGGTGCTACTGAGCCTACTAAGAATTTTGATAACCTGTTGGTGAAGGAAGTGTGCTATTAATTTTAAAGTAAAATTTAAAAAATCTCCTGTGGTTTACCCAAATTCATGAGTCACAAATCACAACTTGTAGTTTGCCCTCAAGTATCAAGTTACATAATTTCCATCCAATTTGACAAGTGGAACCACTCACCAAAAAATGAATGAAGTGATTTCCAATTATCATATTCACGTGGTAAATGTCCAAAAAAAACCTGAATAATTATATATAACATCCAACCACTTAAGCTTTTATACATCATCCTTTCCTCTTTTCAACTCCAAACACATATTGGGTAATATTTTAATTATTTTTAATTTAATTATAAGAATTATATGTAGAAATTCTTAATTTTATTCATTTAAATAATTATAATATTTTGAAACTTTTAGTAATATGTAATTATTTTTATTATTTACTATAATATGTAAGTATAACTATTCGAGTTACATTAAGTAAGATTTAATTATTACATATATGAATTATATAAATAAGTTTATCATTAATTTAACATATGAATTTTCTATCATCATATGAATGGTTGAACTATTATTTTATAATTTTTAATTTTTTTTATGAACAAATAATTAGAATTAAATTATATTATTTATTAAATGATACGATACATTTTTAAAGGATAACAATTTGTTTTATAAATATCATCTAACACAAACATCAATATATTTCATTATTATTAAATATTGAGTGTTAACTTTAAAAACATCTTTGGTACTATTGAGTAAAATTAAATAAAAAAACACCTTTGGAAGTTCTAGGCTGAAAAACCAGGCTCCCTATGAACGACCTACTTCGGCCACGTCAATTTTTGCCACCTTGAAAAATTACCTCAGAGATTAAGATTGTGACCGCACACCACCACCAATTAAGACCGCCATCGTCACCAATTACCCCTCATCTTTGTTGACCCATTTGTCCTCTTTCACTAACCCATTCCCCAAAAGTTAATCGCCAACCACGAATAAATCACCACTACTATAGTCATTAGGTTCACGATCTAACCTATATATAGTGTGGATTGATTGATTTGTTTCTAAAGGGTGTGTGTGTGTGTGTGTATGCTCTTTGTTTGATAAGCAATGCTAGATCCCCCAATCACCTCTAGTTAGGGTTAAGATTAGTCTCTTGAGAGGTTGAGTAAAATTGACTTTAAACACAAAAACTAACAGTGTTAGCCAAAAAACGTTAGTGGGTGCCGATGTGATGCTTGAGGTCAAACTACAGGTGGTGATTTAAGAATTTGGTATAACCATAGGTGGTTATTTGAATTTTTACTCTTAATTTTATACATTATACATAATAGGTGAGACATACATGAGCAAAGTATTTGTTTTGTTGAAACTTCTTGTGTAGCATTGATCTTGATGGATTTTGCACAAATAATATAATTTTTTTTTTGTATATTATGCTAAAAAGGTGGAAATTGTAGAATTTTTGTTTGGGTTATGCGACTTTGTTACTGTGGAGCCAGAATAATGGAATCATCAATACTTTTCTTAGATTTATATCGCATCTAGATGTAAAGGGAACGACATTTATGTATCTTTTTCTACCAATCAAAAGAGAGAGTTTATCATAGAATTGCTAGCCCTTGAAAGGTGTGGGCACATGTCCAATATATGTTTGGAGTTATAATGACTTGTATGACCTTGTCTTCCCGGATAGAAGACGATGTCACGATTGGTTTGATGTGCCTTTTTAATTATCATTTGCTCATTGAGGGCCAAAATGTTCTTATATCTGTTTCATATGTAGTACTATTAGCATGAATGAGATATTGCTAATTGTCGGGAAAAAAGTGAATGAGATATTGCTAATTATCGAAAAAAAAGTGAATGAGATATTGCTATATTAATTTTTTCTGGTTCCTTTCACGGAAGTACATTGGATTAATTTTTTTCAGTCGACCACTGAATATAGTTATATTTTCTTTACTTTATATGCATCTGAAAATTGAAAATTGGTCTTTTTGGCAATCTGAAACTAGTATTGTTATTATTGTAAAGAAAATTTTTGAATTGACATATCTGACATACTTAAACCTGTATTGAACATGGAGAAAGAGGTTCTTTAGATGACAATTACATAAATAAGTAAAATATAATAACAAACACGAAATGGAAGTACGAAGTGCTACATATGTAAACACATGTACTTACGGTTAAGTACTCTAGATGTAAACATGAGTCACAGACAACAACATTAAATTGTGTTGGTAAATTGTTACCCTGACAGGTTTATGCAACATGCTAAATTATTGTTTTGGTAGAGGCCCATGCAATTAAATGGTGACACCTTTTACTGAAAAGTTTTTGAATATATTCTTAAACCTTCTAATCATCTGGCAGGATAGATTTTTTGTTCAGTTAGAGTTCATCCTCTTTTGTCTTACACATGGGAACATTGAAGATGCACGTCAGGCTGTTACATGGTATGGTTGATATCTTGCTTCCTATTTCCTGAATGTATAAACCATTCTCATGATGTTATACTTGGCAACTTCTTTACTGAACTTGCATGTCTTGTCATGTCTGTGGATTTTAATTGTTTTTCAACTACGTAATAAAACAAAGGACCTAATTGATGAAGATTGAGGTTTCAATATGTATATTTGGTACCTTTTTTTCTTTGATACTCCCATATGTTCCACAAAAAATCTCATTTGCAAGATTTGCAAATATTAAGGATGTTATTTTTGTTCCATGTTTACCTCTAAAAATAATAAGTTGTTGGTTTAATAGTGGTGGCATGGTAATAGAATTATGATTGCAAAATTGAAGACGTTGTGTCATTCTATACTACTGCTATCAATAAAAAGAGGACTCTTTTGTTCCACACAAAAAAAAAAAGACAAATGTAACTCTTTTTGTGGAACAAAAGAGTATTTATTTTAAACCTTTTGAAGGAGTGATTTTTCTGGCTAGTAAATGTTTCAAACTTTTTTGAGTACTAGTGTGCAGGACAAGTTAGTATATGAAAATTTGAAGGCTTATGCCGTGCTGATTAAAATGCTCTTTCTATCAGCCTCATGCAAGAGCGTGAATTTAGGACCGACCCCATTTCAAATTTGGTTGTAGGCTTGACATTTTGTCAGGAGTGGTATACTGCAATCCAGAAGGAGTTTCCAGAAATAAACTTTGATGGGTCTTATACACCCAATCAATCAAAGATGCTGGAATCCAGATTTGACATGTCAATTGAGAACTCTAAGGGTTATGTTGCAGATGAAGTTGAAGAAGCTAATTATCCAATTCAACGTGATTCAGATGCCTCTGTCAGGATTGGCAAAGAAATAGGATCCGAAGAAGTTGTAGATCAGCATCGACAAGTATCCATGGATGTGAACCAGCAGAGAAGGACTCCCCACCAAATTTATGAGCCTCAAGGTTTTTATGTTTCTGCTGAAACTGATGGATGTGAAGAGCCTTCTTTTTCTGTTCATGTTTCCATTTTCTATGCTCATGGTGAGATTTGCAATTACTTTACATTCTCTTATAATATTTGTTACTCTAAAGAAATTCTAGAATTCTCATTACCATGGGTAATTCACAAATGGTATAGTTTGTAATACTCTTTTATCTTTTATTTAAGTTGTTCTACCTATGATTATTAATCTAGATTCTAGTGTGAGGACATTGTCAAGTTGTTTGTGATTTAAGTTCTTACTTCACCTGATGTATCATAAAAATACGTTAATTGCACATATCTTTATATACTGCCAAGCTTAGTGGCATGGGCCAATGGCAGTAATTAATAGTTAATGTTCTTCAAGAGGGTAGTCCATCCCATGTGAATGGTGATTAAATTTGAACGAAGTTAGTTAAAAGAATATTGTGCATGTCTTTTGCTAACGTAAGCTTTAGTGGTTCTATGTTTAGTGATGTAATGGAGTGTAGGAATATGATGTATGACAAATTGAATTAGAAGCTCACGGTTGTGGCTCCTATCCTTCTCCCTATTTACTCCTAATTTCATCTTCTGCCTTAGTTTTTTGTCCCTTTTCTACTCTAATTCTTCTATCTTCTTGTCTTATTTTTTTGCAAGCAATCCTCTCCAAGTTAGGGCCATAGAAGGGTCCTTATATGTACAACAAAAATGCAGAACACTTACCCTGCAAGAAACTTCATTTTCAAGGTTCATCTGTAAAGGAAAAACAAATAATTATTTGATATATGTCCTATAACACGCCATCGAACTAGTCTATTGATTAATCTATGCTGCACCTGTCCTTTAAGCATTTTTCATCTCAAACCTTTCTACATTTAGGTGGTGAACCCCAATAAAAGATGTTTCAGACATTGATCCTAAAGCAAATCAATTTCTATAACTAAAACTTGCTTGCGAATATAGTTTTCAATTTTGATCAGAATATTCCATGTTCGTTATGCATGTCACAAGTGCCACCAGAGATGCAGCAGACCAGCGGCAGCAACTAGCAAGGGTGAAGTGAGAATCAAAGAAGCAGCAGGGACCTTGAAAATTAGCAACTACCACAAGAGAGACTACCATCACCAGAGACCTGGTAGAAGCCTGTTGAGTTACTAGTGTCCCCTTATGATTGTGCTACCGGAAAACAACTTTTGCAGTTGAGGTTGCAAAGTCTGCTAAAAAATTCAGTATCTGATCCAAAGACGAGAGATCTGTTATCTGGCCGGAGGGGCTTTCCTAGCTGAGGCCAAATTCCTTTTCCTCGACCAAGTCAAACCCACTGGTCCTCGCCCTAGGATTCAGATAAACCGTTACCGAATATCAGTGACCGACAGTGATGTGAAGCCTGTTGCAGTGTATTGTGGTCCGACTAGTGAAGCTTGCTGGCGCTTGCATTCGAGAAAGTAATTACTTGGTGCTTGTAAGATCAAATGTTCAACTAAACTCGAATGTTTGGTCCACTCGGGCCAGGAAACAACGAGATTGTAGATAGTGCTTGGTTGCTACCGGAAGTTTAATAGAAAGCTTTTCAATAATGCTTTGGGCACTCTTGGAAGCTAACCATTTGTATCACAATTGAAGTCACTGCCACCACCACTTTTGCTGCCGTTGCTAGGCAATGGTGGTGTCTGGTTTTAAAAGATTAGAAAGAAGATGCGAAGATTAGAAATCCCAAAAACACCCTCCACCATTCAGCAGGCCTTACCCGCATGACTAATTCCTGTCAAAATTAAAATTGGTTTCCTTAAAGGTTTTAGTTCTAGACAGTGATATAGTTTAGGGTTTAGTGTCTAACATTCTTTGCTGGGGTTCACCTTCTAAAGTGTAGGAAAGGTCAGGTTCAAAAATGCTTTTAAGCTGTACATAAAAGGTAGTACACTTTTTTTCCCAGTACAAGTTAAAGATAACTATGTCTTTTCCAACTACTTGGATTGACTAAATTGTGTGACTTTGAAATGCTCGTGAGGGGTGAAGCACCATATAAGATATATTCGAGTCACATAATGTATACACTAGATTTACGGAAAATTTTGAATTTAGTGTTTAGTAGATAAGTCATAAGTTACCAGAAAGGGGGTTAAAGAGTTCCTCTGCTGACATTCAAGGACATACGTAGTTAGTCCTTATCATAAAGCTGATTAACTCTTTTTTTTTAATTTTGTTATAATTGTTAATAGCCCAAAGGACTAAAATACATTAAAACTGTAATCTATTACAAATAATGAAAAGTTTACAACGGAATTAAAATAATAATACTTCAAATAAGTAACAAATTAAATCAAGAAGAGAGTCAATCATAGCAACAATTAGTGGACACCACAAATACCTGAAATATAGTCGAAACTCCTAAAAGCTAATCCAATATTTAGGTTTGAGTAGTTCTTCAACACGAGCAATGAAACAACTAGCTGCCATGATAAACCCACAATTAGATTTGAAAAGACTAAGCTGATAGCTATAGTATGTCACAAAAATTGCTTTATTAGTGGGTTTGGTTTGTCTGGGTTTGTCCATTTGACAGTTCCTTAAATAATTTTGCTTATCAAAATAAACATACCAACTGTTAAAGGCTTTGTTTTTTCATGGAGTGATGTATATATGATCTTGTTAGCTATTTGTGATGCATCCATCTATGTCAGACTTCTTGTACTTGGTTCATGATGATATACTAAATACTGAACTTTTACTTTTTGCTTTTGATACAGATCTAGAACCATGGTTGCTGTCTTTACGGTTTCTTAATTCAACTAAAAATTTGGACGAATTCCTGTATGTGCAAAAGAAAATTCACAATGATTCCTATAAGGTTGCACTGAAGTATTTACGGATTGCACTTAATTTTACGCCTCTGATGTATGAGGCGTTACTTCCTTTGGTACAGGTAAGTAAAGTGAATTTTTCAAATTCTGTAAAGTACATATTCTTCTTCTTATTCCTTTTTATACATTGCAAGGGGAAAAAAATGTTTTTTTTGTCCTGCAAGTTTCCTAGCTTACTGCACCAAACCATCATAATCAATGCCTATTATATTTGCCACTACATCAATTTCACAGTTCCATTAGCAATATTGTTTTATTTTGAATCTATATATTTGGTCCTTATTGTCTGAACAGACAGACCTCTCAAAAACTTTACTTTCATGCTCATTAATTATCATATCAGTTGCTTAATTAAAAAAAAAGTTCTCAAACAAGTTTTCCGTAAGTGTGTGCCCGTTTGTGTAAATATTTGCCAACTAGATGCTTATAAATTTTTATATAGATCAAAATATGGAACTGATTGTATCCTATGCATGTCTGTACACTTGTGGGTGACAGTGAATGGTAATGGTTCATGCTATTAGCATGTGGGCAACATTAGTCCTTCAGTCCTTTGATAGGAAATAATGTGCTCAAAATGAGTCATACCTATTTTTTGGGTGATAACTAACAGGGTGGTTCAAATAATTACCGTCATGCAATCAGCTTTTTTCCCGACTTATTTGTCTGAATATTTACCCTTCTGTCTACCCTTACTCTTTAAACATTAAAACCCCAAGGCCTTGTGAATACAGATTCAATGAGGTTCCAATGCTGTTGTAGCATAGTGGTAAGTGCTTGATTGGCATCGTAATGGGAATGGTGGGAGTAAGAGTTAAATTCCTATCACTAAAATGAATAGTAAATGTGAAAAGATAATAGTAATTTGAGGAGATTTTTTTGCATGAAACTCCATATTATACTTGCTTACCTTGGTCAAAAATGTAATACTGGTGGGGTCACCATTGGTTACATGGGACTTGCTTCTTCTTTTTTTGGTTTTTGGGTTTTTTGGGTGTGTTGACCCTCACTTTGGGTACTGAAACAAGTTTGCCTGTCCAGATGCTGCTGATTGGAGATCAAGTCAAGGAGGCACTAGATGAGGTTGAAAAGTTTGTTACTAGTTCAGACACAGCACTTCCTCTAAGGTGATTATTCAATTGCAACAAAACTTATATTGTGTTGGGTTGATGAAGAATTGTGCCAAAATTTAAAAGAACAAAGATATTTTCAACTAAACAATAGATAATCAGTGTTCTAAAAATCCCCGCAAAGGTCCAATTAATTTCCGCCTAAGCGCTAGCCCCCCCTAGAGCCTCGCCAGGCTCAAGGCGAAAAAAAAATCCTTTCAGGAAATTAGACGGGACTAGGCGGGTAAAGCGGATAAATTAGGGCTGCAATTGTTTTTTTTATTTATTTTAATAACTAAGTTACAAAATGACGTCGTGGGAGTGGATGATGAAGTTGAGGGTTGTTCGGGTCTTACTTGGGAGGCGATTGGTGAAACATCCGGAGCAGATAGCGTGCTAGAGCCTAGGAGAAGTACTAGAAATGTTGGAGTAAGAGAACTCCATAAAGAATATTTTTTGTCTGATGATGACACGGAAGAAGAGAGAGATAAGGAGTTTGAGTGTGAGTCCAATGGGGACATATCTTGGAGGGATATGGAGAAGAAGAGTTAGAGATATAGAGGGATATGGAGATGAGGACTATTAGTTTGTATTTTTTATTATTTATTTGGGTTTGAACTTTGAACTTTGAACATTGAACAATTGCATGTTTGTGTTTGAACTTTGACATTGACAATATGGATATGCGTTTGAACTGTAAGCAAAGGCCTTTATTATCTTTATTATAGATTATTTTACTTTATATTATTGTTTTGTTCGGATAAATGTAAGATAAAATATTAAAATTAGCATAAAATAAAAAAATTCGCCTAAGCCCCGCTTAGCCCCTTAGGCACTAGGCCCCCCCGGCCGCCCGCCTCCCGCCTCCCGCCTAGCGCCTTTTAGAACATTGTAGATAATAATTATTCTATTCATCCTATGAGACGGTCATAGGAAAGAATAGAGGAACGATATAGCCTCCTAGTTGTGCTTGAAGAAGTTCACTAGTTAAAATTGTGGCAGTGGCTCTGAAGAAAGCAGGTGTTGGTGGTGTCAGTGATGGCCAATGGAGTTGCCAAAGCTGGTGATGGTGCTAGTCGAGGTTGCTGTTTTGTGCTGGCATAGCTCACTAAAAAACCATGGATTCTTTCCTGCTTACTCCACTGTTTATTGAGATTTTAGATTCTTTCCCCTATTTTTTCTTGTTTCCGTTGATGAAGAAATTTCTCCTCCGTGGTCACAGTGTTTCTCCCAACAACTTTGTGAAGGAAAATATTCTCATCACTTTTATGACAAACAAACATACAGTCAAAGATTATGTTTCTACTTGATATGAAAGATATGTTTCATTATGCACATCCAGATTTGTTTTGTTTTTATTTTTTCTATTTACTACTGCTTTTTGTTTATTTTTTGGGGGTGCAGATTGAAAGCTAGTCTGTTGGAGCATTTTGATAGCAACAACCATGTCAATCTTTCAATTTACTTCGAGCATGCTCTAAAGAAAGATCCAACATGTAGCCACTCATTGACAAGACTTCTCAGCATGCATCGAAATGGTATGATTGTATTTTCAAACTCTTCATTTCACTGTCTAAATCCGAAACCATGTCTCATAATTTTTTTTGCTTTACCCTTCATTTCACACTTTGTCTAAATCAGAAACCATGTCTCATAATTTTTTATGCTTTGCATCAATGTACATAGAAGGTTCCACCAGTCTCTTGTAAGGAGATGCATACTTGTAGTAGGTTGGTCCCAATTTATGGTTATTAAGTATGGAATGTCACAATGGTTATAGTTTCTTCTTTTGCTACACCAAATATGTTACTTTGCATGAGTTTGATGGCTAAAGCAATCTTCAGTGTTGCATTTCTACATAGAAAGACGTTTTTTCTTAATTGTTTTCCGGCTCTCTTTACATGGTGGACTTTGTGCCCGCCTCCATTTATCACTTTTCTTCCTATTAAGATGGTTCTCTTTTTTGTTGCTACATGTATTTTGTTGCTGCATGACGAAGGGTAACTGGTAAAATTGATAAAAGACTTTTTGGAATATCTTGTAGAATTTTTGGGAGAATTTGCTTTACAAGAGTGTAGGCATTCTTTATGGAGGATCTTTTGTATAGGGTTTGACTTTGGTTTTCTTGGGGCACAATATGTCTTTTATTTCCCTAGGCATTATATACTGCGTGTGTGCTTCAGTTCGCCCCCTTTTTGGTGCTTAAGTGGCATGTACTTGTCAAAAATAAATAAAGGGAAATGATATATATGTTCACAAATATGTGACAAAGTTGGATTGCAACCAACGTGAAAGTCTGCGCGATAAGATAAAATAACCCCACCTACAACGATTTGAGCAGAGACAGCGCCAAAGTCCGGTTTTTTGTCAAGCCTTATATTAACGTGCAAGAAAACTAATGCGCTAACGAACGAGTGAAGTATACGTAACAAGGTATTAGAGTAGAGACCAACAGAAAGAGACAGACAAGAACTCCAATTTAAGGTAGGGCTATTCTTAATTTTGACCTATGTCATATATGCACATAACTCACAATTATAAAATACTTTCGCAAAACATAGCAAGATTCATAAATAAATAATTAGGGGAGCCTAATTTGGCACAACCAAAATAGGAGGGACCCAAATAAAGTTAGAGAGAAGGAGTAGTGTTTTGAGATATATATCATAGAATGTCTAAGAATTTGCAGTTTCTAGCAACTCTTTGACTTTTTGTTACAAAATAATAGAACGCCCTCCGATTCACATTGTGTCATATTTAAAATTGTAATTTAGGCACAGATTTAAAGAGAAAAGATTTGACTTTTTGTTACAAAATAATAGAGTGGCCCTCTGATTCACATTGGGTGTCATCTTTAAAATTGTAATTTAGGCACTGATTTAAAGAGAAAAGAATGTGAGGGTACATAGGCAAGGATTTTAAGGTATTTAATAACATATTTAGAGTAATATATTTTTTGTACTCCCTCCGTTTAGCAAAAACAATCCCATTTGCCAATTTTTTTGTTCTAAAAAGAGTCCAATTCTCTTGATGCTAGTTTAAATTGATACAATGTCTCAAATTTATTATCACCAATATTCTATAAATCGCTAAGCGAACCTAGGCGCCTCAGTCTAGGCGGTGCCTAGGCAGACTAGGCTTTTTCAGGGGCAACCTCATTTATTTATTTTTCTGTTGTATGTATACTTGTTATATTAAACAAAGCATATAGTAGATGTAATTTGTTAAATCTTACGTGACAAATTACCAAAAAAATAATATTTTAAGGTTTAACAAATTCATTTAACGTATTGTAGAATTTCAAAGTTTTTATTAAATTTATGCAGTAGAAGTTTGATTTTGCCTATGCTTCTAGCCAAATCTAGGCGGTAAAGCACCCACCTAACACCTAGGCGGGGATTAAGCGGACCTAGGCGAGGATTTTTAGAACATTGATTATCACAAATTTATTATGATGCCAATACTACTAAACTTACACTCGGTAAATTTAAGTATTAACATGGAACTAAAATATATCTTTAAAGGTTGTGACTTTTGCAAATGAGACTCTTTTTTCGGAGCGGAGAGAGTATAATTTTTAAAAAATTTATCCAATAAAATCTATGGTGGTTCTTAATTATTCTTTAGCATCTAAAGGGCAATTTTTAAAAAAGAGATATAAGTGTCTTTGGCATTGTTAAATACATGCCACACACATGATTTTGAATCATGACTTAAATATATTGTAGTATCTCTATTGAACTCGACATCTGTGGATATATGATGTACTCCTCTTGTCTAAAAAATCACAGGTGATTATAGTGCTGAGAGATTATTGGAAATGATAGCCTTGCATTTAGATGCGACGTACGCAGAATGCAGTACATGGAAAGAGTTTGCTTCTTGCTTCCTGAAGCTTTCCCAGTGTGAAGAAGACCGAATGTCAGTTTGTCTTGATGGTAATGATGGTGAACTCATGCAAAGGCATTCTAACCATTTTAGTAGGAATGCTGGTATATTTGCCAACGGTGTACTGGGAAAGGACTGGAGATTTCGTTGTAGATGGTGGTTGACTCGACACTTCAGTCAGAATGTGCTTGTGTCAGAAATTGCAGCAGGTATCTTTTCACATGTTATCTCTTACTTTTTGACTGCTTTATAGTCGCTTACTTGGTATATGGATTATGTTAGATAAAATCCCATGAGTATGTGATTAAAGAATTATTGTGTTTAACCTCTATAGGGTATGTTTCGGTGTTTACTTGATTAGCTTAGGTAAGGCCCACCCACCCACCCACCCACCCTCCCTGTCATGCAAGACACACGAGTTGTTCTACATCTAACAATATCTCATGGGATTCTATAAATCTGATCTTCAAACAGTATGCAATTTGGAGAACAAGAATTCCAAAACTAGTTTTTACTCTCCCAAATTTAAAACCGAATCAGCTAGTAAAGGCTATGTTCATTACAGATTGATGTAGTTTATCTGTATATTCTCATTTTTTAATCAATTAAAATATTTTGTGATTGCTATTATTAGCTTTATCTATATCTAGTTTCTTTGTCAACAGGTGATTTGGAGCTTATAACATACAAAGCAGCCTCCGCATCTCATCTCTATGGACGAGATTTTGAATATGTTGTAAAGGCTTTCAATTGTTTAGAGAAGGATAGGAATAGGGATATGTTATCATTCTGCAAATGCACATGCAGAATTCTGTTGGATTCTATTTTAATTTTAAGAAGAAGATTCATTGAATGAAGTACACTTTATTTATTTTTAATCCTTTTTGCATGAGAGTGAAATCGTGATATGTTTCTCGACCGCGCACAGCAATATTCCAAAATTTGCTTGCTGTCGAGAGCTTGAAGAGAAGACCTCAATGCTTCAAATATTTGGTACAATGCAAAATCAGCGGCCGGAGTTTTTGCTCATGGAGATCAGGTTACTATTCCATTTTGGGTCAAAATGAGTACTACATCCCTTCCAAAAATGCATTTATTATGTTTAGTGATAATTTTGAATTACTACATATTTCAATCTCTGTAGAACTCGTAGTGTGAGTTGGTCTGATCCAACTAATATGGATCGTACATGGACAGTAGTTGCAGTCGGCGGGAATTGCTTGCTTGTAAGTTTGTGACCTTTAAATTAGTGGCCTAGTGGTCCTAAATTTGAACTTAAGCTACTCTCTCAGATAGAGTTTCATTTCTAATCTTGTGCAAGGTAACATTATCTGATTGTAGCTATGAAATATAATGCTCCAAATCCGTTTGATAACAAAAAGTTGAGTTACCTTATTTTTAGGAATTAAAAGTTGATAAAATATTAGTGTCTGTACAAGTAATGTTAAAATTATAATATATTATTAATAAACTAATAATATTAAATAAAATTTTAATGACGTGTCATGATTTTAATACTGTACTAAAAAAAATTGTACTTACCACCTGAAGGTGCCACCTTTTACAAATTAAGCACATTGGCCTGGCACACTATATTGTTTATTTTATTTTTTACTCGAGCCCTCTTATAACATGGTGATATCTACTACGCCAAAAGATGTTGGTCACACTATACATTGTTAAACATAGTTTTTTGTGCATTTAGCTGTCGATGGTACATAAATATTTTAATAAATATTAAAATAAAAAGTTAAAAATTCATAAAGATATTTATTTTAGAAATATCACACTAATTTTATAACAAAAGTTTTATATATTAGAAAAATATTGTGAAAATTAGAAAAATAGAAGATATGTAACAAAGCAATGAATGATTATTAACAAGTTGACGCATGACCAGGGTTCGGCCACTTGAGAGGTTATGGGTCAATTGATCCTATTGAATTTTTATTTTAATTTATAATATATGATGAAATTTAAAATTTTTAAATATTATATATAAATTAACTCTATTGTAATTTTATAAAATTATTAATATACGGGGTCAAATTAAAATTTTATAATTTTTTTAGTTAAGTTTCAATTCTATATCATTCATACTTTCTTTATATATATGTATATTCATATAATATTCTTAAATTAAGCAATAATATATTTTATATTATTTTTTGAAAATTAATTATTTATAAACAATTTATCTTTAAAAAAGTCTATTTGGGATCAATGGTGTAAATATATATATATATATATATATATAGAGAGAGAGAGAGAGAGAGAGTTAACAATTATTATATTATCATTATAATTAAATATATATTTTATATATGTAACCTAAAAATATAAAATTATTAAAAAAATTAGTTCGGAGGCACTGCTCCCAAATTTCGGCTAAATTATTTATAGTTTTATAATAATTTTGACCCCACTAAATATTTATTCTGGTTTTGTCACTGTGCATGACTCATGACTAATTGTTGAATAATCAATTTCGAATACAAGATTTTTTGATATTTTTATATGTAAACTATTGTGATAGACGTGTAACGACGGTCAAAATTATGACCTATAATAACATTTTTTATATAAAAATATCAAAAAACTTTATAAAAATATCAGTTTCGAAATTAACTATTAAATATAGTCTCTCTTTCAAAAAATTATTTTATACTCCGAATTAAGTGAATAATATACTTATGTACTTATGAGACTTATCTTTAATAAAAGCCATAAATATATAAAAATAGAGAACATTCTGACTTGCAAGATGATGGAATAATTTTTCCTCTGGCTCTTGTCTCGTGATGCGACTCTATTTTTATTTTCCCAATTTATCTTCAGCTTACAATACTCCGCCCCTCTCTTTTCTTCCTTTTTTCCCGTACATTTGTCTCTATAAAAAACATACATACGGATATAAATATTACCTGTATGTATTTACATCTATCTCTCTCAATTTCATTTCATTGTTAGAGAGAGACACAAAGGGTTGAAATTTTGGAAACAACAGACAGAAATTTGATACTCTCTAGAACTTTCTATGGCGGCGTACAGAGCCGACGATGACTATGATTATCTCTTCAAGGTTGTTCTGATCGGAGATTCCGGTGTCGGAAAATCCAATCTTCTCTCCAGATTCACTAAAAATGAGTTTAGTTTGGAATCTAAATCCACAATCGGTGTGGAATTCGCCACCAGAAGTATTCACGTCGATGATAAGATCGTCAAGGCCCAGATTTGGGACACTGCTGGCCAAGAAAGGTTTCATTTTTTTTAGCATTTGTTTCGGATTTCTGTTTGGAATTATAAATTTGAAATGCTGGGTGAATTTTAGATCTAAGATTAGTGGGATTTTTTTCACGGATTATGTTTATATGTTATGGGTGTTTATACATTTGTGGATATGATACATATAACTTGAG
Organism: Hedera helix; assembly: GCA_947179155.2. Classification (NCBI taxonomy): domain Eukaryota; kingdom Viridiplantae; phylum Streptophyta; class Magnoliopsida; order Apiales; family Araliaceae; genus Hedera; species Hedera helix. Next base: position 34,740,851 of record OX359268.1, on the reverse strand, counting down.
AAATGGATTCCTCAAATTGATAATTAATTTAATCCTCCTATACTATTAGGTCTCTGGTTTTAGTATAGGACTGAAATGGACACAGATGGCAACTGATTCCTCAAACAGTTGTTAGCAATTTACGACTTCTGCAATTACGAGGCTGTTATAGAGTGAAGGTGAGTTATCCACCAACAAGAGGAGGAAAAACAGTTGTTGGAACACTCACCTTAAAATGAAACAAACCAAAATCTTCAGTTCAAGAAGGTTAAGTCCTACCTTGAGGTAGAATGACACTTGGGGAGGGTTACATTCATTGCACATTATATATCCTCCACATTGTTTAATCTCCTTTTTTGTCCAACTTTTGTTCTGAATATTGGTATTAGCTTTTTATTAAGTTTTGCCATTCGATATCTAAGCCCATTTACTAGATTATAATTGATCAATGTTAATAATTTATTATGGCATGCTGTTTGTTAGCAATACTTGCAGTTTGCTAACACGGTAAGTCCTTGACTATGGCAGTCTTTGACACTGGACTTGCTGCTGAAGGTTGGACTTCCTTGGATGTGCAATATTGTCTTTTTACTGCAAATATCAGCCTATAAACTTGATATTTGATACTAATAAGTCCATTTTCTTTGTCTCAGATATCGTGCAATCACAAGTGCATACTACCGAGGGGCTGTTGGTGCATTGGTTGTCTATGATGTCACCCGACATGTCACGTTTGAGAATGTTGAGAGATGGTTAAAAGAGCTGCGAGACCACACAGATGCCAATATTGTGATAATGCTGGTGGGAAACAAGGCTGACTTGCGTCACTTGCGTGCTGTTGCCACTGACGATGCGAAGGCCTTTGCTGAGAGAGAAAGCACTTTCTTTATGGAGACATCAGCCCTCGAGTCATTGAATGTTGAGAATGCATTCACGGAAGTTCTCAGCCAAATATATCATGTAGTCAGCCGGAAATCACTTGAGATTGGAGATGATCCTGCAGCATTGCCTAAGGGCCAGACCATCAATGTTGGCAAGGACGATGTTTCAGCAGTGAAAAAAGTTGGTTGCTGCTCAGTCTAACTACAAGAGTAGAGCGCATAGGTGAGTGATATATAATTTGAACTTTTCGAGAACTCCACTTAGCAGATCTGGTTTGTCCCAGTTATTCGGTATTACTGTTTCAATAGTTGGGATGGATTGAGATTATCTGAGGCTAATTGCTGATTTTGGAGTATGAGGAAGTGCACCATGAGAATTTTTCATATATTTAAGGCCAGTTCTTCAGTACTACTATCTATCTAAGGTTTTTTTCCCCATCTGTATTGTTTCATTTGTTTGCGTAGCAGTTTGTATTGTATTTTGTTGCACGACATTACTTTTTGGGGCTAGTCTTGAAATTTATACCACGTAGTTCAATGTTGGTTCTATAAAATGGCAGTTCCTCTAGCAAGCAACTTACAAGTCTTCGATTATACATCAAGTGTTATTTACTCGGAATTGTTTTTTTTTTCCTGTATTACTTTTACAAGGTATCTCTCACGACATGTGAAAGGGGGGCATTGTAGAAGAATTAAAAACACTTGTGAAGTAACATTTCCAATATACGGTTGGAAGGTAAAATAGAACTTTGAATTGCATCATCCAGAAGACCAGGGTCATAATTTATGTGTTATATTGAGTAGATGAGTAGTGAAGTCATAGTATTGTTAGCCTGGGATTTACATCAGCCTACCCGAGTTAGTTTGGAATAAAAGGGCAGTCTAGTTGAGCATGGGATTGACATCTACACGTGTGTACTTATTTGGCTGATTACTAATTACTTCTATTTTCCACGTCTATTTAGTTGTAGAAATATAAGGAAACACTCGACAGATGTAGTTGTTGTGAATTGTGTTTTAACTGATTATTGAAGTTGTTTCCTGTTTCAAGGATTTACCTTAATGAAAAAAGCTTTACTATGGCTTTTGGAGCAGCAAGTAAATGTATCAGTAAGGATTACCCAAAAGCAAAAAGTGCAGATGGTTATTGCATTGCATTGCATTATTCTTAGGTGTGATAAAAAATGTCTGGTAGCTCAAAAGCATAACGCCTCAGGATCAGCAGGCTACTACTGCCCATAATCAACTCGGGGGATAAACTAAAGAATTTATTTTGTTCTTTTAAAACATTTGAAAAAAGTAAAAGAACATGAAAGGTGTTAGTTGATAAGCCTCCTATTATTCCCTTGTCAAACAATCGGTGCAAAATTGTTGCCATCTTTAACGGAAACATTAAGAGTATTATTTTTACCAAAAGTTTTCAGAACATATTATGACCCAAAATCTTTTGTTGATGTACAAGCTTACGTTGATCAGAGATTTTCCCCAGACAATGCAACGTGGTCGTGAATGCTTTGTAACGCGTTCAAGTTTTGGATAGCTTCTCGTTAAATAGAGGGAAGGCTGCGACATCTGACCCTGCTTTATTCTAAACTTATTTAAACTCTAGTCTTGAATAGCTTCTCGTTAAATAGAGGGAAGGCTGTGACATCTGACCCTGCCATTTTCAAAACTTGTTTAAACTCTTGATACGTGAAACTTAATCAACTTTTTTCATTATGTCATAAACTTCTCGTATGATTCCCATCCTCATCCACAAACAAGCAATGCAACAAATTTATCTCTGAAATGCCTTTCCACCTTCAGTCTAACAAAATAGTCACACAAAAAAAGCATTACAAGACGGGGTATACTCTGAAAAATCGACACCTTTAGTCCATGAATACCAAGCTCAACTATGTTCTTGCAGTAATCCAGCATTTATGATACAAACAAAGACACCCTTCGGCCGTACTCATTGGACATAAAGAATGATGGATATACATCCACAGAAGCATCTTAGTATATCGACTGAGATATCAGGCATACATTTTGTGGGGAAAAAGAGTGAGAAACCCATCATTGTAGTGTTTGATTGCAAGTTTGAGAATATCTCCATTTTCAGCTAGTTAACCTTGAGTTAAGAGGCTAACGTATGAAAATTTCATGAAAATTAAAATTAAAATTGCAAGTTGTTACTAATCTATATTATGTATTCAGTTCTATTGCAAGGAAGCAAAATTGGAGATGTGGGAATGTTGTTTATCCCTATTCACACGAGGAATTGCCTTCTAAGAAAAATAAACATGCCATTTCTCAGCTATTTGTTATGCAATCGTATAACTAGTACCTGAAATTTTTCTGGGATTGTGCCGAGTGTTAAAGACAAAGTCGCATAAATATTACTTCCTCTGTTTCACAAAATCAGTTTCATTAGCAAAATTTATAAATATATGGACGTTTTATTTCATATTAATCTATATCAATAATATATTATGAGTTTAATAGTGACAACATGATAAAAATAAAATATGATGATAAATTTGAACTGATATCAATAAAAAGAGTACCCTTTTTTTGTCAAACAAAAAAAAGGGACTTTTGGATTATTTAATGAACTTTTGGAACTCTTTTTAGGGAAGGGAGGGAGTATAAATTTACAGGAACTTGGTTTACGTGTCCCTGTCAGTATATATTACCAACAAAAAGGAAGCACTATTGCACTAGTGCTCGTTCAAACCTGCAAGTAACTGGCAAACAAACAAGTCATATAGTGATACGAATTTCTCCATATGAAGATGATGCCACAGCCCACAAAATAGAAAAGAATCAAATAATATTCACATTTTATTATTGTTATATGAACAATCTATTTTATATACTAATACATAATAGCATCTTGGTAATATCATGCACCACTGACTGAAAAGAGAGGGTCTGTACAACTTTGATAGATTGACAAAAGGCCAACGAATATACTGTTTTGGACAGTTGTCGACTCTGTCATAGGGGAAATACAAATCTATATACAGATTACATTCAATTAAACAGATTGAAAAATCCCTCTCTTTAAATATAAATAATTAGAAAGAGACCAAAGCCATAAAGTTATCTGTTGATCTCCAAACCATTCACGTTCACCTTTCTTCTCATGACTCCTTCCTTTCTGTGGTCAATGCCGCAGATTTGCATATGGGGCAGCTATTCTTCACAAGCAGCCATTTCTTTATGCATTCCAAATGATACTCGTGCCCACAATCGAGAATTCCCGTGATCTCTTGATTGTTATAGTCAGCCTGTAAAAGACAAGAAATTAAATGAGAATGCCATCACTTGATACAGCAAAACATAGATTAATACAGATTTATGATTGATTGCCAACTCAGTGAAGAAAAGATTCTCTTTGATATTATGGTTCATGCAGAATCAGGTCAATAGTACAAACCAACAGGGAAACCAAATAGAATGGGAAAGCAAGGAAAGTTGCTTCTTATAGTACATAACTTGTGCATATATTCAAAGACAACATGATGAATTATAAATGCCGAAAATCACTTCAAGATCAAGGATCAGAAACTATTTGTAAAATTTGGGAAGACATACATGACAAAGACAACACTCACCAAGAACTTGCAAGTCATTCAGAAGGGCGGATCAAGCATGGGGTCGCTGATATCACATGACTCAATGCTTTGCAAAAATAAATAAATCGTATCTATCTTTGCACTAAGTATGCATGCAATTATGTATGTATGTATGTATGTATGTATAGGAGCTTTGAGCACCTAGGCATTTTCCTAGGCAGCTTCCCTAGGCGGTGTTGCTTTATTATTACTTTTTGTACTTGTAATAAGACCAAGTCTAATCTTTTATATTTATATTAAAATTAATCTTTTCTATTTTATTAAGGAAGAGGAAGAAAAATAACCGCTTCCTTCTTGAAGCTGTGTCACAATTTTCTTCTCGAGCAGTTAAAAAAACAATATTTATCTTTTTATTCCTATTTTATCTCCTACTTTCTCTTCCCACTAATTACCTTGCATGTTGTGTGTGCCAACTGCCAAGTAGGACTCGTAATTATAAAAAGTAGAAGATTAGGGATTTAAAAAATTGTCAAATTATGGAGCCAAATTTGAATTGTGATAGAAATTTGGGACAGAATAGTAATTTTAACAAATTAAAAAAATTATATCTAATGTTATCCTATCCCTTCCCATCTGTTAAAAAGAAAACACATCACAACAACATATTCTTTAGGGAAGAGCAAGAAACAAGTTGCAGCGATGTTGGTGGATAGTAGCAACTATGGCATTTGACGGTCAGACCCTAGACGGCTAGGCAGGCGCCCAGCACCTACTCACCAAGGTTGGGCAGAGTAGGCAGCGGCTAGGTGGGTGCCTAAACCTTGTTATGAAACACTGATGCTACGTCACTGCCCATTGTAGCAGGAAGGGACTCGTCGCCAATCTTGGACGAGGATAACAAGCCCTCGACCACTCTGTAGATATGCATGTTAACTAAAAGAAGAAGTACCTCTGGATATAAGTCAAGTCATGTTCACAGGAAAATGCAACTAAAGAATGAGGATAAACCAAAAGAGACGAACTCTATACCTGGCATATGACGCAGGATATAAGTTCCTGATCCACAGATGCTGTATCTTCCATATTAGCACAAGATGTGGAGGTAACAAATGCTCTTGATTTTAGATGACCTATAATAATTTCCTCTGACAAGCCACTGCCTACACTGCCAATCTGTTCCCCAAGTGCAAGAAGCTCCTGGCATAGAATTTCAAAAAAGAAACTGTAAAAGCGTCCACAGGTATTCATCGAAACAGATGAAATTGTTTTCAAGAATTTGCAGAATCAATAAATGTTCAAGACAAAGTTTATGAGCTACTCTAACAAATTAATGAACGGAAACTCCTGGTTAAGAAGAAAAATAGTATAACAGGAAAAGAAGGAAAAAACACTCTACAAACAGATTGAATACTTTAAAAGTGATTATTTTTAAAAGTTTCTATTATTAAGTCCTACTATTAAGAACCAGTAACTCTTCAAGTTACCTCATAAGACATGTGATCTATATCCAGGCGCATATCTCGGTGATGATCAATGGAATCACCTATTTCATGATAGTCCGAAAGCTCCATTAGGGCAACTCCCTACATATGCCAAAAAAACAATAAAGCCAACATCTTGAGCATATAATGAACCACCAAATCATCACAAACAAACAATATATCGAACAAAACAAGGTCAATTAAAATGAGAATGAATCAAACATGGGGAAAACATTACATCTTCCGGCAGAACTCTCAAGTGAGGAAGGTTGCGTTGCCTTGCAGTTGCATCAATCATCAGTTCCCTTCGATGAGGCCGGTATATCCGTAAGCCAGTTGGTGGAACAGGTCCCACAAATCTAGACCCTGTTTCTCCACAATCCTGGAAAGGATTCGTACTGGTGTGCAAAGTGCTACTTGTTGAAAGTCGGCGTGAAGATGTTGCTACTTGAGAATTCAAGTCAATATTGTGGCCTCGGGCACCTTGCATAGGTGGTGGACCTGGTGGTGGATGATGAAGATTGAAGTGCCCCTGGGGTATGGGAGGAGGAGGTGGTAGAAAAGTTGCAGAACTTCTATTGCTAGCTGCAACTTGATATCCCTGTACACCCATGTTGGCAGCCTCCATACAACCTCCATTGAAGCTCCCTGAGAATGAGTATGTGAGTGAGAGAGAGAGAGAGGAGAGAGAGTAATAACTCAGGGAAATAACTTGATTTTAGGAATTGCTTTGATTTTTGTACGTTTATTATTCAAGAATTTTTAAAAAGAATACCAGCTTGAGACTTTAAACACAACTACTAAATCCATATGGAATTAGGTATCTGCACTTCATCATTTCTTAGTATTGATAGAGCTTTCAAACCAAGCAGTTATATACACTATTTCACTCATTACACTAGTAAATTGGATTAAAGAATCTCACCAGAATTTCCACAAAAATATTAAGCATGAAACAAAATAATGGAGACTTACAATTCTTTTAGCTGTCATATAGGAAAATCAGCATGTAAAAGCTAAATAAACAAGAACCAAGACACAAAAAGAGGGAAAATGAAATTGGAAATAACCCAAAGATTCTAATGTAAAGTGCTAAAGTAATTACCATGCAGATAGGGTAAAGCACGTGGCTGATTCCAGGACAAAGTGCCAATATCACCAGCATTACTATTTAACTGCTGATCCATCCAAGGAGTGCCGGCCGTCTGAAAGGGTTGACCTGGATAGTGTCCTTGGATGAAATGGTTAGTGTTATTTGGTAACAAAGAATTCACACCAATAGCACCAGATCTGTTTCGCACACTTCTGTGAGATCCAACATCCATCAAAGATGACATGTCATTCCCTCTGCCATCAGGAACTGCAAAAGATACAGTGTCCATTGAAATAACATCAGATTCAATAGGTCTTGCACTCATAGGGGCAGCTGCAGAACTGGAGCCTGCAGAAGCATAACAGTGCTGGGAATTTCTCGAGAGACCTTCAGCATTCTTTCTCTTGAATGAACTTCCAGCGCTATCCATGAAGTGATTGTTTCTGCCATAACTGTTTACAGAAACCTCAACAATTCCATGATTGGTAGATAATGGAAACTGATCATGGGGACCATGATTAAGTGGGACCGGGAAAACTCTGGTACCAGATGAAGGAGTGCTATACATGGTATAATGGTTGGATGATGAAGAAACAGCCAAGTCAATATTACCGGCAGGATATTGATGCTGAACAACATTATACTGTGCCATCCCATAGGATGCAGCACCATGATGCTCGGTCAGATGATGAACGTCAAAATTAGTACTGTTTCCTGGTACTGGCAATACTGTCTGAATATTAGGCTGCGGAAAAGTAGGCATGCTCCCATAAAGAACGCAAGGTTCAGGATGGAAAAGAGCCTGGTCTTGTTGATCCACTTCCATATCAATCATTGGACCAGCGTATCGGTGCCCCATATTGTTATCGAGAACCTGGTTAAGGGAAAATATAATTAAAGAAAGGCAATCTGAACTAAAATTCATTTATTAAAGATTTGAGGAAAATATTCCAAGTCCATAGTTTAACTAAGAAGAAGATATGTTCATAGAATACCCAAATGAAGCAAAAAAAAAACAATTTCTATAAATTCATGTATTACGAAGATAACTGAAGGTAGTCTAAACTACAAATTCATTTATTACGAATCTAGAAAATTCCAAGTACACAACTAAAAATAGTAGATATGTACAAAAATTCTAATCAGATGATGCCAGCCCCTTATCTTAGTATCATTTAATAGTTCTACAATTCAATTATTACAAAGATAATCAAAGAAAGGCAGTCTAAAATACAATTCATTTATTACAAATTTGAGAAAAAATGTTCCAAGTACATATAGTTTAAGCCATCAGGAGATAGTTATATACTCCCGTAAACTAGCCATACAATCAATTTTTATACAAACTCTACTCAAGGATAAAAAAAAAATGGTATGGGATAATGAGTCTAAAAGCTCAAGTGGAAGAAGGAGAAGCTCAAGAAACAATACAAGCTTATCAATATATTTGGTGATTCATATATAAAATCAAGAATGAGCAGAGACTGATGAAAACAAATAGGAGTAACAATATTTCTTTGAGATGAATCAAAAAATTTTAAACCAAAATTTATTTTGCAAATGCACCAGTAAAGCAACAACGATAATATAGTACTCCATCTGTTCCAAATTATAAGATCACTATTGACTTTCTAAAAGTCAATTTGAGATCGTTTCAATTTTAAAATCGACATAATTCATTTAAATTTTCAAAACAATAAATATTATAACTAGTAGTACTTTTTTGGTAGTTTACGATATTCATAATTGTATTGACATAAACTAAATGAATTTATGTCAATTTTGAGCTTGAAAATGTTTGAAATCGACTTTTGAAAAGTCAATATTGATCTTATAATTTGAAACAGAGAAAGTATATTATATTCTGAGCTGCACAAATAAACAAAATCGTCAAAGGAGGACTGTATATTCCTGATATGTCTCACAAAGTTCAAACTTCTGCTTCAAATAACTCTTCAGGTTGAAAGGACTTTAGAAAACATAAAACAAAAAAGTATATCACTGAAGTAGAAAACATGACATGGATTAAAAAACTACCTATAGGAAAATGCCTATTTTCTTATTAAAACGAATGCCTATCACAGAGTTTGAACAATCTAAATATGATATTTCAAGTTCAGGAGAATAAGGTACATCTACATTATGAAAATGAACATTTATAAATTACTTTTATTTCTTTTCCATTTCTTAACCTGATTAGATATAGTTATGAACAACACTACAATGCAGATATTTCTAGAAGTGAAAAACTACTAATACATTGTGCTCTTTTTATTCTTCAGTTCGACTATAAAATACCCAAACCAACCAACAGCTGCTAAATGTACTCCAAGCATCAAAACCATAATTATCACCTTCTGAAAATGATTCAAACCAAATTTCACACAAACATAATCTATTAAGGCTTTAAGTACCAAAAGGGAAACCGTTAATGGAACTATAGGTAAACTAGGGAAATGCATTTTCCCAATTAGCACTTGTTGATGACGAGAATAAAAATAAGGCCAAAATAATTAAAATTGTTGCATTTTATAGAAAGTATATTACCTTTTAGAAAGTTTCAAACTTGGAATTAAAAACTAACAGCAACTGATCTTAAGTATGGGGATTTCAGTTATTTCTTCTTCTTTGTTTAACCCTAACAATTAAGTTTATCACTAAATCAACATCCAAAAATTGGCTGAAATGTTCCAAGGCTTTTATATGAAAACAAGCAGATGATAACAAAACCCATTTGAAATTAATCGACCAAATTTGGTAAAGATATAACTACAAGAAGCATACTACCACCAAATACATAATACAATTACAACTAAAACTAAAACAAAACCCAACCTTTTTATCATTACCGATATCCAGAGCTTGCAAGGGTCACCTTTAATATTACTGGAAATATATCAATAAATTCTTTTGGGCCTCCTGCATAAATTAAAGAAAAGCCCTAATTTTGAGTCAGAAATTACAATAAACATAAAACCCATCAAAATTATTAATTTTAAAAGCTAATGTGTGTATACATATGTGCATAAACAAAAACCATGTGTTTTTTACAGAATCCAAAATGAAATAGAAATAGCAGATAAATAGTGGGAAACAGAAGCTGAGGAGAGAGAAAATAAGTGGCGAGTAACGATAAGCTCACCAATTTGAAGGATGATCGAACAGATGAAGATCAAGATATCCGTGAGACAGATAAATTCCAGAATTTGAGAGGGGAAGAAGAAATAGAGAGAGAGGGTTTCAATGGAAAATCTCCTGTTCTCCTTCTCCTATTGTCGTAATTTACTGTTAACGGCGACGTGGCTGTTAGTATTTTGTCATTAATAGCCATCGGTAGTATATTTAACTTCCAAGGTACCCTTTACTTGGAAAAAGGAATATTAATTAGAAAGTTTTTTTTTTCAATAAGGTATATAGGGTAATAATTAAAGAATGTTTATTATATATGAAGATAAATTTATATTAATATCAAATATCAAAATATATGAATACATTAAATAAAAAAAATATAAAGAAAATACTCATATGTTATCACTTATAATTATAATTTATATTAGAAATAAATTTAATACATATATATATATATATATATATATATATTTCTCATAATTAAATAAGGGTCTGTGATACTTTAATATTTCTTGATTTTAAAATTATAGTACTAGGAGTATGAGTATTAAATTTGATCATATATAAGTTTTTAATTATTATTACAATAAACTTGTGATTATTAAATCTAACGGTACTACCAAGAGTAGCAACTATACTATTGTTGATTCAGCTTCTAAACCAACAAGAAGTCAACAACAACATTGTTACTATAATTGTAACTTTGAATGTTATTGACACCATTTTTTTATTTGAAAGAAATATCATCATTTCAAATTCATTATTTAGCCTCACACAAATCAGAAAATATAATATACCAGCGTCAATTGAACCCGAGATTATATTCTAGTTTTAATCATTAGCTTAATATCTCATTGAAATTGTATTAAATGTTAAAAATAAAAGTACATTCTATTTAGTTTAAGTAGGGTTTTTATTTATTTATTTAAGTTTAAGAGAAAAATTGAAAAATAATTATACCTTTATCTTTTAAACTAGTAATTAATTCTTATTATTATGTATACAAATACAAGTTAATTGTACATAGATCATCTTTTAGTGGGCATAGGAAATATTTTTTTTATTTGTCAAAACTCAATTACAGTTACAAGAACTTATTAGAATGACAAAGAATAAAAAAAAGATTAAAAAAAGTTGCTAGCGCCATCAGTTTTGGCGCTTGTCGTCAATCTAATCAAAGTGTCCAACAAGCTGTCGCATTTCGAATAAACTATGAAATAAAAATAATAATGCACTCAATTTCCTTATCTTTTATTAAAGATCAATTCAATATTTTTAAGATAATGTTACACACATAAAAATTAAATATTATATTTATTTTAATTATTTAAAGGTAATTATTAAGACATAATTTATTGAATCTCATATTTAATATGGACCAATGATTATTTTATATTTGAAGTTGGGTTGATCTCTTTTTACATATTATAATGGGTCTGGACCGTGGGTCGGCCTATTTAGGTATTCTTATCTTTGAGACGGTATGGGATATTAGGGGAAGATATTATTTTTTCCTTGATAAAATTGATGGGACTCCAGGCGATATATGAAAGAGTACATATATAAAATATCGACAAAATGAACCAGATAATGTTAATACATACATAGCTATAACATCAAATATCTTACAATTATTTCAGCAATTATCTTGATTTTTCATTGTGACGTTTTATCACATGTTCTTACTCTTACACCAAAGTATCCCCAAACGACCCAAGTCGTAACTTGATATGTGGGGTGTTTAATGATTTTCTTTGATTGTAGGAATCTTGTTGTTGCGTGATTTCAGTAGGAGAGAGATTCACGCATCAACATTAGCACTAAAAAGAGGGTATGTTTGATATTTGATACACAAATCACCAATTTATTTTGGTTTGTAGGTTGTTTTTATGGCGGAAAAGGGTAGTTCAAGTAGGGATCTTCCATTGAACCACGCATGCAGCATGTCAGAGGCCCAGTGAATGATAGATTAGGGTCTAATCAGTAGAGGCCTAGACTGGTGCAAACCCATTAAGTACCTGTCAGGAGGCGTTGGTTTTCACCGTCAATCGTGTTGGATTTTGATTTGCAAAGAGGAGATCTGAAAGATGGGGTGACCCCCTCAAGAAGAGTTTCACAGCATAATCATGTAGAAAGAGTCAGACAACATATGATTAAAGAAGCAGAGGCAGAATTGGAGGCACTGCAACGTAAGCGCCAAAAGTGGAACGCCCACCTATCGGAGCTACATAGAGAAGATGGATTATTATACCCCTCAGAATAGGCCTCAGTCGGAGCAAAGATGGATAAGGTGATCAAAATTTAATGATCATTACCAGTCTTAGGGTTATATGAGGCATCATGGAGGGTTGGTCAGGATCATACAGAAGGAAGGCAATTAGAATTTAATGATCAATACCAGTCTCAGAGTTATATAAAGCAACCTGACCGGGTCAGCTAGGGTCGGGCAGAAAAAAGGAGACAACCTGATTTTTCGAGCTGACATTCTCGAGGAAGGGCTCGATCTTTAGTTTAAAGAAAAGGATATGATGGTATAAGGACGGAATCGGGTCGAGAAGAGCAACGGATAATTCCTTACGTGCCTATTCCTGGCCCTGTCAATGAAAGGATAACAAACTTAGAGAGGAGGTTGGCGGAGGCGAAAGTGAGACCAACGGCAGTGGAGGAGCCGATGGCTTCTATCCCCATGCCATTGGATCCAAAATCTCCATTCTCATTGGCAATCAACTAGGAGAAGGCCGACCCAAAAAAGAAGTTGCCACCTCTAGAAATTTATAATGGCTCAGGTGACCCGTATGATTATACTTGTTCATGTGAATGGGTGTTGAAATACTATAATCACTCGGAAGCTGGGCTGTGTCAGATCTTCGTGATGATAGTTAATAAATGTGTCAAACAGTGAATGATGTCATTACCTCCAAATTATATCAGTTCGTGGGCATAGTTGTGTGGGCGATTTCATGAACCATTTGGAAGTAATAAGAGGAAGGGCAAAGTGACTGCGTCCTTGATGCAAATCAAGCAGAAGCCTGGGGAGTCCTTGGGCTAGTACGTGCAGAGGTTTCAGGATGCGGTAGGAACGATCACTGACCTCAACATGATATAGGCGTTGGGATTTTTTACTACAGGGATGAATGTCACTCGAAACAAAAAGATGATGAAGGATGTGATGTTTAATCCTCCGAAGGACCTCTTAGACGTGTATGAACAAGCTAAAAAGTTTATTGCCATCGAGGAAGCTATGGATAGCTTGATGTTGAGGAGCAAGGGGAATGATAAATCTTACGGTGAAAATAAAGACGGAGATAATAAAACTAACATATTTGACCAGATGGGGCCAATGGTGGGACAATCGACTATAAACAAGCCACTTTTTCAACCTCGGATGGAGAACAAAATATATACTCCTCTGAATACGGACCGAGTCAAGGTATTGGAGGCTATAAGAAATGAATCGACAGCTGTGACGAGACTGTCAAGATCGAGGCAATCTAGATTGAATTCATATTATCAATATCACCGCTAAGCTGGACATACAACGGAGACATATGCCGGGTTGAAGGACATGATCGAGATAAAAATTTAGAGGGGTGAACTGACCCAGTATGGGGTAGGACGGGAGGGGTAAGCTCCAAATCCAAAGCCTGTTGTGAAAAAAGGACAGAGCAGGGGAATCAACCTTGAAGGGTAGTGGATGTTATCATAGGTGGGTCAGTGCAGAGGTAGACTGGCAAAAAATGTTGATCCCCTTCTGATATAATCCTGGCCTTATCATATCAGATCCCTAAAGTAGAGTAACCTTTTCCCAACACGGTGATCTTGTTCTCGGACGAAGATTACATAGCTGATGTAGTTGAGCCACATGAAAGAGCATTGGTTATCACTACACAGGTCGACTCGGTAGACATGAAAATGATCATGATAAATAATGGGTCGTCGGTGGATGTACTTTATAGCCATGCTTATCAGATGATGGATCTTCAGGGCGTAAAGCTGGAGGTCGGTATGGAGTTACCTTTGTATGGATTTGACAATGAAGTTGTACTTGTGGTCGGAACCTTAGAGTTTCTTGTTGTGTTTGGGATGGCTCATCGGTAGATGAAGGTACTAGTGAAGTTTTTTGTTATTTAGGACGATTCAGCCTATAATGTCATTTTAGGTCGAATGACATTATCTACTTTAAATGCTTTTACGTCTATACCTCACTTTAAGATTAAATTTTTAAAGTCGGGGGGAGTCCGTGAAGTGAAAGGAGATATTGATACTACTCGGAGGTGTTATCGTCGTGCTGTTATGTCATATAGGGGTGCACATAAAATCAACTAAAATCGAAAAATCGATCGGACCGAACCAAACCGTTACTATTTTAAACGAAAAAATATAAAATCAAAAAATCGAACACTATAAAACTAAAAAACGAGACTAGTTCGGCCGGTTTGGTTCGGCTTCTCAAAAAACCGAAATCGACCAAACAATTTAAAATTATAATATAATTTATATACTTTTCTAATAAATATTTATTTTATATAATTATATATTTATTATATGCTTTTATTGTGACAAATTTGCAAAACTTTTATCCAAGTGAGTGAGTTAAATGATTTTTATTTTTCGGATTTAGAGAACTTCTATTATAAGTAGTTATTGAGTTAGTGATTTATTAATTATTATGAAAAATTGGTAATATAATAAATATCAAATTATTAATTACGGAACCGAATAACCGAATAAACCGACCGATTTAACCGAAACCGAATAAACCAATAATCGAGTAGATGTAAAAATTTGGGCGGTTTTGGTTTTTAATTTTTTATAACCGACTTAAATGGTTTAGTAATTTTTTTTCCCAAAAAACCTACCAAACCGACCGTGTGCACCCCTAATGTCATCTGCTGTTGAAGTTAGTAGGCAAAGGCAAACTATGGTTGTGGATACTGAAGGAGTTACAGAGCCGTTGGCGTTTCCTGCCGAGGAGACCGAGTAGGTGAAGTTAATCCCGGGCAACACAACAAAGGTAGTAAAGATAGGTATCAGGTTGACAAGTATGTTTAAGTATGTTTAAGTCTGGGTTAATGTAAGACCCCGAATTTTATGAAATACAAAATTTAATTTTTCTTCATATATATATATTTTTTTGAAACAGTAAGTGGTTAAATCGATAAAGTTAAAAGTTAAGGATGTTATGTGCAAATTTTATTTTGTCGGACAATATTCGCTTTGTCGGGGAATATTCGTTTGGTCGGGGAATATTCGTTTGGTCCGACGGCGCCGAAATAACAAATTATTGGTGGACCCCACAACGGAATATTTGTCGGATATAGAAAACGACAGAAATAACCTTTTTAAATAAAAATAGTCAACGGAACTGTTAAAATACCGGTGATAAAAGAATAGTAGCATACGGTAGTTATTGGTATTTTCTGTAGCACTCGGTACTCTACAGTAACACACGGTATTGCATAGTGTCTCATATTATTGGTCTGATAATTGACACCGTAACTGTTACGCATCATTTCATCGATAATTGTCACTGCATAATATTTTATATTATCAATTCAATAATTGTTGTTACACAGTATTTTGCATTATTGATTTAATAATTGTCATTACACTGTATTTTATATCATTGAGTCAATAATTGTTGTTGCACTGTTTTTAAAATTATTGAACCTAATAATTGTCACAGTAACATATGCACAGTAATTCACATTATTGAATCAATAATTGTCATTACACAGTAACGTATGCTTTATTTTACATTATTGTTATCTCTATTATGATGTTATTTAAACAGTTGTATTTCATTAATTTATTGACTTGATATCTAAGAGTTAACTATACTGTATTTATAACAATTAGTCATAATAATTGAATTGATAAAGTTATTTGTTTATAATATAAAGTTAGGTGATTATTAGGTGATATGAAATGAATGGTGTAGATTAAAGTGTGAATTATTGTTGAATAATTGAATTGATTTGTTTATAATATAAAGTTAGGTGATTATTAGGTGATATGAAATGAATGGTGTAGATTAAAGTGTGAATTATTGTTGAATAATTAAATTGATTTGTTTATAATATAAAGTTAGGTGATTATTAGGTGATATGAAATGAATGGTGTAGATTAAAGATAATATAATATTTGAAATGGATGGTGTAGATTAAAAAATGATCTTTAAATGAATGGTTTAGATTAAATGAATGATAAGATTTTTGGCTATAAATAGAAGCCTTAACTTAAGGATTTTTCATAAACTTCCTTACTTGTTCTTTCTTTCTCTCTCTAAATACTTCTTGTGAAAGTTCTTTCTAAGTGTGCTTAAGTCATCTTGAGTATTTGTGAAGATCTATAAGTATACGTGTACTGTTCAAGTTAATCAACCTCATTTAAATCAATATCCAGTCACGTGTTGAGGTAAGGGATACCATCTTTTTCATCTTCCATTATTCAAACGTACTATGGTAAGGGATTATCATTATTTGATTCTCGATAATAATATTGTTTCTTCCTTACTCATAAGACGTGCCTTTTATTTCCATGTATTAAATTGTGGGAATAACCTTACGGAGCGGATTGCCGCCTGTTGGTGAATAACATTTCGTATTCATTCATTATTAATCTCTGAGAATAACCTTACGGAGCGGATTGCCGCCTGTTTGGTGAATAACTCTTTGTACTCAAATTCTATTAAATTGTGGGAATAACCTTACGGAGCGGATTGCCGCCTGTTGGTGAATAACCCTTTGCATTAATTTCCTTCACCTTTTGTTAATCAAACCTGCTACGGTAAGGGATATTATTTTCTTTCATACTCCTAAATCGAAATTTATTATGGAACTATTGCTTCTATAATTCCTGAAAATATTATATGTTCCATAATAGTTGAACTTCATTATTTCAACTGAACCTTCCTATTTACGTGAACCTTTCTATTGAATTGTAACCGTTATTCTGAACTGTGGATCTTGAATATCATTTTTAAATTTCACTCCACATCATGTTGACAATTTGGACATTATTTGAATCTGTACAAAGTAAACTTCCGATACTTATTGTTATCCTATTTCTTCTGTTCATCATTTATATCATTCTAATCATCCAAAAATCAAGCTGTTGTGAATATCTGTGGCCGGGGGCACAGATGTGATATATTTGTTGAACAGATGATAGGTTAAAGGCGATATAATAGGTTAAAGGCGATACATCTGTTCGGTGTCTTTTATGGCACGTGGTGAATGTTCTCTTTGGCCCGTAGTGCAAAGATGAACTGTTGTTTGGTATGATTATGACCAAAGGCTGAATCTGGTATAATCATGACCGTTGGTGCTATATTGAATATCTTTGGCCCGTAGTGCAAAGATGAACTGTTGATGTGCATGATTATAATCAGGAACTGTGAATTTATATTATCATGACTAATGGTATTTCAGATGATAAAAGTTGATGATGTTTTTACGAAAAAGAGAAGCGAGTGGACATTATAGTCTGCATTATTCTTCTAATAGATTGCTCATTCCGCTGTTATTATTGATCTGAACATTGTTTAAGAATTTAACTACAGTTTTTGATATAAACCTTGTAGTCTATTGTATTCTATCAAGAACTCAACTGTTGAAGGCTAATGATAATTTATTCGTCATTATCTTAGTCATGATATTTCTTACTGGGCTATTTGAGCTCACCCTTTCTTTTGTTCCATTGTTTTTCAACAGGAGATAAAAACATAACAGGGTCTAGCCGGGGAATGGAGTGAGGGTCCGAGGAATAGTTATCATAGTCTTCACGTTTTGTAAAATAGTGTGGCAATAATAGTGAAGACTTAGTTGTGTATTATTATACACTGTATTGTTGTACGTTGTGCTTTGTTGTAATAATTTTGTTGTAGTCTTTTGACGACTCAAGTTTGGGCTGTATGGGCCTAGATTTGGGGGCGTCACAGTTGGCATCAGAGCTTAGGGATATGGTCTTTAATGGAGATCTGGGGTAGAACTAGGAGGGGAGAGACGAATAGAATCAGTCACTAGTGTGTCCTACCTAAAATATATTTTATTATCTAATGAGTCGATTTGAATGTAGGAACATGAAGTGATGAGTCAGTTTATTTGAACTAACATTTATTTTGTGACCACAGTTAAGTATGGCATCTGAAAATCAAGAGGTTAACTATGGAATACCCGAAGCAAATGTAGCCGAGAATCAAGAGGCCCCAAACAATCCTCCTGCCAACTCAGGAAATAATGTTCCTGATAACATGATGAAAGATGGATTCTTTAGGAATTTCATGCAGTTCATACAGAATCAAGGAAGAGGAAATCCAGTCAATAATAACGGTAGAAACGCTGGCAATTTGAGGATGGTCACTGTTAAGCAATTTAAAGAATTAGGACCACCTGAATTCCACGGGAAGCCTGACCCACTCAAAGTGGAGGCATGGCTGAAGCAGACGACAAAAATACTTGATGTCTTACAATGCGCTGATGATCAGAAGGTGCCATTTGCCACTTTTATGTTACGAGGTGAGGCGGACCATTGGTGGGAAGCGGTAAAACGTATCCAACCTTCAGCACTCGAAATGTCTTGGACAGAATTCGAAGAACTGTTTAACGAGAAGTACTTCCCAGAAAGCATCCGCCATATGAAGGAAGTGGAATTCATTAAGCTGGAGCAGGGAAACATGACAGTTTCTCAATATGAAGCTAAGTTTGCTGAACTGTCTCGTTTTGCGACTCATCTAGTAGATGACGAAGCACGAATGAGTCGAATGTTCCTGAGAGGTTTGAGACTCAAAATTCGTCAACAACTTAGTTCTCATAAATTCAGTTTGTATTCAGAGGTTGTAGATAGGGCTCAAAGGGTGGAGCAAACAGATGAAACATTGCAGCCAAGAGTTAATGATCAGCATAGAGAAAGGAGTGACAACAACCACAGGAACGAGAACCATCGAGGAGGTAACCAACACTTCGGTGGTAATTCCACACCAAATAACAGAAGAGGAGAATCTAGTGGGAACAATTTCAAAAGAAAGAGATTCCATAATAATTATGGAAGGGCACCAGCACCAGCACCGACCCCAGTTTCAAGGGGAGAAGATCGACCACCAGTGAGATGCTATAGGTGTGGTCAGGAAGGTCACATCAGCCCAAACTGTACACTGCAGTCCAAAAAGTGCTACAGTTGTGGGAAAGAGGGTCATCTTGCGCGGTTTTGTCCTGCCACAAAATCAAGTCCAGCTGCAATGATGATACCAAAAGCTAGCGCGGATAAAGGAAAATCTGTAGTTCAAGGGAGAGCTTTTGTTGTGACATCCCAAATGGCACGAAACTCGAACGAGGTGATAACCGGTAAGCTATTCATAAATTCTCGTGAAGTCTACGCTTTGTTAGATACTGGCTCTACCCATTCTTTTATCTCACCTGCATGTGCTCAGCGTTTAAACTTAACTCCTGAAAACTTAGACTTTGACTTATCAGTTGAAACCCCATTAGGAGAAATGACCATTACATCTACTGTCTATAAATCTTGCCTAGTTCAAATCAACAACCTCACATTACCTGTTGACCTTATTTCTTTGGAGATGCGTGAATTTGATGTGATTTTAGGAATTGATTGGTTGACTACCCATCATGCTAAAATTGATTGTTTTCATAAGATTATTAGTTTTCATATTCCTAATCAACCTGTCATGCAAATTCAAGCAACTAAACCATTGAAATCTATAACTGTTATTTCTAGCCATAAAGCCATTCGTTTATTGAAAAACGGATGTCAAGCCTTTTTAGCTCATGTCACTGATTTGAACAAAAATACGTCAAACTTGAATGATATTCCCATTGTTAATGAGTTTCCTGACGTTTTTCCTGAAGAACTTCCTGGCTTACCCCCAAACCGTGAAATTGAATTTTATATTGATCTTGAACCCGGTACCAAGCCCATTTCCAAAGCTCCATACCGAATGGCTCCCATTGAACTTCAAGAGTTAAAAGTCCAACTACAAGAATTGTTGGATACCGGTTTCATTCGTCCGAGTGCATCACCTTGGGGTGCTCCTGTTCTATTTGTGAAGAAGAAAGACGGGAGTATGAGATTGTGCATTGACTACCGAGAATTGAACCATGTCACCATCAAGAACAGGTACCCGTTACCTCGGATTGATGACATGTTTGATCAATTGCAAGGCGCTCAACATTTCTCAAAGATTGATCTCCGTTCTGGATATCATCAGTTAAAGGTTAAAGCTGAGGACATTCCAAAGACTGCTTTCAGAACTCGTTATGGGTATTATGAGTTCTTAGTCATGCCTTTTGGACTAACTAATGCTCCTGCAGCTTTCATGGACATGATGAACCGGATATTCAAGGAACATTTGGATCATTTTGTGGTTGTCTTTATTGATGACATCCTCATATACTCCAAGAGTCGCGAGGATCATGAACAACACCTGAGATTGATACTACAAAAGCTCCGTGAAAACAAATTATATGCCAAGTTGAAGAAATGTGAGTTCTGGCTTGAGGAGGTCGCGTTTCTTGGGCATGTGATTTCTAGTCAAGGAATATCAGTCGATCCTGCGAAGATTGAAACGGTACTAAATTGGGAACAACCCAAAACAGTAACCGAAGTCCGAAGTTTTCTGGGTCTAACTGGTTATTATCGGAGATTCGTAGAAGGATTTTCTCGAATCGCCACTCCATTAACGCAGCTTACTCGGAAAAGCACAAAATTCATATGGAGCGAGGATTGCGAGAAAAGTTTCCAAGAACTCAAGAAGAGACTGGTTTCAGCTCCTGTTCTGACCATACCATCAGGATCAGGAGAATTTGTTATCTACAGCGATGCTTCTGGCAAAGGTCTAGGTTGTGTCCTTATGCAACATGGAAATGTTATAGCCTACGCCTCTCGACAACTCAAAGATTATGAGAAAAATTATCCTACTCATGATCTAGAGTTGGCAGCAGTCGTTTTCGCGTTGAAGATCTGGAGACACTACTTGTACGGAGAAAAAGTGGATATCTATACGGATCATAAAAGTCTCAAGTATTTCTTCACCCAGAAGGAACTCAACATGCGACAACGACGTTGGCTTGAGCTGTTAAAGGATTATGACCACACAATCCAGTATCACCCGGGAAAGGCGAACGTTGTAGCTGACGCTTTGAGCAGAAAATCTTATGCGAGTACAAGTGCACTGTTGACAACACAAAAGTGTATTTTGTACGACTTGCAAAAGATGGAGATAGAGCTAAAGACACCAGGGACCCACTCGAAGATTGCTCACGTGCGAGTAGAACCAACTTTAATCGATAAAATTAAAGCTGCTCAAGCTACCGATCCGGAACTGATAAATATGATAAAGAAAGTACAAGAAGGTGTCATTCTCGAAGCAAGAATCGACGAGAAAGGAATACTTCGAGTCAACTCTCGACTCTGTGTTCCTAACGATCCTGAATTAAAGCATAAAATCATGATGGAGGCACACAACACGCCGTTTGCAATCCACCCAGGAGGTACCAAGATGTATCGAGATCTTCGACATACATTTTGGTGGAACAATATGAAAAGAGAGATTGCGGAGTTTATCTCAAGGTGCCTAACTTGTCAACGTGTCAAGGCAGAGCATCAAGTTCCTAAAGGTCCATTACAACCACTTGAGGTTCCCGAATGGAAGTGGGAACACATCAATATGGATTTCGTGACGGGTCTTCCCAAAGTTTCTCAAGGCTTAGATGCAATTTGGGTCATCGTAGATAGATTGACCAAATTCGCTCATTTCTTGCCTATACGAGAAAACTTTTCACTTGAACGTCTTGCCGGTATGTACATAAATGAGATCGTGAGATTGCATGGCATGCCAGTTTCCATAGTTTCTGATCGAGATCCTAGATTCACTTCACGCTTTTGGATCAGTCTACAAAAAGCTATGGGCACTGAACTACGTTTTAGTTCTGCATACCATCCTCAAACGGACGGACAATCGGAAAGAACGATCCAGACCCTCGAAGATCTTTTGAGACTTTGTGTATTGGACTTCAAAGGAAGTTGGGATAAGTACTTGCCGTTGGTGGAATTTTCTTACAACAACAGTTACCAAGCAAGCATAGGCATGGCTCCATTCGAGGCATTGTATGGAAGGAAGTGTCGCTCTCCAATATGTTGGAATGAGGTAGGAGAAGCAAAATTGTTGGGACCCGAGTTGGTACGCTTGACGACCGAAAAGATCCAAATGATCCGACAACGAATACAGACCGCACAAGAACGACAAAAGAGTTATGCTGATCTTCATCGGAGAGACGAAAGTTTCAACGTCGGAGATCATGTATTCTTACGTGTTTCTCCATGGAAAGGGGTTACGAGATTCGGAAAGAGAGGAAAGCTCAACCCTCGATTTATTGGCCCATTTGAAATCCTCGATCGAATAGGAACCGTAGCCTACAGACTAGCCCTACCACCAAGTATGTCTCGCATCCATAACGTTTTTCACATATCTATGTTACGTAAATATGTGAAGGACCCAAACCACGTCATTGAGTTAGAACCAGACGTTATAGCAGAGGATTTAACATACGAGGAGGTACCTGTTAAGATCCTGGATAAGAAGGAGCAGATCCTACGCTCAAAGGTTATACCTCAAGTTAAGGTTTTATGGAGGAACCAAGATACTGAGGAAATGACCTGGGAGCTAGAATCTGAGATGAAATCTAAGTATCCTTACCTCTTCGATATGTCAGGTACGTCAATTTCGGGGACGAAATTTCATAAGGAGGGGAGGTTGTAAGACCCCGAATTTTATGAAATACAAAATTTAATTTTTCTTCATATATATATATTTTTTTTGAAACAGTAAGTGGTTAAATCGATAAAGTTAAAAGTTAAGGATGTTATGTGCAAATTTTATTTTGTCGGACAATATTCGTTTGGTCGGGGAATATTCGTTTGGTCCGACGGCGCCGAAATAACAAATTATTGGTGGACCCCACAACGGAATATTTGTCGGATATAGAAAACGACAGAAATAACCTTTTTAAATAAAAATAGTCAACGGAACTGTTAAAATACCGGTGATAAAAGAATAGTAGCATACGGTAGTTATTGGTATTTTCTGTAGCACTCGGTACTCTACAGTAACACACGGTATTGCATAGTGTCTCATATTATTGGTCTGATAATTGACACCGTAACTGTTACGCATCATTTCATCGATAATTGTCACTGCATAATATTTGATATTATCAATTCAATAATTGTTGTTACACAGTATTTTGCATTATTGATTTAATAATTGTCATTACACTGTATTTTATATCATTGAGTCAATAATTGTTGTTGCACTGTTTTTAAAATTATTGAACCTAATAATTGTCACAGTAACATATGCACAGTAATTCACATTATTGAATCAATAATTGTCATTACACAGTAACGTATGCTTTATTTTACATTATTGTTATCTCTATTATGATGTTATTTAAACAGTTGTATTTCATTAATTTATTGACTTGATATCTAAGAGCTAACTATACTGTATTTATAACAATTAGTCATAATAATTGAATTGATAAAGTTATTTGTTTATAATATAAAGTTAGGTGATTATTAGGTGATATGAAATGAATGGTGTAGATTAAAGTGTGAATTATTGTTGAATAATTGAATTGATTTGTTTATAATATAAAGTTAGGTGATTATTAGGTGATATGAAATGAATGGTGTAGATTAAAGTGTGAATTATTGTTGAATAATTAAATTGATTTGTTTATAATATAAAGTTAGGTGATTATTAGGTGATATGAAATGAATGGTGTAGATTAAAGATAATATAATATTTGAAATGGATGGTGTAGATTAAAAAATGATCTTTAAATGAATGGTTTAGATTAAATGAATGATAAGATTTTTGGCTATAAATAGAAGCCTTAACTTAAGGATTTTTCATAAACTTCCTTACTTGTTCTTTCTTTCTCTCTCTAAATACTTCTTGTGAAAGTTCTCTCTAAGTGTGCTTAAGTCATCTTGAGTATTTGTGAAGATCTATAAGTATACGTGTACTGTTCAAGTTAATCAACCTCATTTAAATCAATATCCAGTCACGTGTTGAGGTAAGGGATACCATCTTTTTCATCTTCCATTATTCAAACGTACTATGGTAAGGGATTATCATTATTTGATTCTCGATAATAATATTGTTTCTTCCTTACTCATAAGACGTGCCTTTTATTTTCATGTATTAAATTGTGGGAATAACCTTACGGAGCGGATTGCCGCCTGTTGGTGAATAACCTTTCGTATTCATTCATTATTAATCTCTGAGAATAACCTTACGGAGCGGATTGCCGCCTGTTTGGTGAATAACTCTTTGTACTCAAATTCTATTAAATTGTGGGAATAACCTTACGGAGCGGATTGCCGCCTGTTGGTGAATAACCATTTGCATTAATTTCCTTCACCTTTTGTTAATCAAACCTGCTACGGTAAGGGATATTATTTTCTTTCATACTCCTAAATCGAAATTTATTATGGAACTATTGCTTCTATAATTCCTGAAAATATTATATGTTCCATAATAGTTGAACTTCATTATTTCAACTGAACCTTCCTATTTACGTGAACCTTTCTATTGAATTGTAACCGTTATTCTGAACTGTGGATCTTGAATATCATTTTTAAATTTCACTCCACATCATGTTGACAATTTGGACATTATTTGAATCTGTACAAAGTAAACTTCCGATACTTATTGTTATCATATTTCTTCTGTTCATCATTTATATCATTCTAATCATCCAAAAATCAAGCTGTTGTGAATATCTGTGGTCGGGGGCACAGATGTGATATATTTGTTGAACAGATGATAGGTTAAAGGCGATATAATAGGTTAAAGGCGATACATCTGTTCAGTGTCTTTTATGGCACGTGGTGAATGTTCTCTTTGGCCCGTAGTGCAAAGATGAACTGTTGTTTGGTATGATTATGACCAAAGGCTGAATCTGGTATAA
Source organism: Hedera helix (assembly GCA_947179155.2). Taxonomy (NCBI): domain Eukaryota; kingdom Viridiplantae; phylum Streptophyta; class Magnoliopsida; order Apiales; family Araliaceae; genus Hedera; species Hedera helix. The sequence continues at coordinate 34,715,732 of OX359268.1, read as the reverse complement.
TCATGACCGTTGGTGCTATATTGAATATCTTTGGCCCGTAGTGCAAAGATGAACTGTTGATGTGCATGATTATGATCAGGAACTGTGAATTTATATTATCATGACTAATGGTATTTCAGATGATAAAAGTTGATGATGTTTTTACGAAAAAGAGAAGCGAGTGGACATTATAGTCTGCATTATTCTTCTAATAGATTGCTCATTCCGCTGTTATTATTGATCTGAACATTGTTTAAGAATTTAACTACAGTTTTTGATATAAACCTTGTAGTCTATTGTATTCTATCAAGAACTCAACTGTTGAAGGCTAATGATAATTTATTCGTCATTATCTTAGTCATGATATTTCTTACTGGGCTATTTGAGCTCACCCTTTCTTTTGTTCCATTGTTTTTCAACAGGAGATAAAAACATAACAGGGTCTAGCCGGGGAATGGAGTGAGGGTCCGAGGAATAGTTATCATAGTCTTCACGTTTTGTAAAATAGTGTGGCAATAATAGTGAAGACTTAGTTGTGTATTATTATACACTGTATTGTTGTACGTTGTGCTTTGTTGTAATAATTTTGTTGTAGTCTTTTGACGACTCAAGTTTGGGCTGTATGGGCCTAGATTTGGGGGCGTCACAGTTAATATAATTACTACAGACTTATTCAGATATTTTTGCCTGGTCACCTCGGGACATGCCGAAGGTAGCAGATAATGTGGCCATTTATAAACTATTGGTAGACCCGGTTAGGAAGTCAGTTCATCAAAATCGGGGGATTTTTGCGTCAGAGCGTCAAAATATTATAGATGGAAAGGTCGACAAGCTTTTGGATGCTGGGTTGATCGAAGAGATCGAGTATCCAAAGTGGTTGGCAAATGTGATTCTTTTGCGAAAGAAAAATGAAAAGTGGAGGGCCTGCATAGATTACACAGACCTGAATATGACATGTCCGAAAGATTTTTAGCCACTTACACATATTAATTAACTTATTAATGCGACCTCGGAGAATGCAGTATTGAGGTTGGCAACCTATCAGCAGTGAACGACTAGACATTACAATCATAGAGTTCGAGTCAGAAGGTTTGAGGTGGGAGATCTTGTGTTTTGGGAGGCCAGGGCCTCAATTTCGCATAATACAGACAAGTTAATGCCTAATTTGGATGACCCTTATAAATTTATTGAGGTAATAAAAAAAGGTACTTATCTGCTTAGAAATACGGATGAGATCGAGTTGAAAAAACCTTAGCATTCTAGTCGGCTGAGAAGGAACTATTAGTAGTTGAAAGTTATTGTTGCCTTTCTATTTTAACAATTGTCTAATATAGTAGATAGAAATAGGATTATTCAGTTGTAATACTTTGAAACAAATCTCAATGAAAATAGAGACTATTTTATTTATTCACTTGTTTGGTTGTTTACATATAAAGTTCCTAAAATATATTACGACTGTTCAAAGAAAATGAGGGATTATTCAGTTGTAATAATTTTAAATAAATCTCAATAAAAAAAGAATTTATTTTATTTATTGACTTGTTTAAATCATTTACATATAAAAATCCTAATTACATTATAAACTATTCAAAGACAAAGATAAAATAAATACAAGGTAATTAAGGGTTTGGAAGGTTGTTATCTGGTTTGTCGTCGGGTTTATTGGCAGGGTCATCCTCGAGCCAGAGCAAGTTGTCCTCCAAGAAACCAATGTTTTTGGGTCGGCGCCAACTGTTTGAATGTTGAACAAGGAAGCTCGATATCTTTACCAAATTCTTGCACTATCTCTTCTGTCAGCTCTGGAGAGGCTCTGTACTCGGAGATGATATGCTTTTGAGTAATGACAATTTCTTTGGCTTTGTTTTAGAGGTTGGTATATGCTTTTTTGAGGACTTCAGTGAACTTTTGAAGTTCAGCATGCTCGGCAAAGCCTTTTATGTTCACCTTGGTGAGTTTGGCATATAAGTTATTCCTTTGTTAGAGTTTTTGTTGGAGTTAATCATTTTGTTGGTGTAGTTGGGTGACCTCCTTTTGGTGTTGTTCTTTTGTTTTGGTGTGCTCGGACTGGTCCATGCAAATGGTTTCTTCGAGGGTTTCTATTTGGCGATGGGCGTCCAAGAGTTATTGACGAAGGTCTTCATTCTGTTTGGATAGCTCAGATTCTTGTTCGATTTGGGAGTGGAAGGCTCGGTTGGCTTTAGTAATTTTTTAAAGCGAAGCCTGAGTGACGGTATAGGCTTCGTGTAGTTTTTTATAGGTCGGTGGAGTATTTGTCGTTCTTTTCTTTAAGTGTTTGGTGTTGATGTTGAAGTTGTAAAAGCTCTTCGGTGAGGTTGGAGTTCGTGATCGTGAGTTCGGCTAGTTGTTGACTGAGTTGGGGAAGCTCGGGGTTGTTCTAGTTAGTGGAGAATTTTTGATTTTTTACTTTTAATTTGTTTACCTCCTTCCGTAGCTGAACGAAGTCGTTAATTACAATCATAAGGTGTTCTTTGTGCCCAGTGTACTGTAGTTCAAGAATAATCTTGTCTTTTTGGAATTTCTTCAGCTTGACTTTTAATTTGGTAATGGTGTGGTTGAATTTGACTACTGTCCCTTCTCTTCTGAGAATTTGGTTGTAAATGGCCAAGAATTATAGAGAAATAGAGGATGAAAGATTATAATACAATTATGGATAAGGAAATAGAGGAAATATGAGAAAAATTTAGGAGTTTACCCTACCTCGATAGATCATAAAGCCGAGGATTAATTCCTCGTTGCTGAGTTTTTTTAGGGCGACGATCAAGGGGAAAGTTAAAGGCCTCGAAGTATTGGGACCGAGATGATGAAGTCTTCATTGGAAGGCCAGAAGCTAGACGTTGGAAATTGTTACTCTAGTTCTGGGTTAGTGAAAGGATATCGAGAACTGGAAGGTTGGGGATCGATCCAAACGGATGTTTTAGGAATGGTATGTATTAAGGGAGGATTGATGGTTATTGCTCAGGGGATAAGGTTGGTTGAGGCTCGGCTGCGTCAGCTGGGGTCTGAGTAGAGGCAGTTGTTGTTTGTTCTGTTGGCTTCGATTGAGTAGGGGCGGTTGTTGTTTATTCAGCTGGTTGTGGTTGAGGGGGAATTGTAAAAGTTTTGATGGGAGATTTGCAGTGGGCATTCACAAGTCGTCAGTGTTTTTGGGCAATATTTAGTTTGTCTGCCTAGGTTAGCTTAGAGATGTTTCTTTTTTGGGGATGGGTGGCCTCGGGAGGTGACTATTGTTGCGCTTGTGATGAGCTGGTGGCAGATCAGGAGTTTGCTTCGGTGTGTTGGGCAACTCGGGCTTCCTTTGTTCGTTTGTGGGATTTTTTTTATACGTACAGTTGTTTGGGGAGGTGTGGATGCTTTTGCATGGGGATCGGATGCAACATTGTTGAGAGCATTTTCAGGATTTGGGACCGATTGGATGGATTGGATTAAGATTGGTGGCTCGGTCTTAGGATTAGGGGACACCTCAGCGTTAAATTCTTCAATAAATATGGGAAGGGTGGTTGGTGGAGGAGTAGGGGCCCGACCTTCTGATAAGGTCAGCACTACTAAATAAAAGAGAAAGGAAAAAGTTAGAGAAAAATATATCAAATATTTGTATATATGAAAATTGACTAAGGAATAGGTCGGAGACTTACATCCGTACCTGAATAACCATTTTTTGTCAAATAGGTGGCTCAGATTCCATGGCTCTGATGGTACCTTTTTGCAAAAGCCATGGAATTCCTTCTTGCACCCAACCAGCAAACGCTTGTATCCGAGGGTCAGTTTATGGGGCTCACCCCAACTTTGTAATTGGTTTACCTCAGAGATGTGGATGTAAAACCAACTGGAATGCCACCCTTTATTGGTTATAGGGGTCTACATCCAAGTTTTGAGTTCCAAAATTTTTCTCAGATATCGGAATCCTGGAGCAATGGTCTTATTCAATGTGAAAATGGAAAAGAAGAAGTCAGCCGAAGGGGTAACTCCGACTTTTTGGTAGAAGGCGATGAAGTAGATGAAATGGATGTAGGAGTTAGGAAGAAACTGTGACAAAGTTATTCCTGTGAGGGTGAATAAGATGTTTATAAAATCATGTAGGGGGAATCGAAGTTCATACCTTAGGTGTGACACCCCCAAATCTGGGCCCATACAGCCCAAACTTGAGTTGTCAAAAGACTACAACAAAATTATTACAAAGTAGAACAACGTTCAACAATACAGTATATAATAATACACAACTAAGTCTTCACTATTATTATCACACTATTTTACAACGCGTGAAGACTACGACAGCTATCCCTCGAACTCTCACTCTATTACCCGGCTAGACCCAGCTACATTCCCATCTCCTGTTGAAAAATAATGGAACAAAAAGAAAGGGTGAGCTCAAATAGCCCAGTAAAGAATATCAAGACTAAGATAATGACGAATAAATTATCATTAGTCTTCAACAGTTGAGTTCTTGATAGAATACAATAGACTGCAAGGTTTATATCAAAAACTACAGTTAAATTCTTGAACAATGTTCAGATCAATAATAGCAGCGGAATGAGCAATCTATTAGAAGAATAATGCAGACTATAATGTCCACTCGGTTCTCTTTATAGAAAAAACATCATCAACTTTTATCATCTGAAATATCATTAGTCAAGATAATACAATTTCACAGTTCCTGATTATAATCATGCAGATCAACAGTTCATCTTTGCACTACGGGCCAAAGACATTCAATATAACACCAACGGTCATGATTATACCAGATTCAGCCTTTGGTCATAATCATACCAAACAACAGTTCATCTTTGCACTACGGGCCAAAGAGAACATTCACTACGTGCCATAAAAGACACCAAACAGATGTATCGCCTTTAACCTATTATATCGTCTTTAACCTATCATCTGTTCAACAATTATATCACATTTGTGCCCCCGACCACAGATATTCACAACAACTTGATTTTGGATGATTAAAATGATATAAATGATGAACAGAAGAAACAGGATAAACAATAAGTATCAAAAGTTTACTTTGTACAGATTCAAATAATGTCCAAATTGTCAACATGATGTGGAGTAAAATTCAAAAATGATATTCAAGATCCACAGTTCAGAATAACGGTTACAGTTCAATAGAAAGGTTCACGTAAATAGGAAGGTTCAATTGAAATGATGAAGTGCAACTATTATGGAACATATAATATTTTCAGGAATTATAGAAGCAATAGTTCCATAATAAGTTTCGATGAAAGAAAATAATATCCCTTACCGTAGCAGGTTTGATTAACAAAAGGTGAAGGAAATTAATATCCTTTACCATAGTAAGTTTGAATAATGGAAGATGAAAAAGATGGTATCCCTTATAAGTATAAAGGAAAAAATAATATCACTTATGAATATGAAAGAAATTGATATTACAAACGAATATGCAATAAAAGTGTCATGTGATAATTCGTATAAACAAATTATTTCCACAAGAGACAAATAAGAAATGAATACAAAGAGTAATTCACCAAACATGCGGTAATCCGCGTAGTCAGGTTATTCTCAGAGATTAATAAGGAATGAATACGAAAGGTTATTCACCAACAGACGGTAATCCGCGCCGTAAGGTTATTCCCACAATTTAATAAAAATTGAATACGAAGAGTTATTCACCAAACAGGCGGTAATCCGTGCAGTAAGGTTATTCTCAGATATTAATAAGGAATGAATACGAAAGGTAATTCACCAATAGGAGGTAATCCGCGCCGTAAAGTTATTCTCACAAATTAATACATGGAAATAAATGGCACATCTTATGAGTAAGAAATAAACGATATTATTTTCGAGAATCAAATAATGATAATCCCTTACCTTAACACGTGACTGGATATTGATTTAAATGAGGTTGATTAACTTGAACAGTACACGTACACTTATAAATCTTCACAAATACTCAAGATGACTTAAGCACACTAGAGAAAACTTTCACAAGAAGTATTTAGAGAGAGAAAGAAAGAACAAGTAAGGAAGTTTATGAAAAATCCTTAAGTTAAGGCCTCTATAGCCAAAAATCTTATCATAACCAAGATTTTCTAATTTAATCCAAACCGTTCATTTCAAGATAATGTTTAATCCATACCATTCACTTCATCTTTTAAGATTTCTTTAATCTAAATCATTCATTTAAAGATCATATTTTAATCTATACCATCCATTTCAAATTCTATATTATCTTTAATCTATACCATTCATTTTATCTTTTAAGATTTCCTTAATTTAAACCATTCATTTAAAGATCATCTTTTAATCTACATCATCCATTTCAAATTATATATTATCTTTAAACTATACCATTTATTTTATATCACCTAACTTTATATTATAAACAAATAACTTTATCAATTCAATTATTCAACAATAATTCACACTTATTAATTATTATGACTAATTATTATAAATACAGTGTAGTTGGCTTTCTGAGTTAGATATCAAGTCAATTAATTAATGAAATACAACTGTTTAAATAACACTATAATAGAAATAACAATAATGCAGAAAGTATGTAAAAGAAAGATTACGTTACTGTGTCATGACAATTATTGATTCAATAATGTGAATTACTGTGCATATGCTACTGTGACAATTATCAGTTTAATAATATGAATTATTGTGCATGTGACAATAAAGTCAAATATTGTACGATAACCACTTTATCAGTTTAATAATACGAAACACTGTGCAATGTCGTGTGTTACTGTGCAATACCGTGTGCTACTGTGCAATACCGTATGTTATTTGTAATACCGTATATTACTATTCTTTTACCACCGGATATTTTTACAATTAAAAGTGATAGTACCATTAACCATTTAAAAATTATATATGTAATTTTCTATATCCGACAATTATTCTTTGTGGGGTCCACCAATGATTGGTTCGTACGGCGCCGTCGTATGAATATTCCCCGACAGAACGAATATTACCCGACCAAACGAATATTGTCCGACATAATATAATTTGCACATAACATCCTTAACTTTTAATTTTATCAATTTAACCACTTACTGTTTCATGAAAATATATATATGAAGAAAAATTAAATTTTATATTTCATAAAATTCGGGGTCTTACATTAGGGCTTGGGTATGTACGACGACGTATTTCATGTCTGCCCTAAAGTACATCTTATTAGTATGGTGGGGGGCTACCACTTCGTATTGAAAGAGGGATTTGAAATTTGTTCCCGATGGATTCTATATTTTTTGCTTTTACGGTGGAGACTGTATTGACATGATCAAATGTTTTGATGGAGTTGTATCAGGCTTGATTGGCGTTCTCAGTCTCTGTGAGGATGGGGCTTATAGGATCTTCAGTGATAAGGCTAACAGGATTATCAAATAGGGGTGGAGAATTTGGTTTATGGGCCATGTTATCTGAAGATTGGTGAATATCTGACGGTGATAATGGAGGTTTTTGGTCGAAGATTCTTTTTACACCGAGGGAGAAAATGAAAAGGAAGATGATAAAGCTTGAAAGTGAAAAGATGAAGTGGGCGGGTAATTAGAGAGGCAATATATTTTAGTAAAAAGTAATAAGTGGCGCGGTAATCGAAGATGGTTACATTTAATGAAAGGTGTGTGGTACGTGTATGATTGATGTGATGTGTGTGACGGTTTGACTATGGTGGGCTATTTATTTGGTAACATGCAAATTATTTGATGGCTGAAATACTCTGTTATTTTGAAGTATAAAAATAGAATAGTGGGGGTAATGTTGGGACATAATTTATTAGACCACGTATTTAACATGGGCCAATAATTATTTATATTTGGAATTTGGTTAGATTCTTTTTACATATTATGATAAGTTTGAACCGTGGGTCAGTCCATTCAAGTATTTTTATCTTTGGGACGGTTTGGGTTAGTGGGGGAATATATTATTTTTTAGTTAAAAAAGTTGATGGGCTCCAGGCGGTGTATAAAAGAATATATATATATATATAAAATCTCGACAAGTGAACCAGGTAATGATAACACATGCATTGCTATAACATCAAATATCTAACGATTATTTCAACAATTATCTTGTTTATCCATTGTAACATTTTATTACATATACTTACTCTTATACCGGAGAATTCCCGGATGACTCAAGCTGTGACCTGATCTGTATGGTATTTAACAATTTTCTTTGAGTGCAGGAATCTTGTTGTTGGGTGATTTCAGCGGGAAAGAGATTTGCGCGACAACAGTGAGGCTTAACATGAATTTTTGTATTAAATCTTATTTTTTAATAATTGAGATATATTTTATCATTAATTTTATCACCGATTTTTATTAACTTTACTTTTCCATATTTTTGTGGTTTAGGTACGAAGGGACCAAAAAATAACTCTCGTGAGAGAGAAGTTAAATGCAACTTGACTTGATTTGATTGTCACCTCCAAAACCTTATTTTCTTAAAATGATGTCTAAAATACAAATTTTATACAAATTATTTTTAAAAAAAAATAATAGTGTAAAATAATTATCAATTTTGTAGGTTGGAAATCATTGTCTCTTTTAAATTTAATAAGCCCCATTTTATTATATTTTTAAGAATAAATTAATTTTTAAGTTTATTTTACATCTAATTTATCTATTTTAAAATATTTTTTTGCGAACAAAACATTTAATATTTGAAAACATTCTTTTGATCACGGAGGCTGTAAATATACTCTTCGCCAAAATCAATACAATATAGATAGACTCAATTTGTTGTTATAATTACACCTTTATCATGGCATATTTGCATGTCACTTATTTTCATAAATAATGACCAAAAAGAATGTAAAAGTAAATAGTAATACAGTAAGGATGAATTGTAATAAAATGATAGGAGTAATAAAGTAGGAATAGAATAATAATATATTTGGTCTAATTTACTTTCTCGAATTTCTATTTATAAGTAGAAGTACCAAATTTATACTTTTGCTTATTTACATAAAAAGTGATCATTTCAAAAAATAATTTATTAAACATTTTTTTATTTTTAAAATTATTTATAAAATGTTTGATTGCTTATGCACGTGCGATGATTTGAATATATATTTATCACTTTTTTTAAAAAAAAATAATCTCAAAATAAAACATTAATTATGAATTTTAAATGCCAAATAAGTAGATTCGGTGAGTAAATTTCTTGTATTAAATTGAGATATGGATTAACCAATGTCTAAATTAAATGATCATACGATTCATATGCTTACTTGCGTATAGTGATAATCTCAACCCTAGTTGGGAACAGCCAAACTCCTGCAAACAAACAATGGGTGAGGTGAGGTAATGGGCCCCAGTAGGCTGAACAGTTAATCGAATATCTTTTTATTTTGTGCAAAGGACAAAGGTGGACTGCCATCCCTATCTTATCATCTTCGTCTGTATAGTGTATACCTCGTATTTATTTAATAAAAGCTTCGAGTAATTTTCATTTTTACGGGTAAAGCTTTAATTCTTTGGGATGCTGAAAATTTATTAGTAATTTTTAATTTCTTTTTTTCCCATGTACAACGACCACACACTTGGACAGAAAATAAGTCTAAGTACATAATTTTTAAATATAAATTAAAACACAAATTTTATTTAAATTATTAAAAATAAGATTTAACATAAAAATTTATGTAAGGTTCTATCTTTTAATGTTTTAAATAGAGTTTGTATTTTAATTTGTGTTTGAAAGTTGTATATGTAGCAGTGTCTTAAAAAATATGATAAAATAAAAAAATTGTTCATATTTAAATTCTCATATAATTACATAATTTTTTACACATGACTAGTGATATTTCATAAATATGCATCGAGAATTAAAATATGATAATTAATACTAAGGATATTATAAATAAATTATTATAAAAATAAATTATTTAAGATAAATAGATATTTAATTTGAGACTATCTAAAATAATAGTAATAAAAAAATTTATTCTGAACGGAGGGAATATTAAACTCGTTACATGTGCGTATTAGGGACACTTCTAAAAAAAATTTATCACTATTATTTGAGCTAACTCGTTAGGAAAAAAAATATTCCAACTCTTATACCATAATAGAGCGATTTTGTTCAACAACCCAATATTTATCATTTAATTATTCTATCAGTCATAGTATATAAATAGATGAACTTTATTGTAGGTTTTTAAATTTAATTATTTTATCATCAATAATTAATTGTATATTATTAGTTAAATAATAAATACTACAATATTCATATTTTATCTCTTTAGTTATGTTTGTTTACAAAATATATACTTGGGATATGACTATTTGTATTAATTTAAAACTATTTCCGACTTTTTTATCCCATGATAAGGGATTATTAGTCCCTTCATGTTGAAATATTAGTCTCATAAAGTCATTTAATAGCTTAAAATAAGAGGGACTATTAATCCCAAATTCATTATGGGATTATATAATCCCTCATAAATAGCCTTAAGAATGATAAAAAATAGTTCAAGGACTATTTAAAGGACTATTAATCCCTCATCATGAGATAAAAAAGTCGAAAATAGCTTTAAATTAATACAAATAGTCCAATCCCAAATATGTATTTTGCAAACAAACATAGCCTTTATGTTTTTCTTTTCTTTTCCAAAATAATTTATTCCCGTGAAATAAAAATAGAGCAGGAATGATTAGGTTTAGCATGTATGTAGAATGAATCATTTAACTTTTAGTTGAATATATAAGAGTATCTCTATGCGCACATCTAATTTTCGTATAACGTTTTTTCGTTGTTACAAATGTGACTTTTTTATAAAATAGGGGAGTAATAAATTACGTCTAAATTCACAATTTATCCTTGGTAGAGGCAAATATTCTTTGGTTTGTGCGACAATGTTAGCCCCATGCTTCTAACATCCGACAAACCTTATAATAATCGAAGCAACTTCATATTTCTACCTTAGTATTTGCTTAAGATGAACAATTGGAACCAGATTCTTTTGTGCTTGAAAAGGAATGAATGAATGAAGGAGCTGATTTTTGTCAATATATCTTGAAAGGATACCAATTCCTCAACATATACCATTTTGTATCCATAACCTATGTTTGATTCGCTCTTTCTGGCTTAAGTTAACTCATGTTTTTGGGATCCATTTCTCACTTTACTGGCTAGAGGAAGTTCCTGCTTTTATTATTCCTTTGTTGAATCTTGTTATTGCAAATTAATAAAATTCCCGGCCTTATGGCTTTCTCTATTAATAAAAATTAAAAAACGACGGACGAAATAAGTGTATTGATGACCAAAAATTAAGTTGATTAATTGTTATCGGTTTGCTTTGGTTTTGGTACATTTCATGTAACAAGTTTGTATAGTCTTAAAAGATGGGTGTCTGATCCTTATAGACATTAGAAAAAGTAAAATATGTAAATCCAGCATGGGAGCGAAAGGTTATAGTCCTTTTGTTATACGAGGGATAGGCCTCAACCGAGTTGAATGATTGTCTTCTTGTGTATAGCGTAAATATCGAAGTAATTTTACAATATTTGTTATGCTTTATTGTTATTTTTTAGTTAGGGCTGTCAACGGGGCGGGTCTTGACCCGGACCCGATTCGTTTATTCAGATTTGGATCCAGTTTTGAAACCCGATTTACCCGATAACTAAATTGATCGGATTCGGATTGATATAAATCTGACCCGATAATACTCCGATCCGATAACATATAATATATATATATTCTAAAATATGATATATATATATATACATTTTAATACATTTTTAAATTTTTTAATACATATATATACATTTTTAATACATATATATACATTTTTAATACATTTTTAATTTTTTTAATACATTTTAAAAAAATTTAATACATATATATACATTTTTAAATTTTTTAATACATTTATTACATTTTAATACTAAACTTAATCGGATCGGGTTATCGGAGTATTATCATATTCGGGTTCGGTCCTTAATATCTGAGATCCGTCGGGTTATCGGGTCTGATCCGAATCCGATAATTTCTTATCTATTCGGATCCTGATCACCCCCGATCCGATCCGAATCCGACCCGTTGACAGCCCTACTTTTAGTCTTTCAAAGAATTAGACTATTTTATTTTTTTCATAAAAGAATAATTTATGTCACACAAATTTTATAATAAAATTAAATTATGACTAACGTATGTGGTGTTTGATTGTATCTTAACGTAAGAGGCTTAAAGTTGTTTGATAAAAAAATTATCCTTCTTAAATGCCTCTAAATCGGAAAGATAGAAAATAAAGTATAAATCATTAAAAACTATCTCTTAATGAAAAATTTAAATTTATGGATAAAAATAGTCTCAACAAATATTATAGTCTCTCCATTCTAAATTTTAAGATTATTATTGATTTTTGAAAAGTCAATTTGAGATATTTTTAAATTTAATATTAAAATGATTAAAAATTTAGAAACAATAAATCTTACAATGAGTATTAATTTTTCGATATTTTTCAATATTCATCATCGTATAAACTAAAATCAAATAAATTCATGGCAGTAATGAGTTTTAAAATATTTAAAGTTGACTTTGTGAAATCAATAATAATCTTATATTTTAAAATGGATAAAATATAATTATTCTCTTGAACTACTATATTATATTGTTGTTCTATTACACTTGACACATTTTTTTATCTAGTGTAATAGTTATCATATTATACATTATTACTAATTTTTTTAGGTGATTTGTTTAATATCTATTTACTAGAGTATATAATTTTTTTTATATAAATACATTCAACAATATTATTCACTCGCTTTTATTAAACTGAATATTTAAAATTATCAAATAAAATTTTTAGACAACGCAAAAAATTAAAATAATATTATTCAGACATTTAAAAAAAAATAATTATTAAATAATATTTTTTTATTTAAATACAATTTTAAATAAAATTTTATATTATTTAAATATTTAAACTCTTTTAATTTTAATATTTAATTTTATCAAACACAATATCAAGCGTGTTATCGGTTGGGATAAAGATTATAGTTCTCCGTCCGTGTGAGTGGTATGATATTAATTTTTTGTAATCCGACGGAGACAGATAGGATAGGAGTGATTTGGATAGACGGTGATAAGAGTGGATGTATACAAAACCCACCTTTGTCCTATTGCTATCCTAAATTTATTACCAATCAATTGAATTTTTGTCGACTACCCATTGGTCAGATTTTTCTGTCTTAAATAATTTCTTAAGTTTTATCAAAAATATATTTAAAATTAAATTATTTATATTAATTTAATACCATTTTAGACTATTTTATCTTATGATAAAAAATTAATAGTCCTTTAAATAATTACATAAAATGTTTTTTATCATTACTAAATCTATTTATGATATATTATATAATCTCATGATAAATATGAGATTAATAATCTCCTTTATTTTAAGTTATATTAAATAATTTTATAAAATTAATAATTTAATATTAAAAAATTAATAATCCATCCGTAAATAATTAAATAATATTAAATTAAAATAAATAATTTAATTTTAAATATATTTTTTATAAATAAATATCACCTTAATTTTAATCAACATCCTATGTTACATCAAATCCTTAATTATTTTGACATTTTGGCAGAAAATTGATAAACCCATGTAGACTTGTAGTATCAATCCTTACAGTCGGTGCTTGTATGACAGAGTGATAATGACACGAGATAACTATTACTAATATAGTGACGGAATTAAGCATACTAATTATTAAGGGCTCCGATGATAAGATTAGGTTCATTTCTTTAGCAATTGCATACTATCGTTTTAATTTTTGTAACGAGTTCAGATATAAAATTCGATAAATCTCATATATGATTTATATAAAACTCATATATAAGGCATCATATAGTACTGAAACAAGAATACTGAATAATTTTTTGTATGAATATGACAAAAATGAGTTTTACCTATTGTCAAGTTATAAGCATTATTTCACTAAATTTAAAAAAATATATAATTGGCTTTAAAAAAATATAATTGGCACACTAATTTTTAAAAAAATACTTTTGTTAAAAATTTTGGACGGTTGTCTGTAATTTGCTCGATTTTTTTGCTGACGTGGCTTTAAAAAAAAGTGACATGTAAATACATATTTAAATTATGTGACTTATTATTTATTATGTGATAAAAAAATAATTAAATTAAAACAAATATTTTAAATAGACCAGGTCAAACAAATATTCACCAAAAAAAAGTTAGATTCTAAAAATTAAAGAAAATTTATCAATAAGAACATAATGAACTTTGTGAAGAACATAATGAACAAAAAATTAAAAGAAAAAGCTCACAACCTCATAGTCAAATTAGCACTCAAAACAACATCCACATCATCTTCAACTAATAAAGTTGTCAAAATTATCCATCAATACAATCCCGTCACCACCATCTGTAAAAACCCCAAATCATAAAATTTGATCACACCTCCAAATAAATTATGTACGTCAACAAGCCCCTTTATCTACATATTTCTAAATTAGTTTTAGAGATTTCGTGGTGGAAGAATCCGCCGCCTTGATATCGCAGACGGTTAAGAATATGGGAGAAGACGACTGCGCGTTGACCACGATTTCGGTGCCCAACTCCGGAGCAGATCCATCAAACTTTTCATATTAAGAATGATTTTAGCCAGCAAGAAGAGGAGGAAATTTGTAAGGAGAATGCTTGGGCTTTTGAATCTAATTAATATTACTTTACTAGGGTTTACAATTTTTTGGGGATATTTTTAAGGGTCTATTAGATGTAGTTTTGGTTTGGATTTTTGGTATAGTTATGAATTGATGCTTTAGAGCTGCTACAATAATTTCATAGTTAAGTTTATGGGTGGAATTAATTTATGAGTTGAAGCTGAAGAAATAGAGAGAGAAAGACGGCTTTCTGAGTTGAAAAAGATGAAGAAGAGAGAGAAAGAAAGATGGATAAAAAAAATTAAATTATATTTATTTAGTAATATATAGCTTTTTTGATGTATCTTTTTTTAACGTCCTTTTTTTGATTTTTATAAAAATGTCATGTAGATAATTAATAGACGAACGTTTAATTAATTTAATAAAATGATATAACTTTAAAATATTAATTAATTTAATGAGTTAATTATATATTTTTAAAGCTTACTAAAATAATACTCATAACTTGACAACCACAGTGAGTAAAATTCATTTTTGTCGTATGAATATATAAAATACACTAATTAGTTTAAAAATATTTTATCAAGTTATTTTGATAAGTTTCTAAATTTAACGTAAGTCACTTTTAGAAGGAATATTATATTTTAGCTTCTCCCAATAATAGTTTAGACTCCACCTTTTTTTAAGATAACTTTAGATGCACAATATTTTGTGCATAATACGTGCACAACATTTATTCATACTATTTAATGGTAGAATTTGATACGAATTTTCGTATCAGACCTTACTATTAAATGTTATGAATGAAAGTGCACAACATATAATGTACACAAATATTATGCATTTATACTTTTTTTTTTTTATTTCCTTGATAAGTAAAAGAAGTGACAAGATAAACATTCAAAAACTTTACTATTCAAATTGTTTTGCAACAGAAATGTTCCCAGAGTCGCTCTTCTACTTTTTGTACAATGAAGGGATGATACTAAGATCACTTTGAATTTATACTTTATAAATAATTTTATATTTTAAAATCTAGATAATATTATTAATATATTTTTATTTTGTAGAGTCTTGCTATATAATATGAGAATTTTTGCGACTTATGATCGTAACATATATTAATATATGAGACTAGGTAGAATTATAAAGTTAATTTACTGTATCACATATATTGTTAACATTTTATTAATAATAGTTATTCACGTAATTGACAACAAAAAAGTTACATAAAATCGTAAGATATATTAGTTTTATACTTTTAAAAATAATAATTTAGCATCATAAAAATAGTTGAGTGCAAAATGAGTATTATTGAAGTTTTTTATTAATGAAATTTGTTATTTTTTCCAACTCTCTCATACTTACGGGGAGAAATTGAACTTGGTTTTCTTTGAGACCATTATCTTCTCCCTATAATCTTATAAGCAATTAGAAAATGCCACTTCCTCTTATTTTCTACCAAAGTTTAAAAAAAAAAAAAAAAAAAGAAGGAAGAAGAAAGAAAGGAAGGAAGGAAGCGACGTCGTGTGGTCTTGTTAACAAGTAGAGGACTCGGAAAGAGAAAAGAGTAAATAATACCTATTAGCAAATTAAGAGGCGAAGAAGAAGATGGGAACTCAGAAGAAGAACCCTAAGCAGCTCAACCCCAACTGGGCTCTGCTCTGCCAAGTACACCGTTCTCTCTCTCTCTATATATATATATATATATGTATAAAAAAACTAACTGGGTTGCATTCTTATCCCTTTAACATCCTACATTCATTCAATCTCTTACCCTGTAGAAACTAAACATCAATGGCGTTACTTCAAATACTTCGCATAAGTCACAAACCGAAACCCAAAACTCCATTTTAGGTAAATTATTTGGTTTATTATTGTTCTAATTTCAATTATTTATTTATTTTTATAAAATTTTAGTTGCGTGTGTTTTGTTAAAAATTACTTCTAGGAAAGCGCAAAGTGAGGTCCAACGTGGAGTTCGATGAATCAGAGGCTAATCCCCTCATTCCCACTTCCTCCGATTTCAGGTTCAGTCTATTTCCCCCCCTTTTTAATTTGATTAATGGAAAATGTTGGAATAGTAAATATGAGGTGAACTGAATGTTGAATTTGTATTATATATCTACATTTAGGAGATGTGTAAACTAGAGAATATGTGCAAGTAATGACCATTTGCACTTATGAGAGCACTTCTTTTTTAAAAATAATTTTCTACCAAATAAATTTTGGCTTATTTAACCCTTTTGAAAATCCCAAAATATAGCAAGCCAGATTTAGATGCATGTCACAGTGAAGTGGCTAACAGTTGTGTCTCACCCATCTGAGTACAATTTAGTAACCCACCAGAGTCACCACATGGTTCCTGAAGACTTGATTATAATTGTGTCAGCCCGAGTTTAAGAGGTAATGTCTTAATAGGCCTTTTTAAAAAAATGAAAGAATTAAAAATTTACAGACCAAATTGGACATTTGTATACTAGATTTTTATATTGTACCTTATGCTACTTTAGTGCATAATGACTTTGGAACCTATTTTCTTAATATTTGGCTTAAAATTGGGATTCTTTTGGGTGGCGTGTGTGGCGGGTGGTGGTGGTGGAAGAATTATCATTTTTATACTCCTACTACTTAAATGACTTAGCAAGGAATCATAAGAAAAGAAAGTGAAACCCACTTTGTCCTGGGCCTTCTGTAATGAGCTTTTCAATGTCTTTTTGACTAATGTTATTGTTATTGTCATTAAGGTTGTATTATCTATTTGGTGTCAGTTATGCTACTTAACTCATAACTCATCAAATATTTGACAGTCTAACAGATGTGATAGCCATGGATTGTGAAATGGTTGGTGTTAGCCCTCTTGGAAATAAAAGTGCCCTCGGAAGAGCCACACTGGTATTGATTAGTTCTCTTTACAGCATTCATCTTTCTTTTTTTCTTTCCATTGGTTTTGCTGCATGACATCGTTGGTTAGTATCATGACCTGCAGATATATTGCATGTCATCAAGAGATTCATGCTATTCTCTAGCGAAGGATCAGCTAGAATCTTGAGTTGCCAATATTGTACTTGTGAATAAAGAAGAGTTCCGATAATTGAAAACAGGGTGAAGTAGTGTAAATTGTTCAGAAGCAACTTGAGCGAAGTAGGGTTATACAGGGTAACCATGGATTTTTGAGTTTTTTTCTTCTGAAAAAGCTCATATTGAAAATTCACACACTCGGTAACTTCAACCTGACTGAAGCATTGAATTCTCAATATATATGGTGCACTTGGAGAGGCCAAAAGGGAATTACATTATACTCAACTTTTTTTTACGTGTGTGTGTATACTGATGGAATAAAGAGAGAACTAGATTTGAAATGTAGAAAGGATGACCCCTGTCGGTGTAAAAATATTATCCTCTACAGTAAAGACCGACCTCCAATTTACTCACTCGCTTAATATTATAAGAAGGTAAATAAAATTTCTTTTTATAAAGGAATTGAAATAAGAGCACACGGGAGGTGCGGTACCCTACTGTGTGCCCTCTGTACTAACCAAGAATGGGTCATTTCCTTCCCCCCAAATAAGAGTAACCATCAACATCACCACCAGCCATCATACATTGTCGTCACTCGCTTCTTGTTTTTTTGAACCATCAACACCACCACCTAAATTTCATCTCACGTATGTAAATTTTTCATCAAGTATTCAAGTCAATCACCATGAATGTGTGAAACCTATCTTTTTATGAATTGAAAATCTTAAATACAGTCCTAGTGAATCCTAAATTTCATCTCACGTAGGCAAATTGTTAAAAGATTTAAGAGAATGTATGTATGCCATGAAAAACATTGGGCGTCATATTATTATCTTAGCTGTTATCATCTTTCAACAATTATTGACATAAACATGTATCCTTCCTCTTCTGGATATAAATGGCATATTGGCATAAGGCAGGTTCAGTATGCCTTATCACTCCTTTTGAGTTCACTACTTCCTCTATAAAATGGATTTTTAACAGTATATTCTCAAAGAAGTAGTGGTGGTTTTGTTTGGAGTAATTATTGGACAAGTAGTTTTAATACATAAAGTCCTGTTATTAATTCTGGAAGGAAGTCAAAATAGTTCAATTTTTTCAAGCTTGTGATCAGTAGCATGAACTAGCTCATGTATGCTTTTGCTATGTGCTATATACAAAAAAAAAAAATCTTGAATCAACTTTCAAATTTATGCTCCAAGTATGATAATGGATTTGTCATTAGAGTTCTTTTGTATATTATATCTAATTCAGTTTATGACAGGTAAATAAGTGGGGAAATGTTATATATGATGAGTTTGTTCGCCCAGTGGATCGTGTTGTTGATTTCCGGACACAAATTAGTGGAATTCGACCTTGTGACTTGAGGAAAGGTTGTGCTTTCTGTGAATGCCTCCAAACATATGTATCTCGATGCTTAACAATAAGAAAATGAAAAATAAAAATTGAAGAATAAAAGTTTGTTGCACAGTAGGTTTTGGTGACTTCTAGTTGGCGATCACTATGAATTTTTCTATTTGGAGAGGATAGCTTATGGTTCTTACTTTCTTAGTTAGCATAAGCTTAATTTCCTTTCATATTATTCAAGTCAATGTGGAAACACGCAGTGTAATGTGGAGAGAACTACGAATGAGTGAATTTCAGTAGTTTTTATCCATCTGAAAGAATAGCTTTTGGTACTTATTCTAAAGAAATAGGAAAATGTTATTTCCATAAGTAAAATTGTTAGCTCCATAGGGTCTCCTCTCACATAAGATGTAAATGAGCCTTGCATTCACCAGTGGAAACAATAACTCCTAAATATTGTTATACTTTTGTATTGATGGCTCCTTGTTAGGTATGATAATTCTTATTTGGAGATTTTCATGTTCTTTGTTGTTATTTATTATGTTTTTTATAAGTGGATTGCTCATGTTCTAATATCTGATATCCTTCCAAGTACATAGAATAAATTTCCGGAATCCCAACATAGAAAGAACATTCCCTTCTCTATTTTACTACATAATGGTTATATGTATAGGATCCCTATGCATGTGCAGTTGAGAATCACTTATGGCTGTACAGGAAATCTAACTGAAACTGAAATCTACAGTGACACGCTTATCTTAATCTGCCATTGAACTATCCCCATTTTACAAGTTATAAGTCCCTTATAACAAGCCAATCTTCATCATTTTTTTGCAAATGTTTCAGTACTTGATTATTTCGTGTATACATAATTATAAATCTTAAATGGAATTTACTAGTAGCTTTTTCTCCACAGATATGGCATCCTATTAATGTTCAATCCCTTCGTCGTTGAATTTCTCTCCAGCTGTTTCTATAATTACAACATGCTGACTTGACTATTCAACAAAGTCTCTCTCTCTCTCTCTCTCTCTCTCTCTCTCTCTCTCTCTCACACACACACACACACACACACACACACAGAGGAGTATATAGTGACTTTTGTTTGACCCTTTATATTCAAGCAATATCGACATAAGTTGGTAAATGTATATCATCTGTAGTTACATATCAATATATCAACAATAATATGTATTTTGGTTTTCCTGTCGGTGATTTCTCATAATTGGATAAACTCCTTGTTAATGTGTCTTGTATTGGTAAATTAATATATTTATTGGTCTACTAAGAAGAAGTTTAATGTTAACATACAAATTTGCTGCATGAAGCTATATCCAGTTATTTGGTACTAAAACATAGTGTTAGGAGTTATTTGTTGAAATATGCACTTAAAAAGGATAATATTTTTGCAACTGCAATCGGTGACAAAAATTCCATTCACATACACGCTTATGTTGCTATTTGCAGCTAAAGATTTCCGTGCTGTCCAGAAGAAACTGGCAGAGTTGTTAAAAGGAAGAATTCTTGTTGGCCATGCCTTGCGCAATGATCTTAAGGTTGGTGCTTGTAGTCTTGCCAAAAGAAGTTTGTCACCACTCGTCCTCTTAGTAATTTAAAGTAGTTATCTGAATATTCCAAGTATATGTTATTTTACAGGCATACTTATAAGAAAATTGTTCTTACAGGCATTGCTATTAAGTCATCCAAAGACAGATACACGGGATACATCAGAGTATCAACCCTTTCTCAAGTACAGTTTTTTCCTGGCTTAATTAACTTTAAATGATCAACATTTGCTTTGATTTGCTCTATTAATACGTGTTAATGAAGCAGAGAAGGACGAAGTAGGGCACTGAAGCATCTTGCAGCTGAGTTTCTTGATGTCAAGATCCAGAACGGAGAGCACTGCCCTGTTAGTTATTTTGCCTTTGCTGTCATATCTTAACATTTGTTTAATTTTACAAAATGAATGTCCAGTATGCACTTTATGACGTTTCACTGATGTATGCCTTTTCAGATTGAAGATGCCCGAGCTGCGATGCTGCTGTATCAGAGAAGTGAAAAAGAGTGGGAAAGGAGTATCAAGAATTATATACGGCTCAAGAATAAGCCGAAGAAACGTAAACCTAAAAAGAAACTGAATAAAAAAGAAGGTTCAGATGGAAACAATGATGCTGCTGGATCTTAGGTTCAACTACTAATTTTGGTGTATTTGATAAATTTACCAACTCTCCCATATGATTCAAAGAAAGGAAAGCAAGGGATGAAAGACTAAAGAAGAATCAAAGAGGAGTGCTGAGCTTCTGCGAATACCAGAATTTCCGACTAATATATTTTTATTCTTTTATCAGGGCTGATATGAACTGTTTGTATGTAACATTTCTGCAACAGTTTTTGCTGATGAATAAGTATTTTTCATTTTGTTATTTATTGGGATAGAGGGTTAACACATCCCTTGCTTGCCCTTAAATTTTTTTCCTAAAAAAGTTTTTCGCTTTATTTACTCCCTTTAAATTAATGGCATAAAATTCTCTGTAATTAAATTTTTTTGTGATATATCTTGTTGTCGTAGTTCTATAAAAAAAAAAAAAAAAAAAAGGGCTATGGCGATGGTAGAGAATAATTTGGTCCCTAAATTAATTGCTTCTTTCTTTAAAATATTTCCTCTTTAATTTGACATTGAAGTTTGAAGTTTGTCTAAAAGTCATGTTAAAAAAGTTATCTACATCATACATAAATATTAAAATGAATAAAATAACGTGTAATGCATCTCTTATACTTAAAAATAAACATAAAATTTGTTTATGACAAGAATAAGAAAGAATACTATCTCCATTTTTTTTATTGTCTTTTCAAGGTTATGTATATTGATTAAGAAATATAATTAGCCTTTAATTATAAAAGATAATATAAAAAATTAAGTATTTAATTTTTTTAAAAATTTACAAATGATAAATAATAAAATATTTTTTTAAAAAGACAAATACAAAAGAATAGAGGTAGTAATAAATTACTATTTATAGTCTTACGGCACTAGTTAGCAAGATGCATGTGGATCAAAAAATTGAAGGCCCACAAATTCACAATAAAGGGCACAAGTCAATCGGTCAAATAATAGATTTTCATCGAAACGTGGTCTAGAAAAACAAAAACCCTATAAATCTGAGTGATCCTCGTTAGGGTGATCATTTTTTTTTAGTTTTTTGGGCATATAAAATATATCAAATCAATTCAAATCTATCGATTCAGTACAAAAAAAAATTATTTCGATATACCTGTACCAACCAGTTCAGTATCGGTTTGGAATCTGACTATACCTGTTTCCTATGTATATATTTTTATTATTAAATAATTAATAATAATAATAATAATAATAATCGATATATTTCGATAAAAATCGATACGAACTGACTAATCGATTTAATTGGTACTAATATCGATACAGAATTTTGTATAATTTCGATACCGATTCGTTCGGTAGGACTCGTACCGGTTGAACACCCCTAATCCTTATCACTCTCCACACCATTATAATTTATACATACAAACATGACATGTATGTAAAGTACAAACAAGTTTATGAAATGCTTATTAAAATTTATCAATAATTTAAAAATAATTAATAATAGATTAATTTTATAATTAGTTCTTTCTACCATCTCAAGTATTAATTAATTAAAAATATTTTCTTAAAATATGCTCTACTCTAGGCTAAAAGAATAATTAGTCTTATTTGTAAGAAAAAATAACTAATATTGTTTGTTCTAATAATTTTTGATGTGTTCTCTAAGTTCATTAAAAAAAAAAAAATAGTTGAAGTTCATCCACTAAAGTCATGTTTATTTAAAATAATTATAATCCCAATATTATGTTTGTTGGTAATAATTATATTTGGGATAAGTCTCTTAATTTCAAGTATCTTATTTGTTTTTTGATATAAATTTGGGATCTTAATATGGGGGACTATTTAATACCATATTCAACTAGGTGTTATAATCCTAAAACTATTTAATCCTAAGATTAATAATCTTAAGATTATAATCCCATAAATTATAATATCATGGATAATAATTTCGAGATTACAATCCTTGTAAACAAAACTAAATGTTGTAACTCGAAATGCATCTAGTATGATAGTTTGAATAAGGTAAATTAAAGATGTATCTAGTATGAGAGTTTGAATAAGGTAAAATATGCATGAATTTCAACTTTTCTTAATTTATCTTTTATGATAAGTACTAATTGACTAATATAATTAAAATATGTTTAATTAAAAAAATACTTGAGATGCTAAAGAGTAGGGCTGTCAACGGGGCGGGTCTTGACCCGGACCCGATCCGTTTATTCGAATTTGGATCCAGTTTTGAAACCCGATTACCTGATAACTAAATAGATCGGATTCAGATTGATATAAATCCGACCCGATAATACTCCGATCTGATAACATATAATATATATATATATATATTCTAAAATATGATATATATATATATATACATTTTAATACATTTTTAATTTTTTTAATACATATATATACATTTTTAATACATATATATACATTTTAATACATTTTAAAATTTTTGAATACATTTATTACATTTTAATATTAAACTTAATCGAATCGGATTATCGGAGTATTATCGGATTCGGGTTCGGTCCTTAATATCTAAGATCCGTCGGGTTATTGGGTCTGGTCCGAATCCGATAATTTCTTATCGATTCGGATCCGGATCACCCCTGATCCGATCCGAATCCGACCCGTTGACAGCCCTACTAGAGAGAACTAACTATCCTTATATATTTATAATTATTAGTTTATTACTGATTATCCTTATAAAATTATAAATATTATTATGAACTTGAACTATTTAATTTTTTTTAATGCACGAAGAGAAAACATAATTTATCTTTTACAAATTTATAAATATTATTACGAACTTCAACCATTTAAATATTTTTTAATGAGGAAAGCATAATTTCTCTTTAATTAATTATACTGATTATCCTTATAACTTATAAAATTATAAATAAACTAAAAATTCTTATGCTTATAATTATTAGTCTACAACTAATTATTTTTATTTTTATATTTTTTTCTTCTGTAAATATGATTGTGTCTCTATTTATGATGAAAGAGTTTAAGACTCGAGAATGCATAAGAATCCACAAAGAACATTTAGCGGGGCATTTAATGATTCTGTAATTTAAATTAGATTATAACTTGTACGAACCAATTTAAATCGATTGTAATTTCAAGTATGAAAACTAATAGTTAAATCTAAAATCTCGATTACAACTCTCAATTAAATTATAATTTATACGAACGAAATTCAATCGATTGTAATTTTAGGTAAGAAAACTAATAGTCAAATTCAAAATCTCAATTACAACTCAAATAACTATTCGAATTAATTTTTAATTAATTAAAAATTAACTAAAATTTAAATTTAAATTAAATTATAAATTGTAAGAACCAAATTAAGTCAATAATTCGGATTTTACGTACCAAAACTAACGATCAAAGTCAAAAACTCTGTTCAACTTGACTGGCTAAAGTTGACTCAAATGGGGATTGACTAAAGGTTTTATATATATATAGTGTTGACGTGCACGAATTGTTTAGACTTGCGACGAACTTGGAATTGTCAGGTACGTTTTCTTTCGTCTTTGATCTTTGTTTTAGGCTTAGTATTAGCTATTTGCTTGGTTTCTTTTTCTTTTCAATTGTCATAATTTCAGTTAGTGCGTAAAATTAGATATTCATATGTGATTAAGGGTTTGCTTTTTCTGAGTAAAAGGAATTTAGGGCATACTTGATGTACTGTATTGGAATTATTCGCTTTTGCTACAGAATTCTTAAGAGTCGCACAGTTAGCACTCTGGAAATGCCAAAAGCATTGATCTTATTTAAAGGCAATGTTTTGCTATGCTTTCTGAAGATTGTTGGCTACCAAGATTAGTGATTGTACTGTGGTTAGCTTCCCTGTTCTTAAAACATTTGGTATTGCAATGATCTCATAGCTAGCTAGATTTCTGTCTGGCTGAAGTGGTATTTATTACTCTATGAAACGTACAATTACAAAATGAGGGGCTCCTCTGGGTATGCTGTGAGGGTGTTTCTACTTTGAAAGTTTGGTCAATAATCCTTGATTTGCCATAGACGTTGTCATGTGAGAACTCCGTCCTGAGTAAGTCTGAAAGCTTATTTGTAATAACTAGATACTTGCTAGTGGGTTATTGCTTTAGTAATCTAGTTGAAATACTCTAGTGGTATTTTGTGTGTATCAAATAAAGTTCGATGTTCTAATGGCCATAATGTTATTTATATTTATGCACATAATATGCACTCGTGTGTATGCGCACATGTATATAGATTAATATTGACATTTTAAAGAAATTGAGACATTTTCAAATTCAAAATTGATATAAATCCATTTAATTGTTGTCAATACAATTATGAATATTATAAACTATCTAAAAAATATTATTACTAATTATGAGATTTATTATTTTAAAAATTTAAATGAATCATGATAATTTCAAATTTTAAAAATCGCAAATTGACTTTTAGAAAGTCAATATTGATCTTATATTTTGGAACTAAGTGAGTATTTATTAGTATGTATTGGTTGAATTTTTTTATGCTGTATGATTTGGAAACTGAACTAATAAGTTGAACTTCTGACAGCAGTGAAGGAAGAGATAGAGTTGACAAATGGGTAAGAGGAAGTCAAGGGCAAAGCCTCCCCCAAAGAAGAGAATGGACAAGCTTGATACTGTATTCAGCTGTCCTTTCTGTAACCATGGAAGTGGTGTTGAATGTCGTATGTAAGTATTTGTAAAGATATTATCGGTGATGTGGTTTTCATTAATGAACTTAGGAGAGATATTACCGAAGCTGATTCCTCAACTGTATTTTATGCAATCATAACATTGTGCTTCCACCACAATTCATCATCATAGGTCAGTGGCGTAAGAAACAATCTCAAACCCTTTCTTTTGCTAAAATATTAGGCTGTGTTTCTTTTGGTTTCAGCTGCTTTAAATAAGTACATGTGATGTCTACTTTATTCATGATGTGGTACAAAATATTGCACAACATGTCTCAGTGTTTTATTTGTATTCGGGAGGGGAGGTAGGGATTATAATTAATCTTTTAATTGAGCCATTATGAAATAAGGGAGAATGTTAATTTAAGTCTTTTAAACATAAAATATAATGAGTGATATATGGAAGCTCTTTCTTAACTGTGCGGCTTAATCTATAAATTTATGCTTACAATTTTATTTTTTTTGAAGAGTAGAAAAAGGATTTCTTTTTCCTTTCCTGTGTGATTCACTTGGTCTGAAAGCCCTCTATTCTCTTTTTGTTTCCTTTCATTTTCCACCTTTTCTCAAACCGTGAAAAATTTATTTTATCAGTCCTATTTTTCACACCTTTCCACTTCACGTCCTCCTTTTCCTTTTAAAACAGAGCCAGTCTCTTTATAAATGTAAAAGGTTACGTTACCACATCCAATTTGAAGTCTGAACATCAATGTTTGAAGAATGATATGCACAGCATAGACTCCCTTGTGTACATGTCATGGAGGTTTGCATTTCATCCAGTATGCTTGTGTAGTTGTCAGTCTATTAATTGTGTTAGTTGTGGTGTATAATTACTGCAGCTGGATTCCGTTATATGATATTTATACTGTGACATGTTTATGTTTTTCTATGGACTACGATGAAGTAGTATTCAATATTTTTATTTTTGTTAATATCTGAAATGCACAAGTTTCTGGCTTTTCAGTGATATGAAAAACTTGATTGGAGAGGCTTCCTGCAGGATTTGCCAAGAGAGTTTTAGCACAACTGTTACAGGCAAATTCTTCTTAATTGTTCTGAGTGATTTGTTTATTTAAATTCCTAGCTAAGACTTTGCTTTCAAGTGAACTCTGCATGGTTCTCTTTTGTTTTTTTTCTCTCTCTGGTTGGGCTTACTTAATTCGAGTGTTATGGGGGGTGACCCATAGCCAAT
This sequence comes from Hedera helix, assembly GCA_947179155.2. Taxonomy (NCBI): domain Eukaryota; kingdom Viridiplantae; phylum Streptophyta; class Magnoliopsida; order Apiales; family Araliaceae; genus Hedera; species Hedera helix. Next base: position 34,688,729 of record OX359268.1, on the reverse strand, counting down.
TATGGCTGTAGATTGTTAGATAGTCACTCATCTTGTAACATCTGTTCTCATATTTAAAACATGGGATTTCAAATTAAGAAATTGCCATACGCACCATTATAGTGTGTATAAAAACGCATACGCACACCATAACAGTGCGTATGGTAGCTTCTGGAACACACCATAATTGTGTGCATGAGAAGTTGGTGCAATATAGGATGAGTTGGCTACTAATTACTAAACACTTCACAGCTAACTTTGGGTATGGATCACTTATATGTATAATATAATATAATATAATATATATCCACATATATATATATATATATATATATATATATATATATATATACCAAGTTTCTAATCTTGTTTGCTCTGTGTTTGCAGCTCTAACTGAACCTATTGACATGTAAGTCAAAAAATTTGAAACAATTTTTACAGTTGGGAATAATACTCTCTTCCATAAAAAGAGTCTTCCACCTGACTATGTTTTGTGGATACAGATATAGTGAATGGATTGATGAATGTGAGCGTGTGAACAACCCTGAAGACGACGATGGTGTGAAAAACGTTGAAGACGATGATGAAGCTTACGAGAATGTTTAGAAAATCTAGTTATTTAGAATGGTTTCATATGAAGGTAGTTAGGCTTGTCATCCCAGTGTGGTTAATCTTAGGCAAGGCATGCTGTGCTGTATATATTATGTTTGCTGCTATTTGGTATACTGTTCTGCAACTAAATGCCGGTATCATTGATATTGTGTAATGCTACCTCTCTTCTGCGGTTGTGTTGTTATATTCAGCTATATGCAACTACTAAATTTACCTATTTGCATGGGCAATGTTGTTAAATATACTACGCACTAGGCATTTCTGGTAAACATCGCATCAAAGAGTTTACGATAAACTTTACTTACCAAAGAAAGTGTAAAAGTATCTTTATAATAGGACTTGGTTCCACTCCGTTACATATTTTATTCAATTTCATTCAATACAAAATATAGTTTTGGATCATGTAATTGAAATAAACATTGGTCAATTAATTTATAATATTAAGTAGTATAATTATTTCAAAAATAAAAGTAATTCGACATTTTTTTCCCATTTAATGAATATAAGAATTTTTCATTAAAATGTTAATGGTTTAAAAGAATTTTAAACTTTTATCAATAAGAGTATTTTTAATAATTTTAATTTTTAACATAATTAATCTTAATATTATCAATTATCTATTAAAATATTGTGATCATTACTAACAAATTTGTCAAGATCAAATAGTTGGTGTATTGAATGAAGTTAAAAATAAAATATAATGACGGGGAGCCAAATCCTAAATAACAACTGCATATATAATATAACTCAAAAGAAACGGTCTTAGTATTTTTTTTCCCACGAATATTAATAAGCAAAAACACTTTGCAATGTAGTTTTTTTTCCAATAATTCTTTACAGATATTTTATTTTATAAATAATTGTCAGTCCTATCCCTCTCGAAATAAATCAACCCTAATATATTAAATTTAAAAAAAATAAATGGATCTTGTGAGAATTACAACCCCCAATCCTACCTCTACTCCCCTATCGTCTCCCCGTACAGCCATACTGCCCCAAATTCTTAACACCATTCTCGGAAAGCTCCACATTCAATTTAAATATAAAATTATAAACATAATGTAAATATTTATTTTATTAAAGCAAGAGGAAGAAAGATAATAATTTGTCATATTTTATTTTTAAGGAGATAAAAAAATTATATCTTTTATTTAATTCCTCACCAATGTAACACACATCCGTATAGGTTGACCAGAGGTATAATATTCTTACTGTCAATAAAAAAAGAGAATTAATATTTTTACAAGATCAAGTGAAAGTTATTTGTATAAATATTAAATTAACTCGTGAAAATATTAATTTTCATATAAAATTGATATTTTTATAAAATCAAATGAAATTGACGTAAAAAAATATTAATTACCTAAAAGAAAGCTATTTTTATGAAACAATTCTTACTATCGCTATTTTTTTTTTTTTGGGTACAACAATTTTTGTTATTATATTATTTTTACCCGCCGCCAAGCCCGTGTATGACCGAACTTGGGTTTTGATTATCTGGCCACAAAAACACCGAACCCACCTATTGTCGTCTGCTCTACTTATTTCAGCTGGAGTTTCAATTAGTTTTTGTCTGGGTGTCGGATTTAGGGAGGAATCGATGGGAAGACCACCGAGTACTGGCGGTCCTTCCTTCCGCTTTAACTCTACTGAGGTTTGTTATCTCTTCAACTCTATATTTCTGCCCTCTTATATACTTCTATTCATTATCTAATATGGATTGGTTCAATCAATCTGTGGGTTGTAATTTCACTGTCACCTCTACTGGAAACTGGCCCATTAATGCTAAAAGTATTTGTGACTTTAAGGTGGTTGTTAAATTTTGTATGGGGTAATTTTACTCTTTTTTTTCTTCTTATTCCCATTGGAGCACCTAGAAAAAAATTATTTTGATGGAATTTTTTAAAGATAATTAAGACCGACTTTGATTTGGAAAGAATTGTAGTAAAATTTTTGGTGAGTGTTACTTACAAACCTTAATATGCCTAAATTGATCTAAAATTAAAGGTGACTCTCATCTTCGGATGGAATGAGTATCTATTTTATGAGGAATATATTTAACAGCATTTGTTTCCGTGAGGTTGTCTCTGTATAAATGTGTGCGCTTTTTATAGAGTATATGAAACTATGGTATTATGTGTTGAGAACAAATTCGTACCAATGTCCCACTTAGTAATTTTTTTTAGTTTTGCCATTATGTATTTGCTTGGGGCATCGCATGTCTAGTTGTATGAAAATTTTGAGCTGATAGGAGTTCCTGAAGTTCACGTGCATTTTGAATCCGGGTAATTGTGCTGTTGCAACATCATTGCATTTAGTGAAAGTTTATTTTGAAACTGGTGCGGACATAGGTATAATGGCAGTCAGAAATTGATTTAAAACACTATATATTTTTGTCAGGCTGTTTATGTGGAAATGACAATAATTAATATTACAAAATATTTTACTTATATAAATAAATTAATATTACAACTTAAGCATTACAAAGTAAAATGAAGGTGTCCAACTAGAGAACTAGTGTACTGAAAATTTGAGAGGCCGTTATCCAATTTTTGTCCCTCCATTTCTGGGCATGGATAAGGCTGGACTCCAAACAAACCTAACAACTGACATCATTTGTATCAAATTTGGCTGTGCTTTAACTTGCTCCAAAGTTATTTCTAGTAACCAAGCCTTTTACGATTGCACCAAGCATTACCCCTTGCAATGCAATATGAGTCAATAGCTAAGACAATTTAGCTCTTACAGTGTACTTTTTTATTGCGTTACAGAATTATAAGCAATTGTAGTGAAAGCCACGCGGTAACTTAGGAGAAGGCAGGAAAGGCAAAATTGGTTTTAGATTGTGTACTTTTTGGTAATGTTTCTCTCAGTTGTAGGTGTTCTTCACAATTCTCGTGCTCCTCGATTTCATTTTAATGGAGTAATCTCTTTCTCACCCATGACTCTCTCTTTCTCTTTCTATCTTTTTTTCTCCTGCTTCCATTGTTTGTTTAGAGTAATCATAGTGATTGTCATAATAAATCTAGTCAACCGAAACTTCTCTGTTGCTCCATGGACCCTTTTTTTCTTCACACAATTAAGACACCAGATTCTTCTTACCCTCGTGCCATTTCATCCTTGTTTAAAGTTAGAACATACTTTGTTTCCATCTCTACTTAGTACTCACAAAATGCATGTGCTCTTCTTTGTGTGAAGCATCTTGTTTGTCAAAATGCTTTTGTGGATCAAGTGCATGTATGTTTTTGACTGCAGATAGGATGTTCATCCTGATAACATCTCGTGTTAGTGTTATGGTTTTTGTTTTAGTCTTGTTAAAAAATCATATCTGCGTTACTTTAGCTTTATGCTGCAGCATTGCCTTATTTGTAGCAACAAGTAAGATCTAGATTCTCGAAGAGTTTAAATGCATTTGCTCGATCTTAGTGATTTGAATCATTTCATTTGCAAATCGTAGGTCACAGAAATGGAATCTATTCTGCAAGCACACAATGCTGCTATGCCAGCACGTGAAGTTCTCGAAGCCCTTGCTCAGAAATTCAGGCATGTACTTGATATGTAGTAATTTTTTGAGGATTTCTTGGTCCCATTCTAAATGCAAAATCCTAATTGTGATTTTGTTGTCTTGTTTGTAGTGTTTCAGCAGAAAGGTCTGGAAAGTTTGTAGTTCAAATGAAACAAGTGAGACACTTTTTTCTTAACAAAAATATGATCTCTATTTTATAGTGTTTCTAATCTGCTGTGTTCCAAATAGGTGTGGCATTGGTTCCAAAATAGGCGGTATGCTCTAAGAGCAAAAGCAGCTAAGGTTCCTGGGAATTTAAATGTATCAGCACTGCCTCGGGATGATTCAGCTATTGCGACAAATGTGCCTCAAGCACCTCAACCAATATCAGCTCCTCCAGGTTGAATTGATTTTGGTTTATGCTTGAAGTTTCAAACCACTATATTTCAACAATTCTGGATATTTGTTTAGTATTTTTTTCAGTGCTAAGTTGTCTGCCTTCATTGATTCAGTGACATTGAGAAATGTGCCTCAAGCCCCTCAACATCTACCTGCTCCTGCGGGTGAGATTAACTCCTGTTATGTTCAAAGTTCTAAAGTTCTAATTTACTTCTCATTTATGGAAATGTTTTTATGCTTAAATGGGTTCATTATTTCTAGTATTGTTTTAGGTCTAATTTATGTACAAATTCATGTTAATACTTTGTCAACTTTATTTTTGATACTAAGCAAGTGAATTTTTTTGAAATCGCCTAAACTAGTATTTGGATGAGTTTATTTTGTAACTAATTAAGGGGCTGTTTGATTGGAGCTGAATGACTGAATCGGTCAGATGGATTAAACCATTCAGTGCGTTTGTTTAGGTCTGAATGACTGAATCGGTCAGATTTTTGGGCTGAATGACTAAGTTTAATTTTTTTGGCTGAATGGTTTAGTCCCAGCTGAATGAAGTAAAAAATAAATAAAAAAATATTAGATATTATATTAAGTAATATTAAATAAATTTACAATAATTTTGAATTTTTTCAGAGAGATAAAATAGTAAAAATATATTATTTAGATGTTTCAGACATGTCACTTATCAAACAACTTTTTTCATTCAGTGTTCAGAAATCTACTTTATTCAACTTATTCAGATTATTTAAGTATTCAGAACTATTTCATTAAGTTTTTATCAAACACCCCCTAAGTGAATTTTGACATTGTTGATTGTATTGTATGACTAAATACTATTTCCACATAGTTGTATTGATATGGTGTCATCCATATAAAATTATACAAAGGTAAAGAGAGCTAAAGCACTAACTATATAGAAGTTAATGTAACTAAACTCCAAACACAAACCTCTGATAATACTTAACCATTATCTGTCGAGTAGCAATAAATGGTTGATTAATAGATGACAGAATTCTCTAGACAACAACCAATAGACGAGGTCTCTTATGCCACCATTAAAGTTTAAAGTGTGTTAATTCCTTAAGCTTCTATGATTGGAATCACGATATGGCGAGTTTGCTTATTATACTTATTTTTGAAAGAAGAGTTTGCTTATGAATTTTGAGACGATATCATGAATTTTAGGTTTGACCAATTTGAAAAAAAGGAAAATAAACACACATTTCTTGTTATCTGGAAAATAAAATAGAATCGTGGCATTTGTATTTTGGAATCATAAATAAGGGCAAAAACAACCATTTCACCATTGGTGTTGGCAGCTTTCCACTGAATTTTTAAAATTTGATCTTAAGTTACTGAACTAAATAATTTTTTGCAATTGACCCATTTTGTCAAATTTGTTGGACGCCGTTAAATTGATTCATTTTTTTTTCATACGTGGCAAGGGAAAAAAAGAGAGAAACCAAGTGGAATTGAAGTGGCAAAAAATATAATAGAAAATAATGACACATTGGCAACAAAAAAGAAAAAGCAAGTGTGAAAATGCTTTCTGATGCTTTTTTTAAATATATTTTTTCTATCCTGAATACAAAAATCTGAATCCAAGAACCCTAATTATATGAAGGATAGGAAGAACCCTAAAATCTGAAATTGACTTTTATTTCTTGATTTTTTTGCATCAAGTGAGAAAGGGAAATTCTAGGAATTGGTTGAATTAAACCGGGAAAGAAGTAAAAGAGGAAGAGAAGATGAACCCTAGATGCATGCTGAACTTAGAATATGAACCCAGATCCAATTCAAAGTTAAATTTGAAACAAACCAATTCTGTGCACAAACCAAGAACTAAAATCTTAATGTCATTGTCATATGCATAAATTCAAAACCCAAATTAGTCATATGAGAAAGGGGGAAAGAGGAATAGTTACTAAGAAAACAATGAAGAGTAATTTTTTGGCCAAATTGAGGATGAAGAAAGCCTAGATTGAGGAAGAACTTCGGCAAGGAACCACACCTTCCACCACTGCCTGAAATCATTGGTGCCTTCAATTTTACTCCAAATCATCATTAGTAGTGTCCTCTACCATGTACTATGTTGCATACTTTGCTTTTCAATAATATGAGAAGATATAAAGTGAAGCAAAAAGAGAGCAGATAGATGAAGAAGAAGATTAAACACAGAAAAAATCAGAAAGATGAAGAAAAGAAGAGGAAAGAAATAGAAGAAAGGAAAAAACATAAAAGAAGAAGAAGTAAAAGTACTTTTAAAACCACATGGAATTAATTGTCATATTTCTTTTATTTTTTCCTCCTCTTTTCGCATGCCACATATGAAGATTATTGACGTCCGTCCAAAAAATTGGATGGAATGGGTCAATTAAATAATTTTTATTAGTTTAGTAGTTTTAAATCAAAAATTAAAAGTTCAGTGGGTTAATTTAGAAAAAGGTGCCATCATCAGTGGTGAAAAGGTTAGTTTTGCCCATAAATAAGTGTTGCTTATACGAAGTCCGACAAACATTTTAGTGGATAGTATATAGAAGCTCATCTAGTCCTATTATTGTAGTTTCTCAATGCCAGAAACTAGTTAGACTAAGATTGTTTCCCATACTATGATCAAGAAACCCAGAATTGCTCATCTGGTCAATTCACCAATTATGGATACGATGACCAAGTGCATGCCATGTATAAGTGGGAGGACGACTTTCTTTTGGGGGGATGTGACTAATCAGCCAGCTCTTTTTGCTCTATATAGTCTTTAAACTTCAAAGTCTTTGTTTAATTTTCAAAAGAGGGGTTCTCTATTTTGTTGTGAAAATAGGGGTTCTTTATTTTGTTGTTTCTAATTATCAATCTTTAGATATTCCCACTGTTCAAGAAAAAGATTCTCATTTTGACTTCTAAAGCCAATTTGTGAAATCCTAAAATTTTTAATTGATGCGACTCTAAATTATGAATTTTAGGATTTTGCAAACCGACTCCAGAAAGTCAAAATGAAACTCTTTAAGTGGGACAGAGGGTGTAATATTATGTTCGCATGCTACTTCTTCAATTGACGATGCTTGGATTTGTTTTCTCATTATTTTATCACCAGTTCAAGGTGCAGGCAGGAATGCAGCAGACAGTAATTCAATGGAATTTGAAGCTAAATCTGCAAGGGATGGTGCATGGTAGTATTATGGGTCATTCTTATATAGGTCTTCCAGATTCCTGCTAATTGGTGGGGTTCCTTTCGGATAAGTAGTGGTTATTTTTTAAAGTAATAATGTTTTCAGTCTTTTCTTTCTCAGGTATGACGTTGCAACCTTTCTATCGCATAGAAAACTTGAAACTGGTGACTCGGTAAATGCAAAGCCAATTTCACCTTCTTATTTTTTCCCTCTAAGCTACCTTTAAATAATAATTATTGTTGTTCAAATAACGTGCTCCTAGTTAATTTGTATGATTTGTTGTTTGCCATTTACATGTTACATTCTTTTATTGTAATTGGATGTTACCCCTTCACATTATTCTGTTCTAAAATACAACTACTCTTTAGAATGTTATATAAAGCTGTGCACTGGTTGCATTTTCTTTTGCAATTCACCAATTTCTATGGTTATCATTGGATCTTAACCAGAACGATCATGTGTATCTTACTAAGTACCTAAGTAATATGATAGCAGAACAAGGTGGCTTCTTGTTAGGAACACCTATGATAAAGGGTCTGCAGTTAGGAAACTTTGGTGGACATAAGTGCAATTTTTTTGATCACCTTGGTAATCCTTCAATTTTTTTCGTAAAGATTTCATTGCCTTGCTGACCACAGCTAGAGATTGTTTTTTTTAATTTAAATATGCTCCCTGATGAAGAATGATTCAGATGGCAACAGGAATTTGTTATTGAATTTCCCACTTAGTCTTAATTTTTACGTTTATTCTTGACCTTCAGCCAGTCTATTTTCCTCATCTTATGGTATATGATATATATTTCAGGAAGTTCTGGTGCGATTTGCTGGTTTTGGAGCGGAAGAGGATGAATGGGTTAATGTACGCAAGCTTGTTAGACAACGGTCTCTCCCATGTGAATCCTCAGAATGCGTTGCTGTTCTCCAAGGAGATCTTATACTCTGTTTTCAGGTATGTTGTACATGTGAACCTCACGGGAAGATTATATAATCATCTTTATGATAAGATGTTATTTGTTAGTGGATGGAGTCCTCTTCTAAAGGCTCTTAAAATCTCTCAGGAAGGCAAAGAACAGGCTCTTTACTTTGATGCCCATGTCCTTGATGCTCAAAGACGAAGACATGATATGAGAGGTTGTCGTTGTAGGTTTCTGGTGCGTTACGATCATGATCAATCTGAGGTATGCGACTGCCTTGGTGTTTTCTATGCATGGATCAAGTTATTGTGTTTTGTTCTGTTCCATATATTTTATTGTGTTTCTTACCTCAAATACCTCAAATAAGTTTTAGATGATGTCTGTATGGTCGTGGGGTATGTTTTAAGTTGCTCTCTTCCGCTGATTTAAGTGGTAATTGATCTTTCTAGTTCCCTTCTTTCCCTCTTGAGTTGCCCAATGCACATTTCTTTGGTTTTGTTTTGATTGCCAAAGCTCATTGATAAAATAAATAAATAAAAAACTTGGAATCCTGTAACAGCTGTTCTAGGCTTTTGGGTTTACTTCATTCAGTAATTTTTCTAGCTTGATGGCTCATTTAGACTAAATATATCCTCTTTAAATAAACAAAATTGATTATCTGACGGTTGTTTCACACAGTAACAACTACAGTACTAACACTTGAAATTGTTGTAAATAAAAATAAATAACTAAACAGTGTCACATGCTTATCTGATTTGTAAATGTTGTGGAATTAACTTTCACTTGATGAAGTGGTGCGGAATTATCTCCTCTTGACATGTACGTAAAAGATGCTCTGATTAAGTTGCTTTTAAAAAAAGTTATAGCTTCTTTTTTCTCCAAAAGTTTTTGGTAAGAAACTGGAACAGGTTCATTTAGCTGCCTTCCTATGCAGTCAGAAAGACCAATAAAATATGAATTTTTTAAAGCCAGGAAGCTGGATATTATTATTCATTGTTGCACTATTTTAATGCATCATTGTAAGATTGCTCTTTTTATGGTTGAAACCTGCACAAGATTTTTCTGACTTAAATAAGCTCTTTTTGGAGGCTCAGAAACCTGATATGTATGCATATATGTGTGTCTATATATTATATTGTGGGAACGGGAAATACAACGCCATGTACATAATGAATATACACTGCTCCAATAAAATGACGCTGTTTTTAACTCTTATAAAGTCCCGCTCCCTCTGTTTCACACAGACGTTTAACAGCCAGTGCCCTCTATGCAAAACGAATCATACGATGAAAATTGAACCTTCTCTCTACAAATTGAGCACTCTTCCTCTATCTGCAAACCCTTATTTTTCTACGAAGGATGGTGGTTCTCTTCTTCTACTTTTCTTTTATTTTCTTCTGTCAAATTTAAGTTGATGATGGTGAATGGCATGGCGATGAAGCTCTAGGCTAATGATGGTTGTTTTGCCAATGAAGGTCACTGTATTTATGGGTGGTTGTTTTTTATGTAGATTTTTGGTGTTTTGAATTTTGATTTAGGTTCAGGGTTCATTTTTGGGGGTTTGGATTCAATTTCAGGTTTATAGTTCAATTTTTAGGGTTCAATTTTCAGAGTTTAGGAATCAACTTTTAGGATTTTGGTTTAATTTTTTGTTCAGTTTTTATGTTTTAGGATTTATTTTTTGTTTAATTTTTATGAAATAAGGTTCATTTTTAGGGTTTAGGATTCAATTTTAGTGTTTTTTTGGAAAAGATGGTATTAAAATTTGCTAAGAGAAAGTCAAAGCCAAGCTGGTTGAAGGAGTGTTGTAGCTAACTTACGTAAGTTGCGGTGTATATCCCGCGACCCATGTGTGTATCCCATGACCTCATATATATGTTTACATAAAAATATAGTGTCATTCTGGGTGCAAAACACTTCTTTCATTTTGTCTCTAATGCAGAAGTCTGTTTGGTTGAACTCTAATATGCCATCTGAACCCAACTTCATTCACTGTTTTTTATGAACTTGCTCCTGTTTTTATTTTTGCACTTTATGTTGGATAGCATTGATTTGGTTCTTCATTTCATTTAAGGAAATTGTGCCGCTGAGAAAGGTTTGCCGTCGACCTGAGACTGATTACAGGTTGCAGCAACTTCATGCTTTAAACGAGTCTGCAACAAACCAGCCCAAAGCTAGTGCTGATACTCGTACAGCCAACACTTTGAGGGTTTATCCTCCAGCTGAAACAACAAAAAAGCAGCATAAATTAGATGAACATGCAGATGTTGCAATCATGGTACCTGCTGCTTCTCATACTAATTTGCCTGCAGTGACCGAAATCAAAGTTCAGCAACCAAAAGTTACAGAGATCGTAAATGCTGGTACTTTGGGACAGTCAAATGTTCAACCAAAAGTGGAGATCATGGATGCCGGTACTCTGGGAATTTCAAATGTCTCACATGGTAATGTTGTTCAACAACCAGAAGTCATCGCCAATACTAGTGCTCTGGGAAGTTCAAATGTGCCACAAGGTAATGTTGTTAAGCAACAAGAAGTTACGGAAATTGTCAGTGATGGTAATCAGGGAAATTCAAATTTGCTACAAGGTAATGTTGTTCAGCAACAAGAAGTTATGGAGATTGTCAATGATGGTAATCAGGAAAACTCAAATGTCCCACCTGGTAATATTTTACAGCAACCAGAAGTTACAGATATCGCCAATGCTGATACTCTGGGAAATTCACATGTCCCACCTGGTAATGTTATACAGCAACCAAAAGCTACGGAGATCGTCACCAGCGCTGATATTCTGGGAAATGCAAATGCCCCACCAGGTAATGTTGTTTAGTAACCAAGAGGTACAGTGATCATCAATGCTTGTACTCTGGGAAATCAAATGTGCTGCGCTGAATGAAAGTGCCACAGGCACAGTGAGGGTTGGCTCGGCATCTTTTCATTCCTTGATTGTATTTAAGCTGTAACTGTAACTCTTTATAGTTTCTCTAGTTAGACGAGTTTCACGCTGCATTTTAGTGGCTGAAAAGTTATAGGATTTTTTTTTTTTTAATTTAAAAAATGTATGAACTGTAAGAAGAAAATTTTATTTATTCCTGGCTGGGGGAACACAGTTTTTGGTGTCGTCTTACTTTCGCAAGATGATATAAAAATAGGTGAAATTGTAAAAATACAATTTCACTGATATCCAATTATTATGTCCGTAAAAATACAAATAGGTAAATTTAAACACTCATGTTTAATTATCATGTCCTCGTAGAAGAGCTTTATAAATTACTCTCATCTTCCTTTTGCGATAGCCAAAGTTTTAGTTTCAATTTCTTGCTTGTCCAGTAAAAATAGTCCGTGTCAAAATATTTATGTTCTCCTTGACCGCTAAACCTGCCAAAGATTTAACTTCCAACTTGGACAAAATAATTTATCAAAATGTAATGAGATTTAGGAGATGAGGCTTGTACAACTTTTAATTTGAGAAGAATCCAATGCTTCAATGTTCTTTCCCTTTCTTTTACTTCTCTTTGCCTCGTCTATCATTTTCCTTTTAAAAAGATGAATAAATATAAGTACATAATATTTAAACATTATATTTATTTTAATTATTAAAAAATAGGATGTAATATTAAAATTTGTATTAGATCTTATTTTTTAATAATTAAGATAATATTTAGATTTTGTATATATAAACGTGTGCTAAAATTAACTATAATTATATTGAAGCTGTTTTATTCCGCTTAAAAAAATGAAAAAAATAAAATAAAGCATGTGTTCTAGTGGCCGTGTGCTTTAGCGAGCAATGGCCATCAAACTTTAAATAAATAAATAAAATTAATTACTTTTATATCATATAGTCTCACATAATAATATCTCTGCTTTATCTTTATATTAAATTTTTTTTTTTTGAATTAATAGTTAACAATATAGTAAAAATTGCAAACAACACGAGTGCAAGAGCATGGAAAATTGAAAATTAGCCTAAAGAAAAAGTCTACTGTTGGGAGGGAGTCTTAGACCTGAGCTGCTAAGAGGCCGGCCTCCACAAAGCTCATTTCTGTTCTTCTGCGGATAAAAACACATACACGTTCTCTCTTCTAAGTTCTTCGAATGACAACAAAACACTCGTCAAACTAATATTTCCTAATTTGAAACCTAAAAAAGAAAAATTGAGTTCATGCGTTGAATTTTAAGATTCTAATTTTGAATTCTACAATGATGCGGTTGTTATTGAGAAACAATGGCTTGAATTGTTTAGCCGCCGATTCCAATTGTTCATCAAGGAAGCTGCTGGGGTTTAGGTGCATCGTTACGAGCTGCAGAGCGGTTGTATTGCCGCGGTTCGGTGGGGCGGATGTGCTGGAGATTCGTAACAACGTAAACGTTCCTGATCTGAGCCCTAATGAGGTCCTCGTTCGAGCTCGTGCCGTCTCCGTTAATCCCCTCGATACCAGAGTCTGTTTTCTCTCTATTTCTCTGCCATTATACTACGGCCTATTTTTCCTGTTTTACATTGTGTTTTTTTTCTATGGTAGTTTTGAGGCAATAAATACTACTAGTAAATTGAATGACTACCTTTGGATTTTGGTGTTTTTCTTATTTTTATTTGATAGCTGTGATTCTTGTGATGAATAGTTTAGTGATTAAATGATTTTTTGTTTATTTTAATAGTGAGAATTTACAGGAAAACTAATTAATTTGTTTTTCTTTTTTGTTTTGTTGTTCTCTGGAAATTATCACTCTGCTCGGCGGCGGCCCCGCTGACTCGCAACTTAGGTTAATAGGCTCCACCGATTCTAGGACTCTAGATGTTTTCTCTTTATTATACCATAAATGAGCTTCTAGACTTCGGTTGTTCTTGATTTTCTCAGCTGGTGGATTTGGGTGTTGATCATATTGACATTCGAATAAAATATAGTAGATGAAGATATTTATCCTGACACTCTGTTGAACCCATGCAGCTTCTTATTCTACTTGAAACCGTTTGATATTATTGAGTTGTCTCGATGGAGAATAATAATGGAAATGGCTTCATAAACCTGCAATTCTCACTAATTTAACTTGCATTGCTTACTGTTGTGGCAGCCTGCATCATACTTTAGTGTCCCCACATTTTTCAAGCTTTGTTTCTTTGGTTCTTTCTCTTCTCTACCTCGTGTTGTTAATTTTAATTGTATCAATGAGAAAAAAACATTATGCTCTTAAGAATGTCATGGTAGATATAGAAAGCTTTTGCACAGACATACAAACAAATGAATGGGGTAGAATGTAGTTTATAATAGTGTGTTATTTCTCCCCTTATCATCTCATGTTTTCATGCCGGACCTGAAATGAATATATTTGTTAGCTGAAGTAGAAATTTAATTGGATTCATCTTGACAATTCATATACAAAAAATTTACACTACTGGCTGCTAATCAAAATACTTAAAACTCATTCATCCAGTTCATAATTGTGCCTTAGAAAATGCAGTTATAAGGCTTGAAACAAAGTGGCGTGCTATTTTTCTCAACAAGTGATTGTGCCTCATGGTGGACAAATTAAATTTTTTTCATTTGTAAAGTTCATTTATAATTGGATCATGGGAAAATCGTAAAAGGAGATGTCTTTCTGGACTAGGCTACTAAGTAAAATGAAACAACTCAAAATATTGTCCTTAGCATCTCAAATATTCCTTGATTAATTTTTGAATAAGATGTTGCTGAACATAAATTATAGTCCTGGAATCGAACCCCTCTTGAATCTGTTCATGATTCATATTTTTTAATTAATTACATTTCGTGTTTGTATTCAACATGCTTACTACTTATAGACATTACAATATTGATAAGAATCTGTCTTATTCAACTGTACAACTATTTTGTCTTTCAGATGCGAGCAGGTTATGGTCGTTCTATATTTCAACCTCTTCTGCCACTGATTTTGGGCCGTGATATTAGCGGTGAAGTTGCAGCTGTTGGAAGTTCTGTCAGATCACTCCGCGTCGGGCAGGATGTTTTTGGTGCACTGCATCCAACTGCTGTGAGGGGTACCTATGCTGACTATGCTATTCTTTCTGAAGATGAACTTACTCCAAAACCTGCATCAATTTCACATGTGGTAATTCTTGGAGTCTTTGGCTTTTAGCGGAAACATTATCTTAAGAAGATCTTGGTGATTTTTATTTTCTTAGCATATCGAATATTTCTGTGTCTCTATGATGAGGAAGGCTATTCTTGGAGTATTTTCTTTGAATGTTTCAATTGGATTTGGGTTGAAATTGATGGGATTTGGTATTTTCTCAAATAATTGGGGATTTAAGGGAATTTATAGTAAATATATATTTTAATTTTCAGTAGAAGCTAAAGATTCCTAATCCATTAAGGTTTTGTTTCCTATTCCATCATGGGTTTGTGTTTCTTAATCATAATGGTTTTGGTTTTCCATTCCATTCCATTATGCTTTTGCTTATCTTTAAATAGTTATGTAGTCCACAAGTTCATAAACTTCTAAAATATTGAGATTTTGGTTGCAAATTGTTTGCGGACTTGAGAAATCTCTGAGGAGTGACCTCAAAACTTCCTATGGAGTGGTGGGTTTTATGTTGAGATAAGCATCAAATAATCCTTGTTGCGATCATGAGTTTATTTATAGAGCCCTAGCCTGATTTTTCATGTCCTACATCAAGTGTTATTGGAGCTAACACTTGTAACTTTAGAACATGGTTCAAATTTGCGGTAACAACCTATTTTTCGGAAGGTCATTTTTGTCTCGGTATCGGTTTTGAGTGATATGCACCGCTATACTACTTAGGAGCTTCAAATTTTTTTTAAAAAGTTATGAAAAGTTTCTAAATAATAAGAACAAGAAGATAGACCAATTAAGTTCACAAAAAACACTATCTAATATGCATAGCACTGTCTAAATGATAAAACAAACATCTCGCAGACGTGTCTAATATTACAGCATAAAAATAAACAGTAAATTCCTAAGATATTTTCAAGTTGTACTTAGCTAAATACTATATATTTAGATTTTTTTTTAATTAATATTATAAAATATATTTTTTATTTCTAAGTAAAATGGATACAATTTTAGTAACTCTAGTTAATTTAGGTAATATATATAGTATGTATAATTGTTTTTTTATTAAGTAGTTTAAGTATAATTCTATAAGTTGTAGTTAACTTGAGTATCAGTTTTATTTTATTTTTTTAATTCCAATTTAGGTACTAGTTAAAATCTATTAAATACGAATTTTTTTTGTGTGTGTGGTGTTTCTCCCTTTTAATTTAAAATTTCTCCGCTATTTGGTTCGAAACTGTTCCGCTACGCCAAAGTAGCCCGAAAATTCATTGATACATTACCCTTTACATGATAATCGTTGATTTTCGGACTCGTATCAAGGTTGCAGTTCGGCAATGACCAAAACCGCTTTAATATGCCAAAATTTCGGGTTTATGCAACGAAACTTTGAACCATGCTTTAGAATGAACGAAGAGGATGAACTTAGCAATTACCAAGCCTTATTGGCTGTTTATCAAAACTTCTTTAAGGATTAATGGTTAGCAAAATTGTTGTCAATTTTTGTTTCTTTTCTACTGTTCAATATTCTTTTGAGTGACTAATTAAGAATATTTAACATGGTTTTGTAATTCTTTTTGTCAATTCACAGGAAGCAAGTGCCATTCCTTTTGCTTCGTTGACTGCATGGCGTGCACTAAAAAGTACTGCCAGAGTAACAAAGGGGTATGACTATGATGCTTTGTGTGATCAACTTTCTAAATAGGTTGATATGCATTCAAATTGTTATATGGATATTGTCAATCAACATCTAAAAACAAGCAATGTTCTTTTTTTTTTTTTGGGGGGGGGGGGGGGGGGGGCTAGCACCGAGGGGGCCTAAACGAGATTTTTTATTTTAAGCCAATTTTAATATTTAATCTTACATTTATCAACAAAACAATAATATAAAGCAAAACTATCTATAATAAAAGTCTTGCTTAAAGTTCAAACACATATCCATATTGCCAATGTCAAAGTTCAAATACAAATATGCAATTGTTCAAAATTCAAACACAAACAAATAATAAAAAATACAAACTAATAGTCCTTATTTCTGTATCCCTCTGTGTCTCTAACTCTTCTTCTCTATATCCCTCCAAGATAATGTCCCAATCGGATTCACACTCATACTCCTCATCTCCCTCTTCCTTCGTGTCATCATTAGACAAAATCTTCTTCATAGAATTCTCTTACTCCAATATTTCTATTATTTTTCATAGGCTTTAGCACGCTATTTGCTTCAGATGCTTTGCTAACCGCCTCCCATGTAAGGCCCGAACAACCCTCAACTTCATCATCCACTCCCCTGACGTCGTTTTGTAACTTAGTTATTAAAAAAAATTTAAAAATTGTAGCCCTAATTTCTCTGCTTCGACCCCGCCTAATTTCCTGGAGGGATTTTTTCTCGCCTTGGGCCTAGGCAAGGCGCCTGGGGGGGGCTAGCGCCTAGGCCGCCTTTTAGAACACTAATAGCAAGTACCTCTTCTACACTAATAGTGTGACAATATATTTATATATGTGCATATATTAATAATATCTAAATATATTTGGTCATATTGACTGTATTATAATTTTGTACCTGTGTTCTGACCTCATATTCCCATTTTGTTGCTTAAAGAATTTGTAAACACAAAGTTGCTAGCTCTTACTCATATGTTAGTCATTGAATTTATTGAAACTATCACCATAAATTAGCGGAACTTTTAAGAAGCTCGTCATATAAATTTCAAGAATGATAAGTAATATATGAAAATAGGTACCAAGGGTTGCCACTCATGTACAAAATAAAGCTACAAAAAAGCTGGGCAAAACCCGTGGCATAACCTACATCATGTTCCAAGGCTAACCTCTAACAAGAAATCTACAAAAGCAATAGGCGAATCTGGAAACATTTCATTCTGCCAGAAGAAAAAAATATTAAAGAATAAAAGTTTAATATGAACAAAAGACCGCTCCCTTGCCTCGAAATATCTACAACTCTACGTTTGCTCCAAAGCACCCATCATAGGCAATGAGGGATTGTCTTCCAACTAGCTCGCCTCTTCTTTGTAACTCTAACCCCCTTCCAAGCATCCAAAAATTCTACCACCAAAAAAGGCATCACCCACATCACCCCCCTTTAAAGAGAGAATACTGTCGACGATAAAAGGGTAACAAACTCGCAGTGAATAACAAATGATAAGTGAACTCCCAGTCCTTGTTGCACATGTATCACTGCTTGACTAGAAATTTCCCTATTTTCCATTGAGAATCTTGGCTTATGACACTACCAAGCTGTGCTGTCCAAGTGAATAAAGCCACCTTGCATGACACCCTGACGTCCAAATACTCTGCCATGGAAAGGCCAACCACTCAAATAACAAAAGGCTCCTATATTAAGATTTGATAGAAAATCTTCCATTGCTTTTTCCTTCCCCCTGCCTAGACAATCATATAACTGGCCAAACTCCCTCATAACCATCAACAGCTGATCTACCTTCTAATTCCCAGTCCTAAAAAAGTCTCCGAAAGTTTTCTTTTCGGTTGCGGGAACACTTGCCCAACAGCAACCTTCGCGTCCTGGTTGATAGATGAAGAGAAAAAGTTTGGAAAACACGCCTCCACCTCCACCGGCAAATACTTCCAAAACCGGAGTCACGGTCCATGGCCAACTACAAAAAAGGTACTTATTACAAATTCCTCCCAACCTCCAAAAACAACCTTCCACATACTGGACTCCTTGACAATCCACTCCCCCCCCGCCCACATTGTAGCCTTTTGAAAATGTTTGGAAACTGCACAAAAATAGGGGGGAAAAACTTTAAAAACTGAAGTGTGCTTACCCTTCATTGTATGGGGTGTGCAGACAAACTTTTCTATATATATACATATAATTCTGAGAAAATTGAATCTATTGACTCAATCATTTTATTCTCTCGATTCTCTTACCAATAAGTAACATTTTTAGTTTCCTAAAATCCTCCTAAAGCATGCATATTTTTATAAAAAAAAAAAATCATGTACATTACACTAATTTGGTGCTTTGAAACTTTTGTTGAATTTTAACAAATTGGTAATAAGGATTCATGGCCTAAAACAGTGAGTGCTAATAGGAAATTCTAGAAATGATCCCAAAGGGCTGTGTTATGGATTTGATGAGTTGATTGTTTGATAGAATATTCTGAACTTCTGGGCTTTATTTACATGAGTGCATCCTCAACCACAGGCAAAGGGTGCTAGTGGTGGGTGGAGGAGGAGCTGTAGGTTTTGCCGCAATTCAGCTTGCAGTGGCTGCAGGCTGCCATGTATCAACTACATGTGGTGATGAAAGTATAGATCGGCTTTTGGCATCTGGTGTTGAGCAGGCTATTGATTATACTGCTGAGGTAAAGACATGAGATATTTTGTTGCTCTGTGGGACATCTGATTGCAGTTTTGACCGAACACTGTTAAACTACTCTGGTTGACTGTGTTGGGTTGTTGCTGGAGTCATATCTTACCTCTTCCTGATAAGATGTATTTCCCCCCTAATTTACAGGATCTTGAAGTAGCCATAAAAGGGCAATTTGATGCTGTATTGGACACAATTGGTGTACCAGAGACAGAAAGAGTAGCCATTAGTCTCTTGAAGAGAGGTGGGCACTATATGACATTGCAGGTATGAGAGAATGCTTGTTGAAGTCTTTTTACTAACAAAGAATCTTAAAACGTTTCCTCTCTCCTTATCTTCCAATAATGATACGATAATTTGGCATGTTTTTGCTATAGGGGGAGGCTGCATCATTGACTGATAGGTATGGAGTAGCTATTGGCCTTCCTATGGCTACGGCCATTTTAGTGAAGAAACAGCTGGAATATCGATACTCTCATGGAATAGGTACTTAAATTTCTTTATCAGAGTTTAAATGAAGGAAACTGATATTTTCACACTGTTTTTTGATAGTTTCATACAGTAGACCCCACAAAAATGTTGCTATAGATGTATAGCGCTATTGACATTTTTGTGGAGTCCACCGTTGTGGAACTATCAAAAAAACAGTGTGGAAATATCAATTCTTGTTACGTAAATATTTTTACATTGTCATATTTTGATAAGGTTATTAATCATTAATGAAAATGATAAATGAATGTAGTTTCCTTTCAAGATAAATGGAATAGTGTATTAATTTCCCCATCTTGAATTATATTAAGTCTTAATGGTATTAGGTAACTGGTTTATGAACCAACCAAGATCCAGCATATATGAAAAGAAGAGAGAAGAGAGCAGGAACAATGGAATCACGTGTGCACTGCCTTCTTACTAGTTGGTAGATAATTGAGACCAGCTATTGGCTTTGTATGGGTACTTGCTGCCTTTTTCCTGAAATAAAAAAATAAATATAAGATAAACCGCAAAGAATATAGCAAGAGCTTTGATTACGTTAGTTGTAAAATCCTTGTGGTTGGTTCAACTTTTGGGCTCAAGGCATGGTATCAACCTTTGAAGGTGTTCAAATGCCAAGAATCTCATGGATTAACCAATAATTGTGGCAGCATCTTTCGATGAGATTGTCTATACTAAACAAGATGAGTTGGATCACTATCTGCAGTTAAAATAATGTTTACGTCAAAATATTCCTGTACTATTACAAAAGTAGTTTAAATGAGGGTGTCTCTCTAAGAAGCACGGAATCAGTTTCGTCATAGGGGGATTTGCTGGTTTGGAAAATCTAAAGAAAATGGGAAGCAGAGTGAGAAATTAGGGAAGCAGTAAATATATGATCTTCGACTCCTCATTCTTTTCTCATCTCTTTGCTCCTAGTAATTGACGTTTGATGTGACCAATAAGGAGAATTTCCTACTATAGCTGATAAACGCAGCCAATAATGGATGCTGCTTCTGTTCACTGTTGAAATCACCTCTTTGTTGTAGGCTCTGTAACATTAAAACCTCGACCATCTTTCCTTTTTGTTATAACTTTTCCAAGAGGGATATCGTATGAAGTTTTGTGAAGTGAATATATGCTTGAATATAGCATTTGAATTGGATTTTGTTTGCTGGTCAAGATGGTAAATAGGAGCATAATCTCCAGTTTCACTCCATCTATTGGCAACAGGAAAAGGGCAACATTTCTTTATGTTTTGGGCCTTAGCTGCATACAAATATGAATTTGATTGTCTTTTCATGCTTTAATTATGAATTAATATATCATTGCTGCATAATTATCACATAACATTTCAATTCTCGTTGATCCGACGGTTGAACAGATGACTCTTTCCCGATGAACTGTCCGGTTTTTAAAATTGTTATTATGGATTTCATTATGTTACAGAATACTGGTGGACATACATGAGAGCTGATGCCGAAGGTTTAGATGAGATTCGTAGGTTATCTGAAGCTGGAAAATTGAAGGTACCTGTAGAGAAAACCTTTTCAATTACACAAGTGAGAGAGGCCCACGATGCCAAAGATAAGAGGAAAATAATTGGTAAAATTGTGCTGGAAGTTGACTGAGTGATCTAAAGAGATCTGCACAAACTCGTCTTAGGTGAGAATATATCCAACCGTCCTTGATGTAAATGGTTCTTTCAACAGTTGTTTCTAAGTGGATACAAAATTTGTTGGTCCTCTACAATAATCACAGTATTTTGTAGATGAAATAGTTGGATTTTATGAATGGAAGTTATCATATAAAAGGCATTTGCAAGTCTGATGCATATGTTCTCGTGTTTATAGTAGCGTCATTTAAACATGAAGCGATGAATTATTGGCGGTTGCATAAGATATTCAATGTTGATTTCCTCTACAGAAAATTTCTGAGCCTACTATGTACAAGCTAACATGCCTGTGTTCACAGACAAAAACAGGTGACAGCAAAAGGAATAATGATCCTTTGAAGTCCACGACTGTTGGTAACCTGAATGAAACTTGTAAGTTGAACTGTTGGACTGTATTATTTATGGATTTTCATTACTTTGTGCACATTCAGATCGGAACTTTTGGGCCTTTTGAATTATTTATTCTCTCTTAAAAGTGATTTATTTGTTTTAAAAGCGTCGTCGCACTAAAAATGGTGTGGTGTGTCGGTGTAGACATCATACACTGCTAGACGAACAGCGCCAATTGTTGCAGTATTTTGAGCCCGAAAGAATTTGCAGAACACCTTCTAATGATAGAAGCAAAATGATTTCTAATCAGCTTCAACTTGTGTTTCATCTTAACAAATCAAAATTTTGGTCCTAGACAGGAAAGATTAGAACTAAGAGAGTTACTCTAGGGCAGCATCTTTACAAAGCATTTTATTTTGTTCTAGTTTGTGCTTGGATGCTCCACTTCTTTAGCCAATACTTCGTTCTTTTGCCTCAAAAATATCCAAGACTGCAGCGCTCATGATGCAGTTCCCCTGGCTCTTTTTGATTTCAACACGTGAAATTCTAAAATTTAAAATAAATATGAAATTATTTTATTTTAGTATAAACAAACATACTTATTTTATACTATTATACTAATTACAATATTTTAAATAAAATTATATGAACTTTAAATTTTAGAATTTCTCAAAATGGTTCAGACAAGTAAAAATTTCTTTCTAATTTTGAAACAGATAGTACTAGGTTAAAAATATCATTATGCTACTGATAATTTGATCATATACCTGTTCAGCCAGGACTTATAAACGAACTTATAAGTTATTTTTTTTACTTATAGTTAGGATTTAATTATTAACTTATAAATTATTTTTGAGAAGTCATAATTTTTTATTTATCAAAAAATGACTTATAAGTTTTTTAAATAAATAAGTTTGACCAAATATAATGATTATTATACCCTTCATTTTCACAGATACATCTATTTTTTTCTCTCTCTCTCTCTCTCCACCCTCTCTCCTTCCTCCCTCCTACAGTCCTACATCTCTCTTCCTCATTTTTCTCTCTCTTCATCTGCTTTTTAATTTAATTTTTTAATTGATATTAAAAAAATTTAAAATAATAACTAAATTTGCATTCATTAGGATAATTATTTTCTCAATATTTTTTAAGTTTTGCTTTCTTTTAATTATTTTGAGTTTTGCAAGTCTCAAAATGTAGAAAGATTAATAAAAATAACAAAAAGTGAATAATGTTAAGTTAAAATGTATAAAAGAGTAGTAATAATTAATAATACCGATTAATAACTCAGATATTATGTCAAAAAAGAAGAAGAGAACTCATTGATGTTGAAGTTATTATTCTTTCTAAGCTTTTATTAATGTTAGAATAGTAATTCTTGTGATAAAATGTTAAATTAATTTATTTTTTATTATTATTCTTTTTAATAATATTTATAATTTATTTTAACTTACAAATTATTATCAATTAAATATTTTCACAATTTATTTTAATTTATAAATTAAATTATTACCAAATACTTTTATTTATAAATTATAAATAACTTATAATTCATTTTAAGTTTTATCTGATTAGTTATTGCGGCCCCTTAGCTAGTGGATGAATCTCTCTTCTTTTTAGGGGCCACCCATTCTGTTGTGTTCATTATATACACCTTTTTTAATTTTTGTCTTATTGTTGGTTTTACTTTTCTTCTTCTATATTATAAAAGGAGAGCAGTGTTTTTAATATTTTAGTTTCTTCACTTTATAATTAATTATATTTTTTCTTTTTAATCTAAAAAATTATAATTTTATGATTATTAACATAATTTTAAGACTCTTTTATTTTTCTTTTTCTTTTTCTCTCAATTACTTTCACTTTCTACCCTCATTTATCCACTTATTTGTCTTGTCTTTTTTATTTTATTTTATTTTTCTCTCTTTTATTCGATGTTTCTTTCCTTACTTACTTTTTATTTTACTATTTTTAATTATTAATATTTAAAAATAATTAACACACACGAAGAATCTGCCCAAGAGACTAGTATATATAATAAAATGAAAATGGTGCCATATAATACATGAAGGATTGCATGTACGAAGGATAAGTTCAGACATACAAAATTCAAATATAAAATTAAATAGTACATTTATTTTAATTATTAAAAAATGAAGAAGTTATTCAGTATTTTTGGATATTATAGGTCAATCACATCAGCCCATTTCAACATATGCAGTGAGTCTTTTATATTTAGATACACTATACATACTGAAATAACAACATGTGATTAATTTGGGGCACTACGTGATAATACTCTAGGAGTACTGAATAATTTTATTAAAAAATGAGATATGACACAAATTTTAATATCATACTTTATTTTTAATAATTAAGATAAATATAATATTTAAATATTATATTTTAACATTATACATTCATACTTATTCATTAAATTACGCAATTGCATGGACCACCTCATCCTTACAACCCATGTGAAGAACTAACTTGTTCTCTGACTCCCTGCCTATACCAGTGACAACCATAACAACATTTCTCTATCAACTTATTAACACTAGTTTTAATGTCACACCTCCGTTGCGTGTTCAATTATTGTAAAAAATATAATCAAATTTTATCAAATTTTAGGATAAAAAAAAATTAAAATAGCTAAAATTATAATAAAATCAAATTTGTAAAAATAAAAAGAAAAAAAAAATTGTGACACAAGCTCAATAAAACGATTATTTTCTCTCATCCCCTTTAATAATATAAATATCCAAAAATTAACAATATTTTCAAGTAATTTTTTCAATATAATCTATATAATGTAGACTTGATTTGTGTATCAAATATTGTACTTAATTTCAAATATATATATATTTTGAATTTTTTGAAATTAATTAAAAGTATTTTTAAATTTGAAATAAATGTAATTCATTGAAGTTTTAAGCTATGTCATAACTATTAGTTTTTAAAGTATTTAGAAAATTCATAATTATATTAATTAAAATTAAATAAACTCATATTAATTTTAAATTTATAAATATCTTAATTTATATTTAGAATTTTAAATAACTAGGATAATTGCACTGAAAATAATAGAGTAATAAATGGACTCCAATTTTATCTCTTTTCGCTTTATTAAAAAATTTAAATAAAACTATTTTTTTTTATTTTGCGAAGCAAAAAAAAATAAAAAATTGGTCTGACGAATGTCACAAACACAATGTAACACTTTAATTTAACAATCCTATAAAATTTACCTAAATCATCTCATCTAAATTATATTTTGCTTTATATTTTACTTTAAATAATGATCAAATAAGATATAGAGTTCAAAAATATCTTCCATAAATATTTAACCATATAAACTTCCTTTAATTAAAATTAGCTCAAACAAATGGATATTGTTGAATGTTGTTTTGATTTGATGATGATGATTGCTGTGCAAAAATGATTGTGGTAAATGTGCTTACGTGGTTAATTGTCAATGTGTATCTGACAAAGTGCATATGTGTTAATGTGCTTATGTGCTTAATTGATTATGTGCTTAGATACTCTGAAAGTGCTTATGTGCTTAGATACTCTGAAAGTGCTTATGTGCTTAATTGACAAAGTAATTATATGTTAATCAAGTTATGTGTCTACATGATCATGTATGTATGATATATGTTACCTATGTCTAAATACTGTAAATCTAGACACTTGTTTAACATAAATATGATCTTGCTGAAAACTATCTTGTCTCATAAAAGAAAATGAAAGTTGGAGATTCAAATGTTGTAAAGTCCTTTTTAAAAGATACCTGTGTACAAAGGACTTGGATTTTAAATATCAGAAATGTTAGGTTGATCTTTCAGTAAGAGTCACTCTGCATAAAAGATGTATGATATAAGCAGAGTAGCATAAGAATGAATCATTGTTGTATTTTGTGTATGTCAGAGTCTGTAAAGTCCTTTCAATAATGATGTAACAATGTAAGAAATGACTTAGTTAGAAAAGATCAAATCTGTTAGGTTGATCTTATGTTTGATCTGATCAGTCTATACGATCGTAGAACGGACACTACGATTCCTTGCAAAGAAGACTCAACGATTCTGTACAGATCGTAGAGTGAACTCTACGACTCCTTACCAGGATAACTCTACGATCATCAAAGAGAGTCAGATGTGCAAGAGGTCTATTGAATTTACAAGCAAAATTAAAGAACTGATTAAGTACAAATCGTAGAGCTGAACTCTACGATCGTAGAACAGACAGCTAAGCAAGCCTGCAGTTAACGCTGAACCAGAGAAGAAATGTACTCTACGATATACACGTTCTAGCGAGATCGTAGAGTAAACTTAAAGAGCAAGCATACGAGATCTATACGATTTGAGCAAATAATAGAAATCGTGGAGTAATACAAGATGACAAGACATTACAGAAAAGTGCTCCACACATGGAACAATCGTTGAGTAGAATTAAACAATGTGCCAACAAAGGCAACAACTCAACGATTTCACTAAAAAGCACGACAGTTCACAAACTCTACGATTTAAACAAAGGGACAAGATCGTAGAACGAAATCACAAAGCAAAGCACTGCAGACAAACTCTACGATTTGATCACAAAAGCAAGATCGCAAAGTAAAATAGAAGATCACTCAAACTCAACCATTTACCCGACATACTTCAAGTAACGAGTGGAACTGAATTCGTAGAATCCAAATGAGCAGACAATCACTTTACGAATTCAATATAAGAAGCAGCAAATGATCATAACTGCAATATGGTGCGAAAGGAGAGAGTGTTTTTCTCTCCCAGATTCGAAAGAGATTAAGTGTTTTTGAGATACAGATGTATGTCAGAGTCACAGAAGACTTTGTACCTAAACGACTATAAGACAGGACTCACTGCTCAGGAAAATGGTGAATAAGGTCAGACTAATGGGACATCTCTGAATGCATCAGAACAGCTGTTTCTAAAAGTCAAGGAAGGTATTTATTGATGAATCAGAAGATTAATTAGCAAAGAATATAATAAATCTTTGCTGAACAACTCTGTGAATGCAACGGCTATAAATTCAGAGAAAGCTGAGCTACAGGTTAATATATCAGAACATGTCAGAAAAGGGAAGAGCACTGACACAAGCAGCTAGAAAATCAACATCGAAGATATTAAAGATCTGCACAAAGCCAAATGAAACCAACGGGATTCCTTTCAACGGTAAAATATGCACAGAGATATAAAGGCTAAAATAACTCACAGAAAAAGGTTGTTGAACATACAAGAGAGATGATGGTAGACAACAACCGATCGTAGGTGAAAACAGAAAATGAATATGCTGAAGAACTCTACGATCCATCAGAACACTAACACTGAATAGAGAGAGATATAGAGATAAATGACTCTATTACAAGAGAAGTGTTAAACGCTGCTAGGCACATAGTAGAGAGAAGCTTAAATGCCAACTTGATACAGATATGGAAGCGACTGAGTACCAAAAAGGAAGGAGCATTACAGTCATCTCAGAAGCCCATCTCGAGAAGCTATAAACAGTCTATGACAAGAAGGAACAACTGAGTACCTAAAGAAAAGAGCTTCACAGTCATCTCAGGAGTTCGTCTCGAGAAGTTATCAAGTACCAAATGAGCTGAAGTTCAAAAGCCTAGCAGCACAATGGGTGATCGCAAAAAGATATTGAGCATATAAAGAAATCAAACATCATTGCCTAACTCAATATCATTTCAGGAATGATCACATCCTGCTACTGAGTATTTAAAGACAATGGAACTTAAAGTACAACTCAGGAGCAACTCCAACATCTTTCAACAAGCAAGGAGCCAAGTCTGTTGGACTTGAAGAGGGCAGTTATGTCCGTGTCTTAGTGACTAAAGGAGCCAAGTCTGCTGGACTTGAAGAGGGCAGTAATGTCTGTGACGCCCCGAAAATCCCCGTACTTGCTACAAGCGATCTCGTGCGTTAATGTACAACCTTCTTCTTAACAGCCACACTATTCAACAATAATAATTGCTAAAAACTCATTAAATTTAAACTTTTATAAATAATTCTTTAGTCATTTGTCTCAGAATCGCAATCTTTACATAAATCTTTGAACAACTTAGATCATATATATAAATATATATCATGCCCTAATTTAATACAAAAGATATGCAGATTAATTGCCCTTAACTTTACAATTATCTTTTAAGTCTATTTATCATTCAAAACTTATTTCAACCATTCACTCTTACACATAACTAAACAACACATTGCTTTGATACACAACAGATTTAAATGTTAAACTAACATTTCATTACAGTTTATACCTTTTGGTAACACTGTTTACCCCCAAAGGGTTTATCAAAAGTATCTATATCTCTTGGGATAGTGCATAACATTTCCTGTCCTTGATCTTTATTGGAACCTCATATGTCTCGCACGTAGCTGAAAATATTTATTTAAGCAAGAATGAGCAACTACATTGCTCAGCAAGTTTAACAGTTACACATAACACATAATTCATGTATCATATATGCTTATCAATATATCCATGTATGACATTTTATACATGTAGATGAGCTAAAATATAATTCATGATCTGTATTAACATGCTTGTCACTTTACAATTTATACCGTTCACAAATAACAGCTAAATCAACTTATCAGTTGAACAACAACAGTTTAGTCACATTATGACATAAAAGCACATTAACTCATGTTTGCATATAAAAACATGTCACACATAATAACAGTTATCACATAAGAACAAGTTCTGAAAAACTTGCCTGAACTACATAACCATTTTACGCCATCCCTTTTTTTTTCTGTTTCTTGCGCGACCTACACAGTATATAAGATCAACACTGCACAATATTAGTCAAGGTTTGACTCAATACCTAAATCTTATTTTTAAGATATCTGCTACCTTTTATCGTCCCATTCATTCAATATGGTTGATTTATTATTCTAGTATTTCATGGACTCGTTACAATATTTTGATTTAACTCCGTAAACCTTTTGTACTTAACTTCATACTCCCGACATTCATTAATGTCACAACAGTAACACTTGAACCTTATATTTATTTAGATCGATCCACTACTTAGTTGCTACCGGACCATAATCTCGGTTAAACTTAATCACATGATTAACTTAATTTAATTTGATTACTATTTAGTATAGTAATCAACTAATTACCTTTAGTTATTATTTAATAATAACTAACTATATTTACTCATTATTTAATATTTACATATGTTATTTATCTAGCAATTAAATGATCACATAACAAATAATTTGACATACTATCATTAACCCTGTAAAACAATTATTTGATTTTAAGTTAATGACTTAATTAATTTATAGAAATTTTCTTAAGTGAAAAACACTTATTAAACTATTAAACAATTTATTATAATTGTTTAATTAGTGAGTTAATGACATTACATTTATTTCATTAAATCAAACTTCCTTTAATCACTATTTAATATTAATTAAATAGTAAGTAATTAAATATCTTTGTTTATTATTTAATAATAAATAATAACTAATTAGGTTTATTTATCAAATAATAAATAAGTAAATTAGTAAGAAATTAAATATATTTAGTTATTATTTAATCAAAAATAATAACTAATTAGGTTTATTTAAAATAATTAAATTAGTAAGAATTTAAATATCTTTAGTTATTATTCAATCAAAAATAATAACTAATTAGGTTTATTTATTATTTAAAGTTAATTAAATAATAAATAATTAAATAATCAATCTTATTTGCCTTTAATTATTATTTAATAGTAATTAAATAATAACTAATTAATTTATCATCCTTGTTTATTATTTAATATTAATTAAATAATAAATAAATAATTTAATCATAAATTTGGAAAATATAATATTAAACTAACTAGATTAATACCTAAAACATTTAAATATTAATCCTAAATATTTATTATATTCTCCAAACACTATAAATATTTATCTTATATTAATATAAGATTTTTCACCAATTTTCATAATTTTCAAACATTCATAGAATTTTCTATGAATTTTCACTATTTTTAAATAACCATAAAAATACAATAAATATCTAAGCTCTCCAATAATTCACCAAAATTTTTCAGTAAATCAGAAATAATATCATAACACTACTGTAAAATAATTGTCAGAAAAAAATAATTTTTCTGTAATTAAATTATAATTTTAAATATGCTGAAACTTCCGAAAATCATAATAATTAGCCCGTTTATCCGAAAATTACGAATCTTATGTCCATTCCACACGAAATTTAATTATCTACAACTTTCTAGTACAAAGTTTCTTCAAATTCTGGCTAAAAAATAGCAGAAACCGTACTGCCGGAAAGTTCGCCGGCGGCGACTTTCCGGTCATCTTCTCCAGCGATCCAAAAATCATCTACACATTCTCAAGAGTCCACTCATGTGATTTGTTTTAATAAAAATTAACGTTTTCATGTTTTAACAATTTAGTTTTTCAATTAGGCATTTTATCAAATACCATACATGCATAATCTAAAATCTCAATTCTTTTACAACTTTAAGCATATAAACATCCTCTCCACATTTAATCCATCTTATTTCAGAATCCTTCATGATTCCCCCAACCAATTTCACTCCCACAACAATCACAACATCCTCCTTATATCATCCTTGGATTTATTTGATCCTCATCAGCAATCATACATCCTCCCACAACAAGACATATTACAATTAATAATGAAACTAAGGGATGAACAAAGCTTAAGTTAGGAGTTTGAGATCTAAGAAACTTTAACCTTTCAAATTAGAGTCCTTGCTTGATTGATTGTTATGAAAAATCTGCCAGCTCTTCTTCTTGCTCTGCCCACCGAACTCTCTATTGCTCTACTTAGGCTCAGTTGGTGGCTCACTTGCTCATACTTTGTTTTCTAGAGATCTTGGAAGGGTGATGCTTGGAGTGATCTTGATATTGGTTGTTAGATGCCAGAGTATGAGCCGCTGGCCTTCTTTTCCTTCTTCTATTCTGCGGAGTGCTCCTTTTTCTCTCTATATCAACTTCTATTGGATGCTCACTAGTTTACTCAGCAAAATTAGAATGCTAAATATGGCTGGGCTTTTACAAGAGTACCTCCTCCCCTTATCTCATCAGTACATGGCCCCTAAAAGACCCCCTACTGCTCCCCTAACTCCCTCCTATAGCAGCTCTAAACTGTCATCTCCCACAGCCCAAAAGAAGCTGCCGACACCTGCACATCAGCCACAAAATTGGCTGTCAAACACCATCCATCACCTGCCAAACCTCGAGCAGCTTTGGCCCCTAGAAGATCTCTGACAGATCACACATTTAGCCCCTACAATTCCACTTCATAGCAGCCCCTCTCACCTGGTAAAGTCCCATTTTCCAGCTACAAGTTTGCTGACATTACCCTCCTATTTCTCCCGAAGTGAAGTCCCCAATTGAGTGTCTCACTGGGTTTTTATTTTACGCACTAAGGTTTGGCTTGCTTTAGAATAATATTTATTGGGTCCAAATTTGAGTTAACACAAAATGTATCTTTTGGCTTAATTAAATTTAATAATACATCCCACTAAATTTTTAGTTTAATGGTTTCATAAATCATACCCAAATACTTGTACATTTATAATTATGTACAAGTTCATTTTACAACCATGAAATAAATTCACAATTTATATTAACACTTTTTGTAACACGAATCACTATTTTAAAAATAATTAATATTCACTTCATTAATTATTTTACACCACTAATTTAATTTATCCAATCAATATTTCGTAAATAAATTACCTCTTTCTCTCCATAAATTGTTTCATGCAATTTTATTTAAAATATACTAATTTAATATCTTTAACTGTAAATTAAATATTATTTCAATTTACTAATTTTAAACATGCAATATTTACTTAATAAATATTGTTCCCTTATTCCATATTTTCAATTCACATTCACTTAATATGATATTAAATACATTAACAATTAAATCAAAATTCAAATTATGAATTTAATTTACACATTTGGTTCCAATTATACATTTTATGTATTGAACCATTCATAATATTTAATTCACCTCAATTTTATATAATATTAAATATTATACCCTTATTTATGTTACATTTTTAATTAGTGTAACATAATCCTCAACATTAACTAAATAAAAGAAAATAACTTTCTTTATTCAATTAATTAAAGTTAACATATTCATCCATTAATAAATATTAATGAATTACTTCCCTCATTTCATATTTAATTTATTTCTGTTTGGCATAATATAATATATATTCATTAATTCACTATTTTATTTAAATTAATTAATTACACTTTTATGAAATTTAATTCATAAAGACTCAATTGCCATTCAAGGCTTCCAAATTATATTAATCTATATTATAATCTTAACTCAATACCAATTAGTTAATATTGATTTATTAATTTTTCTTGGTTCTCATATTTCATTTCCTTGGTTAATTCAAATCAATGAATTCAATAGTTTATTTAACTATAAATTCCCAATTTTTCAAATATAGGTGTATATATAATACACATAACCATATTTTTCATAACATAATACAACTTCATAACTAATTCCAATTAATTAATTAATAGTTTTAATTAACTATTAAATTTCCTTTTAAAATAATTGTATATATTTCACATTTAAATATATACAAATTTTATCCACCATAGATATCACATATTCCAAATTAAATATATATTTTATTCATTTGACCCGTTTCGTCTTATAATAAGAAATTTTATATATATTAAATTCTTATAAAATATATTCAAAATTTCGGATTGTCACAATGTCCTTGTCTAAGTGACTAAAATAGCCAAACCTGCTGGGTTTGAAGGGTTCTTAGTGAATCAGAGTTTCCAGGCTAATGAGCTTGAAGGGTTCTGTATGAACCATCCTTAGTGGATTTCCTACTCATTGTAGTAGAAGAGTGGAGTAGGAGTTATTCAGTCTCCGAACCACTTAAAACTCTCTGGTGTCATTTACATTCAGCCATTTACATTCTGTCTTATATATATCTACATATATACATATGACTGTTAATTGGTTTACTTAACAAGTGGCTTTCTCCAATATAGTCTTAACTCAATGTAGCTGTTTTATAAATCTTTAAGGGGTGTTTTCAAACTAATATTCCGCTGTGTAAACAAATCTCAATTAAATGAATTAATTGGTAATAATCTTTTGAAGTTAAAGAAAAAGTTTTTAAGAGATCTATTCAACCCCCCCCCCTTCTAGATCACTTGTGTGTCTCTGAGAACTAACAGATATAAGTGCATAAAATAAAAAGATGTTAAACAAATTAATAATCAACAAAAAATCAAAATTTAGACTAAGTAAAAATTTATCCATTTTTCAAAAGTTATTAAATAAAAATAAAAATTTATATTGTTGGCTAAAAATTTAAAATCCAATTAACTCATTGCTCAAGTGACACATCCTAAAAATAAAATAAAAAAACTATCCTATTTTCGTAGGAAACACGGTTACACTTAGTATGTGCAACAAGCATTTAAACCCTAATGTTACCCCAAGTGGTCGAACTTTGTCTCGTGAGGGTTTACAGTGAATATACTCACAAAATTCAAATTTTCAAAATTTTAAAATTGGACCTAAAAATAATAAAAAACCTAAATCTCTTCCCCCATAATTAAAACTTACATTGTCCCTAATGTAAAGTAAAATGCAAAAAAAAAAAGAGCACAAATAACTAAACTATAAATGCAAAAATAAAAAGAAAGAAAATTATACTCCCATTGGGTTGCCTTATAAGCAGCACATTTGTTAATTGTCATTGGCTAGACAGCAGGCTAAAACATCACGTTACTCTAATTTCATGAATTTTGAGTACCTCATCTATCACGTTATTCTTCATCGGTAGATTCAATCCCCTTTGCATTCGACATGAATGGTCGACTCCCTTTTCAGGTAATAAATATTTGAGATGACTAAGGAGTTTCTTTAAATTTAGAATGACATCCTGCAAAATAAAAGATAAAAATTTGCCATAAGTAACAGGTAATGGAATGAAAATAATTGCATTATTATCTAAAATCACTGGCAAAGAATTTAATGGAGCTTCAGCCTCCTTTAAATCTTGTTTCAGCCCAATTTCTTCTTCTTCTTTTAACTCCAAATTGTTGGTAACTGTAATTTTCAAATTTTTCTTATTTATTTTTCCAATAATTTCCTCCATCTTAGGCATGTCATCATAAAAATAATATTATTGTCTATATTGACACTGTCTGTTTCATTGATGTCGTTTACTTTCTCTTGTTTCAACGATAGAGGGATTGTCTTTTCTGGATTTTCTACATCGTTACCACTTCTCAACAATTTTGCACTTGTATTCTCCGTTGAATTATCCATCGTTTAAAAAGGTACTTGCTCAGAACTTTGCTCTTCCAATTAATCAATTGCGATTGTCATTTGTCCCATTTGAGTACCTAACCGCTGAATAATTGCATTATTTTCCTGAATACTTGCCTTCATGTCTTGTTGAAATTGTAAATTTTCTTGTTGAAATTTCAAAGTGTTAGCTTCAATTAATTTAAACATATCCTTTAAAGACATATCAGAATTATATGATTAGCCATGTGGTTGTTGGGGATATGACTGCATAAATTGTTGATAACTTGAAAAGTTTTGATTTATGGGTGGATTCATTTGTGGATTCTCATAGCTAAAATTATGATGATCAATCAATCTTGAATTATACGTATATGAATATGGATCATATCTCATTTGCGGTTGACCGGGAAAACCACCAGCTATATTTAATCGTTTATAGGACTCCTCTTGAAGAATGTGACACATATTTGTTGAATGTCCTACCACCGCACAAATCTTACAAGCTTCCACTGGTTGCGTATTACTTACACCTATTTTATAAACAAGAGAAATTAGATTATCAAGTTGTTGCTTAAGTAAAGAAATTTCTATCTCATTAACATAATCAGCCATGACTTCCATCCTTAATCTGCACAACTCAATTAAACTATGAAAAACTAGAAAAAATAAAATTTAAGAAAAATTACTAAATTAAGAAAAAAGTTTACAAAAATAAAAAATTAAATTAGAATCAATCCCCGGTAACGGCGCCAAAATTTGGTGTGCTGTTGTAGGCACCCAAAAAAATAAAATCTTACTTTGGAAAAATATTAATGTAGCAGTGAAAGTAAGAGTCGATCCCCACAGAGAATGATTAATTTAATTTTATGTTTTGTAAACCAAAATTGGGGAGTTTTAATTAAAAAAAATTTATAAATAAAATTAACTAAAATAATTATGCAAGTAATTTAGTGACATAAATAAGAAGAAAAAGCCTTGATTTAAGTTAACATTCACCATCAAGAATCTATAACTGATCATTGATGCAAAAGTAACTCAATTCATATTTTGAACATTCACCGTATGAATAACTACTTGCAGGTGGAATAATTTTTATCTTATCTCTTTAATTTTAGTTAAGTAGACACACGCGTTCTAAATTACCCTTACTATTAAACACCCTCTGGTACGTGCTAAAGATTTAATTTAATTGCAGCTTTAAGAATTAGAGAAATTGTTGAACTAAACAACACAAGCCACGCGTTTGCTTTTAATTTAGATGAACATTCTTGCTAAGATAAAATAATCTTTTGATCTGCAAAATAATTATTAATGTTAGTCGCTTCACAAATAAGAATAGATTAATATGAATAATAAACTAATAGACCTCCCTAGCAATTAAACAAATCAATCATAAAATTAAGCATAGAAGAATATTCAATACTCAAAATAAAAATTAAACAATTAAAATAAATTAGATCTCATAGTATATTAATCTTGATGGCTTCAATTGCTTAAACAAAAAAAATAATTTAGTTACACATAACTGTAAAAAAACACCAAAGAATAAAAGAGGAAATTTTTCTAGTAAAAGTTGTGTATTCAATTATGTATCAAGCCCTCTATTTATAGACTACATAATTTATCCTAACCCTAATAAAATTAGAAATCTAATTAAAATAAAATATAAAATAAAATTCTAATTTATTTATCTTATTCTGAATTACAATTGGATTCCATAAAAAATTGTTTGCTGACTTCTTTACTTGAACTTAGGGGTGAGCATGGTATGGTTTAATGCAGTTTGAAGTCCAAACTGCACACGAAACCGCTTAGGTGCGATTTGACAAATTCAAAACCTCGCATGAAATCGCTTGTGATTGATGCGGTACGATTTTGAATCGTGCGGTGCAGTTTTATTTGGTGCGATTTCGGTTCCAAAACTAATTGAAACAATTAAATTTTATGTAATTTAAATTAACAATTTAATATCACATAATATTAAATATCACTTTGATAACACACACAACTTTACTTATAATATTTTGTCTAAACAAAAGCAAAATAGAAGTTATATGAGGGATAATTCTAAATAGATTAATTAAAAATTTCTGTTTACATATGAAAATTCTAAACAAAGATAATTACATGAGGGATAATTTCTAAATGGTTTAATTGAAGGGTGGCTTTCATAATAATGCTTCTTGATATGGTCCATGTTGAAAATGGTCAAACAACGAAAAAATAAAATAAAATGGTGCGGTGTGGTTTTTTCATGTACGGTTTTGTCTAGAAACCAAAGCCAAACCCCAAATTCGATTTTTCAACCCACATAAAATCGTCACATACACCGGAACCGTTGGTGATGTTTTAATTTGGTGCGATTTGTGCAGTTTTTGATGCGATTTCGGGGTTAAATCGGTTTCTTTCTCAACCCTAATTGGACTTACATGCATGCTGAAATAACTTGCTGGAGAAAGGAAATAAAATAACACATAAGGATTCAAGCATGCTGTCAATCTTCACCGTGCACGCGCCAAACAAAAAAATATGTTGCACGGTTACCGTTATCTCCGGGCCCACTAAGGAAAATAAAACAGCAGCGACCGCACATTGCGCGCTTTGCCCGCGCATGGCACGCGCTATCCATTTGTTGTTTATTTACAGTATTGCCACTCCTTATTTTTTTCCTACACAACAAAATAAAAATAATAAATATACATAAATTTAAATAAATTATCTAATATACTAAAAATACTTAAAAACTCACAAATAATTAGTCTAAAAATACCTAATAAATATATATATATAATTTAATTATCAAGTAATTTATAAAAATAATCTCAAAGATAAAATAAAAATAGTATAGTATTTTAACCTAAAATTATCTTGCAAAACTACTCCTAAATCCAATAAAAGAAATTTACTATTTTTTCACTCATAAATTTTAAATTCTCTTCATTTTCATTATTATTCTCACACTCACAATCACGGTCTTAGCAATTTAGAAATTATTTAGTTATTAATGTTTATAATAAAATAATATTAAATTCATTTGGATATCCCAAATGTTATATTTATAAATTACGTTTAAAATAATTTATTTTTAAGAATAAGTCTATACACATTATAACCAAACACTACATTAAATACTACACCCATCTACATCATTAAAAAGTAGGGCATGACAAGGATTTCAATGTCATACCCCACTTTTCAATGGTGTAGATAAATGTAGTATTTGATGTAGTTTTTGGTTATTGTGTGTGTAGACT
The DNA here is from genome assembly GCA_947179155.2 of Hedera helix. Taxonomy (NCBI): domain Eukaryota; kingdom Viridiplantae; phylum Streptophyta; class Magnoliopsida; order Apiales; family Araliaceae; genus Hedera; species Hedera helix. The sequence goes on along the minus strand of OX359268.1, from coordinate 34,651,677 downwards.
TGTCTTACTTTTAAATACATTTGACTCTAAAATGTTATCACACACACTAAACACACTAAAATGTTCAGCAAGTGTACTCTTAAGTAGGAGTGCACACAAAATCGAAAAAAATTAAAAAATCAATCGGACCGAACCAAACCGTTAGCAAACTAAACTAAAACTTACGAAATTGAAAAACTGAAGTTTGGTTGGTCGCTTTCGATTTGATTTTCACAAAAATCGAAACTAACAGAATCGACCGAACTACTTAAAATTATAAAATGTATATATATTTTTAATAATTATTTATTTTATATAATTATATATTATAAAATATAAATAAATTATTTTACTACTAAAACTCTAAAAAAACAAGCGACTATATAGAAACCTTTTGGTGGAGCGGTACTTAATACTAGGTGTGTTCAAAAAATTCAGTTCTTTCGGTTTTTTACCAAATCGGTTTGGTACCAATTTTTTTGATTTGTTATACTTTTCGGTACCAGTAGCGGTATGGCCATTTTTAAATTTTGGTAGAAACCGGTATACCGAAAGAACCAAATTAAATAATATAATAATAAATTTATATTAATTATAATAATAATATATATATATATTTATAATTTATAAATAAATTAATATATAATTATTATTTATAAATTATAATTATATATATTAGCAATGGGTATAAATCGAAAATCGAACCGAAAAAATTGAACCGAATTTGTGCCGAACTGGTACCGAAACCGGTAAGTCGGTACTGATTCTTGTTTTAGCGATAATTTGAGTTCGGTACCGGTTCGATTTTTTCGATATCAGTTCGATTTGTTATCGATGGACACCTCTACTGGACACTAGTGCACATAAACAATATTATGTTTTGAAAAGTAAAAGTTCATGTCTGCTGCTGCACATTTTTGTTCTAAGTATTTTATCTTAAAACCCACTTTTACATTTGTGAACCAAACACTGATTAATTATTTTATTGAAATACTTATCAAAAATTTTAAATTATTTAATCTCACCATATTGTAGTGCTTTATTAAAACGGACACATAATCACTATAAAAAATTATTCCATCTATTGAAATAAAATACAAGCAAAAAATTTATAAGTAGTAATTGTATAGCAAAAATTGTGTCTTATGTTGTAAAAGTACATACCAACTTTATCCCTTGTGCTTAAGTTTTATAACCTACTAAACTGATTAAACTAACCGATTTAATCGAATAGGTCGATAATCGATTACGGAATATAAGTTTGGACGATTTTGATTTTTAATTTTTTATAATCGACTTAAATAGTTTAATTTTTTTTTATATATAAAAAATCGATCAAATCGACCATTATGCACCCCTACTCTTAAGCTTGAGTTGCTTCAAAGTGAGTGGGGGCCTAGCCTAGCCTAGCCTAGAACAGGGCCCTTAACTTAGATCACAAAAATATGATCCCATCTTAAATTAAATATTTAATTTTTGTAAAATTAATTTTTTGTAAAATATAAGTGAAGAGATTATAATTAAAAAATATATAATTTATTATTAATTTTAATTTTTATAATTTTAAAAATAAATTTATATATACTTAATTATTACTTCTAAAAATAATTAATTTAACCCGAGACATGGCGCAGATAGTAGTTTTGCATAAGTAGGTTTTCTTAAGTTTAAAAAAAAATGTAATCTGTACCAATTTTTTTTTAATAAATCCTAATTTGACACGTCATCCGTTTCTGCTGATTCGTGCACTTGTTGCTAAATTATTAGGTAATCAGTAGGGGAAAGACATTGAATTTAAAAACTCTAAAAAATTCCACGTAGTTCCGTCCCAAAGTATGAGTTCTGTACTTACTCTTTTTTTTATTTTTGTAGTCCGCTATCTAAGTTAACGACATGTATTTTTTTTCCCATTCGCTATCTAAGGTGACGGCTTGATAATGTATTTTTTTCCCTACCCGCTATCTAAGGTAGCATGAATCATTCCTATATATATATATATATATATATATATATATATATATATATAGCGCCCGTCTCTCCAGCATACCACTAGAAACGAACTAAAGACGAACTTAAAAAAAACACGCGGGTTGTAAAATGGGTCAGCCATATAAGGAAGAAAAAAACCATCAGACCACTCATTTGAAGAACTCGTTATCTCTCTAAATCCTCTCTTTCTCTCTCTCTCACTACGAACGGAACCATCTGAGAGGGAAAGGTAACGCTTTGGCGAAATTTCTCTCTCTCTCTCTCTCTCTCTCATTTCGAGCCATCTAAGAACGAAAGGTAAATAACCATCTTAGAATTTCTTCGAAATTTCTCTCTCCTAATTTTTTGGATTTATGCTCATTGTTAGTTTATGAGATTATGGTAAAAAAAATTAGGGTTTAAATTAGGGTGTAAGATCAAGAGTATAGGTAAATAAACAGTGCCAGGAAAAGAGTGTTATACTGTCAAATGTATTTTGCTTACTACAAGTCTGCAACCCATAATATTCCCTTATATATTCTACTATTACCAATTAATTTGTGCTATATTTTAAAAAAAAAAATTGTTCCAAATTGCTGTTAATCTATTGAGAAAACATTCATGATCATAGTTGTATGAGTTGGAGAGAAAATGGTCATACAACGAAAGAGAGAGACACATGACAATTAAACAATAACGTTTTATATATAAATTTAATGATCAATATATTAAATGATTTGACAATGAAGAGTTATTAGACAAACCCATCTTGTATTATCCGTATTTTGCTTATCAAAATGTATTTTGCTTACCATGTTTGATCACTTTTCTTATTCCCTTTTTGCATTTGTATATTATGTATTGAAATTACATTTCCTTACCTTGTTGGCCTTTTCGTGAAATGCTATCTAAAATATAACTTAATACTATTGTATTAGTTTCAGGGGTTCAACAAATTCTGTTGTTATTTACTAATTAATTTGTTTGTAACTTTCTAGGAAAAATTTACTATTTTTTTTGTTTGTTTCACATCAGTCGGGGGCTAATGTTGTTTTATGCCTGCTTGCTGATAGAAATTATGTCATCGAATTCGTTTACTGCTACATCTGTACGACCTTCATTCATATATCGTTATGGTACGGACCCTTGTATATCCACTTTCAATGTTGGAAATGAATCCGGGTAGACACTATTATTCTTGCCCAAGAATAGTGGTATGTATTTATTTATTGTAATTTTTGTTTATTTAGTCCTTTTACACAATTGAATAAATTTATTGTGTCCCAAAATATGCAGTAATGCGGTAACTTTATCAGTTGGTGTGACAAATATGTTCGAGCGTTGCATAATTAAAGGAGGCTGCAAAAGGACACATCCAAGCATTTAAATGTAACAACTCATCCAATGAATGCTAACGACTCTAGCGAATTTGCGAGGGTGCAAATTGATATGCGTCAATTGCAACTAATCGTACGATTTGTTATAATTGTTAATGTTATGTATGCGGTGTTATTGTTAATATTATTAAATCGGTTGTAATTTTGATAAATGGTACCAATTTATGTAGTGAATTAACAGTTTATAAGTCCATTTCCCCCCAAATTTTATGAAACAAAATACTCATTTTTCCCATATTAAGATTTCAAATTAAAGTGGTCAATGTTTTATATCCTCGTAAATGTTGTATTATAAGTTATATGCATAAAAAGATGTAGCAATAAGTGCGAAAAATGTACTAATACTGCCTATATGCCCTGTTTATATATCTCAAAGAGGCCAACTGCTTACCACACGACATTGAAAGTTGACATTAAGAAGAGAGTTGTTTATATGCAAATAGAGTTATTTTTGCTGATTGTGAAGATAATCATAGAATAAAAACATAATAAATGCAAACAGGAAAGGAGAAAATTTTACAATAATTCTGGAATTCCTATCTATCCAAGTAAAAAACATTCTCCACAAGTGGGTGTGAGAAACCAAATCAATAATACACATCTACTACAAATACTAATTACAACACTATCTAACACAAATACTAAAATAAAATAACATAGTAGCAACCAACATCAGCAAACATCTCAACCAAGCAACATCACAACAAATGAACATCTCTAACTAGGTTGATAAACCTGAAATGAAATAAAATATATGTATATTAGATCTATGGATATGTAACTCATATAATTAAATAAAAGAAATGATCAAACCTTTGGAAGTATGATTATCATCCTCTGAACTTGAAAATGTTGTTTCACCTTCATTGCCAGGAGAATCTCTATATAAAAGCCAAAATAACAGTCATCATTTAAAGATTGAGATAGAAAAAATTGTTTATTATTACTTAAATATTACTTACCGATGTGCAAGCATTGAACAATTCCTTTTATTATGTGATTGTCCAACTTTGTCGCAACTATGACAACGTCTAGCATTTGAGTTCTTGGCCTTCCCTAATGCCCTTTCTTTCCATTCTTTAAGTCTTTTGCTGCATCCTTTTGCCCTCACTTTGTTTGATTCATTGTAAATATAGTTTTTATTGCAACTCATCTTCCCAGAGACTACACTTGCACCAATTCTACATTGCGAACTTTTACCACTATCTACAACAAGATTGATTAATTCGAGTGCATGAACCAAAACATCTTTATAAATATTAATTTCGTCTTGGCTTGTGAGGGCTTTATCAATAACATCCAAAGAGCATTGAATTAATTCACTCTGCTTGATTAGATATTCCTTGTCACTATTTATCATTATGCCACTTTCATTATCGACCACTATCCCAGAGTTTACCTTCTTAGTCCACCTTTTCAAGATGTATTGTTGTAGTAATTTGTCAAAATCATACATTTTGTGTAAGTAACCAAGCACATATCTACATGGTATTCCTATACGCTCAAACTTGGGACAATTACATGAAGCAAAACCCAATTCTTTATTATAAATAAGTTCTCGCACTCTACGCGTGAACAATGTTTTCCTATGAACTTGAAACACGCATTGATTATCATTCTTCTTGATAAGATTAAAACTGTAATTCAAGCATTCATATATCTCATCTTAAAATTTATAAAACATTTTTCGAGTATAAATATCAACCATTTGGAACAAAAAGTCATGATTCATCTTTACTTTAGGTTTCTCAATCAAATCTTTATGATCGGCTAACAACTCTTCTTGATGTTGGCGTACTAGCCCCCTACTAAATTGAATCATGAAATCAACTAATGAATTATTTTTAGATACATATCTTTTGAAAAATGCGTGAAAGCTTTATGATCATTAGCTACTTGACATATTAGCATATAAAACATGATTACAATAAACAGTCACCCAATTTGAACGAATTTTATACATTATTTGTAACCATTTGTTGTCATGTAACCCGCTCCTCCCAACAAGCTCCGTCCATGTCAAATCAAACTCTTCTTTAGACTCTGAAGTCCAAATACAATCGATAAATTTATTATAGTGAACATCATACTTCACTGAGTCTAGTTTTTCAGAAAATTTTGTCAATATGTGCCAACTACAGTATTTATGAAAAGTATCTGGAAGAGTTTCTAAAATTTCTTTAGACATCGCGGGATCTTGATCAGTAATGATCATTTTAGGGGCATCGCCTGATATAGCCTCTAAAAATTGGTTGAATAGCCAAACAAATGAATCCGGTGTTTCATCACTTAGGAAAACATAAGCAAAAATTATGGTTTGACCATGTTTATTAACTCCCATCAGTGGTGCAAATATCAGCCCATAGTGATTGGTGTTGTATGTCTTATCGAAGACGACTACATCACCATAAAAACTATATGCCCTTCTAGAGGTAGTATCAGTCAAAAAATAACGTGTTATCATCTGTTCATTATCAACCTTAGTTTCATAAGTGAATGATGGATTCTTGCTCTTTTCTAATTTGCAAAACTCAGTCAGCATTTCTCTGTCATGACCCTTCAACTCATTACGTTTATCCATTTCATAATTATATAAATCTTTTTATGTACACCCAATGTTTTCAAACCTTCAAGCCTGTACTCCAAGAAAATTGAATTGTTGATTTGAGAGTATATTTATTCTGGCAAGTTGTTGAGTCAAATATTTTTTCGTACTCGAAATACTTTGGTGAGATCTCAATGAATTCTTCTTTGATGGAGTTGCCGAAGGGTAACCATGGCCCTCAATAAATTAGGTTATTACATATGCCCCATAATTTATTTTCAACACAACCACCTTTATTTTACAACTCTCTTTTATTGATTCCCGACACCTTTTAGTTTCAACATCGCCAATTGTTATTCACTTACCTTGTTTAAAACAAACATACTATTTCCTTTTCACTTCATCACTTCCTTCGAAGTAGCCCAACTTCGAATATTAAATCTCGCCTCTTTAGCATATGTATTGTAGAAATCCTTAACTTCATCTATCGTTTGAAATTCTTTTCTAACACTAGGTTTGAGATGGTCGTCTACTTGCAGATTATAAATAAAAAAATTTCTACCTTTATTACTTCCAACTTATTCTATTGACTCCATTTCAGTATTGTCAACATTATCACCACATTCTTCACCACCATTAATCATCAACCTAATTTTAAAAAGGAAAGGGATCTGGAAATTAAAACAAATAAAAAGTCAATATATCCTTACAAAAATCAGCTCAACTTGACAATGTAATTTCAATACATAATATACAAATGCAGAAAAGGAATATGAAAAGTGACCAAACATTTTGGTAAGAAAAATATGGATAATACAAGATGGGTTTGTCTAATAACTCTTCATTGTCAAATCATTTAATATATTGATCACTAAATTTATATATAAAACGTTATTGTTTAATTTTCTTGTGTTCTATCTCTTTCGTTGCATGACCATTTTCTCTCGAACTCGTACAACTATGATCGTGAATGTTTTCTCAATAGATTGACAACAATTTGGAACACTTTACTTTAAAATAGAGCACAAATTAATTGGTCCTGATATAATATATAAGCGAATATTATGGGTTACAGACTTGTAGTAAGAAAAATACATCTGATAGATACACACTCTTTTCTTGACACTGTTTATTTACCTACACTCTTGATAATTTAAACCCTAAATTTTTTACTATAATCTCATAAACTAACAATAAGCATAAATCCGAAAAATTAGGAGAGAGAACTTTCGAAGAAATTCAAAGATGGTTCTTTACCTTTCTTTCTCAGATGGCTCGAAGTGAGTGAGAGAGAGAGAGAGAGAAATTTCGCTGGAGTGTTACCTTTCCTTCTCAGATGGTTCTGTTTGTAACAAGAGAGAGAGAGAGATAAAGAGGATTTAGAGAGATAACGAGTTCTTCAAATAAGTGGTCAGATGGTTTTCTTCTTTCTTATATGATTGACCCAATATACATCCCGATCCGTCAAATATGCAACCCGCGTATTTTTTTTTTTAAGTTCGTCTTTAGTTCGTTTCTAGTGATACGCTAGAGAGACAGACGCTACATATATATATATATATATATATATATATATATATATATATATATATATATATATATATATAGACATCTTGAAGAAAAAATTAGACATAACTTTTTTAATACACAAATGAAAGTATAAAACAAGGTTTTATGGGATTATGACACGTTAATTTTCAAAACTGAAGTATAATTAATATTCGGTTTTGATTAGATTACTTATTACTCTGTGCAACTAATTCATATAAAAGGTTTAGATTAAAAGTTAATTTTGAAGTTGAGAAGTTATAATTATATATATTTTAAACCAATAATCTTTTTATTGCATTCTTGAACTATTTAAACTTGTTGGCATCGACTTTGTGCAACAATATATAATTATCCATATAAAGAAATTGTCTTGTCTACTACTATTATAATAGGGTTAAATATACTTTAGTTACACCAAGTTTTATCAAATTCACAATTCGGTTCCAAACTAATTGAGCCTACACATTTGTTACATCAAGTACCTAATTTTAAACAATATAGCCTCCAAAGCTAATTTCTGGCTGAAATTGATCGGAATACCTAATTTTTCAGCAAGGTAACAATTTTTATACGACTTGACCATATAAAAATATTTTTTGACTATAATAAAAAAAATTGGGTTTACACATCCGTTATATCAAGTACTTAATTTCACACAATTTAGCCCCCAAATTCACAAAACTCTAAATTTAATTTTAAAATAAAAGTAGTAAACTTATTTTTTTTTTTGTTAATAGAACCAAATAATAGTGGTGATTATTTATTTATTTAATTTATATTTAAATAATTATTTAGATAAAACATACAAAATAAATAATGTTATTTATTAATTATACTAAATAAGTTCACGTTTTTTATTATACGTAGGATGTGTTCTTATATTATAATATAATAGGTTGCTTTTATTATTCAGATATTAACTATAATCTATTATTTATTTTGCATTTGAAAATAAATTTATTTCAATTTTTCATTTGAAAATAAATTTATTTTAATTTTTCATTTGAAAATAAATTTATTTCAATTTTGCATATAAGTTAATTATTCTGTATTTTAAAGTTATGTTATTTTTTTTCTTCGTTTTGTAAATTAAAATTTAAATAAATACACTCTTTGTTAAATATTATTTTTAATTTATAAAAGTTTAAAATTTAACTGTGATAATTTATTTTGATAAATATACAATATTAATTTGCATTTATATTTTTTATTCTTTGTTAAACATTATTTGGTATATTTTAATTTTAATTTTTTATTATACTAAATAAATTCACGTTTTTTATTCTACGCAGGATGTTTTATTATATTTTAACATAATAAGTTGCGTTTCATATTCGAATATGAATTATTGAAGGGTTTCGACACATAAACGCAGCGGAATTTCAAAATTTTTCGAAACCCTAAAACAGGATCCATGCAAAAACATATTAATTCAGAAGTTTAGATATATTTTTACTGATTATCCGAGCTTGAATGGAGACGATGGAATTCTGGAACGGCTTCGAATCTTCAACGCAATCCAACGGAACTGCGTCTCTACGGTATCCACACATGTCCCGCGAATCGTCCCACAATCTGTAGCAAAGAGAGTCGCGGTACTAGCCGCCAAGATCTGGATCTAGATCTGAATTTACTGAGTTTTTCTATCTAGCCTCTTTCTGAAAGCGGTTAGGGTTTAGGTTTTGATTTTCACGCGTTTAAAATAACTGATATATCATGTATATATAGTAGTTAAAAGAATTAACCAAAACCTAATTAAAAAAATAAAATCCGAATTTATATATATTATATTTTAATTAAGTCTTACTTAATTAATATACATATATACAAATTATCCTATTAATTTAAATTCGTAATTTAAATACTATCAATCATATTGACATATTTAAATCCTAATAACTTAAATTAATTCCCTTTTAATTACGTTCTAAGTGTATGACCCTATAGGTTATTATTATATTAGTAATAATTTTAAAATCATATTATAAAATTATAAACAGTGAGTGACATCTAGTAATGCATCACTGCTACCCAAATAATAATAAGATCGGTGATTCGATGCAACCTTTTCGTGACCAATGTTTCAATGTAATTTAATCCTTTTAACCTTGACATCCTAGATTAAACTCAAGGCATGGAATGTGTCATACTTTTCATAATTTAATCTGAGTTTTCTTGATCAATGAGTAGATTATATGAAACAAATCACTATTTGAGCATGGTCATGCATTTCATAGTCCTACTCAATCAAGAGGCCTATGGATATCACCCCTAATATATATGAGGGTTAAATTCCATCTAGATCACTCATATTCCTCACATGATTCATGATGTACCCAATAATCACCTTTATTGTCCACCCTATTAAAGATGACTTTTGATGATATCAAAGTACATAAATTCTCGTGTAATAATATAGTGATTTCAGGTCGAATGATCATTACATCATTATCACTATGAGAATTTCTTATGATACTTTGCATAATGTTCCACGTAGAATTCTCATGATGGGTCTATCTAGTACATTGTTCTCTAACATGTACATATGTATTGACTCAATATCTCATATATTTATGACCAATGAGATTTGACCATCAGTCAATCCACATACTAGTATCAATGCATCATTGTTATCCCATTAACAATGATACTCGTTAACAATGATACTCGACTAGAGACATTTAAGAACAATGATACTAATTGTAATTATATAATCTCATGTCCAAGTCACATATTTGAAACTATATAATTCGTATCACTATTCTAAGGACTTTTATTATGCTAATATTTATATAACGCAGTAAATAAAATCATAATAAAATAATTCATTTATTCAATCAAATATAATATCAAATTGTTAAGCAATTACATCAAATAATTGGCCTCTAGGACATGAACTCTAACAACTATAAAATTAAAATAAATTTATTTTCAAATGCAAATTTAAAATAAATTTATTTTTAAATGCAAAATTGAAATAAATTTATTTTAATTTTTCATTTGAAAATAAATTTTTTTCAATTTTGCATATAAGTTAATTATTCTGTATGTTATGTTATTTTTTTTTCTTTGTTTTGTAAATTATAATTTAAATAATACACCTTTTGTTATATATTCTTTTTAATATATAAAAGTTTAAAATTTAAATGTGATAATTTATTTTGATACATATACGGTGTTAATTAGCATTTTTATTTTTTATTTTTTGTTAAACATTATTTGTTTTTTCTTTTTTTTAAATTTTTTATTTTTTATTCTACTAAATAATTTCACGTTTTCTATTATACACATGATGTATTCTTATATTTTAATATAATAGGTTGCTTTTAATATTCGAATATTAACTATAATGTATTATTTATTTGAAAATAAATTTATTTCAATTTTTGCATTTGAAAATAAATTTATTAAAAATTTTCATTTGAAAATAAGTTTATTTCAATTTTTCATTTGAAAATAAATTTATCATATACATCCGTTACATGAAGTTTCACCCTCCTCACAATTCGACCATTAAATACGGTCAAATCGTATAAACCCATTAGGGTCCTAGGATTGTCATTCGGGTTCGACCAATTTTCGTCAAAAATTGATTTTGGGGGTTATCTTTTATGAAATTAGATATTTAAAATAATTAATGTGTAAACTCAATTAATTTGAGAGTCGAATTGTGAATAAGGTAAAACTTAATATAACTAAAATGTATTTAACCCATTATAATACAACATTTTTTATTAATTACTTATATAAGATGGTCTAACCAATTTAATTCTTTTAAGACGATCGAGGCATTAGTACAACTCAACTCTATATATATATACCATGGAAGGAAATACAATTATTATTATATATATATATATGCTCCCTCCATGTCCCTGTAAACCTAGCTAGCCTGTAATCACGTGCCTCCAGTACGTACGTACGTATGCTAGAAAATATATTTAATTCATCACATGATCTAAAAGCATTTTTCAAATATTAATAAATTTAGTTGGACGTGTATGTATGTATAGGATAGGATGATGATCGGATGGAGGGGAAAGGTGTACATGGAATCTCATTTTTGCCTTTTCTTTACTATCTTACCCTACTACTATTTTTCAGCACCAGTACAATATCAAGGATGGCTATAACTTATTTTCAGCAGCACAATCAAGGCTCACATATACAGGAAAATGAGTAGTTTGAAATGGAAGGAAGAGTACTTGGATCTAATATTGGTACCGATCGGGTTGCTGATCGTGTTCGGCTATCATATCTTTCTTGTCTACAGGTACCTAAAATTTCCATTGACGACAGTTATTGGCTGCGAAGATCATTACAAGAGAACCTGGGTTGAGAAAACTCTGCAGGTTAGAAACTCCGAACTTTCTTCTTCTGCATGCACCAGAGATACATATATACATACTAGCATGCATATTTGACCTGAAACTAACTTCATCTTCTCAAACATTTCTATCGCAAAATCTCAGCTTGACGCTAAGGACACAGGATCAGCCATAGCTGTGATTAACAGCACCATATCAGCAGCAACCTCGCTGTCTTCAATTTCTCTAGTTTTGAGCTCTCTCATTGGAGCATGGATAGGAAGCTCATCGGAAAAAAACACCCTTCCAAACAATGTTATTTATGGAGACACCAGGCCAAGCATCTCTTCGATAAAGTACATCGCTATACTCTCTTGCTTCCTAGTTGCTTTTGCTTCCTTCGTACAAACAACAAGGAACTATGTCCTCGCCGCTTTTCTCATTAGCATCCCAAATTGTGAAATTCCTGTAAGCTACGTACAGAAGCCAATTATAAGAGGAAGTAATTACTGGGTAGTTGGCTTGCGTGCACTTTACATTGCTGCCAGTTTGATACTCTGGATTTTCGGACCAATCCCAATGTTCGTTTCCTCGGTCATTATGGTAGTGATTTTGCATAATCTAGACACCAATTCATCTCCACCATATCAATTTCAACCATAGTACGTTGAGGCATAACCTCTTCCAGAAGAAGATTGGTGGAAGAACTAGCGACTGCATGTCACTGGGGCTTTGGCGCTCCAAGAAAGATCAAATGAAAATCGAAAAGCTCAGAAATGTAGCTTGCAACTATATATAAGAATATAAACAGACAACAATTTTCGCTTTATTCACAGCTTACAAGATTGTAGAATTCATTACTTTCCAACTGATTGTTAATTGTATACTGCTTCCAAGCTTAAATACATCAATTTTTTTAATTGACTTAGGCTTACGTTTTTTTGTAAAAAATATGTTTGAGATTTGACTATTTATATTAATTAACCTCACTTCAGACTATTTTATCTCATTATGAGAGATTAATAGTCCTTTAACTATTCATATGGACTATTTTTTTTTTTTTTTTATCATTTCTAAGGTTATTTATAAAAAATTATATAATTCCATGAAAAATATGGAATTAATAGTTCCCAGCTATTAAACGGCTTTATGAGACTAATAGTCCAACATTAAGGGACTAATAATCCTTCATCATGAGGATAAAATAATCCGAAATAGTGTTAAATTAATATAAATAATCTAATCTCAAACATATTTTTTATAAACAAATATAGCCTTAGACTTTTTTATTGGATCTTCAACAGTTTAAAGAAGAAAAACATCAACTACCCCTACAAAGCTATGTAGATCCCTTAGTTTGAAAACCATTGTTCTCTTGGCTAAACCAAAGTAAGGCATTTGCCAATCCTCTTAATATCCGAAACACTTTAGACCCCAGAATCTAAGATTCTAAATTGCTCGTTGGGTAAATATTGACTGTTTGATTAACCAAACTACCAAAGGCAACAACAATCTACCACATTATTTGAAAGGCTAATATGTGGTCCAGATCACATAGTCAGGAGAGCTCCAGTCTAGTCAGACCTAAAACTCCTAAAGAAACTGAACCTTGTAATTCCAAGGCCTTGTAAAATAAAAAAAAATCTTTTTACTCCTACAAGAATTATTATTATTATTATTACCAAACCCCTTGGGCTACCATTACTTCTCTAGAATTACTTATCCACAGACTATTTTTTTTTATTTGTATTATATAGTTGATGAGACCTTAATTTTGCTTTATCTTAGTTGGATTATGGTTTGATCAATACTTGCTTCCGTTTTTATAAAGAGGAGTCCTATAATTTTTGGGCATTGATATACAGTGTTAAAAGTGTAATTTCAAAAGTGTATATATTAAACGTTTGAATGCCTAAATGTATCATTCCAATTTTAGTACGTTGCATTTGGATTCATTGTGCTTGTAAATTAATTATATTTAAAATAAATTATTTTTAAACATACAAAATTTCAAATACGTTTACACCCGGAAACACTCCTAACCAAACATAGATCATTATATCTGCTTAGCAATGAGTCTCGATTGATCTCTTGTTCTTGTTCTGTTTTGTGCATGAACTAGCTAGGTACCTACAAGATACCTCACACTCCACGTCTTCTCCCTAATTAATGCATTATTGAGACCTTATCATTAAAGGGTGGCATGCATGATGCACGATTGGTTTAACAACCCCAAAGGAAACAGACTTAATTGCACTCGTAACAAATAAATTATATAGTCCATGGAACAGACGAGTTGGTTCAAATGTATGCGGCCGTGGAATACACGGAAGAAATTTATCATCGCACATGAGGTTAGATAAAACTAATTAATTCACATTAAACAAGACCACAGCCAAGCTAATTCTTGTACAAACGTAAATTATTATTATTAAAATTAAACAAGATCGATCAATGGAGTTAATTACAAGAAAATGACGGGAATTTTCTTTCAGCAAACCCATCCTTCCTATGGATAAACACAATAAATTAATCTTGGTATATTTTCAGAAGTTCAAATTCAAAAAATTAAGGGCAGGCAGACCACGGACAAAAATATGATAAAAAGGGCGGCAGCAGCAGTTCACAGAAGAAATGCTTGCTTGCTGCATATAATAATAATGATAGAAGAAATAATTAATAAGTCGAAGGAAACTGACGATTCAAAAAAAGGCTGGACCTAATTTGTACCTACTACGCGGTGGTGCCTAAAATTGCCCTTGAATGTCTGTCTAGTCCGCAGTAGCGCGCAGAATATTACTCTATTTCAAAACATATGTATTAGTAACACGAATTCGCGCATATTGAAACTTCTTAGCAGCCTGAATTGTCCAAGTACATAACTGGGCCAGGCCGCCAGAGACCAAGATGAAATAATGGATTACACACACAAATATATATATATATATATATATATATATATATATAGAAAGAAAGAGAGAGAGAGAGAGAGAATGTCCAAAAAGGTAGGATGAATTATAGAGAGACGTAATGAGGTGGCATTGTTATCCCATATATTGAATACTAAAAAAGTGATGTAAAAGTTAACAATAATCTAAATGGTATAATCCACATACTTCTTTTTCTTTATGTTTGTGCACAATTGTTTGCGTATAATTTGTGCACATAAAACTACTCTTAAAACAAATTGTCAAGCAGCCTTTACTTTACCAAAACAACTACTTAAATACAATCAAGTCTATAACTAATCCTACTTTTCAGCAATCTCTCACATACACAGGAAAATGAGTTTGAAATGGAAGGAAGAGTACTTGGATCGTATCTTGGTACCAATCGGGTTGCTGATCATGTTCGGCTATCATCTCTTTCTTCTCTACAGATACCTAAAATTTCCATTGATGACAGTTATGGGCTGCGAAGATCATTACAAGAGAACCTGGGTTGAGAAAACTCTGCAGGTTAGAAACTCCAAACTTTCATCTTCTGCACCAGAGATATACACTAGCATATTCTACCTGAAACTAACTCGATCTTCTCAAACATTTCTATCGCAAAATCTCAGCTTGACGCTAAGGACAAAGGATCAGCCATAGCTGTGATTAACAGCACCATATCAGCAGCAACCTCGCTGTCTTCAATTTCTCTAGTTTTGAGCTCTCTCATTGGAGCATGGATAGGAAGCTCAAAGGAAAAAAACACCCTTCCAAACAGTATTATTTATGGAGACACCAGGCCAAGCATCTCTTCGATAAAGTACATAGCTTTACTGTCTTGCTTCCTAGTTGCTTTCGCTTCCTTCGTACAAACAACAAGGAACTACGCCCTCGCCGCTTTTCTCATTAGCATCCCAAATTGTGAAATTCCTGTAAGCTATGTACAGAAGCCAATTATAAGAGGAAGTAATTACTGGGCAGTTGGCTTGCGTGCACTTTACATTGCTTCCAGTTTGATACTCTGGATTTTTGGACCAATCCCAATGTTCGTTTCCTCAGTCATTATGGTAGTGATTTTGCATAATCTAGACACCAATTCATCTCCACCATATCAATTTCAACCACAGTTGAGGCATAACCTTTTCCAGAAGATTGGTGAAGAACTAGCAGCTGTCACTGGGGCTTTTGTGCACCAAGAAAGATCAAATGAAAATTGAAGCATAAGCTCAGAAAAGTAGCTTGCAAATATAATAAGAATATAAACAGGCAATTTTCACTTTATTCATAGCTTACAAGATTGTAGAATTCATTACTTTCCAACTGATTGTTAATTGTATACTGCTTCCAAGCTTCAATACATCAATTTTTTTTATTGACTTGGGCTTTTTTATTGGATCCTCAACAATTGAAAGAAGGAAACCATTAGTTACCCCTACAAACCTATGTAGATCCCTTAGTTTGAAAATCATTGTTCTATTGGCTAAACCAAAGTAAGGCATTTGCCAATCCTCTTAATGTCTGAAACACTTTAGACCCCGGGATCTAAGGACTAAGATTCTAAATTGCTTGTTGGGTAAATATTGAGTGTTTGATTAACCAAACTATCAAAGGCAACAATCTACCACATTATTTGAAAGGCTAATATGTGGTCCAGAAGATCACATAGTCAGGAACGCTCCAGTCAAATCAGACCTAGAGCTCCTAAATAAACTGAACCTTAATGATCGAGCTCTGAGTGCCATATGCCTTATAAATAATAAATAAACTATATTGGTAAAGAGAAAATAGACTAAACATTGCTTGCTAATATACATGTTCAATCATGAGAGATAAACAAAATAACTGCAAGAGAACTTAGCGGGATTACAATCGCTAGAACAGAAAAAAGAAAATAAGAGAGATGCAGAGAAAAGAAGGTACAATGAAATGAGAGGGAAAGGGCAGGATTAACATTTCCCCCTAGTGTCTCAGAAGAAATATAGTGCCTCAATAATCCCTAACAACTGCTAAGAAGTATATGGTAGTTAACTATTAATCACATAAAGTGACTACATTGTGATCATAAAGAAAACCACTAGAATGAAACTTCATGATATAGATTAAATAGATATATGTAACTACAATTTGGTAAGAAACCCTAAAAACCTGTTCTTTTTTGCTTTTTGTTACGTCTTCAACTATTGCATACTATCTGAGTTTTGATCCCCACTTCTGTTGTTCTCTTCAGAGCTATTGCTTGCTGTCAGACTTAGTGAACTTGCCTCATCTTTTTTATCAGTTTCTTCGCTTGTAGAATCTTCCGTAAAAGAGTTGATGGCCAGCTGGCCCAACCTACAGCGTTGAGGCCAAAAACGAAAGTAGCAAGGTAGCAGAACCCATTTATAATAGTCCTGCAGACAACAGAGGTGAATCTTTAATCCACATTGAAAGCAAAGCATGCTAAAAGACGGATGCTGAAAGATAGTTGTGAGTATACCTTATAGTTATTGTGATCTGACGGACCTGGAAAGCCAAATAAGAAGAATAGTATTAGTATTAGGCTATTAGCTGATGAAAATAGTAGGGAAAACAGAGCAACTATTTCTCAGACAAGCAAGAAGATTTCTTTTCAATTAAAAGGGAGGGGTTACAGTTATAACATGATGTAATTTCTTATTTCCCATCAACTTAAGAAGAGTTCTTTCTTATCTCCAATATACTATGCTAAAAGTTTACCTTTTAGACCAAGTAATCCAAATGCAAGCATCTTGTATGAATAACTTGTCAGTTATAAGCTACAGATTATGCACTTTCACTCGTATTGTTAAGAGACTTGATTGGATTTTATACTTGGTTTATTATTATGAAGTAATTTAAAGAGACTGCATTAAATGAAAAAGAAGAAATACTGCATTAAATGAAAAAGAAGTAATTCCCATTTCTTACATTGTCTAATCTGAAACTAATCGACCTCAAAATTCTATACTTCCAGTTCCTACATTGAGATTGAGCATAGTAATGGACTAAGCAAGAAAGTTCCCACAAACAAGGAAGCAATGCAATGGAGAAACAAACAAACAAACCGAGAAATTATCTGAAAGGGTCAGGCGATTTAGAGAGGCCTCTATAGTTGTGGTAAACTTGTAAAGAATAAGCGCAATCACAGCAGCTGATATTCCGCCCAACAATGCTTGAACAGCCGTTGGAGGTGACTTAACATCATCAACTGAGGTTGGTGCCATTGCTTTCAAATTGTCCATTGCCTCTTCCTTTAACGATTTCTTAGCTCCAGTAGACCTGAATTTCTAAACCCACCAAAACCCCAATTCAGTAATTGATAGTTTGATACTATTCAATAACTAGATCTACGAACTGTATTAAACAATAAAGATATTTGGGTATATACCAGTTCTTTGGTTCGCTTTGCTCTGCCACGGAGGGAGCGGAAGAGAAAGACGGAGATGCACCGGTGAGGAGCACACTGGTAGCGACTTGGAGAGTTGAGGGGTCATCGGCGGTGGCAAAAATGGAATTGGACGGTGGGAGTTCAATGGGTCCGTCGTCTGGTGGGGCGGCGGCTGCGGGGGTGGGGTCCGTAACTTGGGCGAGACATGGTCCGGGTAGGGTGGGAGGAAATTGGTGGGAAGAGAGAGAGTGGAGAGAAAAGGGTCTGTGGGGAAAATGGAGAGAAAGGGAAGTACGAAGTGCAGAGGGGTTGTGGGAATGAGACAGAGGGAGGAAGGGGAAATGGGAGGAGAAGAGGTGATGAGAGTGCAACATTGAGAGGTTTTAGCTATTGCTCTTATCATGGATAGCTCCTTGTTTGAAACAGAGGAGTGGCTGCGTGAAGTCCCAGGCTCTCAGCTCCATCCATGGTGGATTTTTTTGATAATAAGAGATAAATGGGAGTTTATACCAAAAATTAGTTTTAAAAAAGAAAGAAAACACAAGCAATTATCTGAAATTATTGTGTTTTAGTTTTGAAAAAAAGTTGGCGGTGATTTTTTTTTAATTTTTAGAATCTATTCTATTATACTCCATTTATTTTAATGTGCTCCCTCTGGTTGTACTTGATGATTTACAGCGATAAAATTATCAGTCTATTGACTATTCTATCCAAAAAAAACAAACGAAGAATAGATTTCGTCACAAGAGTCTAAGGAGAATTTAGGAAAAATTTAATCTCAAACATGTGACTCGTACAATTAATGGAGAGATCTCTACTCTATCACTAGACTGTTACATTTGTTTTTGTGAATAAATTAAATAAAAAAAAACTCTTATTTGTAAGTTATTTGAGGACAGAAAATAAATGAGAAAGAAATATCCTCAACACAATTTTTTCTTACCAAAATTATGAATATTTGACTTTAATATATTTATCAAAAATAATCTCAGAAGGGTTAAAGTAATAATAATTTACTAATTTTCAGTTAAACTTTTTTTTCAAAACTCACAAACACAGTAAATGAAATTTACTCTATCCTTTTCTCTTATATAGATCATGGGATCTCTTGTTTTCCCAAATGCAGTTTTTAAAATAAATAATATTAAGGTCACCGAAAATAAATTCTAAGAAAAGCTCTAGATGCAATATGTTCTATAAGAGGTGAAAGAAGAATCATTTTTTGTAAAATGTCTATTAAGTATTTTGATTTAAGTTCTTTTCTTTTTGAGAGGTGGAATAGAATAATCCAGTTGAAACGTAATGATCATATGTCTGTAATGCATTGTCTGTCCCATAATAGGTCACATTCTTCTACCTCGTCTCGGAAGTCAATGACTATATAGCTATTATCTTGACACTAAAGAAAAGTTCGACTCAATGCTTTATTTATGTCCTAGTTGATCTTGATATGTAATTATTTTTATAATAAAAAAAATTCTTTAAAAAAAAGGACTTTTATTTGTTCATCTTATTCAAGAAAGTTCAATTAGAAACATCATCGATATGTTACAATCCTCACCAGCCCATCAATAAATCCCAAATATTACACCATTGCTAAAACCTATTTTAGGCATTTCAAGTTTGTTTCTTAAACAAAGAAGATGATCTAGCAATTTTGGTTACTTATCAACACTCCAGGGGCCCGCGCATTGGACGCCACAGCTCTAGCCCAAAACTTAATCTGGGCCTTTATGTCTTGGGCCGACTTCTTTTCATTGTCAACAGCAGTAGCAGCCCAATTTGGAACTGTTGAAGCAGAGCTCTTTGTCAAATACAATGATGCCTCTGAGAAAGAATTAGACCTCCTCAACTTCTCTTTGCCCATATCTTGCAAGCCTGAAACTTTGTTTGAACCATCAAGTTTCCAACCTTCTTTCTGAGATTTAAAACTTAAGGCCTTAAAATCTTGGATCTCTTTGGGCTGGAGATTACTTGGGCTTTTGGCCATCTTTTTTTGGTCAATTTGGTATTGTTGTCCCATTTCCTTGTATCCCTCCATGTCTTTCTTTCTTGGACGACATTTCCTTGGAGGAATGCTACAGCTCTGTGTGTCATAATCCAAATTAAATCAAATAATCGGTGATTAATAATATTAGAAAAGAATATATATTTGATCACATATTTAGCTTAAAGCATAGGGTATTATTATACATAATTAATATGTTGCACATTAAACCATATTATGGCTCTATATAGATGTAATACGGGTCATTTTAAAAACTCAAAACTACAGAAATTAAGAAGGTTATGGACCTATGGTACCATTTGGTTTCGTCAGTTTTAAAATTAGAAATATATATATTGTAAGTTTTAAAATTAGTGATACATTTTTAAATTTAGATTATAAAATATGGTGCGACCCGTAGCATGAAATTCTTAATATGTAATGACTTGTGTTCTATACGGATTAAGTACTATCATGACACCAATTTTATATTTTTAACTAGATATAGGGTTATATTTTTGAATAATAAGTTTTATATTTTTAACTAGATATATGGATATATTTTTGAAAAAAAAAATTTCTCTTAAAAGTCGGTCGTTTTATAAATATATCTAAAATTTTGAAACGGAGAAAGTAATTATGGTACCTTAGATGTCTGTCTTGGAAGCAAGATGTCTGAAGAGTTGAGAGAGGCTTGCCTAATCAATCTCCCCAAAGTAAATTCACTTTCTTCATCTTCTTCTTCCCTTCCTACACAAGGTGGTGGTAAAGTTGGAGCCCTCATCAAACTATTTGGTAACGATGATCCAATAATAGGCTTTATCCCTTCTGAAAAACCAAGACTTTCTTTTTCTTTATTTGCCTCTACTGCTCTTGCCATAGAACTCGGAAGGGATGGTGCTCTAGCCAACTTAGGACCAACAAAGTTGTCACCTTTAGGCTGTTTCTTTGTTGATGAACACGAAGATTTCCCATCATTTCTAACTAACATTTCCTCTTGACAATTAAATTTTGAAGAAGGGAAAGGATCAGAATTACATCTTGACATTTTTGTTTTAGTACTAGCACTAGTTAGCAAGTTTCCAAAGAACCAACATTCTTCCAAAAGGTTACCAGGCTCAACCTTTTGCATCTGATCATTTTTATTGGAACAAGATTTCTCACCACTGAGCTCCATACAAAAATAAAACTAATTGGAGACCCACATGAGGTTCTATGATCTTTTATATTGTTTTTTGTCCACAAAGAGTTGTCACAAGCAAGGCCATGTGGGATCGATCAGACATGCTGTGCTTCATGATCGCCACAAATTTTTAATATTATCTGGAGGGGGATAAGACTGGATTTATTTGTTGCTTGATGATTGAATTTTTAGGGGTTGGGGGGAAGGATGCATTTAATTTGGACAGAGAAAGTAAGGGAAGTACAGATATAGATTCCCATCAACTAATGAATATGAGGATTCGTAATATATTAGGTCATGCCGGCATAGTGCAAACTGCCCATGTGATGATCCCCTTTTTATGGACTGTAGCCTATATAAAGAACCCAAAAAAGGGTCTTTTTATATGGATTCTATTGACAGCTAGTGAGGGAGGTGTCTAAATATTGGCAGTAATGAAAGAGATGCAATTGGCTGTATAAGGCAGCATTCAGCTCCCCATGTATAGCTAGCTACTTGTTTCTTTCTTTCTTCTACTTCTTATTATTATTTAAGAACCGACTATTTGATTTTGATTGAGACTAGACCATCTTTATTAGATGTTACCATATACAACGAGAAATACACATAAATATATAAATATATGAAATACCAAAAAAGAAATTTACATATTATTATTATTATTTTATATTATCGTTTTTAATTTCAAACCAGTCGCAATTCATATTTCATGTCATATAAATTAATTTTCTATTATTTTTTTCCTATTTAGCAAATCAATGCTGGAGGAGCTTTCCTAGATTGTGCGGCCAAAAAGTTAACTAGGCATAGAAACAGCTTCAGGCCTCTTCATGGTTTTGCCAAATCAAATGGCTGTCAGGGCACGACACAGAATAAAGCTGATAGACCGGCCGTAATGCCGGAAATTAAGGTCATATCTTTCTGACATCGAATCCTACTTAGGAAATAGATTCTTACCATTAGTAATAATGAGACGGATAAAGAACCTCGTAATTTGACAATCCCAAATTGTTCTTTCTTACAATTTTAATATCTAACGGCTAATTGTGGTTATTGGATAACATGTGACCTACGTATAGCCACAATCTTAAGCTAATGGCTAATTGTATGACATGTGACCTGCTAATAGGTGGCTTTAACCCACAGTATTTGGGAAACATGTGACACCTTCATACACTAGTAGATATTCAATGTTTCTTCTTCATCACGTGCTGACTGACGGCGAAATCGACACAACATTATTTTTTAAAAGTTCTCAAAAAAATTATCGATATACCTTTTAAAATTATAAATTATTAATTAAATAGTGATAATATGATAATAAATATTAAATATTTTGCTATTTTATGTCATTATCAATAAAATAAATAAATAAATAAATTTTCTGTGGAGAAGAAAAATTACAAATGAGAATCTTTCGGGTGAGGGAGTACAATAATCTGACGCTCTATTTTAGCTGTGAGGAAATCAGATGGTAAAATAGTACTCCTGTGATTCTCAGACATAGTTCCCCCTAACAGCTTAAGTGCTTACCTGTTGTGTTACATGTTAGGGGGTATGAAGAGTGACTTACCAGCACGACAGATTTCAAGAAAAAGATTCACATGATTCGAAGGGTCACTAAACAAAATAAGATGATGAATCACAAATTTAGATCTATTTTATGTCTTATCCATCGGCTCTTTTCATGTATTAGTGCCGAGTAATACTTTACATTTAAAAAGTTAATCGTAAATAAGTAATTACGTTACATTTGTCATCAATACATAACATAGAAGATGTGGCCGGGGAGGATGGGACACAAAATTTGGACTAGATGAACCACAACCAACAAATTAGAAACACATTAGGAGAAATAAGATGACTTCAAAATAGTACTTGCAGTATCCAGATTTGATTCTGAATTTATAGAAGAAATTCTTGTGAGAAAGACAAGGAGGAAGAAACACGTTCAGTTGTAGCTCTTGAAGAAGAGATTGAACAAGATTGATTTGAAACTTAGATGCAATTTGATTTTTCTTCAAGTCATGAGGGAAGCAACATACCTATATTCCGCAGGCATTTCAAAAATTGCCAAGTCAAAGAAATATACCAATCAATGAGAAGGCTTCTTCATCATTATCATCCACACTCTAGAAGAGAGCAAAAGCATAAAATTTCAAATTTACAAATATCATTCTCAGATGCCAATTTTTCAATTATATCTGCAATTAACACCATTAGCAACTAGAAATGATTAGGGTAAAATGAAGTCATTCTTCGAGGAGAGTTCACAGCATCCAAAAAGAAATACTCCTGCCATTCTAAATTATATAGTGCAACTTTGGAAAAGTCAATTTGAAACATTTTCAAATTCAAAATTAATAATTTTCATTAAAAATTACAAAATTAAATGAATCTATGTCAATTTTGAGTTAAAATTATCTCATATTGACTTCAAAGAGTCGATAATGATGTTGGAATGGAGGGAGTACCATTCAATCACCACTTAGCAACTTTTCAACACTAGTCAATTACATGTACAACCTACTTGTCAACAACAATCAACTAAATGTGAGGATCTTTCTTCAACGATGCAAGCAGCAAATGAGAAAAGTACAGCAAAAGGGGTGGAGAAAGTACACTTCTCAGTTAGATTAATCAGATTCCTCATCTTCATTAAGCTCAGTGAAGCCTTCTATAACATCAGGCATAGCAGTTTGCTTGCTCATAGTGTGCATTTCATCGATTTCAATATGCAACAGCAGGTCACAAACCACTCTATCTTCCAGCAGGATTTTCGGGCAACCTGAAAGAAGAAATTTTTTTGCTCAGATTTCAGAGGACGAGACTGCCATGTAGAATATGGAAGTTACCAAGTAAAGGACAGACGTATATGAATACCTGTCATAGGACATTGGGCATGCCCTTTCTTATTCCTTATGAATTGTATGATAACCATCTTGTCATAGATATGCTTGCAGTCCATAAATGAAACAAGCAAAGGGCGTTAAGATCAATAAATGCCCTAAGCTTGCTATACCGTCATAAACAATCAACTCAGCTATTGGTGATCTAGTTCATACAATGATCCTGAACTTTGAGACTGCTTGGAACTTGGAAAATGCAAAAGAAAGAAAAGGAAAAGGAAAAGAAAAAACAAAAATAAATGTAAGCAGGAAAAGTAATTAAAAAAAACTATCATAGTCATCATAAGTCTACTGATTTATACTCCTAGAAAAAATTTACAAGTATATTGCAAAAGGCAAATGTAATTGAAGGTTAATAAAGCACAAAAAAATTTAGATTTCACATCATTTTTCTTTTACTAGGAATTTGCATGAATGAATGAATAATGAAACTACAAGGAATGTCATTTTCTCTTGTTTTATAATGTTAAAAATATGTTAGCAACAGAAAATGCAAAGGCAAATACAAATACAAAAGTCGTCGTAATGAAACACGACCCAGGTATATTTTTGCATTTTCTTGTAAATAAACAAAGGGATCCATTACTCTTTATATTTTTCTTCTGCTTCCCCTCACTTCTCCTAAGAATGAAACAGAGACTTAAGGAATCACTTTCAAGCCAAGAACTTTAGATTTATTCTGTTTTTTGTTAACTAATAATCTCAAGATGCAATACTGTGAATATAAGAGATCACACAGAATGAATAGACTAACTGAAGTGTTTTTTTTACTAGAATTCCCATGATTTAATTCCTATCTCAAAATAGCATTGTTCAGCAACGAATTCTGTTTCAGCAAGGTACTTCTCTATGTAATTAAATCATCAGATCACTAATATTTTAACCCAAGTCAAAGCACCAGAGACCTCATTTGCATCCTTATCAAGACCCTAAGGCTACTAATAAACAAATTTTGGCAATGGCACTGTTTCCAAAAGCTGCTAAGCTGTCTTGGTTAAGATTCAAACAATATTGGCTAAAGCAAAGCAAAATCTTCTAGATATTCTCCCAGGCAAGGCGACTGAAGAAACAAGTATGAGAATTGCTTATTTACCTGGATCTTTTTGAGTGATAATCTTGGCATGAATATAATAATACATTATTTAGAAAATACTCATATCCACTATTAAAAATACTAAAAAGTGTTTTACCAAATAGTAATATACCTTCGAACTGGATCTAATAATTCAGTGACCGGCTTTCCGCTAAGTGGGCACTTAGTATTCAGAATGTTGCACTGTGTATTGGTCACTACAATATCCTCCTGCTCTTCACCTGGCAATGGCTGTCCCTCATGATGAACATTCTGCAGAAAGACAAGGAGAACCACGTCAAACTAAAAAATAGACTTCAGAAGATAACATACAAATAGATTCAGCAGTGACAAAAGATTGATGCACAGACAGCACGCATGGTTAGAAGTAGGCTGTTATTAATTACAATCTCAATAACCTTTTCGCAGAAAAGGCCAATCAGCATTCATACTCTTCCTTTTGAAATTGTCTTCCAAGGATTAAAAAATTAAGACCTTTTCAACAAAAGAAAGTTATATAATTAACTACTCATTGGTTAATACATGTATAATGGAGCATCCATGCACCTGATACTGTGCATTTTTTAAAATGAATGTTTGCAACCTGACGACTAAAATATTAAACAGTCAGGAATCTAATGACGAGCCCACATTGCTGTAATGTCTCCAAAATTCTGGTCTTGGGTCAGTCCCTGAGTTGAATACAATCCCATTGCCACAAACAACTCGGGATAAGGTTCAAATGAGTAATTCTTTTTGTCCCATTTTACCCTATAAATGGACACTAGAAACAACAAACCGAAGCCTAATTTAGTGGCATGCTCTGCTCACAGCCCATACATGACATGTCAATACCCAATAAAAATCACGTCAATACCCATAAGTCCCACTTCCAACTAGCATAGTTCTCAAAATCGTACGATTCGATGCGGAGACAATTCGATATGTATCACAGGGTGAATCGAAAATAACACCATATCATACAATTCAATTACGATTCGATGCGATTCTTATGATAAGATACAATGCACGATACTTTTTAAAGTTAGTAACTGACTTGAATTTTTTTTTTATGCAGATCCAAAAGAGTAAAACCAAAACTTTTAAACCTTTTACTATTTCAATTGAAGAGGTTTTTTAGCGCAAACATATTTTATATTGCTTGATAAACCTTGAAATTTTTATTTTCACTTGTTACTTTATAAAAATTACTAAAATAATATCTAATAAATCAATTTACAGTATTTTGGCTACTAAAATAATATCTTAATTACCACATTTTTTATTTTATTTTTGTATCATACGATACGGTTCACGATACGATACATAAAACACAATACGAGGGTCTTCGATACACAATATAATTCATGATTTGACAATTATGCCAACTAAATATATATAAATTATTGCAAATCACGTAGAACATAGGCTAACACTTATTTTCTTCCAAAGTTCTTGTGAATTTGACACTGTGTTTGAGATTTTGGGCCAAACAAAGGGGGAGAGGCATGAAAACATACGAGAAGGAAATAAAGAAAGAGAAAGTAAAGTAACATTCTTTCCTTGTGCTTGTGAGTTTAGGAGAGAAATAAATAGTGATCAATAAGATTTTGATATTTGTTGTGTTCAGGGTAAATTGGAATTTTAAGAAGATTTTTTTTTATTAAATTTGTTTCACTTTCTTCCCCTATCTTCCCAATTAGCCAATTTTGGAAGAAAGTTGGTTTTCTTTCCTAAAAAACTCACAAACAAGGGAGTCTAACTTTCTCTATTCCTTTATTTTCTACCCTTTTATAATCACACAAACACGGTGTTAATGCAGTAACATTCCCACATGTCATTCCGAGGGAGACTTCTGATAATCCAGCGGGTGATTTCTATCCAATAGCCTTGAATGAAGGTAAATGACCTTGGCATTAGGGGTGTAAACGGATATAAACGGATACGGATGTAGCAGTATCCGTATCCGGAAAATTAATTCGCTATCCGTATCCGTATCCGGCGGTATTTAAAAATCATATCCGTATCCGGTATTCGAAAAAATATCCGAATACGGATAATATCCGTTTCCGTTTCCGTTTATATCCGGATTCGATTATGTAATATAATAATAAAAATAATAATAACAATAATTATAATAATAATTATAATAACAATAATAATAATAATAATAATAATAAAAATAAACATAATAACAATAACAATAATAATAATAATAATAATAATAATAATAATTTTAATAATAATAATAAAAATAAACATAATAACAATAACAATAATAATAATAATTAGAATTATAATAATAATAATAATAACAACAACAACAACAACAATAATAATAACAATAATAATAATAATAACAATAATTATGACAATAATAATAATAATAATAATATTGACAATAATAATATTGACAATAATAATAATTATAATAATGGTAATAACAATAATAATTATTATTATAATAATTATAATAATAATAATTATGTTAATAATAATAACGATAATAATTATAATAATAATAACAATAGTAATAATAACAACAACAACAATAAGAATAATAAATACAATAATAATAACAATAATTATAATAATAACAACAACAACAACAACAACAACAACAAAAACAATAATAACAATAATAATAATTATTTTGATAATAATAATAATTATTATTATTATGATAGTAATAAAAATAATAATAATAATAATAATAATGATAATAACAAGAATAATAATTATAATAATAATGAGAATAATAACAATAATCTTAATAAAAATAATGATAATGTTAATAATAATAATAATAATAATAATAATAATAATAATAATAATAATAATAATAATAATAATAATAATAATAATAACAATAATAATAACAATAATAATAATAACAATAATTATGACAATAATAATAATAATAATAATAATAATAATAATAATAATAATAATAACAACAATAATAATATTGACAATAATAATAATTATAATAATGGTAATAACAATAATTATTATTATAATAATAATAATTATGTTAATAATAATAACGATAACGATAATAATAATAATAATAATAATAATAATAATAATTATAATATTAATATTAATAATAATTATAACAATAATAGTAATAATTATAATAATAATAACAATAGTAATAATAACAACAACAACAACAATAAGAATAATAAAAACAATAATAATAACAATAATTATAATTATTATTATTATAATAACAACAACAACAACAACAAAAACAATAATAATAATTATTGGGATAATAATAATAATTATTATTATTATGATAGTAATAATAAAAATAATAATCATCATTATTATTATTATTATTATTGTTGTTGTTGTTGTTGTTGTTGTTGTTGTTGTTGTTGTTGTTGTTGTTGTTGTTGTGGTATGGTAAATTATGATAATTGTTATTGATAATTGTAAGTTTTGTAGACATGTTTAAATTTTTCTGGATATCTATTTTTTTTTTAAAATTATTTATTATGGCGGTGTGGTGAATAATGATAATTGTTATGTATGATTGTAAGTTATTTAGGTTGTAAAGCGTCTTTAAGTATTGTAGTATTTTTCGAATTTTAATCTAATTTTTCGTTACGTCTTGTCTTCAGGCACGGGCAATTACTAATACATATTAATAAATGAATTTTAATTTATTTATTTTTAATAAATACAATAATCAATACTCTAAATTACAATTCAAATAAGTTTTCATTATTTTTAAAATTCAAAATGAATGCTCTACTTATTAATGTTTAGACGTCCATTGATAAATAGATACCTATTTTATATGTTACTTTGAAATAATACTGTAGTGTGTATGAATATTTATAATCTATAATTATAACATTTAAATTATATTTATAAAACTTGTTAAATGATATATTTTAGATATATTGTAACACTATATATAACTGGAATAAGAGGAAAAAATAATGAGTTTTAAAGTATAATTCATTAATGACTGAATGTTAATTTATTTATTTTTAATAAATACAATAATCAATGCTCTAAATTATAATTCAAATAAGTTTTCATTATTTTTTAAATCCTAAATTCAAAAATAAATACTCTACTTATTAATGTTTTGATATCCATTAATAAGTAGATGCTCATTTTATGTGTTAATTTTGAGTAATATTGTAGTTGTCATATATTTATAATATATAATTATAACATTTAAATGATATTTATAACACTTGTTAAATAATGTATTTTAGATATATTGTAACACTATATATAACTAAAATAAAGGGAAAAAATAATAAGTTTTAAAGTATAGTTCATTAATGAATGAATGTTAATTTATTTATTTTTAATAAATACAATAATCAATACTCTAAATTACAATTTAAATAAATTTTTATTATTTTTAAATCCTAAATTTTAAAATGAATGCTCTACTTATTAAAGTTTGATGTCCATTAATAAGTTGATGTCCGTTTTATATGTTTAGAGCAATATTATAGTGTGTATGAATATTTATAATCTATAATTATAACATTTAAATGATATTTATAACATTTATAACACTTGTTAAATAATCCAAAAGTTATATTGTAACACTTGTTAAATGATTCATTTGAGATATTTTAACTTTATAATAGTAAAAATTCCTTGACTATACTTAAATCAATTTATTAATATTATAATAAAAGTGTTATTTTCTACTTTTTAGAAGTGAAATGACATATTTTAAAAATAATTTTCGTATGATAGTGAAAACTAATTATTATATTAGGAAGACCACTTAAAACTTAAAAGAAATTATTTTGCTTATTTTTTATATATATATAAGTTATTCGGATACGAATTCCGGATACGGATCCGAATTCGGATATCGGATATTGGATTCCGGATATTCGCTATCCGCCGGATATATTTACGGACGGATGTTAAACGAATACGAATACGCCTATACCCGTATTCGTATCCGTTTATTTGCGGATACCTTTAAACCGAATACGGATATATCTGGGTTTTTTCGAATGCAAATAATATCCATTTTTTTTCGAATACGAATGCGGACGAATACGAATTTTTCGGTTACCATTTACAGCCCTACTCGGCATGGTAATGAAAACAGAGTCCAACATTATTTTCTCCACTGCTTTTGACAGACTTGTCAAAATGAATATATATATATATATATATATATATATATTGTTACTAATTTTATAAACCACTGAAAGCCACCTTAACCTTCAGTAATTATTTAGTATTTATTATTTTTGTTGAGGGAAAGAATCCTTAGAAAGCCTGTCAAAGCAACCTAAAAAGTCAGTATTTCTGCACATTTCATCATCGCTAGGATTATACAAAAATGTTTTAAGTACAAAGCAAAGCATTAAAACTCTGGTACAAATACAATTCAAAATACTGAACATTTCATCATCGCTAGGATTATACAAAAATGTTTTAAGTACAGAGCAAGGCATTAAAACTATGGTACAAATACAATTCAACAAACTTTCTTTCTTAGTGAATACAACACATTTCAAACAAAATATTCCAGATAAGATATTAAACAAAAATAGCCATTTATAAATCGCATTAGACACTTCAGTCATAAGTAGAAAAAAGAACAACCAAAAAGATACTCCATCCATTCCAAAATTAGGGGAAAGTTTTTACTTTTATAGTCAATTTAAGAAATCCTAAAATTGAATATTGAGACAAATTTATTTGATTTTTGTACAAACAATTATAACTATTATAAACTAACTTAAAGGTACAACTAATTACCATAGTTGTTACTTCCAAAATTTAATAAGAATCAATATCAATGTTGAATTTGAGGATTCACAAATTGACTTAAAAAGGAAAAATATATCTCTAATCTTGGCCTAGAAGGAGTATTAAAGAAGAAAACTACTACCAATAATAGAAGGAAAGAGGAGGGGGGGAGGGGGGGAGGGCGGTTGAAGAGGATATTAAATAAAGCAATACAACTATGATATATGTGAGGCTTTAGATTTTAAAACCAATCTAAACAAGAATTTTCATAAATCTCGTAGGGAAGTCGTACCCAGATAGCTGCAGTAAACTGGCAAAATAGGGGATCATTTTGTGGAACAAGGGATGAACTAGCTTTCAACTTAGCAATTTCATCATCAAACAACTTCTTAAAATCTGTTGGCTGTGTTAGAATCATTAAAACCAGAATTATATTTTGCAAATGGGAAAATAATTATTTTTAAGCATGAGATATTGCACTCACCGCTTCTCCAGGCTGGTACTCATTCCCAAGCAATTGAATTGCTGAGGAAAAATGCATACAATCTTCAGAAGCTTCCAACAACTGACTAAAACCAGCTTCCAATTCCTTCACCTGCAACAACATTCATATAATTTTATGTAATACATAGAAAACTTGGTACTCCTTGTTGCCTGAGATAAGGTGCTATTAGTTTGAAAATATATTATTTCATCTCATATCTGAAAAGGCAGGGTACATTGTCAACAACAATCAAGGTTATCAACCAAAATTTGGAGCTAGCCTGAAATGACAAAAAAAAAAATTAATCTTTATAGCATCTTCAAACATGAAACATCCATATAGCACTTCCATCAAAATTTTCTTCCAATTCCAGCAATCAAAAATGCAATGGCACTTTCAAACTAGCTATGAACAGATCAAACCAGGGTTTTATTTTATTCAATGTTTATTTTATCGAAAGTAGATGACAACAATACAAGTCCTCAATGGAGGATTTCCCTCAATCTCGGTAAGGTCAGATATAATATAAAACTATCCAGATTTTTAAAAGGGACGGTCTCTACAAATGCAGCTAGGGCTTTTTCAAGCAAAGGTTTCATTCGCACTACTAACTAGTTAAATTTTATAATTCCATTGAACCCAGAAAAAAGATTAGTACAAACTCTAATTAAGTCTGATAGTTCAAAACTAGAAAACTATATGGAACTTCAAAAGTTAAGAAGGCTAATTGGGAATTTCCAAACTACAGATAACTGGATTTAACAATAGCTTGTCCAAGTTAGGTGTCTGCTGTGGCAAAATTACTGAACATTTCACGTATAGGTTATATGTAGCACTAACCTAAAACTAGGGTCTGGAAGCTCATCATGAAAATTATCCACAAAAGACTACAATCATTTGGAAAGGGGAAACAGTTCGGTTCAGCATCTTCAGAGCTGATCAGCTATAGCTACATTCATGTGTTTCATCTAGAAGAAGGAAACAGTAGATAGAAGCATCCTCGAGTAGAGCCAATAATGGAGCTACCAAAAAAAATTCGTGACAATCAAATATTAAAGATTAAAAACTAGGGTTTATGAATAAACGTACCAATCGAGATTGATTATCAAATCAATCGTGATGTCCTTCATCATTTCATACCTTTACGAATTTCCTGAAACAAAATGGGTCAGAATTAAATAAATCCACTAGATACGGTGAACGAAGATTTAATCAAGCTTGGGGATTGAAAAAAGAGTGAAATTATTCCGATGAGAGATTGATTATCGGAGTAAAGCGTCGTAGCGGTTTTGATTCTGGCGGCACCGCCATTTACGCGGGTAGAGGAGGTTGATGGCATATCAATTCTTTTGGTCGGTGTATGAAGAAGGGTAGAGTGCGGGTTTATAGCCCAAATGCCGGGTGGATAATGGACCCAAATGTTGGTGTCGTTGTGTGGAGGGAAAACACGAAGATTTGAACTTTTTAATTTATATTAGGAAATTGATATTTTTATAAATTAATTTGATATTTTTATAAAATCAAATAAAATTCACTTATAAAAATATTAAATTAGTTCGTGAAACTATAAATTCCCTTTATAATAAAACATAGAGTTAAGTTTCGTGCACAGATAAGAATTACTCTGTCATCCTAAATTAAACGCTCAATTTTTCATTTTAATTTGTTTCAAATTAAATATCCCATTTTCTAAACTTGTACTATTTTTGTTCACTTTTTCACAATTATACCCCTATGGCAGGTTAAGTAATATATCTACTCAGATTTATTGAAAAAATAAATTGTTAAAGACTTCACACCTTGAAAGAGAAAAAAAAAACAAACAAGAGTATATATGGCATTCCTCATAAGCTAATTTTGTACATGTAGACATGCAATTACAGCTAATATTGAGTAGTAATTAGAGTGAATGTTCCGGTGTGGATAGATCGGGAGACTCGGGAGATATTTGATAAAATTGAATTAAATACTATTGAATGTTTAAGTAATCTGAATGAATTGAATAAAATAGAATTTTGAATACTAAATAAAAAAGTTATTTAATAATTGACATGTATGAAACATTTGAATAACAATTTTTTATTATTTTACCCCTCTAAAAAAATTAAAAGTTATTATAAATTTATTTAATATTACTTAATATAATAGTTAATATTGTAAAAAAAATTATTAAATATAAAATATTCCATTCAGCTGTTGTACTTAGTCATTCAGTCGAGAAAATTAGACTTAGTCATTTAACAAAAAAATCTGATCGATTCAACCATTTAACAGATTTTTAATCAAAACAAATATACTAAATAATTGACCGATTTAACTATTTAAATGCAGTAAATTGTAAACAAACAACTCCTAAAAATAGTACTCAAGTATGGAAATTTGAAAATAAAAATATATTTATGAAGAGAAGAGTGAATGAGAGAGACATTAATTTAACAGGAGTATATTAGGAAGATTGTTTTCACTTTAATATGTGTGTAATTTGAAAAGTTGACATTTAATTTGGGACAAAGGGAAAACTAAATTAGGATTATCTATCTTCTATTTATTTATCTATTTATATTATAAAAGAAAAGCATTGAAAATAACCATCCCTTTGAAACTCTGTCACAATTCTCTTTCTAGTATATTCTATTTCTATTTTTACTCTCCCACAACCTTTTGTTTTTTTTTACTCTTATTTTTAATTTTTTCTCTCACACACTATAGTGTGTACATGTAAAAAACCATAAGGACAAAGGAAGAGTAGTAAAAATAATTATTTCTTGAAATTGTGTCACACGTCTAAATTTTAACTTCTTCTTTTTTTCTCATATTTTATTTATACAATCTCTCCTACATTTTCACTCATCTTTTATAATTTTTATTTAAAATCTATTTATTTATTTTAATTACACACAATGCTTGTTTTATAATTTCTAATTAAAATTTATTTATTTATAGTAATCACTAATCACACACATAGTGTATGTCACAAATAATAGTAACATATAATTGACATAAAATTTATGTTATACAAAATTATTTTTATTTTAATAACACTTCATAATAGTGTTTACATTATAAGTGTATTAAATTTTAACTCATATGCATATATTTTCTGTCTTTTTTTTTCTTTTCTTCTCTTTTGAACATTTTCGGGGTCTGTTTTGTTTCAGCTGTAATTAAATATTAATTAGTAACTAGTGAAGGTATATTTGTATTTCAATTTTTTTATTTTTTATTTTGTTATGTCATGAAGTAGAAGAGTTTTTATAATATAATAATTATACGACTAGACTATAATCATTAGTCAAAAGAAGGGACAAAAAGTTATGTGAACGTAATTCTCTATTTTTCATCGAAAAAATATTTATATTATAAAAAAAAATCCTTACATTATAAGTAGATACGTTAATTAATAACTGTCTAAACGCAATAAGAGTTGAATTTTTTTGTCGTAATATATAGATAAATTTCTTTTTTATTATTAATATCGATTTTTTAACAGTTAATTAGAGATATTTTTAATTTTAAATTTAGTATTTTTTACCTACACTAGTCTCCACACATACGTGTTACGTGTTTAAAAATAAAAACTGTAGAAGAAAAAAATCTGCACACAGGCATTAAAATGAGAAAAGAGGAGAAAAATAAACTGTAAATTAATTGTGAGAGAAAATAATGAAGTGATAGAGTAAATAGGAAAAGAAAAAAGAAAGTTGCGAGAAAAAAAAGAAAGTGATAATTAACACATGGAGAAAAAATAAAAATAAAAAAGAGAAAGAAAAATAAATAAAACTCTTAATTATGTGATCCAAAAACACTAAAAATATCTCATAATAAATCGTACTTATTAGTAAATTATATTATTTATAATTGTATTGACAAATATTAAAGAATGTATTTAATTTTAAATTTAAAAATATTTAAAAAAAGTTAAAATTAATATTTATTCTTTTATTTCAAACGAAATGAGTAAAAGTTGATACTCTCTCTATTTTATAAAAATAATTTCATTTACAAAATTTGTAATATTTATACTTTATTTTTGTTACAGTACATTTATCCTTATAATAATAAGTTGTTAATTTAGTAATTTGGAATATTTTAGTAATTTTCAGTATGATAGTTAAATTATAATGACAAAATTAAAAATTGTATAATTTAAATAACTATTATTAAATAATAAACTTCTTTATGAATTAATTTTTTTATTACAAATTGAAAACATAGCCCTGTTGTGTTAAAAAGGGGAGTATACAGTAAGTTATATAACTCCGTATTGCCCTCTCCCTCTCTCTGTGTCTGTCTGTCGCTTATAACATACATAACATAAAGTCAAAGAAATGGGTTCACAACATACCAAGTTATAGATAGAGAGCTGGCCATGGCCCATGATAATTAAGTTGTGACATGTTGTACCTAATGAACAAGCGCATTGCTTTCTTCCTGTCATCCAAATATCCAATTGAGTAAGTGACTTAATTATCAGCCTTGTATTTTTCAAAATTTTGGAATAAGCATAAATATATAGGTATTTTCAAAGCTGATTTTTTTTTTTTTTGCTATTAAATAATGTAAAATAAATAAATCAATCTACGCACTTAGTGACAATATATATATATATATTGAATTTTTTAGTTAAATTAATATGTGAAATCTTAAACCTCAAAATTAAGATTTGTTTTTCCAGTACAAGTCTCTATGACTGTTCTAATCTAACTAAAAATTATTACTCATTATCGTTTCACTAAAATAGTCCCATTTGTAAAAATTATAAATTTAAAAAATGTACATTTGTTCAATGCTTAAACCTAAATTTGCTTAGCGTATAATTTAAACTCTCTTGTTTCACAAAAAATAAAAATCTCATTTAAAAAAAAAATCATTTCACAAAAGAGTCCTCATTTTATAATTAAATAATAGTATTAACACAACAATTTTAAATTTATCTTCATAATTTTATTATTATGCCACCCGTTACTACCCAACTAACAACTTAATTATATTTTCCTTAACATATTATGTTAATTTCTATAGTTATGAGTAAAGATATGAACAACAACATAAAGAATAAAATATACAAAAACTTCACAGTAAACATATATGAATAGACAGTCCAACCATTTGAGCAAGTGGGAATTAAATTCAATGGCATATTTAAATTGTTGGAGGTTCCAGAACTTAATTGTTGAGTTTGACGGGCACCAAAACTTTCAAAATTGGCATGCCAATTGGATTGTGGAAAAGAAGAAGAAGAAGATATTTTGAATGAACAATTAAGAGCGCCCTCTCTCTCTCTCTCTCTCTCTCTCTCTCTCTCTCTCTCTCTCTCTCTATATATATATATATATATATATATATATATATTTATTTTTTTAAGCTTTTTCAATAACTGTTGACTCGGTTTGTTTATATATAGAGAAACTATTATATACTTCTAGAGTATAGTGAATAATTTGCTCATCTCTTTATATATATATGAGTTTTTCTTGGATTTTATCATAAAGTGTCTCGTATACATGTGAGAGGAGAAACATCTTATTCATCATTTTCCAAAGAATAATTTTTCCTAAATATAACACCTAATGTCACTTTCGTCAAGTCATCAACACCGTCTTTCGAAATTGCTACATGGTCTTTTGACTTTAGTGAGGCCTACTTCAATTAAACTCATGAAAATAATAAATTAATTTTTTTTTAAATTTTATTCATAAAATTTACTCGTAAAAAAGATAAAAGAGTATGACTCAATTTTTAATTATTAAGATAAATATAGTGGGACTATATTCTTTTATCTTTTCTATAAATAAAATTTATGAGTAAAATTTATAAGTAAATATAAAAAGACTCTAATAAATTTAATTTCTCCATTATTCCTATAGCATTTCATACGACCCACTTTCCTTTGTAATTTTGCTCAATGTCAATTATATTCAATAAATTTACATAATCATATTCTTTTGTGTTGATAATAATAATTTAAAAAAATCCCAGAAAGGTTGATCAACTTAATTAATAAGGTAGAAATATATTAAGATCAGAGATGAGAAAATAGTAGTTAGGGGTGTTCAACCGATTTTAATTTAATCGAATCGGATTGAATCAATATCGAATTGGCCCAAAACTCGCTAATGATACCGGAATCAGTTTGGTACCGGTTAATATTGAAAATAATAATAATAATTTTTATTATTGTTATTTTTACTATTACTATTTTTATTATTATTAATTATTTATTATTAATAATAATTTTTTTTTAAAAAATAGAAAACCGGTAGGTTTTGGTATTTACTAAACCACCAAAACTTCAAACCGACACCAAACTAATTGTTTTTTTGTATCAAACTGATCGGTTTAAACCGATCATATATACCTATAATATCAAAAAAATCAAAAATAATGCACGCCCCTATAAAACACAATTAAGAATGCAGTTCAGCCTCAATTAAAATTCAAAAATCAAAAGGACCATATCATGTCAATGTTTAAAAAATCAGACCGGACCGGACCGGAGGTTCAACCGGAACCGGTCGACTTTTCTGTTCGATCCGGCCAAAAAACCGAAGTCAATGACTCGGTCAAAAACCGGTAGTTGAACCGGTGACCCGATTTTTAAGTTTTTTTTTTTTTACAAAAAATATTTTTAATAATATTATAACATTATTTTACTATATTTTAGCTTATAAAAAATTAG
This sequence comes from Hedera helix, assembly GCA_947179155.2. NCBI lineage: Eukaryota > Viridiplantae > Streptophyta > Magnoliopsida > Apiales > Araliaceae > Hedera > Hedera helix. The sequence goes on along the minus strand of OX359268.1, from coordinate 34,613,541 downwards.
ATATTTTAAAATTTTATTAATTATTAATAATATATTTTTTTATGTATTTATGACGTTACTGGTTCAATAACGGTTCAACCACTAGTTGAACCAGTGACCCATCCACCCGATAACTTTTCTGGTTCGATCACCGGTCCGATTTTCTAAACATTGCATCAATTAGATCAGTAGAGTAATGATAAATATCTTGACATAATTTGTCTAGAGTACTTAAATAAAATATTATAAAATTATACTTATAATTTTGTGGAGAGAACTTTTGTCGAGTTATTTAATATTTTTTTATTACGATATATGACTGCATGTAACACACTGCTATTTTTTATTGGCGAGCAGACCGTATAATTGTTATGTGGTATATGGTTTAGAATTTTATTTTTTCATAATACCCTTAAAATTTTAAAAAATTATAAATTTAGGAATATCGCACAAATATTATATGGTACATTCTATATTTATTTTTTATATACCACATAACAATTTTGCGATAGTCTTAAATTTATTTTTTTCTTCTCCTTCATCGTCTATGGATAACAATGTTTGACAGTTTCCGAGACTCGCGGGAATGACCCCATGTAACCTGTTCATTCCCATGTAGAGCTTAGTCAACAATGATAGATTTCCAATAGAATATGAAATTCTACCTGAAAATGTATTGTTTTCAAATCCAAGTACTTGTAGTTTTTCAAGTTTGCCTGTGCTTGAGGGAATTGCTCCCGTGAATTGATTTACTTCTAGAAACAAGGAAGTTAATTTCAACAAGATTACCTATTGTTGAAAGGTGTACTCCAAATATTTGATTTTCAGATAAATCTAAACTTTGCATTTGGGATGAAAGGTTGCCCAAATAATTTAATTGGTGCGTAGCGACCCACTAAATTTATTACTCTGCAAAGCCAAAGTTTTCAAATTGCTGCAGTTGGCTGCAGAACCAATTAAATTCATTTCATCAAGCTCCCTGCTTCCAAAATTATTTCCACCTACAGCTACAGAGCTTAAATTCTTCATGCCCCCAAAATCAATTGCTATTTTTCCAAAAACATGGTTATCTTCTACTTGAAGGATCATCAGGTCTGAACAATTGGAGATGATGGTGGAAGGTAATTTTCCAATCAGATTATTGTCACCAACAACAAGGATTTTGAGGTTGGAGCAGTGAGATATGTTGGCTGGAATTTTCCATTCAGAATTGTTGTTGCAGAATCCAAGGAAATTCAGGTGCTTCAACTGATGATGAAGGAGAAGAAAAAATAAATTAGGAGGTACCGCAGAACTATTCTACCGTACCCCTAAATTTTAATTTTAATTTTTTTTGTATATGAGAGATATTATGAGAAAAATTATTTTATACTCCTAAAGCAAGTGAACAGTGTATTCCCTCTCTCACATACCTATAGGCCCATAGGTATGTGAGAGAAAGAGCACACTATTCACTTTTTTTAAGAGTATGAAATAATCTCTCATATTATCGAGAATTTTTTTATGGGTCAAACACCGCACAACAATTGTGTATATATGTTACAAATTGTTTTGTAGTATGCTCTTATATATATAAGCCATTGGATATTGTAACAGATGGATAAAATTAAGTTGGATGAAAAATGGCTCTCAACCCCATTTAACTATGGATCATTTTCATATATATATATATATATATATATAGAGAGAGAGAGAGAGAGAGAGAGAGAGAGAGAGAGAGAGAGAGAGATTCTCTTCCATTATTTCTAAAGTCATCACAGGTCCTGCTAACTTGTGCTGAATCTTTTTTTTTTCTTTTTTGATCGGCAAAATAAAATTTCATTGAAAAACTTAAGGATATAGTACATAAGCGACAATCCAAAAGATTTAGATAATGGTGGTTGTAATATTACAAACCAATATAACATTGATTATATATGAGTAAAATAAAAATCTGAGATAAAAGCCTGTAATATATAAACTTTTCACATCAAATAGCAACACCTTATAAAAACTCTCCTGTCGTTGTGATTTAGTTTTAACAATTTCCATCACCTCCAAGTAACCATTTCTATTCATTTGAGAAGCTAAAAATTTGGATCCCATCTCTTGCTTCCGAAATCAAATGTGAGAGTAGAGAGAGAAACTCAATTCCGACCCAATTAAAAATAAGCACAACACCAAACGGGCTCGATCGGCTCTATGACATCTTATGATCCCAATATATATAAACCTTGTGCTGAATCTGCAAAACAATTATTTACCTTGAAAGCAAATATATGGAGCGTTTTATACAACCAATCTAAACTATTAAGGTCAGAGCTACCATTAATTATTACAAATATTTACACTCCTATATACATATGTATGTAAATTTGAATCTCTAGTACAAAAATATATAAGGTATGCTAGCTCTTAATTTCCAGAAAATGCTCTACTGGTTCAGTGCAAGTAAGGAATATTTTTGTTTTTGTTTTTGTCTTTTTTTAATTTCCACGCGAAAACATAACATAAAATTGACTTTCCTTCCACACAAAGTTAATTAACTTAATACATACATAAATTATCTCAACCTTTTAGAACAGATCGAATTAAGTTAACTAATATAATACCTTATTGTATAAATAAGATTCTCAATGGAGCTTCTAGCTTCCAATTAATATATCAACATGCACATGCACTTTACTTCTTCCATTAATTAGCACCCATCAAACAAGCATAAAGATCCTCAACTCTTAAGGCCTGATCATCATCATTCATCCAATTAGAACCGTTAATTTGATCCTGACCATTCAAGCTTGAGCTCCCTACTTCATCACAGTTACTTGACAGAGAATTCGAAACAGAAACGAGTGGTTGTTGTACTTGTGGATATTGTATTTGAACTTGTTTGAAATTAGCAATTTCAGCTTGTGATTTTTGCAGCTCCACTCGAATGCGTTGAACCTCTTTCTCAAGCTGCCTTTTTTGAGCTAATGCAACCTCTAGTCGCATATGAAGCGCGCTATAATCCATCTCTAGGCTCTGATTCTTCCACCGGACGCGCTTGTTTTGGTACCAAATGGCTATTTGTCTAGGAGGAAGGTCTAGTTCATGTGCTAGCTGGAGTTTTCGCTCCGGATCGAGCCGGTTATTGGCATTGAAGCTTGCCTCTAGGAGCCTTACTTGCCCTTGAGTTAGCCTCTTCTTCTTGTTGTTTTTTGAGGAGCAGTAGTGCCTTTGGTTTTGGGACAACTTGAAGTTATTCATCATTTATGTTGAATATATGAGATGAGATTATGTGAAATGAAATGATGTTAATTTATATAGGCCGGAATTGGAGGTGGGCCAAAAGTTTTTTTGGGTAGTTTTTGTGTTTTTTTTAATTAGGGTTTGGAGAGAGGTACGTGGCGGGGGCGGCTGACTTCATAATATTCATGCACGAGCGTGGTGTTCACGTGGGAAGGGTCCTACTCATGCAAGTATCTACGACTACGAGTATGATTAATTAATATATATTAATATATACTTTATCTGTTCTAATATAAAAGTCTTTTATTAATTTTTATTATCAAATTAATTATTTTTTAAATCAAAAATTTTTATTATTCTTTTTTATATATGTAAAAGATATATAAATATTATAAACTACATACAATTTAGTCTTAATCTCAATGTTTGTTTGTTTAAAATTTAAATATATATGTTTAATTGTTAATTTTAAAAATAGTCAATTTAACCATAAAAGTTAATAAAAGACTTTTATGTTGTGACGGAGGGAGTAATAAGTTATGAAAAGATCTCAATTTAAGTCGATTTTTAATTAATTAGGAATCAATTTCATTGGTACTGAGTTATTTTATCGAGTTTGGTCGAATTTATCTTTTGGTCATATAAGTTATTGAGTTTAGTCAGATTTGGCTTTTGATCATTAAAATATGACCGATTCACTTTTGTTCATATGACTGTCAAATTGATATTGAGAAATCGAAGAGTTATACTAATTAGACTATTAAGATAGTATGTCAAATTCATGTATCTATTTTTCTATAAAAATATTTAATACATACATAATTACAATCTGTATAAATAGCCCATCATCTATCCTAATTGTAATTTATCCAATTATCTATTATACTTCTAATCTTAACGAAAAATAGCTCAAAGACATATTTTACTAAATAAATTGACAGAAAAAAAAATGATCAAACGATTAAGCTGAGAGTTATAAAAATTTGGGATGAGATCTAAGGACAAGACAGGTTATGAATAGAAATATCACATTAATTGGTGGGGAGGTATTTATATTTGTTCTATACTTATTATATTTGATAAATTATATTATATTATTTTGTTGCTAAAATTTATGTGTATACTTTTGTAAAATAATCACATGTTGGTGGTGTTGATATTAATAATAATAACCGTGAAACGATTTTAATTTGAGTCGACTCTTAATTAAAATTATAAATTTCAACTATTTTAGTTTTTTTTGTCTATTACTGAATATTTTTAAATTATTGATAAATTTTATTAACTATTTCGCAAACTTGTTTGTGGCTTACACGATAACATATTTATTTAATTAAATTAGGGTAACATTCAAATATATATTGTTGGACTTTATCTCTTATAGGATTAGGAAGCTTAATAAACAATTATACAAAAGTTTCTGAGCTTTGAAGGAGCATGAATTTGGACATCTTTTGGTTGCTCCATTATATTCGATGATTAACTTTATGGCTTCTCCATTATGAGAACATATATAAGGGGAACATATATAATCTACCAGATATATTAATTTGTACTATACACACACGCGCGTGTATATATATATATATACACACACACACACGTGTGTGTGTGAAAAATGTTATTTAAAACAATGTTTTAACCAAGTTTGACTAAGGTTAATTAACGAAACGACATAATTTTACCTTTTAATGTTAAGATTTTTATTTTTGAATTTTATTAAAAAACCTATATTTTTTAATTTTATACAAAATTACATCGTTTTATTAAGTACACTTGGTCAAACTTGACTAAGGTTGCCTTAAATTATATTTTCATATGTGTGTGTGTGTGTGTGTGTGTATATATATATATATATATATTATGTAGTGGATAACATGACAACCTTGATTTAACATAGATATCAAAATTGTAGTGATCTATGGATATCTATATATCTCACGATAAACAATTAACACCCGCTTAATTTAAGGAAAAAATTTCGACGTTCAAGCTCAAAGTTGCAATTTTTAGCGTATAATATTGTTACAATTATGTAATATAATAATATAATGCATTTAATTAATTCCTTTCCAAATCTAATTTCTAGTTCTTTCAAATTAATTTTTAAAGTCTTATTCATAGTAAATAAAATATAAAACCTTGATGATTAGCTAGCTAGCTAGCATAATATTGGTTTAATTTTCCATTTTCTTAACCTTTTAATCTCAAAACTCAAAACTTTTTCATTTGTTAATTAACTTCAAGAGATTAGTTGAAGTGATAATGAACGTAATAATATATGTATTTTAAGGAATTATGGGTAATAATACCAGTCTTTTGGAGTCATTTATTTGGAATGTGCGACTTTCACACCCGAAAACTTGTGCCTACAAGGATACGATACGATTCTCTGTCATAATTCTTTTTTTCCTTCAAGAAATAAATAAAGACTGCTGATTTGTTTATTATGCATCTTTAGTTCTGGCTGGGGCCCTTATCCAATTTGGTTGAACCTGAAAATTTTCAGTGGATCTGCATGCACTCCCTTTCTTCAAGTCTGCAAGAAAGTAACAATACAAAGAATCGAAATCTTAGAAAATAATCCAATTTAGCTGTTACATTATCGCCATCATTACCAAAGAAGTGTCGCATCTGATCAGCAGGAAGGAAAGGACCAGTGGAGAGTTCTGGAGTCTTCACGGAAATTTTGGTGATTTTTCTTTTATATTATTAAATATTTATTAATTTTTTTGGGATAATTTGTAGTTAATTTAGAAGTTAAAATTAATTTAATACATGAATTTATTATTGCTCACATTTGAGAAATTGATATTACATAATGCCCACCGTTTTAAAATTAGACACGCATTTTTTCTTTTTATTTATTTTAAAATTAAAAATATATCTCTAATTATAAAAAACTATAAAGTAGTATATATAAAATTCATGTTTTACCATTACTTATTCTAAATAGATTGAGTAATATCGTATTAGCATTATTACACATAAGCTAACATTAAAAATCTATTTGAAAAATCGTCGTTCTAAAAATATATCTTTAATTTTAAAAATAACTGTATCAAAAATTTTTAAAAATATATTACTCTCTCCGTTTTACAAAAAAAGAGTCTCATTTTTACTTTTTAAAGTCAAATGACATAATTTAAAACTTCAAAATTGATGTGAATTCCATTAATTTTAGTTGGTAAAAGTATTATAATTGTATAGTTTGTTAAAAATACCACTAATCACAAAATTTGTTATTTCTAAAATTTCATACATGACATCAATTTTAAAAGTTAATATGCCGTCACTCGACTTTCAAAGATTAAAGTGAGACTTTTTGTGTGGAACATAGATTGTATTATACAGCCCTTACTGGAAGGGTTGTAAACATATATATAAAGATCCAAATATATATAGTGGTATTTGTATTTAAAAAATTAATACATTATCCGTATTTATATCCGATATTCGACGAATTTTAAAAATACTATCTGTATTCGGTATTCAAAATAATATCTATTTTCGTTTATTTTATTCGAATGAACAGATTATTCGAATATTCAGGTACCCGAATTCGTTTATCAGTTACCTAATAAATAATTTATTCAAATTATTTATAAAAATTAAAAGAAAAATTGAATAATTACTCATCACCATTTAAAATTTATCAAGCACGTTATTATCTATTATTAATCATTAAAATCAATCAAAATTTAAATATCTTAAAGAAAATATTAAATTGATCTCAATTTTTAATGAAAATTTATCATCACTCTTGTTCTCACACGTAAGTTTTAAAAATAAAATATTTTAACGAACTAATAACTATAATTTTATGCTTGTAGTATATGATTTTCTCTTTAAATGATACATTTTAGATATTTTACAGTTTACAATAGTAGAAATTCATTAATTAAAATTAAATAAATTTATTTTAATTTTTAATATTATATTTAAACGTGTTATTTACTATTTTTTAAAAGTGAAATGACATTTTTTAAAAATAATTTTCTTATGATAGTAAAAACTAATTTTATATATGTAAGGAATGTTATTTGAAAAAAATTATGTTTACTTAATATATGAAATACAAATTTGAATATCGGATACTAGATATTTGTTATCCATCAGATATATTTGTGTCAAATGTTAAACGAATATGCCTATATATGTTTTCTTATTCGTTTATTTATGGTACCTTAAAATCGAATCCGAATATATCTATTTTGTTTGAATTATGAATAATATCCTCTTTTTTTCAATACGGATGCGGACAAATACGAATTTTTCTATTACTATTTATGGCCCTACTCACTGGAGAAAAATTCTGCGTCAGCCATTGATTGAAACAAATAATATTATCGTCACTACCATGGCCAAACGCATTTAAGAATCTTGTTCATTCAAATACAATTTATTTGCAACTTTTTTAACTCACAAACACGAATTTTAAGCCCCAAATTCACCTCACTAAAATGGTGCGACATGTTTGGCATTTAAAGTTGGTCAAATACACTTTTCAAACGTCTCAAATGTACCAAAACGAGCAAGCCCCTATTGTGGTGTATTTTAGTCTCAAACACTGAATTTATGAATTTAATAAGTTGCGTTTGAAATATTTTGTTTTAGTTTTTTCTCAAGTCCCAAAAAAAAAGAAAAAAAAAAGTTGTATTGTATAATACTCTTCTATAATATGGAGTACTATAAATTTCATGAAAAATGATACATATCAACAAATCTCATTACGAAATTGTATTGATGCTACTGACACAAAACTCTAAGCGATACAATAAAATAATAATATGTGAGACTTTTCTTAACTCTTTTTTATATCGTATATTCATATACGTCGTCCACTATTATCAACATAAATTTATCGTTATATATAATATAACTCAAATTTCATTCACATATATATAATTAGGATGCGAGTTTTACATATCATTTACAATACCTTGAAATCACAATATATGGAATTGTATATGTTGAACTTTAACATCCCGTATTTTTTTAATATACATTTTCTTTTCTCCTAAACAATTAATTAAAAAATAAATAAGGTCCAATTTAATTTTTTATCTAATCTAAGTGTTTTGGGCCTAACTAATTCATTTAATATTATTTAATGTGATTTGTTTAATAATTTACTAGCGGGCTTGGCCTAACTCGGTCTAGTTTAAGAGATTTATATAATTGTGATAGGAAAAAAAAAATATTAAGTTGTTTTACTTTCCTTAACCAAGGAGTAAAAGGAGAAAGTAAAAATATGGAGGAATAATCATTAGTTAGGATTATTAGTTTCAAGGTAAGAATATTTATATTTCATGTTTCCGTTAATTTCTATCTTATTTTCAACCCTAGATATCTATTTGATCATACATTTAAGTTAGGATTTTTGTCAATCGTTAATTAGGGTTCTTGAAAAATATGATTGAAGAAAAATTTGGGATATTTGACATAATTAAGGTACAGATCTTAGCTTTCTTAAATTTTAATTCGCGCAAAATCTATCTAATCCAATTCGTTTTTAGTCTGATTTATTTGATTATGGACTTTTTAGAATCATATAAACGTTATCTACAACTTTTGTTTTTATGTTTTTTGAGATTTTAACTCAAAATTGGTTGAAACAACCCTTTTGTACAAATACTATATTCTGTGACGAAAATCTGATTAGTATCTTAATTTTTTTTATAAAATTCATTTTAACTTTGATTTGAGTGATTCTTAACAATTTAAAAAGATCTCGAAACCGTCTAAAGCTTTCATTCTATAGTTTTTGCTAATTTTATAGTTTAATATATCAGAACAGAGCGTTTCTAAAACTAATCTGAAATTAGCATAGCAAATTTTTTGCAGCAAATACAGATGTTTAAATATTGATAACTTGAAGATTTTAAATTCGATTTGAGTGTTTTTTTAGACTAAATTAGAGTATTTAAAGTCTATTTTTTCATATTATTTTTATATTTGAGAAATAAATTCTAAATGAGGGTGTTATCACCAAGATAGTGGATTAATGTTTTACGTATATTTTGTCAAGTTATGATTTTTTGATAATTTTTTAACTTTCGTGGTTTGTTTTAATGAGTTTATGAATATGTAAGTGTATACATAAATTATATACTCTCACTAGTAAGCCCCTTTTGGTAGCAAAATTGAAGGTATATTATTGTGATTTTTAATATTGTACTTTAGTAAGTTTTTGGATATTAGTATTTTTTTTTTTATTACTAGCTAGATGATCAAATTAAGGTTTTTGTAAGGTTTATAACCTTGTTTATTATTTAGCATATTTGCCTAATGTTGTAAGTTTGTTTATCTTTTGGAGATGTTCCAGTAATATTATAAGTTGACTTATGTATTTATATAAGTTTATACGTTTGTTTATGATGTAAGTTTTTTGTTATATTTTGATATATATATTTGAGAGTAGTATAAAATATTCAACGTTGGTGGATTGGTTCCCATACTTGGCACTCCATATGCAGTGTAGATGGCATAGGTGTGTCGTCGATGTTATGGGACATGTACGGTCATGACTGGTAAGTATAAAATATGGAGTTTGTGTAAGTTTGTGATATTGAATAATATTGTGTTGTGTGTCTTGCAAACCCTTGTAAGTTTATCATATTAGGTAGTATCGTGTAAGTTATTTGATGATTACCTATTTCTGGATAACCGAAAAGCTAAGACATCATGTAAGTGGGACCCATGTTTTTAATATGAGTTCAATGTAAGTTGCTCTTTTATATATATATATGTAATATATGATTTCGTATATTTTGTGAGTTGTAAGATTATGAGTAAATTTGAGTAAACGTGAGTAAACTAATGTAAGTAAAGTATGATTCATTGATTTGATAAGTATCTTAGGTGCTGTTTGTTTGTGTCTTAATGGCTCTTAATGGACAGCCTCTTAATCGCTAAGAGGAACAAAGTTGTTTGTTTTTTTTTTTGTTACATCTGAATGCCTCTAAATGGTTGAGATACAAAATCAAATCTAAACCATTAAGAGGAGCATCTTAATGAACTTGGACAAAAATATCCTCTTCAATATTAACAAATTCCTTTTATATCCAACACTCAAACCCTTATTATTATTATTATTATTATTATTATTATTATTATTATTATTATTATTATTATTATTATTATTTTTATAATAATAATAATTATTATTATTATTATTATTATTATAATTATGATTATTATTATTATTATTATTATCATAATTTTTATTATAATAATAATTATTATTATTATTATTATTATTATTAGTATTATTAGTACTATTATTAATATTATTATTATTATTTTTATAATAACAATAATTATTAATTATAATTATTATTAGTATAATTATTATTATAATAATTATTATTTTTATTAATATTAATATTATAATTATAATTATTTTTATAATAATAATAATAATAATAATTATTATTATTATTATTATAATTATTATAATTATGATTATTATTATTATAATTATGATTATTATTATTATAAATATTATTATTATTATTATTATTAGTATTATTAGTACTATTATTAATATAATTATTATTATTTTTATAATAATTATTATTATTAATTATAATTATTATTAGTATAATTATTATTATAATAATTATTATTTTTATTAATATTATAATAATTATTATTATTATTTTTATAATAATAATTATTATTATTATTATAATTATTATAATTATGATGATTATTATTATTATAATAATTATTATAATAATTATTATCATAATTTTTATTATAATTAGTATTATTATTAGTATTATTATTAGCTCTATTATTAATATTATAATTATTATTTTTATAATAATTATCATTATTTTTATAATAATTATTATTATTATAATTAATATTATTATTATTATAATTATTATTATTAATTATAATTATTATTAGTATAATAATAATTATTATTATTATTATTATTATGTTCAACTGTTCATAGGGTTAAAATGGTAAAATACTGTTATTCAGACATCTGAAAAAATTGATTATCAAACAACATTTTTTCGTTCAGATACAATTCTATTCAGATGCTCTATATTATTCAGATGTCTAAATTATTCAGATCTTAATAGAGAATTTTATCAAACACCACCTTACTTTCATTAAGTTGTTTTGACTAGAACTTTGATAGTATGTATGTTATAAGTGGTGGTTAAATATATTCGAAAAATATTTTATTTAGTAATTTTTGAATATCTTACATTTTCATATTTATAGTAAGATTATATACCTTGTATATGATAAGAAGATTAAGTTATGTAGTGATACAATGAAAGACATTTTATTTTAGTAAGTTGTAAAAATAATCTATCTTTTCTTTTCAAATAAGGATATATAGTAATGATTCATCATATTCTCAAATAGTATATTTACTCTCATTCGTTTGTTTTCTTTCTGTTTATTTGTATCATTATATGAGTTTTTCGCTCACTGTCGGTCTTTTCTTTTTCTCCTGACAGGTAACATAACTTAGTTGGGATCGAGGTATGTACGTGAGAGCTGCTTTACAAGAGTTAGCCGCTACCTTAATTTTAATTTTGGAGTTATTAGACATAATTAATTCAATATATATTTAGTTTTGAACCATTATTTTAGGGAATCAAAATTGTGATTAAGGTTTTTAACTATCTTAACATCTTTAGTAAGGTCTTTTTAACACATGTAAGCCAGATGACAGTACATGATCGATGCATCCAACCTACTAGAGACTTATCTTGATTGTTTATTACCATGAATTTTCTGTATATGTCAAATAAATGGGAATATATATATATATATAGCTAGAGAGGAGGCATCCTGGACAAGTTGAGTAGTAATTGCTTTGATTTTTATTGTTAAAGAAACTTGACCGCCATTTAATTCCATTTGTACAATATCTATTATATATCTACTGCTACTAGTAGTTGAGTAATTTCGTACGGCCACTGAGGACATGTATGGAATATTGAATTGAAGTCAAATAATAAGTCCACAACACAGCGCCATATTTATTTGTTTTCAAAGATTATAATTTTAAAATTATATTTATTTATAAATATTATATTTAGAATAAGACTATTAATTATTTTTATCTAGTTTATTTTTAAATTTAAACTTGAGACTATTAGTTTAAGAATTATAAAATGATTTAATATAGAAGACTATTTAATATCATACTCAATCAAAAATTATAATCTCAAAACTATTAAGTCATTTTATAACTCTTAGACTAATAGTCTCAAATTCAAATTTAAAAATAAAAAAGACATTTTTAAAATTAATAGTTTTATCTTAAGTGTAATTCCGACAAATAAATATAACATTGGGATTATAATCTTTATATTGAAATTATAATTTTAAAATTATAATCCTTAGAAACAAACGTAGCCTAGAGTATTTCATACAAGTTGATTGATGCATTTATCATCTACATATATATTCAGCTAGAAATTAAAGTAATAAGCAATATGTTTATCTTCAATTCCAATTTCTTTATTTGCGGAAATTAATTTGGTGTATATATTGTTTTGGGGGCTTACACTAGTTTCGAAATTATATTTTTCATAACTTTGATATATGTTGTTGGGAGATAATCAAAAATGTGAATACATAAGACACTGACACACATACATATTTGAAAGTTAACTTTAAAAATTAATCTATTAAATTTTAAGCTCTCACGTGTAATGTTAGTCCTAGTTTTACTCTTTTATTATTTAATGTATAACTTAGCTTAATTTAAAATTTAATCTATTAAGTTTTGAGTTCATTCACATATAATGCTAATCTTTTGCTCTTTTATTATTTTTCTGCTATGAGACTCCAACTCAATTGATATATATATATATATATATATATATATATATATATATATATATATATATATATATATATATATATGACGAATTTAAAATATTAGCATGTCTATATTAAAGCTACGTGGTTTTGAGAAGAGAAAATATAAAAAAATAATATCATAATCAAGTCTCTCTTTTAATACTATTTCTCTCTCCTTCCACTTATTTTCTCTCTCCTCATTTTTACATTTTCTTTTCTCAAAACGAAATAGTTTTAATAGAGGTATGTTATTTAAGAGAGATATACTACTTAAGAGGTATGCTTTAAATCCGTCATATATATATATATATATATATAGCAAATGGTTATTATGAATACTATTTCAACAAACTAATCTTACACCGTTCATATGAAGATCTAACGGTGAAAAAAAATTTGTCAGCAGCTAATAAGAGGAGCAACTGAGCAAATTAGGCAAAAATAAAATAAAATCTCTAATGGTTACTCCTATAGTCCTATTGGACAAATTAGGTCAAAAAAAATAATTCTTTTCTAACCGCTAATAAAAGTAGCCGCTAGAACAGAAATTTTTTTGACCTAATTTGTCCAATCGCTATTTCTACTAACGACTAGGCAAATTTATTTTTTTATAGTTAAATTTTAATATAAAGAATAAAAAATTAATTTATTAAAATAATATTCATGATAATTTTTTGCTATGATTCACTCTTCATTATATATATATATATATATATATACTTCAAATATATTATATGTCGTTTGGAAGGGTACTTAGTGGCCCACACTTGCGCAGTGTATTTTAATGATTGAAATCTTTGTTCATGCATCTCCCATATGACACATAACGACTATGGCAAAGGCGTGTATATATATATATATATATATATATATATTAAAATACTGTAAAAAAGTATTCAGGTCTCCATTCAACAAAATAAACTTTGGGTTTAACTAGAGACTTGGAATTCTCTAGTCGTAGTTGTATAATCCTTCTTTTCTTTTTCTTTTTAAAAAAAAAAATTAAATTAGTGATACATGTTAATTTTTTATTTTATTTTATTGTAAAAAAAATTTGTATTCAATATGACTACGAATTTGTGTGATTTTAGTACAAATAAATATGACTTCTGTAAACTAACTATTTAATATAATATAACTTAATGTGTTTGTTACTTTCAGAAGTTAAATAAATTTATATTAATTTTAATTTATAAAATTTTATAAATAAAATTAAAAATCAACTTCTCTCTTTAATTTTGAACCGGAATAGCATTATTAAATTAGTCTATATAGTTTGGCGGCAGCCTTCATATTTCATTCATCAACTATTGCTCTGGCTCCTAATGATTTATTGTGAAGCGAAACTAAACAAAATTAATGGGGCTATGGAACGCGGTAGTCGGAAACTCATCAACTTCTAGCTAGACATATATAGTAGGTCCACATAGATATAGGAGAGATTACCACTGATTAATATTATATTCTATTTGTATCGAATTATATAATTATTATTAATTTTTAAAAGTTAATTTATAAAATTTTTAAATTTAAAATTGAGATTACTTATTAAAAATTATGAAAGAATAAAATTTATAATAAGTAATATTTTTTTAGATAATTTAAAATATTCATTATTGTACTGATTAAAATTCACAAAACTTATATATATGATTAATTTTGAATTTAAAAATCTCTTAAATTAACGTTAAAAAGTCAATAATAATCAAATAAATACGTAACGGATGTAGTATTTTTTATATTCATTCATTCCTTCTAAAGTTTTTAATCTTATATGTGTTTGTCCAACATTCTTCCCCAATAAGAAGTTATTTGAATGTGTAAAGACCCGCATTAGCTGATCAGTTCAAATTCTAAAGGTCCAGAAACGAGATCACTCGCTCAAAACTATGTCGTCAAACTTAATGGGGGAAAAGCTCTCAACACAACACTAATACTATATATTTTTGTTCAAGGATAATCAACTATGTGATACTAACCTAACCGTAGTATTTTCTTATTGAAGTCGTAGCCTAACCTTAGTGGGTAATCTTTCACCTTCATTTACTTTAAAATATTTGTCAACAGAGTGATGATTACAATACACTTGTTGAATTTGAAAACAATAAAATTAATTCATTTCAAAAAGTAAAAACAATAAAATTAATTCATTACATAACAATAAAATCATTGTGTATGATCTAATTATTAACAAGAAGGAAGTGACCATAATGATCTCTTTGGGACACTCATGCATTATTTATTATCTCTTGTTTAATATTTATTTGGTGAAAATTTGCATTTAAAAATAAATAAATAAATTGTCTATCGGGTATGAAGTACGAGTAATTAAGAAAAAATCAAATAAAATTATATCGGCCTAAACCTAATACTATCATAATTTCCAGAGGACTATTTGGTATAAAATGTTTGACAAAGTTAATCAATCCATTGTTAAGCGGCGGGTGAGTTGATCAGTTCCACAGTTTTGACCTTTAACTTATTTTCCATACGAACCTCCATTGGCAATTAATTCAAGCATTTAATTACAGCAGTGTTGCTTGGAACTTCCCTTTCGTGAACATATAATATGTAGGAGTATATTACAAGTTGAGTCCGAAGAAAATGATTGTGCTGAAAAATTACGCATATCAACATGCAGCTCAATTTGAACATCGCAAATTTGTGTTTATTGATTGTTAAGATCTAAAAAGTTTAGATATCTAAATAATTTAGAATATCTATTTAAAAATATATCTGAATGAAAAAATATTATTTGATAATTAATTTTTTTTAAATGTCTGAATAATAATATTTTATCATTTTAACCCTCTAAACAGTTTAAACTAAATCTGTTTGATAATCAGAAATGTCTGAATAATATTTTAAATACATATTTATAATATTTTGACCACAACATGATGAAATAAAATGTATAAAGTCCAATGAAAACATCAATATAGCATAAAATTCAACCATACAAATTAAATTATCTTCAAACAGTTGTTAAGAGTTGGAGTGCAATTTGCTCACGTATATTAACCATAAATTCTATGTCTTGATCACCCCATTGCGGTTCATCTTCACCTTCTTCTCCGTTCCTTTCATAAATTCTATGTCTTGATCACCCCGTTGTGATCATCTTGCATTCACTAATTCAATAAAGTCACTTGCAAATTGCAATTGATTGCCACTAAGCTGAGCAAAGATAAAATTCAATCTTCCAAAACATGACCAACTTAAAAAAGTAGTCTACAAAACCAAATCTCCAATCTCCAATAAAAAGAGGAGATACTGGAACTATAAACAAAACAAGAAAACATCAACAGTGGATATTAACATTTATTTTGCTAATGGAGAAGGTGGATGAAAATTCCGTCTAAAAGACCGCAAAGTGAACTTTGTAAAAATTTGAATCACAATTCAGACAGGTCAAAGTCTATACGGGTAAAAGAAGGTTGCTTGCAGTAATGAAAGAAATTTTTAAATTCGGTGTCTGATGAAAGCAAATATAAAATCACAAAATAAAACTAGTAATAGGCAAATCATGAAACTAGATGATAAAATGAAAATAAACATATCCAGGTGGAAAATTAAGGATTTGGTAATTGTCTCAGTTATAACATGTATACATGGAAGTAAGGGAAGATAAAGCATAAAATCGATAAATAATATAAAAGAAATTAGATGCTAATAGTAATTAGCAATTAAAAATATGTATGAAAGACAATGCCCCATCATACAATGACGGTGCATTCACAACTCCAAGAAAGTCGTCCTCGCATTAACTTACATTTGTAAAGTTTAGGCTAACATCGTAAGGAGTCTATAATTTAAAATACAAATTTCTCAATAACAAAAAAAAAAAATTAAAGGATCAGTAAAAAAACCTTGTATACTGCTATTTGAGGCCTCAGTGAATTGCCTAAGGTAAGGGTTAGAGAAGATGTGTAGGAGGAACTGTAACAAAATTTGAAATTCCCTACTTTCAGGGGTTAAAGACGAAAGATTTTGTTAGGTGCTACGCCGCTGAAGGAAGGTTTGGTTCTCTAAACAACGTTCTTTTGTTGTTCGGTTACAATGTAGTGGTTATTTACTTGATTAGTACATTTACTATAAGAAAATTTGATTAAATTCACTCAATTTATGCAGAGAAATGTCAAAACTAGCATTTGAGAAGGGTTTCTAACCACAGAAAGGCAAAGTAAAAATCATACAGAATGATGAACAGGCGAAACATCAAAAAGTCCAACTTCTGCATTTTAGACATACAATAATCAATCTGGAAGCAATTGTACTCATAAAGCTTAAGGAAATACACAGCACTGAAATTCAGAGGTTGAAGCTGTCATATCCAATCTTACCTTTCCCGACACTGTTTACCAATACGTCCAGGTAGATGTTGTGCAATAGTAGACCATTTTTTTGGCCCATAGTGGTCCACCAATTGTATTATTATTTCATCCTCCTAAACATATGTTATAAAAATAATAGCAACAATGAAGTCAGAATACGGTAATGCTCCACAAATAAGAAAATTCGAACAATCAATAAACAATTCTTGCCTCACCTCTTTAGACCATGGACCTTTGACAAGCTCCGGATTTAAAACTTTCTGCCACCTTTGTAAGCACTGAACATCTGTCCGTTCTTTGAAACAATCCGCTACAAATAACATGATGCCAATTTTAAATATTAATCTGACACTGGTGTAAAGCATTCATGAAATATATAGGTAGCCTCAAAACTAATTAAGGACAAAATCAGAAGCAATGGTGATGGTTTGGTCGTGTAAGTCAAATCATTTGCAGCACAATAATGACAAAAAGATGTACAACTGCAAATCAAACAAAACCAGAAAAAGTCGTGCGTAGTAGCGAGGATAAGAAAATTAACCAGAAAGTCATGTGCAATCCCTTCCCATCCGGCCTATACAAATGTGAATATCATGTTAAAATCACTACATGTACAAGAGTACCATCTAATGCACCTACTAAACCCTACATTAAAAATTTTAAAGTTCCCAAAGTATTTTATTGTATGGAATAAAAGTAAAAAAATAAAAGAATTTGTATGTCATTTACCGAAAATATTTGTCGTAAATTTTTATGGTTCTCTGAAATATCGTGATTTGGATCAAATGATGTAGGCACTAAAATTTCTTTTGAAAACTCAATCATTCCATTTAACACCTCATGAAAATATCTATGCATTGTTTGGGTAGAATGTTGAAATCTGAGTTTTACAACTTTAAAACGTTCATTATGGCTTATAATAGTTAAGAATATTGCCATCTTCTCCTCAACCATTGTGTGTCTACTATTGTGTACCCATTATTTTTCCTTAAAATGTTCATATAGATGCACATATGCATCACAAGAAAGACACATCAATTCTCGACATTGTGTATTTGATCAATTCAAGAACTCTAATGTGTAAGCATGTCCGCTCAATGCCGAAGTATTATCCATAATCCTTGGTATTCTCCTTGAAGATCGTCTTTTCAAATACCAATATATAATCATCAAATATAAAATTTGATCCTAGATATCCATATTACCTATATATTAAACATAACAATTTTAAAATACTACAACAATTAATAAAAGGAGATTAAGTAGAATAGTCAGAATATTACATAGTCATCATAACATGATATGAAAATAATAACCACGACAAGACTTAAATAATCATCATTAACATGATATGAAAATAATCACCACGACAAGACTTAAATAATCAACATAACATAAAATTTGATCCTCGATATCTATATTACCTATATTAAGTACAACAATTTTAAAATACTATAACAATTAATAAAAAGAAAAGATTAACTAGAGTAGTCTGAATATTACATAGCCATCATAACATGATATGAAAATAATCACCATAACAAGACTTGAAATAATCATCAGAACATAAAATTTGATCATCGATATCCATATTACCTACATTAAACATAACAATTTTAAAATACTATAATAATTAATAAAAGAAAAGATTTAACTAGAGTAGTCTGAATATTACATCGCCATCATAACATGATATGAAAATAATCACCATAACAAGACTTGAAATAATCATCATAACATCCATTATAAATTTAACATAACAAGTTCAAAATTATCTATAGCAAATATTGCATCCATAATTAGCAATAGCAAATATCACATCCATAATTAGCAAAAAAGCCTCAACATAAACAAGTTTGTATCTAAAAAATATCAAATTAGCTAGCCCCAAAGATAAGAAATTTGTACCCAAAAATATCAAATTACCTAGCCATATACCACCAACATAATACCAATTTTGTAATTAAATAATATCCAACAAACAAAGCAATATATCCTAACTTGCGTGAAACCATCATAACCCAATTTTCAACCTCATTCTTCTTTAGAATCATCCATGCTTTTCTATAGCTTGGTTTCTCACAAAATATTCCAAGAGTTATCTTGTGCAGTGGATTTTCCGCTCCTCACCCAAGTTCTTCCAACTTATCTTTACATTCTTTCATGGAAGGTCCACTATTAATAATGAATTTTAAGACCTTGGACATCTCTTCATCTAGGTTAGTGTTTTAGGTTTGTTTTGATGAGAAAGCATGAGATTAAGCACTAGGAGTTAATGAATTAGGAGATGAAATATCCAAAGTGTATCTTTAGTCCTAACTCTTCCACAACTAGGACCCCAACTATTTTGTCTCGTTGCAGCAGCTCCATCAAATAATTCAATACAAAGATCGGGGAAAATTAGAGGTGAGGTCTGCAAGGTTTCTACCATTTTATTTGTCTGTGTTCAAACAGTAAGTTCAACATGTTTTAAAATATTTTTAAAGACTATTACTAATTAACTTAAAAATATAAAAAACCTAAAAGAACATCTTTATCCCTTGTTTTCATTCCTTATCGAAAATGTTGAACCTATTAGTTGACGGGTCATACACATCTCCTATCTTACTTTTGAATTTGCACCATGCACTATATTTTCCTCACAAGTTGTCATAACGTATCTTACTTTTAAATTTGCACCATGCACTATATTTTCCTCGCAAGTTGTCATAACGTATCTTACTTTTGAATTTGCACCATGCACTATATTTTCCTCGCAAGTTGTCATAACGATTCTTCATTTGTTTTTTGATCCACAATCAAATTGTAGGTATCTTTTAGTATTTCTCCTACCTTTCTCCATGATTGTGGCTTGAGGCTTGCACCTTTCCTACCATTTTCCACAACCTCACAAATACATGCTTGTAAAAAGTTTTCACTAATATTTCATTCTTCCAACTCACTCTAGTCTTTTTTTGTTTTTGAGTTTCACTAGATTGTTCTATACCTAAAGTACATAGATTATAAAAGGTGTAAATAATAAAGAACAAACATTTAAATAGTTTGAACAATAAAGAACAAATTAAACTTTATGGACTATAACAAATATTTGAAGAAAACACAATCACTAAATAGACTAGTGGTAATAATATCTAAAAATACAAACATTAAAGTGTATGCAGTAGAAAAATAGTGACCAGAGTGTAGATAAATAGTGACCAGAGTTCAAAGTGAGAAGCACCACAAACTTATTAAATAGATAAATTTATTTTTTTAGGAGTATCTATAGACCATGAGGTTTGATAATCAATCTCCTTTTCTTTGACCAGAGGTTTTGTTTGGCATGCTTGTTATGGCAAGTATGTTTGTACAATTGCATTGCTTAGAAACATAGAATCCTGGTTTCTGCTTAGTGCCTGTATCATACAGAATCTTGTTTTTGGTCGTGTTAGCCTATGTTATAAACAAAAAATATAAAAACATTTATTTGCCTCCCATGGTATGCTCAGTAAAGAAGAAACTATTCTGATTTCAGGGAAACATTAAAAAATTAAAAACTATATATATTGGAACAATTTCAGCAGCCTATAAATTCTGTCCGGACACACAAATATGTTTTTGCACAACCAAAAACCACATTCCAGCATTCACAACAGGAACAGAATAGGCAAAACAGGTTAAAGTAGATTTTGAAACCGGAAGAATGCTAAAAAAGGTATATGCTTGTTTAATTACAAGAATAGCAAATGGTCAATTCATACATTAATGAAGTATCTAAGTTGCATAGTCTTCCTTTACTAATCAACTTTGCAGGTAAACGGCATCTAACAATGGAATCAATTTCAGGAAGGGGAAAAAGATCCTCCTACAGGAGGACTTTTCCATCACATTGAAAGTTGTCGTTGAGAGTAATTTATGCTCAATGAGGGACTTCAAAGTAACAAATCATACTAAGACGTAAAAGATATTAGATCTTTAACATCATCAATGCAGACGCTGTTTCCCTGTTACCGAATCACTCAATTTGGTCTATTTTATATTTCGAAATCGCAAGAAATTCACAGTAATAAAAAAAAAGGGTTTGAAAAAGAAATACCAGCAGAGCAATAATGAACAATACATGAAGATTAATTAGAACAAGTTTAATCAAGTAATAACGAACAAGAGATGAAGAAGGGAGAGAAAGAAGATTTACCGGCGAGGTGAAGAGCAACAGATTGGAACTTTTAGAGCGGCCGGAGTGAAGAAACGTTACAGATCAGACTTAAAATTTTATTGGGGGATAAAAGAGGAATTTTATAATATTGAAGAAGTAATTTTTTTTTTAAAAAAAAGTAAAAATTTTGGTCAAATATACCTGTAAATGATTTAAAATTATATTTTTTTTTATTAATTAAGAGATAATAAGAGACAAAAGAATTACCAAACAACTATAACCTCTCATCGAATCAGATATCCATCTATTAACAGATATTTAGAGATAGATAATCAAATATCACATTAATATTTAGAGATAGATAATCAAATGTACATAGTTCTGCTAATTCAGTTGCTCATGATTCAACTAAATTGGCTCAAAATTTTGAGTTTTCTTTTCTTACTTACTGGTTGAGAAAGGATCATTCGTGTATTCTTTCCTTCGTTATAAAAAGATACTCAGACTTGATAAAATTTCAATTTTTGACTGTTTTATGGATAAGAAAAAAAAGAGAATGGGAGGGAGAGCAATCTCTAAGTCAAGTTCGAGCCGGAACATAGTGACTTTTTAGCCATTATTTCCTTTGAATTCCATCATTTTTCTTCTAAAAAGAGAGGGTAAAAGATTAATTCTTTATTCTAAATTATTTGATCAATTTTATATTCTTAAATTGTATTTGATATATTTTCATATCCAAAATTGATTTGATTCCTTACTTTTTGAAAATAATAAATCCTGTAATTAATAATACTTTTTAGATTTTGTCAGAAAAAATATTGTTTAGATAGTTTACGATTTTTATATCAATTTTGAATGAGAAATTATTTTTCTCAAAAAAAAATCTAGTAGTATTTTTAAATGACTTCAAAAAATTAATCATATATTTTAGAAAGAAGTAAGATAGAAAATACATTTGGTTTAACTAACATAGTGAGAATTTTACAAATACATACAATTTTAGGCAAAGATGTCTTATCCTCGTGACTGAGGCCCATTAACTATTTAGTATTAAATTCAGTCCTTTTTATGTATTTGTTCCTTTGTTATGTAACGTTATTTGCCCTTTATTATTCATTGGACTTGTGTACTCATATCCTTCGTTAATAAAGTCTCCTGTAACAAAAAAATATATATATCTATCGAATTGCAACTGTTAGTAATTGATTCAAGTCGGATCCGTGAATCATAGACATTCACTTGGGTATAGATATTGTATAATCCAATTAAGATTGGAAGAGTCTCATATCACTTTGAAGTATTTTAGATAATACTTGATATGATCAGGACTCTATATGAGATAACTCTTCTGATTTTATCAGTTGTAAACTTATCTCATATTAATATGGATTCATCCTTAAAATACTGACGCTTACATTGTGTAGGGCTAAGAAAAAATAACGTATTATTTTTTTCATATAGTTTTTCTCTCTAATACTCTCTCTCTAGTATTTTCAAGTTTCTATCAATTAGCTTGGGTGTACTTGGTGTGAACACTTGAGTTAGTTCGCATATATCGTTGCTTGTAACAACTCTATATTGGCAAGAAACATTTCTACGAAAGTTCTTAGTAGCTGTGTTCGTAGTGTTGCTCGTAGATTCCATATGTAAGTTGATATGTATTTACGTGTTAGTTTTCAATATTTTTTACATTGGCATCAGAGCTTGTTATGCTTAATCTCGAATAAATAATATGTCATTTTTTTTTATTCTCTAGAAAGCTTGAAATAGGACATTAATGGCATAATATGCTAGAGTACATATTAGAGGTTGAAATTATAGTATGTTGTAGTCCAAAATACATGCTAAAATACCTGCAATTTGTTGTTGCAATAGAATTTGTATTTTGTGAGAAAATGCAAACCCTAGTTAACATTTATGTTTCATTCACATAAAAATTTGCTTTTTATAGAAGTCAAAATTATATTTTCTTTACATAATAAAATAGTACACGTTGCCACGATTCCAAAAATATAAAGTTTGTAATTTTTGGACATCTGTAGAATTCATTATGATTTTTTGAAAAATAGATACCTAATTGTAATTTTGCTTCTGGTATACTGAGGAAGAAGACAACGCTGACGTCAGCACGCGTCATCACGCGTGGATTTCACGCTCCAGCATTAAAAAAAGTGGCAGCGATGACGCCCATTCGCGCCTAGATGCGAGTGGAATACACCTACTTCTACTGTTTTTAAAAAAAATAAAATTGCAGATTTTATTTTTATTTTCTGGTAAGTTTAATATTTTTTTGTATTTTTTCATTAACGAAAAATATTTTTAGAAATTATTTTTAGTTACTTAAAGTGTCATAAAAAATATTTAAAAAATATCCAGAAATGATTTTTGGGCCAAAATTTTTCCTGAGCATTCAGAGGCGTGATTACAAGTTCTCCACTGAAAGGTGTTGAAAAATGGTTTGTTTAAGTGTTTTAAATTATTTTACATTCAATTATTATTTATTTGAAAAATAATTGAATTAAATAGTAAAGAAATTCAGAAAAATCCAAAAAATTTACAGTATTACATTTTCATGTATATATACTGTTAAAAAATATTTGGTCAATTTTAAGCAACATAGTTTTTTTTCACACTTATTATTATGTATTTGTGTTTATATATTATGTTTATTACACATATTTATTTTTGTTCCCTCAGGACTTGACCAAATACATCCAGCTTCTTAGTGGGAGATGTGATGAGCCCATTCATGCACATACCCCTTGTTTGTTATTGTATAGTGTTTTGAATGGACCAAAAAGGGTTGATATTTAACTATTTTTGGAGACAGACTCTCACTTTGTGATAGAGACCTGAGATAAAATAATTATGAGAAGACAAATGCAACATTCCCATTTTTATTAATAGATTGATGTAGTAGGTATCTTTAATGTAAAATTTTTGGTATTGATGTATTAATATCAAAGCCTTGTAAGGGAATGTAATTTTGTACTTGTTCTTCAATTAATTGAATTTATCTCCCAAAGCATAATTAAATTATTAATAAGGGTTTTTTTATTAAACCTCATCCTTATTTTGTTGTAATGGGCTATTTGGATTTTGTCATATAAAATAAAATTAATCATAATTATTTATCTTATGACATGGAATGATGATTATGAGCTTAGGGATTTTTTTATTTCTATACATGGACTAAATAATTGTGATTAATTAGGATTTAATGACAAAATTATTATATGTATGTTAATATTCATATTTCGTGCAACCTTATTGTAGTGAAATGGCCTCTAAAAATGTCATTGTTGACCTTAACAAATGTGAAAAATTGGATGATAAAAATTATTACCTTTGGTCGAAGAAAATTCAATATCTGCTTAATGAGTTAGATGTACTAGAAACCTTAACCACCACTATGGAACTGCCTGAGGAGGGCACTATTGTACAACACCATCGAGACAAGCAAACCTACGATGAGTGGGTCAAAAAGGATCGTTGTTCACGCTTTACTATGTTAAGCAACATGCACAACGACCTTATTGGAGAATTTGAGTCCTGCAAAATGCAAAGGAAATGTGGGATATGCTCAAGAAGTCCTATAGTGGGACTACTGCTACTAGGTTGCACGAGCTTAATTTTAAGTTGGACCGTTACAAAAAGGAGCCCAAACACACTATGGTGGAGCACCTTCGTGTAATGTCAGCCATGATTTGCGAGCTTAGTGCAGCTGACACAACCCTCACTGAAGAGCAACAGATTTAAGTTATGCTCAGGTCTTTACCTGATACCTGGGAGCCTTTCACGATAACTATGATACATAATGATAGTATCAAAACTCTTGCTGATCTGAAAAAACACTTTAAGCTTGGATATAAGGTTGTGGTGCAAAAGATGACAGCTTTGTCTTCATGTCTTAAGTTGGTCTGCGCGATACAAAAGGCAAGCGCAAGAGACAAGCGAAAGGCAACGATCAGGTTAAGGCTGATGCACCAAACAAGAAGCGTAATGCTAAGTGCCGTAGGGGCAAAAAAGGAGAAAAAAAGAGAAGATGACTTGCTATAACTGTCAGAGTGATGGACATTTTGCTAGTGAATGCACTGAGCAGAAAAATGTACAATCTAAATTTCTCCACTGCGATGAATACTTTGTGTGTTCACATATTTTTCTTGCCCAATCTGATCCTTCGTGGATTATTGATAGAGGAGCTACCAAGCATGTAACTCGCGATAGGGAGGGATTCACCGAGTACCGACGAGTTTCCGAAGGGAGTCAAAGTTTGTTTATAGGGAACAGTTCAGAGGAGTAGTGCTTGGTTTTGGCATTTATCAGCTGACTTTGCGAAATGGCCGCACACTGATCCTTGAGGAGACACTTTATGTACCAAGAATTCGATGGAACTTAATATCATTTGTAGGCTTAGTTAAAGTTGAATATTCTTTTTCCTTCGATAGTAGTAGTGTATCTATTTACTTTCATAATAATTTTGTAGGACATAGTACTTTATCAAATGGTTTTTATGTTTTGAATAAAGGTGAATCCCATTTTTCTTATATTGCTTCTCATGATGATACTGTTAATGAATCATTGAAATGGCATGCTAGATTAGGTCATATTGGCCAAGATAGGATGACAAGGCTAGCTCGAGAAGGCTTTTAGGCTCACTCGCTAAAGTTAACCTACCAGTATGTGAACCTTATTTAGCAGGGAAGGCAAAAAGAAAATTATTTGGGAAGGCAGTGAGGGCCACTAATCCTTTAGAGTTAATTCATTCAGACATTTGTGGTCCAATGAATGTTAAAGCACGACACAGTGGTAACTATTTCATCACTTATATAGATGATTATTCGCGATATGGATATGTCTATTTGATTTCTCATAAGACAGAAGCATTATACTGCTTTAGACGCTTCATTGCTAAAGTTGAGAATCAAAGGGATAAATTCATAAAGGTTCTTAGGATCGATCGTGGCCGCGAATATTTATCTGAGCAATTTAAAGGACTCAGTGAGGAAAAAGGTATCATCAGACAGTTAACGATCCTTGGTACTCCGCAACAAAATGATGTTATAGAAAGAAGGAATCGTACGCTATTAGAGATGATTAGATCAATGATGGCGCAAGCTGATCTCCCAGTTAATTTTTGGGGAGATGCACTTATGACTTCTGCCTACATCCTTAATCGCATGCCTAACAAGTCAGTTACTTCTACACTATATGAGTCTTAGGAAGGAAGAAAACCAACCCTAGATCATTTAAGACCATAGCGATCGGCAGGATATGTGCGCATTCCTTCCCAACAAATTAGGAAGTTAGACTCTAAAGAAAAGAAATGTATCTTTATAAGGTATCCTGAACACTCATAGGGTTATGTAATGATATGCGAACAACCTGATGGAGTAATGACTGAGATTGGATCACGAGATGTGGAATTCATAAAGAATGAGTTTCCAAGCAGGGCTGACACAAGAAATGATTATGAGCTATATGAGATGGCTGAATCAGTGGGAGACATTTCACCATCACTTCGTGAAGGAAGGGAATTTGACTCTCATCGTTTTGTTGCTAAAGATAGTGGGAATGACTTACCGCCTAGCGGGGCACCTGATTCACAAAAACTTGAACCACGTCAAAGCAAACGTGCAAAAGTTCCTCGAAATTTTTTCGAAATTGAAGATAAATCCCTTCTCGTGCTTGAATGAGAGGCCCTTATGTGCGCTCTAAATGATGATACTGAGCCTACCACATATAAGGGAGCTCTCGCTTTACCTGCTTATAATGAATGGATAGATGCTATAAAGGATGAAATTGGTTCTATGGGAAAGAACCAAGTTTGGGAGTTGGTTGATCTACCGCATGGTCATAAGGCCATTAGAAATAAATGGGTTTTCAAAATTAAACGTAAGGCAGATGGATCAATCGACAAGTATAAGGTTCGTCTGGTGGCAAAAGAGTTCACCCAAAAGGAGGGTGTGGACTATGAAGAGATATTTTCACCAGTTATGAAAATTAGCTTTATTCGCCTCATTCTAGCTATTGTCGCATGTTTAGATTTGGAGCTTTATCAGATGGACGTTAAAACTGCATTTTTATATAGAGAACTAGATGAGGAGATCTATATGGATCAACCAGTTAGCTTTGAGGTCAAGGGACAATAATGCAAAGTGTGCAAGCTCAAACGTTTCATTTATGGCTTAAAGCAATCATCTAGACAATGGTACTTTAGATTTCATCGAGCCATCATAGTTGATGGGTTTATGATGATTGAAGAAGATCATTGTGTGTATGTTAAACGGGTTGACAAAAGCTTCATGATCTTATGTTTGTACGTTGACGACATCTTGATAGCTGGAAATAATATGGGATTGATTGTCGTCACTAAAAAGTGATTGTCATCTAATTTTGAGATAAAGGACATAGGTGAGGCATAATTTGTACTCGGAATTAAGATCCATAGGGATCGTTCTGAAAGATTTTTACGTTTAAGTCAAGAGACTTATATAAAATCTATATTAGAGCATTTTTGTATGTATAATTTTAAACCCGTTGACACTCCTATTGAGAAGGGTCATAAACTATACCAAGATTTTTGCCCTAATACTGATCAAGAAAAGGAGAAGATGGCTCGTGTTTCTTATGTAAGTGCAGTTGGTAAGTTAATGTATGCGGTGATGTGTACACGCCCCAACATAAGTTTTGTAGTGGGGATGGTTAGTCGGTTTCAAAGCAATCTTGAATTTGCTCATTAGGTAGTAGTTAAAAGAATACTTCGATACTTGAGAGACACCTTGGACTATATGTTGTGCTATCAGGGTAGTGAGTTATGTTTACAAGGGTATAGCGATGCAAATTGGGCTAGCAACTTGGATGAACGCAAGTCTACCACTAGGTATAACTTCTTGCTTAGTGGTGGGGCTTAGTTAGTTGAGCAAGAAACAACCATGTGTTGCTTTATCCACTATGGAGTCAAAGTATATTGCATGTTGTTTTGCATTACAAGAGGCAGTATGGTTACGGAGATTCTTTATGTGCTTGCATGTTGGATCGCATCCGAGTGATCCTGTCACTATTCACTGTGACAATACGGCTGCTTTGTCTTACGTTAAGGATCCCAAGTACCATGGAAAGGCCAAGCATATTAAGACAAAATTTCATTACATTAGGGGTATTGTGACATGAAAGAAGGTGGTCCTTAAACATATCTCTACAAGCAACATGGTTGCTGATCTCTTGAGTAAGCCCATTCCTAGGGATGTTTTTCGAGCTCATATTAAGAGCCTGAGACTTCATAGGCCTTGATATGTATTATGCTTGATTATGGACATCTTTTGGATATTGTTTTTTTTTTATGCAATAAATGTTATTACATAATGTTGATTTCTATTCAGTTCTATGTTTTAACTTTTGTATATATAAGCACACATATAAAATGTCACAAGGCAAAATGGTTGATCTACTCACACGGATAACCTATCTCAGCGCTTGTAATAGCGAACGAGATGAGGCTATTTTATGAAGGTCTAACTGGGAGGGCACCATTTTTGAGACACTGCGATTTGGCTGCCTTGGCTGGGTCCAAGAAGAGATATCATTATATACCGAACATTTGTAAGAAATGTAGCCTTATTTTTGGGTTTGCCAGACATTAGATTCATACTAAATACTATCTGAAGTAACTAGGGATGTTTTCAAAGGTTAAACGCTAAAGAGCGATTAGTTATTGTCCGTACGGTGTTATTTTAGCTAGAGTGACATAATTTTTTAAAGCTCCACCGCAACATGAGAATTGTACCTTGTGTGTAAGATTGACAACATAGTACAGAAGAGTGATGTGGTGGATCCTTATCCAATCACTATGTGAGCTCTGTATATTAACTATTGTCCTTAGTTACTTGAACCTATGTCATGAAACAAAGACTTTGTGTTGCTACTTTAGCTTGTATTCCTAAGTTCACATAATGAGGTTCCATGGGTACTTCTCTAGGAAAGTAACTGAGTTAATGAAGATTGACATGAGAGTTTAGGAAAGACAATTGTCTGGCATCACATTCAATTGTTGGATATGTTATACACGCGCAACTATTTTAAACTTTATATATTACATTATATGTATATTTTTTTAAAGTGAGCATACCAAGACAAATAGGGTTGAGTGTATTTTGAAAATATAATTAATAAGGGATTCAAAATACTCAACAGAATGTAATCGACTGGTCTAGGACATGACGAGTTTTTTTTTTAGGAGATGCTTCATATTAGTTATGATGGAGACTTACTATATGAACTCTCGCCTTTGATATTATTTATTTCTCGCTTGTCGCACGCCAAGGCACCTATACGAGAAAATCTAGAGATGATTGAATTGAGATGAGTACGTATCTTTATATCCCAAGTATCTGAGTGGGAGATGTTAGTAATTGATCCGGATCGGACCCGAAGATCATGGACATCCACTTGGGTATAGATATTGGATAACCCAATTAGGATTCGAAGAGTCCCATATCATTTTGAAGCATTTTAGATAATACTTGATATGATCATGACTCTATATGAGATAACTCTCCTGATTTTGTCAGTTGTAGACTTATCCCATATTAATATGGATTCATCGTTAAAATACTGACACTTACATTGTGTAGGGCTAAGGAAAAATAACGTGTTATTTTTCCCATATAATTTTTCTCTCTAATACTTTCTCTCTTTAGTAATTCTAAGTTTTTATCAATTAGCTTGGGTATACTTGGTGTGAACACTTGAATTAGTTCGCATATATTGTTGTTTGTAACAACTCTATATTGGCGAGAAACGTTCGTACGAAAGTTCGTAGTAGCTGTATTCGTAGTATTGCTCGTAAATTTGACATTTCGGTTCAACCGCTTTCACTATGTGAATACTAACAGATCCATATATAAGTTGATATGTGTTTACGTGTTAATTTTCAATATTTTTTATAGGAACATATATCAATATAATAATAAATATTATTAACTATAATTACTTACGAACTCTTACAATAAGAAAATTGAGATATAAAGTTTCAAATTATATTTTTTTTAAAGAAAAAAACAGATGTTCACACCACGCTAGCAACAATTAAAGCTATGACCTAAAAAGAGTCGATTTTTAATGATTAGGCCGGGACATCATAACGGCGAGAGCGAAGAAAGCACATTATATGTCATTAAACAATGAGTTATGAACTATATTTCAGCTGTGCTGCCAAATCTAAGACATATATATATATGTAAAAGAAAATTTTATCATGTACAAAACAAACCTTTGTATACATTGAAAACTAAATTAAAAGGTAAAATCGAGATTCTCATTTTTTAGACATACGAAGTATTAACAATTACAACCACTTAAAGGCCTCCGATCTCAATTGAAAAATAGTCCCATGAATAAGAAAATTAGTCTCATGAATAAAGTATACGTGCATCAACGTAAACTTGCATTAATTCTGTGTAATATACTAGTTTGTGCATTAATAGAGATAAGAGTAAGTTTTACTTTCTGAATATATTTTATTCTGTGTAATATACTAGTATACGTGCATCAACGTAAACTTGCATTAATTCTATATATTTTTACTAACATTGCACAAATATTAGTGCACGTAAAAAACTCGCAGTAAAATATACATACTGCACTTTGCTTTAAACTTGGCCCAAAATAAAACCCAAAATGTAAGAATAACCTTTTACTAGCATATATATATGAAACTTATTCATAACAACCGGTTATTGAGAATATTATTCCAACCAAATCTTAGACCGTCCATTATAATAATTAATGGCTTGAATTTACTTGCACAAAGACCCTGCTACTAAAATCTCTAACGACAATGACACAGTTTTCGCTAGACCCTTTAATGGTAGAGAAATTATAAAAATACCCCGAGAAATTTTCTCTAGAAGAAATTTATTAGTCATTGTCGCTGCAACTTGTAGCCGCAGTCCTTCGTTCCAATCCAGTTCCATGCATCTAAATAAGCTTGCTCTAACAATAAGTTATTAATATTAGGTCTATGTCCCCCATTCCAAACTAAAGAATTGCCTAGTTTGTAGAAGTCACATTTATCTTCTAGCTTGATAACCAGCTCCTCTTTGCCAAGTTCCAAAGTTTGCTGGCAGTCTAGCACCTTCGTGCAGAAATTGTAAATATGACAATTAACAGATCCAAGAAGCTACATGCACCATAATTCTTGAATCTATCTTGAAATACCTCTTCGGCTCTTCAAACTCCCCATAATCCCAAAAAAAAATAGGCACAAAAACTGAAGTTGAAAAGATTCAACTGCATCATATGGTTGTGAATGGTAGCCAATATTGGTGAAGATACTGAGAAAAAGTGTGGGAATTGATTGTAAGCTCTACATGTTGGTCAACTTATCAAAAAAATAAATTCTCCACAAGTTCAAGTTCATGAACATCTAACTTCAAACGAGCAACAAAAAAATATGAATGAAGGACTGCGCTACAGCTTGTAGCTGCAATGACTTTACGTGAGGGTATAATGATAATTTCGCTGAGAGTCTCATTGCTACTAGAGGCCTAGGGGGAGGGTCTTTGTGCAAGTAAATTCAAGTCATTAATTATTACGATGGACGGTCTAAAATCTAGTTGCTGAAATAATACTCATCAACCGGTTACTATAGATGAGTTTCCATATATATATATATATATATATATGCATTCCTAAATCTTGTTACATGCTAAATTCCAATCTCCTTGTGCTCCATCCTAATTTACATCTGATCACCTATTTACAAGCGGAAAGCAATTCTTATTTTATTTGTAGTTATATTAATTTCTGACATGGTGGCTTTCTAATTGAACTGAAGTGGAAAAAATTAAGAGTTGAATGCTTTGATTGAAAAAATTAAAAAGTTGATAATTGAAGTGGAAAAAATGTCAATAGTTTATGATAGTAATTTATATTTAAACCATATATATATACAACATAAATCTGAAAGCTACATAAATATGAAAGCTGGAAGGATGAGACCATGACATTCATATATCAAAAACCAATTTAGTAAAAAGTATGTAATTATCTAACTAACAATGTACAATTACACCTATTATTTAATTAAATGCAAGATTTATGCGTATAGATGTGAACATTATTGGGTGAGGGTCAGCAAGGTATGAAGCCAACGAACCATTGCAGCACTTTGAGAGGAACCTTCACCAGGCTTACGGCCAAATTGGCTATCCCTGCGCAACAAATGCATCAAGGACATGCAAAACTCACTAGAGTCCTGCAATTAATTAACACAATGCCAACCATTAATTTCTAAATCAAATTAATCAATACAATAAATCAATCATAATATTACTAATTAGGAAGATAATCAAACGAGAAAGGTAAAATTAATTACTGCATTTCAAATGTAGATTATTTCAACAATTTAATCCATAATTATAAATTATGCATATATGAGAGAAATAAACCAGATTATGTAATTATTGGCACAATGCATAAAAGAACAATACAAATTGTTTGTTAAAAAAACCCAGATTTTAATGTATATCAACTAATTTATTTTTTAGAACCACATTTGCATGAGGAAAAAATAAAAATTTGCGCATGCAAATATAAATTATCAGAAAAGAAAGAGAATTGATATTTTCACAAGATCTCACTCACATGAATAGTAAGTGAGGCTCACCTTCATGTGAGTGAGAATTTATGAAAATATCAATTTTTCTTGTAGAAATATCAGTTTACAAAAAAAATATACATGTTTATATGTTGAAGGCATATTGAAAAAGATGTATACTTGGAGGAAGAAAATAATTACCCAATGAGCCAAATACCCACAGGAGATATAAGCAGTGTAACGAAAGCAAAAGGCAAGCCAATTAAGAAACCCAATGGCCCGCAATCATCCGTTTCTTTAATTTCTTTCAACTAATCTCTCCTCTCCTTCCACCTTTTGGTATCAAGGAGGAGAGACCTTTGCGGAAGGAATTCAAGAGAATCCATTCTCTCTTTTTTTTATGATTTTTTTGGGCATAAAAAATTGAATAATAAAGGGAGTTTTTATTTTATTTTTAAAGAGATAGACGGAGGGGCAATATTAACACGTCATATATAGACACAATTTATTATATAATTTTTTAAACAATAAATATTAATCATTAAACTCTTAAAAAAAATCTACTCAAATTGAATAATTTTCAACATTGTTGGCTTGTATACAGTATATCTCTACTCGATTCACCACACAAACGCAGTGTGTAAAATTTTCAACTTTGTGGGCTTTTTTATTCTTCTTTATAAAGACCGTTCTTTGGGCATTGAAAATAGCCAGTCATATAAACCGAGAGATTATATTTATATGCACATCTAGTTTAACGTCCAAACATCCGATCAAAGGTAGTAAATATACTCTGATTTATATAAACCAAAAAACTAAAATGGCAAACACACACAACTCGGGTAGATTTATGTGTTCCATAATTTACCACTTCCCATAATTTGTGTTCCATACAAGCCCGGAGATGGCCCTTCAACCAGCTGCATGAATAAATAATATGAACCACTTTATGCAAAAGAAATTTGCAGATTATGAGTTTAGGAGGAGAAACCAAAACAAAAGAAAATCATTATCATCAACCCCGGTAATCCTTTTTCTTATACTTTCATAATATCCAGCAAGGATCAAAAGTTGCATAAACTATATTTTCCTCCGCATGACAGCCACCCAATAGATATATTATCCCTACTTTTCATTTCCCAAGCTCTATGGCTATCTCCAATAGACCATTGTAGCTGCACATTGACAAACACAAAAGAAAGGGGGACAGAGAGACATTTTAAGATTCTAAGCTTCTTCATTTCTCAATTCCAGTCACTGTTCAACAACATTCACCAGCTCGTACTCGACTAGAGAGAGATTGTTGTTCTCTTGGACTTCAAATTTGGCAGGTTCAGTGACCTCAATGCGGCCCCATTTGTCAACTGCAAGCCTCATGGTTCCCTTAAACATGTCGATCTTTGCGTTCCGGAGAATAACACTAGTACCAGGCTTCATCACATCGACTATGCAGAGAAGAATTCAAACCCAAATTACAAAAATAAATAAGTAAAATAATCAGCAACTGTGTAATATGAGTGTAAACTGCATGAAAATACAGTTAGTACAACGAACTAACTCTTAGGATATGAATTGAAATACTACTCTCCCCATCCAACAGAAATAGTCTCTCTTTATATTTTACTGAAAAAAAGGTACTCCTTCTTAGCATCGAGGTAGTATTTACAATAGTGTATCACTTAAAATAATACTTGGATAGGTGATTGGTTGACCAAAACAAGCATTCGCGTATTCTAACATAAATTACTAAAGATAGAGCACTTAAAAAGAATACCCAAGGGCCAGCCAAATAGAGCTATACATATCATCACATATACAAAAGTTAGTCATCCATAATCATATGATCATTCACTTGATGAAAAACAAAAAAAAATGCGAGAGATCAAGCATGAAGACATTATCATCCTTTTCTACAAGTTCTTGCGTGTTGTACAAGCATAAACAACATGAGAAATTCTACAGAAAATTTGCTACTAGGCATATCAACAACTAATTCAGTAAATACAATCTCCAAAACAAAGAGTATGTCAACAAATTATATCATAGAATCAAGTTCAAAACAATATGCGAGGATGAGTTACTGATCTCATGATATACAAAATATGAAGTGTTATTTCTGTTATTCCTCATGATAGCAAATTCTTTCAACTGTGTTACAAATTTCAATCAGCTAGACTATTAGTCACTCGGTCAGTCCATCACTTTCCATGGTGCATTTGTTGACATTAAAAATGCAACAGGTTCCCCAAATCTGTATATTATATAATCACATCATTTCGCTCTTTCATCATAAGATCATAACAAGCATAGAAAAGTAGGCCACATTGCCTAATTAAGTCCAACCCTTCAACAAAACATGAGTATGAAGTCCGTCTCATATAAATTATACCTATCTAGCAGAATGGCAATCAAGCAATCAAGAAATCGCATTATAGTATGTCAAGCAAATCAACAACAATTTAATAAGAATCATTGGCAAGTACTTGCTGTAAATTTATTTCACATATGTCCAGCAAGTTCCTTTTACAGAGAGGAAAAGAGAAAAGCTGAATTTCATATACGTTCAAAATTTGACCGGATTATTATAAGACAAAATGCGGTACCAATCATCCCAACAAATATAATAAATTAATACAAGATGCAAGCCTTGGAACTTGGAGTCATGACATTAACATTTTGATATGATTCCCAAGTATTATTTAAGTATGTAAACATCCCACTACATATACAACCAGAAAGCATACTGGGTTCCAAATCTAATACTAACACAGTTAAAGCAGTAGATGCTCCCAAAACTTTTTGATAAATAAGCAAATAAAACCCCCAAAATCAAATTTCTAGGGTTTAGAAATGCATTTCCACAAAACCCAGAAATACTCAATGATTCATAACATAAACCCAGAAACAGAAACAGAACTAAACACTAATACCTGTTCTAGCCCTCGAAATAAACCAAAAAATACAAACATCTGTTCTAGCCCTGTAAATAAACCAAAAAATACAAGATATACCTTGATCGTTGCGAGCAGTGAAAAGGATGGCGGCGGTTTCATCTCCGATGAGACACTCAGAAATGCGGGTATTTCGAAGGTGCGGAGAGATGGCCTTGCCCTTCTGCAAAACGATCTCGGAGCTCAGAACCTTGACGGTGAGTGTGTGACCGTTGGTTCCGGGCTTCAGATTATCAACTTTGGAGAAAACGGGCTTTCTCAGGCCGGGTTTTGAAGCGGGTTGCTGACGGGTACTGGTGGTAGCCATTGATGAAGCTTGATAATTGGGAGAATAAGGAAATTGTTTCAGTTTGTCTCTAGAAATTGAATATGTGCGAGTCTATTTGTATCTCAGACTCGTCTAGTGCTCTCTTCATATTTCCCTCTTCCCTCAGAAGTTACTCCGCACACTAGTTTTGGGAATTCTCTCCCCTCCTTTCGTCTTCCAATTACTCCATTTGGAAACCATGATTATTGATTGCCTAATTTGATCATTTGAATATAAATAGATACTTCCCCCGGATGATAACTTTTTTTTAGTCATAAATGAATCGGATTACTCACGAGTTCAACTCCAGCTCATTAAACGAGCAAAACTCGAATATATTTGATTAATTTAGTTCAGGCTCGTGAATTATTTAATTTTATTTTAATAATTAAAAGATTAAATAAACTGGACTTAATTTTAATTCGATTCATTTACACTCAACTAATTTATAAATAAATCAAAGTTATACACTAAATTTTAAACTTAATTAAATTTTGACTCGATTCGAATCGCTTAAAAATTAAACGAACTCAAAATGGTCAAGCCAAAGTTTGGCTTTACTTATTCATTAACTACTACACTTTTTTTTTTTTTTTAGTATTATTACTTGTGTGATGGGAGTGATCCGTGAGATGAATTATATTTTTAAATTTGTAAATATTATTTTGGAAGGATGAAATGGAAGCTACGTTGTACATTTAGCATTAAGTGCGTAACATGTTATTAAGGATAGCATACACATTTAATATAACTACAAATAACATAAGAATTGCTTAAATATTTCTTTTTAAAATATTTAAGAGGTAGTGTATCTCTTTTTTCTTTTTTTTAAAATAAGGTGGGTTTGATTTGAAATTATTAATTCTTTTTATGAAATTTAAGCCCAACTTGTCCCCATAAAATTTTAAATACATATACACATGCTTGGAACGGGGATCCCAAACTTAAAAACTAAAATAATAAAGTCAATTAAAATATTAATCTATTTATGGGGACATGAAGTTCTTATTGGAGGCTCCAAACAAATGACCTTTGATAGACCAATTTTTAGGTCACAAACAAAGAGACCATTAAATTGTTCCTTAAAAGCCTCGGTCATTTTACCCAATATTACATTATTTATTTAATCTTTTATTTTTTGAAAATCTATATCTATATAATAAAACACAATTCATTTAAAATTTAAAATTTAACAAAACACAACAACGGTTAGGATCTTTCAATTTTAATTTAATGGCTCACATTTTATCTCACACACACAATTTTCTCCCAAATCAACACTCAATTTCATACCCATTCATTCAAATTTGAATTCAAAATAATAATAATATCTCACACACACACAAATTTCATCTAAATTAACACTTCATTTTACACTCATTCATTCAAATTTAAATTCAAAATAATAATAATAATAATAATCATGATAATAATAATAATGACAACAACAACAACAATAATAATAATAATAATAACAATAATTATGACAATAATAATAATAATAATAATAATAATAATAATAACAATAACAATAATAATAATAATAATAATAACAACAACAACAACAACAATAATAATAAGCCAACAACAATAATAACAATAACAATAATAAAAACAATAATTAGAATAACAATAATAATAATAATAATAATAATAATAATAATAATAACAATAACAATAATAACAATAATAATAATAATAATAATAATAATAATAATAACAACAACAACAACAACAACAATAATAATAATAATAGTAACACCAACAACAATAATAACAATAATAATAATAAAAACAATAATTAGAATAACAATAATAATAATAATAATAATAATAATAATAACAACAACAAAAACAAAAACAAAAACAAAAACAAAAATAACAATAATAATAATTATTGTAATGGTGTTGTGAATTATGATAATTGTTATGTGTGATTGTAAGTTATTTTGAATAGTAAATTATCTTTTTAAGTAATATAATATTTTTTAAATTTTAATTTAATTTTTAATTACGTCGTGTCTACACGGACAATTACTAATAATTTAATATGCTGTTCAGCTGTTCATTTGACAACAGTATGGAGTATTCAAGCAGTATTTGAATGAGAAAGCTAAAAAAGTATGCGAAGAAGTATCCTGTCCTGCTGATCTATGGTCATATGCTATGCTAGTATTATAGGCTGCCTATTATAGTGTAGTTACACCCACTCCGTGAATTTGCCAGAAAATTTTGTTTCACTGATTCCTGGTAATCAAGTCCGAGAACCTAATGCAAAACAACTTGGAAGAAACAAAATAGGCTAAAAGAGAGGTGGGGCAGTCTTCACTTTTATATAATTATATATATTTTATATAAAAAAATTATTTTTAAAATATTATTATCATAAAAAGATGTTTTATGCAAGAGTGTAAAATAACACTCACCACCCGTATCACCCTAAACAAAATAATTATTTTTATTTTGCTCGATTTGAAACTTGAAAAGGCATAGAAAGAACAAAAGAGGGCTAAAATATTATCTGGACCCTAAAGTTGTAGCATGTAAGATTATCGAGGTTTGCATCTTAATGTTTAAAATATATTTAAATGCACTTTAATATTCTTTTTTATTAAATAAAATACATCTTCTAAGGTTGTTAACCGTTCAAAATGCACCCTAACCTTATTTTCACTAAACAAAATGCACTATACGTTTTAAATATTGAGGTGCAACTCTCAATAATTCTATAAACT
This sequence comes from Hedera helix, assembly GCA_947179155.2. Taxonomy (NCBI): domain Eukaryota; kingdom Viridiplantae; phylum Streptophyta; class Magnoliopsida; order Apiales; family Araliaceae; genus Hedera; species Hedera helix. Next base: position 34,574,445 of record OX359268.1, on the reverse strand, counting down.
TTGGGGTGCTAATTGTATTTTAGTCAAAGAAAAACAAAAGCTAAAATAAATGTAAAAACGAAAAATAGTGTCTATCATAATGAAGATAAATTATAAATCTAAGCATCCATACTCTTAAACTATCTAATATTAAAATTAAAGTTAAAATATACCGTGAGAAATGAATTAAAATGATTTGAGTTTGGAGAGATAAGAAATGAAAGAAATGTAAAATTTATGAGAGAAAAGAGATTGAAAAAAATGAAATTTACTTCTCTTCTTGTGTTTGTGAGTTTTGAAAAAAAAATATAACTTAAAAGAGTACTTTAATATTTTACCTTTGTAAAATTATATTAGAAAACTATTATAATGATAATTTCAAATCTCTGGATTTTCTTTTAACTTACCTACATAACAAGTCCTTATTGAATGGTATAATACAATAGTTTTACCGGCAATCTTTATATAATTTATTCTCATAATGCAATAGCCAATTATACTAGCCTAGGCTATGCATTATAATTTATAACACTGGATGCAGAACTTCAATCATCTGTTGGTTGATTTGAGTGCCTTTGAGAGAATGACTTCACTCTTTCCAAAGCTTCTTCAAGAGACGATGGATCCACAGCAAAAGTTATGCGCAGCCAGTTTTTAAGACCTACTGTCAGTCCTGCAACAATTGTTCAAGCGAACGAGTCTATTTTACAACTAAGCGGAAGTGTAATTAAAAATGATTAAACTGAAGTTCGTAGTTTTAAACTTTTTGGTCTTTGATTTTTGCTTTCTTACCTGGAAGAATGATCACAGATTCTTCTTGAGCCAGCTTGACACAGAAGTCGATATCATCACTAATTTCTTTCAGTTTGGAAAGATTCAGCTTCACCTAAATATCAAATAATAGTTTATTATTATAGCAAGCAATGTAATCCTCTAGGTACCATCTACTTCTATTCTTTTTGATTCCTTACCATTAAAGTCATCGCTCCTTGCGGTTTCTGTGGGCAAGTAATGCAAGGGATTTCCTTTATCCTATCGCAACATAAATCTGAAGTCTGCTTGAGTGTGCTAATAGTTCTCTTATGAAATGTCTCTTCTGTTTGCTCAAGAATGCGAGGGACTGCTGCCTAAAAGAAAGAGAAGTGGTTATTGTAGGGGAAGAGAGGTCTGAACATTCACAAAAACTTGTACAACAATAATAATCTTCAGCTTAAAAATAAAAGTTCAGGCAAGTAGTTTGCAGATTTATTTCCACTGCACTCCTATAGGTGTCTACCATGATACACGTACACCTAGTATGGTCAGCGGAAAGGTTGGCTGATGTCAAATCTATAATTTAGCTTTTTCATCACATTCGGATTCTATTTGTGTAGTATTGTAAAATTTTGAAAAATGCAAACAGCAACATAGTTGATATTGATGAAGACCATCAACTGGATGCACATCCAGTTAATTAACGAACAAAAAAAGCCTGTGTTTAACTTCACTTTATGTAATAAATTAAAATTAAGCAATTAGCTATATACCTGTATAAACGTTGCAGGACCTCCACAAATATCCCAGTACTTCTTAATACGCTCAATGGTCTGAGAAAAGTAAAAAAAGACGTGGAAAATAAAAGGGAGAGTCAATTTACAGTGTCAATCAAGAGCAAAACTTCTATCCATAAGATCACATATGGGCGACTCAATATTTGAGTATCCTTCTTCATAATTTATTTGTTCGGAGTGTAGTTGATATGATATGAAACCCAAACAAATATATTTTTATGAGTACCAAGAAAATAAGACCAGTTGATGAATTTTTACATTGTCATATACTCATGTTTGAACTAAAACTTGATTAAACAAAACCATAGGGCAATTGTCTTCTTCACGTCAGTCAAAAGAAATTCATCTACAAAATCAATTATAGTCTAAGAGCATATCTTGACCTCAAAGCCGGTAAATATGCAGAAGCACCATCCTCAGATACCATGTCTAATGTCTAGAATATTAAAAGGTACTTTATTCACAAACCTTGGGTGCTTTGAAGAAGCCATTAGGATCACATGTTACAAACCAACCAAGCCGCCAACCAGGCACTATCCATCTTTTCGATAAAGACCCAAGAGTTAGAACAGGAACAATTGATCCAAAAATTCCCATAGGCACAAATGGATTATTCCCAAAAGCTAGGTGCCCGTAAACTTCATCAGCGATGACAGGAATTTTTAGCCTCTCTGCAGTTTCAGCAATCTACTAGCAACAATAGAAAACCGTCAAACTAATGCCAATGGTAACTGTAAAATTCAATGCTTAAGATGTAAGAGAGCTCAAGGCCTCTATTAATTACTAACCACCTTTAAAAGTCCCATACTGATAACCCCAATGCTTGCCTCAGTGGTTAAGGGGAGAGCACGGGACCAGCCGTAAATTCGGAGATCCTGAGTTCGAATCCCACTGAAAGCAGCACAGGGGCCACGGACCGTATGTTTCGGCCTGTTATTGAAAGCCTTGTTCGAGGAGGGGAGACATAGTCTGGTTGCAAGACCGGGAAACTCCACTTTATCAAAAAAACAAAAAACAAAAAAAAAAGTCTCATACTGATTACTAACCTTCTTTAAATGTTGATAAGTATATACATTGCCACAGGGATTTCCAGGGTTTATAATGACCAATGCAACAGTATTATGATCAGCAAGAGCTTCAACACCATTAAGATCAACCTCCCAACCATTCTCTGGGAGAAGATCATAACGTCGAATTTCAAGATGTCTAAAAGCAGCACAAAGTTCATATATTGGAAACCCTGGTCTTGGAACCAAGATATTTGCACCGGGGCGAGCTAGAATTGACAATACTACTTCAATAGCTTGTGTGCAACCCAATGTGACATACACATCATCAGGTGATAACTTGTATGGAAGATTAAGGGATAAGTATCCAGCAATCGCCCTGTTTAAAAGAGAAAATAAAATCTAAGTTTAATTAAGAACAATATCAGTTGTATAATAGGGTACTGGACTTCAAATTGAAAGGACAAGTTATACATTGTGAGAGTTTTAATTACTCAATCAGAACAAACTGATCTAAGCCAAACCAATTTTAATTTTTTTCATTTTTCCTCGGGGCATGTGGGTACAAAAACTAGCATGTTAGATATATATCAACTGTTATTACAAACTTTAACAAATTAAGAAATGAAACTATCATAGCAAAGAGGGAAAAAGTCGATATACATTCTTGCTACTGTAAAAATCTCAAAATCTGTTGGTTTAAGGAATTGAAACCATCATAACTAACGCCGGTGTTACAATAGGAAAGTGGAAAACAAATTATAGGGTGTTCTCTCTTTCTTATAGTGAAAATCACAAAGCTAAATTTTAAATAATATAAAGGAAAAAATTTAATAGCCTACTTCATAAACACATGTTCTCTTCTCTCTTCTTGAATTTCCAATTTTTTTAGGGGCAGGACTACATGAGGCCAAAGATTAGTTTTTCTACATGATTTTTATCTCAACTCGACATTTCAGATATTGTGAAGCAAATACTATGAAAAACCCAGATAGCATAAGCAGAAAACAAAAGAGGACATGTGCAACATGTATTTAATAGCAAAGTAAACTGCAGCATAGTTTTTATTTTATTTTTTGGAAACAATCCCCAATACAGACTGAGATATACTAATCTAGCAAATCTAGCTGATTCTTAAATAAATAAAAAATTAGCAGAAGTCCAATTAGCTACAAGAACTGATAATAACTGAAACAGAATATTTCCAAAATATAACAGATTAATATATGCAGGAATCAACTAGTAGCTAAAGAATTGAAATTACTTTCTGGTTTGAAGAAGACCCGCAGTGGGGGAGTAGCCATTGAACTTCTTACAACGGAGAGAATCAATTACAGCATCTTCAGCAACAGCAGCAATGGGGAAGCACGAAAAGGCAGTCGGGTCGCCCATACCCAATGAAATAACCCGCCTCTTATCATTACAATCAACATTCGCCATTAATAACCCCATAATTCCTTTAATCGTGATATTACAAGGTGTCTCGGGCACTGAATCCCCATCACCATTCTCCATTTCTGGCTGATTTGAACCAACAATTTCTCAATCCATATATTTATAATGAAATTCCCAAAATAGGGGAAAAGAGAAATGGTGACAAACGATGTAAACAAATATGATTTGAAGCATGTGGTGACATAAAAAATGATAGAGTGTTGATGAAAATAATTAGTTTTATATTCCATCAAATGGTTTTGCCAGCTGATTTGATATCTTGAGTAAATAAAATAATGACTAAAAAAAAAAGAAATTGATATTTTTATATTATTTTTTTATATTTTTATAAAATAAATTTTATAAAAATATTGTTATAAATATATAATAATTATAATAATGATTAATTATCACTATAAATTATATATATATAATTTATTATATAAAAATATCAACTTTCAAAAAAAATTATGGAGGAGGGAGGTGCAATTTCCATACGACTGTTTAAGACTTGCGTGTCGCAAATATAATCTACTCTGCATGCGAAGGAAACTTGGGAGGGAGAAGTGGGGCTGGATTGGCAGATTGTTCATAAATAAGCATTGACTAATTTTAAGCGGTTGATATTGTAGGGGGGAAAAATATTAGTGGGGCCCTAATTGGCAGATTGTTCATATATAAGCATTGATTAATTTTAAGCGGTTGATATTGTAGGGAAAAAAAGTATTATTGGGGCCCTAATTGGCAGATTGTTCGTATATAAGCATTGATTAATTTTAAGCGGTTGATGTTGTTAAGTCTGTTTATACAATATTTAAATACAAAAGTAAATATTATATTTATTTTGATTATTAAAAAATAATATATGCAACAAATTTTAATATTATACCTTATTTTTTAATAATTAAAATAAATGTACTGTTTAGATATTGCACATTTATACTTATTCAAAAAAATTATTATTAAAACAATAGTTATTGTCTAAAGTACTCCTTCTGATTTATTTTTATTTTTATTTTTTTTAGATAGTGAAATTTGTTTATTCTTATTTATTATTTATAAATTTTAAGAAAATATTAACGATTTAATTTTTTATATTATCTCTATATTAAATACTCGTTCCGTTCCTTTTTATTTATTTTTTTAGAGAGATAATTTTATTCTTTTATCTTTATCGTTTATAGATTTTAATAGTTAATTTCTCATATTATTTTTTATAATTAAAGACTAATTTATTTCTCAGTCATCTTTTTAATGAATTTTAGAAGATTAATATTAAAATTTTATACTCAATTTAATCAATTAGACAAAGCATTAATTGTTGGGACAATATTAACAAGGGAATTAATATTTTTACAAGACTCTACTTACACGAATAGTAAGTGAAGTTCACTTTCATATGAGTAGAGTCTTGCGAAAATATCAATTATCTATTAACAATTTATATATATATATATATATATAGTACACTGCTTGCTCATTAATCGTAAAAGAAAAATTAATGCAGCCCAATAACAAAATATGAATCTCAATCACATTGGTATGTAATATGATTACGTTAGTTGTTCAATATTTTTCTTTGTTTCATAATTTCAAAACTCAATATATCCGAATTCACAGTGTTCATCTCATAACGATCATTAAGAATATAATTACTAACTACAAGGATACTACTTTTGAAGGTGCAATTGAGTCGAATTAAGTCAAAAAATAAATTTATTAAGCTAAACTTTAACTCTGGCCAAAGACATGGTTGGACCAAAGCCGGGAAAATCAACTTTTCTTTATATAATAAAACTTATACAGCACGCCTTTGATAAAATTAGTGCAAAAAATTAACCAAACTAGCATAGGAGCCCGTGCTTTTATATGTGACATGTTTATCCAATTTTTTATTATGTTAAATAAGTTTTTAGTTCAAAATAATTAAATAATTTACATTTAATATTAGCTATTAAATTCTTTGGTGTATATATCAACGAAATCCACATAAAAAGATCAATTGTTAATGAGACTTGTGATATAAAGAATGATAAATATAACTAAGTTGAGTATTAAAGTCGAGCTTTTAAATATAGCTATTGATGTAATTACAACATAAAACTTCGAGTGTATTTGAGATTAACATAAAACTTCGAGTATGTTTGAGATGTTTAAAAAATGTGATTACTAATTCTAATTATTACTTTTAACTATAATCAATTTTTTAAAGAAATAATTTGTATTTGATAAATTAAATGCACTTAAACTAGTAAAAAGTTAAAAATGTTTTGTATAAAAAAAAATTGCAATTTACTTATTTAAAGTGTAAATTATTAAAAATTAATATTTTAATAAATAAATATGGATAATTGATGGAATTACTAAAATAAATAAGGATAAATTAATAATATTCTTGGTTAAACCTAATTATTAGATTTGGCAAATAATAAAAGCTTCAAATTAAAGTTTCTAATTATTTTTATAAGAAATGATTATAAGAAGTTTTAAAATAAAATTACCAAACACATTTTTATTTTTAAATTTGATTATAAGTAAGTTTGATTGCTTACATTTACTAATTTACTCTTGATTAGATTACATCTTAAAAAACATTAAATCAATTCATCACAAATGAGTGACCCAAAGTAATTCACTCTCTCTCTCTCTCTGTACAAACTCAAGAATCAATTAAAATAATTAATACACGTGTATTAATGCAGGGGGTAAAATATAATAGTTATACTTATTATAATAGTACAAACAACGTTTTATTGTATGAGTTAGTTGTAATATTTTAGTTAATCCTGTACTGAGTTGACTCGTGAAATTATATTTTGATTTAATTGATTAATATTGTTACTTTTATTATATTTGTATTATATCATGAGATATAATTGGTAATTTTTCTCTTTTTGTAAGCATTTAATTGTTTATAATCCTCTCTTTGTAAAAAATCTAAAATGTATTATGCATTCGTTTAGAATTCTCTTTTATTTGTTCTTAATTGTTTTTTGTCTTAATGAGCTAAGGTATTTTATTAAATACTAAAAACAAATATGAAAACCATTGTTAGGTAATATTATATGTCTAACTATTTTAATAAATAATAATTAAAATAACAATTTTAATTCACTTTATATAGAATTTTTAATTAATATTTGCTTAATATTTTAAAACTACGGATATAATTTTCTTTTTAGTTTGGTTCAAAACTAGATATATATTTATTGGTCTGACAATGGGGCAAGTATGATTCGGGAGACCTCTCCCCATATCCATCTCGCCAATGTGGAGCTAACCCCCAACCTAACTTGAAAAACAAGACCCTATACTCATCCCTCCCCCATTCTATTTATCCGATTACTTTTCGTGTTTTAAAATTAAATTTTTCTATTTTTTAAATTATTTTGTACAAATAATTTTAATTCAAAATCAAACAACATGTAATGTTTTTACTCCTAGCAACATATTATATTACCAATATTCTAAATTTATAATAAAATAATCTAAATAAATACATAAAAATGTTTAAATATACCTTTCTTGTCAGAGAAAAAATTCTAGATTTAGAAGAAAAATATCTATATTATAAAGTCTTCGCGGATGCTTTGTTGATTTTGTGTCATGTTTGATCTTTTTTTTCTTTTGCTCTTATAAGTTTAGATATATTATTATTTTATCATTTTTAATTAAAAAAAATTTATTTAATTTTTTAAATTTTAATTTTATCTCACATAATTTATATATATAATGTATGTACCACCGAGTGCGAGTTCATATAATGCGACAAGTTTATATGCATAAAAATGATTAAATATACCTTCTTTGTCAAAGGAAAAAATAAACTTAGCTAAAACAGTGATACTTTTCAATAATTTATATTATAAAGTCTTTATAGAAGTTTTCGTAATTTTGTGTTACGTTTAATCCTTTTTATTATACTTTTATTTTTACAAATTTAGATATATTCTTATTTTATTCTTTTATTTGTTTATTTAATTTTTTAAATCTTATAAATAATTTATTTTATCTCATATAATTTATACAAGAATACGTCCGTGTATGTGTGAACGTGCCAGTGAAGTTTTCTTATTCAACAAATTACTACTTTACGAGTCTTGAAATCCTACGGTTACCATCCATGCTTTCAAACACGTTGTCAGGAAAAGATGGCCCAATAATAATAGAATAAGTCTAATAATATGTTTGCGTCTATCACTCAGTTTGGTAAAAATTGACTCGATTGCAAACATTTAAAAAAAAATAATTGTTTTTGGATGAAAAAATTCTCACTCTTTAAAATTTTGTAATATCATTCATATACAAAATTATCTAATCGCTTTTGATCAAACCCACGAGTATTTATGAATAACCAAACCTATTCATACACATACAAATTATATAAATTAGTATTTGAGTCACACATTATGTGTTTATAATTTTAATAAATATATAAAAAAAAATTATAAATTATAAAATATGCACTATGCGTAATTAAAATAAAAAAATATTTTTTTTAATGAAAATCATAAAATATGAGTGAAAAATACAGGAGATATTGTAAGGATAAAAGGAGAAGAAGAAAAAAAAAGAAATTAGAACTTATATGTGACATAACTTCAAAGAGGACAGTTATTTTTATTGCTCTATTTTAATAATATAGAAAATACTCTTTTCCTTCCAACGTATAAGGTTATTATTGCATTTTTAAGGTTGAATTATAAAAGTGTTTATTTGAATTGTTACCTAATTTTAATTTAACGCTTTAAGTTATAAAAATATCAATTGAACCTTTGAAGTGGTCAATTTAATTCAATTAACTCCTAAAATTGACTTTGACTTAGTTAAGATTTTTGTCATGAAAGACTCGACTGAATCAAATTAACAATTTAAGGACTTAATTGACATTTTTGTCACTTAAAAGCCAAGCTAAAATTGAGTGGCAATTTCAATGTACACTTTTATATTCAATTACTTTTTAAAATTAACTTAAGACATTTTTAAAATTAACATGAATTTCTTTAATTTTTATCAATATAATAATGACTATTGTAACTATTAAAAATATATTACTTATTATAAGATTTAGTTTTTACTAAATTATATTAATTTTAAAAATTAATAATAATTTTATAATTTGAATCAAAAATATTATTATAAATTAATCATCTTTTCTTTTCTTTTCTTTTTTTCTTGGTACCGCTGCCAAAGCTACCGGCTTCATCAAATGGATGACTAAAAAGTAATATTCTCTTTTCCCTCTGTCACAAGATAAAATTATTTCATTAATTTTTATTGTTAAAATGATCATTTTTTAAAATAATAATTAAATATAAAAAAAATATTAAGATTGGTGTTAAATTATATATAGTTTATGATGTTTATAATTTTTTTGCATATATATAAAAACTTAATAAGATATATTAATTTAAAAAACAATCAATTTGACCATAAAAATTAACGGATAAGTTTTATCTTAAAATAGAGATAGTATATTTATTTTTGGACAATTATCTAATTTCACAGAAAAAAAATTAAGCCTTTTTTTATGCTATAAATTAGTACAATGTTCTCAAGTTTGGATCTAGGCCTGACAAACTTTGACTGTTGATCATGCTAAGTTTTGATTTATGGGCCTGCAGATTAAGCCCGGTAGAGTTTCTCAACAAAAATTCAGTTTTTTGAGGCCTGCAAGTCAGGCATTAGTTCAGGTCATTTTTTGTAATTCTGTACAACAAAGCTTTTAGAGTGATCTTTAATTATGTATTAACTTGATAATGGACCAATATTTCTGAAGAAATAAACTAAGAGGCAAAATCTCTTCAAGAATGCGTATAATTTATTAATTTTTTAAAACGTATATTCTTATATCTTAATTTTTTATTTTGTTTTTCTCTCCTTTACTCTTTTTAGTTACATTGAGAGATAAAAGAAGGTTATCTTTTTAATATTTTAAATATATAATATAGTGAGTGTATAACTATTTTATATTAGTTGAATATAAATAAATATTTATAAGACAAAAATAATACCATATTAATTAAAAATTATTTTATAACAACAGTCAGGATGTCGGGTTAGACTTTAATGTTTAAAAAATGACCTTTTTACGGTCCGTACGTTAAGTTTAAATGGACCAAGTCTTGATCAGACTGAGCTAAAACCGAACCATGCGAGCCCGCGGATCACAGATTTTTGGTGCATACAGTCTAGTCCAAACGTGGCGAGTAATAATTGGAGAAGATTAAAAAAACTCAATTTTTATTGAGTGATAAAATTAAAACCCAGGGTCTAGTGTACAGCAAAGTAGGCAAGCCGACAGGCTTATCAAATCACAAATGCGAATAATCCTACAACCAATAATATATAAGTCTTTAATAACACTAACACGTTATTTGAATACTCGACAGATCAATTGTAATTAACTGTTTAAATTGTACTAATTGTTCAGTTAAATACTACTTAATAGATATGTTGTAACTTGTAAGTAATAATTTAGAAAGAAGTCGTGGTTGAATTTGAATACTGTTGTAGTAGACTTTATTAATGGAGTACATTGAAATTTATCCGTTGTTTAAGAAAGGAATAGGGTCGCTTGTGGGCCGGGCTAAATAAGGTCTAAATTTTATTGTCTTTAAAAATAAAGAAATATTATTTTTATAAGTTAATTTATTATTTTTATGAGATTAAATAAGACTTATTTATAAAAATATTAAATTAATTTAGAATTAATATTTTTATAAAATAATTTAATATTTTTTCAAAATTAAATATAATTTATTTATAAAAATATTAAATTAATTTATAAAAATATCAATTCCTTCACGCTAGCCCACTTTTGCCGGTCAAATTTGGTCGGCTTGCGATCTTGAGTCGCTTTTAACATGTCTAGTTAAAAATAACCCTCAAGTAGAATTTTACTTGATTTTGTTTGTTTATAGTTAATTTATAAAATTTTAAAATATAAATTGTGATGAGTTTTTATTTAAAATAAAAAAATCTATATATACTTAGCAATACTTAAAAAGTAATTACAATATTTACTACTATATTAATCAAACCAAACAAATTTGAATCGAATTTGACATAAAGTTTTTAAAATTGACACGAAAAAAATTTAAATAAAAGTCTTTTAATAGAATAGAGAAAGTATAATTTTTATGTCAAATTATGCTAGGAATCTCACATATTGGATCTTAAATAGACTTCAAATATATATATAAATATTGCATCTGCATATAATAATTTATAAGACTACTGATGATCCTGGAGAGTTCATACAATATATATATATATATATATATATATATATAAAAGATATGTTTAAAATTCACTCAAAAGTTTAAGACTCATGATATCACCTTTATATAACATAAATATAACACCGATTATTATTTTTTATAAAGATGTCATATTTTTATAGCTCGTCTAGGGTCTTTCATTTGACACGGGGCTGTCAAGGGCACAGATCACTTTCGGAGAGCTCACAGAGCATTGGGCTCGGACTTTGATAATTGGGCCAACACCATAACGAGATAATTTGTAACATTTTAATTGGGCTAATTTATATGGTATACTTGTAATTTCCCAAATTGGTCATGTCAATTATTATATATATCCAAATTAACTTAATCAATTTAGTTAGTTATCGAGTTAATTCGAGCTCACTTCTATTGATATAATATATGTCATATTTATAATATATCAAATTTTTAGTATTCTTTGTTGTATTCCAAGAGACATAAATGTATTAAAATACATATACAATAATTTTAATATATATATATATATATATATATATATATATATATATATATATATATAAGTAAAAAGGAGATCAATTGAATGATCATCCGAATTAATTCCTCAATCAAATTGAGTTAACTCATTCTAATTGTTAAGTTAACTCGGACAGTTATTATTACATCTAATACAGTGATCTATTACTATATATAACAACACAAATACATATTCTATCCAAATTTACTGAGTCAATTTAGTTAGTTATCGAGTTACTATTGAGTTAGTCCGAGTTCATATTTATTGATATAATGTATGTCATGCTCATAATATATCATACTTGTCATATCCTTTGTTGTATTCCAAGAGTCATATTAAAATACATATACACTAATTTTAATATAATACAACTCTTCAATATCATGCACACTAATTGTAGACACCCAAATTTTGCACTTCTCTACTAACCCTGGCAGGAGGGCAAAATCGTCATTTGACCCGACATGCGGAAAGGAAGGTGGACCCCAACACAAAGCCACCCCAGCAATTTACGGTCAAAGCCGCCACAACGGACAACGAGCATCCGGTCACTTGAGGCAAGGCGAACAGTTGATCCAGAAAAACCTGAGCTGACCACAAAAGACAACTAATGGCCACTCCGCTTACGATGTTCGGGGGTCTCGCTCGCCGGTGAGCCGGTGAGCTGGCGGGGGTGGAAAGGGGGCAGCGCCCCCTGGAAGCCAAGCACAATTATCAAATTCTATATCAAGTCGCAGCCCTCCGAACTAGCCTCCCAGAATAATATGGCACGTTTCCCAGGGATTTCCGGATTGCAAAAATACAGCCTTCCAAAATAATACCGCAGAAATTGGCGAATTAAGACCGCGTGGCACGAAAATTGAGAAAAACAAGTCGGACAGCCGCGGATGCACCTGCGGCCACCGACAAAAAGGACTTTTGCGCGGCTCGAGGGCGGCACACGGCAGCCGAGGATTCGGCGCGGACGGCCACAGCAGGCAGATGCCCCTGCGGTCAGCCGCAGATGCATCTGCGGCTGCCTACTGAACCCTATAGATCGGCCATTTTCACCCGAGAGGAAGAAGAATAGAAGAAAAAAAAGGAAGAAGATAGAGTTTTAGAGAGAGAAAGCTCGCGGGAGGAGAGAGAATAGGCTTGTTCTTGGTTAGAATTGAGTGAAAAAATCATTATTTCCTGCTAATTAGTCGAGTGTTATTGTGGTGTTGTCCGATTTGTGAAATAAAAGGCTTTAATCGGCATTTTGCAAGGTGAAAAGAGTGTTTCTTTTGATATTTTCTTGGTTATATTAATGTGATAATCTTGTGTTTTGGGTGTGTTTAGCATAGTATGTTGTTGTTTTGACGATGATCCGTGGGTTAGGGGTCGTTAGCGAGGGTTTCATTGGAACATAACTTCCTCCTAATGCCCCAATGACATCCGTACGGGGATATATCGTTCATTGGATTTCATAGATAGTTGTAGTGTTGGTATTGAGATTTGTGATTCACATAGCACCATAGTTTGTTTAGCATTGTTAGATTTTGTCGTTGTATTGGTTATGTAGCGATTCGGGTGAATGTGAGCCTAGGGAGGAGATCCTCGTGGTCAAATCCCGATGATGAACATTTTGGGTGTATGTAATCATTAGATTGGATGTATGGTTGTATATATGTAATATCGGGCCTTAAAGCGATACCAAGTCTTGGTCAGGTTAAGGCCCCGTAATAATAAAGATATGTGATTGTGGGTGTTTGGGGTTGTCTAGATGACTCACATGCCCATGGATAGCCCCAACACGTTTTGAATGCTCGTTTTAATTTACGACACAAAAAATGATTTTTCAAAAATAAGGCAAACGATGAAGATTTTCTAAAAAGAATCAAATTAGGATATTAGATACACGAGGTTTAAAAAGTAAAGAGTTTTGGCGAACTTTGATCCTTGTTTGACAAAAAGGCTATACTTGGTTTTGAAATGTCATGAAAGATATTTTCGGAAAAAATAAATAAACGTTTTCATTAAATTTTGTGCATAGGGTTAAAGAGTTCTAGAAGTTGCCTTCATTTTATTTGTATTTACTGTTAGAAGGCAATGTATAGTCTCGATTCCTATTTGACAAAAGTTTAAAAATTATTGTTTTCTGAAAATAACATCTAAAAAACGAACCCTCATCGTTTTCGAAATTAAAATCAATATTTCTTATAAAAGCGAAGCCTTGTCAATTGGGTCAAAAGACGTCTAAAACACTTTCTCGATAAAACACCTTTGCCATATAAAAAAAATTCAAAGCAACTCTTATGCGAAAATTCACCACAAATATTCATTTAGGCGCACACACACGCGCGCACACACATATTTTAGGATTTAAAAGGATAGGAAAACATCAAGATTGCGGTAACCGTGTTTCACGGAAGTCGGGGGTGCCTAACATATTCCCCTCGCTTAAGCAAGCCCCTGAACTCTATGAATCTCCGTTTTCGGACCAATTGACTCGGAGTCACATATGAGTCAGCGATTACGAAAACAAAATTCGGATGAGTTGGTACATCTATTTCAAATATACCAACTGGCGGCTCTGGTCAATTGGGTCATAAAGAAATTGATCTTTCAAAACCCGTCGACTTTAAGCCGACCTTTTCAAAATCACATTTAATTCAAAAGGCTAAAATTGGAAAGGGCATTTTAATATTAAAAGACGAAACGACGAAAATTCCCGCGTCGACACTAATATTATTTATAATTAAATTATAATACACATTGGCATACACTACAATTTTAAATTATATTATTTATACTAACTCGTATCTTACATGAGCTATTAGTCTAGTATATATAAAAACAAAAAAAAAAAAGATTAGTTGAATGACCACCCGAGTTAACTCATTCTAATTGATGAGTTAACTCTAACTCGGACGTTTATTATTGCATTTAATACATTGGCTAATAATTATAATTCATTTCACTTGAATTATAGAGAAAGAACGTAAAAAAAAAAATTTGAAAACTCATTCTAATTAAAATGTTAACTTAAACAATTATTATTATATTTAATATAATAACTAATAATTACAACTAATTTCACTTGAATTATAGAGGATGAATATGAAAAGTTTTTATCTTAAACTATTATAAGTTATATGCAATTTTAGTTAAATAAATGTAATTAGTTTCACTCAAATTCTGGACGTAAAAATATAAAAAATTTCTTCTAGACAATTATTTGTAATTTTCAATCACACAATAATAAGAGTAATTAAATTTCTTTTAATCGTGGTAGAATATATTAATTCAAATTATTAATATTACATATATATTATGTCAATAAAAAATAATAAATATATGTTAATAAAAAATTATTAAATATTTATAAGAAAAAAAGTGATACAAATTGGATTGTGGCTTGCAAGATCTATCAGTATATTATAAAACAAAAGAAGAATTTAGTGGCATTCCCTCCTGTGTAGCTTTGTTAACAAGGTCCGAAATAGTTCCTTCAACAGAGAACTGTCGGCGACACATGTTGCCTTTGGACAGGTCTACGAAGTGAGCATTGAGCTCAAACTTTCGTGACTGGGCCAAAATCTCAACAAAAAAATCGTAAAATTTTAATTAAATCAAGTTATATATATTTATTTGGATATATTAAGGTTCGATTCCAGATTTTTTATTTTATAAAAAGATAATGTTATCATCGGGTCAAAAGCTTCAACGATAAAATTCCGTGATAATTGACCCTTTTAATATAGAATGAATTATTTTACGTATACAATATTTAAACACAATATTAAATATTATATTATATTTTATTATTAAAAAGTGGAATCTGATATAAATTTTTATGTTAAGATTTATTTTTTAATAATGAGATAGAATATAATATTTAATATTATAATTAAATGTAATGCGTATAAATTTATTCATATAGAATATGATCTGATATATAATTTGCATGTAGCATGAGGGTTTTTCACCATTTTGCCTAGCACTTGTCCGCTCTAATGTGCAATTGCTCAACAGCTCAAGTCCAGATCAGCCGCAAGTGCCAACGGGTAAAAGCCAAAAACAGAAGAAGATCTTGTAGATTTCAGAGAGAGAAAGAGAGGCAGCTTTCAGATTTTAAATATTTTTTCCCCTCTTTTTTTTTGACGGTGATGGATTGATAGATGGATGGGATTGTTGAATAGATGCATGCATGCATGAAATGAAATTGTTTGAATTTTGTGATACACCAACTACAGTGAATAGTCTATATATATATATACGGATAAATATAAATGCACAATACTAAATATAATATAATATTATATTAAAAAAAAATTATCAAAAAAATAAATATAATATTTTAATTTTAATTATTAAAACATAAAATCTGACATAAAAATTTATCACAAGTCCTATTTTTTAGTGGTTGAGATATATGTAATATTTAGAGTAATATTTGATTATAGCGTGCGTAAAGTTATCTTATATACGGGTTATATATATTTTTTTTTACTATACTCGACTCTAATTTATATAGATATTATTATATTAAATTTTTTTACAATCAAGTTATTATACTGAATTTTTTTTATAAGAAATAAAATTTTCGACAATGACCGTTAGCCATTTAACAGAAAAATAATGTGACAATATTAAATATTATTTTTATCATTGAACTAGAGATAAATTTACAATTACATCACTTAAACAAAAAAAATAAATAATAATAATACCCTCTCCGTTACACAAAAAAAATAGATTAATTTTGTTTTTAAAAAAATAATTTGAGGTTTTTAAAAATAAATTTTAATTTAATAATAATAATAATAATAATAACAACAATAATAATAATAATATCATTTCTGCTACACAAAAAAAAAGATTAGTTTTTCTTTTCAAAAATTAATTTGAGATATTTAAAAAAAAAAAATTACTAATAATAACAACAACAACAATAATAATAATAATAATACTTTATCCGTTACAAAAAAAAAAAAGAATATTATTTTTGCTTTTTAAAAATTAATGTGAGTTATTTTTAAAATAAATTTTAATTTAATAATAATACCATCTCGGTTACACCAAAAAAAAAGATTTGTTTTACTTTTTAAAAATTAATTTGAGGTATTTTAAAAATTAATTTTTATTTAATAATAATAATAATTATTATTTTGGTATTATTATTATTAAATTAAAAATTATTTTAAAAATTACTCACAAAAAATTTTAAAATTAAAAAATAATATTTTTTTATTTTTTTTGTAATGGAGAGAGTATTATTATTATTATCGTTGTTGTTGTTGTTATTATTATTATTAAATTAAAATTTATTTTTGAAAAGAAAAATTAATCTTTTTTTTTTAACGGAGATGATATTATTATTATTGTTATTATTATATTAAAATTTATTTTTAAAATAACTCAAATTAATTTTTAAAAAACAAAACTAATCTTTTTTTTGTGTGTAAGGGAGAATGTATTATTATTATTATTATTATTTTCACTTCAGTGATACAATTATAAATTTACATTCAATTCAATGATAAAAATGATATTTAATACTGTCACGTCATTTTTATGTTAAATGGTTAACGGTTGTTGACGAAAATTTCACGTTTTATAAAAAAAATCGAGTACAATGACTTGATTGTAAAAAAAATCAGTATAATGGTACATATATAAATTGGGTATAGTATAGTGGACAAAAATATATATAACCCATATATATACTAATTTTCATGTTATGAAAAAATAAAAGAAAAATAGGATTTACATAATATAAAAAATGATTTGATTTTGATTTGCACTTTTGTTTATTACAAAAAAATAATTCCTCCCATTTCAAATCTAATTTTCTTTCTGAAAAGGTATCAGTAAAATAGTAACTTAACTGGGAGTGGGAAATTTTTTGTATTTATAAAATTACAGTCCCTTTAATGCAACTACAGACTACAGTGTTATACTGTTTTGAATGGTAGTTGTTTAGACTTTAGATCAATCAAAGGGAAGGGGGGGAGGATATATCAAATACTCTACTGTCCTTTTGTTTTATTAGAGATTTGGATGGAGTGTACAAGTGAACGAAATCTTTTATTTATTTATTTTTTTTGTAAATAAGTTAACGAAATAAATTTTGCCTGGGGAAATATTTTCCAGCCATGAAAATTTTGTTTATATGTGTCTGTGAATTTGCGTGACTGATAGTATATTTATGTTGTTAACCAACTCTTAAACATATGATCATGGGTTTGGAAGGATCATCCATTAGAGACGTAAGCCTCTTGTCTACAATTTATTATTTTGAGCCTTAATACATAGAATTCCAATTAAAGATCGATCATCTTTATTGCTTTGGGATGGTGTTTTCAGTGTTGCTCAGTCTTCCAGCACTTTCACTTAACGTTTCTATGGTGGTTAACGGTAGAGGAGAGTAGAAATCGATTATACAATTGAAATCGCACATAAAATTACAAGAACCGCATTAAAGAAATTGCGATAATGACCGATGACATATTTTGATTTTTTTAATAGAAACAACATCTCTTACGATTACTATTACAGTTTTGATATAAAAATCACATATGTTTAAAGTTCTAAATTCTTTGTTATTTTTCATATATTTGTATATGTTTTAGACTACTTTAAGTTGTATTTAAATATAGTTGTAAAATTTAATTTTGGAATATATAATTTTGCATAATTTAAAATTTTAAGTTTCAAATAATAGTTGTATTATAGTAATGCATTTTCATAATTTATATAATACTAAATTTAAACTTTTTAATTTGAGGAATTGAGAGTTTTTAATTAATTTGTTATTGATTTTTAAGAATTTAACTTTTTGTAGTTTGGTATTATTTATAACCAAAATACAAAAATGCTTGAGATTTATTTGGAATTTGAAAAATATAACATGCTTATTATTATTTTTTAAATTGGTTTTTAAGTCGAAATCACATCATTTAAAATCACATTGCATTCTCATAAATCGCTCCGTACCAATCTAAGAGTTTTCATATTGCGATTTCTGAATTAAGCAACTGCATCAAAGCTATTTTATGTGCGATTTTTGTTCGAAACTATATCAAATTGCACTATACTCAATCATAGTTAATGGTCGAATGTGGTTGTGGGATGCCTCCCGATGTGAGTGTTAGTAAATGAGACAAAGTGTAAAAAATAATATTAAAATATTTTAATGTGCGAGTGTGTAATCTTACCAATCTCTATTTATAGGAGAATTTGCAAGTTGGCCAATAACTTAGGTCCTAGGATTAGACTTGACAAATAGGTCAGATCGGATTACGGTCGAATTAAGTTAAAATGATCCAAATTTTTTTGAGCCGAAAATAAGTGACCACGACCCAAGTTGGGTCGGGGCGCCACGACCTGCATGTTAATTTTATTTTTTTAAAAATTAAAATGCATAATGAATTTATTAATTTTCATATAAGATCGTGTAATGCCTGTTAACTTAATCTTTCATTGTTCAAGGCCAAATTATAAATATATCTATTATTGGCATAATGATATTGTTAATGAAGTGGACTAAAGTCCAAATTCCCAAGCTCCTAACGTGGTAATATATACAACATGCTTAAATTGAACATGTGCATGATGTGGCAAAAAATGAAATAAGAAAGGAACATGGAGCATGCTTAAATGGCACAAGTGCATGATGAGATTAAATACTTTGCAGTAACTTGGAAATTAGCTATTTGGCTCTTTGGGTTATAAGAATATATTGGAAGATCATATAGTTGAGGCATAAGATCTTATTAGAAAGTAAAAAAAAATTGATCCACGGGCGGGTCAAATTTGAATCGAGCCAAAATAGTCCAAATTTTTATAGACTAAAAAATAAATGTCTAAAACCCAAATTTTTACCAACGAAATGGGTCGATTCATGGGTTGGGCCACTTTTTGCCAAGTCTACGTGAGACAAACCCACGTGTTTAGTGATCATGACGTGGTATTAGCTAAGAATCGTCCGCATGTTCGAGAAATCGCATCCACAACCTAATGCTCTAACCATTTTTATTGACATATGCCTCATGCAGATATAATTATCCGTTGGTGAATCCTTCAAATAGCGTATTCGACACGAAAAATTATTAAATACTTTTGGGACACCTGTCACGTGATACTTCATACTATTCATATGTTGTCATTTCAATACTTAAAGTGAAATGACCTACTTTAAGTATTGAAATAACAATTCATAAGTGGTGTGAGACACCACGTGACAGGTGTTATAAGACTATTGAATAATTGTTCCTTCGACACCTAATTATCAAATGACACGTGGACCAACAAGTAATGGTTATGGGCTATAAGTGCATTGGGCTCGGGCCCTTCATTTATTTGGGCCTTTGGGCCAACATCGTAGCAAAGATCATTAATAATATATGATTAGCGGCATTTTATAAGAAAAGTAATATTTTTATATGTTTTATCTCACATTAATTACGAGTAAAATCAACAATCACAATCATGTTAGAAAAATTCAAGGGAAAATATCACATTTTTATGTTAAAGTATCACATTTCTATATGAAAATATTAATTACTACCTATTTTATATGATCATAAAGTATTAGGAAAGCGTAAAGACTGATGAAAAGGAAAAACCAAGCAGCAGGAAATGAAATGGGATTTTTTACCTTGTAGAGCCCGTAGGATTATTTCATACTGTACTGAGCTGACACATGAGATATGGTTAAGCTTTATCCATGCATGGTGAAATCTCATCATCAGTGTCTTTTATTTGTTACTACTAGCTGCTACCTACTAAATTACTAAATAAATAAATAAATCAATTTAAAACTGGACCCTTTTTGTTTCCATCCATTTGATTTTCTCCACTGACACAGAGGGAATACCTGCACACTAACTTACGCACGCACGCATACGCAGAACCAGAACCACAGCCAAGCCTACTCCTCAGTCACATACATCACCCTATATATCTATAATGTTTATATACTTTCTGCTGTCCCATAAAAATAATTTAATTATATTTTTCAAGCAAATTAAAAAAATTTAAAAAGAAGAACAACTATCACATTTAAACATAGACATAAACATATTTAAGTAGCACATTCAAAATACAGGACAATTTTGGCCGTCGAGAATATTTATAAACTCAAGCATTAACAGTAGATCCGACATCTAGTACAAATATATCGTAATAAATTATTATTACTTGAGGTGGAATTTGGTTCACTAAATAAAATTTTAATATAATATAATAATTTACGTAATATAATAAAATTAGAAAATTAATATTTTTACATAAAATTTTGATATTTTTATATATAAGATCCACATAAATTATATGATTGTATATAATTAATAAATCAAAATATCAAATTATTTGGAATCATCTCTATCTCGTCTTTTATGACCTATTATTAGGAGTGCACACAAAATCGAAAATAATCGAAAAATCGATCACATCAAACAGAACTGTTAACAAATCAAACCAAAAATAACAAAATTAAAAAATCGAAACATATAAAACTAAAAAATCGAAACTATATTGGTCGATTTTGGTTTGATTTATTCAAAAATCAAAACCGACCGAACTCCTTAATATTATAATATAATTTATATATTTTTTAATAATTATTTATTTTATATAATTAGATATTCATTATATACTTCTTCTTTTTTATAATTTAGTGACATATCAATTACCTGTTATCCAATAATACATTGTTTTAAAATTTAGTGACATACTAATTTTATCTTTTATGCTTAAATTTTAATAACCGAATAAATCGATCGATTAAATCGATAACCGATTACTGAATAAAAATTTAGGCGATTTTGATTTTTAATTTTTTATAACCGATTTAAATAGTTTGGTTATTTTTTTACGTACCAAACTGACTGTTGTACATCTTTACTTATTATATTAAGGACATAATGTGCTAATACATCAATTAGAGGATGTAATAAAAAACTTAAAAATTAATATAATAACATTATATCTATAATGAGTTAATACATATAACAAATAAATTAAATAATATCACATTAACGTAGTAGATTTTTGTACTATAAAATTATTATTTGTATATAATTTTAGTGTATATATATATATATATAGTTCTTGAAAAATTATTTTATATTTTTGAAATATAATAAATAGTATATTTTTTTTCGTATATATATGTAGAATTTTCTATGATAAAATTTATAGAGAATTTATTTTTATGTGAGATAAAAAATAAAATATTCATTCTTAAGAATATGAAATAGTTTCTCCTAGCCACTATGCTTATAGGTGGATGATATGATAAGTGCCGCAGCAGAGTGCAGAGAGATCAGAAAACAGAACAGGACAGGACATCCCAGATTTTCATTTTCCCAGCCATATCACACTCCTCCCCAGCCT
This sequence comes from Hedera helix, assembly GCA_947179155.2. Taxonomy (NCBI): domain Eukaryota; kingdom Viridiplantae; phylum Streptophyta; class Magnoliopsida; order Apiales; family Araliaceae; genus Hedera; species Hedera helix. The sequence continues at coordinate 34,552,352 of OX359268.1, read as the reverse complement.
TATTTCTAATCCTATTATTATTATATAATGCCTGATCTTACATATAGACCCAAAATTGTATTGTAGTCTCTTAAAAAAGTGATTCTTAACTCGTGGTTTTTCTGCTTGCATTTTGTTGGTACTTGAATTTCATTATCATGGATATATTTTACCACCATTTCGACAGCAGTGAATCACAATTGCCTCCTGGCTTCCGGTTTCACCCAACTGATGAAGAACTCATCACTTATTACCTCCTCAAGAAAGTTCTTGACCACAATTTCACCGGTAGAGCCATTGCTCAAGTTGACCTCAACAAATGCGAACCTTGGGAACTCCCAGGTACTATTTCCCCCTTAGTTTATATATATATATATATATATATATATATATATATATATATATATATATATATATATATATATATATATACTCGAACTTAAATGTGGGTTCCATGTACTAAAATATTATGAAACTATCAGATAAACCCTTGTGAAAATGTTAATTTTCCGAACTTGAGAACATTGTACTAATTTATAGCATAAAAATGGCTTCTTTTTTTTTTGTTTTTTGTGAAATTAGATATTTTAGCTGACATGGGCATATTAATTTGATCGACAGAGAAAGCTAAAATGGGAGAAAAAGAGTGGTACTTTTATAGCTTGAGGGATAGGAAATACCCAACTGGGTTAAGGACTAACCGAGCAACTGAAGCTGGATACTGGAAGGCAACTGGGAAAGACAGGGAGATCTATAGCTCAAAGACTTGTTTTCTTGTGGGGATGAAGAAAACCCTTGTGTTCTACAGAGGCAGAGCTCCTAAAGGAGAGAAGACCAACTGGGTCATGCATGAGTTTCGCCTTGATGGCAAATTTGCTTACCATTATCTCTCTAGCAGCTCTAAGGTATGCTCTCAACTAGTATATTTATCATAATGTATATTTTTACCATATGTGTATTTTGGTATATATAAATCAAAACAGCATGTTATTAGCCATCAGATGTCTATAATTTGAAGTTCGTTTTCAGTTTAACTGACCTGTTGTTTTTTACTTATACATAGCACCATCTGCACTAATTAACTTCCTAAAACATGTACATTTATGTAAACTTGGTCTCATGTCACACATTGCTAGTATAATTATTGTTTGGATATAATTTTTTTTTTATATCAAATTTATATGAGAAAATTAAGGTAGGGGGGTGGGGGAATTGTATTACAACCAAACTTGTATTAGTAAAAGGGGAAAGAAATTTGTGACATAATAATCTAAGGCTGGTGAAATTATATAATAAATATAACTATATAAGAGCAATATTTTTATAAATAAACAATACATAAATAGAATAGATCTAATATTTATGTTAAAAAAGCAAACCTCCTGAAATTAACAAAAAGCAAATGTGTAAATATCATTGTCTTGGATATAATATATGTTAGCTGGTACTACAGCTAATTTTACACCTAATGCTATCTTATTGCAACTTCTATATGCTTTTTTTTAGTAAAATTCTGTTAATTAATTGCGTACGAGTATGATTATATATTCATGTACGTAAAATACTGCTTTTAGCCTGTCACCAATCGAAATCACATAGATTCTGTGTAAGGTAAATTAATATCAAGACTGAGAAGATCTTTCCTATGATAGCCATGTCATCTCAAATAATGCATTATTCAATATTAAATCAAATCAAAGTGCAGTAATTTATGAAAAATGTTACGAGTAATGTGTCATAACAATAATTTATTTAAAAAATAATAAGATTCATTATCTAAAAATAATAGATCTTTTTATTTTTATAAAACTCATAATTTATGCCTCCAACTTCTAGTCTTCAAGAAAAATTAATATGCTGAAGTTGTCCTTTAAGAACTTCTATAAAGATTTTTAAAAGGGAACTATACAAACAGTTTATTGTTTAAATATTTTGATTTGTTTATATCAAATTTTCATGTTCAACACCTGCATCTAAATCTACAGTTAGTCGTGTGAATATAGATATTTTTTTAATTTTAGAAAAATTCATATAATTAACACATGTTCTTTGTAGTATTAATTCATTTGATGGTACTTCTGATATTTGATTAATATGTATTCTTAATAGTAAAAAATTAACACTCAAGATTACGTTATATACATTGTAGGAGGAGTGGGTCATATCCCGGGTGTTCCAGAAAAGTGGTGCCGGCGCCACCTCTTCCGCCGCCGGCCGGGCATATAAAAGGCTGACGTCCGGCATGAACTTGTACCCAGAAATAAGTTCATCCTCCTCGGCCTCTCTGCCACCGTTGCTGGACTCGTCTCCTTATGCAACCGCCACCTCCGGCGGCGCAACAATAACTGACCACGACAGCTGCTGCTCCTACGACGGAAATATTGTCTCAAAGGAGCACGTGCCCTGTTTCTCCACATCGGCTGCACCAAGCAGCTTTAATCATTACTCTTTGTTCGACAACCTTAATCCGGCATACAATGCCGCCATGGTGGACCCCACCTCCTCCTCGTCCCGGTTCCCCAGCCTGAGGTCACTGCAGGAGAACCTTCAGGGGCCTTTCTTCTTCCCGGCGGTGATCCCACCGCCAATGCACGGTGGCGGTGAGATGGGCAATAATTACTCCTCTGCAGCTGGGAGCTGGCTGGCGCCGGAGTCCCAGAAGCCTGGACCCACCGAGCTTGATTGCATATGGAGCTTTTGAGATCCTATTCTATCCAGTTAAATGTTTTAGACTATTTGTAATGATGCATGTTTATGTATGAAGTATTTAAGTATGATGATTAGGGTAACTAAATTTTAAAACTAGTTTTATCTAATGTATTAATGGTTGTTGCTATCGAAATTATCAAATTATATACTCCATCCTTTTTTTTTTTTTTTGACTAAATTGTTCAGTCCTTTTGCAAAATTATATACTTCTTCAATCCTTTAAGGTATGTTTTTTTTATCCTTAAAATGATGGCAATAAGTTTATAAAATAAAAAATAAAAATGTTATTTAGTAGGTCCACTAGTATATGAAAAAAAAGGAAGACAATTTTGTGGAATCGTTAAGAATAAACTTTAAAAAAATTATATTCTCTTTTTTCTATTTTAATTTTTATGATTTATATATATATATACCACTAGAAATGTTATAAAACGAATAATTTGATTTATTTTTTTTTTGTAAAGTTTTGTGGAGTTCATAAAAGTACTTCTAAAGATAACAAGATTTGTAAAAGACGAAATAATATTTTAAAAGGTGTGCCAAACAAAGTGTGATAAATAAATAGAAAGAGAGGGAGGGAGTACGTATTTATGACATTCTTGCATGTAAGTAAGCACGACGCTCAGAGTCTGGGCAATTTTAATTAATGGTTAACATTATTTGGTACTCTGGTGTGGTGGCTCCTTTAATTTTGGACAAAATAATGTTTTGGCTAGTTATTGCATTTATATTTTCTACCATTAATAAAATCTCAGGTTCAGCTGTTGGGAACTTAATGTTTTGCATAATTGGGTGGCTTATTTGGACCACGCAGTGGGTTTAATATATAGGCAACTTCTTGTCTGATCAACGGTATGTATGATATATTAACAATGAGAGAATCATAAGAATTAAATGAGTAAGAACCATTAAGACAACAATGTGAGATGAGAGCAGTAAAACTTCAAATTTCAGTAGTTGGCGCAGTGGTTTTGGAATGAGTCATGGGCGTAGATTAGACATTTTGGGATCAAATTTTACTTATAATAATTGTTACGGCAGAAATATTAATAGGGTCATTAATCTTAGAAGGACTGATTTGACTACAGTTGAAAAACTCTACATTATCAAAAAAAAATAAAAAAATAAGAGCTGTAAAACAACAACAGTAATATTATTGATAAAATGAATAATTATTTATTATAATGAAGTTATGCAAAATATATCCCGCTTCACAAAGTATAAATGGGTTATTCAGGAAAATGTTGTGAACGACCATAAACGGATTTACTGAAAATAGATTTATAACAAACATTATGATAATATAAGAGTATAATAATAGTTAACTCACGTGATTTTTCCGAACTCTATGTTGGTTGAAAGGTGAATATTCGTTCGGTAATTGTTTCTGTTTTCAAAATTTTGTTTATACTTCTAAATTTTTGAAATTAATAGTAAAAAAATAATATTTGATAATTATTTCTATTTTGAAAAAAAAGTGAAAGAAAATTCACTTTAACAGCTAAAAAAAATACGAATATAAAAAAGTTACTACTTCAATTTTGGCAACACTGGTGTTATGTTTGGATTGAATGAATGGAATAAAAAAGGGAATGAAATTGAGAGTAGAATAATTCATTCCAGATAGAATAAGTCATTTTATACCATCACTCAAGGAATAAGATTCATAAATTTGAGAGGGATGAGAATAGTCCATTCCATTTTAATAGAACAACTAAATATAATTTTTTCTATTCCTTAAAAATTAGTCATTCTATTCACACGTGTCAATAACAAACTTTTAAACTCTAACTCTTCATAAAATAAAATTAAAAACAATAACTTAAATTTAAATATAATTATCGTTATCTAATTTTTGTTTTCATTAAAAATAGAAGCATATGAAAACAAAAAGTTGATATGAAACTGAGACATGAAAAGTGGAAATAGCCGCCAAACAAGCCCAAAGTTTCTACATTTTTTTTGTAAACTCTAAATGTATGTTTGGGAGCTACTTATAAGTTAGTCAACCAAATTTATAAGTAATTAAGTCAAAAAAATCGTTCGGGAGCAAAAAAACATTTGTACTTATAAGTTTGAAAAAAAGAAGTAACTATTTGTTGGTTAAAAAAATGATTTATAAGTCATTTTTTTTAAGTTAGTCAACGATTATAAAATGACAGAAATGTCATTTTTTATTTTTCTAATGTTTTTTCTTATTGAAAGATATTTTAGTAATTTTTACATTTTATTTTAAGTTATAAATTATTATTAGTTGAACGCATTCATAACTATTATTTATAATTCCCGACTTATAAGTAAAAGTAATGCCGAATACTTTTACTTATAAATCTACTAAAATTTTAACTTATAAATTTACTAAAATTTTAACTTTAAATCAAAAAAAAAAATTATTTCTGAACAAGCCCTAAGTTGAGTGAAAGATATACGTCAGCTTTCACCCTACTATAGGGATGAGGGGACAATTTTATTACCCTCCGCCTAATTTTTACCTTTCTTTTGGCTCTTCGTCGGCCCTTAAATCATAGGCTGTATGGGACTGGACTCTCTAATGGGTTTTCTAAGTCATATGGCCCGCTAGGATATTTTCGTTGTTTCCTCCAGTCATTCGTTGTGTTCTCCTGTGGATGGTCCTTTGAGATAGTTGGCCCGATATGAGAATAGACCTTGGCCATTTTTATTCTCCGTATATAAGATAAATAAATGTGAGTCCACTTTATTTTATCTTTAATTCAAATAAATAGGTCATACTTATTTATCTTATATGCAAATAAAAAAAATGAGTTATCAATTATACACAATAAAGTATTTGAATTTTCTATTATTGACGATTATCTTAAGATGTACATCACAATCTCTTTACAATGAACAGCATACTTAAATGTGGACCGGGAGAGGTTTCTAATTTAGCAGCTTCAACTAATTCAAACTTTTAGCTTATTGAATTATATAAATTATTGTAAGATACTGCACATCATATTGAATATTAATAATACAATTTCTTTACTATGAGATAAATTTAACAAAATATATAATATGACACGCTTAAATAAATTATTCAAAATTTTAAAATTTGGTTATTTTAGGTTAATTATACTGTCTTATTATATTTATATCATAATTATTATATTATTATTATAATTAAATGAGTCTAATCGTGTTAAACATCTATTAATTTAAATATGTGTCCAACCCGTTAAAATTTCATCTCAAGCATATTAACATTTCAACACTTTTATGACACAAAAATATTTTTACTCAACAGGAACTCTCGCATGATAATAAAACCTACTATTCAAATCTATAATATAAAACAAAACGGCTTAAATCTTTAGATTTTAACATCCAACGGTCTCAAATCAATTTAATATTTAATATCCAACAGCCTAAAATCAATTTATGCTTTAACCTCCAACGGTCACTAATCTAC